>OX454323.1:55297534-56547534 GCA_949715965.1 Dysmachus trigonus | reverse complement strand
TGCAGCCAAAATAATGATATTGTCAATAAAAATGATTGTCACCCAGTTTGATTTTAGGTAGAAAACCACTTGAATGTGATACCAATCCGTAATATCTTAAACACATATGTATATCACTTTTAATACATTTTTTATCATTATATCACATTTCTAATATAATTTGTGTTTTACTTTGAATATACCTTAATACAATATATAAATTTTCAAAAAATATAAAATAGTTATGTTATTAAAGAAGTTGATTATTATAGTTATTAATTGTTTTTATCTATTGTATCCTTCAGACAAATCATAGCACTGGTGAACAGCTCACGGCAGGAGAAATGAAAATACTTGCTATTCGTGCAGCGCAAAACTTTTCTAAATTTGGTTTAGTACAAGACGATGTTGTAGGAATGGTCGCAAGCAATTCCCACTTTCTGGCTCCTTTGGTATTTGGAGCTTTATTGCATGGAATTCCCTTCAATCCACTAGACCCATCTTTCGATAAAGGTAATTTATTGTTTGAAATTTCTGAAATACCCATCATTATCTTCAAGCAATTAACCCACTTATAAAAATACTGATTAAGTAAGAAGAGGATTATTCTAAATTATGAAAATAACAATACATCGTATGTTTTTTGTTTGTAAATTTTGTTTACCTAATAAAATGTGTATGCTATAAAATGCTGATTTAGATAAGACAAGCATTCACATTTTTTTTTAGATTTAATAAACAATGCAGAAAATGGGGATATACCATATAGTACTGTAAAATACAAGGTTATTATTAGATATTATTATTTTGTATTCATGTATCGCTTGTTTTTCAATTCGAGGAAAGTATAAACAAGTCGCCTTAGGCTACAGTTACAATATTTTAATTTGTTAATGAGCTTATGTTAAAAATGTAATGTAAAAAATATAGTTTGGAATACCGATCAAAAAAATTACTGCGGTCTCAATATATCGTGTGGATAGAAAAGTATTATAAAATAAATTTAATAAATTAAGGAACAACCAAATTTTGACTAAGTAAAACAATGTTTAAAAACTAAAACTAAAACCGCAATGGTACCTCTTATTACATGACTGAAAAATTAGAATTTCGATTTCGGCTATTTTATTTTTCTGTTGAATTTAATGATGATTCAAAATTTTAGCAAAATCGTTAGAAATCGAAACTCATTAGCTGCATTAGTGAAAATGAACTCCAAAGTTATTAACAATTTTTTTTAAAATATTTTCAGGTGAAATAAAACACATGTTTGGAATAACACAACCAAAAATTATATTCTGTGATGCAAGTTGCTACGTAAAAACTAAACAAGCTTTGGAAGAATTAGAGCTAGCGATTCCAATTTATCTATTGAATGGATCTCTTCCAGGCGTTTCATCTGTTGAAATCTTTTTTAAACCAACAGGGATTGAGCATCTTTTTATGTAAGTGATTTTTATAGTACATGTTGAGATTACTAAAAGATAAATACATTAAAGCCCCCCGTTTTTGAAAAATGGCGGGAACCACACAGCTATAATTATTTGTTCATCAGGAACAACTGGACTACCAAAAGGAGTTTTATTGTCTCATCATTCCCTTCTGACACACACAGTATCGTGAGTAGTTAGTTATATTCTCCATGAAAAGTATAAATTCTTATCATTATAATTTTTAGTAATCTAACAAATAAAGATGTTCTACTAACATTCAGTACACTATACTGGTACTCGGGAATGTTTATATTACTCTCTGGAACTCTATGCTGTGGAACTAGAATTATAACAGATCAACCATTTTCTCCAGAATTATTTCTTGAATTAATAGAAAAGTATAGGGTGACCTGTATTTTTAGTCCACCATCTCAAACAGCTTTGGCTATTCAGTGTCCAGATATAGAAACTCGTGATTTATCGAGTCTATCTTTCTACATTTGTGGTGGAAGTGCAGTTCCACCGACAGTGGCTAAAAAGATGCAAGGATATCTTAAAAATGGATATATCTTCGTTGTTTATGGAATGAGTGAAGTTGGAGGAGCAGCAGCAAAATGCAGTAGGCTGTATAATAGAACGGGATCAGTTGGACAAGTTGAAATTAATATGGAGATAAAATTAATTGATGACGATGGTCGCTCACTTGGAGTTGGAGAAAAAGGTGAAATTTGTATAAAGTGTCCGTACAAACTGCTTGGCTATTATGGAATGACTGAATCTCCCACCGATAATGAAGGATGGACTCATTCTGGTGATATCGGATATTTCAATGAAGATGGCTACTTGTACATCGTTGACAGAAAAAAGGATATTTTGAAGTACAAAAACTTTCATTATTCTCCAACAGAAATAGAAAGTATGATTATGCAAATTCCCGGTGTGATTGAGGTCTGTGTCTTTGGCATGCCCGATATTGTAGCGACCGATTTACCTGCAGCAGCTGTTATAAAGAAAGAGGACGTAAATCTCAGTAAAGAAGAAGTGTACAATTATGTGGCAGAAAATATGGTACATTTTAAACATTTAAGAGGCGGAGTGTACTTCGTTTCATCTTTGCCGAAAACCGCATCGGGGAAGATTATAAGAAGAAAAGTTAAGGAGATGTTAAGCAACAACGCAGACGATGACAGGATAGAAAAGTGATATATCTGCGTATGTAGTATTTGTCTGGCATTTTCAAATTACCATTATAGACTGTATGTATTTAATTAATCATATGATATTATTTTTTGTCAAATAAAAGAACTAAATAAACAAATTATACAAGTTTATACAAATATATTGTAGAATATATATTAATATGTACAACAAAGTGAAAGCTAGTCTAAAACAAATTTTTAGGCTCAAATGCAATATAACTATCTAAAACTATGCAGACAACATAAATAATAATGTAAGTTTTAACAAAAACTTCATGAGTTTCTGTTGGTCTGTCACAAATGATTTGGTAAGTTTTTAAAACCATTTTTATTTCACTTAAATCATCGAGTTGATTAAACTTACGTACCAAAAAGAAATATTTTAATATAAGGGTGCAAACCGAGTTGAATTTTAGTTTTAGAGCCCCAACGATGCTCTATTTTTTCTTTAATTTGCAAAAATTAATTAATATATGGTACATATGTATGTTTTTTAACTACCCAGTTGGAAAAAGAAGCCTTTTCCATGCATCCAAATCCTTCTTTGGAGGGTCAGAAGCCTTCCTCTACGTACTCCATATCATATTTTTTTATATGGCCATGTCATTGGCAGGAAGGCATCTGGTCGGGTTTTCGTCGTATTCTTCCCACGAACTTCTTGGGAAGTCTTCTAAAGCTATTCTACAGAAAGCTTACAAAAGTGTTCTGATGAATTTGCTTTACGACGATTTTGCAGTCCTTTATTAATTTTTTGTTTACAAATTATTATAAACAGCTGCAAAGTTTTCGTGAAGCAAATAGGCAATCTGTAAATGTAAAAGTATCTTGTTTAAAACAAACTGATTATTCTATAAAAATATATTATATTTCAAAATGTAAAATTATCAAAAACAGTTGTCATTAATTCAAAACAAAATAAGAATAATCCTACATAGAATCTAAAAAACTGCAGTTGTTGCAAACTCAACTCAGAATGAATTAATTGCGCAATTTTTCTAATTATAATCGGTCGAAGTCGGAATTTCTTTTTCTATACATCCCTTCTATTCACATCATTTATATCTTCCTTAGAATTTTATCATATTTTCTTTTATGTTTTCAAAGCTTCTAAATGACTTCCTCAAGAAGGCTTCTCATTTTTCCAACTGGGTTGTTATACAGTTTCCCGGGTTTTTTGCTATATCCAAAATCCGCGGGAAACTATAAAACAAGCCATGAAGTAGACCTACTCACTACCACATATATAAGGTTATGTAGTCCGATGATTGCCGCGAATTAACCTTGGTTCTTATGGCGGTATAGTCCATTCATTACGCTTCACAGGCTGAATCAACTAAACTATCGCTTTAACGAAAAAGTGCTGTTCTACTGATTGTAACTGGAGAGGAATATCTTTCTTATGGTACCAAAATCATTATAGGGGCAAGAACAAAATATTAAAGATATATGCGTTCAAAAGTTACTCTTACTGCCCATCGAACTTACCACGGAAAGCCGTGCTGTCAAGTCGACCTGCCGCTGCTGTTTTGTTCGGGGAAATAGAGTTGTTTTTAAATGCGAAAAACTCTAATATTTTGTTCTTGTCACTTTAACGTTTTTCAGATCACTAGAAAGGTATTCCTCCATAGTTATAGTTAGTAGAACATCATTTTCACGTAAAAGTTATTGTTTAGCAGTTCAGACGAGTGGAGCGGCATATTTCAGATCTTCCGCCATAAGAAGCAATGTTATTTCGCGGCGATTCTCGGACTACATCACTACATATGCATTTTCTACTTCACGGCTTGTATTTATATGTATTCCCGGGGGTTTTGCTATATCCCCTTTGATGTTTATGTTATACAATATTTAAAATTATTCACAAAAAAAAAAGGTAACGTTTTCCACCATGTCGAAGGTATTTTCTAAGTAGCACTAGAAAATTAACCCTAGAAAGATAATCTACGTCCGCGAGACGTATCGTGAAATTCGTTGTAGTTGTTTGTAAAGAAGTTTACGATTTTTGTTTATAATTTGTCAATTAAACTTTATTATTGCTATTTTATCGTTTTATTTCCTTAAATAGAATACAAACAATTATTTCAACCTATAAGGCATGATAATACTTCCGTAGGCTTACTAAAAAATCTTAATTAACTAAGGTACGTCTGACAGACGTATGATTATCTTTTACGCTAGTTTCTATATGATTATCTTTCTAGGGTTAAGACGATCAAACGATTGAAGCTATTGTACAGAAAATAAAAATTAAATCGAATCGAATGGGATTGTTGATTATACCCTTTTTTAATTTGGGAACGAGTTTAAGCTCAATTTACAGTAAGTTCAATTCAATTTTCAATCTTTAATCACTTTAAAATATTGATTCGAAAGTATAAAAAATTAAAATCTTATCCACTTCGAAATTTTTTCGTATATGTATTATGCGAACTGAAGAATTATAAACGAAATGTTAGTAGCTAATCCATACTCCACGAAAAGCACATTTTGTAAATAAATAAACATTATCTACCCTTTAGATCAGCCTATTTTAATTTATTATTTTTTTTATTGTTATCTTCCACGTAATAACACTTTATAGTTTATTGCTTATCACATAAAAATTACTTATTCCAAAGATCTTCTGAATTCCCCAGATGGGTATTATTGATAAAAGCCTAGCATAAGGTATAAAAGTAGTGCTGAATTCAAAATTTAATTATTACCATTTTAGACTTAGAGAATTCGGTTATAAGCTGTGAAAATGAGTAAGGCTTTCTTTAGTACGACTTTCGACCAAGATGAAAAAGTTTGGTATGGGAAAAGTTTTAATACGCTGTATAATCCAAACGTGTCGCTGGGGCAAGTGATATTAAACTCGCTCAACATGATACCTGAAAAAGTTGTGCAGGTAAAGCATTTGTGTAGTTTAGTATGGGTGTTTGGTAAAGTGAAAAGTTATTATAAAATATATTTTTTGGCGCAACGTCGGTATACATATTTTTTGTGTTTCTATTATAAATTAAAAAATATATCCGCATATGTTTATTTCAAAACTTCTAACTTCATATTAATCTTTGGAAAAAAAGTGGTAAAAAACACCGATTAACGCACTCGTTAAATATTATAAGTTCTCCGCTTCAGTTAAGAGGTGAAAAACTTTTATAATGAATCAGGGGCTTATATATCCCTATCCCTATATACAGGGTGTCCCAAAAATACCAGGTCAGAGTGACATGGAAGATAAGTTAGCCTTAGATCTGTCAGATAAAGTAAACATAACCTTAGTAAAAGTTTCTTAGTTTTCGAGATATTGTCACTTTTCTAATTTTGTTTAAAATCTTTACTTTTAGTTAGAATTTCAACCACCATTGCTAAAAATAATTTCAAGTTGTTTACTTTCTTATTTTTCAGGTATCATGAATAGTTGTTTCAGGCGTTAAAGGTAAAATTTTGCCGAAATTTAGTGTACCTTTTACTCTGTCAAAATTGTAACTTTAACTTTTATAATCAGTCGTGGAAAAAAAATTTACTAAAAGAAACTGGCAAATTATCTTAAAAACTACTCAATTTAATGAAGATTCAGAAATAGTATGATACTTGAGGAATTATTTTACAAAAACTTAGAAATTGCTATTTTTATCATTAGGGGTTGTGCTAAAGCCGGACTCTATTCTTAAAATAAAACACTATTATTGCACAATCAATAGTAAAAAAAAAGGCCACAATGTATTTTTATTAGCTGCCGGCCTTTGTCTTTTCTGGCTGTGGACCTGTTATCAGGTAAACATGAACAGGACAGTTGCGACCCTTTGCTATTCCGCTTTTTCATTGTATTGTGATATTGATAAAAAAAAAAACCAAACCCTGTTGAATTTGTTTATTATTACAGCAAATGTTCAAACTGTCTGCCTCCAACACGAATGGACAATCGACATCTTTTAACAAAACAGTTTTTTAATCTTCTTAAACTCATCTGAGATATTTGCCGAAGCCACCGTATAATACCTTATTGATGAAAGAGTGAGATAACACTATGGCCACAGCTGTCGTCTCACTCAGTTTATGACCTAAGGACGGGTCCACAGGTAGCCTACAATCTTCCTATTCATTGTGCATAATAGCAAGTTTTCAGAATAGAGTCCGGCTTTAGCACAACCCTTAATGATAAAAATAGCAATTTCTAAATTTTTGTAAAATAATTCCCCAAGTATCATACCATTTCTGAATCTGCATTAAATTGAGTAGTTTTTAAGATAATTTTCCAGTTTCTTTTAATACATTTTTTTTCCACGACTGATTTATCAAAGTTAAAGTTACAATTTTGACAGAGTTAAAAGGTAACACAAATGAGTTATTTTTCTTGGAACGTACACTAAATTTCGGCAAAATTTTACCTTTAACGCCTGAAACAACTATTCAAGATACCTGAAAAATAAAAAAGTTAACAACTTGAAGTTATTTTTAGCAATTGTGGTTGAAATTCTAACTAAAAGTAGAGATTTTAAACAAAATTAAAAAAGTGACAATATCTTGAAAACTAATAAACTTTTACTAAGGTCATGTTTATTTTATCTGACATATCTAAGACTAAGCTATCTTCCATGTCACTCTGACCTGGTATTTTTGGGACACCCTGTATATATAAAATATTTTGTTTGTTTGTTTGTTGCTTAATCACGCCTAAACGCTTGTATCGATATTTTTCATTTTTTGTCCGAAGGTAGTACATATTCCATATTAACATATAGGCTAATTTTTTTTTTTTTTTTTGATAATACATAGGGTTTAAAAATGGCGGATCCAAGATGGCGGCTGAAAATTTTAAACTTGAATCGATTTTCATGAAAATTGGTACATAGGGGTTTTGCGTAATGATGATTTCAAATCCGCTGTCCAAATTTATAAATTCAAGATAGCGGATCCGATATGGCGACTTATATTTTTCGATTTCAACGGATTTTAATGAAAATTAGTACAATGATTGTTTTGAAGTCACTGATTTTGCATATTATCAAAATTTAGAAATCCAAGATAGCGGATCCAATATGGAGACCAAAATTTCTCGATTTCAACAAATTTTAATGAAAATTAGTACAATGATTATGTTAAGGTCACTTATTTTGAATATTATTAAGATTTATTTATTTATTTACAATGAAAGCTTCGTACAGAAATAAGTTTCCAATTACACGTAAGCCGTCAAGAAGAAAAAATATAAAACAGCAAAATATACAAGAATAAAATGAAAAAATAGAGATAACATGCATTATTTACAATCTAATTTAGTAAGGACGGCTTCCTTGAATCTTCTAAATGGGCAGTTCAGAGGACCAAGCTGAAGCTTATCATGGTTTCTTTGAAGACGTATTACAGGAGAATTAAAATATACAGTGAGTTGGGCTCTCGGCGGTTTAAATATATTATTATTTCTGCTGCTAAAAACAGGCACCCGCAAGGCTAATTCCTGAACTAGAGATGTGATCAGCGTTCCATTAAAGATTCGATAAAGAATACATTCGTCTAAATAAAGCCTTCTGTCAACAAGCGGAGACAAATTGAGGGTCACGAGTCTGTCAGGATAAGGAGTGTAAGGTTTGTTAAATTTACTAAGGAGACTACGTGTGAATTTCCTTTGAACGCATTCAACTTTGTCAACTTTGGTTTGGTGGTAAGGAGACCAAACCGGCGAACAATACTCAAGTATGCTTCGAACCAAAGTTATGAATAATTGTCGTGGAGTGGATAGGTTGCGGAAACGAGTTGAGGTTCGCAAGATAAAACCGGCTAGTCTGTAGGTCCTTTTCGAAATATCATCGATGTGAGCATCGAAACTCAGTTTGTTGTCAAAGGTTACTCCAAGATCCTTGAACTGGCACACCTCTCGCAACGATTCCGAGCAGAGTCGATACTCACATGATGCAGGATACATTTTAAAGGAATAGGTCATTTTGAAACATTTATCAACATTGATAGACAGATGGTTGACAACACACCAGTCCTCAAGAGCGATCAAATCGCACTGAAGGATATCACAGTCTTCATTACAATTAATCACTCTAAAGATTTTGAGGTCGTCTGCATATAAAAGACAGTCAGATTCTATTTTAGTAGTCAAGTCGTTAATAAATAACAAGAATAAAAGCGGACCAAGAATTGATCCTTGTGGAACACCGGACGTAGGAACAAATTCAAAGGATGAACAACCAGAAAACACAACATGCATCTTACGATTAGATAAGTAAGAGTAAGATTTGGAAATTCAAGATGGCGGATCCATAAAGGGGTTTTCGGGTTGAAACAATTTATAGGATATAGCAAACTAGAACATTTGAGAAGTGTTTAATTAGTAAATATTTACCCAATTCCGGGTGAAACCGAGTAACCCAGCTAGTACAATATATATATACTCTTTAATATTATTTATAAGCGCTTGGGTATTTGCAAAAATGGAGGATATAAAAAAGTAATTATTAATTTTTGTAGTTACGCTAGCCTGTTATAATGTAAAAAACACACAAGAATATGATAGAATTGATAATACATACTCTAATTTCTTAAACCACGGGGCTGTTAATATTCTTTTCGGAGGTAATATGTAACTTACTTACAGTGTATCTTTATTAAAGCTTTATTCAACAGGAAAGTTTTCCTCCAATGAAAACATATGAGGCTTTAAATTTTAGAAAAACTTCAAACAATTAAGCAAATATCCTAGTTTCAACGAAATAAATAGAGTTGAAGGAAATTTTTTTCAATTTTGTTTGCCACAATGACCGCATGAAGTTTCGAATATCTTTTGTA
This sequence comes from Dysmachus trigonus, assembly GCA_949715965.1. Lineage (NCBI taxonomy): Eukaryota > Metazoa > Arthropoda > Insecta > Diptera > Asilidae > Dysmachus > Dysmachus trigonus. The sequence goes on along the minus strand of OX454323.1, from coordinate 56,538,140 downwards.
GCCACACTGTGCAAGTGCTCCCATATTATACTTATTAAATCTAGCCCATTTTCAAGAATTTCTTCTTTTATGCAGATAAATAAAATATGCCATGAGTTCTTTTAATGCCAGTGCTGTTCTAGTTAAAGTCTACTGGACTCTATAAAGGATTTTATATTGAAAACTAATTAGCAGTTTAACTTCGGTTTTTAGATAAGTGCGGAGACGAATCAAAAACTTACAGCAATGCAGATGGTTGGATTGAGCGTAAGAGCATCTCAAAATTATGAGCGATTAGGATACAAAAAGGATGATGTGATTGGCTTAGTAGCAAGCAATACTCACTTCTTAGCACCCGTCGTTTTTGGAGCATTTTTAAATGGAATCATAATAAACCCTCTGGATCCCAGTTTTAATAAAGGTAATTATTTTAAATTTTTTAGATTTCTTTTTAAGTTAAAATATTTTGAAACCCCTGCAAATTGCTTAATAATTAAACAATATACAGAGAGGTACAACAGTTTTCTCACAACGCTGTTTTTTAAATGGGATAAAAAGAATAAATCATAAAGTAAAAATAAATTAAAAGCAAAAATCCTTTTTTAAAAAAAGCTTTTATTTAAATGCTCTAAAAAGAAGAAAATAAAATTTTCCTTTAAAATTTTAACTATGAACTTATAGCCTCATTATACAAAATTTATATGATCATAAAAGCTTGTCGCGCGATTTACTTGTGTAAATAAACTAGTAACTATTTAATTGAGTATCTTAATCAGCTAATTTTAATTTTTTTTAAATTTCAGTTTAATTAAATACTTATAGGTACTTACGCAAACTTCGCGACAAGCTTTTATGATCATATAAATTGTGTATAATGAGGCTATAAGTTGGTAGTTAAAATTTTAAAGGAAAATTTTATTTTCTTCTTTTTAGAGCATTTAAATAAAAGCTTTTTTTAAAAAAGGATTTTTGCTTTTAATTTATTTTTTACTTTTTAGTTATCGCTGGCTAGGTTTCTAAATCTGTTCGTATCATTCAACGCATCATTGTTGCAAGGTCGTTTGCCGGTTAATTTCGAACAGTCTAGCTCTTCAATAAGTAGACCTTCTAATGATTTTACCCTACTTAAGGCCACGTATGTTTGACCAGCAGCAAAGAGCTTCGAGCCTAAGTAAACAACGGCGCGGCGTGGTCGAGAGTACTACCCTGCATTTTGTATACTGTGCAAGCCCAGCATAATACAATTGGCAGCATTCTTCGTTCTGCGGTTCCGTGACTATATTTTGCTGGAAATTGCACAGACTTGGACTGAATGAGGTGAACACCGTCTTTATCGAAGTCTATACGGACGGATATCAGTGTCATACATTTGTGCTCTTCGGAAGCAGGGCCATATAATTTCTGTAATATGTCCAATGGCACCATTCACCAGACCTTTGGACACATCTACATTGTAACGCAACATCACCTTGGCCCCAACAAATATTTCTAGCTCCTTAGGTAGCCCTCCTGTCTTGTTTATATCTGATGGTATAATATTATTTAGATTTAAGTTGTCAGTTTTTCCAGCATTTTTATTCTCAGCGAACCCTTTCATTTAATATCCATACTATAGGAAAGCATAAAAAACTTCAAAACTCCGCCATATTGGATTAAGAGTGATGTCAGAATATTTTTCTAATTATTCTCGGCAAGCCCTTTCATTTGATACCCATATTGCAGAAGTGCATAAAAAATAACTATTCCGCCATCTTGGATGTTCCGCCATATTGGATTTAGAATAACGTCACATTATTTTTCGAGTTACTCTCAACAAGCCCTTTCATTCGAAACCCATATTGTAGAAGTGCATAAAAATTAACTATTCCGCCATCTTGGATGTTCCGCCATATTGGATTTAGAATGACGTCACATTATTTTTGGAGTTACTCTCAACAAGCCCTTTCATTTGATACCCATATTGTAGCAATGCATTAAAAATAACTATTCCGCCATCTTGGACGGTCCGCCATATTGGATTTAGAATGACGTCACACAGTTTATCGTGTATTGTCATCCAAACTAAACGTGTACACAAAATTTCAGCTCAATCGGTTGAAGATATCTGCTTCAAAATTGAGTAGCAAGATTCCACCTTAACAAACATACATACATACATAGCAAGTTAAATAAAAGCTTTTAATAAAATAACTTATTCAGTCTTTGGAGATTTGTTAAAGATCTAGTAAAAATTTTTAAGTAATACGTTTAATTTAGCAAAATAAAAATTACAGGCAGTAAAAATTCAGAATATAATTGATTTCCGCTCTTAATTATTTAAGGAATTGTATTATACCAACTACCTCTAATAATTCTCGCTATAGTTCTTCGTAAATTGTATTTTGTTTACTGAAATTAAAAATTCTTATTTTTTACTCCTACTTTCTTCGACCTAAAGATGTAAGAAATTGCATATGCTATCATATAACATAAGCATGTTTTACAAATATATATTTGGGAAGTTACAATAGTATTTCTCTTGATATTTAAATGCAAAATTTAATTTCTTGTGACAGGCTATAGTATACTCGGCATATTAAAAATATTGCCCATAGTCAAATATGATGTTGTGACTATTGTGTTAATAACAATTCCTATGTTGACATTTTTTTTTATATAAAGGGTGACTAATATCATATTTTTTTTTTTAAATCTTTTAAGGAGAAATAAAACATATGTTCAGTATTACAAAACCAAAGGCAGTATTTTGCGATTCACAAGTTTACAAGACTGTAAAAGAAGCTCTAAGAGAAATTGAATGCACCAGTCCGATTTACATAATGGACAATAGAAAAACCGACGCTCCTTCTGTATTAGAATTTCTAAAACCTACTGGGAAAGAACTAAGTTTTCTGTATGTATTATATATTTTTATATTTGAAATACTGAAAGAATAATTAAAATAAAACTGTTTTAAGACCGCCACAACTAGACCAAGAAGAAGACCAAATTGCAGCAATTGTATGCTCCTCTGGCACAAGTGGACTTCCTAAAGGAGTTATTATTACCCATCGTGCATTGTTGGCAAATTGTGCAACGTAATTAAATAATAAATAATCTTTTTAATAAGTTTTTAATACTTTAATCTTTTTGCAGATCTCTTGCAAATTCTGAAGTGTGCTTTTCATTCTCTACACTGTACTGGCTTTCTGGACTTACCTTATTGGTAATGGCTACAATACGTTGCTTTACGAGAATTATAATAGACCAGCCATTTTCACCAGAAGTTCTGTTGTTTCTAATCCAAAAATACAACATCTCTATAGTTGTTGCTCCACCGTCCCAAATGGTCCTAACCGTCCAATCATCACATTTTAAGACCCAAGATCTAAGCAGTCTAAAATATTATATCTGTGGAGGTAGTGCAGTACCCCTAAATACAGCACTTGAACTGAAAAACCACCTTCCAAACGTATCAATTTGGATTTCCTACGCTTTAAGCGAAACAGGAGGCAATGTGACCTTTGCTTTTGATCTCAATAATTCTGTTGGACAAGTCGCACCTAATGTAAAGGTGAAAATAATAGACGAAAATGGTAAACCACTTGGAATAGGAGTCAAAGGCGAAATTTGCGCCAAATTTGTGTACAAATTGTATGGATATTATGGAAACATAGAAGCCACTAAAAATACTTTTGATAAAGATAATTGGCTACTTACTGGTGATATAGGATACTTTGACGAACAAGGATATCTTTACATAGTCGACAGAAAAAAAGAAATAATGAAATACAAGAATTTCCATTTCTCTCCAATTGAAATTGAACAAGTAATAATGGACATTCCGGACGTAGTTGAATGCTGTGTTTTTGGAACGCTCGATATTGTTGCTACTGATTTGCCAACAGTTGCAGTTGTTAAAAAAGAAGGAAGCGCTCTAAATGAAGATGATATTCGTAACTATGTTGCCGCACGGATGGCTGATTTTAAACAACTGAGAGGCGGTGTATATTTTACTAATTCACTACCGAAAACAGCTTCAGGGAAAATAATTCGAAGGAAAGTGAAAGAATTTTTTGACAAAAGAATTGAAGTAGTCGATAAATAATTAATTACTCAATTAGATGGATATTTTTTAAAATTAATTATTAATAAAACAATTACAACAAAGGGTTATTTTTAATAATTTAAAATTTCCACATTAATTTAGGAGAACCTACGTATGTTAGTTTCCCTGGAAATTGAAGGAGAACCGGATTTATCTCGATCTTTTTCGTTTGTTTATAAACTTGATCTAAAACACGTTACCAAAAAAAAACAAATACTAGAAAACGCTTTAAAGAAAATTCTTCAATTCAGGTAACATTAGTTAGTTGCTAAACAGAAAATTTCTAAAAAAATCTAGGAAATTATTACTAATACGTAACATTCAAAAATCTAGTACTAGATTAAGTTTAATTCCAATCAACTCAATTTTCCAACCACTAGCTTAGTAAATATGTTCGAATTTATTTATATACTTTTAAACTCCATAGGTTTCAAATTAACCTATATTCATCAATTTGAATAAGTTAGCCGTTTGAAACTTATAAGAGCAGTAGGATTTTATTCTCAGTCAAGGACTAATTTGATTCTTACTTTTTTATTTATTTATTCATATATCAACAGGTACAATTGATTGACCATCTGACACTAAGCAGAAATATAAACAAATGTTAAGTAAAAAAGAATAAGTAAATGAGCAAAAATATGATAATAACAATACCAAAACGAAATATAGTTAATTGATTGTTACACAGTTGAGTAAAGATTTTTTAATTGTATATCTAGAAAGGTTAAAATCTAAACAATTAAAGTAGTTACTGTAATCTTTGGACATGGACGAAATCGGTTCAAAACTGCCGTAATTGGTTCTGTGGTAGGTGGAATATAAAAAGTTTCGTCCTCTGGTCATTCGAGGTCGTGAATTAATATTAACTAGGTTCAAAAGAGTTGGAGAGTCTATAGTGCGAGTAACAACATCATGCATAAACAACACACCAGCAACCTCCCTACACGTTTAGACAGCGACGTCAAACATAAAACCAACAACCTATTTTCATATGGAGGAAGATTATAGGGGTCTCTCCATGGCAAAAGGCAAAGAGCATAGCGCAGGAATCTCTTTTGCACTGCCTCAATGCGGTCAATATGAACGTCATAGTGTGGCATCCACACTATAGAAGCATACTCCAAAATGGGGCGGACGAAGGTACAATACAAAATTTTTAATATAAAAGGGTCATCAAAGTCCTTCGACCAACGTTTCACAAAACCAAGTGCAGAATTCGCTCGATTAATTATGCTGTCGATATACTTAGAGAGTTCCGAACTTTAAAAATATATTTATATCCAAAATTTGCAGATTTATTGCTTTTAATTCAATTTTCGTTTTTCTCCGCTACTACTGGGCATTGGAGGGAAATACTTTGGCTAGTATACCGACATGAAATATTGGGTTGGCACGAAAGTAATCAGACACTCTAGAAAACTCGACTCATGTTGTTTTTCTAATCAATTGTTTTCGACCATATTCTAGTATGTTATAGAACATTCTAGGTGCTTCAGTCTTAGGGGTATATAAAAGCGCACGCACGATTAATTCAGTCAGTTTGAAGAAAAATGGATGAGCGACAAGTTCGAACTCTATACCTTTACGAGTATTTGTTAGGCCATAGTGCGCGAGCTGTGGCAGACAAAATCAACACTGCATTTGGCTCAGATACTACAAGTCACGCAACAGTGTCTCGTTGGGTCAAACGCTTCAGTACAGGAGACCGAAGCCTCGAAAGTCAGCCTCGCTCGGGACGACCACCAGCTTTCGACAATGATGATTTGCGCCGTGAACTGCAACAGAAGCCGGATGCAAGCACTCGTGAATTAGCGACAAAACTCCACTGCATCCATCACGCTATAGAACATCACCTGCACGAGCTCGGATATAGGAGAGTTTTATCCCGATGGACACCTCATGCCCTCACAGACGCCACTCGTGCTGTTCGGGTCGCCTTCTGCCAATCGCTACTACTTCGACCGCGCCGGAAGGAGTTTTTGGAGGATTTGGTCACAGGGGACGAGTCGTGGGTTCTCTACGAAAACAATACGCGCCGTGCCTTCTGGCTGCCACGAAAGGAAGACGCACCAACTCAACCAAAGCAATATCAAAACAGCGGCGAAAAAGTTCTATTGTGCTGCTTTTGGGATTCTCAGGGCATGCTGTTTTATGAATTATTACATAATGAAACAGTTAATGGTAACACATATGCGGCGCAGCTCGATAAACTAGCCACAGCTATCAAAGAAAAAAGACGAAGAAGAGCCAATGTAGTTTTACTTCATGACAACGCTCGCCCGCACACTGCATCCACTACCCGCGAACAACTGCAGGGCTTAGGCTGGGAGACGGTACCTCATCCACCATATTCCCCAGACATTGCTATCATTTATTCAGAGCCATGAAAAATGATTTGCGTGATAAACGCTTTAACACTTTTAATGAAGTTGAAACCTACGTAGCCACCTTCTTCAACTCACGGCCCGCTGAGTTCTGGGCAACAGGCATCCAGTCCTTGCCTATACGTTGGCAAGAAGTCATAGATGCTCACGGCGAGTATTTCATTGACTAAATGTATAGTCAAATAAAAATGTTAGAATTTAAAATGTAAAAACAAACTGTCTCATTTCTTTCGTGCCAACCCGATACTACTACTAGGCAACATTTTATTCAAATCCGTTTCCCCAAGGTCGTGCCCCTTCCTTGTTAGACTAGACTTTAGGCAAGAATTTCGAAAGTAATGTGAATTAGGTTTGGGCCTTACTCCTATCTGATAAATGCTTTAATACTGTTGTTCTATTATAGAAGGGACGTCTTGTCTTTATTTTTCTATGGTAAAATATAAACAAATCTAAATTCTTTTAACAGAGATAAACAAAAACTGTAATAGTTGCTTCTCACATGCATTTATGTGTATCTCCAAAAGAAATTATCGGAAAAGATATGGACTATAAATCCAGGGTGTCATGACATCTAATAAATATATTGAAGGCAAGTTATAGGCAAAATTATAAAATTTGCCGTTTTAAGGAAAGATTGAAAAATTGCTTCTTGAATTTCTAAATATCAATTGGTACACTTTTCCAGTAAAGCTCAGATGGATCCTTGCCTTTTTTTTTTCCTCGCGAGATAAACTAAAATGCTCGGTAATATACAAAGTAAAGAAGATAAATAAATCAAATGAACGGATGTTGAATGTTGGAATGTAAGAAAAAAGAGATTCACGAAAAAATAGAACTCGTTGTCAAATAAAATTCGTTTTGTCTTTTCTTTTCTGATAACGCTGAGAAATTGTTGTTGTTGTGGATGCGTGAAAAATATCATCTGAAATTTGTTTTGCAACATTATGGCCTATTGTTATAAACAATTTTATAGGCCAGCAACAGAAGTATAACACAAAACAATTGAAAACCAAACAAAACGCACAAGTGATAACAACTGCATTATACTATATAAAGCTTTGTATCTTTCCGATTCGGTCAGAGTGTTAATAATAAAGGGATACTAGAGACATATGTGAAAATATTAATATAAAGTAAGAGTAATATGTTAAATAAATTATTTGTTACTTCTTTTGATAAAGATGAAAGAGTATGGCGTGGAGTTAGTTGCAATACTCCCTATAATTCGGATGCAACAGTAGGAGAAGTAGTTTTAAATATGCTCAGCATGATGCCTGAAAAAATTGTACAGGTACAAAAATTAAATTTTTATTATAGTTGGTTACAAATGTTATCTTTTATTAAATATCATTTACATAAATGTCATCTAGTAAAACCATTAATATATTTTATGATTAATATTCTAATTTTACATTTTTTAGATAAATGATAGCACATCTCGGAAGTTTTCTGCAGCCGAGTTAATTTTAATGAGTATTCGTTCATCTCAAAATTTGGAAAAACTTGGCTACAAGCAAGGCGATGTTATTGGATTTGTTGCAAAAGATAGCGATTTTGTGGCTCCTCTTGTCTTTGGAGCATTTTTGAATGGAATCATTATTAATCCCATAGCACCATTCTTTGATGAAGGTAATGTAATATGTTTGAATTTATAAAGAACATATAAGCATATACTATACATACAATAATATTTACTTTTTTCTTTTGACATTTCAATAAACGGTCTTTTAATTTTAATTAATTTTATAATGCAATATGAATTGATATGATATATCAATTCCTAAATATGAAAGTCAAGTTTTGCGTTTTGTTCATTTCTATAATTTTAATATTGGAAATTGAATTAAAAGTTATTTGACACGCTGAACACAATTAAGGCCCTTTATACTTACTACAAAGAAGTTAAGTTCGATAGACAACGGATACATTTGAAGGTGCTTATTATTAAGACTAACGCAAAAAACAATTTATGTTCATGTTAATTTGTATATTCTTTTATTTTAGATGAGATAATACAAATTTTTAGCATTACAAAACCAAAAGCAATAATTTGTGACTTGAATGTTCACCAAATCGTTACCAAAGCTGTAGAAGCTCTTCCCTGGGACATTTCGGTTTTCGTAATAAGTAATGATACAGAAACAAGTGCATCTATTCAAGAATTACTAAAACCCACCGGAAAAGAAAAATTCTTTCTGTATGTTTCTATAAAAGGTATTTTTGTCTTCCTAACTAAATATAAGTCTTTATAATTTTTAGACCTCCACAACTTGTGAAAGACGAAGACCACATTGCTGCAATTCTATATACGTCTGGAACAGAGGGAACACATAAAGGAGTAACCATTACGCATCGATCCTTATTAATGTCCTGTTCAAGGTAGTTAAGCAATTTCGGAACATAATTTGAATTGAAGGTTATTTTCTAAAACAAATATTCTTTTAGTTCCTATCCAAGCACAACGTTGATATTTACATTTGCTAATTTGTACTGGATATCTGGGCTGATCGTTCTAATTGCGTCCGTATTGCGATGTTGTACAAAAATTATTACGGAACAGTCATTTACGCCGGCGAATCTTTTATACTTAATAGAGAAATATCGCATTTCAGTGCTTTTTACGCCCCCGTCTCAGATGGCTTTAACAGCCCAGGCTGAAGACATTCAAAAAAGAGATTTAAGTAGCCTGAAGGTTTATATTTGTGGCGGAAGTCCATTGCCCCAAAACGTGGCTGCTCGAATGAAGAAATATGCCAAAAACGTACAAATTGTGAGAAGTTACGCATTGACTGAATTAGCAACAACTATTTGTATGGGTTTCGACTCCGGTACATCTGCTGGACAGGTAGCGCCAAACATGAAAATAAAGATAATCGATGACGACGGCAACAAACTCGGAGTAGGAGAAACTGGTGAAATTTGCACAAAGCCACTATTCAAACTTTATGGATATTATCGAAATGTTGAAGAAACTAAGAAAATCCTCGACTCCAATGGATGGTTACTCACAGGCGACTTAGGGTATTTCGACCAGCAGGGACTCCTGCATATAGTTGATAGGAAAAAGGATATTTTTAAATACAAAGGCTACTATCTGTCGCCAACAGAGATAGAATTGGTGATTATGGAGATTCCTGATGTTGTTGAATGTTGTGTCTTTACTATACCCGATGTAATTGCTACTAATTTGGCGGCAGCTGCAATTGTTAAAAAACCTGGCAGCAGTTTGAGTGCAACTGATGTACATAATCACATTGCCGAAAAATTAAAAGATCAACACAAGTTGAGGGGTGGAGTGTTTTTTGTTGCTTCACTGCCAAAAACCAATACGGGTAAAATTTGTCGAAATAAAGTAAAATATATTCTGTGAAAGAGAAGTAGAAAAGTCTTTTATTTAGTAAGATATCGGGTTGGCACGAAAGAAATGAGACAGTTTGTTTTTACATTTTAAATTCTAACATATTTATTTTACTATACATTCAGTCAATCAAATACTCGCCGTGAGCATCTGTGACTTCTTGCCAACGTATAGGCAAGGACTGGATGCATGTTGCCCAGAACTCAGCGGGCCGTGAGTTCAAGAAGGTGGCTACGTAGGTTTCAACTTCATTAAAAGTGTTAAAGCGTTTATCACGCAAATAATTTTTCATGGCTCTGAATAAATGATAGCAATGTCTGGGGAATATGGTGGATGAGGTACCGTCTCCCAGCCTAAGCCCTGCAGTTGTTGGCGAGTGGTGGATGCAGTGTGCGGGCGAGCGTTGTCGTGAAGTAAAATGACATTGGATCTTCTTCGCCTTTTTTCTTTGATAACTGTGGCTAGTTTATCGAGCTGCGCCGCATATGTGTTAGCATTGACTGTTTCATTATGTAATAATTCATAAAACAGCATGCCCTGAAAATCCCAAAAGCAGCACAATAGAACTTTTTCGCCGCTGTTTTGATATTGCTTTGGTTGAGTTGGTGGGTCTTCCTTTCGTGGCAGCCAGAAGCCACGGCGCGTATTGTTTGCGTAGAGAACCCACGACTCGTCCCCTGTGACCAAATCCTCCAAAAACTCCTTCCGGCGCGGTCGAAGTAGTAGCGATTGGCAGACGGCGACCCGAGCAGCACGAGTGGCGTCTGTGAGGGCATGAGGTGTCCATCGGGATAAAACTCTCCTATATCCGAGCTCGTGCAGGTGATGTTCTATAGCGTGATGGCTGCAGTGGAATTTTGTCGCTAATTCACGAGTGCTTGCATCCGGCTTCTGTTGCAGTTCACGGCGCAAATCATCATTGTCGAAAGCTGGTGGTCGTCCCGAGCGAGGCTGACTTTCGAGGCTTCGGTCTCCTGTACTGAAGCGTTTGAACCAACGAGACACTGTTGCGTGACTTGTAGTATCTGAGCCAAATGTAGTGTTGATGTTGTCTGCCGCAGCTCGCGCACTATGGCCTAACAAATACTCGTAAAGGTATAGAGTTCGAACTTGTCGCTCATCCATTTTTCTTCAAACTGACTGAATTAATCGTGCGTGCGCTTTTATATACCCCTAAGACTGAAGCACCTAGAATGTTCTATAACATACTAGAATATGGTCGAAAACAATTGATTAGAAAAACAACATGAGTAGAGTTTTCTAGAGTGTCTCATTACTTTCGTGCCAACCCAATATTTATAATATTTAACCTTATACTGCCATCAGGCTCGCTGGATGGAAGAGAAAGAAATGCATTCTAAACTATTATTCAAATAATAAGAAAAATAATATTATTAATTTAACCTCAGATTTTGTTTTTCCTTTTCATTCCTTATTTGTGGATAATCTCTTTCTAAAATTACTAAATTCCGTCCTAATGTATAGTATGTATAACATTAATTAAGATATTTGTTATTATAGAATGATTTACTTTGATATTAACTGATATATGTATTAATATACTAAAATTTCGTTTTCGACCTTGGGTATTAATTATGTTCCCACACATTAATTGTTGAAAGATGTTTCGTCTTTGTAATTGTGTTTATTTAATTCTGAACACAAACCAAAATTGTGTCGGTTTTATAACCTTTTGAAAGCTTACTAATAGATAGGGGAGACTGGCCTAAAATGAAATACTAGGGTAAAATGACACATTGCATGTATCTCCAGTTCTAGGTTTAGTTCAGTCTTTCGCAGTCCATCCATGGAAGCAGGCGTATCGACCAACCCTGCTGTAAAAATTTTAGTGAGTTCCCTTTGTTTTTATTAGAGTAGTAGTTAAAAACCTATTTTCAGTCATCTATAATATATTATTATCAGAGAAATCAAAGTCTTGGTATAAAAAAACTGGGAGAGCTTGAGAAGAACTTATGACATCAGCGAGGACTATAGTTCTTGGTAGGGGTTGTATGAGTGTAAGTGTTATTTTCTTGTTCGTTGGAAATATTTTTTTTACAAAAAAACAAAATGCTACGTTTGAGGGTAAAATGACATACTTATCATATGGGTAAAATGAAATACTATTTTTATTATGAATAGACACGGTTAAGTTTGTTTTTTCAGTAGCACTTTTTTAAACAGTTAAATATACTTACACTTATGCTTAACACTCAATTATAATATAAGTTTCTCCAAAAACTCAGTTTTTCTTCGACGTGATCATTCGTCCTGGCTTACTTATATAAGATACAGATTTTGATGCAGATCTAGGTCTGGTGAAAAGTAGATTAAATGCAAATTGTGCAAGAAATGGGCACACAATGAATGTGCAGGCTTATCTAAAAGAGCTACACACTTTATGTGCGACGTGTGCAAATAAAAAACAAATATCGATACTAAATCTATATACTATGTCATTTTACCCACACCATTTGGGTACGTATGATATTTTGAGGCCTTTTTAGAAGTCATATTTACACAGGAAAGAAAGACTTATTTTATATTTACTTTTATACAGTGTATGTATTTTATGTTTACGTTTGTTTTTGTCGAAAAATATTTTACGTTTTGTTGAAAAATAAAAAAATATACGCACTTTAGCTTAAGGTGTTTCATTTTAGGCCAGTCTCCCCTAAAACTTGTAATTCACTTTATATTCAGACAAAGGACATCGCGAAATATTTGACCCTTCTTATCCGGTAACATTGCCAATAATTTAATAAATAAAAATAATAAAATTATAAAAATTAGTAACATTGTTAAACTTTGACAATTTGAGCTCATGATGGGGACGGGGTAGAGAAGTGGTAGAAAACTCATTGGAAGAGAGGAAGATTTCTCTATGAATAGTCACCTTATTGAAGTTCGTAGGGTGTGTATTAAGAAAATTATAGGGTGTTGAAGGATAAGACTATAAAAGTGCCCGTAGCTTCTAAACGACTCATTTATATTTTGATCGGAGGATTCCATAGAATCGATTGGCATATATTAGAACACGTCCTTACGAATCATCCTGTTATATAGAATGGTCTCATATTGTTAGTATCTCAGAAAAATTATCCAATCTGGATGAAATGGAGAATATAACACTTTCAATAGTAAAATATATTACTAGACTAACAAGGAGAAGGCACCTACTCGTCATCACCGATCCATCCAATCCCAGGTGTTAACCACTATACCAGCCTCCGCTTTGGGACAGTGTTACAAGGAATGGGAGTCGCGTGAAAATGTGTGTGTACTATTAATTTGTAAACGCGTGGCCATCTGGAGTTCCCACTTCGGGTACTTTCATTTGTAGCCAAGCCCTACATGTGCTATAAATTTGAGCGAAATCGGTGATGACGAGTAGGTGCCTTCTACTTGTAAGATTTACAATTTTGACCATGTTCGATCCGACATATTTTGTCTATGTAAATAATTTTTAATATTTGCATAAATGCGTATTTATAATGCAATAAATATAAATATGCCGTAACAATGTCTATTGAATATTTAATACAACAACAATAACAATTTTTATTTGAAATGAAAAATGTTTTTTTTTTTTTGTATCAATTTCAATTTGTTTGTGATCACGTCCGAGCTATTAATCTTGAAATGAATAAATAAAACGTCCACAAGTATTAAATATTAATTTGTATTGATGTCTCCCCATCTTTACTTATTATATTTTACCTTTTCTGATGTCACTTCAATCCCAAGTAGTCAAATACGCACATCGAAAATTCAGTCCAATCTCCCGCCATCTACAGTGGAGGAAATAGCTATAAAATCACTCAGCATTATTTTATAAATTTAATGGTATGGTCGTTTCCTACAATTATTTTTGTAAGGAGTACCCTTATATAGTTCAATTGTTTTATTGCCGTCCGGAAAAGGTCAGGTACTGTACTATAAATATGTTGAAAAAATATTCACTTTCAATTTGGTGCTCGAATTGCAAGGTTAAAAAACGGAAATAATTATAAAATCAGTATATGTATTTTCAATTTCTACAAGTTTTTTTGACAAAATTATTAAAATTTATAATCGGGTAGGTTCAGATAATTATACTAAAGAGTTTTAACGCGAACTTTTAATTAAAATTACATAATTTGTTCAATTTTTTAAGGATGTCAAGAGGGGTAGTTTTATCTGAAGAAAAAAAGGGAAGGATCTCTGCGTTTCGGGAAATGGGAAAATCCATTAGGGAAATTTCTCGCCTGATTTCCAGGTCTTTTACTGTGTTGCGAAATTTCATTGTTTTAGGCGATGAATACAATAAAAATCAGTGTCCAGGAGCTCGTCCTAAGTTAACACCGCGCGATAAATTCCAAATTATTTCAAAGGCAATGGTAGGAAAGTCGGTAGCATCACAAATTCAGCGTGACCTTGATTTGCCCATAACGGTACGACGCGTGCGACAAATTCTGGCGGAGTCGAATCAGGTAGAATTGAGGAAAAGGATGCGAAAACCGGAACTGACACAAAGCCATAAAGATCAGAGGCTGCATTTCGCGGAAAACCACATGTCTTGGACTGAAGAATGGAAAAAGGCCATCTTTAGTGATGAACAAAAATTCAGTTTAGATGGTCCAGACAGGTGCCAGTTTTATCGGCACGATTTACGAAAAGAAAAGGAGACAATTATGAGTCGTAATTTTCGAGGCAGATCAGTAATAATTTGGGCAGCTTTTTGCTTCCTTGGATCGACTCCTGTATGTTTCATTACACATAAGATGAATTCCGAAAAGTACACTGAACTTCTGGAGGAGGTCCTCATCGAATTTGGTGACAATCAAAACGGTGGAAATTGGATAATCCTGCAAGATAATGCGGCAATCCATGTGTCAACACATTCGAGGAATTAGTTTAGGACCAAAAATATCGAACTTTTGCCGTGGCCGGCTCGTAGACCGGACTTAAATCCCATCGAAAACTTATGGGGTATCCTTACCAGGAGAGTTTATGAAAATGGACGGCATGTTAATAATGTTTCAGAACTCAAATTGAAAATTATTGAGGAATGGAGTAAAATAGGCAAAAAAATATTTGAAAATTTAATTTTGTCAATGACAAGAAGAATATTTGAGCTTATTAAGAAGCGCGGTAGCTCTATAGATTTTTAATTTATTTAAATTTAAATAAAATGTGTTAAAAATTTAAAGTGATTTTATATCTATTTCCCTTCCGGAAAGGCCTAATTTTTATATATTTGATAGCTTTTCAATACTGTTCACAAAAACTAAAAAAATTTAACGTTTATTAACGCTAAATATGCTAACGAATTATATTTTAAAAGTTGGTTCTAAAACATCCGACCAGTTTGTACATAATTACCAAAATATAAGTGATTTTATAGCTATTTCCTCCACTGTATACGTAATTGATTTTTAATAATTTCCTCTAATGAATCAATAAAAAACGTCAATGACGCAAAATCATATTTGAAAAATTTTGATTAATTTATTTATTAATTTTTCTTTCGGTGTATCGTTGCTAAGTGGCTATGATCTTCAGTTTTCGAATCAACGAGATAGGAAAATGTCTCTTCTCTTGTCCATATTCTACAGCAGTAAGTAAGCACTTTTGGGGTTCGGATTGGAGCTTACCTATTCTAGGTCTTTCTGAACGTCTTAGTGATCTTGACTTGACTATTTAAGAAAGAACAACTAAATAAATTAAGCAAATTAATCTTTGTATACAAACCGTAGATATATTTTTTTTACCATTAAAAACATAACTATGGTTAGATCGTACTCCACTAATTTTCGCCTGTTTTCCTGTCTAATTTTACACTTTGTAAATAATTTTAATTAAAACTGTACGAAAAGTCATTTCTCAAAATTTAATACATCAACCTAATTAAGAAAGCTCAGTTTTGATCAATATTCATAAAAAATCAATGGTGATGAATTATCTTAACTTGCTGTAATTTGACAATATTTATTAAATTAGTTTGAAAACTGAATCACTGAGTATTTTATAATCTAAATATGTATAGTATATAAAAGAATACCCCGACTGACCGGCGAATCAACGAACAGTCCAAACTGCTCAGCCTATAGAAACTTGAAATTTAGCATATATATATAGTACAATGTAAATATAATAATGATAAAACAAAAATAAAAAATGTGAAAATCATCAACAAACATCTAAATTACTAACATGCCTAACATTATTAAAATAGCCAAGTGCTACCACCAGCGAATTAAGCGACTTGCAGCGGGCAATCTTATCTCGCTTAAAATATACGAAAATAAGAATGCCTGATAACGGATATCTCAATAAGCAACAAGAGTGTTACATCGTACTCAGTTTTTAAATTATTCCAGTATCTGTTGTCCAACTGAGTGGAGTTATTATTTTTCTGGGTCATCTGAGAGATTTTCTTTCTTAAAATTAAGGTAAACTCCATAAAATCCGGCTTCTTTTATATTGTGCAATAAGTGACCATTTTTGCATACTTTAAATGTAGTTACTTTAAAATTCCTTTTTTCGCTTTGGTTTAATATGCATACTATATTAGATTACAGTTTTAATTCGTGAAGTGCTCTAAAAAGTGATTAGCAATTTGAGATCAGTCGTTGGAGATTATTTTTATTTTACATTCCGTTTAATTATGTATTCGTAAAATGATAACCAGTGACGTATCGATTTAGTTGAAAGATATGTCTTAAATTATTTGTAAAGAGCTTTTATTAAAGACGACGTGAAAAGAAAAATGAAAATAACAAATGACAATTCGATTTTCACAATATCTTTTATAGAGGGTGTCCCGATTCAACATAGGAAACGCTATACCAATCGATTCCTTGGAGTTTCCTGAGAAAACTTTTGTTCTTGTTTAACTCCAAGACCTGTACCTTTTCGAAATTATCCATGCGTGTCAACGGCGCACTTATGAATTTGCATCGCCAGTTTCAAAAAAGAATTCACTGGTCAACACTAAATTTTTTTCCGAACAAGTATCAGTTAATTTATATTCGATTTTTTAGATAGAAGATTATGAATTCGTAAATGAGAATGCTCAATCAGCTTCCGTTTTCAAGGAATAATAGGGTGAAAAAGTAGAAGAAACTTTTATTTTTGTACTTAAAATATTACGAATTATTATATAAGCTTGTAACATGGCTTAAATTATAGAGTGAAACGTAAGTTACTATGTCAAAATACTAAAGGTCTGAAAATTTTCGAAATATGCCTAGAAATACAAACTTTTGAGCAAACCGAATATTTCATGCAATAGGTGGTGAATGAAGATCGTAATAGAAAAACTTGTTTGCGAAGATTTTTAGCAAAAACTGTAGATATAAGTGATGTTTGATATTTGTCGAATAAGATTCAGGCTTTGACTTCAGCCATACTACAAGACTGTTTTCCTTTAATGATTTTTCAAAAAAGTTCAAAATGCGATCTTCTATACTTTTTAACTCTATTGTCCTCAACAAGAGCAGCTGATTGTGCATTTCTATTTACTAATTCGTAACGTACGGAAAAACGCCTATAGAAATGATTTGCTACTTGTTTCGAAGCAGAAAAAAGTATTGTATTTATTGACCGCTGATATATTCTGAATATCAAATGTTGATGATAAGTTTCAAAAATAGTTACCAATGCCAAAAGGTATATAAAGATCTGCAGTAGACTGTTTACATAAATTTCTTTGTTGCTCATTTTATTAGTTTTTGAAGAAAACCACTTTGTTTTTATTTCGTTTCTTTTAAAATTTGAATTTGAGAACATGAAGCTTTACCGAAATTGACTATTGAATTATCAACTAAACAACAAAATATTAAATCTTCATATTCTTTCATATATATGAAAGAAATTATTACTCTATTTGAATTTTTGTAATATAGCTAGTTCTATCATTTGTTGTTATCTTTTAAAGACAATATTAACTAATTGAGTATGATTTTTTTGTTTTTTAGAAAAATGTTGCAATTAAAGCAGCTCACTCGAATCCTTACAACACACCAAAAGATCTCATGGCGTCTAGCAGGAAGCATTCACACTTCTACAGCCAAACTTGCTGGCAGTGACTTCCTGATTGACTCCCCTTCGTTCTCATTCCTTAAAGACATTGGTCTAGAAAGAACAAACAAAGGAGCATACAGTGGTACATGGAAGGGATCTGGTGAAACTATTCAATCCGTGGATCCCGGAACCGGCAAGCCAATCGCCGAAGTCCAAACTGGAACAACCGAAGAGATGCAAGAATGCATCAAGGCCGCACATGAAGCCTACAAACATTGGTGCACTGTGCCAGCTCCTGTGCGCGGTGAGATCGTTCGACAAATCGGAGATGAACTCAGAAAGTACAAGGAACCATTGGGGAAACTTGTGAGTCTTGAAGTTGGAAAAATTGCCAGTGAAGGGCAGGGTGAAGTACAGGAGTTCATTGATATCTGCGACTATGCTGTTGGCCTTTCGAGAATCTACTCTGGGCAAGTTATCAGCTCGGAACGTCCAAAGCACACTATTCTGGAAACATGGAGACCTCTTGGTGTTGTTGGTGTTATCTCAGCATACAACTTCCCAAATGCTGTTTTTGGTTGGAACGCAGCTATTGCACTGGTAAGATAAACTATATACGCTAAAACCCCTCAATTACTAGACACTGGGTTGTTTTTGCAATTTCAATTTTGAATTTGAACAAGACTTATAACGATAGAATATGGTGATATGAAAGAAAGAGTACCTGAGATCGGATTTGTGCTAAAAAACACATTTCTAATAATAAACAATTTAATAGTCTAGCCACAAATATATGATTCTATAACCTAGTGGACTTTGAAATGTAGGCCTGATTGAAAATTAAACCCAAAAAAGGTGTGTAATGTGAATTTTATTTATACATACACAAATTAACCTAAGAATAGATGTTGCAAGAAACTGGATTGTTCAATTAATTTGTAAATTTTTCATGGTTTCTACTGTGACTTTTATTTCTTGAAATTTTCAACTTAATATTACCAACGTGAAAAAAAAATTTAACATAATAAAAATAGTTTAGAGGTAACTAACCTTTTTTCCTAATATTCTATTGAGTGGCGGTAATATAATTTTAAGGACAGTCTTCAGTTGAAACTTCTAATTTTATAATTATAAATACTAAAGTCCATTACCGATAAAAAAATTCATCTCACTCTGTGAAACTATTACGAAAAAATTAGGAAATATATACGGCGTCCGAAAGGTATTAAATAATAATAATAAAAGATATACGAACAATATGGTTAAGCCTGGCGGTCATTCAATAATGATTTGGGAATGTTTTTCTTAGCACGGAGTCGGCCCTATTTATAAGATAAATGGAGTTATGGACCAATATCAATTACGTACCGGGATGGCAGAATAACTTGAAAAGTAGGCATCACGGAGAAAATTGACTTAGACAAAAGTTGTAGGATTTTTCCCTGACAATTAAACGGTGACCTTAGATTTGACCTTGACAGAGCAGGAAATTTTACGTTTAATTATGACCTTGGCCATCTCAAAAATTTGCCTCTGAAGGTCATACTAGAGAAAGGTCAAAGTACGGGAACTGCAGAATAACTCGTCAGGAGTGGGTTTTCGGCAAAAATGTTCCGAACAGAAGCTGTAGGATTATTCGCTGGCTGTCCGATCGTGATATTCAAGGTCATTTTAAGGCCAAGTACCTTTTTTTCAAATTTTATGTTCGGATTTGACCTTGAACGACCTCCCCATTTGACCTTGGAGGTCCTATGCAGGGGGTCAAACTACAACAACTCGAGTATTACTGAAAGTTATTTCCGGGGTCAAAAGTAGGAGTTACAGTTTAAAAGTCGACCTGACCTTGAAATCACCCTGAAGACCAAGGTCAAGTATAAGGTCCCCGTTTAATTACCAAGGAAACATCCTATAACTTTTGTCTAAATCATTTTTCTCTGTGATGCCTACTTTTCAAGTTATTCTGCCATCCCGGTATTTAATTGACACGGTGTATATTAAATATTATGATGTCTTCTAATGACAAAAGTCCAGCTGTGTTTTACAAATTTCAGAACGATAACGATCCAAAGCACACTGCTCGTGTCAAACTTTATTTACAGGACGAGTATATATCAGCACCAAAAATCATAAAAATATAAAAAGCTCATCGGGTGTGGAATTAGGTCCCAAACAGCCTAATTATAAATTTAATCGAATCAATGCAAAGACGATGTGCAGCAGTAATACAAGCCAAAGATTATTATTATACAAAATATTTAGAACTAATACTAGTTGTTATGAATTAAATTAGATTTTTTGATAGATCCTTAAATCCAAAAACATTATTCGAAATGATCTTCGCCTTTTAATGTTGTTGTTTTATTAATGTTATTTAAAGTTTAACTTCAACTTTTAACTAACATTATTTTCACATACATTTTTAATATCATATCCCCAAACTTCCCATAACTGCCCCTATTTACGTGACCGCTACTGTAATTCCTGGGTAATAGGTTTGCTTTCTTATTAACGGACAAGAACAACAGACAATTATTTTATGTGCCTGCATAAATCGTTTGATTTAAATCCATAGGTACTTTTGACAAACTGAAATGGAAATACGTCTTGTACATAAATAAATGATATTTTCCGGGTTTGGGGTCCTTGAACGTCAAAAATGTAGTGACATTTTCTCAAAGTCTCGATATCACGGCTTCATCTCTCTATTTATATTTCTATTAAATCTTCCTAACACATATTTGCCTGTAAAAGCATTAGTGTTTTTATATCAAATATTAATTTTTAAAAAGTTAAATGTCCGATAATTGGCACCCTATTCGTCATACATATTTTGATAAAAATTTTAAAAATATATATTTTTAGGCTGTGGGCAACAGTATCGTTTGGAAAGGAGCAGCTAGTACGTCCCTCGTCGCACTAGCGACTGGAAAGATAGTCACAAAAGTATTCGAACGAAATAACTTGCCTCCAGTAGTTACAGTCTGCCAAGGTAGGGCAGCAGTTGGTAAGGTAATGGTGCGGGACGACAGGGTGAAGCTGCTCTCTTTCACTGGTAGCACTGAAACTGGTCGTGAAGTTGGAGTAGAAGTCCAAAACCGATTTGGTAAGAGTATCCTCGAGCTTGGAGGAAACAATGCTCTTTTGATAAACGAAGATGCAGATGTTAAAATGGCCCTGGAAGCTGCCGTATTCGGCTGTATTGGGACTTCAGGACAAAGATGCACCACCACTAGGCGAATTATTGTCCATGAGAAATTATACGATAACTTCTTGTCCGAATTAAAGAACAAGTATAAGTTAGTTATGAATAAGGTTGGTCATCAGCTGGATAGCAATACCTTATTCGGACCTGTCCACGCACAATCGAATATCGATGGCTACAAAGAGATCATCGATAAAGCTGTAAAGGCCGGCGGTAAAATAGAGTTTGGTGGAAAACAAATGGCTAGGGAAGGGTTCTTCGTGGAACCAACGATTATAACAAATCTTCCCCACGATTCCCCAATTGTGCATAGTGAAACGTTTGCACCAATTGTCTATGTGCTTAAAGCAAAATCTCTGGATGAAGCCATAGCTTGGAACAACGAAGTGGATCAAGGATTGTCATCGGCGGTTTTCACTCAGGATGTCTCAAGAGTGTTCCAATGGCTTGGACCACATGGATCTGATTGTGGTATTGTTAATGTAAATACCACCACTAATGGGGCTGAAATCGGAGGCGCTTTTGGGGGGGAGAAACATACTGGAGGTGGACGGGAGTCTGGATCTGATTCTTGGAAACAATACTGTCGTAGGGCTACTGTAACTATTAATCATTCCGGAGAGATTGCGCGTGCTCAAGGTGTTGAATTTGAAGTTTAATAATTTTTTTTTATTATCTAAGTTTCAAATGCAAATAAAATTAATTTTTTAAATGAAATTTTTTTTTTTTTTAATTTATTTATTTTAGGTCGCTGTAGAACAGCGTGGTTATTAGCGACCACATTGGTGAACTTTCGACTAGATCCTTTCGTAGACCTCAATGGCTCGGAGGAACTCTATAGTTTGTCTGCAGTGGTCAGCCGTGTCTAGGAGGGTCCTCATGTCGCTCGGTAGGTTGAAAGAGTCTCTTTCACGTCGGGTCCCGTCGCATTCCAGCAGAATGTGTTGCACGGTTGCTCTTTGGTTACATCGCGAACAGGTATTCGAGGCTGTGTTGGTGATGAGGTGGATATGGCTGTAGTTGGTGTGGCTCATGCGTAGTCTGGAGACTTTGCACTGCTCGGGTCTCGAGAGCTTAGGTATTCTAGCGTATATGTTGTCGCGGACTTGATGCAGGTGAGTGGTGAGCTGCTTCCACTGCTGGTTCCAATTTTGTAGGATTTTATTGTGGATGGCCTTGTGTGCTTCTTGATGCGTTAATTTGGATTGGGGGTGTATCGATAGTTCCGTTGCTTTTTTGGCGGCTTCGTCAGCTTTTTCATTGCCATCGATTCCTTGATGCGATGGGATCCAGCATAGTGTGATTCTTTTGTCTACGGTGCCGGTATTTGTATGTTTAATTGTTTGTTGTATTTGCTGGATTATTGGGTGGGTATTGAATTGGTTGTGGATAGCCCTCAAACAAGATAAGGAGTCAGTAAATATCACGGATTTGGTTGGGCTACGTTTTTCTTCGATATTCTTAGCTGTGTTAAAAATTGCAAGGGCCTCGCAGGAGAAAATGGAACTGTGGTCCTGTATACGTCGGCATTCGATCGTTTGGTCGTCCGCGACGATTGCGTATCCAGCCTTCTCGCTGGTCACGGATCCGTAGGTGTAGTATTTGGCATGATTTAGGTACTTCTCTTCCAGTTCTTGGAACAGTTGCTGGAACATTTTAGGTGTTGTCTGGTGTCTATTATGTCTAGTTAATGTCCAATCAATCACTGTGGCTGGTCTTTCCCAAGGGGGGTTGTTAGGTATTACTGATCTTGTGATTATGGGAGGTAGGGTGATTGCAAAGCAGTTAGTGTGGATATTGGCGCGGATACGGAGTGGTTTAGGGAGATGTGGAGATGCAGTGAATAGAGGGCTTTTATAGTTCTTGTAGGTGCTTTGATATGAGGGGTTGTCCGGGGAGGAAGCGATAGTAGCAGCGTATCTGAGACATAGCTCTTGCCTTCTTATGCTGAGAGGGATTTCTCCTGCTTCTACTACGAGGCTTATATGGGCTAGTTTTGAAAGCACCTAGTGCTAGACGTAGTGCAGTGTTCTGTATGGGCTCCAGGGTTTTTAGAGTTGTTGGTTTGGCGGATTCGTAGATGACAGCTCCGTAGTCCAATTTTGATCGGATTAATGTTTTGTAGAGCGTTAGTAGTGTAGGAAGTGAACTTTTTATTTGTTTATTATTTATTTTATTAATTACTAGTAAATTATATTTAGTTTGTGTTTAGGTATTATTAGTTTTTATTAATAGCTTATTAATCACATTTAATTTTAATTAATTTAATTTTTTACGTAGTTTACCATCAAAGAATATTACAAGAATGATTATATTTTTCAAATTTTTTGTTTTTAAAATCTCACAGCCTACTTCGATTTTTATTTCTTAAAAATTCAAAAAAAAAACTTTTTTATATAAACTCAAGGCCTACCTATTAAACAATTTTTAATTCAAAAACTTTAAAAAATCAAAAGTTGAGTTGCCACCACATCACCCCGCCGCCAGTTAATTGCAAATTAACGAAGATTGTAGACTCACATATCACAAAACTTAAAACAATCTTCTGATGGCCGACGAGGCAGGGTTTGCAATTGAAAAGTTGCCCCTCTCCCTCTTCCTATAGGGAGTTGGTGGATAATGGCTCGATGGGCCGGTTTGATTTGTTGGCGGCTCGATGGGCCGATATGCTGAGTCTGATTCGAGATGGCGGCTCGATGGGCCGGTATAATCTGCTGGTGGCTCGATGGGCCGATAAGTTGAGTTTGATCCGAGATGGCGGCTCGATGGGCCGATATAATATGCTGGTGGCTCGATGGGCCGATAAGTTGAGTTTGATCCGAGATGGCGGCTCGATGGGCCGATATAATCTGCTGGTGGCTCGATGGGCCGATAAGTTGAGTTTGATCCGAGATGGCGGCTCGATGGGCCGATATAATCTGCTGGTGGCTCGATGGGCCGATAAGTTGAGTTTGATCCGAGATGGCGGCTCGATGGGCCGATATAATCTGCTGGTGGCTCGATGGGCCGATAAGTTGAGTTTGATCCGAGATGGCGGCTCGATGGGCCGATATAATCTGCTGGTGGCTCGGTGGGCCGATAAGTTGAGTTTGATCCGACTCCATTTCCGGCTATGCTGGTACTGGTGTCGGTTGTCGGGGTCACCAGTTGTAGGAAGGGAACTTTTTATTTGTTTATTATTTATTTTATTAATTACTAAAAAATTATATTTAGTTTGTGTTTAGGTATTATTAGTTTTTATTAATAGCTTATTAATCACATTTAATTTTAATTAATTTAATTTTTTACGTAGTTTACCATCAAAGAATATTACAAGAATGATTATATTTTTCAAATTTTTTGTTTTTAAAATCTCACAGCCTACTTCGATTTTTATTTCTTAAAAATTCAAAAAAAAACTTTTTTATATAAACTCAAGGCCTACCTATTAAACAATTTTTAATTCAAAAACTTTAAAAAATCAAAAGTTGAGTTGCCACCACAGTAGTATCTCCATATCTGCCCCCGAGTAAATAGATGATAACATCTTTAAGATGCGGAGTCTAGTGGTGCATTCGCTTTTGAGTTTTTTTATATGCGGTATCCATGTTATTTTCTCGTTGATTGTAAGTCCGAGGATTTTCAGTTCACGTGCTTGCCTTATTGGTTGGTTATTTAGTGTGAGGGTGATCTGTTCTCGGTTTTTGTTTCTGCCACGTTGAGTCAGCATATATTCAGATTTGGATGCTGAGAAACTGAATCCGGTGGTGTCAGCCCATCTTTGGATGGCATTCAGCGCTTTCTTCACTGTTTTTTCCGTTGTTTTCATGTTGCTTCCGGTGCACGTGAAGGTTAGATCATCCACAAAGAGGTAATGCTTTAATGGGGCGTCAATGCATGAGAGGACAGGGTCTATAACAAGGAGGAATAATATACCACTTAGAACAGATCCTTGGGGTAGGCCGTTTTCCAGTGTTGCTTCATTGGATAAAATGTTCCCAATACGTGCTCTTATTTTTCGTCCCGAGAGGAAGTTGTGAATGAAGGTCACAAAATTACCTGAGAAGCCTAACTTTCTTAGCCTTTCAATGACACCGTTTGTCCATACCATTTCGTAAGCCTTCTCGATATCCAGGGATACTATTAGAAGGTGTAATTTAGAGGCTAGTGCATCGCAGATGTCAGCTTCTAGGTTGACCAGGAGATCAGTCGTCGCTCTCATACTTCGTGAGCCGAACTGGTATGGGGATATAAGATTGTAGTTCTCAATCAGCCATCTGAAGCGCTTGGCAATAATCTTTTCTAATACCTTACATAGGTTGCAAGTAAGCGATATAGGTCTGTAATTAGCAGTCATGGTGTGGTCTTTGTTGGGTTTGGGGATGGGTATCACGGTGGCTTTTCTCCATGGCTCTGGGAGGCATTGGTTGGCCCAAATATAGTTGTATATTGCTAGCAGATGGTTGAGGTAACATTCAGGTAGGTTTCGGATGAAAGCGTTAGGGATGTCGTCTGGTCCAGGGCTGCTGTTTTTGCAGGTGGAGATTGCAAGTTGTAATTCCTTGTATATGAAGGGTTTGTTAATCTGGTCTAGATTGGCGTTTTGACTTTGCGTTCCATTACAACGGTTGAGATTAAGTCTGGATTGCTTGAATTTGTCAGAGTATTTGCTGTCCGACGAATTGGAAGCGAAGCTTTCAACGAGGTGATTAGCAGCATCATGGAGGTCTATTATAGGTTCTCCTTCAATTATCAGTCTCGGGGCCGCCGTAACCCTACGGTGACCAGACATGTGCCTTATCTTATTCCAAACTTTAGCTAGCGGGACCTGATCGTTTAAAGATGAAGTGTACTCCCGCCAGTATTCCTTTTTTGCTTCTTTCGCGGTTTTCCTGGCGGCTGCTCTTTTAATTTGGTACTCGGCTCTGTTTTCTGCTTTCTTATCTTCACGTGTTTCTTTGGTGTATTTCCGATATGCTCTTTTGTATTCTTTGATCTTTGCTTCACATTCTTTGTTCCACCAGGGTACGTGTTTTTTTTTAGTAGTGTGGTCTCTTTTGGGCACTGTTGTGTTAGCTGCTTTGCGTATTAATTCGGTGATATTCATTATAATAGTTTCGATAGGCACTGTGTGGAAGATGCAAGGATCTATGAGTTCTGGGGTTTCGTACCGGAGTATGTCTTGGAATGCTGGCCAGTCTGCTTGGTTTAATAAACATTGAGGGTGTCCAGGTGGGCAGTCGCTAGGGCGTTCGCGGTCATCCCGGATAATGATTGGGTGGTGGTCGCTGTTGTGGGGGTCGCTCGTAGCCATCCATTCATAGTGGTGGGCTACGTTACTGGATACGAGCGTGAGGTCAATTGCGCTGTGGTTACCGGTATAGCTGTTGAAGCGTGTGCGGGAGCCGTCGTTCAATAGGATGAGGTCGTTAGCTTCGATGAATTCTTCGGTTCTACTTCCGCGGGGGTCGGTGAAGCGGGATCCCCATATCACGTTGTGGCTGTTGAAGTCGCCGAGGAGTATAATGGGCTTTGGTAATTGTTCATAGATTTGTTGAAGATCGACTGCGTTGAAATCGGTTCTATTTGGTAGGTATATGTTGCATAAGGTGAAAGGGGTATTACTTTTGATTCTGGTTGCAGTGACCTCAAGCTCGGTTACAATGTTAATCTCTTCGAATTTGAGATGGTCTGCGACAAAGATCACAACTCTCCCGCTAGCTCTCGCGCTGTTTGTTCTGTTTTTGGCTACAGCTTTGTAACCATGGATGCTGGCGTGGTGGTTGTTATTGAAGTTTGTTTCCTGTAGGCATATGCAATCAAAGCGGTTGGCTATATTTAACATTTGTAGGAACTCCTGTCTTGCGTAGAAACCGTTCACATTCCATTGGAGAATTCGCATGGTATAGGTGTTAAGCTAGGAGCTGAGTAGTGCTAAGGGGTACGGGATATTTTACTGCGACTCGAAGCCAATGTGGTCTTCATCAGTCTCGGTGCTTGCGTCGGAATTATTGCTTCCTTCAGATACATCTGCTTCGAGTATTCCGGCTTCGAGTTTTTTGATGATCCTGGTAAACCTGTTTTTTATCGTCCTGGTTGTGAGAGTTGGATACAATTTCCGCATCATGGTTGCTAGGATGATGGGATCTAGATCTAGTTTCGTTAATGTTTTTTGGATATCCTCTTTGCCGAAGGTGTTGGGTAGGAAAAGTCTGAGTTGGGAATAATTGTAGTGGTATTCTCTTGGGTTAGCGCATATTTCGGCCTCAATGTTGGGTAGTGTTAGGGTGTCTTCGTCTGGTGTAGTGTTCTCAATTTTCCTTCTTTTTGGGATTTGCTTTTTTGCTGGGGTTTTCTCGGATTTGGCTTCCTCTAACGCGACGTGGGGGAGGTTGGGAGAGTCACTGGAAGACTCGGATATTAGCCTTTTGGGTTTCAGGTGGTCCATAAAGTTTGCTTTGGGGTGATCTGGGATTTTTGGGTCTTGATCGGCGAGGGGTTGCACTTGCTTGTTTTGTGAGGTCGGGGGCTGTCCTTGGTTCGCGGTTTCATGTGTTGGCCCATCAGTTGGCTTATGCGTTTGTTGGGGTGTTTCCGTGGGTGGGTTATTGCCGGTTGGGCATGCCTTGGCGAGATGTCCTTCTTCTTTGCATAGGAAACATGCCATGCTCTCTACCGCGGGGTATATCCAGTATGATGTGCCTTCGCAGTCAATTTTCCATGAGGTTGGTAGTTTTCCTATGTCCTCGGGTTGTATGTACACTTGGCGGCGGAAACTCAATATGTGCTGGTATCCTGGCATGTTGATTCCGGCTCGAAGCGAAGTTATGTGGGTGGTAGGGTTAATGTTTGCTTCTTTGAATTTTTCTTCGATCAGCGAATTGGGGATAATCGGTAGGACGTTCGAGAGGATTACTCTTTTGTTCCGAGATAGTAGATCGTTGATTGTGATGTGTTTGTGGTCGTCAATTAAGGCGTCGGCGATTTCTTTAGTTGCAACGTATATGCAGATTCGATTGTTTGCGATTCTTGATACGTATCGGATATTTTCTGGTTTGATTTTCTCTCCAATAGCAATTACATATGTTTTAATCTGTACTCCATCGATTGCGTCTAGTAATATTGCCTGATCCTTGCCTGGAGCGGTTTCGGTTTGTAGGGCTTCTGCGTAGTTCATTTGGGTGGTCATGGTACGATTTTCACAGAGTTTTTATTAGTGCTCCCTGTAGTCAGAGAGTATTCAATGGGGCCAACATTCGCGTGTATCGGCGCCCGTCGCAGTTCTATTCGAACACTTACGGTTTATGGCACTGCGCGCGGCACTGCCGGCTGCGTTTACTGTTATTATTTCACTAAGCACTCGTGGAACGGATTGCTGATACGTCCGACTCACGCGATCGCTCGACACAAACTCCAAAAATGAAATTTTTGTTTGGTTCATACAGAAAATTTTTGTTAATCTATTCCCGTCTATATATTTTTTTTTTAAAGTAATTTTATAACAATTAGTCGAAACCAATTTTACACGTTGGCTGCAGTAACATATCTACTCCCCTAGAGGTCATAGAAGAAAAGTAATAAATAATAGTTGGATTGGGACCTGGTCAAAGTTACTGATATATCATAATTCATGTAATCCAACGAAAAAGTTTTGATGCCTGCAGCACAGAAGTAAATTTTAAGGATCACCTCCTATTCAATGAGGCCAAAGTGCAAAGTTGGTCGGCATCCAAAAGTTTGAAAAGAGCATTTTTCGATATTTTATGATTTTAAGACTTATTATTATTATTATTATTATTGTTAGGGGTGACCCTCATGGTGGGCACTGCGACCAGGCGGTCTTTTGTGCCGAATCCCCTTTACAGTAAAAGACGATCTGCTACCCTAAGGAACGCCAGAAGGTCTTTTACAGAAGATGAACGAGCTTCAGCCGAGTCCAGGAACTCTTGACCGAAGATCCCTCTTCTTAACCGTGCTAAAGCCGGACAAGCACACAAAATGTGTGATGTAGTTTCGTCGTCTTCAAGACACAGACGACACTCCGTCTCATTTGACAGACCTATTTTATTTAGGTGGTATCTTAGCCCATGGTGGCCAGTTAGGTAACCTACCAACAGTCTGAGATCCGCTTTACTCAAAACGTTGATTTCAGTGTAGGTATAGGGTCTGACGAGCTCTTTGGCTTGCCGGATCCCAGGGAAGTTATCCCAGTGTATGCACTGTAGATTCCTGACCCATTCTTCTATCACAGCTTTGGACGAAGACCAGCCAATGCTGCAGAAGGGCTCAGGGCCCTTGAGTCGAGAAGATGAACCTTCCCTGGCAAGTTCATCAGCAACCTCATTTCCCTCAACGCCGGAGTGTCCCGGTACCCAACAGAGGGTAACCCTGTTGGAAGTTGCTAGGTGTTGAAGGGTATCAAAGCATTCTTTAACAAGTCTAGACGAGAAGCGCCATGACGAGAGTGCCTTGAGGGCCGCTTGGCTATCGGAAAAGATAGTGATATTGGCACCTTTAAGTCTCTTGTTAATATTGAGAAGGGCGCAGGCTTCAATTGCATGGATTTCAGCCTGGAAAACGCTGGGCCATTTTCCCATTGCTATCGAGACCTTGGTGTTGGGTCCATAGACACCAGCACCAACACCATGTTCCGTTTTTGAGCCATCTGTGAACCAACGGAGAGTTCTGGGGTCCAGACTGAGGCCGTCGCCATTCCAGTCTGCACGTTCAGGGATGAGAATCCTGAATCTCCTCCCGAAGCTCAGTTCCCTGGTCATGTAGTCTGTTATATAACAGATCCTTAAGTCAGGGATGCGCTGCAGGATGCTCATGTGACCATTGTCAGCAATTTGCGTTTTGGATGTGATTTGCACTCTCAGAGCACTAATTGCGGCTGATTTCAAAATGAAAAAGTGCAGAGGTTCGAGTCCTACTATCGCCTCCATGGCGAGTGTTGGACAAGTCCTCATGGCTCCTGTTATGGAGAGGCAAGCAAGCCGTTGTAGCTTGTTGCACTTAGCAATTGCCATCTGCTGCTGAACTTTGGGCCACCATACAAGGGCGGCATATGCAACAATTGGTTTGACAATTGTATTATATAACCACAGGATCATCTGTGGGTTGAGACCCCATGTCCTACCAAAAAGTCTTCTACAGGCCCACATGGCTCGCGTGGCCTTATTTAATGAGTAGTTTAGTTGAGTATTCCAATTTAGCCGCTTATCCAGCCAAATACCTAAGTATTTTACTTCATTGGAATACTCAACGACCGTTCCTTGGATGGATATAGTATCCAAGTTCAGACGGTACCTTTTTGTAAAAGGTACCAAGACGGCCTTAGACGGGTTGATGGCTAGGTCCTCACTGACACACCAGTCAGTGACTACACGAAGAGCGGACCTCATCAAGCTAGTGACAGTTGAGTCAAATTTACCCGTAACGATTATTGCCAGGTCATCCGCATAGCCAACAGCGTGGTAGCCAAGCTCACAAAGCTTGACTAGGAGGCCATCCACAACCAGAGACCAAAGCAATGGCGACAGTACCCCGCCTTGTGGGCATCCTCTGACTGCCCTAATCGACACAGAGGTGTTGCCCAGCATGGATGAGATTTCTCGCTCTCTTAGCATAGCATCTACCCATGCGATTGTATATGAGTCTATACCCCTGCGCACAAGAGCCCTGGATATAGAATCATATCCTGTGTTATCGAAAGCTCCCTCTATATCCAGGAAAGCACACAGAGCTATTTCCTTGGCCTGAAGGGATTTCTCGACCCTACTGACTAAACTATGTAAAGCAACCTCTGTTGATTTACCTTTAGTGTATGCAAACTGTGATCTGTGGAGCGGTGTTGATTGCTCCAGTTTGCACCTTATATGAAGGTCCAACAATCTTTCCATTGTTTTCAGCAGGAAAGATGTTAAGCTGATTGGTCTATAAGACTTAGGCAGCTCGAGGGGCCTATTGCCCTGTTTTGGAATAAATACAACCACCACTTTCCTCCATGAACGTGGTATGTATCCCCAAATATAACTGGCCCTAAACAGGCAAACCAAAGGATCAAGGATCGTATCCAGACAGTTCTGAAGTAATGCCGGAAAGATCCCGTCACCTCCTGGGGTTTTAAAAGGTTGAAAAGAGGCCACTGCCCATTTAACCTTGTCCCTGTCAAAGATGACACCGGACTTGCTACACGCTCTGCGGCTTGCTCTATCGCTAGGATTAGAGTCTGCAGGCTGTAGCGAATTTTCTCCTAGAGTTGACCCGGGAAAATGTACTTGTAGTAGGTACTCAAGTGTTTCCCTTTGCGACTCAGTGAAGGTACCATCCTGTCTCTTCAAGAGTCCAACTCCATTTGAGACGTCCTTAGCTAGTACCTTTTGAAGACGGGCTGCTTCCGGTAATGATTCTATACCTTCACAGTGCCTTCTCCAGGATTCGCGTTTCGAGCGTCTCAATTCTTTATTGTAGTCAGTGAGAGCAGATCTATATTCGTCCCACTGCTTAGTGCGTTTGGCCCTATTGAATAACCTCCTCACATGCCTACGCATATCCGATAGCCGTTCGTTCCACCAGGGCACCTTGCGTACCACTTTGGCTGGAACTGCGACATTGCTATCATGGTAGGAGGATATTATTACTTCATTAAGCTGGTTTGCAGCCACTTCCAGCTCACTAGTTGAGCTGATACTGGTCACCAGCGTGTCTGCCTTTGAGCTCACCATGGCTCTGTAGGCACTCCAATCTGTTTTCCTTGGATTATAAGCTTTTGAAGTGAGTTCAGAGCGTCCTGGAATGTCGAATCTAATGTGTTGATGATCCGACAGTGACGCTTCATCTGATACTCGCCAGTTCACTATGAACTCGGACAGGATCCTGCTGGCAAGAGTGAGGTCTAATACCTCTTCTCTGACCGCAGTGATAAAAGTTGGTTTGCACCCCCTATTAACTATATCTATATTCTTACTAGATAGATAGTTCAAAAGGTACTCACCCCTTTCATTTACGTCGCTGCTGCCCCACACCGTGTGGTGCGCGTTTGCGTCGCAACCGATGAGGAACTGTCGGTTAGATCGTCGACAGTACTCGACGAATTCCTGGACTTCTTCTGGTGGAATATCTGGCCTATCCCCTGGGAAGTAGGCCGATGCCAGGACAACTTCCTGTATTCCACCCAGCGTGGGGATCTCCACCAGCGCCGCTACGAGGTCCCTGGAAATAAAATTAGGAATGGGGAGATGATTGACACTTTTGTCTATTAGAAGCGCCGCACGTGGTACTTCTACCCCGCGGTCGTAGATCAACTTACATGAGTCGATGTTGAGTCCTCGGACTTGGCCACTAATAACCCAGGGCTCCTGGATGAGCGCAAGGGTTATTTGTTTCTCGGCGAAGGTTCTGCACAGCGTGGCCGATGCCCCTTTGGCATGGTGCAGGTTCGCCTGGAGCACCCTCATGGTGCTCATTGCTCCTCTTTGGAGAGGGACTTCTTGACGAGCGCAGCTGCCTTAGCTCGACGAGGTCCCTTGGAACTGCCACCCTGAAGGGGTTTGCGCAGTTTACCCACCTTTGGCCTTTGCTGTTTTTTCTTAGCATTGGCTGAAGACGGCCCAGTGGTCATCGTCTTCTGAAGGGGGGCCGACTTGGCAGTCGCAGCTGTAGCCTGTCCTGTGACCCGACTAGTTGAGGGCCCAGCAGTGGAACTAACATCCACTGACCCTCTAGCTGGGGCGACACTGCCTTGAGACGACCCAGTGGTCGTCATTCTAGTGGCCGACTTAACAGTCGCAGCTTTAGCCTGCCCAATGGCGCGACTAGTTGAGGGTTTAGCAGTGGCCATAACATCCACTGACCCCCCAGCTGGCAAGACACCACCTCTAGCGCCGGTTGCAGCAACCCCGGAAGAGGGTAGGTCCACAGACACTGGTCCCTCTCCTTCTGGCTTACTGCCGCTTCCCCCTACTACTGCTTCATCCTTAGTGGCGCCCTTAAGGATGAGCTTAAGGTGGGTAAACCTGTAGGCGATCCTGCCTTTTTGTTTTGTCAAGATTGCCATTGAAACATCATCAATGGCAATGACCAAATGAAGCAGTTGACCATGTGTCAACCTCTTCAGTACCTTCCACTGCACGGCTGAGAAGGCATTTTGGGCATCAATTGATGCCAGCACCTTCTCGTTTGTGAGGGAAAGGCTCTGAGGAAAGTAGCCCCGGATCACATGAGTCCGGGGGAACTGCTCTTCCTCAACGAGAGCAATGTCAAGAGCGCTCTTGGCACGAATGTGCTCAAAATTGCTCCTGACCCAGTTGGCCGTCTGCTCATTCGTGCAGACAAGAAGGAGCCAGCCGGTTCGAGGCATACATGCCTCGAACTCCGGCTGGATCCTCTTGTCCACGAGCTCAATCGTGGCATCGACAATCGCCTCCTGTAGCAGAGCCATTTGCTCCGCTGAAAGGGGACGATTGACCATGTCCGCCGATACTAGACCTAACTTGATGCTACTAACCACCTGGCTAAAGGTGGGTTTCGCGGACCCCATATGGGTCGTCTTTGGCTTTTTAGTAGCCGGAAGATCAGGGGACTTATCCTCTGATCGAGTCCTCTTTGACTCAACTTTTACCGGAGATTTAATCTTTGCTATCTCCAGAGACTTTTCCCTGGAGAGGCCACTCGCCAAAGCCTTCTTAAATCTCTTCCTCTCTGCATTGGTGAGCCTGACAAAACCGGAACCAGCGTCAAGCTTCATCCGACTCACCTCTGCGCCAACAGCCGTAAGTCCGGACTGCTCCGAACACAGGCTTACACTATCCGGCACCTCGTGGCAGTCGGAGTCTGTATCCGAGGACATTTCCTCAGACACAGCACTACGTCTGTCGCCCCTTGGCACCGACAGTGCTGGCAATGTTGGGGCACAGCTGCTCTCCAACTTTTCCGAAGAAGGTTCTTCTGTAGAGTGCCCAATGGCTCCACTACAGGAGATGGATTCTTGTAGCCCAATGGCTACAGTGTTTTCTGCCGTGATCGCTACCCGTTCATCGGCGGATGCAGTCGGAACTACATCAGTTTTTTGGGGGTTTTCCTGTGTATTATTCAGTTTTGTTCCCACGAGAAAACGGGAAAGGAAGGTCACACCGCACAGAGCCCGTTATGCGGCGAAGTCTAATTGAAACTGGAGGGCGACCGGTATCCAGAGTCCGCATACTCACGACCAAGCTCCCTCTTGGCCACGCATCCCTCGGCGTATGCTGTTCCACCTTGGATTAGGGTATTTTATTTAAGAGAGTGTCCTTCTCTCCGCCCGACTACCATTAGCCAGCACTCCCGGCAGAGACTTCCCATACCGGGAGCCTGTTTCCGGCCGCCCCCACGTGGAGGGTATAGTCGCACTACCATCAGTGCACACAGTTGCGGCACATGCACGCAGATACGGCACGTACACCAGTGTGTACGCGTTGTTCCCCCTGCGTGCACGCGTGAATCCCCCTGTGTACCTGACGGCTGACGGCCGATTTTAAGACTTAGAATATTTGGATTCAAGTTTTTTGTCCTCAACAATATGCTCGTAAATTAAACGTAAAATAAAACTAAAAATTGTCTTATTTCGAAAAAAATTCTGTCTACACAAAAAATGTGAAAAACTCAAGATAACTGCTCTTTTAACAATTTTTAATAATTTTTTTATTAAGCAGCTCAGGCCAACGTAAGGATAAAAAATTATTTTCTTAAATACGAGCTCTATGTAGAGTTAATTTTATCGTACGTTAAGTAACATGGTTTAGCTGAATTAAATAGAAAAATGCAAGAGCCTTGATAAATGCTCGTTTTTACGATTTTTAAAAATTTTTCTGGCAGCTCAGTTAAAACTGAAGGTAAAAACTGATTTTCTTAAATATGCCCTCTAGAGCTGTTTTTTTTCCGTTAAGTAAGGTAATTTGACTTAATTAATTAGACGAATGCAAAAAAACGAGAGAAATACCACCTTTGTACGATTTATATACATTATAAAATATATATACATGCATAAAATGTTTATATTTTAGTGAGGAGTTTTTCTGTTTAGGAATTTTGATATTATTTATTTTGCAAAATTAAATCAGAGACCCCTGTTTGAAGCTTTAATAAATAAAATAACAAAATCATATTAAAGAATTTTATTGTTAGTATCAAACATCCAGAAATCGACTTCAATATCGACTGATGATTTTTTATGAAATCTATACATTGAATCGATATTATAACGAAGCTCAGCAACCACCTCTCCTTTAACACCCCACTCTGTAACTTTCTTTGATATGTAATCCCTACAATATGAAAGAACAAACTCAATCCTTCAATAGAAAATAAATAAAACTATAAAAAAAAACTTACCGAGTAGATGTCTTATGCAGGGAATACACTGAATTGTTAGATAATCTAACTGCAGCTTCTAGAAACCTCATATCCATTCCGGCATTCTTTTTGGTTCCAAACGGAGGATTCATTATAACAGTACCAAATGCATTTTCCCACTTTGACGAAGGCAGGTCTGACACTACATCACATCGAATGCAATCAACGGCAGGTAGCTCCATTTCTCTGACATTAGAACGAAACACCTAAAGAAGTTTATTTTGAATAAAAGCAACATTATTAAGTAAGTGGTATTACTTCAATCGCGTCGTTGTCTATTTCAAATCCTACAGTAAGTTGGGCACCAAGGAGAAACGATCCAATGCTCAACATACCACATCCACATCCTAAATCGGCCACTAACTTGTTGTCAATATCGTTGAACTTCGTCTATGCATGCCAAAGTTTTTCTTAAGAATGTTTTAAGTTTTGAGAAAAATTCTGAAGAGGTACCTGAATGTTATAAATGATGCAACTTGCTATATGTGGTGGAGTTGGATATTGCTCTAGTGCAATTTTTGGCTCCTCGAAACCGTCAACTCCCTGAAGGTATTCTTCAAGTTTCTTAAGCTTCATTTTAGCCATTATTGTTTTTATAGTCTATATTTCACACTTAAAATTTATTTACAAAAATACTTCACAATGATAAAATGTTTAATTGCACGCAAATGTCTGTAGAGTGTAAATAAAATTTATTTTTGTAAATTATCAAATCTCGGCAGGACTGGTAAAATGCTATTGCCAAAAACTGAATCTTGCGGCACGAAGAAACCAAAAGATTGTGAATTCGCCTGATTCCACGCTGTTCGAGCTGACGCGTTTATTGGTACATCTGTTGATTGCACTTGCACTTGGCTTGGAACAAACTGAAAATTATACAAAATTATAAAATAAAATGATTAGGTGTTAATCTGTTGTATTATTATTATTATCGATGTTAAATATGCAACAAAAAGGCAACCTTTTATTTAGAAGACTATCTCGGTATCGACAAACAGTGGTATCATCTAAGCAAACTTTATAAAATGAATAATTTCCCGGTTTCATCCGGTGTCGCATAAATACTTATTCATTAAACACTTCTCAAATGCTCTATTTTGGTATATCCTAGAAATTGTTTCAACCTTTATGCTACTTTTCTTTAAAATCCCTAGAATTATTGTAGAAATACACCTCAATATATTGAACCCGCTACTACGTTTAATTTCCGAATTTTAACAAAAGATTTGAAAGCAGTGGTCCCGAAAACTCGAATGAGCTGATTTTCAAGAGATTCGAAAAAATTTCGCTTCTCTGTGTTAATCATTGAAATCTATTAAAATTTGGAAATTTTCGTCGCCACATTGAATGCGTTGTATTGTAATTCGAAATTCGAATAGCAAATCAAAAATAAGCCACCAGAAATCCCATGAATAGCAATTTTATGTCGCCCTATTGGATCCGTTATCTTGAATTTGAAAATTTTGATGTAACCATAGTAGATTCGAGATTAGAGGCTAGAAATTTTGTTCCACCATCCTGAATTTTCAAATTTCGACAGCGGATTCGAAATTGACTGTTCCGTAATCATTTTGAACAAATTTTCCTTAAAACCCTTCAAATTCCGAGAAATTTTTGTCGCCATATTGTTTCCGCCATCATAATGAACTTCCAAATTTTAATAATATTCAAAACCAGAACTGTCTGGAATATTCTAGAAATTTCTCCAACATTCTGGAACTGGAGATCTCTTCCAAGGTTTAAAACCTTTAGAGGCATTGTAGAATACAGTGAAACATTCTCGAGCCTTTTGGAAGACTCTATAATATTCCGGATCTCGAACCTTTTACAGAATTCTATAACATTTTGGAACATTCTGAAACATTCTGAAACATATTGAAACATTCTCGTACTTTCTGAAACACTATAAGACATTCTCGAACATATGCTGCAACATTCTCGAAGCTCTCAGAAGATTCTACAATAATTCGGAATCGTTCGGAGGATACTATATATTCTTCAACATTCTCGAAAATTCTAGATCGTTCTGGGACAATTTACAAAATGTTTGAGCATTTGTTGACCTTTTGGTAAATTCTATAACATTCTGGAATATTCTAGAACATACTGAAACATCATTTTCGAACATTCTAGATCATTCTCCAGCATCCAAGAAAATTCTCGAACCGTTGGAAACATTTTATAATATCCTTGAACACTTTGAAACATTTTAGGATATACTGAAACAGTTTCGAACTTCCAGAAAGATTCTAATATATAATATTGTGGAACATCCTAGAACCCTTCGAACCTTTTGGAGAATTCTATAACATTCTGAAACATTCTAGAACATATTGAAACATTCTCGAACCGTCTGGAAGCCCATATCTTCATATCTAACCCCTGCAGTTCCAAAATGAAACCTTTTTCATGGAAGGGGGTTGGATGGTTACCACATCATGAGGCTGCGAAATTCGGTTGTGAAGTTTTAGCGGCACAGACAAACTTACTTTTATTATATATGTATATTGATTATTTTAATCGAATTTTGTTGTTTAGAGTGAGTTTAACACATATAAGTGTACATATAATTATTTTTATGGATTTTTTTAACTTGAGAATATTAATATTGAGTTTTTAATTGCTAAATATAACAATCTCAAGGTTGTAATAGTTAATTAAAAAATAAACATAATATTATCCTGGGTTTTACTATGGACAAGTGATGCTATTTTTTAAAAAGTTTTTGTTTTTTTAATAAAAGAGTATATATACTTATATTTGGTACTGTAGTTGGAAAGCCTATATACTCAATATTATATGTATTATATAACAAATTTAATGCATATATGTAGATAAACAACGAAGTTACAGATTTATGAGAAAAAAAACCTCCGCTAAGGTTATATATGTACATCTACGTATTGTCGCCCATTTCTGGATTTGCTTGCTACGCACCAAGCAGAGAATTTCGTTACGTGACATGACACATGATACGTGACATGGAGCATGATGCGATACATGACATTGCGCATGACATGTAAGTTCTTAAACAGAAATTGTTTGCGTATCACATTTTACCGCCTCAATTATTACCTGAGAAATATTCGAAAATAAATGCGAGCATGACTTACATCCACTTTGCAGTCAAAAATTACTGTTCAAGATTTGAAGTTTTGAATGGACATAAAAATCATGGCAATTTAATGCACATTTCCAAAAGTATCAAATCTTTATTCTGGGTAGCTTCAGGCACCTTCAGACTATGTGAGTAAGTCATATGAGTTCTCAAATGAGTCGAATTAAATAATAGATCTAACAGTTCAAACAAAGCAAAGTTCATATGAGTTCTCATTTGAACGTTTCTGCCGCGACTGTTATGCCTTTAGTTAGCTTCCGTTCAATACAGTTTTATATTGTTCTGGGTAGACGAAAATAATGCAGGTAATATAAATAAAAGGTAAGAAATAATATAAAATGGTACCAACCTGTGGCATGCTAGGATTTGGTGTGCTTGTTGTTAAGCTCGGAATCGCCGTAACGACCGGTGATACGCCCTTCTGGAGCAGTTGTTTCTTAAGCTGCAAGTCTTCCAAAATTTTACGATTGGTTTCTTTAGATGAATTCACGGAAAAGTAAAGAAATAAAAAGAAATGAAAGTCAACGTAAATCAAAGCAACGAGGAGTATCCTCTGAGTGAATTTACTGCAATCTGACTATACCTTGTTGAGCACTGATCGTCGGAAAAGCCATCAAATAAAGGAAATTATTGCTAATTGAAAATAATAAGCTCAAAATGCGTCCGATTGAATAAATATTAGCAGAAATCCCTTTTCAACGAGCGATGACATCGCATCCCAGCCAATAGAAACATCTTTGACGGCACTTACTGTCAGAAATTTCGTGTTCATTGCACAGTGCTTCTCAAAATGTTTTGGTTTGCAATAAAATAAATTGCTCTTTTACCCGACTACCAGAAGGAGGTGGGTTATGTTTTTCGAGTGTATGTATGTATTACGTATTTCAAGCTACATTTTAAACTTAACGAGCTTATAAGTTATCCACCAAATTCCAAACAGTATGACAAAGAATTATAAAAATAACGAATGTTTAAAAGTTTAGCTTACGCTGGCATAACTTTTTTATTTATTTTATAATGTCAAAAATTGACACTTTGGGCAACGAGGATGGTGCACTTGTCAGCGGCAAAATAAATTTTTTCTTGCGAGCTGTTTACGGGCTGTAAATTAAACTGACGAAAAATTAATTGATTATAGGAAAAATGACAATTTGCCTGCGACGCATTTGCAGCCGTTTAAGTACTCTCAACAGTTTGTCCATCGCGAGGAAGCATCTGTTTACGGAAGGCGTGCAGCGAGATGTCGATCTCAGGAAATTGCTCCCAATTATAGAAGTAAGTCTGTCTGGTTTAGGATTGTGCAATTACATGAGTTTATTTCGGTAATTACATAACACTACCGGGGCCGGGGGCGCACACATAACCTCTGTGCGATTTGTTTACAATTTTACAACTGGTGGCCTTGCAGGCGACTCGAACGGCTTTGAGGGGGCCCCAGGCCGATAGGCTCAACGATGTGAGGACTTCTCTGGTTCTGCTGGCCGATCTTCATCCTGTTACGTACTGGTCCCAGCAACCTAAGACGAAGACAGTGGAGGCAGAAGCTGTTACTAATCCTGATCACATCAAGGTAAATTTTGTTCAACGTCTTCTCTTTAAAGTGTTAATTCATTCAAAAACTAAAGAACAATTCATTGTTTCCTTTCAATTTTTCTGGAAAGTATATGTTCAAGGCTTTGTTATATTATTTGAAGTCAATCCTATTTCACTTTAGAGTATTATTTGAAGTCAATCCTATTTCTGTAGTACCTAGTACCTTATTCCGGAGATATTTCCGTATTCTTTAGCATGCTTAAATTTTCTCAAGCATTCGTTAGAATAATGTAGATGTAGATTTCGGGAGGCGGCCGACGATACCCATCACTTAGACCATTTGGTCCATTGTATATACCAGAGAAGAATGCCATCTTATTTAATTTCGTTTCCCTCCAAGAGCCGTTAGTCGTTTGGTTCGTCTAACAAGACTCATTAATCTGGGTATCGTAAGATTGTATAGCTCGATCGTGGTTACTATAAATGCTCCGAGTGTATCGGCCCTCGCGCTGAAGTAGAGCGGGCAGAAACCTAAGAAGTGGGCCATGACTAAGCAGTCGCCAAGCTAATGCATCTTCTATTACAGCTCACCAACCATTTATTTAAGCCCTGATCAGTTTTTTTTCAGGATAGTCTTCGACTGTCTGCATCCCCCTCTAGCATAGCACCGTTTATGATGATCTTTTAGAGCCCACTCATCGAAAATACGTGTAATAAAGGAAGTTGCTAGGCTTACACATAACTCTGGGCGTGTCATTGGGGTATTGGAGCCCTCTTTGGCCAAAGAGTCAGCAATT
Organism: Dysmachus trigonus; assembly: GCA_949715965.1. Classification (NCBI taxonomy): domain Eukaryota; kingdom Metazoa; phylum Arthropoda; class Insecta; order Diptera; family Asilidae; genus Dysmachus; species Dysmachus trigonus. The sequence goes on along the minus strand of OX454323.1, from coordinate 56,497,302 downwards.
TCGTTATCCTCGATGTTGCTGTGACCTAGGACCCATATGATCGCTACCTTGTTTATTTCGGCTATTGAATGACGCGATTTTCTGCATTCGCCTATTCTCTATTAGAATATTTTCAAACTATTTTGTTGGCTCTCTGATCTAGAACCGGATAAATATTTGGGTAACGGTGTTGTTTGTTATATTTCCATGTTAAAATTCTGATCCAGATCCAAACCAGGATGAAAAAAAAGCAAATATTATTAGGCTAAAACTAGGCTTGATCTAGGATTATTTTAAATTCAACGGAGTTCGTTTTTCCATACATTTAGTATGTGCTCCTTTATGATGTTCATTCCGGAATATTTTTCCTCGATGAATATATTTGAAAATAGCAACTCCAGAATCTTAAATTACTTTGCAAGTTTGAAAGAATATGAAATTCGTGTTTAAAAGTAAAATAGAATTTGACAAATTCGTTAGAATTCAAAAACAAACAAGAGACGACAGATTGATTGAGTTTTCTTAGCAAAATTAGTATGTACAATAAAAAAGAATCTTTTCAGGAATACCAAGGAAAATCGCCCGGTAGAGATGAAAAGCCTAACCAGCCAAAGCAAGAAGATCTGCATCGTGTGTATGAAGTTTTGCAAAACACACTTCCAAAACTATTCATTCAGCCTCTAGATTATTCTATTTATAGTCCTAATTTAATATTTGAGAATAACATCCGGGGAACGCGTACTGTGTACGTACAAAATTTATTAACTAAAATTATTGCCCAAACTAAGATGTTAATCTCCACAGGGGCCTCTATCACTATGTGAAGCAAGTGGCTCTTTTGCGTACTGTCGGACATTTAAAATACGCTTACGTTAAATTTGAAATATTGAAGATAACGAAACATCCTGAGGACTTCACAGTGAAGATCCGCTGGCGGATAAGAGGGATATCTGGACTCAAGGTAATTGACTGTTATGTAAAACATTTGTTTTAATTTTTAAATCCTGTAAAATATAGGTAATGTTGAAATTTTGGAAATACAAGCTTTGGAAAATTAGAGAAGCATTCGAGGAACAAGAAGCGTAAGTCTTCTAGAAATAAAATTAACTCTGCAGTTAATGATGGATTTCAAATTCTAGATGGTACGATGGCTTCTCGATATTTTATCTTGGACCAGATGGGCTAATATACAAACATATTTGTGATAAGGTAAATTTAACAAGCAAATTGTCTTTTGGTAATTTGAATTTGTTATTCAAGATAATGCCTGATGAATCAAAAGAAGCTATTATTGCAAATGGACCGCTTGCAGCGACTCCAAAATTGGCAATTTTTGTAGGACTTACATCCGAATTGACCCCATTCGTCTCGTGAATATGCATTAGATAATTTCCGCTAGTGATCCTTCAAATTTTTCTTAGCTGTGAAACAGTACCTAGTAAAAGACAGCGCATCCGTGCTGTTCACTTGTTTGGAACATAAAATCCTTATGTTACTTATTTTCATTTTTTATAAAAATGCTTTCACAAAATGTTTGGTACTTTTAACTATGAATTGCACACTTCCTATGTTATACTATTCCTCACCATTTGTAAATAAATTCTATAACTAAAGAAAATGTGTCTTAAAAGATGATGTTACATAGATTACACATGAAATTAGTTCCATTTATCATAGCTTGGTGGATATACCTGAAAACCGCCGAGGAAGTATCAGCTAGGAATTCTCAAAGCAACCTCAAGGATGTTTGTAAGTACACGGGATTCTCAATATCTACTGGACCGATATTGGTTTTATATTATATTAATTTTTATATACATTTTTCTTATCATCCAGCGAGATTACATTATCAGATTAGGAAGCTCACTGACAAGGAAACGTTCTTAGGTGTGTCTCACCGATTTTGATTAAATTGAAATATGTTATAGAGTATCGAAAAATAAGAGACGCGTATTTTTTTTTATCTGCGGATACGCACATTTAGGGGGTACTTTTATTTATTGTTTTTTTTATAAAAATTGGTGTATTTTTCAAAAGTTTGTCCGCCATGTTGGATCCGCCATTTTGAATTTTTTAAAGTTAACATCAGATTCGTAATCAGCGAATCAAAAAACCCCTTAATACTGGTTTTCACGAAAAAACTGATGTCTGAAATAATATACATCATTTACGTATTAGTGCTAGGGGTTATTTACCCCCTTGAGGAGCTTTTTTTACGAAAAAACTTTATTTTTCAAAATGGTATGTGAAAAAAAAATTTTCAATGATTTTCAAGTAAAACTGTTATTTTTGTGACGCAAAAATATTAAAAAAAATCGTTTTTCTGCAATAAAAAATAAGAGTTGCCACCCCCGGTAACCGGATTACTTACAAAAGGATAGTATATTTATGAGAAATCATTTCCATTTTGTTTCATTCGAAAAAATTCATTAGAACTTGAAATATTTAGGAAAAAATATTTTTGGGTGTAAACTTTAGGAGTAGTTTTCACCCCCTAAATGTATGTATCCGCAGATAAAATAAAAATACGTTTCTCTTATTTTTCGATACTCTATAACATATTTCAATTTCATCAAAATCGGTGAGACAAACATGAGAACGTTTCCTTGTGAGTGACATTGTCAAAATTTTTTAAAATAGTTTAAGAAAATCAATTTTTTAAAAATTGTTAAAATTGGTAAAAGAATCGAATTTATCCTGAATTTTTTGCATTTGTGTTTTTAGTTATATTAAAACGCGATACTTTACGTGAAAAATCCACTCTAGAAAATTAATTTAAGAAAATAAATTTTTTAACATATATTAAGCCATTAACCCATTAATGCCTGAATAACAAAAAATTGTACGGCAACTTCGAGGCGATAACTTTTATCGAAGGGGTGGTCAATTCTCATCGAGACCAACTTTTCTAGACGTATTTTGAGTCGCCCGACACGATCCAACAAAAAAAAAAGTGGAAAAAATTATTATTATTGTTTTTGGGAAATATTATGCAAATAAATACCTTTTTCACGTAATTTTTTTTCGAAAAACGACTGATTTAGTCGGGAAAAAGCTACTTTTTACTGCAATAAAGTGCATAAAACGTGTTATTAGGACTTAAACTTAAAAAATATGCAGGCATTTAATCAGTAATCAGTGACCCCAAAAACTCCGAATACCCACTTTTTTTTTCGAAGAAATTGAGAATTTTGCCAAAAATTATTGAATTACGGAAATCTAATAGCAAATTCGTAATCAGTGACCCTTAAAAATAGTTTATATACATTTTTGGGAATAGTCGAACATAGTGAGATAAAAAAAAGTGATCGAAAGTAATGCAAATATGCGTTACATTGTTGCAATTTTTATGCAGCCTAATATTTTTAACGAAAAAAATACCTGCATATTTTTGAAGTTTAAGTACTAATAACACGTTTTATGCACTTTATTGCAGTAAAAAGTTGCTTTTTCCCCACTAAATCCGTCGTTTTTTCGAAAAAAATGACTTGAAAAAGGTATTTATTTACGTAATATTGCAAAAAAACAATAATAATAATTTTTTTTCACTTTTTTTTTTTGTTGTATCGTGTCGGGCGACTCAAAATACGTCTAGAAAAGTTGGTCTCGATGAGAATTCACCACCCCTTCGATAAAAGTTAGCGCCTCGAAGTTGCCGTACAATTTTTTGTTATTCAGGCATTAATGGGTTAATGCGCAAAATGAGGATTTTGTGCACGCAAGTTCAATTGTACGATTCGAATAGCAAATTGGCGCGAATTTCATCCAAATTCGTATATAAGAGGTTTTTGATGGTGCTCTTTCAGAATCTGGCATTTGTTTTGCTTAAAAACTTCAAGAACCCTATTATTTTTTTGGTTTTTTCAAAAAAGTGCCGATTTTTTTTTGTCATTTTTCGTCTCAAAGTCGATAATCTTGTCGTTGCTGCTATTGAATGATCATATAACCACCAGAAATCGCGGTCCGGATATCTACACTTTCTAAAACCATGGTTTTGAATTTTTTTTTTTGCTTTGGTTTTTGCAAAATGGCCATTTTGTACAGCAGTGTAATAAAAAACTTCACGATATTTTTACACGGAAAGCATCAACTTTACAAAAAAATTGTATATGACAAAAAGGGCTTATAATTAGCCAAGGAAAACATACAAATTTTTTCAGAATTTTTTGGACTATTTTTGGTTTTTTGGATCTGGCCAATTTTTCAAAAATCCAAAAATGTCCCGAAAAATTCTGAAAAAATTCACACGTGTTCATTGGCTAATTATAAGCACTTTTTGTCATATAAAATTTATTCGTATAATTCGTCCTTTTTGAGTAAGAATATCACCAAGTTTTTTTATGATGAAATTTGGTGATTTTTTTACTCAAAAAGGACGAATAATAATAAAGTTTTTTTATGATGAAATTTGGTGATCGGCACTTTTTTTAAAAACCCCAAAAAATAATAGGGTTTTTGAAGTTTTTATGCAAAACAAATGCCAGATTCTGAAAGAGCACCCTCAAAAACCCCTTATATACGAATTTGGATGAAATTCGCGCCAATTTGCTATTCGAATCGTACAATTGAACTTGCGTGCACAAAATCCTCGTTTTGCGCATTAATGGGTTAAACTGGAGCTATAGAACCGATAATTGTTTAAAATGGAAAAAAAATCGAATTTATCCTTAATTTTTTGCATTTGTCTTTTTTAGTTATGTTAAAACACATTAATTCACGGAAAACAATCCACTCTATAAGTTTAATTTAAGAAAATCATGTTTTTACCCATAATAACCCTCATGAGGTCCACTGGGTTTGGTATACCCAAGGATGAAATTCACCGGCTTGTCCTTAGTGAATGGTAAATTAGAGGAGATTGTCTGAGATGTCGAAACTCGATGTCGTAACCGATGATGAAATCAGTCTGCGGGTACATCCTACCCAGTGCGCCCGTGCCGTCAGAATTTTTGAAATTCATGCGAAAACGTTTTCAATGCAAACGTTTTATTCGTTCTGCGATAATACATCTTTACATGTGATTTCTTCTCATACCTTAACCCATTAATGCACAAAACGAGAATTTTGTGAACGAAAGTTCAATTGTACGATTCGAATAGAAAATTGGGGCGATTTTCTTCCAAAATCGTATAAAAGGGGTTTTTGGGGATGTCCTTTCAGAATCTGGCATTTGTTTTGCATAAAAGCTTCACAAACTCTATTATTTTTTGGGATTTAAAAAAAAAAGCTGATTCTTTTTTGGTCTTTTGTCTTTTCAAAGTCGATTATCTTGACGTTGCTGCTATTGAATGATCATATAACCACCAAAAATTGCGGTTTGAATATCGAAACTTTCTCGAACCATGGTTTTGAAAGTTTTTTTTTGCTTTGATTTTTGCAAAATGACCATTTTGTACAGGAGTTTAATAAAAAACTTTGAATTTTTTTACACGAAAATGTTCAACTTTACAAACAAAAATCATAGAACAGAAAAGTACTGAAATACCAAAATATTAATAGTTAACACTAGGTTTGTCGACCCATTGTAGTTTAATTTGAATTTATTTTCTCCATACATGCTGTATTTTCTGAAAATATGTTGATTAATCTTTATAAGACATGTATGTGTAACTAATGATTAACCAAGAAATTTATAAAAAGTACGGTATAATTTTTCTTTGAAAGAATAAATTTAAAATAAACTGACACAAGTGAAAATGACTCCTAAGTAAACCTAGTGTTAAATACAGCAGGGGTATGACATACCCAGCGTTTCCGCATCAAGAAGCCGCGATAGTGTAACTCATTAATGATAAACTGGAGCTGCAGAACTGAAAAATGGTTACAATTAGTAGAAAAATCGAATTCATCCCAGATTTTTTGCATTTTTTTAACTAACTAAAAGTTATGTAGAAACACGTTACTTAAAATGTAGCTAAAATAGCACGTCGTCGGTACTTAACGGTTAATATTGCCATCATCGTAATATACAGGGATTTTTACAAACAATTTAGGATGCGTCCTTATAACTGGTGGAAATTAAGAGAAATTAGGTCACTATATAAACGGACTCATATTCATAACATTTCGCAATAAGCGGTTGTTATAAGCGAAGTCGTAACAAATGGATTTTGCTTTATGTAGGAAAAGAAATTTTTGAGACTAATAATAAGTAGTAAAGTAGTAGAAAGTAAATTCAAAATTCAGTAACAAAACTTTTAAATTCAATTCTGAAAAGAGCCATCTGAATCGTTTGATTCATTTTTTAAAAACGCTTTGCTTTTGGCTATATCGTTGTATCGATTGCCCTACTTTTTACAATCGTTAACCGATACTTTATATATTTAACACCGATACAATAAGAAAAATAAAAAAAAGTGTGAATATTCGTTATATGCTAAATTTTTTTTTTTTTTTTTTTTGTGTAGTGTTTTTGATAAAATATTATTAAATCCTTCAAAATTTAAGGGGACATTTACTTTCTAAATCGAGCAAAATTTGATTTTTGTTTCCATAAATGTGTAAACCATTTTGAGAAATTCAATATACAAAAAAAATCTAACACTTATCGTACCATAAAATTATCGAATAAAAAGTTTAAGGGGGCAGTACACTTCTATTTTTTGAAAAAATCGATGTTTTCAAAAACATCAAATTTGTATACTATATACCTCAAAAAGTAGTTTACAATATGTTAAATCGATTGAAAAGGCATTGCCGAATAAGCGTAAGATACTTTTTTTTTCAGAATTATCTGCGAATTGAATAAAAAAAACTTTAAACGCGTTTTTCTCGAAACTACGTTTTTTGACCTGGTTGGCAGCTTTTTGAAAAAACCACTGGTCCGATTGGGCTTAAATTTTGCGGACTTATTCCACATATGTTTGCTTATGGTGTGAACTATTATTATTAATATAGGTTAATATTGAACCCTTTTTTTTATAAATATTTTAATAAAAAAAAATAAGAATTAACGTTAAAAAATTAAAAATTCCGCCATTTTGTTTTTTTTTTGCCAAAATACTTCATCGTGGTTCACACGATAGCAGCTGACTTATATTTTAATATGTGCTTTGAATTTTTTGTTTCAGACGTTCCAGAGCTGAGATTTCTTACCAACCAGTTTGAAAAGGGTTTTTTTTAGGCAGCCATATTACTGCCGTACAAACGCTAGAAATTTCGAAACAAATATTTTTGTTTTCTTTGATACATATATTTTAATGTGTAAAATTTTCAAATGATTCAATAAATTTTTCTATAAAAAAAAACACTTTTAAAAAATACAAAAAAGAAGTGTACTGCCCCCTTAATCGCATTTTCCTCGAAACAACATATTTTGAACTCGTGAAACACATTTCTCAGGCTTAAATCATCCGATTTGAAAAAACCAAAAAGAATTAGATTTTGTATACAAAATATTAGGGGATATACCTCTAAAAACTTATATACATATATACAAATCCACCCTTTTTACAGGGGTAGTTCCACACCAAGAAAAGGTCGGTTTTTCAACATTATTTGGAAATCTTGATTGTCCCCAGTACATCGGTCTCAAAAAAAGTTGATTGCTGAAGTTTTCTAACCTTATGGAATCGCTTATTTATGACGAATACACCGATGAATTAGGTATATGACATTTGGGCGCCGGGGAGTTTTTCTTTTATTTACATGCAAAATGTTGGAGGCGGTGGAGACCACAAACGCCCCACGATTATCGGTGGCCAAGTACACCACTAGTTTTTAAATAATTTACTTAAACAACCCTGTGAAAATCAGAACTTTAGCTATCACCTTACAACATGTCCGTAGAGCGACATGTTGGAGCGGTGAAGAGTCTCTCAGCTATTGAACAGTAATAGCTAAAGTTTTAATTTTCATAGGGTTGTTAAAGTAAATTATTTAAAAAATAGTAGTGAACTTGTCTACCAATAATCGTGGGACGTTTGGGGTCTCAACATTTTGCATGAAAATAAAATAAAAACGCCCCGTCGCCTTTAGAAAACTTTAGCAATCATATTTTTTTGAGACCGATGTATTTAATAATTTTTTAGGTATATCCCCTAGGAAAATGTCTAGGGAACATAACCCACTTTGAATTTTGACTTGATGTTTTTAGGAAGCTCAAAAAGTGTCGCACCGTTTAAAACGTAACTTTTGGAATGCGCCCTATACCGCCGATAAAAAGAATAAAAAGTCATTAAAAAAAAATTCTTTTATGTTCTTCAATACATATACATATAATAATAATCAAAAGAAAGTTTTTCAATAAATATTATAGATTTTTTTTAAATTTTTTAAAGTGTGTTTGTTTCGTTTTTCGCGATTTCATTTCGGGCGCATCTAAATTTTGATTATTTATGTACTTCATAAGTGTCAAATCTTCTGTAAACATGTAAACAAAATAATGCATGAAAGTTTAAATGTTGAAACTGTTAAAATAGAGCTGCAAAACTCGAAATATCCTTGAAATACCAAACGAGCCTGCGTAGAAAGAATCGAAGGTGAGTGTCGGTTAACTCGCCGCAAAAGGGCTAGTCCACATTGAAATTGTACTAGATCTTATTTACATCTTTTCGGCGAATTCCGCTGTCAAACGGCACGTGCACAGAGGAGTTTGTTGGCAGCGGCGCATTTGATGCAGCAGTCAGTCGCCTTCGCCGCCAGTAAATTCGCTCCGTGCAGTGAGTGGAATCGTCTGCGGCCGTCGTCGTCAGTGTAAGTTCGTCGCGTACTGTGCAATTGGCTCGGTTTAAAAAAGGAAGGAGATGTGCGCAATCTAGAAAAAGTTCCCCAACTGGTAGAAAATATTGGTCGACTGATCTAGCAAAGTACCGTGAAGCAGTTCAGCTAAGCGGATCGACCTGTTTTCCGTGTATAATATATTTTTTTCGGGAAAGTCCTTCAGAGTTCACTTGGTCCCGGCCAAAGTTCTTCAGCTTCCGCGACAGCGGTCCGTCTGGGGCCCCGAGACGCCCCCAAAGCTGGTTGCTTGTCCCCGAAAAGTCTGCCGTACCGTTCGCACTGATAACAAGCGCCGTATGATAATTTGTTGAGCAAGGAAAAACCGCTAAAAAGCTACAGAATCGAGCAGTCTTTTGAGCGACAGTGGAAAATTTCACCTGTGTTCTGTTTGTGTAATAAAAAGTGACGTGTAGCGGCCGCGACCGCTGCTGTGTCTGTGCCACACCAGTTAAGATCGGATTTTTTTTTGCAAATATAGCCACTTTGATGACGGGCTAATGAATTTCCTCCTATTTTTGGACGTGGCGTGCCATTAGTGCGATTTATGCCCTTCTTATCGGGCACAGTATACATCTGCTGCACATCGGGCGCGCGGTTGTGTTCTTCCGTGTCGTTACAATTCAAAATTACGTCCGAATTAGCGCTGTGAGATCGTAGATAATAAGAATTTTGGCGACAAGTTCGCTGTCGACGAGTGCTGAATTTCCCCGTACCAGACAAATGTCAAAATACGACACTTGCCAGCGGTCGGAGTGAGTTTACAGCGGACAACCCGTCTGACATGGTGTTGCGGAGCATTCGCCCAGTGAGAACAAACGAGATAGATACACCGAGTGCAAATTGTGCTGCCTCTTCTGTTTTTGCAACAGCATCCCGTCGTCGTCGGGGGAACATTTCTGCTGCACGTCGATTTGAAGTCGGCGACAAGTGACAGCCGTTCTCTGGATTTTATTATTATTTCTCTTTTCGGCAATTTCGGTTCATCGTAACATTCAAATCAGGTGTCAGTTATTTCCGTGACCAGTGGAAGAAAAAGGAAAAAAATATGGGAAAAATGTTGAGGCGCGTCTGCCTCGTCTTTGTGATATGTTTGGCTGCATCGCCGGAGAAGTGGCTAGTGCTCGGTGGCGGTGCTCCAGGTGATACTGTTGTGATTGCCGGCGGGGGCGGCAGTAGGTACATGCATGCGCCCCACGGGCAGCAGAGCGCCCAGCAGCACGCGTCCTCGTCTCCGTCTCCGTCTCCGTCGGCCGGGAGCGGACACCTCGAGCAGAGGAACTCGTACACGATGCTCAGCGAGGCCATGTCCCAGGCGGTTAGCCATGAATTCAGTAAGTATCGAGCGAGATTCATTTAATTCGCGGGCAGCCGATTGGGGCTCGCGCCACACACACCTGTTGAGCCTCCGTTTCTCTGCGCCTATTTCCCCAGTCGCCGTATTTTCCAACTCGTGCCTCATTACTTCAGGCAGGCAGTTCCTGCTCCACTCGCTGAAGGTCTGTTCTTGGCTGGAAGGTCAAAGGTTTCCTTGACCTTGAGAACCGGAGGATGATGTCGGCAGCGGCATTTTCCTGCGGGATGAAGCACTAGAGCAGAACTGAGCTCCTTCCCTCCCGAAGATGTGTGACGCAAGCTCACTTTACACTTTTTGTAGGAGGGAGCTCAGACTTTGCGGCGCTCCGCTTAACTCAATCGTCTTGTGAGACAGATCAATCATTTTTTAGATTCGACTATTCTCGATTTATCATAAAAAACAGCTTTAAACTCTAATGAAAACAGTAAATGACATTCATGACATTGCTTTATACACCTTTGGGAAAATTGTATTTTTACTATATAATTTGCGAATGCCGCTCGAAATTACCTTTCTATTCTTTATTAGGCAATTTAAAAATGTTTTCTATAATTACACTGTTGTACAGAATCGACTTTTAAATTTTACCTAAGCAAACCCTTTATAGCGTTTGTGAAGGACATCAAGAGGATTCATAATCCGAAATGTTTAGCAATTCTATAAAAAAATTAAAAAGTTATTAACAAAAAATTGTTAATATTGAAAATTAGATATTTTTTTTTTATTGTATGCAGAATTTCTAGCTGATCATAGAAATGTATGATGTGCATAAAAAAATTTTTTGTTCGACAAACATTCTGCTTAATGAGCCGATTTATAACTTTTCTTTTCATTTTTCGAAAAATTTTCGTGTAAAAAACTTATATAATTAATTATTATAAAAAATTGTTGACAATGTTAACAGTTTTAATTAATTATTCTCAACTCGTATACCAAAACCAAGTAAATTGGACAATATTTTTTTCGTCTCTTTTAAAACTTTAAACATTAATAACTTTTTAATTTTTTTATGAATTTGCATGAAACTTGGCGAAATGTCATATTTCAATACAATGAATCCATTCTGCTTAGTCTCGACCTTAGGTAAAACTCGGTGTACAACAGTGTTATTGTCGAGTCTTATAACCTTACGTAAGATAATGTGTAGGGGAATAAGCGTATAAGTTTTGTAAGCCTGCAAAGGTTAGTTTTAACAATTACACTGTCCAACAAAATTTAATATTTAATTTGTTACAGAACAAGTCATATATCATTTCTATAGGATTTTTTCCGTAGATTACGAATTTATAAACAAAAATATCCTATCACGTCACGTCACAAAATAGGTTTGAAAAATACCAAATATCGTATTATGGCCACTTTTAAAAATTCATTAAAAAATAACCAAACGTGGAAAAAGCTCGTAACACGGCTCAAAAGAGAAATCATGAATCCTTATCGATATATATTAAATACCACTAATCTATACCGCTTACAAAACGTCTTCAGGAATAAGACTTTCATGAGCGTGCGCTAACAGTAATCTTCATTCACTATCTATTGTATGAAGTAGTCGACTTATGGAAAAAAGTGAATTCCACGGAATATTTCGGAACGTGGCCGGACTCCTTGGTCTGGCACTTACGATATGGTTTTGCTGTGTTAAATTTAGGAGAATTAATTTAAACATTTTATCTCGGCCCGTTATCAAGATTTTAGGCAAAACAGTTTATATACTTGCGAAGTATTAACTATGCACAGCAACACTTTTCTAAAACCCTCCGCGACACTAAAAAACACCACTTACACTCCCATCACTCCCACTCATTTCCGTGCGCGCAGGAAAAGACAAACTACCGAAGCAAATTTCCTATTTTCGTACCGATATTACTTTAAACGATCTATAAATTTTAAATTTCCTTTGCCCGAAATTTGCTTCGTATCGAAACACCAAAGAATCGGCAACAAGTAAACGGAAGGAAATTGCCGACATGCACTTGAAGTTATCTCCGTTCGTGATTGTAACAATACCAACTGAATTAGAGTTCGTTCGTTCGCGCTACTTATAAAAACTCTTTAATTGGCATAACTTTATAATTTTGTTGAGGTTGACGCCACCAAGTTACAAGTTACACTAACACCGACATCATTCCTTCAAAAACTCAAGTCAGCATTATTGGGCCCTATAATGGCCTAAGTGTGTCTTCTGACAGTTACATGAATCAAACACGAGTGTATAACATCTTAAAAATATTGACCAACATTTTCAAGTTGAAAAGCATTCGATATATGACCCTAAATATATATAAGTTTGCAATATAGACTGCTATTCCTAAAAAACTGCTCAATCGATCAATGTATAATTTCATCAATATGTTTTAGATAGGCAAAACTTTTGCTTAATCGATCGCTTTTATTTTCCAATCCATGAAAATACAGATTTTTGTATCGTGAAATCTTGCAGAGTTTTCAATGCGAATATGCTAAATTTGCCGATTAGTGTTCTAATTATATTTCTTACCGACTTGAAAAATCATGTTTCTAGAAAAACACGTTAATGTAAAACATCGTCTATTTTTATTTATATTTATTTCAAGTAAATACTTTTAAAACATTCTTTTTACAGAATATTAAATGGGAGTTTTAATCCAACCCGTTGTCCTAACCTCTTCATATTTATTATAAGGCATATGGCGGAATTGAAAATCGTGTCAAAAAATGTAGCTCTTGAAACTTTTAACGATTATTCCGGGAAATCAAGCGACTCACACAATTTTAATATGCATATACATTTTTTATATTCGTCTCTTTTGGCCTCAACTGAACCTACAGCGTTTCATCAAAATCTGCGACCTCAAATTCAATTCCAACAATTTGTTATCTTTTTCAACTCTTTTGCTACGGAGTCAGAAAATTTGTTCAGAGTTTATTAAAAAATACGATGATTTCTTTTACTTCTTTCTCCTGATTTCAAATCAAAATGCAATCTGAATGTTAAAACATCTGCAATAGTGATTAGATCAAATTGCTAAGTGCAAACACGCATATTTCTCTTATCAGAAGCCAGAATCGGTTACACAATCATTGCTCCAGCTTAAGCTGCAAGTGGACCGCAAACTATTTGAACTACGTGGAATTATAATTCAGTCTCAAAGTATATGATGAAAACAAAAACTAAAGTTAGCAACGACAACAATTCTGCCTACTTGATTAAATGCGTTCGCGGAGCCTGCACTCGGAGTGGAGGAAAAATGTACGGCGGTAATTTCCGCGGTTTTTTCGAGACCGCAGCTCCGCGGAGCACGTTCCATCCAATCACCTAAGCAAACATGATGAGCTTTTCGGAAATGAAACACTTATCAAATTCTAGCGCAGCAATAAAAGTGAAATTCAGTAAAAGTCCGTGGGCACAAGCCCGCCCTTGTGGCAGGCAGACTTTACGTCGTAGCGCAAGCAATTGAACGTGGCGTGGAAAGTGAAAGCTATCTTTTTAGGCGCAGACTAATCGATCCCACGACTGGCATAAAAGCGGAAGACAATTGAATTAAAGTATTATGGGATATTAGTTTCTAAGAATTTCGATCCAAACACTTTTCGACAATATTTTAGAATCCAATTTCTTGACTCACCTGTTTAAAGTTATGTAAGCTATAAGAAAACAGCTTGGGTTACGGGCTATTCTGGAAAACCGCATGAAAATGCTATTTTTGAGATGTTTTTCCTAATGGATTTGATTTCAAGTATTGACTAGAACTACCTGAACTTCGCGCGTCTTTGCAAATCCTAATTTTCTAATTTTGATTATAATTCCATAAAGATTAGAATTTGACTATTCGCCATCGTGGTTTCATATATTTTGGCAACATATTATACAGAATGATTCGTAACGATATGTTCCAACATATGCTAAACGATTCTATGGAATCTGCCCCGTCGTTTAGGAGCTACGGGCAGTTTATATGTGCGGATACTTTTTTAATTCAATACCTTGTAATTTTTTTAACACATACTCTACAAAACTTTTAAGGTACCAATTGATAGAGAACTCTTTTCTGTTCCAATGAGTCTTTAACTACTTGTCTACTCCGCTTCAAATTTGGAAAAAACTAGTGAAGGTGCTCTTGGAACACACCTTGATCGGGAGATTCTATAGAATCGATTGACATATTGGAGCACATCGTTATGAATCACCCTGTATTTATAAAATCATTTTCTCTCAACTATTAACTTTCGTGTAAATTCCAGAAATTTTCGAATCTTATAATCCATTTTGGTTTTGTAAGCTTTGACCACATCCACCTGTTTTAATTTTATACAAATCTTAAACCCTCAATTACTTACTAATTTTCATTAAAATTCTCATTCTTTCCACTCAATTCACTTGGTCCACTTTTTCGTTTATGTCAGCTTTTATAAACGAAATCACACATACTGTGGCGGGTGGCCTAGAAAGTTTTACTTCAAACCATTAAAATAAGATTTTGTAATATCACTAAGGAGTTTATCGCATTTCACTTAAATTCCTATAAAAAGAAAATTATAACAATATGGCCACCTTCAAAATTGTTCCCTGCGGAATGCGTGGATGGGGAATATTGGAAATTTCCCATTAAAATTTGTACAATTACAGGGTAAACGAAATTTTTTATAATAAAAAACGCTATAAGGTAAACTGGCCTAATTCCGGACACCTACCTAATGCCGGACACTAGTTATTTTTGTTAATATTGAGTAAAAATACACTGATAAACAAGAAATATTGATGTTATTATATACTTTCATCTATATGTTTTCTTTTCCTGTCATGGGATTTAAAAAAAAAAAATTAGTTTTCTGTAAAAAAAATCATTTTGGTCAAAAAGCGCCTTTTTGCCATCTATCGAACGTCCAAATGCTTAAAATCAGTATTTTAATTGATTAAGTTTATTTTTTAATTTAAACGATTTATAAAGGATATGTTGGTTGCTACCCAATCTGTAACCTTCTACATTATCGATTAAAAATTAAATTTTAAATTTTAAACAATACTTCTCTTAAAAAACACTAATATATCGTGTCCGGAATTAGGCAGTATGGGATTTCCAAGTTTTCCTAATTCCGGACGCCTGTCCGGAATTAGGATATTACGGACAATATGATTACCCCAATTCCGGCCAGACTGATTATTACGGGATGCGATCGCGGTATATTCGTTAGTTAAGTCGGTTAAAAACAGACATAAACTCGGGTACTTTCTACCGAACAGTATCTTCTGAAAAGACTGTAGCATAAGTATATAGTGATTCTCAAGATGAAAAAAGTAAAATATAACGAACATTCTATGTGTGAAGCATTAAATGCTATAGGATATAATCGGGCAGCATCTAAAGCCTCCCATATTCCGAAATCAACTCTAGCTGATAGAGTAAATAAGAAATATGAAAAAGCTGGAAAAGCTGGTGTCCCAACAGTGTTCAGTGCTGACGAAGAAGAATCGTTAGTGAAGTGGATATTAGAAATGGGTGAAAGAGGATTCCCCATTTCCAAAATACAATTAGTGGAGTCAGTTGGTAGCTTTCTCCAAAAAATAAATCGTTCAACTACATTCAGAGACGAGCTCCCTGGATGTAAGTGGTGGTGTCTTTATCATTATACTTATATTTAAATCGTTAACAAATTAAGAGACTTTCCGTTTCATTTTTGAAAAAAAATCTATTTTTTTTTACATAAAAGTGTTCTTTAAAATCATAGAAATACTGTCCTAAAACCGTTTTACGGTAGGTACTAGTTCCCTCAAAATTTTTCGAAAAATCGATTTTTTTTTTTTTTGCATTTTATGATTTTTACAAAGAAATTCTAAAAAATGGTAGAACGACAGCAGATTTAGTGCGCGCGCATTTTTGAATATACACACATAAATTTATCGTAAAAAAACTTTAAACGCGTTTCTCTCGAAACTACATTTTTCAAAATGGCGGACACTCAATCTCCGGATTGGCTGCACCGATTTGAATAAACCTTATAGCGTTTTGTTTGTTAAGGTCTATTGTAGGGCAATTCACCAGAATATTCCGAAAAAGTTGATAAAAAACATATTTGCAAACCGAACAAAGCAAAAAAAAATGCGATTTTTTCAAATTTTTTTTTCAAACATCCGCCATTTTTTTTTTTTACCGATTTTCTTTACTAATTGTGGTGAATTGCCTTATAAAATATCTTCCTTTTTAACATGCTTTTTTGTTTTTTGTTTCGGACTTGCCGTTTCTGAGATTGAGTGTCCGCCATGGAACCCTCTTTTTTTGGACTGCTCAGTTTTGACAGCCCTCTATATATATAATAAAGTACTAAAAAAAGAAAAACAATTTTTTTTTTGTCAACTTCAAGACTTAAATATTCAAATAAAAAAAAGATGTAGTTAGATTTATAATAAAGGAGCTGAACAAAAAATAAAGTTTAAATGTCTATTTTCTCCTATTCTACAGGGAACTAGTACCTTAAGAAACTCAAACAGTAAAAAAAGTTATACCCATTGTAACGGTACCTCTACGCGTTTTATATGAAAAATTATATAACAAAAACTTTAAACGCGTTTTTCTCTAAACTACATTCTGTAACTCGAAAACTACTCACTGGATTTTAATAATTCAAAATATATTCGATTCGTTATGAAAAATACTAGTAACTAAACCTTTAAAAATATGTTACATACCCCTATTTTTTTATACAGGGGTATTTACCCGAAAAAAAAAATTTTTGATTTTTGATTTTTCAGAAAAGTGTTTATAAAATGATAAAAATATTAACAATAAAGTGTTTTTTAGGTTTAGTTATTATCATTAGTCTTATGACTAGAATACCGTTGGAATTTTTACTCTATGTGTTACAGGAAGCCTTAGAGAAATACGGGTGTCTTAAAAGTGACTTTTGGAAGACGCCCTTTGCAGTGAACAAGACATACTAAAAATGCAACAAACATTTTTTTTTATATATTCTACTATAATATTTAAAAGTAATTAGTTTAATAAATATAATAGCTTTTGCACAACAACAAAATTAAAATGTGTATTTTTTTCAACAATGAAACTTAAAGTCCCCTTAAAGATATAAATCGTTTACAACTTAAAGATTTATAATAGTCTATCTTCCATCTACATATGAGGATAGATGCAATAAAAAAAAATATTTATTGAAGATTTATTTATTCAAATATACAATATTTTACAAATTTTTAATTTTTTTCGCGTTTGAAACAGCCTTTCCCCTGTGGGGAAATTTTAGAAATTTCATAAAATCATTTAAAAAAAGAAAAAAAAATTTGTACTAATCTACGATACGCTTAAGAAAAAAATTCTACAATTTATTAATATAAATCAAAAAATTAATGAAAAATAAATGGACCTATATTTTTATCTTTATATTTTGTTTATTATAGCATTTTTATTGCTTATCAATTGAATAAATAATTATGTTTCGCAAAAGACATTATTTTGTTAAAGTTTCCCCTCCAAGTTAATATTAAAAAGTCGAATTCTTAAAAAAAAACTCATTGTTTAGATAGGCCGGAATTAGGCGTAAAAGTGTCCGGTATTAGGACGAAGTAATTTTTCTGGCCGGAATTAGGGGTATCACCTAACGTACTATAGCCTTAACGGAAATATTAATTTAAAAGTATTTGTTAATGAATTAGTGAAAATGCAATGATTGACTAATAATCATCAAGCGTTTCAGTTAATGATTGCATTTTTTATTTAGTACATTGGTTAGTTACTTTTTTTATATGATCGAAATAGGTGTGATATATCTTAAGTGTCCAGAATTAGGGCAGTTTACCTTAACGCAGCATAACTTGAGCTTGGTTGATTTGCCTTATAACCCAGACATTGATTGACTCTGTAACGAAACGGCCATTCGCTGTAACGAAACAATACGCTATTGTGTAGACGTTGAAAGACATTTTCGGTTATGCCAAGACATGGACAAAATAATTTTCTTATAACAATCACAATATAGCAATAGCAAAAAAAGGCAGACAAAGATGACAGAATATTTAGAATAATTTTGTTTCAGTGTCTAAGTTTCAAAAAGTTCGGTCATACCTACATGATTGTAAAATTGGAAGTGGTACTCTGTGCAAATTCTTACTTAGAAAAAATTATGTATCTCAGAAAAAGGATAAAAATGGCCAGAAATCACTTATATTAGTGATATTGATCGTAATTTCCAAAATAATATGAGTACATATACAAAATAGCTCGCTTGATAGCGCGACGCGTTGGCTGCAAGCCAGCAGGATGCTCGAGGTTGTGGGTTGTGGGTTCGCTTCCCACCAGAAACTCTGGTTACAAAAAGTGGTATCACAATGGGCCTACAATGGCCTAATTATGTCTTCGGGTAGCCACATTAATCTACATTTACATGTAGTTAAAAAGTGCATAACCTCAATTATTTAAATACAAAGTCGAAACAGATCTACAACAACATTGTTTTTTTTATTCTGAGGTGGATCAAAAATTGGTCTTATTAGCCCAGTTACTTTATGAATCATTAAAGAATCTTTTTCTTTTTTAAAACGTATTATAGCTGATTAATTATTAATTTTAGCTGACCAATTATCAAAATAGCCAAGATCGTAAGCTTTTAAATTTGAACGTTAACTAGCTTTGTTGTTAGTTAAATTACTATGCGCAAGATGAAAGCACATTTTCTATCGTAAGATGACTATTTAAATGTATATTGAATCTTCCTCAAATAAGGGGTTAGATGTACTCAGAAAGGATACATACATTCTGATTGTTTTTAAATGTAGCATATTTTGTCCCAGTGCTTGTTTTCATTCCAAAATATTAATACTTCTTTTCAAGAACTGTTCAAGCAATCAACATGGAATTTTGTCAATATCTTTTAAATATGAAAAACTATTGCTTTCTGGTATATAAAAAGAAAAGCATGCAAAAACGAACTTCTTTCACAAAGCTTCTCTTCGAAATGCCGAATTGCTGTTTAAGTAAGAATTTCATCAATATTGTTGATGAATTATGAAAATAGTAAATTTTGCACCACGTTTTACTAAATTCGATATCAGATTAAACAACAAATTGGTAGGCAACAATATGAGAAGTTTAAATCGCGTACAGCTGATTAAACATGTTTAAGCTCGTCAGGCATTGTTTGCATAACAACACATCGCGTGAATTCTAACCCGATAAGTGCGATGTGAGGTCTGCTTAAGAATACAATTTCGAATTATTTAGTAGTTGGTACTGAACAATGAAAATTTTTAAAAATTTACTGAGTTTCAGCAATATGTATGACGTGGTCTTTTAACAATTTATTTTGTTTAAATTAACCAACTTTATTTTTCTGGGTGCAATAATTTAATTCCCATTGAGATTATTTTTTTTTTGTGAGTATAGTTGCTAAAATGCAGGGTTCGGAGAGCGAAAAAAATTATGCTCGCTCCCGAGCTAAATTAGCTCGCGCGAGCCAAATTTTCAAATCGCGAGCGATTTAAATTTTTCGGCTCTTGATCAAAACCGGTTTAACTCCGAGTAAGAGGCAAAAAATTCGGGAGTCAAAAATTTGAATCATTCACGAGCAGAGCTGAAAAGATCGGATCGATAGTCAAATAAAACGAGATGATATGTTGAATGTTGGAGAAAGTTTATTTGAATTAATTATTCCTACATCCTAATAACTAATTTTTTCTTATTCTAAATAAATTTGATTTAATAAGTGAGCGTTAAGTTTAACTAATAATATATTGTTTATTGTCTCTTTTCCTAATTTCGACCGTTGTTTCGTGATAATTGTTGAGAGTGCACTGAATGCACACTCAACAGACACTTGTGTCGATGGGACTGCTAATGCAGTCTGAACTAGTTTTCCCAGTTGTGAAGTTCCCGCCAATAGTCCAAAATATTTGTTTCAAAAGAAATTTTTTACTACCGAATTTACTTGAGGCTCGTTATCACTATCACTTTCGTCGAAATTTTTATTGTGTAGCACCTTATAATGTCTTTTAATGTTACATGTCCTATTTATAAATATCATATTTCATCATATCATTTATAAATATCATGTTTCATCATATCATTATTTTCATCGTATCGCACATATTTCTTAGAATCAAAATCTTTACATCGACCCATTTCCTTGGAAAATGGCAGTTCAAAATTAATTGCCAAGTAACAAACTCGAACACAGTACAAAAATAAAAACAATCTTCACCACACTAGGAGTCGAAAAGGATTGAATCTTTTCGGCTCTAAATCACTCCCGGAGCCGAAAATACAGAGAGCAAAATTTCTGGCTCGCTCTCAAGAGCGATTAAAACTGAAAATGGAAAGTTAGCTCTCGCTCCGAAGCGAGTCAAATGTATAAAGATCGGAGTTAAATTTTTGGCTCCCGATTCGAAACCGTTTTAGCTCTGAGACGGAGTCAAAAAATGCGAGCGAGCTAAATTGTTTTCGATCGGGAGCGAAAAAATTCCGTACCCTGCTAAAATGTTTCGAATGAACCGGGAAAAAATTAAATTAAAAAAGTGTTCGATTTTGATCATTTCTGACCTATTAGATGCTATTTGCCTCTTTAATCCTTTTTAGATTAGATGCTAAGTTCGCACAGCCGCTTTAAGTTCTATTTGAAAAGTGCATTCCTCACGGTGTCCACCCTATTGGTGATTATTCTCTAATGACCGATAGAATTATGTACTATATACAGGACAATTAATGTTTTATTTGAAATTGTTTAATGTTTCATTTTAATTCATCCTATGATTTTCAAGCATTTAATGGTAATAGACCCTCTAAACTTTTAATTGAGTGCTCAGTCACTCCTCAACCTTTATTTGATGAAGAGGAATATAATCATTTAAGGGGGTAGTCCAGTGAAAACAACTGTTTTTTCAACGATTTTTGTTTCATATTAGCAATTAATTTTTATTAAAAAACTTTTTGACATATGATAGTACAACTATTAAACTACAAAAAAAAAATTTCTTTTTTTTCTTTTTATGAGTCATCCTGACAAAATGGCCACTCCAAAAAAAAAATTTTTTTGTTGGCGGACGTCGAATCTCTGCAACGGTTCATTTAAAACAAAAAATTCAAACCAGGTTTTAATCTGTAGAACATTGGCTATCGTCGGAACTAGAATTATTAATTTTCAATAAAAAATAACAAAATGGCGGCATTTTGAATTTTTCGGGTGTTTTTCGGGTGCTTAATTTGTTTATAACTTTGTAAATAAACAATGGATTTTAATAATTCTAGTTCCGACGATAGCTACACAATCAAGAAATATACAGCTAAATTTTTAGATCAATCGGAGCAAAAGTCTCTGAGATCTGACGTCCGCCGAGTCAAAAAATGCTGTTTTGAGAAAAACGCGTTTAAAGTTTTTGTTGCGGAAAAAAGCTAAAAAAAATTAATTTTACCTTAGTCAGCGATGCCTGCTCCATACATAACGCGATGCCTGAACTATACATAACTAACCTTAAATACAAAGCAGAAGGACCTAGACCGTTATAAACCGAAAAAAAATGGGCGGAGTAAACAGAAATGCAAGAGTCCTCCTTGCTCCGAAAAACGCCAGGGGACCTTCGAGCGCTTGGATTACACATCTCTCGAAAACTCTCTGTATCTTTAAAACTATTCAATATTTTGCTTAGATATTTTAAGGGAGTATTTTCGAGGTGTAGTAGAGTAGATTTAAGCAAAAAACAAAAAAATTAAAAAAAAATTTTTTTTCACTGGACTACCCCCTTAAGTAAAATAAATAAAAATGTTATTTAGATACTTATTGTATTATTGTGGGGAATTTGGATTCCTTGAAGAATGACGTTAATTTTAATTCCAAATTTTTCTCCATGATAAAACCAATTTGAAAGGTTATACGCATCTAGTTTTGAAAGCTCTTGACTTTTGAACTTGAAATATCTCGCATGTATCTATTTAATGTTTCTTCTCAATATAAATTACTTATAATCAAAAAATAATTAACGGCGTTGAAGCAATTTAAGGTGACTGATTTGTTTTAAATAGCAATTATCTTAATTGTTCGGTTGGAGTTATAATAACAAAATTCGAACTTAAGCTACAATCCGACTACACTTGATTTATATTAAAATTATGCAAAAAAAAAAAAAAAAAAAAAACACAAAAACCGTGATACTAGTTCATATCGCTAGATTGTAGTTTGAAGAGCTAATTACGTCCAAATGAATATTTTGGAGCTTTTTTTCTTACTTCAAAATCTCTTTGTCCTAAAACCGCCTTTTCAACCGACAAAGTCGGCGTAATTATCACCAAGTTTGTAGCCGCCGAGCCGAGCTAATGAACGTTTTTGAAGACTGTAAAAAACATGGAGGCTTGTCGGAGCAATTTATGAGCTGTAGTTAATTGAAACCAATTGATTTGTTGGGAGATTGCTTCTTATGCGTCGCTTCGAAAATTCTTCGAGTTTGCTGCACCCGCAGACCAGCTCTCATTTGTACTTGCATTAAAATTCTTCCAATTCAAACAATAACAAAATTTCATCTTTCATTAAACAGGAGTCAAAGTCTGATTCGCAATTATGTAGACTAGTCCAATTCTCATAGATGATTTAGTTACTCGATTTACTGATGATTGAATCTGTAAACAACTGAAAGTTGGGTCATGAGCCAGAACACTCATATCACATTTTGACATTCACTCTATTTAGTGATAACATCCAACACACAAGTGAGGCAAATGGTTCATACCACATTTTAAACAAAATACAATGATCTAAAGAACTCATATTTATAATAATCTTCATTAATAAAAACACAACTTAATGATTTATTTTTCGTGTTATCACATCCAACGTATTATATCATTACTTATCAGATTTGTTCACTATGTCCATTGAATATTCTGCCTCTTTATCGCGGATTGATTGGATTAATGTATTAAGTAATATTTATTCTATCTAGGGGGATACCCGTTGGAAACAATTGAAATTAATGCATCAGGGAGAAGATTACATTTTTGCTTTCATTTCTTTTATAATTTTTCAAAATTATGATTCATTTTTCAAACTGATACTACTCTCTTCCTCCTCTTTGGTTTAAAAAGTGTACTTGTCACCTCTAGACATATTGATTTAAGTTCTAAAATAAGAGACGTAGGAAGATTAAAGACAAACTGCCTATAATAAGTAGGTATTTTAATTCTTAACTCCATCCAAAATATATGCGATTCACTATCGTCGCTTTTTAACTCAAAAATTACAATGTTTTTCCTCAGTTATTCGAGACACGTATTCTAAAAATTACAATTTTTATTACAAAATAATTATTTATTTAATTAATTTGTTGACATGAAACTACAGTCTTCTACAGGGTGGGCCATTTAATATTTGGAATTTGAATCGGTTATAAAAAAGAAAACAAATGAATATTTTTTCAAAGTTATGAGTTTATTAGAAAGATTGAACCTTTCAATTTAGGAATGGAAGACAAAATCATTCAAATGACTGCCACGGTTAGCCTTACAATACCCCATTCGATCAGTCCAATTTTTCAGTACATTTTCGATTGTTTGGGCCTCTATTTCGTCAAATACAATTTCGATTTCACGTTTCAAGTCGTCAATCGTCTCTGGATGGTTAGCGTAATACTTGTCCTTAACGGCTCCCCACAAAAAAAAAGTCTAACGGAGTCAAATCGCAGCTTCGAGGTGGCCAATTGACATCAGCATTTCGGCTGATTATGCGATTTCCGAAAACAGTGCGTAAAAAATCGATTGTTACGTTGGCTGTGTGGCACGTTGCGCCGTCCTGTTGAAACCAAATGTCGTCAATTGGGAAACAAAAAATCGCTTAGCATGGCGCGGTAGCGATCGCCATTCAATGTAACGGCGTTTCCTTGCTCATTTTTGAAGAAAAATGGCCCAATAATGTCGCCAGACCAAAATCCGCACCAGACAGTCACTCGTTGTCGATGCATTGGTTTCTCCACGATGACGTGTGGATTTTCTGAGCCCCAGATACGACAAGTTTGTTTATTGACGTATCCTCCGAGGTGGAAATGAGCTTCATCTGAAAAGATGATTTTTCGGTAAAAATGCCCATCTTCGATCAAGCGGTCTTCGGCCCATTGAGCAAGCCGAAAACGCATCGGATGGTCATGCGGCTTCAGCTCTTGCACTAATTGAACTTTGTACGCATTCATACCGAGATCTTTATGCAAAATTCTTCTCAAAGAAGTGCGTGAAATGTTCAATTCTTGAGAACGATGACGAGTTGATGTTGATGGTTGTTCACGCACACTCGAGCAACAGCAGCTATGTTTTCGGTTGAGCGCACTGGACGAGTACGTACACGGGTTGTTTTATCCAACAACAATCCAGTTTCACGAACTCGCTTCACAAATTGATCCACAAACTGCGTTTTTGGCACATCCTTTTTGTCTAATTTTTTCCGTAAATTTCTTACAGTTTGAGTACCACCACTTTGGAAATAAGTTTTTAATATTTCCCAACTTTGTTCAAGCGAAAAGCGACCCATTTCATAAATGTCAAACATAAAACTAACTTTCTGTCACATCGGAAATGTCATCAAACCTTCCAACCTCAAAATAACCTACAGTTCCAATTCCAAACGTTAGATGGCCCACCCTGTAGTTTCGGAAATTCTGAGTGTTGAGTGCAGTTACTGATTTTTGCTATTAAATATTTAAAATATTTTTTAAACTTAACCTCTCTTCTCCTTATTCTGATTGGTAAAATAATAAGATTAGTTGTTCATTTGTAATCGAAATTTTATTGAACTTTAAAATTAACTCCTTACTTTGTTCAAAAAATAATAAAATCACTGTGAAAACATAAAATATTGTTAACGAAAAGACGAACATTGTGCATCACAAGATTTGCGCATTACACTTCTATTATATAATTATCATGTTTTTTTTAATTAGTTGCTTTAATAGCTTCATTTTTTTTTTGGCTATGCAGATCCTGAGCACCGAAATAATGCGAGGATGTCCAGCCCAAAAAACTACGTTTCCGCTATAAACTATGTATCGTTAAAAGGTGAAATATATTTACTTTATATATTTTGCTAAGAAATATTTTTAAATTGTTAAAAAAATTTATGATATTATTTTATTTTAAATCCTGCATCATGTTAAAATTTAGATATCGCAGAAATATTGTAAAATCTGATTGTTTCTGAAATCTTCTAGGAAAATTGTAAAATTTTTATTTAATTCAGAATATACCGAATTTTCTATAAAATCTTACAATTTAAAAAACCGAGCTTTCAATATCCCTGCGATATTATGTAAATCTATCAAATTCCCAGTTTGTATTTTATTTGCAAGTTTTTGAAACCTTTGATATTTGTATGAATTTTTAAGCTTAGGTTTTCCTGTTTGCAGTTTGATGAGTATTTTGGTAATTTTAAAAGGTAGGAAGCTCAAAGCTGAAGTGGGAATTATGTACTTAAGGTAAATATTTTCAGTGTTTTTTTTCCTACGCAACTTAGAAACCTTAAATTTTTGTTCTAAGTGATCCCTTTTAAGCAGTGATAAAATTTGCATGGATTTGTGTTGGAACCTTAAAATTTCCTCTTCCACGTACCTACTTCTGAATTTTGCAAAGCTCGTGCGGATAGTTTACTTTATTTAGAAAATTGCAATGTGATCTTGAAAGAAAGTTGCCGAATGTCATCCATCCAAAGCGCTCATAAAAGCAGTGTTATTTCAAAAATTTTGGAGATTTATCACCTCCTCTCATATAATTTTTTAGTAGCTCATCCCGTGCTGTTTATCGAAGTTATTTATATTTCAAACAGCAAGCATTCTGTATGTGGCGAGTGTAAGTTTTATTTTAGCCCTGTTTACCATCTGGAAGCGCATCAAAAGACTCCAAAATAGCCACTTTCAGTAAAATCAATCTTATTTTTCACGAAAAACTGGCTACAGACTCTTAATCTTATCATAATTTCCGGTAGAGGCTAGAAGGTATCTAAAATTTTCCGCATATTCAAGTTTCTTTTCTTAGACTTCATTGTTAACGTGTAGTAATTGAAGGTCAGTTACAGAAATAAAATATATTTATTCAGAGTATCGGAAGACAAATCATTTTTTTTTCTTATTGTTATTAATCTCATGTTTATCAATTTGTTCGCAAAATAATTCTTTTTATCCTAGAATTGTCCATTAACTACCTAAGTCCTAAATAATGGCCAAAGGATGGATGAAATATAATACATATTCATTTTCTAAATAATTGGTAATGATCCATCAAATATTATTAATTATTACTTATATAAGCGACAAGGAATTGGTATTCTAGATTAGCTTATAAAGGATGTGATATATGATAAATAAAACTATTTCTAAAATTATCATTTCTGTTTGCTAAATTAGAAAGCATTGTTCACTTTTACAAAAAACCAAAATAATTAGTTTGAAGGAAAACACGTGTATAAAATTATATGTGTTTTCATCAAACTGCTTATTTTTCTTCTTTTTTTGTTAATCAGCAAAATGTTGGCAAGTTATTTCTCTCAGCATTTAGAAACAGGAAATAGTGCCAATATCCTCACTTTCTGACAGAATGATAACATAATTAATACTTTTGTCTTAGGTTGTTGCTAAAATTGGATATATCTGAATAGGGCAAAAATACTAAGATTACAATAATAAAATACACAGAAAATAAAAATAAAGGATAAATGCTATGCTGCTTTAAATAGTAGACCCTTTAAGCTTTCAATTTAGTCAACCACTGTACTGCATGTATTCATGTATTCATTGTAGGGTCGGTCATAAAAATTAAAATCTTAAAAGTTTGAAGTTTAAAGTAGGAAGTGCCAAATTGAAACGTTTGTTTGTCTTACCACGTTTCACGACAAAACACTTTTTTGTACACTTTAGTGGTTCGATTTTTATGTGGTGCAATAAACACATGCTATTCATAATTTGCTAGTAATCATAAAGGACTTGTTCATTTTAGACTATTTAAATAATAGTAAATATGTGGGAAATTCAGATTGATTTCCTCGTTAAATTCATAAAGTTAGAAGCAAAATGACAAAAGAAAAGTTCGGATTCAAGTAGAAGATTGATCACATTTAAAAAATCCCATGTACTGAAATCCAAATTGATATTCAAAATATCAGGTTTTATTATGGAAGTTGATTTCGCTCGATACGACTAGTGAAGACATCAAATTTCTTAGCATCTCCACTTTGAAAATATGTCATTTGAGACTGAACTCAAAATTAAAACTTAAATTTTATAAATACGAACTAAAGATCGATCTGACCCAGAGTCTCTTATTTTTATGAATGCGACTTTACTTTACGAATTACTGAATCAAAAGTAATAATTTTTATCGATCCCCGGCCTATGTTCAAAATAGAACGATTGAAAAAATGATAAAATTTGCGAAAAAAACCTAGTCAGGAACAAAAAAAAAAAGGATAAGTCTAAAAAAACGTTGCAGTCGATAGATAAAAGCTGCATAATCAAACAACCTGGAAGCCATTAAAGTTTTTAAAAAGAAAAAGCTTGTGAATTAATTAGGCAAGAGCTGTATGACATATACTACGAATACATGGAGGATTGACGGATCGAAAGATCGAAATTCGATGTGCGTATATGACCACACCGGATCGAAAGATTGAAAGCTCGAAATGTGATCGCAGTGACAGATAAAATAACCTGCAAATATGTGAAGTGAATATCGAGGAGAGCAAGGGTCTCCTCATTTCCCACAAATTTCTCTTACTCATTGCCTGAAAATAAATAATAAATTAATAAATTAACCCATTAATGCCTGAATAACAAAAAATTGTACGGCAACTTCGAGGCCCTAACTTTTATCGAAGGGGTGGTCAATTCTCATCGAGACTAACTTTTCTAGACGTATTTTGAGTCGCCTGACACGATCCAACCAAAAAAAAAGTGAAAAAAAAATTATTATTGTTTTTTTGCAATATTACGTAAATAAATACCTTTTTCACGTCATTTTTTTCGAAAAAACGACAGATTTAGTGGGGAAAAAGCAACTTTTTACTGCAATAAAGTGCATAAAACGTGTTATTAGTACTTAAACTTAAAAAATATGCAGGCATTTTTTTCGTTAAAAATATTAGGCTGCATAAAAATTGCAACAATGTAACGCTTATTTGCATTACTTTCGATCACTTTTTTGATCTCAATATGTTCGACTATTCCCAAAAATGTGTATACACTAGTTTTAAGAGTCACTGATTACGAATTTGCTATCAAATTTTCGTAATTCAAAATGGCGGATCCAAGATGGCGAACAATTTTTGGCAAAATTCTCAATTTCTTCGAAAAAAAAGTGGGTATTCGGAGTTTTTGGGGTCACTCATTACTGATTAAATGCCTGCATATTTTTGAAGTTTAGGTCCTAATAACACGTTTTATGCACTTTATTGCAGTAAAAAGCTGCTTTTTCCTGACTAAATCAGTCGTTTTTCGAAAAAAAATGACGTGAAAAAGGTATTTATTTACATAATATTGCACAAAAACAATAATAATAATTTGTTTTCACTTTTTTTTTTTGTTGGATTGTGTCGGGCGACTAAAAATACGTCTAGAAAAGTTGGTCTCGATAAGAATTGACCACCCCTTCGATAAAAGTTAGGGCCTCGAAGTTGCCGTACACTTTTTTGTTATTCAGGCATTAATGGGTTAAATCACGGATTACTTCTTGCGTCGACTTATTAGCTTTAACCTCAAAGAACTCAAAAACTTGAGCTATCAAAGCCATTTCGATCTTTCAATCTCTCGATCCGCGTTTATATAGGATAATTTCGATTCGATCCAGGTAGAGAAGTTGGATCGGATCGAGTCGATCCCGTTTGGATTCGATCTGCGTCTACATGACATTTAACTGGATTGAATCAGGTTTGAATCCGAATAGAATCCCCGCATGTATACGTAGTAATAGTTTTAATGTAATGTTTTAATTCTATTGAGCACCTCTGTTTTCCGATTTTAGAATAGAATATTAGTTCTAATAAATAAATAATTCGATACGTAATATGTTCGCGAAGATTCTCACACCAATACTGATTCTTAAAAATTATAATTATTATATGGACATTTTATTTATTAATTTATTAATAAATTGGATTTATTATTTAATAAAAAGGATAATATTGTAACATGTTTCTACAATAATGAAAAATATATTCTAATAAAAAAAATAATTCTAAATATATACTAAACCTTCAGATCTATTTCGGGAATCCAAAGGTTGTAATAAGAATTAAGAAGTCAGAAATAACCCCTATTTTGATCCTTTAAAACTTTTTCAAGGATTTAAAGATGCAAAAGTAGAGTTTAATTGTGAGCGGTGGATTAAATACAAAATAAAACGCGATCTTCGGGCTGTAAGCAGCACTAAAATTTCCACACGGGAATTGTTAGTTCATTTGTGTCCTCGTCTGAGTCAAATTTGCCCATTTGCCTTTAAATTGTTGTACGAAATAATTCTAAAATACAAACACAATCTTTTAATTAAAATGGTTCACCTTCAGAACCACACCTTTATTTACAATACAATGCAATGAAATTGTAATTTTCATTCATTTTATCGCATATTGCCTTTGTCTTGATTTGTTTAGTGTATCAATAAATAAAAGACAAAATAATAAAAACATCTCAAACTCAAGTATATTTGCAAGTTTGAGTACACATTGTAAAAATTATGGGGCTTATTTGCGTGCCAAAATTAAAGAGAAATTAACCAACTTAAGAGAATTAATATTGGCATAATGTTGCTAGGGGGACTTCAGGTGAAAATCAATCTTGGTCTTGTCGCGTATGGTAAAAGCAATTTATAATACTTTTCGGTTTCTCAATCTCGGGGATTTTCGAAGACCACCAATAGAGCTAAAATCCCATAATGACGAAGATGACGACACACAAACAATAGTGGCCCGATTGTCAAATCACTCGGTGAAATTACCTCGCGCAATGTGTCTGCTTGTGATAGAGTCAAGTCTGCGCATGAATGAATACCCGAAAGTAGCACAAAATTTTGCAACTTTGTTCATTAATTCTGGCCGCGTCTCACATTTACGACTATTTGACAATGAAATTGGAATACGTGAGTCACAGATGCGGTTTTAGTTGCATAAGTGAATCTTTAGGCATATTTCCGGCGTTCTCGATTTGACAACACTTACTCCCAAATGTGTAGGACTCACAAAAAAGTGAGAACTTAGTTTGAGATATAATTAGACTTTTGGTAAAGCCAGCGTGCGGCTATTTTTGGGTGAATTTATTTCAGAATAGAATCGCCTGTTCAAAACCCAAATAAAGGTAAAAGTTATTAGAATAACACATTAGGAGTCGTAATTTTGCATATTTTCTGCATTTTAACAGTAAATACATTTTCTAAGATGCTCCTTAGATATTCACTCAAAGATTATAGTGCTAGGTTAAGGTTAAGGTATGCTTTGCTTTTTGTTTCTTTTGGGAAATAAAAATATATCTGACCTATTTTGTTCGCAGTTAAAAACTACACTAATTATTTTTGAATTAATATTTTCTCTTATCTGCCAGTTAAATATAAGCTCTAAGGTCAGAAGTTGTTGAATCATAACATTTGTTTTGAGCATAAAATTGACCTAATTTAAGGGGATTATCTGATTGAAAGAATTTTTAGAAAATCTATATATTTTTGGAACATGTCCTCTTTGATAGACTTCTTCAAAATACAAAAAGGAACAGCCATTAGGGGTGAAACTTCAGTGCCGATGTGTCTGCGTGTTACAGCTGTTTTTGTACATATACTTGGAATTAGCTTAAGTTTGTAACTCGTAATTTTGATCCCGGCAAAAAATATATAGATATTTGGTATTATGTCCTAGACAGACAGCGCACTAGATTAATTAATTAAATAGTTAATTACGTATTTAACACTAGTTATTAATTAATGAAGTGGTGACAGACAGCCATTTCTTAATCATCATGCTTTTCTTCTTTTGTTCTTTGTAATGGAAACCGCAAAGTAATGTTACATTTTATATAGAAGTACAAAATCAGCTGAATTCTAGTACACTTTTCATTATTTAGGTATAAATGATCAAAAAATTATGGTCATTTAACAAGTTATAAATTATCAAGTTTTTCGTCACCAAATTGTAAATTTTTTTTTATCACTTTCGAGCTATTTAAAGCATTTTGTTGTTCTCTAAGATATTTCTAAAAATTGTTAAAGTACGATGTTCATAAAATGTTTAAAGCTTTTTTTTCCCCAAAAACAGAACATTTTTGTTGTCGGACTCACAATCTAAAGAAATATCCTGTCCTTTTCACCTTCATTATTTCAGGAAGAGGAAAAAACATAACCAGTTATAAATGCATGAAATATTAAGCAATGGATTTAAAGCAAAAAACATGTAATTCCCCATATGAAATTTCAATTGCGTGGTGGCATGAACTAGAATTATTCAAACTCAAATGCGTTAAGAAGTTGAAATTCATGGCTTTAACTCATTTCAACTTTAAGTGTTTTCATCGCGTAAAAAGTGGTTCATAGGATCAACATCGTTAACGGTTTTCTTTCCAAGATTTCAGCTGACTTAAATGAAGCATAAACATTTTTATTTTTAAGCGATTAATCTGTAATCTTACAGGAATATTCTCCTGCAACCTTAAGAAGTAGAATATTTAACCAAATAAATAAATTAACACTCATTCTCTTAGTATTAATTGATTTTTGTATTTAGTTGCACACGGGCTTTGAAAAATAAAATTCATTTAAAATTTAAATTTAAGGGGGTATTCTACTGTAAAAGTCGAAAAAATAATTGTTTTTTAGGTTTGTTTTCATATAAACACAATTTCATATTTTCTTTATTTAAAAGAATGGTACTACAATATATTTAAGACAAAAAATAAATTAGCATTAAAGTTATTCCGACTAAGAAAAAACTAGGGTTAGATTAGGGGCCGAATCTTGCGAGCCTGAGATTTACCAGGGCTTTGATCAAACACGGATCAGGTATGTAACGTATGCATCCGGCGGACAGCTCCGGCCCTGCCCAGACTACCTATGACTACCGCCCCTATTAAAAAGTATATTTGGCTCGGATCAGAAAATTTAATTAGGTTTAGGTTATTTTAGCAAGCCCTGATTTTATCAAGCCCGGATCAAATAATTTTATTGGGCAGTGATCAGGCTATACTATATTTTAAGTTATATTCAAATGGATCAAATCGAATTTAATGAATCAAAATTATTTATTGAATTCACGAAAGTTACATATCATGAACCTACATATGTTTTGCCTAAAATAATAGTAAAAATAAAAATAATGAAAATAATAAATACATATAATAACAATCAATTTTACACATGTATTATATTACAAAAATAATAATAATAATAATAATAAATACAATAATAAGGCTAACCCAGAAAGGGTCAGGACCTGCAAAGAAAAAAAATGGTATGCTGTATTAAGGGAAAGGATAGGGATAATAAATCCGGGCCTGATCAGGAACGCTCTAATAGGTTATTACATATTCTCAATCAGTGGGGCATGCCCTTTTGTAGCCTGATCCAGCTCTGGCTGTACACCGACTGGTCCTAGTTCGTTTCTAATCCGGATAATGCTTACAAATTAGACCCTTCTGAAATTTCCTGGCTGCTGGCTTTCAAATAAATTACACAGATCTGCAAGGTTTTGTTGTTGGGCAGCTGAGGGTCATTCCCGAAGTAATTGTCTGTGTTGAATCCGAATCAGAGCTCAGAATTGGTCCATTACATCAGGATTTTGAGATATTTGAGGTTAAAATGGCTTTTTTGGCTACTTTTGAGATTATGTACAGAGCGCACCAATTGTTTTGCTCTATCCTACATATTTAATCATTTAGTACTATTCTTACTCTTCCAAATGTGCTCTTGAGTAGAGATGCCACGAATAGTAATTTGGCCGAATACCGAATACCGAATGTTCGGCGAGGCTCTTGGCCGAAGCGCCGAACATTCGGCAGCCGAATATTCGGCCACACTTAGTACTTTCCGCGGGCGACAAGTCACAACTGTCGCTACAGAAAATGTTCGTTCACATGAAGGTGTGGAACAGAAAAATTCTGTTGCAAATGAACTTGATTTTTACATGGTATCTGTTCGTTTAAATCGGACAACAGACCCTTACAAGTGGTGGTCAGCAAACGCGAAACAATATCCAACCCTTTCACAATTTGCTAAGATTTATTTATCATCTCCCGGTAGCAGTGTCTATAGTGAGCGGCTGTTTTCGGAAGCAGGTATAATTTATGAGGAAAAACGCAATCGTCTGCTATCAACAAACGCTGAAAAAATTGTTTTCTTTCATCATAACTTACCACTGGTAGATTTTAAATATTAATTTGTTAGCTATTTTTTTTGGTTAAATAAATATATCTTTCTGAGTAATATTTTGAGTTCTTTTTTCATGATTTATTTGATAATCCTTACTATATTTTATCATAAATACGAAATTAAATCTGTTTATCACGATTTCACGCCAAAACTGCTGAACCGATTTAAATGAAATTTGGTACACAGATACATACTCTAGAGCCTTAGAAAGGACATGGGCTATAATTTACGCGGACGAAGTCGCGGGACAAGAGCTAGTAATAAAAAAATAATAAATAAATTGCTATTCGGTATTCGGCCGAATAGTTAACCATATTCGGCCGAATACCGAATAGCGAAAAAAAGTGGCCGAATAGCCGAATACCGAATAGTTGCCGAATATTCGTGGCATCTCTACTCTTGAGTAGTACTGTAGGATTTTCCCTTCAAAAGTTATAGCCATTTTAAGATGACGTGATGAGTTGGAAAGCAAATGCTGGGCTAGACCAATCCCTTTTTTAAACCATCTTAAAATTGCCTTAACTTTTGAAGGAAAAATCATAAAGCAAAAGTAGCCAAAAAAACCATTTTTCGTGTACATAACCTCAAATATCTCAAAAACATGACGTGGTGGGCTAATTCTGAGCTCGGATTCGAATTTTACGCAGAAAATTACTTCGAAAATGACACTCAGCTGTCCGACAACAATCACAACCCCCTTTTTCCAGATCTGTGTTATTAATCAGTGGAAACGTCGCTTTAGCCTGTACTATATATATTTATTAATTTAAAATAGAAAATAAATACACTTTACTGGAATTGAGAAAAAAAGTTTAAATATTATTTTTGTTTGTTTTATTGTTATTTAAACAATATTCGATTATTATTATAATTCTACTATGGGCGAGAATTACTAATGTATAGAACATTTTGTTACATTTTCAGACTGATCGATTCAGTAATGTTTTTAAATCATCAACGTCAGGTGAGAAAAAGTCGCTTCGCATTTACCGGGTGTCTACTTGAAATACTTGAAAACCCCTTGAATTTATTTGTTGTCCTTGATATCCTTGAAAAATAGTGAAATTGTCCTTGAATTTTTAAAAATTAAATATTTTTCAATAAAAAAAAAAACTCACAAAGTAAACTTGACAGTCATGAAAAATCAGCTATTTTCGTAAAATTACCATTTTTATGTGTTAAAATGCGAAAGAGAATATTATATTTTCAAAAGAAATTGTTATAATTTTTCATTTATAAATAATGAATAAAAAATATACTGCCATTATTTAAATACATTTTTCTGCTGTTAATATCCTTGAATTTTCCTAAAATCAATCCTTGAATTCCTTTAATCCTTTAATTTGAAAAGAAAAAACTGGTACACACCCTGCATTTAGTTTTAAGTATGAGATGCCTGCTTCGTGATCTATCGACTATCTGATTGCAGAATCCGAAATACTTTTTAACAACATTTTACTAATATTTTAATGAAAATCGGAAAATGATATTTTGAGGAATTCACAGTAGAATACTCCCTTAGAGTGAAATAAAATTATAAAATAGTCAATAATAACTAAAGATAATCTTATTAAAGTACAAAAAATGAAATTTAACTTAATATAAATAAAAATGGCTCGCTTAGTTACAGCGAAAATCCAGCATTTATATCTACAAACATATCAATAAAAATTTGGTTTGCTGAGTTTCATTGGTTTTTTAGATAACAAAACTGAATGATAGATAATGCGAATCTGCTGGATGTTAGCATTTATTCCGAGTCTAAAGTGTTTGTCAATATAGTAAAAAGTTCAAACAAACTTGCTTGTAATTTCGATAAAAAGTTCTTAGTAACTAGCAATGTTACTTTGAGGTTATTCGATTGCCCAAAAAGATTCGTTTGAAATCCGTTCTTTTTAAAAAGCTACATTTTTCTTTAGTGATAGAATGACCTTTACCCACTCCATCTCAAAAATTTTTAATTAAAAGCACGTTTCTTATCGCATCTTTCGACATATAAAAATGTGAGAGGAGTGTGTGCAGCATTAATTAATTAAGAATTAATTTTTAAATAAACAACTGTATAAATATTTTTTTTCTTTACCCTTTTTTATGATTGCCTAGAATCTCTCAGTGTAAAAATTGAAAAACACATTGCGACGATTATTTCGCTGTCCATGTCCAAAGTAGGTCCAAAACAACTTTTTGTGTGATTGATATTTTAGATTTAAGACGTAATAGTGTATATGTGTTAATGATAGTACATAGTGAAAGCATTTCCGCAACATCGAAGCATGCAAATAAATTGTCTAGAGATCCCGGGATTGTCAAGCTGCGGGTTAATTCGCACCCCATAAACTAATTAGCGCCCCAATTTACAGCGGTGATTAAATTTTTCTCATCTGATAACATTGGTAATTGTCCTAAATACAAAATTTATATTCGAATTTTCAATTGCTATATGCGTCGCTGTGGGGACATGAAAACAACATGATAATTTCCTTCCCCTCGGTTCTCGAAGGCAAATGTCGCCATGTTCAAGTTCAACGAGATTGCGCGTCATTTTTCTATTTTAGTGTAGTTTTAAAAGGAGGTGTGCGAATAATTATTGTCGGCGGCCATACATCCACGATTGAAGCAATTAAGCTGGGTGCTACTCGCAGGTAGGCCTTGTGCGCCAAGAAATAGCATCTGAAGAAAATCCGACTCCGAAACGAACGCGCGATTCCCATTCAGATTCAGCGATCTTTGCGGGTTCTATTGATTCAGATGAAGTCGGCGCAAATCGAGGAGCTCGCGCGAGCACGTGTTTCTTACATTATTCACCTTCGAAATGTTCTCTCTACAGAGTAGTGCATCAATAACACTAAAATGCATCTCTCTATATCGCGAAAAAATCGCCACCACCGCTGCGGGCGGTATTTAAGAAATGCATGTGATTCATGTGGTAGCCAATAGTTATGAGCATCGGGAATGCATCGCATGAATATTAATCGGTTTTCGCGAGACGGCGGGACGGTACGGGGTATCAGTTTCCGCGTAAAGACACTTTCAACTCACATTGCTCTGCGGTTTAAGGCCGGGCTCTTTTGACTCGACTCAAACACTCGATACAGCCACGAGGACGACGACGCACGTTCAGGTGAAGTCCAAACTATAACACTTTACCTTAATTGAATTTTCCTGCTATTTAATTCAATTTCTCGAAGAAAACTATTCCTTAACATGAAACTAAAGTTTGCTTCTTTGGTACGTGTTAATCACTTACTGAATTAATTATCGGAAGAATGTTCTTTTTTACTGCTTTCCTAAATGGGAAATATACTTTGGCTTCAAAGAGTTTTAACATATTCATTATCTGGTCTGTAACACAGCAATTTAGCTTCAACTACCATCGATTTCGTGGCAGTCGAATTCAACATTACTATTATTAGGCAAAGGAATTTGCACTATCATTGATCGATAACTAAACACCGGACAACAAATTTTATATTTGCTTTTCTGTCGCCGAATAAATATTGCTTAGTATTCATATTCTGTAGATTGCGAATTCGCAAATGAAAATGTGCGATTAACTCTCACTTAACCCTTTAACTATTTAATTTTGTTTTTAAGAACTTTTCCTGCCCGCAAAGTAACGAATATTCTAAAATGTAAATTTTTTAAAAATTTCTTTATTTGCCCTGTTTCAGAAATAAAAATTATTGTCGTTTCGTTGATTCATAATACAAATGCTATCTTTTTATCATTGTGGCGAATAAAATCGACATTATGCGAAAAATCGTGGTTTGTTCATGACGAGTTACTCGACATAAACAGTTAAAGGGTTAAAGTGCAAAAGACCGTATTTCTGCCATTTTGGAATAATCATTAAAAATAACAGATTTTCATAGGAACTCATAATATGAATTAAATGAGAGCCTGAATTCTGATCTGGAGATACGAAGGAGCAGTAGCATCTGCAGATCCTATACTTCTTGGGGAACAAGTTAGTTAATTATTTATTTATTTAATCAATCTACAGAATTCTTTCAAACTATTGAAATTTATAATTAAGTGCAATTATGATCTAAACTAGCAAATTCAAATAAAATTGTTCAAAATTACGAATTCCTTAACACTTTGACGGACAATGACTGATATCACGAAAATAAGGGATTAAATAATTGCCGCTCTCTATTTGCGCTTACAGTTAAAAAAAAAAATTATTTTTAAGGATGCCGCATTTATATTTTCCTTAAGGGTTGAAGGGGTGAAGATAGAGAGGGTAGTTTTTCCAAATTATTGAAAATAAAAAAATACATACTA
This sequence comes from Dysmachus trigonus, assembly GCA_949715965.1. NCBI lineage: Eukaryota > Metazoa > Arthropoda > Insecta > Diptera > Asilidae > Dysmachus > Dysmachus trigonus. The sequence goes on along the minus strand of OX454323.1, from coordinate 56,459,622 downwards.
TTTCATACGTTTTCGAGAACGCAACGCTCATTTCTGAAGTTATTTTTTCTATTGGGGTTGAAGGGGTAGTCTTTTCTAAACTATACCTAGTATTAAGATGAATATGGTATGCATGAGGCCCATAACGTTTAATAGCATTTCTTTGTAGCTCAAATCAAACATTAATTAATTGGACACCCTGTAAGCGTCACTCTGTAAATTAATTTTACCTTTATACTGTACTATTAGAAAGACTAATGTCTATACTTTTATTTGACATGCTGGTTGATACCCGTTTTGCAAGTACATTTAGGAAATTTACTTTCTAAATCGAAAGAAAAACAATTTTAAATTGTTTTTTAAAAAATCTATAATATTTATTGAAAAACTTTCTTTTGAGTATTATAATATATGTATTGAAGAACATAAAAAAAAAAATTGTATGACTTTTTATTCTTCATATCGGCGGCAAAGGGCGCATTCCAAAAGTCACATTTTAAACGGTGAGAAACACAGACAGACATTTTCCTAGGGGATGGATATACCTAAAACATTATTTAAATTTATTCAAGATTTCCAAAATATGTTGAAAAATCAATCTTTTCTTGGGGTGAACTACCCCTGTAAAAAGGGTGGATTTGTATATATATAAGTTTTTAGAGGTATATCCCCTAATACTTTGTATAAAAAATTGAATACTTTTTGGTTTTTTCAAATCGGATGCTTTGAGCCCGAGAAATGTGCCCCACCGGTTCAAAAAATGTTGTTTCGAGAAAAAACGCGATTAAAGTTTTTATTCGATAATTTTAAGGTACGATAAGCGTAAGGTACCCCTAGAAATATGTCTTTAATTTTTTTTATATATTGAATTTCCCAAAAGGGTTTTGGGAGTATATTTCTGTTTTGTTTTAGAACACATTTATGAAAAAAAAAAAAAAATCGACTTTTTTTCCGATTTAGAAAGTAAATGTCCACTTAAATTGGACACGGTTCATCGATAAATTAATATTTACATCAAAGATAGAACAATACGTGACAGGTTAATGATGGCCATAAGAAGTTCTGTGATAACGAATAGATAACAAACACCTAGATCTAAGAGATATGCGAGGTACATAAATATTAAACAAAGCTAATAAGACCGAAGAACAAATTTTATCACAAAGAGTATCTCTTACAAATATTACCGCTGCAATTTTCCTTCGTACTTCAAATGGTTGTAAACCTAAAAGATACCATCTAACATCGGGTAGCATATTAAATAAAATTTTCCATTATCATATAACTACTACCGAGGCATATTCAAGTTCTTTCAAAGTAAAGGAATCTTGAAAGTCAGTAGAATTACGTTTTATAAGACCTAGTTTAAAGGCTCTGCTCTAAATATAGTCCACATGTAGGCTACTACCTAATTTAGGAACAAATAACATCCCATGATCCATAATTACCCTGGGACGATCTACCACATGCTCACCAAGTGAATAAGAATGAACTAATGGAGAGAATATACGATGAAATGTGAAAGTCTTACATTTAGTGGGATTTAAAGCAAGGCTATGCAACTTACACCATTCATTCAATTTCTCGAGATCAAACATCAGTCATTCGCATACATCAAAAAATGAGATAATGTGAAATAAATAACCATATCATTAATTAAAATAATAAAAAGAAGGGGGCCAAAATGACTACCTTGGGGAACACCTAAAAGGACTTTGAACGTACGAAATTGAAATGAAAATGTGACGTAATGGGATTTTTTTATTATTAACTTTTTTCGAAATCAGACAGTTTAAATAATAAAACGTTTTGTACATTTTTTAAGGATATAAATACTTGTAAACTAGTATACTTAATTGAAAAACGGAAAGTTTCCAAAAATTTGAGTTGTTATGAATGGAATGATTTAATGATTTATGCATGGAATGATTTAATGAATTTAGTATTTTTTTTATTATTTTTGCGTGGATTTTCGCGAAAGATTCGTAACTAATCGGAAATAAAAATCATTGTTAAAAGCAACAATTTTCAAGTTTGATGTTACATGTAAAAGTTCTTGAACCAAGAAAAATTATTCTGAATTAAAGTTATTGATTTCTACAAGTTTTCCGTAGTTAATTTAAGCGTGGTACACTTGGCTTGAGGACGTAAAAGTTGTTGAATTATTATTTAATTTGCAACAACAAAAGCACAACGCACAAGCGACAAAAGCTCTGTTATTGGAGGGACGCGGTGACTGCGAGCCAACAGGGCGCTAGACGTTGTGGGTTCGATTCCCACCAGAAACCTTGGTCACAAAAATTAGTGGTATCATAATGGGTTTATAAATGGCGCCTACGTGTGTCTTCTGACAATCACATCAATCACAATCTTATATAATTCCATTCTTCTTTTTTAAGGGGACTTTCTACTGTTCAAACGCGAAAAATTAACTTTTTTTTAAATTGCTGTATAAAAAAAAACGACTAAAGATATTGATTTGAAAATTTACATACTTTTTTATTAATGTCTAATGTTTACATTGTCATTTTATAAAAGCGCCCAAGATCTGCTCGGTGAAGAAAAGAAATTGCACCTCGGAAATTCCTGGCCATAATATCCATCTGTAAGCATAACACATAAAATGTTCTATTAGTTTTGTGCATAAACTACTGTGCTAGTCTAATTTTAGAGCAATAAATAAATTTTTGGCAATTTGGTACGCGTTTGAAAATAGGGTGGTCAATTTTTTTTCCCAGTATTGAAGCTCTAAATTTAGGTGCAGTAGTTAAGTAGTAAATCAGTATCAGTGCAAAATTTGAAGTAAATCGGACCAGTAGTTTTTTCACAAAAGTACGTTTTGAGAAAAACGCGTTTAAAGTTTTTACGCTACATAAAGTATAATAGAACGAAGTGAGGCTAAGATCGATGTAGAATCAAAACGAGTTTAGATATCGATTTGAAATTTCACATAGGCATTCTTGAAGATTATACCAATCAAAGTATGTAATTTTTTTTATTCAACAGTAGGAACTCCCCTTAATAAGTTTCATTAACAACTTATACACTAAACAATGACCTGAAATTGTTGGGTACGATCTGACCTATAAAAGTTCTTGAAACCAAAAACTTTGTTCTTGAAATTACAGTGTTTTTCTGAGTGTAGTTACTTTCCGTACACCTATATATTGCAGTAGCATATTTCGACTGTTTGAATTTCAAAAATATAGTATTCAGCAAACGAAAGACCTTTTTTCCATTGTAGTTAAAAAACAAAAACGTATTCACTTTTAAAAGCTATCTAAAATTGTCTATTTTGCAGATCTATGCTTAAAATTTTGAATATTGGCCAAAAGGGCCAATATTCGATTTTTGGTAAGAAAATATTTTTTATTTCAGAAACACGTAGACCGAAGTGAAATCATTTTACTTTGCAGCAGATATACCTTTAAGGGCTTGAATTTTTAGTTACTACGTTGTAGTATTTTAAAAGTAACCCCTTTGAGATAAATTATCATCATTTGATAATAAAATGTTAAAACGCAAAATAAGTGGTTTAAGTATTATAGTAAAACGAAGAACCACAGTGTTAGGGCATCATGAGAATAAGTTCCAAGCAAAATAACCTGTTCCCCATAAATATGACACTTATAAAAACTTATATTAGATCTATTTTGGTTGGTGCCTAATTATTAACAAAGCAACTCACAAAACTATACAGCGGCGAATGAAATGAGCTGCTTATTAATAATTGTTCTTTTTTGTTAGTGCGGTTCATGATATGTATAATTAGGTACTTCGGGTAAATGACACGTCGGACCAACCCCAAAAATTTCCTGAGCCACATGCATCCGGTTATAAGAAAATTGCAGGCCTTGTGGATTAACTGGGAAAAGTGCGTCTACATAAACTCAACCTACTTGGAAACGAAATCAAAACTTAGCGGCGGCAGCTCAACTCACTTTGAATTGCATAAATTTCAATAATTCACGCAGAACGCGCATATGAAAAATTTCCGCTGTTTTCGTCTCAAAGTCGATCTCTTTCATCTTAGATAGATTCTAGAATTCGGCCGACTATTTAGCAGAATTCGATATACTCGTTTAATTGTGTGCTGATTGAGAGTTTCAAGTTCGAGCAACGTCCTTTTAGTTATAAATTTTCGCACATTTTATGGCACAGGTGTACGGCGATTGGTCATAAAATTATCCCTGCCGGAGTGGTAGGTCAAGACGAGAGTCTTCAAAGTGCTAAATTAGAAAAACATGAAATTCCCAAATGATAATCAGAACAGTCGACAGGTAGACAATTTCGTAGCTTTCATTATAGCAACTTAAGGTGCGACTGAGCAGCCAAAGAAATGAAATGAGACAGCAACTTGTGTTGTATTTATAGTCCCGACGCGACATATACCGGCTTTTACCGGTGAGAAAAATCTTCTTGCTGATTAGACGTGGTACAATAATTTTTGTGTGGATTGTTGTCTCCGAGGAAAATATGATCGGATCTTCTACTTTTTAGACACCCGCCGTGAATGTGATTTATTTGTCGTGCTAATTACGTCTAGCCGCGACCACTGCGAGAATAGGAAGAGGATGATCGCATTACGCATGAGCAATTGCTCCCGTGGGAATTTTTCATTTAACTTGGACGATTAAATTTATCTGCGTCTTTTTAACACTAATGACAATTGTTACAATTATTCAGAATCTTAAGGTTTAATCAGAAAAAATTAACATGATCAGAATTAATTTTAATTAACAAATACGACTACTAATGGTGTCAACCTAAAGTACACTTTGTATTCATTCCACTTTTATGTTATTCTACGTTTAGGCTACTAATTGGCCGATTGCGGAATTATTTTTAAAACAATTGTTTGATGAAATTGTTAAATGAGTTGTCAGGTGAGGTACATTCAAGATGACCAAAATAACATAATAAAACAAAAAACCGATGAAACAGTTTTATATTATATTTTAATTAACAAAACACGTATTTTGCTCCAACTTTTTTTTTTCAAATTATGAGTCATGTAAAATTCGATACTGCGTGTTTTACAGATCACAGATCGCAAATTTCAAAATTCGAACTTCCAAACTACTTTATATTATGCTTCTTATTGATGACTTATTCGGTGCGCTAAATTGTCTTTAATTAGCTACCTGATTCATAGAAATAAATAAAAATATCAGTACTTTTGCTAAAAATAACACATTTCAATATATTTTGGGATATCCAACTAGTAGTTTATACTAAACATTTTTATATAAATAAAAATTTCAAATTGAATAAGTCTTTGGTCGCATCTTGATCTTCGGAACAAATTTAACTTGAAGTATGACAGTAAAAGAAAATTTAGATGAGTTTAATTAAGAAGAAGGGGATTTTAGGTAAGAAATGTAATTATGACAAATATTTATTTTGAAATATTTTTCTGCCGGTTTTTCACTTGGTAATAAGTAAGGTTTTTGCCAGGATTTCAGAATCGTACGATTTGTGAAAAATTATTATTAACGTCCTAAAAAGCATAGCCCAAGTAATCAAGATATTTGGCCTTAAAGTAGTGCTTCTAATGTTATCCGAATTTTCAAACTATTCGAATATCCGAATACCACCTGATATAGTGTTGATAAATCGGATATCCAAATTATGAAATACATATCGATTAAACTAATAGCTGTTGAGAGAAATAATATATAATAATAATATTTACCAATGCATAAAATACAGGAGATTAAATTGCGGATGTTTGGAACACCATTGTGATGTTTGGGTATTCGCGTTTTTTGTTGTATAAACGTTGATCTTCGAAAAAATCTTAGATGTGCTCTACATATTTGGAAATTTTTGGTGTATTTTTATACATCGGTAAATTGATACATATTTGCAGATCCGAATTTAGCATCTGAAATCCATGGCTCGAATCTGAGATCCGGTCTGAATCTCAGGTCGAATCCAAGGATGCGATACGATACGGATTGTGCGGAATTTAAATATTAAGTGATAAAAATGTATCTTTCGAATAAAACCAAATGTATGAACACTTGCTAAATTTTCATATGTTTTATTTAAATTAAAAATCCGGACGCGCTTAAAAAAACACCCTTTATAATGAATGGATAAATAATCGTTCGGAACATAGGTACAGTTATATAATGGTAGACAGCCAAAAAAGCTACACAATTTTGTAAAAAATAATATTTTAGGGATTCATTCCCTCTTAAAAAAACTATAAATCTCTGCATTCCCAGCATTAACATGGTGTAAAAGGTCTAATAAATATGTTTTTCGGAAATATCTCATAACCTATTTGTCATATGGGTAAAGTAGTTATTATTAAATTTGAAAATCAGAAACTTTTCCAAAAGCGAATTTTGAGACTTTCAAATTTGATAATATGTAATTTATTTTGCTATATAATTTTTTTCGACAGTTTAAGAAGCGTTTTCAAAAGCTTGGTAGGACAAGGATGTGAGCAGTAGATATGTATTTACGAAAAACCAATGTTTTAGACTTTTAACACCCTGTAGACCACAAACGCAACAGATGACTTTAAAGAGAGAATTTGAGAAAAGTTATCGTTTATGATGAAATTCGGTGCTTTTTTCGTCGCTAGCTGCTATAAAAACCAAAAGTTTCTAATCACACAAGGTCGTTCAGTATGTTCATAAAATTAAAGTGATTTTCCCGAGATAAATTCATTAAACGTAACTAAAGAAATTCAATCGATTTATGTAGCAACGAAGTTAAATTATCTAACAACCATAATTATAAGGTCAGCAGTCGCAAACCTCATTTGAAACTCAATGTCGTCTTTGAAGTGTCTAATTCCAAGAATCCTTCCGGAGAATGTACAGGGTTCTCCAATAAAGACGTATTTCTGTATTAGAAAACGAAAACAATAATTTCGCAAAATAAAAATAAATAATAAAATTATATATAGTAAACTAGTTGGCTCGTGGCATCTTTCCGGCTCCATTCAAACGGCAGGTCCAAAACAAAATGAATACTTCTCCTCTATCGTAAAGTGATATCTTCAAATAGAATCTCTTTATTTAACGCTATAAATTAATGTAAACCGGATTGCTAACCGTCGATGTCGCCGTTTACTCCACGCTCGAATCGGCTTTGTTTCCTACTTAGGGAAATTATGTATGTAAATGAAAAACGAGTAAAACTAAACTTGCTTTTCTAGACAACACTGACTCACCAGGTATTTTACTTTTCAGGTTCACTTGGCAGTGGATCCGCCGATGGAGCGTGTTCAGCTGACGATTTGGAGTGCTACAACGTCCAAGACCGGTTGGGAATGGAAGCCATAAGGTCGTTGCATCGGCAGCTGGATGACGACGACAACGGCAACATTGACCTAAGTGAATCAGATGATGTAAGCATCTCAGCATCTTAGCATCTCATTGTTAGCCACAAAGTATTTAGTATGTGTAATATATAAAGAATATTGGAAAATTAAACAAAATCGGTCAAGTGCAATCAGGCTTGCTCACTTAAGTGCCTGGCTATCATGTACATAGGGTGTTCCAAAACTAACGACCAAACGAAATGACTATCCAAATAAGCCAAATTTGACCTAATAAATACCTCCTGGTTTTCGAGATGTGGACAGTATTTTTGAAATTCGGGAAAGTCGCTAATTTCTGAAGGACTCTGCTGTCAAACTTAACCAAAGATATTTCCAGGGAGGCTTTCGTTTTCTCAGTGACACAAAAAAATATTTTTTAATTTTACCTGTATCAAATTTTTTTCGTTCAAGCTTGACTATTTATGTTGTAAACAGAATCCCACCAAAAACATTCTGTAAAAAACTAGCCGAGTCTCGATGGAGCTGCTTGTTTATCTCTAAAAAGTAATGAATTTCACTTCTTTTTGTAGAAACGTGGGCATATTGATTTATTTTATTACATTTTCTTATTTGACACAGTTTTTTTCTTTTTAGGAGTAGTTTTTTTATTATTACAAATCTTTCTTTTCTTTTTTTCCGGTTCTGATTCTTGTACAGTAGCAACAGTTTTTCGTATTGTTAGATTAAATTAGAAGATGTGTCCCACTACGCTGGATTTTTGCAATGACAGTCGATTTTTTTATGTACCAATAGCAGAAGAGGGCATTACCATATCTCTAATACAGCTGAGACCAGCTGAGGGTTCTTCATCAGATACTTCAGACCTTCGATTTTTGACATCAAATGAAGCGGCCCACCAAGTTGAATATTTTTTGTAAAGGCGGTATGTCGATCTCTAATAGTTTGTTGGGCTCTTGTGTTTTCTAATCAGGGTCACCAGGTACTCCAGATCTTCGATTATCTTAGTTTTTATAGTTTTCCCTTTATGTGGCCATTAAACCCTAACTCTGTACCAAATTTCAGCTCTCTGAGTTTATGGGAAGTACTAGTTCTATTCTGATGATCATGAGTGAGTGAGTGAGTGAGTGTCATAAATGCGAAACTTTGCTTTCACTTAACTTCGGAACTAAATGACCTACAGACTTGAAATTTTGGATTTTAAGTATGTGATTATAGCTTACTGGATGACGAAAATTTCTGCGTTCTGGTCTTATCCAGAGGTTCTCAAATAGGGGCCTGAAAATGCGGCGAAATGGTTGCAGTAAAGGATGGTACGGCAGTGTTTGCTTCGCGCTCGACTTGGCGGGGGCACTGCCGTGCCCCCCGATGTACCGATCAGTTAAAATTATTCTAAAAGTTTGATGACATTTGATGCTTAGATTTTAAAATAGTATAGAGCCAGATACAAAAATGGCATCACTATTTGTCTTAATCGTTTTTGCAGTCCATTTTCAGAAGTTATTCGTGAAATCTTAGAACCACTATATTTTGCATGTAATACTATACTATCAATCACTATAATCAATAAAATTCCAGTATAACAATATAAAGATGGCATACAAATCTATCAACAAGTTAAATATTAACAACCAAATACCAAATCAAAAAAAAAAAAAAAACAATATTTTACCTAAGGTAAAATTTGGTAATTATGTGAAATTACACAGTTGAGAAAATATGAAGTATATAGATATAAAAGTATTTGTATAAAATTAATGCAAATATAGCACATAGTTTATATCACGATAAAATGACAACATTTAAAAGAATTTCAGATAGAATAAAGAATGGGATATCTCTCTTCATATAAATTAGTTAATAAGAGTAACTGATATCCTGACTAATGTTACTCCAATACTCAATAATGAAGACAGAAAATTAATATTAGGTTTTCGCGCCAACTCACATCTAGGCAAATCATGGGAATCAATATTGAAAGTATGAAATAACAGAGGAGCCTTGGAACTTTTTGGATGCTGTTCTATTTTTTGTATTATATATAATAAGACCACGCCAAAAATATATTAAATGTGCCTAAGCCTAGAACACAACAGATGAAAAGGTAGGACGTAAGGTTGTTCGGTTGTACGGCGGTTTTGTGATTAAAAACTCCTGAACTTCTTTCTGTGGGTCAATTTATGAGTGCAGAATATTTATCATTTTTATATATTGTTATGATGTGGGAAACGATAAACACTCAAAAAACTACAACTTGTACGAACACGAGGCTCGAGATAAATCGGGGTCAGAATAAATTTTATAGATCAAGTTTTGAAAGTTTCTTTAATATGATTCTCGTATAAATTCAATAGAAAAAAAGTATTGACGGTATTGTGTAGTCATTATATAAATTTATCATGGATTCTAAGATTCGAGATTTAATACCTAATATCTCTTAAGAGTGTAGTTTAGTTGGTAACTTTCAAAAAATCGATTTTTTTTCTTTAAATTTTTCGAATACATATGTATCTAAGAATATTGTATAAAATTTTTATGAAGATCCGAGCAGTATCGAAACATTAGTATCATGGCTAAAGGTGCAGGTAGAAATCGGAATAGAAGCAAGAAACGCTTTTTTCTCAAAACAACGTTTTTCGGACGCCCCCACGATTTCTCTGGAACTCGTGGGCCGATCCTTCTGAAATTGTATCCAATTCTTCTACACATAAGTACTCACAAAATTGACTATTATCATGTTAAAATGTTAATATTTACATTTACTATATCTTTTTTTTTTTTACAAAAAACAGCGAAAAAAACATTTTTTTCAATGTTCAATCCATAGTGGATTTTGTAGTCATTGTCATACCGAATATAAAACACTTCGGTGTTTTAGTTTCAGATAAGACGTTGCCGTTTTTGGTATTTTAAGTCTTGATTTATCATACCTAACAATTTTTTTATCCATATCTTCCATAGCATGCTCAATAAAAATTCCCGAAAATAGCATTTTTTTTTAGCCTACGAACTACACTACACCCTTAATTTATTGAAAATGTTCCACTGTGTATACATAGGACAAACATAGACAAAACGTAAAATGAAATAATCACAACGTAAAGCCTATAGAAGAAAAAAAAATGCTATAAATAAGATACATTTTCTCAGTTTACGATTATGAAAAAATAATTAACACAAAACACAATAGAAGAAAGTGCGATATGAATATAACATGCCACATATAATAAATAATAATAAAAGACAAATCACTTTTTTTACATCGTGTCACCGTATGAGTAGGATAAATAGTTCATTTTATAAAAATTCTTGTAAAGTATTAAAATATTTATTTATTCTAACTCTATTTATTTATATGACCCAAACGGTTGATCTAGTACTTTTCAACAAGTTTGTAACACAATATTAATAAAAGTGCAAAAAATTAGAATTTAGAATTTTTTTTAGTTGGTATGGAGTATTTGTTGTTCAAACTCGAACTTGACTCCTTTTTTGGAATTTTCACCTTCAAAGCTTTATACCTCAGTCAATATTGCTCGTAGAGAGTTCCGGTAGGTCTCAATTAGATGATTGGATTTTAAAAAAAAGCGGTCAAGTGCAAGCGTGACTCGCGTACCAAGTGTTTCGTACTGTACTATTATGTACTACTTTATATAAATTAAGTTTGTTGGTAATAGAATCTTGTGAATTTCTCAAAAATATTTATTTCTCTAGTTTTCCTGTAAACTTATAGTAATCCTGTTTTTAAAATTTTTAGCTGAAATAGTCTCGGAGATCAGAATGGTGTTACAGTATGTTTTTGGTGCATATTTTCAGGGATATCTCAACAACAATCTTACACAAAATTCGGAAAACAAAGCTTAGTTTGGAATCCTTATAATTAGCCTTTTCAAACGTCACCATACCCCACATGACTCTAGATAAATGTTTTAAGTTCTTACAATTGGGGCATATGCAGGACTGCAAGTTTTATTGTTATGCCAAATATGAAAAATAGAGACCCACTTTTATATATGTTTTTTTAATTATTTCGTAGATATAAAAGAAAAACCTCCTTTTTCCTCATTTAACACCTCTAGAAATACACTTCTACAATATCATCATATGCTACTCATCGGATTTTTAAAACAACGAGATTAAAACCTAAATTTTTTAAGCAATTTTTTAGATATTTTACCCATACAAAAATATAATTTCTCATCCTGAATAGCAAGTATAATTTCTCTGATTATATGTAATGCTGTGCGTCCAATTAGTGGGTATATCATCTAATTAGAGTTAAATAGCTTGTCGCAGGTGGTTTAAAGCCACTGTAAATAGAATCACACTCAACCACTTTGTTTAACTTGATAATGGAGTTGTAGCTTAAATAGAACACTTTCGATATGAACAAACATTCTATTTACAGAATGTTTACTTTGAGTAAATTTCAATAATATTATCTATTGCTTTGAGTAAAATATTTGTGTTGCGGTGGTACGCAAATTGCTTGTTCCGCATTATGCACCTGGATTTTCGCAACCTTTGGTGCAGCGCTGTTAATTTCAGTTATCAGTAATCAAGATTAATTAAAACAAACTCTTATCCGCGCATGTGAGCATATTGATAAGCAAAATTACGGCTAATACGCCAATATAATGCAAAGTAATAGGCTCTCGTGATTGTTGCGGTCTATTGTTGGACATGTGGCGAAAGCGTGTAAATAAGCTGAAAGATATTTCCTAGAATGAATTACTACATTATTTCAAATGCCATATAGCAGAAAATATTTTGATAGCTTTATGGCAGTGTTATGCGAAGATGATTTATATAATAATCTCGTATGATTAAAAACATATAAAATTGATATAATGTAATGAAATTTAAAAATTAGAAGAAACTGGAAATAGTGACACCAGAAACTTTTTAAATTTTCATTTGATTTGATGGGGTATCAAACCCAATACATATGATTTTAATAACTTTTTTTTTTTTTTAGGTGATTTCAATTTCTGAATTTTCTAACTATGTATTTTTAAAACAATTGTATATTTTTTTCATATTTTTCTTTGTTTGATGACTTTTTTCTAACTTTTATTTTTTAAAGCTTATCAAAAGAAGATAAAATCAAATTCAAGTTTATCTTATTAAATTTCTTATAATATGTTTTTTTCGCAAAAATATCATAAAACTAAGTTATGATTACTAAGCGACTCATTAATATTTGATTGTTCAGCTGCTGTACATATCTGTAGATGGCAGATGGCTTCAATGGCAAAACGTTAGCTTCAAAGATGATCGATCAGTAATAATTTTGAGACATAAAAAATAAAAAATATAAGGTTGTCAAGAGAATCAGTTGTGAGTAAACATTTATCAAGAAATGATAATAATTCTTGGAAAAGTTAAACGGAACATTTGGAAGGGGAAAACTTGAGAGTTTATTAATGACACACAAGAAACATTTTGTAAAAAACGCAAAATGTTTATCCACCTTTTGTTAATTATATATTTTAACTTGGCGCTTGGTAATCGTCGGGATTTATAATTTTAGGCTTAATTATTTGGACTTTCTACTATTATACTTAAATGTTTGGACGATGTCATAAATCTATGACTTACCTGATATTATAGCTGAGACCTGTGCTGAGGCCCTCTGTCAAGTTTGGATACCTCGTTTTGGAGTTCCCAGATCCGTAATTGTAGATCAAGGTAGACAATTTGAGTTCTCGTTGTCGAACTTTCCAAATTATTTGGTTTTAAACACAACTGCACAATCTACAATCCAATGAATCAATCTTGAAAGGTGGTACCGAATACTTAAAACTGCTATTATAGCCCAAAATAATGGATCTTGGTTTACCATCCGATCTTCTTGGATTAAGGCCTGCATTTAGTCTTTTCAAGGTTAAAGAACGTGATAGTTGTTCGCATATTTTCCTACGTACAGGTGTTGTTTAATAATCTCCTCATAAAGGACCTTTCAAAATTGGTTCCCGTTTCAAAAATTATTGATTATTTATACTTATGATATTTTTATCATTATACGGTGAATGAACAAGGGGCATTAAGTTTGAAGGTTCCATAGCAAATTTTATACACACCATCACTACGATAGCCCAGCGAGTTTTGAATTCTCTGAGCAATTTCAGAGCATGGAAATTATTCGCCGAAATATTAATTTTTGCCTATTTTTACACATTAATTTGTTGCAAGTTGTCTGTTGTTGAAAATTGTCAGTTTTAATCAATAGTAACTAAGTAGAAAGGGATTCCAAAAGGAATGAATGTTTTAAAACTACAGTGCTGTGCAAAACATTTGCAACTAAAATCATATTTTCTTACAGATCATTATAAAATTTCCTAAACCACTGATACCAAAAAAAGTTTTACAGTGCATTATTCTTTATTATGTCTAGTTTTCAGATATAACAATAGCAGAATGTAATATCCCATAATAAGGGAGCAATATCCATTTTTTTATTCAACGTAACAATTTTGCCTGTGCAAAACATTTGCAACTTTATATATCAACAAATACTTTTCTCTAAATAAATGAGAATTGGCAGTATTTTGTTAGTCAACTGTTATTTTCTATTCCATATATAGTTAATAAAACATAATAATATTAATTTCCTATTCCGATCCAACTACTGCAGGGCATATAATCCAGTCTGTCAGTCAGGTCCATGCACGGAAGTGTATCATTAAAATATTTTTTTTTCTTTAAACGCAATTAAACTAAAAGTTCTTAAAATGGGGGTAATTAATTTTGCAAACCGAATAATATTTGTTTACACAGATGGTATAACCTAAAAAGACATTTGTGAAAAATATAAAATAGCTAAATCCACCATATCCAGAATTATAAGCAGTTTTAAAAAGACAAAATATTCATAAAGGGTGGTAGACCAAGGAAAACCACAAAGGCTGAGGATCGTAGAATTTAAATTTTAATTAAATCTCGGCCTTTCCTCAGTTCAAGGTAAAAAACGAATAAAACCTGGATGTGGATCCTTCGACAGTAAGAAGACGAGCCATAGAAACTGATCTTAAGAGCTACAGGCCCGCGAAAAAGCCACTACTTTCCGAAAAAATGGCTGAGCTCGACTTGTGTTTGGCCCCTAGAAAAATGGAGAACTGTCCTTTTTTCGGATGAGAGTTTAACTTTAAGTTTAACTTAGTGGGGCTAGATGGAGGGCAAAAAGTAGGACGACCGACGAACAAACAACTAAATCCGCGATAAACTGTGGTAACTGTGAAGCATGGAGGTGGTAATACAATGGTCTTGGGGTGTTTATCAGCTCAGGGCGTGGGACCTCTTTTTGAAATACCACGGATAATATAAGCGGAGGACTACAAAAACATTATGGAAAATGTTATGCTCCTTTACGCAGAGGAAGAAATGCCCCTGCGCTGGCCTTCGAACAGGACAATGATCCCAAGCACACCTCTAGTCTTCTTCAGGCTTGGTTTTCGCAGCAAAACATTGAAGTTTTGAAATGGCTCGCACAGTCCCCAGATCTCAACCCCATAGAAAAGCTATGGCAACTAGTTAATAAGAATATGAGGGGTAAATTTTACAACAACCGTGACGAACTCTTTAATGGTATAAAAAAGGCTTGGAATGATATAACTTCTTTACATATTGAGTCGCTATTTAATTCTATGCCAAGAAGATGTGCAGCAGTTATTGTAAATAAAGGCTATTCAAACAAATATTAATGTGAAATACATATTTAAAGTCACCAACATTGTCAGTGTCAAGGAGTTGCAAATGTTTTGCACAGTCAGTTTTGTATCTTAGTATGAAAAAACGAATATTTCTCCTTTTTTATTGAATAGTTACCTTTAGTTTTTTAATATTCTTAAATTAGATATAATAAAGAATAAAATACTGTATTAGCTTTTTTGTTTTTAAGAATTTAAGGTTTGATGTAGTTAGACATAGAAAATTGGGGTTTTTGTTGCAAATGTTTTGCACAGCACTGTATATCTTAAAGTTTCAAAAACAAAGAAAAAAGTGAACCTCTCAAATTTGAGGAAATATTTATATTTCAAGAATGGTAGTTGATATTTTAAAATTAATTAAAATAAAAATAAACAAGAATGTTGTATTTTACGCATAATTTTTATAACAACTGACAGCTCTATGTAATATTTATGTTTAGTATAGTCTGGCAAGTAATTATGAATAGACTCACGCTTCAGGAACGGTTAAGAATTACCCAAATTTACTTTGAACATCGGTCGTCGTTTCGAGAGACTTGTAGACGACTTCGTGATTTTTATAGCTCGCATAATCGTCACTCAATTTGGCTTAATTGGATTGACCAATACAAAAGAGACTCTACAGACCCCATTATATCCAGAAGAATGTATCGTTTGTTGTGGTTTACACACACGGTGGCATCATTAGTCCTTATTTCTTTAATAATGAGGCAGAGGCTCAGGTTACAGTCAATGGAGTTCTCCAAAAATATGGATTACATTGATGCTTGATGCTGGTGAGATGTGGTGTCAACAGGATGGCGCTACGTCCCATACAGCGACACAAATCATTTATCACGGTTTGGCGATAAAGTTATTTGGAGAAATAGCCCTGTAAAAGTGATCTGAGAACTCTCGACTTTTTCCTATGGGGTTAGGTGAAGTTACTGGTTTACGTTGATAACCAGCAACAATTAACATCTTGGAAACCAACATTGTTTGTTTTATTCGTGAAATACAGCTGCCATTGCTCGAAAAGGTGGCCCAAAATTGAATTGAAAGAATGCGCTTCGTCAAGAATGCCGCGACTATTCCGTCCGTATGTCTGATGTCACTTTTAATTAATAATTTAATGAATTGGTCTTTCGAAGGAAAAAAAATGTTCATCAAATTTAACTTTGTATTATTTTTTAAAATTTAAATCTCTATCGGGCATAAAAAACACCGTTTATTATAAACATGGGGCATATAAGCCTCATTTCTTTAGTTCTACTCTTTATTTTTTTCTACTTAAGTATGTAAATTTTCTGCGAAATTATCTTTTCAAATCACCAATTCGTAAAAACAATGTTTTTGTGCAACACGTTAATAAGCTTGCACGGAAATTTCCTAAACACGGCAGGCATTGTTTATAAAACAGGCGAATGGGTACGCGGGCAAAGCAACTACAAATTATGGCTTTGAATCCGCGGCTAACGAATTGAATTATTGAAGCTTTTGGAGGGGTAAGCCTGCTCCATGCGTTTCGATATATTTGTGCTTTTTCATTCATGTAACTTAGTTGGCGAACGATATTTGCCTCAGTTCATTTCTGTTTACAAAAGAAGTTAACAATTCAATTTTTGGGTGCTTCCTTAATGTAGTCATATTTCGTTTTTTCAGTTTCTGCGAGAGGAGCTCAAGTACGACTCCGGCTATGAGAAGCGGCAAAAGGCCTTTCATTACAATGACGACATGCACATATCCGTGAAAGAGTTATGGGAAGCCTGGTTAAGGTCAGAGGTGGGTACAATTAAATATCTCAAAATAAGAAGTTTCTAATTTATTCTGTGTCGGTTCCACTTCATGTATCTTTATCGAACAGGTACACAATTGGACCACTGAACAAACCACAGATTGGCTGGCACAATCTGTTCAACTGCCGCAATATGTGGATCTATTCAAACAGCACAAGGTTACTGGAGCCACATTGCCAAGGTAAGATCATTCTCGATCGACTGTTGTGCATTGCACTGATTTGAAGGTCCAGTGTCAGTAAACAAGGTTCCTAACCCCATATATACTGGCTTGTGCGGCTAAGCTAGAGAATGGGACATTTTTAGATTGTTTTTATAATAATGACAAATTGTGGTAACCTTCCCGGCTGTCCTAATTGACTTTACCGATAAAAATCGATTACAAATGATTATAGAGTGAAGTTTTCACCGCAGATTCTTTGTGAAAATTCTTATTGCTTGGTGCTCAATTAGCAAACTTATTAGCTTAGCGGTAATAATCATAACTCATTGTGACTCGGAGTAACCACATTAATTGGATTTGTTAGAGTATGCTTTCACCTTCTTAGGAAAAATTTGTCTTGTGGTAATGTGATATACATAAACTCTGTAATTTTCAGGGGAGTTTCTCAAATAAACCTAAGGCTGATTTACTTTGTTATTATTTATTATTTTGTATTTGTCATTTTTGACATGCGAAAGTATTTTCATAGTATGAATTGATCAAATTTCGTAATGAGTAACAATTTCGCCCATTCCTTGCTATAAATATTAATGAGAATTAATGAGATTTACTCGAATACGGCTTGGAAATGCGACAGCAATCAGCTACAGTTTATTTTATGTTCTTTATTTTAATAAATAAAACTTGTATAAAACATATGATGAATCAAAGTTTAATGTTAGTAACCTAATTGTTTTGGGAGTTGTGATAAATCAGAACGTATCATTTCGTGTTGTTCTCATTATTGAAGTATGAAATAACAGTTTTGATTTTGATTTTCATGATTGTATCATATTTCAATATAAATCCTTGTGTTCATCATTTCAGTTTAAAAATATAGTTCCGATTTAAAAAAACTAAGCAGAACTGTACGCAACCAAAAAGTTTTTAAGTCTTGTTCTTTACATTAAAAATTGCCAAAAAGCCGCTCGTGAGATATCGAATTATTCTAAACTTCATGAAATTTTTTGATAAAACGTGTATAACAAAATACACTTTAGCTAAGAGTCTCTACATATAATCGTCATTATTTTCCTTCAAAAGTTAAAACGATTCAACGTCATTATTTTCCTTCAAAAGTTAAAACGATTAGACATTAAACATTTTTTTGACAGGATAAGCTATTGGAAATCCAGTCGAGGAATCCATTTAAATGAAATCATATTCCCTAAGTAATCGGAACGTTTGTCCTTTTCAATAAATTAACAAACTTTGGAAAATATTGAACAATAGTCGTTTTTAATTTAGTTTAATTTTAAAGACATAGGCAGGTCGAGCACATTAGAAAAACCAGAAATTAAGTAACCAAATAATTAATCTCTGAAGTAATCCGATCATAAATTAGAATTTAATTGTTAAACGATTAAAAATGTAAAATATGTGGAAGAAATCTACTCTAACGGATGTTCTTCGGTTGAGTTTGTTTGATATTAGCGTAAAACGCAAAAGTAAGTCTTGGTTATAATTAAATTTTGTTTTATTACTTCAGTTCGGAAGTAAATAGTTTAATATTAAAAACCAGTCAGTAAACCAACCCATTCCACAAAACTAATTTGAATTCTTATGCCTTATGTTAGGATAAAAAACGTGAGTATGTAGAGATGTGAATTTAACACATTTAAGGTGATGAATCAGCACGGTTTGTTCTCAATTGATCTTATTAATGTCGAAAATTTAAACTCTTGCTTTGACTTGACAACAGTTACAACAATCTTAGTCGCAAAAAGCTCATAATCACGCATCACTACTATCATAATTATAGATTTAAAAAAAAATGATTCACGATTTTCTGAAAAAATTGGTACCTACTTTTTTATATACAAAGTTCACTACACGTTTAATTGCTCCATAATTTATTTTCACAATAACTGGAGGTCTACAATTATATCTCACCAAAACCATTCAAGTTCCGCAAATAGCTTTTGATAAATCAAATCATATGTGTTAATTATTACTGCACATTGAGCATATATACTTGATATTTATGTTTCCCAGTCGAAAACAATTATCTTTTATGCACTTAAAGTGACTTCTCACTGCCAACGTTTGCTGGTGTTTCGACCAATCTACTGCTCAATTATAAAAGAAACATTCACTGGAAAAAAAAACACAGAAAATAAAGCACCAAGCCGAACACATTATTGCAAAAAGTTCTCTTTTTACAGATTGGCAGTGAATAACATGCATTATGTCAGTAACGTGTTAGGTATCAAAGATCCAATTCATAAGCAGAAGATTGCACTAAAAGCCATGGATGTTGTACTTTTTGGTCCTCCCAGAGGTAAGTTTTCATTTAAGATTAGGTTAATACTTTAAGGAAAACTAAAGTGTTTTATTATTTGTAGAAACCGGTACACGATGGAAAGATTACATTTTGGTAATATTGCTATTGAGTGCAATCATCGGGTGCTGGTATGCCTACCAACAGAACAAGAATGCCAAAAAACACCTCAGAAGGATGGCCAAAGACATGGAGGGGCTACAGAAGGCGGAACAGGCTCTTCAAGAAATGCAAAAGGTACTTGCCGGGTATGAGTCTATCTTTTCGATCAATACGTTGATCGTTCGTATCGATGTTCTATGTATTTTTGTGATAATAATGTTTTGCTGCAGTCGTTATGCAAGATTAGTTCATAGTTACCGCATCCGTCATGTGACTTTTTCAAATCAGAGGTGATCTAAGCGCTTTTTTTCTTCCCTGAGTAGAAAAAAAAAACTTGTGTGTTCATACAGCTCGACTGTGGAGCGTTCAATATCTCTGTTCAATGTCGACGTTATTGTTACCTTCCAGCAAGTGGAATTTTTTGCTTCGTTACTTTCATCAGCCGCAAATTTATAAATTTTGACTTATTAAACAAGGGAGATAACGAAAGCAACACTTTCTGGGATTCTTTTGTCTGTTTGCATCTTGACGATCTTTACAACTCGTATATCATCTTGGCGAGAATGTGGACTTAAATTGATTTATTTATACAAACGACAAGTTTGTTCAACCTTTTTGCCGTGCTCTGTGCAAACTTTTTCTGTGTTCGTTTGTTTTCGTTTATTACCTAAGTAATTTATGCACTGGTGGTCAAAATAATAGGAGCGAACACTGGAAATAGCTTCACTAATACAATTTGTGAACTCCTCTCATTTCGCTTATCCTGTTTTGTTACTTACGCCAGCCTCACTGAATTAAACATGCAACATTAACACACTAAAATAATTCCTTTATTGACATTAGAACAATAAGTAACGAAATGCAGTAAGTAGTTGGTGAAAAAAATAGGTGTACTTATTTAATTATAGCATTTTTAAACGAATTTATAAGATTTGAACATAAATTTCTTCATGGTGAGTTCTACAAAATTAAAAATATTCGTAATATTGGGTGTGTGAATATGACTCCGCCCTTTTTTGTTAAAATAAAACACAAGTTCATTCAAAGTATGCTTCATCAGCAGCTACAACCTTCGCCCATCTTTCAGGTAATTTACGTATTCCTTGCATGAAGAAATCCTGGTCTTTTGAGCTGATCCAATTATCAATTAAAATATTGATACTTTCGTATGAAGTGAACCGTTCTCCCGTAAGATCTGACTGCATTGTTCGAAATAAGTGATAATCCGAAGAAGCTTTCTGGCGAATATGGCGGGTGGAGTAGCACTTCCCAGTTCTGTCCATCTAAATATCTTTTCACGACTTGTGCGTTATGCGGTTTGGCATTATCCTGTTGAAGAATTAATTTACTGTGCCTATTCACCCATGCTGGTCGTTTTTCTTCTATAGCTCCCTTCAAACGCATTAGTTGTCGTCGGTAAACTTCTCCATTAATAGTTTGAGAGGGTTCGAGCAACTCATAATAAACAACACCTCTCTGATCCCACCAAATGCAGAGCATGACCTTGTCACAGTGAATATTTCTCTTTGGTTTTGATGGGCCGGGTTCACCTGGCTTCACCCAAGCTTTTTTACGTTTAGGATTCTCAAAATATATTCATTTTTCATCTCATGTGATTATTCGATGCAAAAATCCTTTTCTTTGCTGCCTTTGAAGTAGCATTTCACAAATTGTTTTTCGACGTTCGATGTCTCTTTCTTTTAATTCATATGGAACCCAGTTACCAACTTTTTGAACCATTCCCATTGCTTTTTAACGCTTTGCAATAGTTAACTGTTGAACATTTAATGCTGCAGCCAATTCTGATTGAGTTTGGCCAGTAATTCTTCCAATTCAGGATCTTCAAATTTTTTTGGTAGTTTTCCATGTTCTTTGTCCTCAGTGCCAAAATCATTATTTTGAAATCGTCGAAACCATTCCTTACAAGTTGTATTAGATGGAGCATGCTCACCGTAAATCTCCACAAGCAAACGATAAGTTTCCGCTGCTCTTTTCTTTGCAATAAAATAGTGTAATAGCACTTCCCGCAAATGATGTTTACTTGGAACGCAAAGGTAAAAACACTTGTTGATAATATTTAAACCAAATGTCACGTAGTGCGTTTGACAGCTGACATGAAGTACTATCGAACACAAATGTTGCCATTTATTAGTACACGTAAGCAATACTAAAAACGACATCTGTTGGGAAAGGGCGGAGTCATATTCACACACCCAATAAAGAAATATCCCTGCGAAAATCTTAATCAGATGGGCAGAAGTGTACATGGTACAGCAGAAGAGCGCCGTTTGGTAAGCAAATTAAAAAATGAGTGAAAAATCTACAAATTCATTACCGACGTCTTAGGTTGTCCCCAGAATTTTTTTTGCAAATGCATTAAAGCCTAAAAGAAAACACAAAACCAGAGGTTCACCTAGGAAAAAGGCTCCAAGCACTGATCATAAGTTCATCATTATAGCTAAGAAGGATCCATTTGTGTCTTCAAGGACGCTTTGCGCAGCTACGGGGAACTGATGCAGCGTAAGAACTATCCACAGAAGAAAAGGGGCAAATCTACTAGGAAGAATTGCTAGAAGAGTTCCTTTCCTTTGTGGAAAAAATTTGAAGGCCCGGAAAGATTTTGCCATTAGTCATAAAGATTGGGCCAGTGAAGAAAATTTCAAAATGTGGTACATTCTAAAGAATATGATCCTAGATTCACAAAAAGGTCATCATGGTATGGGGGTTCTGTTCTTGGTACGGTGTCGGTCCCATTCTATGGGTTAAGGAGACAATGACCAAAATAGTTTATAGAGACATTTTGAAAAATTTGATGCTGAAGACAATATGCCCCTTAGGTGACGATTTTAACAGGATAATGATCCCAAACACTGATATAAATTGGTGAGTGAATGGTTTGCGGCTCATAATGTTAATGTTCTTCCTTGACCAAGTCAATCCTAGGATCTCAATCCCATTGAGAATATGTGGAATGAATTGAAGTAATTCTTTGCAAAAGAAAAAATAATAAATAAGGAGCAGTTGTGGAGTGTGGTTCAGTCGCATTGGACAACCGTAAATTAATAAATTGGGAAGTGCCATAAATTAATAAATTCCACGCCAAGGCGAATTGAAGCGTTTTGTTAAAGGGTTACATGGGTCTTAAAGGTATAAAAAAAACGACTTCTTTAAAAAAATTTATTTCAAAAACGAAAAATCTTTTTTATTTAAAATTTAAACATATGAAAGTAAAGTACTTAAAGTACTTGTAAAAACATTTTCAGCCAAAAATATTGAAAATTTTCCATTTTCTAGCCGTTTTTCGCCGTCAACCTTTTTTTTTTGCGGTGGACATGATATTTCGGTGTGGATTCATCTGAAATCAAAAATTCCAAAATTTTCTTGTAGTTTATGCCCTTGGCCTTGACATTTTGACATGAGTTTGAACCAATTTTCGTCTCAAATTTTTATGCGTTTTTCCGATTCTCATCATTTTTAAAAGGTCTTTTTCGTATAAAACAAGAACGACTTGACCGAATGAAAATTCCTTCGTTCAATCACGAAACAATACTATAAAGAATAACTGTGCAAAGTTTCAACCAAATTGGTCAATTTATTATCGAGAAATCGTGTCCACCGCAAAAAAAAAGGTTGACGGCGAAAAACGGCTGGAAAATGGAAAATTTTCAATATTTTTGGCTGAAAATTTTTTTACAAGTACTTTAAGTACTTTACTTTCATATGTTTAAATTTTAAATAAAAACAATTTTTCGTTTTTGAAATAAATTTTTTTAAAGAAGTCGTTTTTTTTATACCTTTAAGACCCATGTAACCCCTTAAATAATGGAGGTAGTTCAGACTAATGAATATTTATTTTTGTTTAAAATATATTTAATTTCCTTTAAAGTGTATTATTTTGATACAAGCAGGGTATAATTTATTGTGAAAGAAAGTTTAATTTTGATATAATCAGCTCACACTTACATATTATTTTGCCCAACATCAGAAAAGAATTTTTGTTGTTATTTTTACATAAATGAAATGATTATATTATAATTCTTATATTTGCTTTCCTAATTATAAACTTAGCCTAATGGAAAATGATAGAATAATTTATAAACTAATTTTCATAATAAAAATCTTTTAAGTTTAAATATTACTATGGTACGCCTATTATTTTGTCCAGCAGGGTAACTATTGGTTAGCCGAGTGAGTTATTTTGAAAGTTGAATGATTAAATAATTTCACGGGAATTTTTTCTGTAAAAAGGTGCAAAAACAATGAAAATAATCGTGAGCTGTGAAAGCGGATTATACATATATAATTTGGTGTGTATGGTTGAAAAATAATCAATTTTTAATAGTAATTTGTACTACATTCTGACGAATGTTGTTTGTTTTGTTGCTTTACATCCCACCTTATAAACTTCGAAAACATTTCATTCTTCATTCATCATTTCATTACAAAATAGAAATATAGTTTCATTCGTTCAAAGTGATTCAACTTAACAAAGAAAATAAAGTTGTATAAATATCTGTTTTAATTAAGTTCAGCTCATTTAGTAGATAGTGATAGGTATTAATTTTGTAGGTAAGTAATTTGTAAAGCAGTCATAAAATAAGAATTTAAAACTGCGAGACATATAAGAGTGCATTTCATGTTTAAAGCAACGTAAAAATGTTGAATAATCGCTGTGTATTCCGAGAACCTATAAACGTACAACTGATAAATAAAACAGTGTTATCGTCGTGGAAATGAATCGTTAAAACATAAGAATTAGATAAAATTCATGTTTTTGCAATGGTAATTTGTTCCAGAAATTGTTAAAGTTTTGCTTAGGCAGAACTTTCAGACTTTAGTTAAGATAATTATAATTTTGTTAGAAGCTATTATTCTTAAATATATTTATGCCATACTAAGCATACTTTAATGAATTTTTACTTCTATATTTCCTAGTCAATTGAATATGAGGTCAATTTTCGAAGTTGATATGTACTTCAGTCGAAATAAGCATGGAGGATCAAACAATTATCGACTAATTTAGTCGTCAATTACTGAGCCAATGATCAATTGGGCCTCGATGTGCTGGCTGCGATCAAACGCTTTGGTATGAATGTTGCACCGAAATAATACGTATACAAAATTAGGCTAATTTGTATATTAATCTGGATATTTAGCGAACTTGCACATTTCCAATATCCGTAATATCATAAATTTGTGATGTTTTGGTCCGCCGTATTGGACTATTGGCAATTCTGAATTCAATTCTGATAGTAAAAATGAAATTGGCATATTTTCACAAAAAACAAATTAGTTCGGAAGAATAACGTGCACAGGCCAATGGTTTTTTTAAAGGATCTTTAAGGATCTTAATTTCTTAAGGTTTTCACGATTATAAATAATTATTTTTCTTTAGAAATTAACAAAATTATAAAAACTTTACATCGGTAATTTGCTTTACCAAATAGTTCTAAGATGAAGCAACATGATCAACTTTTATCATGGAATTATAATTCAAATAAGCCTTCACACAATCCTCAGGCAAGAAAAAAGAGATATTACGAGAAGAAACAGAACTCTCAAATAATACAATTTTTATCTGTGAGTTTTTTATCAACTGGATGGGGAAGAACAAGTGCACCATATATCTAGGGTTGAGCAACGATTCGCTAAATTTTCATATAATCAGTTATTAAATCCCCTACATTATAGTTCGTTATAATAGATTTTTTATGAGGAATACTATTTGGTATTTAATCAAAATGTTCACAAAATTAGTGCAGTGATTTAACTCTGGTTCTTATTAAAATTGATTTTTTTAGGAGCTAGAACGAGCTAGAATGGAGCAAGAAAATGTTGCCACCGAAAAATTAGACTTAGAACGTCGGCTCAAGGAAGCTCCTTCGTTGTCGTCATCAAGTTCTGATCTGGAGTTACAGCAACTGAAGCAGGAAATAGAGATGCTTCGATCGGAATTATCCCGAGCTGAAGTTGAACTGGTTGATCATTGTTGGTCGCCACCTCCTCAGTTGCAGCATTGGTTGCAATACACCTACGAGCTAGAAAGTAAAAGCCATTTGAGAAAAAGAGTAGGAGCCGAAAAACAATTGCAATCAGCACGGGACGCTTGTGAGAAATTAAAACGTAAGCGTTCAAGTCTTGTCGGTGCTTTCGTTTCAACACATGGAAAAAGTATTGATGATGTGGACAGGTCCATCGTGGAGGCGCGAAATTCCCTCAGTGAAGTCACGAATGAATTGCAGGAACGTGTTCATCGCTGGAAGCAAATTGAGATGCTCTTGGGGTGTAGTATTGTTAACAATAATGGATTAGCTTACCTAGAAAATGTTTTATATAATCGTAACGGCTCTTCGAGTAAGAGCTCAAGAGGTAAGTTGCAGTAAGATAATACTAGCACACCCTTTTGACTTTTGGACTAAATTTTTATTTTTATACATTTTGTAATTCGACTGATTATTTGATAAATTGTCATAAAGGTGTAAAAATTGCATTTATTATTTAGTAATTCATTGTTTTTTACCATGTCGTTTACTATTTTACGATCATTTTAGGACGGATAACTAACAGCACCGATGATCTTGATGACGATTCTGTTCAAGGTAAGCACCTCTTTGACAACTTTTCCATGTTCTCTGTGGAATAATAAAATACAAAAATTTGAAAGTTCAATAAACATTTAAATGACAGAATACTTAA
This sequence comes from Dysmachus trigonus, assembly GCA_949715965.1. Lineage (NCBI taxonomy): Eukaryota > Metazoa > Arthropoda > Insecta > Diptera > Asilidae > Dysmachus > Dysmachus trigonus. The sequence goes on along the minus strand of OX454323.1, from coordinate 56,433,578 downwards.
TTAGAAAATAAATCAGACAAGATCAGATTGAGTTACCGAAAATATCACAAGAATTTAAGTTATTTTTTGTATTACTGTGCTAATTATATTTTTAATTGTTTTTGTGTCCCTGTTCCTTCAATTTATTGACATTAATTTATATGAAACAACTTGAGCCCAATACTACTTTATTTAATTTGAGCACGATTTTACTTTATATTTATACTCATAATTAATCCAGAAAATTTTTGTAGCTTATGCCTCGAATTTACTTTTATTTTTATAGTGATTAATAAGTAGGATAAAGTGGCTCCTTCTCTTGTTAATATACGCATTTTAAGATATAATATTGTTGATTTGATTATGTATAAAATGTTTTAATTATATTTTCACCTTGTTTTAATTTTGCTGTTATTTTATATTTTGTCAGACAAGAAAAGTTTAATGTTGTTGCTTTAAAGTAAAATGTGTTCGTGTGTATTAAATACATATATTTTTGAAGAATAAACACAATACACAAGTTATTTTTATAACGAACTCATCATGATTTAAGTTCACGGAATCTGAAATTTTATTTTTTATTTATTGCAGTGTTTGTATTTTATTAACGTTTTTCACCAATAATTGGTAACATTATTTTATTTGCTTTAAACGAAATATAAAACTGATTTCTTTCCGAAATTTAAAGTTAATTCACTCATTTTAGAACTATACAAAGACAATTCGTTGCTAAAAAATAATGTTCTTAGCGTGAAATATGTGTACGTTCGCGTTTTCTTTATCAGAGTTGTGCGTAGGAAAGTCTTATTTTTATTCTTTAAGGAAGAGTCAAAAATATATTGAATTTTCATAAAGAGATTTCGATTTTTAATTTTGTAGTTTACTTAGGATTTTAATGGTTATTTTAAATCGTTCCGCAAACTTGCTCTAGAATATAAAATACAATCACTGCAAATTTGTTATTAATACGTAAAGTAAAATCTATATTTACGGTGCAATTAAAATTTTTAATTTATATATACGTATACTTTCGGTTACTATTTTTAAAGAATTACTTAAATATAAGGTCTTTACATTTGTAAAGGAAATTATTGTTAATATTCTAAAACAGAAAATGTTTCTTAAGACGAAAAAGACGCACTAACACCCATTAAAACATATAGCTTTAATAAATAAGTGATAACTAGATATAAGTGAATTCCTACTTTTACCTTAGTTTTACTCATAACACTTCTTTCTTGTTTAATTGTGTCCTTTTCTTTTTCCCTTCAGCTATTTGATTTCTGATTGGACACACCTTCTATTTATTTACTTAAACCTAAGAAATCCCTTTTCATGGTCTTTCGGCAATTTTGTTTAATCCTTTCCGGTGTGGAAATTTTTTGTATTATTTCTTGTCATAATATATTGAAAACATTTTATATAATGAGACATGCTACTTATGATAATGCTGCTTCGGTAACTGCTTTACGCGTTTTCTTTTATGCTAATTTATAGTAAAGTGTATATAGTATTACGTGCTTTTCTTGCTAAAGCATGTGTGTGTATATTAAATTTGAACTACTTAAAGGGATTGTTGCTTGAATTTTGTGTATTTTTTTTTTATAATAAACAATAGCAGATACCATTATAGTATTTGCCAACAACTTTTTTTTTATATGTTTGTTTATTATGTCATTCTTTAAATTAAATGAAAGTAACAACACATTAGCCGATTAATACAAAGTGGCAAGGACTCACTTACTCTCGCTACAAATATGCGTAATGAGATTGAAATTTATATTTTATATTTATGTGTGATATCGTTTTTACGTTTCTGAAATAAATCAAGTAAATTTTTCACCTGCTTAAAACCGCTATGCTTTATCTTGTGATGAAAACTCTTTTTATGTTGAGAATAGTGTTTTGACAAATTATTGGACATATTTTAATGAATCGCGTCTGTGTAGGCATTACGCGAAATCTGCTGGATGGAATTTAACAAAATTTTGCATAGTTGTAGTTTATGTTCTGGGCTTAATATTCAGGATATCATTTGTTCTGATAACAACTAGGATCTCAAAATAACGGGATCAAGATGTTTATAAAAAATTTAAAACTTCATGGAATTACCATAAAAATTGGTACTTAAAGCTTTTAACCCGCCACTGGTGACGTATATGTCTGTGAGACCGGTTAGTTCGAAAAAATCAAATACATATTTCACATGCATCCAAAGATATTGTCTAATGTTAATAAAAGAGATTTGATTTATGAAATGCTTATGTTTTACTGACAAAAAAATATCTAATTTCATAACCTTTCCAAAGAAAAGTACCATGAACAGTAAATTACAGAAAAATTCGTAGTCAAAAACCCCGGTGCGTGAGATCGGGGACACCAACGATGTAAGTCAAATACACGTCACCAATGGCGGGTTAAGGGGGTAGTCCAGTGAAAACGACTGTTTTTTCAACGATTTTATTTTTCATATTAGAAGTCAATTTTTATTAAAAAACTTTTTGACATATAGTAGTACAACTATTAAAATACACAAAAAAAAATTTTTTTTTTTGTTTTCGATGAGTCATCCCGACAAAATGACCGCTCCAAAAAAAAATTTTTGTTGTTGGCGGACGTCGAATCTCTGCAACGGTTCATTTGAAACAAAAAATTCAAACGCGGTTTTAATCTGTAGAACATTGGCTATCGTCGGAACTAGAATTATTAATTTTCAATAAAAAATAACAAAATGGCGACATTTCGAATTTTTCGGGTGCTTAATTTGTTTATAACTTTGTAAATAAACAATGGATTTTAATAATTCTAGTTCCGACGATCGATACACAATCAAGAAATATACAGCTAAATTTTTAGATCAATCGGAGCAAAAGACTCTGAGATCTGACGTCCGCCGAGTCAAAACATGCTGTTTTCAGAAAAACGCGTTTAAAGTTTTTTATGCGGAAAAAAGCTAAAAAAATTAATTTTACCTTAGTCAGCGATGCCTACTCCATACATAACGCGATGCCTCCTCCATACATAACTAACCTTAAATACAAAGCAGAAGGACCTAGACCGTTATAAATCGAAAAAAAATGGGCGAAGCAAACAGAAATACAAGAGTCCTCCTTGCTCCGAAACACGCCAGAGGACCTTCGAGCGCTCGGATTACACGTCTCTCGAAAACTCTCTGTATCTTTAAAACTATTCAATATTTTGCTTAGATATTTTAAGGGAGTATTTTCTAGGTGTAGTAGAGTAGATTTAAGCAAAAAAACAAAAAACGAAAAAAAAATTTTTTTTCACTGGACTACCCCCTTAAGGGAACTGATTTCGAATCTACTATCAATATTTTGAATTTCCAGATGAAGGATCCAATATGGAAATTAAAATTTCTCAAATTCAAGGGAACTTAATGAAAATTAGAACAAAACGCATTTTGGGGGTTCTAATTTGGAATATACTTACTATCAAAATTTGGAAATTCAAAATGACAAATCAAATTCTGTTTGTGCACGCAGCACGCAAAATCGAAAGGACAGATTTTATGAAGCTTAACGTGGTCTAATTTATGCCCTTTGTTAATATTTTTTTCAATCTACCGTGACCCAAATTTCAAGTTACCATACCGCCGAAAGATCGATTTTGGTATGCTATATTTTATGCAATAGTGTAATTTTTTAAACTGTATTCAAGCAAATCTTCAGGTACACGCGAACAAAGTCGCGGGCACAGCTAGTTTAACATAAAAATGATTTATGCTAAAACAAAAAGTAGAAGAGGAAAAATAGTGGAAATATTAATCCAGTTTTTGAGACTGATGTAACACGACCACAAGTTTGTAGATATTTATACATACATACTAATATGTACTTAACTGATTGTAAAAAGTACCTAGTGACTTGAATTTTTAAATATGTATATAATATATATTTTGAAATATATGAAACGGATGAGATTACTTCAATTCATAGAAATGCATTAATCACAGGTTTCCGTAAACTCTCCCTTAAGGGGGCAGTACACTTCTTTTTTGCATTTTTTAAAAGTGTTTTTATTTTATAGAAAAATTTATTGAATCATTTGAAAATTTTACACATTAAAATATATGTATAAAAAAAAACAAAAATATTTTTTTCGAAATTTCTGGCGTTTGTACGGCAGTAATATGGCTGCCTAAAAAAAAACCCTTTTCAAACTGGTTGGTAAGAAATCTCAGATCTGGAACGTCTGAAACAAAAAATTCAAAGCACATATTAAAATATAAGTCAGCTGGTATCGTGTGAACCACGATAAAGTATTTTGGCAAAAAAAAAAAAAAAAAAAAAAAAAAAAAAAAAAAAAAAAAAAAATGGCGGAATTTTTAATTTTTAATGTTAATTTTTAATTTTTTTTAGTCAAATATTTATTTAAAAAAAAGGGTTCAATATTAACGTATATTAATAATAATGGTTCACATACTATAAGCAAACATATATGGAATAAGTCCGCAAAATTTGAGCCCAATCGGACCAGTAGTTTTTTCAAAAAACTCCCAACCAGGTCAAAAAACGTAGTTTCGAAAAAAACGCGTTTAAAATTTATTTTATTCAATTCGCAGATAATTCTAAAAAAAAAAAAGTATTTTACGCTTATTCGGCAATGTCTGGTCCATACATTACGCCTTTCTCCTTTTCAAAATACTCATCCTCTTGGGATTTTGCCTTTCTAAGCTCTGACCTTCACTTCATTCATTTTTTTCAAAAAATAGAAGTGTACTGCCCCCTTAAGAAAACAATAACTAATTTTATTTTATACAAAAACTGGAATAGCGCTGATGATTTGTTAGTTATTTTTAGTAGTCAGTAGTCATGAAAGCATTGTCATGAATATTTCACTTTTGATAAGGTTAATATTCTAATTTTAACTTTACATTTCGTGGAAATACGTGGGATAAAAGGTAGAATATTATTTCAGGTTAAGAGGTAATGCTCTGTCAGTCAGAAGGGCAGTCAATTCTATTTTTGGAGTTAGGCATTAGAAGTGCAGACTATCAAAATAAATCAATATCGCTTCAATATAAGTAAATAATAATGGCCAACTAATTTTTCCTGCTGCAAAAAATTATTGATTCCAAAAACCTTCATACATTTTAAATCTAGAGCTCTTTCACGGCTTGTCGGATTTTCGCGATTTTTGTCAAAAATCCTCCCGACTAAGCAGAGCAACCGTCCTTATAAAAAAGCTTGAATATTTTACCAAAAGAAAGCGTCTACAAAGAGTTATTTTTGCTGATAGATTATTTCAAGTTTAAATATATATTTTCCGCGTGAATTTGTTTGAAACCTATTTTGGAAAATAAGAAATAATGTTGAGCATAAACGCAATTCAAAAATCAAAATATCTTTGAAGGGTAATAGCGATAAAATTCAATTTCCCAAAAGGAAATAATGTGGAACAATACGAATTAATGCCGAAAGAGGTTAACTTTATTCAATTAATTTATAGTTTTTTAGTTCTAGTTAAAAGTAGAGGGCTATTTTCAATTATAATTATTTTATATCTTTGAATTTTCAGAATTAAGATATAAAAATTCCTAGACAACGGGTCCTAAAATACAATGTCCTCCAAAAAGAGTGTATACTTTCAGAAAATTTTAACTAATTTATATATTTATGTATTATGAATATCAACAATATTAAATTTTTAAAAACTCTTCGCTAAAAAAATACTAAAATTCTTCAATCATGGAGACTAACTTTTAACAAAAATATCGTGAAAAGTCTGCTTTTTTAAATGATAAAATGACTAAAAGTTATATAAAATGTGTTTGTCAATTGCCGTTTAAGGCTTTATTTAAATTATTAAACTTGACTAAAATTTCCAGCACACGGAAAGTTTTATAAATATAGCAATATAGCACTAATTTCTGCAATATGCTCTCTTCTCTCACTAATCTCAGTTAGCTCTTGAAGTTCATTAAAAAAAAAAAAAATTGGTAGCATTTTCCAATAAAAATTTTCCCAAAAATTCCTCAATATAATAATCACCGGAACGGATTAAGTGTACTTTTATATGAATTATCATATCAGTAAACTTTAAGTTTGTAAATAGCTCTAAAATAAGACAATAAAAGGAAATTTTTCAACAAACTATTTTTTCTTTCGTTCATATGTTGCTGCATTGATTTATCAAATTCAATTTATGTTTGAAAAAATATTATAAATATAATGCCCAATAAGAATTAGACAATATACCTAAATGCAGATATGCTGAGGTAAGAACAACAACAAGTATCTTAAATATGCTTTCAGTGTATCCGAAATGTTCATGGTTAAATTGTTTGTTTATTTTCTATGCTAGAATCGATACTGCATGAACTGACGCCATCCATTTGTTTGTAATTTATTTTTGTTAGTTTTTAATATATTGTTAATGACTATATAAGATTGGAATTGTCGTTTCATTGTATGTAAACTATCTTAAATTTAAAATTGTATTTGATTAGTGTGAATACATTTGTTTTGCCGAAAGGAGTATTTGTAAGATATAATCCATGAGGGCATAAATGTTATTGATATTTGTTACTAATCTGAAGTACCAAATTAATTACTATTTTTTTACGTTAATTTCGTATGTATCATAATTTCTTATTTGATATATAAAATGAAGGGTTAAAATATTTATAACAACTTACCTACAGTATTTTTTATGTCATCGTATTACCACCGTTGTATTTAGTACTGGTGGTTGGATGTTGCAGTACAATGGAGACCAGTCCACTAGTCAAGACTATTCGTCAAGTTAATAACATTTTAGTTTTTTGTGGATAAATTCCTAGGAACACTGTTAATAAGAATAATCAATAATTTCGAAATATTCAGCTTTTGATGATGTTTTAATATCAAAAATCATGCTTTGTTCGGAAAGATATGGTAATACAAAACAGTGTGACTTTTATATTTTAATAATTATTAGATTTTGGATTAGGAACTGAATAACTTTTTCGAAATAGGATTGAATTAGCATTCACTGTAGCTTTAAAAATTTCTTTGAAGAATATCTTTATATATATATTATTTCAATATATTCAAAATATAGAAGAGAACTTTCATCTGTCGCAAATGCTTCTAAGAGCATAGTAACTAATAATTTTAAATAAACTATTTTCTTTGATATTAGCCACTTTCATCCTTTGTGCGCATGTCACCAAAATACAACTAGGCATCGTCACTCAGCACTCACACTTCTCCATCACGAAAGAAGCTCATGCTATTGGCTTTTGCTACAAGCGATAAGAATTGATTGTTAATATAATTTAGGTTTTGTTTTTAAATGGTGCTAGTTAAAGCGTATCTTGCCTCCATTTACGTAATGCCACTAGATATGTAGTAGCTTTTTTGAAGGTTAACATCTTAATGGTAATTTTAACTCGTATTTTTGAGAAGTCAGCTAAAAGTTAATACTTATGTTGCTTTCATGTCACCAATCAATTAAAGCCGCTTAAGTTGAATGATCTTAAACGGTTTTGCGTTTTGGTATTGAAAACTCTACTGTTACAAGCTTTTATTCTTAATGAAACGTTTTGCTCCGTCGAAAATTAAAACTTAGCCTCAAAGGGTTAAGTTCGTTACAAAAACAAGCCTATATAGGTCCCAACGATTAGATTAGTGATTTCTGAGACTTTTTTATTTTATTTAAATCTATGACTACATGTATGACGTGGTACCAGTTAAGGGCTACACAATTATATTTCAGAAATGGTCAGTTGTAATTTAGATAAGCTTAGTGAATTATTTTTCCGAAACTTGGGTCATTATATCCAAACAAATTTACTCCGCTTTTTCAATTTAAATATGAATCAATCATTTGCCAAATGAATTAACTCAATATGCAACAAGGCGAAGACCCTGATTATCCTCTATAACTCAAAAACTTCAAATTACATATTTTTCATGGGATCGGAAAGGTTTATAATTTTAAAAAAATACATATTTTTTAAATTTTGTAATTGCTTATTAATTAAGCATAATATTATAAAAAAGCATAATATGACAAAGAAAATTAGCCAAATTGGGAAGAATGAAAATCGGTTACGACAGGTACCAAATAGAGGTTTGTCTCTTCCGAAATTTTCTTTATAAGTTCTAGTGGAAATAAATAAAGAAAGAACTGTATAGGAGTTTCAAGATCCAAGATATCAGAACTCAACGACTCGTTGCCAGTAAAAGCCAGCTGCTGTGCATTCAGCTCTAGATTCTTCTTTTTCCACTGTAATGTTAGCTTTTCCGGCTTTCTTCGTTTTACGGGGGGACCTGAGGTACCTGGGATGTCTGCACTAGACGGGGTCGGTTCTACTTCTACCTCAGTGTTGGAATTACGGTCCTTATTATTCAAGGCGTCTATTAACGCGTCCATTTCAAATTCGGCTCCCAAAGACTCTTCAATAAACACTCCAAAATCCGGGTCAAAATCAGGATCCGCCAAATTATCGTCGTCTAAGTCGACACTATCTTCACTTTCAGAATCACTTTGGAGTGCGCAGGCGATCTCGCTGTTGTTAAGGTAAAGTCGGTGAGCCATCCTAAAAGAAAATAATAACTTATGTAAATATTCGCAGTGTTCATACAAAATAGTTCCCCTTTCCGCATAATTGTAGCCTACAAGATACAAACACTAAATGTCACCTAATACATAAATAACGAGAAAATATCAAAAAAATATAGTAATATATATTAGTAAACTTTGAATACTTACCTTATAGATTCTCAGAGAAACAAGCACCAACAAACGTAATAACTATTTTTTATCTTTTATCACGCACCCACTATTTGAAATGATTCACTTCACTGACAACATCTCGTCGTTTGAAATAAGTAGTGACATCTAGTTTGATTTGCTTGTACTAGATTGAAAGAACGGAGTGTAGACGACATTTTACAATGCTTGATAAGACGAAATAATAGTTACTAGGAGAATTTAGGTAGGGTGAAACGGTATGTTGCCTGTAGTCTACCATACGTTATAGAGGGTTATTTATATCTGTTAGTTCTTAAAACTTCTTTTAATATAAAAAAATTCAAATATGTAGCATTAATTGTAAATTAATTTCACTTTTTATTATGAAGGCAATTTACTTCAAATGATAAAACTTAAGCGTGTATGAGTCTATGAACGACTCATATAAAGATTCCTTAAATCTGCAGATTAACCTCAGAACTTATAATATATGAGGTACTGATACTAAGAAATAAAGACCCCAAAATATATGTATAACATAGTGCAGTAGTGAATAGGATGCGATTTTGGGAAGCCGAGCAAATCTCACAGTCGCATAGAGCTATTACACGAAAAAAAGGTAGGTATAAATAAGTGTGATAATGTTGAATAATAGACAAATTTAAGATATATTGTCTGTACCAAAATGTATGTAATCTGAATTGCTATTCCTAAATAAACAACTTACTTCCGATAATATAAAAACCCTTACCTTGAATTAATAAAAGTAATTTCATAAATTAAATTACTTTGATACTTTTTGAGAAATATCTATTAAACTGAACTTCAATTGATATTTTCTGAAAGGAGAATGGGCGATTTGATGTTGTAAACAATACTTTTGATACAATGATAAAATATGGATGATATCAAAGGTCTTAATCAGTAGAAGATAATTCCTATATAAAATTGTGGAAGAAAAAAAAAATATAATCTACCTTTTAAAAAATTACTGGTATATTATGTATATTTTATATTTGAAACTCGAATTAGCAGAGGGTAAGAGAAGTGACGTAGATTTATTTGAAAGAGTGAAGGAAAGTTGTTTGCCCATTTTGAATTCCCAATAAGAGCTCCTAAAATTAAATTCCCTTTTTTTTTAAATAAAATTGATACTTTTTGAAATAAAATTAGAAAAGATGTGGTCCAAAATCGGGGCGACTAGTGTAAACGGCACAAACTGGAATAGATCATACACTTTTCATACACAGCCACAGAAAACTCGGGCTTTGGTCTCCGATAGAGATTTGTCTGAGCTTGTTTCGATCAGAGAGTTCTGCTGTTGCTGTGGTTTCTGTTATTATGATTCACGCTTTATGTTATACGTATACTGTTTATTGGCTTCAATAATGGGACAATTTAAAAAAATCTATAATACTACTGATACACTATGAACGAAATTTAGAATTTGGAGCTTACTCAATTTCACATCAATCATATTACCTTGAAATTAAAGTGCAACATCTTTGTTTGATGGAATGTTTTACAAGAATTTTATAAGAAATTCAAAGATGATATGATAATTTTAAAATTGATTATACATATATAAGGCTCAAATTTTCTTGCCAAGTTAAGTAGAGACAAGCCCTACGTATTACTGAGGTGTGATGGTCTTGAAGCCGATGGGCGATGTTTATTTATTAAATTTACTTATTATTTATATTGATGACATAAAAAAACTGACTTTAAATTTGTTTTTAAAGTGTGATTATCATATTAGAATTCTTTAAAATACACCCTAATAAAATACCAAATATGTGGAGTCAAATGTAACATACTTAAATATATATTATACCACGACAATAAAACAATGTAATTCTAAACGGATTTGACGTTGTTAAGAAATATATTATTGTTCAGAGGAATTAATACTTGCTACTATATCGAGTTTAACATATTAACATCGCATGTATGACGTCCCAGCTGTTATCCTGTGAATGTTCTAAAGCTTTGAATATTTAAATCCATTGTCTTTATTGCAAATAGCAAAATCCAATCTCAGCACACATTAAAAATAAGAGCAAACACGCAATTATTCGAAATTCAAAATTTTTATTTGTATATATATATATATACATATATGCAAAATATATATACCATGAAAAGACTGTCCTCATCGTAAGGAAAGAACTTTTGTATATTTGCCCAGGTATGATAGACACCTATGGACGGAACAGTGCCACAAGCGGCGGTGTTCGCGATGATTCGTCAGCGAGTGACGACGGCGACAATCAATCGGTTCAATTTTATTTGGGCAGTGCCCCGACACCGAGCATACAGCAGCAACCGCAGCAGCCACCAATGTACTCAGCACCGTCGGTGACCAGTGTTAGTGCGGTGTCCACAAACTCGACAGTAGCTAACATAGGACACAATTCTCACGCAGTATTGAATCACTCGAGCGATAGGTAACTACACGCTTACGATATTTTTATTTTATACTTTGCTTATAGCTCCCTCACCCGTAATTTCTAGTAGTTCACACAATCTAGTAGACGAAAGTAGACACAGTCCGTCCGTATCATCTTCGGAACGGTCGGTGACTGTTCCACCCAGAACCAAGAAAGCACCGCTTCCTGCAATTCCAGCGCCACCCACCGGACCAATTGGTAGAGCGCCACTTCCGCCCCCAAGAAGAACCAATCAAAGGTTTGTTTCGAATCTTTTTGTTTCAATCCAATCGCATCTGGATTTTGTTAAAAAGAACAACAAACAACTAACTATCCTTCCTGTTTCCTTTCTGAACACTCTGTGATGGTTGTGGGGAACGTTTTGTATCCTGTTGTTGAACTGCAACAAATTCATTCAATCCAAGTGGGTGTTAGTGCGTATTACAGTAACATGTTTGCTTTGTTCATTGTAGTTTTGTAAGAAGTGTGTGTAAGTTTTTTGATGGGCATGTATTTTAAAAATATTAAGCTTGTATTTTTGGCTTTTGCTTCTTATTTTAATGCCTCTTTATTCTATTATTGCCGTATTATTAATATCATTTATTTGCTTTTATGTTCCTCTTCTCACAACACTATACACATAATCATTATTGGAATCATAATTAATTCATTTTAACTATATAACGGATTTTTATGAGGGACAATATTAGCCTAGTTTTCAACTTCCTACGATGATAAACATGGTTTTGGGGTTAGACTCAAGGGAGGGGGAAATACCTTTACAAATTTCGGGAAACATCTCACAAATATGACACCAAAGTTTTAAAACTAAATTCAAATTACTTCTGATATTACACCCTATGAACGTAACCGATCTATTACTGTGTTTTCATGCATGGTTCAAGTCATTGAAATTCGGGTTGAGTTGAGTTCCGTTAAACCCAAATTAACTCCACGAAACTAGTCGGGTTAATTTGGAGTTAGCTTCAAATCTCATTCCTGTTTATTTTGTCAACTCAACTCCAAAGTTGCTCATGGAAACAGTTAAGGTTTAGCGGCCATTTTCTTAACTCGACGAAAACTCAACTCCAACTCAACCCTCTGCATGGACACGTAGTATATGTGACTCATCGCCTTATAAAACTATCTTTTTCAAATTGGCATAAGCAACTTAAGAACTCAGAAAATTATTGAAATTTTATACACATGTTAATAATAATATGAGATACTTCCTACTTAAATATAAGTTTTAAAAAGTCATTTAAACGACTTTATTTAGCTTGACTCCGTATATTTGTTTCAAATCTTGCAACAGCTTTTTGAACTACTTCTACTAAATCCATTCTTATGAAACTTTGTACACACATTTGGTTCCCGTGACAATACAAGAAAATGATAAAAAAAAAAAAAAAAAATGGCGAATTTCCAAATGGCAGCCATACAAATTAGAAAATAAATTCCGATCAAGCTGAAATTTGATAATACATACAATCCCGATGAAAAAAAAAAAATGGGGGATTTCAAAATGGTCGCCATGGTATAGTATATAGGAGAAAAAACTGATCAAGCTGAAATTTGCTACATACATAATACATACAGTCCCGGCAACAATGTTATATTATAAAATAAAAAACCAATGTGACGGATTTCAAAATGGCAGCCCTACAAATAAGAAAAAAATTCCGATTAAGCTGAAATTTGATTCATGGGTAATAGATAAAATCCCGATGAAAATGCAATATTATATATAAAAAAAAAAATAAATAAATAAATGGCGGTCTTCAAAATGGTCGTCTCACGGGTTAGAGGGGAAAAAATAAAAATCAAACTAAAAACTATAAAATAAAAAAAAGCTAAAAAAAACTTTTAAGTTAAATGGTTTTATTTTAAATCATCAGCTATACCAAAAACTAGAAAATAATGAGGACGCAGGTTTTTCTCGTGTGGGATGCCAGGAGCACTTTGTGTTGCTACGTCAGCGGGATAAGTAATAATCTGGGACCTTTAACAGACAAATATAAAAACGTGGGGCGGTTGTATAATTAAATAAGAACAACTTGTCCAGGAAAATGTGTTTCTAAGCTCACCAAAGGAAATACTTCAAATGCGCCCCACGTTTTAATTTTAGCCTGTTAAAAGTCCCAAATTATTACTTATCCCGCTGACGTAATAACAAAAAGTACCCTTAGCATCCGACACAGCAGAGTCTAGAGCTTACGCCGTCTTACAACTCGCGCCACAGCTTTTCCAGAAGATAGTGCCGTAACACTACAAATTTTTGAATCATTTTATAAAAACAAAATTACTTTATAATAAACAATACTTAAAGTCCATTTTTAAATACTCAGCAAATCGTTCTTTTTTTAAAAAATAATTAAAATTGAGTTATATTCACGACTCTAAAGGTATTGCCCCTTCCCCTTAATGTTATAGATTGCAGATGTTACAGGTTTATTTCCAAGGAAAAATAAATTTATATAAATTTTATTAGAAATTATTTAAAGAATAGAATAATAAAAATACATTTACATATGTGTTTCAGCATAAAATCCTATTGCTGTAATAGTTTTTTAAATAGTATTAATAAGTTTAATTTTGCTTCAGTTTAAAATTAAATTAAGAAATTGCATCTTCCCGTAAATAAAAACTAAGAAAGACGGATCCCCAAATTATAGGGATTTTTGTAGATCAGTTTTGGTGTACTCTCAGGAGATTATTATATACGACTAACACTCTACATATACTGTATGGAGTAATGAATAATTGTATTAATATAGTACACTCTGATCGATTTGTGAAAAGATTCGATTTTAAAGTTGGAATTTCCTGAAAAATTAATTAATTAAAAAGGTGGTACGAGTGTCGTTTTTCAGTCGTCTAGACAGTCAAAGCACATTTTAAAGGCTAAAATGTTATGCACTTTAGTGTATCGGCTTTCCAGTCTATTGGGAAACGACTGCTGTAATAGATGCCAAGTTTTAACATGTTCAATTTAAGTTCCAAAAACGACTAATGTAGATAAATTGAAAAATAATTCTAAATCCAGGTAATTTATTAGGTCATATCATAATTCGGTGGACACTTTTGTTTTCCAACAAATCTTTTATTATTGCTCAATAATGTATGATATTATTGCGTAATAATTAATAGTCTCCTCCGCTATCAATGACACGCTGCCAGACTGATGGGAGATCATTGACCCCAGAAAATGTACCATTTTCATTAAGGCTAGTAATTATTCTATTAATGGCGGAATCCAATTCTTGTTTGTTGTTATATCGATGGCCAGACAACTGACGCTTCAGATGGCCAAAGCAATTGAAATCGCATGGGTTCATATCAGGTGAATAGGGTGAATGAGGCAACTCAATCCAACCCCTGTCTTCGATTAACTCCTGAACTACGTAGGCGTTGTGGACTTTAGCGTTGTCATGAAGTAGCACTGGTGTTCTAATGTTGCGATGTACCGCCCATCTTGGGAAATTTTCCTCCAAAAACGATATATAGCGCTCAGCTGTCATTGTGACATTTTCCTCAAAAGTCTTCCAAAACGCCATCCATGCCCACTGTCAGTAAGATCTTTCTCTCGTGCAACTCTGCGCGTGGTATGGGCTCAGCTGATGTGCCTGGTTTTACCCAGGAGCGCGCTTGATGTCTTTGCAGGGGGGTGAAAAATTCGACCCAACTTTCGTCCAGGCAAATGAATCTTCTTAGGTCATGTTTGCGATGACTTAGCCAAGACAAGTTCATACGTGCAATATCCGCTCGCTTCTCCTTCTGGGAAGGCGACAACGAATGAGGAACGTATTCGCCCAGTTTAGACACCAAACCGAAATCGTCTCTTAATATTCTTTCTACCGATGCGAAAGGTATGTTTAGTTGTGCGGAGATATCAATAATGCTCTACTAGAGCATCGCAAGATTTCCTGGATTTGTTCTTTCCTTTCTTGTCTCGAAGGCGATCTTGGTCGACCTGGCTTCGGTGCATCTTCAGTATTTGTCCGTCCCTCCTTGAACGATTTCATCCAATTCACCACCGCACTTTTCTTCAGCGCGTTCTTTCCTACTGCTTTGTGCAGAAGATTTGTCGATAGTCCAGCTGAATAATTTAGCAGCACACAAATTTTCGAAAATCCGCGTTGTTCTTGCACAGTTACGGACTTTTTTAATTCTTCCATTTTCAAAACGATGCGTAAAAACAAATTGCGTATGTTTTCTGAAATGTTAACGTCAACACTATATAACAGTAACATAACCTCAAACTTATAACAAGCAGGGTGGCAACAGTGAAAAAATAAAAATGTCCATCAAATTATGATAGGACCTAATAAAATGGTATACTAGGTCGATTACAGCATTGATACTAACTGATAGGCCATAAGCCTAAAGTTGGTAATGTTTTGGTTAGCATTTATGTTAATAATTATGCGTGCTTGTTAGCAATTTTTATTTAAAGTCCTACGATCTACTCAGCACTACGTATTTGTAGTTTAAATTAATGTATTCATTTATACATATTAGTAAATTTTATTAATTAATCAATTAGAGCTAAGACAATTCTTAAGTATTTGTTAACAACTGATTTTGTTGAACAAGAAAATAATTGTTTTTTCGAAATTTTTGTAAAGTTATAGGTTTTTGGAAAAGCAAATGAATATGTATTAGTAATGTTCGCACAAATATTGAATTTAATTCTATTTGCATTAGAATAAGAGAAGTTTCCAATGTATAATATGCAGTGACGGCTAGGAATATTTAAAGGAATTAAAGTGTTAAGATACAGTAAAAATTTCCTGCAGAAATTACATTCAAAATGGGTAAAGACATCTCTAAGCCGCTGTGTGATAATGTACAAAATTATCTTCAGTATGATGAGCATGGCACAGTGACTGATACGTTCCATTGCTGGTGTTGAAAAAGATTTTTCTACCGTCTACTTTTTCTTTACACTCGATAGCATCAAAGGGAATTCCCTAAAGCTCAGGCTATACCATTAAAATAATTCATATTAAAAATAAGTAAGGGTAAATAAAAAATAATAATAGAAGGAAGTTTGGAATTTAGTTATACATATTTGCGAAAAAAGGAATTTCGAATTCGTTAAAGACCAGACTATTCAATTATCATATTATTTATTGCATCTTACCTCCATTTAATACTTTGTTCCCTTTTAATAGTAAACTATTCAAATATATACGAAATTATGATCCGATTTAAATTTATCTGAACTATATTTACGAGTTGTTTTTAAAAACTCCTGCACTTTGTTTTACCCCCGGAAACTGTGTAATAAAAACTCATCTTGTTGTGTACTAAACCAGATACTGACTGAAATTGTTGATTTTCATTTCAGACACCATAAGCAACAAAGTCCATGATCAGAAATTATTTGTAATTTCTGTAGCCATTACTTCGTCTAGTGATAAATTTCTTATTTTATATGCAAATGTAAAGAACAGTATTTAACATAAAGTAAGCGATGTTCTGCCCTTAATATTTTCGTGAGATTTTTTTTGCTGTTGTTTTTCGATTTTTAAATGCATCGTACTCCATCAGCATTTTTGTTCTTCAGTAATCCCTCATCTCATATAATTTTGTGCTCTCATTGTTTTTGAGATTTTGATGTCTTCACACATTATTCAAAATTTAAATCAAATGCATTAAAAGTATATCTCTTTTCTTTTTTTTTTTTCTTATGAGTATTAGATTAGAAAGACTGTCGGGATCGTACAGCATTGATCCACATCATTTTCACGACTTTGTAATTTACACGAAGAAGTAGCGTCTTTGTATTTAAGCATAATATTTATCGTCGAAAGTATTGTAGATTTTGATATTTACCAATGTCTACGTGCACTGGTCAAATTAGTTCACCTCATTTTATTGCGCATGAGCTCGAGGAGTTGTGGTTGGTGGAAATTGGAAATGTTGTAACTGAAAATGTTTATTTGCAACTTGCATATGCTACTCTTTATATCGTAAATCAACGAAGTGGACATTTACTGAGGTAATTGGGTATGTTGTATGCAAAATACGGTTGTGTGTCCATTTATTTTTATGCGTGATTTGACAACAGTGTTGTTGCATGATGTTTAAGTGTCTTTGTCGCAATAAATTAAGTTGTTGATCAAATTAATATCATTTTCAAGATACTTTTCCCAGAAACAATTTTTCTTCTCTTATATATTCTGGGCATACAGTTTTATCGAAATTACAGATAAAGATGAAGTTAGCAGATGAACTATTTTACCAGTCTTTTCGCAACGTTTCGATAATGTTGATGCATAGAGTAAAATTTAAATTTGCTTTAAAAGTAAAAAACAAAACATTTCATTTATGAAAAATGTTTGTTCGTAGTGTAGGCAGTCTTGAACCGCGAAATCCAAAACTTTTGTGAATCCAATTTCGATTTACATGAACCTTGAACAATATGGAACCCTTGGAGCGCTAGCCACACTCATACTTGATGGCTTCTTTTATTTTATTTAGAGTTTAGTTTAGTTTAGAAATATTCAGGTAAAAGAAAAATGTTATTGGCGTATCCGGGGGCGGGAGGGTAATATATAGCATTACGCATTGGGTTGGATTTCGATAACAAATAAAATTATCTTCCCAATGTATAATTTAAACGTATAAGTACATTAACATTCAAATATCAGTTTCATTATTTTATATATCTACATTTATATCACGAATTTTTCTTTGGGTTTTTATCAGAAATGAAATGCAAAGTTTCTATGCTTAATTGAAAATTGCTTCATCATTTATATCTAATCTACGTACAACATACCTAACAATACATACTTCGATTTTTGTTTTAAATTACACAGGTCAACATTTTATCTAGGCTTGTGCACGGGAATCGAAGATGGTATCCTAGGGTTTTTGGGGTCGCTGATTACGATGAGCGGGTCGGTTAGGCTCCATCACGTCAAGTTCAAGATCATTTGAAGGTCAAACGGTCAAAAAACCTTCCAAAAATCTGAAAAAATTCACGGACATGTTTTTGAGGTAGCTGAATCCGAATCCGGTATTTATTTTTACTTTGCATGCATCCTCGAGGTCATTCAAGGTCATTTGAAGGGGTTTTGAGAAAAATGCTAAGTACCATCCGAAAAATCTGAAAAAATTCATACGTATGTTTTCGAGGACCCTGAAACTGAATCTGAGGTCAGTCGACCTCATTTAAAGGTCATTTGAAGGTCAAACGGTCAAAAAACCTTCGAAAAATCTGAAAAAATTCATAGACGTGTTTTTGAGATCGCTGAATCCGAATCCGGTGTTCACTTTTAGTTTGCATGCATCCTCGAGGTCATTCAAGGTCATCTTAAGGCAGGTATTCTGGTTCTATGGTACAATTGTACATTTCGCAGATTGGAATTGTTGCCATTACTTGGTAAATATTGAATAATATATATGAAAAAAACTAGTCAGATAGACAGCCTGGATTCTACTTTTTTACTTGGATTCTGCAGACATTTTCCAAAGAATCTTTTGTGGTATAAATCTCATTAATGTATAACATGGTAACAATCTCAATCTGCGAAATGCACAATTGTGCCACAGAACTAGAATACCTGCCTTGAGATGACCTTAAATGACCTCGAGAATGCATGCAAACTAAAAATGAACACCGGATTCGGAACACGTCCATGAATTTTTTCCGATTTTTTGAAGGTTTTTTGATCGTTTGGCCTTCAAATGACCTTGAAATGAAGTCGATTCAGATTCAGGATCCTCGAAAACATACGTATGAATTTTTTCAGATTTTTCGGATGGTACTTAGCATTTTTGTCTCAAAAGCCCCTCAAATGACTTTGAATGACCTCAAGGATGTCCATGATTTTTTTCAGATTTTTGGAAGGTTTTTTGACCGTTTGACCTTCAAATGACCTTGAACTTGACGTGATGGAGCCTAACCGACCCGCTCGTCGTAATCAGCGACGCCAAAAACCCAAGGATACCATCTTCGATTCCCGTGCACAAGCCTAGATAAAATGTTGACCTGTGTTATCAACAAAATTTGTTTTTGTAAAAAGTTATAATCTAAAAAAAGCAACAGAATATTCTAATTGCTTTTATATTTTTTTTTAAAGAGATTCCTAAAAAACCAACTATTATCAAAAAAAAGTCCTCTATTCATATTGCTTCCGCTTTTCTCGCTTTAATATTTTATCATCGGATATTCAATTCGGCTTTATTTTCAAAAACACGATTTTAAGGCATGAATATGCTTCAGCAAAATCAAATTATATGCATAATAAAATTGTCTAATTATTTGTAAAACAAATTCGATATTTCATTCAATACTTAACCTTTCATAACGCTTTTGTTTTTTTCCGAACTAATGAAAATCAATTATGAAGATGTTCATAAACTTAAAGATTGCTCTTTTCTTTAGCCATATCGTCCGATCCCAAAGCACGGACACGATGCCAATGGAGTATTTCTCGTACCATCCAATCACATCACATTACCAACCAACAGCACCAATCCTACTTTCTACCTCATCAACACCATCAGCAATATCTGGATTGTCGTCACAGCCAGCAGCAGCAGGATCAATTGGAGGATCAGCAAGCGGATCACCGTCACTATCAATTGCATCCGCACCAGGAATTGGATTGTCCACGTCCTCCGCATCCCAGTCAGCGGCTGTTACGTCGGCGGCACACTGTGATCCCCAAATGGAAGATACCAATTCAACAGATTCATCTAGTTTCGACGACGAGTTCAAAAAAAGACGCAGAAAACTTCATTTTCCATTCGGAAAGAAATCTCATAAAAACAAACTTGCATAGCTCGCACAGTGCTGGATGCATAAAAACTGCAAAAACTCACACCGAGCAAGATGAATCGTCGTCGTATGCTAGTATGCTTTAGCGGCAAACCGTTGGCTAGTTCATATATTTTTTTTTTTGATAATAATTAAATTATCCTTTTGTATTGTGAAGGGTAGCTAATTTTAGTATTGAAGTGCCTATGTACCATTACACACAAATTTTGTTTGTGGTGAATGTGGCTGATATTTTTCTCACGTTTAATCAATGGAGTACTGAAAGGTTCATGTATGGGTCCTGTTTTAATTAATGGAATTGCCAAACTATTTTGGTTGCTTTTGTTGGCAGTGTACTTAAGTGTAAACACTGCAGCACATATACACACACACCAAACAGGCTTTGCAATATATTTTATTGTTTTCTTTTGTAAGTTAAATTGACAAATGTTACACAAAATCATGACCTCTTCCCTGATGAGACTAAATAGTATAGGTTAAGCAAGCAAGCAAGCGCAAATTACCTTTCTAAAGAAGGAAAGAAGCTCTTCCCAAATCTAATTAAATTTCATTTAACACAATCAAAATTGTTCTGTTCTTCCTACTACTTAAGTTTTTGTGGAAGTCTTACGAATCTGATATTTCCCCTTCTGATAATATACTGTAGAAGATTTGTAATAATTTTCAATTTTTTAAAACACATTTTGTAATACTGGGGCGTTGGTACGCACGCGTAAACCCTTTTGATGTTTTTTTTAGACACCTTCCTACTTCGAAACTCGAAAGTATTCACTTGCTGAGTTAGGATGTATTTTTTTTTATTTATTTCACCGAATGGTTTTATATGGTAATTGTAAATAAAGGTTTAGTGATAAATATCCAATCGGAGTTAGTCTGCTATAGTTAATTTGTATTTACTACTAAGACATAATTATCATTTCTATCTCTTATATTTTGCTCTATTTATTTAATAAAGAAGTATGGGAATATTTCCTGTATGATTTCAACTCGTTTTAATTTAATTTTCCTTTTTGATATATTTTTAGTTTCTGGTATAAATTCGAAATTTTTAACCCTTTATAGCCCCATGTGACATTTCTGTAACAAACCTCAAAAATCCCGCCAGAATACGCACCAAATGTATTTAGTTCATTCAAATCGGCGCCACTTTGCTGTCACATATTATTGAACAATGTAGTATCCACGGAAATCATCATAGACAGCGTAAACTGTTAACAGTTAATCGATTAGAATTTCGCCCGTAATTGAAAGTGACAAGTTGAAATTCGAGCAAATTTTAAATTTTACAAAAAAAATACAAAAAGTGTGCAAAATTGTGTTATTTTCTTGGAAACCTATAGATAAGTGAATGAATATGTTCCTTCCATACCAAATTAGTTTTTTTTGTTTACGTTTAACTCAATTTTACAGTAATGTTACACTCCCTTAAATGTGAAATAAATAATTAATAATACATATTTTTTTAATTTCTGAGAAATATGTATTTTTTATTTCCCTAAACCTGTCAATTTTTAACATAATTTTAATGTTTTATGATCTTGGGCTATAAAGGGTTAAAGTTTCTTCGCTGATCTTATGCTTTAAAATTGAAATAATATAGCACTAATAGTGTAATATAATGGCTTTAAATATTTACTTTACATGAGTAAACTGTTGGTAAGAATATTCTTGTTTTGAAATAGGGGCGCAAAGGATATCAGAAGCGTTAACGTCACTTTAGGGTATGGAAAAAGGCTTAATTTTGACGATTTGTTAGAACAGTGTGAAAAGAATGAAAAAATCTGCTTTAAGATCTTGATCTATATAAATAATGAAAATATATGAATACGTTATGTATATTGATACATCATCGCCGACCCGAAACCGCTGTGGCCATAAATATGAAATTTGATCAATATTTTTATTTTATAATGTAGATTCACTACGAAGGAGTTTTTCAAAATTCAACCCTTAAAGGGGTCATAAGATGGTTCAAAGTTTATATAGAGAAATCTTTTACATATAATAAAACAGTAGCATCCGCGTGTCTGTACATTGAATTTACCAAAAATTGAGATGGGCGATAAAAGAAGAGTAACAAAATACATACAAAAAAATGAGTTTTAAAATTTTTGTCTGTCTGTCTGTTCACGGTAATCTTCGAAACTATTGAACGGATTTTCATGCGGTTTTCACAGGTAGATTCAATATAGCTTGGAGCAACATACAGCCTTGTTCAAAAGTATTAGGCACCCCTAGTTTTCTTCAAAACAAGTCGTTTAAGACATGTTTAATAAAAAATGCATATATTTTCTAAAAAAACATTATCATTTATTAATTTTATTAATATTTTGTATGCTTTTATCACCGCTGCAATCCTTTTCGGCATACTGTTGACCGGGGTGGCACAAATATCTGGAGATATTTTCTTCCATTCCTCGAACACGGCTTGGCGCAAGGATGAAAGTGAAGTGCAGTTACGTTGGTGGACTCATGCTTTGAATATGGGCCAAAGATGATCGATGGAGGATAAGGCTGGTGGACTGTGAAGGCCAATCAACGAATTGGATATTGTTGTTCGCAAACCACTCGCGACTTTTCTTTGCTGTGTGGCAAGGAGCATTATCTTGTTGTAAAATATAATTATCAAGTACTCCTCCGAAAATTTGTGTTATGAATGGGTCCAAAATTATTTGTTCCAGCATGGGCTGTATATTTTTCGGAATTCATCCTTCTTTCACACAAAAATGGCTTTCCGATTCCTGATGTGGCGATACAGGCCCAGATCATAATACTTGCGCCACCATGTTTCACTGTAGGGACGAGCCAATCTGGCCGAAAAGCTTCCCCCTACCTCCGTCGCACGAACTGTGCCCCAGGTTGGGCGAAACTCTGTAATGTAAAAAAAAAATTGAAATTGAAGATCTGCAGCGAGATTTTTCGATGTTTTTCTGCGATTCCGAAGAGACATCAATATTAAAAGACGATCCTGCCTTGATGTGGTGGCACGCTTTCGTCCGCTTCTGGGCTTATTTTCGAAGGATTTAGTCTCCTTACACCTTTTGAGTGTTGTTTGTACAGAACAACGTGAGCACTTTAGTTTTTTTGCAATAGCTGTTTGACTAACACCTTTTGCGTCCAAAATAACTATTTTTGACCTTAAAGACTGGCTTAGATTTTTTTATTTTTGACATTTTATCACCTTTAACACTTCCTTATTAAAAACTTAAAACCAATTTTTTTAAATCACTTGAAACCGTTTCTAAATTGCACTTTATCGCATCTAATACCAAACCATAAATTAGCGAAAATTTGAAACACATCCTCGTTTTTATATTTACTGGGATTTTACGACCGGGAAACCCCATCATTAAACTGGCGACAGCAGGGTTTGAACACCTACCATGTTACATTTTTCTGAAATCTATTCAGACTCCATATATTAGTGAATATCGGAGTTGTCTAATACTTTTGAACAAGGCTGTATAGGCTAAATAAAGATAACTAGAATCTTGAAATTGTGCAGGTTTCTCATATAGCGTAGGCACCCACTAAAGAAGGATTTCTCAAAATTCAACCAAAAAGGGGTAAAATAGGGGTGCGTGATAAAACCGAATTAAAGTATTATTTAGCGGTTCCATTACTGAACTAACCTAGTAAAATTATTCCAAAATATAAATAATTAGACACGTGTTTCTTATTTTTTTGAAAATCAGCCTTAAAGATTTTTTTGGTCGGATTTTCTTGAAATTTAGCACAAACAAGACAAATAGAAAAACGTAAAAAGACTTGTTTTCATTTTTTCCCTATCAAATTGCGTCACCAAACCTCTGCAAGGAAGCCCACATTTCTCAAAATAGGTCAGGAACATAACAGATCTTTATAAACCGACTTAAAATTTTTGCTTCAAAACTATACTCCACAGAAAGTATGGATTTTATGCGTCATTGTAATTATTTACTGATATTAACAATTTTTCATATGCATAAATTCTTTATCATAAAACAAAACTTTCTGTTCAAAATTTTTACAGAAAACAATTTTAATATTTCTGTAAGTGAAATAGTTACTAGTGCTAGTTAATCATACATAGATTTAAAAAAGTATTGTTTTGAAGGTCAAAAATGACAGGAGTTTTCGTTCCGACGGCAAAAAAAAAAAGATTAATATTAAAGTTTGTACAAGAAATATTATTAAAGAGATTTTTCTTTCCTTCTACTATATTTCTGTAAAAAATCGTCAAAATTAGTCTTCCTAACCCGCGCTAGACTTCCGCCAGCCCAAACCCAAAGTAATGTTTTATGGAAAACAATTTCGAATTCGCCTTAACGTTATTTTTGAACCATTCTGCGCTATTTTTCGATTACATTAATTTTATATTAGTGAAGAGCAAATGGAACATTGAAGTTTTGAAATATTTTGTCACTTCATTAACACGATTACTTATTAAACTATCGAACTTTGCACAATAGCGGCAATACTTCAACCGAATTAACTATAATTAATCGATAATCTTAATTATTTTCAAGCAACTTACAAATTGTTTTATTTCGGGAAAAAAATCTTAGTTAATTGAATGGCATCCCATTACAATGAATAACTTTTATTGCAGCATATATAAATATTACAGAGTTGAGCCTTCGATTTGTCGCACAATTGCCGCTAAAGGTAAGAATTAAAATTAATATAACCATTCCTAATTAATAAAGCGTAAAACATTAATGGCAGTTAATTAATTCCTTTCTTCACTTTCCACAATTAATCGTGTTATTATATTCATACATAAATTAATTGTGCAAAGCCAACTGTCGCAAATTGTTACGTGGATTTATTGAAAACCAACGGCTCAAAAATTGTGTGCAAACTTGTGACTCAAAGTAACTGAAACAACAAAGACCATACAAACATATAGTATATTAAAAAAGGCAGATTTAAATGTGTGTAGAAGTCAATAATATACCAATTACAGAATATATATAACAAAATAAACGAATTATTTAAACTGTAAGTACTTTTTTAGCAAAGAAAATAAAAATTTTTGAACATTTACTTTGTAATTGTTGATATATGTTCAGACACACACATATATGACTGATTTACAAATCTCTCAAATTATTTACCAATAAAAACTAAGCAATACTAGCGAATAGACGTAGAAGTTCTTCCACATTATATGAGTTTGGGAGTTAAAAAACCTGTTTTTGTCTGAGAGGTTCATTTTTGTAATAACAACATTAGCAAATACTTATTACTTTAGCTAAAGCTAAATTAGAATTTGTAAAAGTATTTTTTTAACCCGATTCTTTTCTTTGCGTGTGTAAAATATACTCAATCAGCTACTTAATATATGCTTTAGCACACCAAGAAATAAATTCGATTATGGTTAGACAAAACTGAAGCTACAGGTTGAATTTTACTATTTTTTACATGGTGTTTTTTGTAATTTTATAGGAAGGAAGGAATTTTGAAAATTTACATGTAAGTTAATTAATATTCTTTAATTCATGTTGGGATCCAAAATTCTACAGTAATTGCAGATTCCAAAATTGCTAAGAAAATAAAACGAGTTCCGTTTTAGAGAAGAAAATTTCCATTGAACCAATTTTTATCTCATTGAGATATAATATGAAATTACTTTGAAAATTGCAGCAGTTCATACTATTTATTGATGACTTTTATAAATAGTCTGAAATCTATATATATAAAAATGAATCCCTGTTTCCCTTGGTCATGCCATAATTTGGGAACGACTTTACCGATTTCATTCATCTTTTTTTTTTAAGTTTTCTAATACTTTGTAGAAGGTTCTTACGGAAAGAAAAGTTAAGAAAATTGTATGATTTCGGAAAAATTTACAACTATTTTAACTTCCCGAGTTTTACAGTTGGCGCATTTGATGAATGTGAATTTAGCAGACAGCTGATTTATTTTTTTGTAACAAAAGAATTGTCAATGAAAGTTCGTTTGTTAGTTTGTTTCTCAATCACGCCTAAACGCTTGCATCGATATTTTTCATTTTTTGTCCGAAGGTAGTACATATTCCAACTTAACATATAGACTAATTTTGTTTCGGATAATATATAGGGTTTCAAAATGGCGGATCCAAGATGGCGGTTGAAAATTTTAAATTGGAAGCGATTTTCATGAAAATTGGTACTCAGGGATTTTGCGCGATACTGGTTCCAAATCCGCTGTCCAAATTTAGAAATTCAAGATGGCAGATCCAATATGGCGATCAAGATTTTTCGATTTCATCGGATTTTAATGAAAATTAGTACAACGATTGTTTTGACTGTTACAAAAATTTATAAATCCAAGATGGTGGACCCAATATGGCGACCAAGATTTCTCAATTCCAACGGCTTTTAATGAAAATTAGTACAATGATTGTTTTTGGGCCACTGATTTTGAATATTATCAAAATTTCCAAATCCAAGATGGCGGATCCAACATGGTGACTAAAATGTCTTGATTACAACGGATTTTAATGAAAATTAGTACAATGATTATTCTGATTGAACTAATTTCGAATATTACCAAAATTTCCAAATCGAAGATGGCGGATCCAACATGGCGATTAAAATGTCTTAATTACAACAGATTTTAATGAAAATGAGTACAATGGTTATTCTGAGGCAACTAATTTCGAATATTATCGAAATTTCCAAAATCCAAGATAGCGAATCCAACACGGCGACCAAAATGTTTCGATTTGGACGGATTTTAATGAAAATTGGTATAATGATTATTCTGATACCACTAATGGGAAATATTATCAAAATTTCCAAATCCAAGATGACAAATCCAATATGCTGATCAAAATTTCTTGACTTCAACGGATTTTCATGAAAATTAGTACGATTTTTTTGGGGCCACTCATTTTGAATATTATCAAAGTTTCTAGATCCAAGATGGCGGATCCAATATGGCGAAAAACGATTTCTCGATTTCAACGGGTTTTAACGAAATTTGGTACAATAATTGTGTTAATACCACTAATTTTGAAGATTACCAAATTTGAATTTTCAAGATGGCGGATCCATAAAGGGTTTTCGGGTTGTATCAATTTCTAGGATATAACAAACTAGAACATTTGAGAAGTGTTCAATTAGTAAGTATTTACCCAACACCGCGTGAAACCGGGTAACCCAGCTAATATTACGATAAAATTACATATTTTTCCCTATTATGGAAGTCGATTTCAGTGGACTCGACTAGCGAAAACGCTTATTTACAAAAAATTTAAATTCCTTCAAAGAAAAAAATTCATTTATAGCCAACATGATCAAAAATAAAATTTTCCGGATTTCGATTTTAGCCTTGTGATAAGATTATGGGTTACTTAAAAAGCAAGCAAAAACATAAAGTTCATCCACACTGCTGTAGACCATTAAAGAAGAAAAGAAGAAAATTTCCAAGGGTTCGAATTCGGTGCTCATTTCATCCCGCAAACTGATCTATAAAAACTACTCTAAGGAAAAATAGATTAAAAAATGCAAAAATGAATGTTAATTCCGAGTTCTTAAGAATCGTCCGTGTTCGTGTTCGCGTCTACCCAACATACTAAATTTCAAATACAAGACATATATCCTTAAATTCGAGTTCGAGGCAAAAGTAACTTTAAGCATAACTACAATCAGAAACGAAAACGAAGAAGATTTAGGCGTATACGAAACAAAGTTAAAAACTTATTACAATGATACATATATTATTTACCTTAGTTCTATCGAAGTTTAACCTTATATAATGTTATCCAGTATCAATTTTCGAATAATATAATGTCTTTATTTAGGTTTTTCTTCGAATACACCTGATAGAGATTTTTAACCTATTACAACTTGTTTGTTTTCATATGACGACACAAACAATTTAATATCAAAGAAGAAAAATATATCTACTTTTCAGATTCTAATTTTGATATAAAGAAATTAATACTTAAAAGGTTAACTTTATTCCCTACAAAAGCAGGTTTTCAACTAACTTATTCATAATTGCCTCTCACTGTAAAAATATAACAATGGCTATTTAATGAAAAATAAATAGGTATAAATTAAATATGAAATAGGTTTTCCTACTGATTAAGGCTATAACTATCATGTAAAATTTTCACATATACCTACAAACCGAGCATTGAAAAAACCCAACAAAAATTTAGAAATTTAAGGAAACATTATAACCAATGCTTTTAAAGCAATATTTTTAAAGTTATACAATAATGTGATGCATACAAGTTGTTGAATTAAAATTGTTTGAATACGACTAGCTGACTTTAAATACCTCTGTAGAAATTGCATTTTTGATATTATGTTTTTTTTTGTAATTTTTGCTTTTGTTTTGGTTGAATGAAAGTTAAGGATTTGTGGAGCATTCGCAAAATTTTTCAGATGGTATGTAGATTTTTACTAATCTGCAATGCAAAAGTGCAAGTCGCTTCAGTGACAGAGGCCTCGGCTTAAATATTTTGATTTTTTTAAATATATATTTATAATTCAATTATTAGAAAGTACAGACTGTTTTCAGTGAGACTGCAAGGTGTTGAATGAATGAATCATGGAGTGTTATTCACATTACTAGAAAAACCCTTATCTTTTTCGAAGAACGTATTACATAAAAGACCGACAAAAATGCAAACAATTTATGAGGAGGAAACAATTAAATATCTATTGTTTACGTAATTAAGAAAAAAAATTTCACATGGGGAGCAATTTAGAGTACAATAAATTATATAAACGTGATTAGCAACAATCGGTGGTGGAGTTTATAGAGTGCGAAAATATAAAAATTAACGAGATTATTGCCAACGAAAAATTCTGTCACGCCAGATATTATACGGCGTGACGTCACAGTAATTCAACGTAAGAAATCGCTGAGAGGCAAAAACCTTTCTCAACCAAAATCGTCCATCCGTTGCCCAGGTCCCCTCCATTGGCCAATTGTTTTGTCCAAATTTTGATGAGTAAGTGAAAGTAAAAACTGTGCGGACCTGGTGAATTTAAATGTTTGGGACAAATCGGTTATCTGCGCCTGAGTTACGGTTCGATTAATCAGTCGATGGTATTTCCCCGTTTTTTCTTTTGATTTTTGTTCAGAAGCATTGGCCCAAGTATTTTGGTATTTAGTTCACTACACTTGTATGAACAATTTGATGATAGAATGCCGATAAATGTGTAAACATATTCGGTTTGTTATAAATATTGTTGTTATTTTTTGATACGGATTAAAATTTCTATATTTTGCATATTTTTAAACAAAATTTGAAGTAACTTGTAGCAATGCTACTTTGCATAACAAATTGACTGTTTCAAATGGAGAAACATCCCAGCAAGCATTTCGAAAATGATTTGCTAACTTTAGTCTGACTTATAGATTGGATGCTTTTTTCTCCACTAGTACTGGTTATTGGACGGAAATATTTTATGGCTAGTATACCGACATGAAATACTACTACTAGGTAAAATTTCATTTAAATCCGTGTCCCCAAGGTCGTGCCCCCTCCTTGTAAGTATAAGTGTAAAACCTAAATTGAATAATGTATATGCAATGTTATCAAATTAAGGCGGATGGTAAATAATACATAAATATCCCTAATATAGCTTGAATTATTCATTGTTTTGCATATAAATGCAAATAAAATGAAATAAAAGCAATTGGGCCTTTTCAGGTAGTCCTAAGCTTGGGGTAGCTATAAAGACATTTGGGGATTTTTATCCATTGACCTACCTTCGAACAACAGGAATAAAATTTGTGGAGAAAATGTTAGTCTTATCCTTCAAAGCAATAAAACTTTCGCCCCTTGCAATAAAATTCTGAAGGCAGAGGATTGAATGTTCAATCGCTGCTGGCCTGGTGCAAGGTATCGTACAAAATCAACCGCTTTTGGTAAGGAGATACATCTTCTTTCCCGAAAACTCCCATTCATTTACAAAATACAATCTTACAGCCGTGTTCGTACCGAAATTTTTTCTTCGCAAATCAGAAAATAGTATGATATGGTTGTGAGGCCAATGATCTCTTAAACAGCTACAGCATTCTCGGAAAAAAAAACCTAAGAAATCATAAAATTTTTAGATAACCAAGTTTTCTTCAGGCACCAATTTTATTTTTCTATATCAATTCGGAAAGAAGTTACAACCAAGTGGTTGAAGTGTCCCGGATTTCCCCTATGAGGGTTGAACCTTTTCTTTTCGAAGTCGTTTAAAAATTAGTCGAATTTCTGTAAATCTACTTTAAAGTTACTGACTTATTAAGTTGATTCTCGTAATTATGAAGGTGAAATTACATTTTGTACGTCCATCTGGTAAAGTCTGTAATTGGGCCATACCTTACATAAATATACATAATATTTTAGATGTACTATGTTTAATTAAAATTAATAAATTTTACTGCCTTTTTGGTGGCGACCTCATGGTAACTTACTGTCGCGTTACTTTTAACAGCTTGAAAGACCCTGACTATCCATAACCCTGGACGGTCAGAAAAATGCTAAAATCTCAAAAGATTCATAATTTAAAAGTGCACTTCCTTCTGGTGCGAGATGAGTCATCCTCAGTAAGTTTATGCAGTACACCTTACCATTAGCAATTTCATCTTCACGTACCCCAGTTGCTCTCACCCGTAGCATTATTCTCGAGTGAGACATCCGATAGTCGAACCCCTCTGCACTTGATACTTCCTGTTCGAGTGATCAATTGATAAATGGGCAGCGTTTTAATGCAAGCGGTGAGAATCCGAAGGTTGCAACATCACACGGATTCTCGCGATAGAAGCCAAGATATATGCGCATATATACAAAGAAGAAGAAGGAAGTGCTTACCGGTGTACCGCACAGGGAAGGGAAAAAAACGCGCAGACGGTTACCCAGATTTTTACTGTGCGGTCTCGTTCACTGTGTGCAAATTTGAATTTTTCGACGTCATCAACATCATCCATCCGCGCCACCGCAGAGTTCAGAGTAACGCAAGTTCAGATAAAATTCACCAGAGCCCCGTGAAAAGCATTAAAAAGGTTGTAAACAGTAACAACAGAGTGGAAACCGTCGAGAGGCTCCTCCAGGTATAATAAGCCCGTGAGGCATGCGCAATAGACCGTGCTTCCCAGTGTTTTGCCATGCCACCACACAAAGCCCCAGCGATCAGGTGGAGTTCGCCTCCAGTTCGAGTCAGTTTTCAGTTATGGAAGACGATCAGCAGCGGCTGGTAAGCTCAATCGGTGCTCAGGTTATTGTGTTAAGGTGTATAATTTAAATTAATAGTGCTACATTACCTCCTATAAAACACCTGATCCAACATATTTTAAAAATCTCCGACAAATTCTTTAAGATCATACCATAAAATTTTCCAACTACAAGTGACTCAGTTCTATAGGAGATCGTGAAAAGTATATCTGAAATCGTTCATACCCAAACATTTTTGTAAGAGAAAGGAAAAGCGTTATTGTCTTATGATTACGTTCGTTCCCGGTTTAAAATTCATAGCTGTCGTATTACGCGTGAAAAGTGAAATTGTTTAATAATTCGAGAAGTAACAATTCGCCCAACTAAGGTGACTGCCAGTAAAAGTGATCTCAAGCTCGCGGTTGGATTGAAGACCGGAATGACACCGGATTGGGTCCAAGGAAAAAAGATCTCTTAGCGAGCTTACTATCCTTCATCGCTGGAATTTGCGATATTTATTTTAATTTATTAGATTTACAAGGTGTGTATATTTTTATTATTTTTCTTTTAGTTTAACGACACAGTAAAGCTACACGGGGTGGTTGCCGGTATATCGTATAAAAATATGATTAACACGTTTTAACTTTTTTAATTGTAGTTTAATAAAACTGCATAAGATCCGGCGAATCTCTGGTCCGGTCTTATTTTACATATTTATATCGATTATTGTATTATTAAAATTGGGAACAAATATTATCTCCAGGGACCAAATTATTTTTAGTCATAATGAAATCAGACATGTGGAAACAAAATCTCCCTTCTCAATTGCCAAAAGATAGGCATCATCAGTGATACTTTGGGTCGAAATTGTTACTGAAACAGATTATTAGTGCGATATTATTGATTCAAATAGTATTTTCAGGGCAATTTCTAAAATTCAATAATTATGTATTTATGAGTATGAAAAACAAAAAGAAGCTCCAATTCCTATTAAAGCATAGACAAATATTACACCTTGCGATGACATTTCGATCGCTTATTTTGGCACGTAACACTCAAAAGAACGTACTACCAAAGAATATCTATAACAAGGTAGATAGTAATAAAGAAGTCATTGAGTCAGCGTGAGAGAAGCACGCAAATTTGAGAGGAATTTTGGAAAAATTCTACAGGATGCATATTACACAAATTTTTTATTAAAAAACCTTCCTAGAAATACATTACACATTGTTTTTTTCACAGGCAGACACCAAACATCTAATATGATACTTATTACCATTATTTATTTACAATTAATTAAATTTTATTTAATTAATTGTATCTAAAAATATATTTTTTTATTTAAAAACTTTTAAAATCATTAAACCGTCTGTACTTTTCTTCAGCGAGCAGCATACACAACAATATTCGTTCCAGGTCGCCTTTAAAAATGCACAAGATAAAAATAAAAATAATCTCACCCGTATTTATGCTCTTCTTCGATTCGTCATTTCTCTGTAACTTAACATTGAAAGAGGAGAGAGAATTGAGGAAACATTACCAATGCAATCATTTCAGATCGCTTTTAAAAATGCATTATACAAAAATGCTTCATTTTATATCTTACGCTTTAAATGCTGTCTGTGAAAATTCTTTGTTAACTATTTCTTTCTCTATAAAGTCGAAATTGAAAGTATCACGCTTTAAACCCCCGAAATATAATAGTAATTCAACTGCGTCGAATTCGAAAATAAATATACTCACAAAAATTACAACACGTCATTTTTATATGAAAACCTTAAATTTTGTCCCTACGTTATCTTAAAAATCTCTATGAATAGTTAGGGCAGAAGTACCAATGATCAAAATGATTAGATTATTATCATCGTATCATAACAGCAAAAGACATACTACATTTTTGTTTGCCGTTTATAGAATTCTTAAGACCTAAGGAACATGTTTCACCACTGCAATTCGTTCGTTCGATAAGCCCTTTATACATCTTCTACTATAGGCCTACACTACGCAAAGAATAAAATTTAATTACTAAATATCAACAGACAACAGCAAACATTTTTAATAAAATGTGGAAGATATTTTGTACATTATCCACTATTAATAAAAACCTTGCATTATCTGTAAATACATATCACCTTTTACTTGGGAAATTTGTTTGAAGAATAATTCGGAAAATAACAAAGCTTAACCCTTTATAGCCCCATGTGACATTTCTGTAACAAACCTCAAAAATCCCGCCAGAATACGCACCAAATGTATTTAGTTCATTCAAATCGGCGCCACTTTGCTGTCACATATTATTGAACAATGTAGTATCCACGGAAATCATCATAGACAGCGTAAACTGTTAACAGTTAATCGATTAGAATTTCGCCCGTAATTGAAAGTGACAAGTTGAAATTCGAGCAAATTTTAAATTTTACAAAAAAAATACAAAAAGTGTGTAAAATTGTGTTATTTTCTTGGAAACCTATAGATAAGTGAATGAATATGTTCCTTCCATACCAAATTAGTTTTTTTTGTTTACGTTTAACTCAATTTTACAGTAATGTTACACTCCCTTAAATGTGAAATAAATAATTAATAATACATATTTTTTTAATTTCTGAGAAATATGTATTTTTTATTTCCCTAAACCTGTCAATTTTTAACATAATTTTAATGTTTTATGATCTTGGGCTATAAAGGGTTAAGTTTCTAAATATTGTGAAGTACTCGTAAAAAAATAAATATATAAATGATTGTTGACGTGAGTGGGTATTTGTATTAAGAATATTGAGTCGAATTTCTTATAAGAGAATAAATAAAAATTGTCACGTGCTGGTATAACAACAAAAAAGTTAAAATGTTAGTGACAACTTAATTCTTAAATAAATAAACAAGTTTAACTTTTGGAGGCGAACGCGTGTTCTCTAGTGTTATTAAATGCAACGTCTGTCTGGCTCATACGGTTTGATTGCATTCTTTGGTCATATACAGAAATTTGTTTTATAAAAATTACCTCAGTATTTCAATAGCAATGTATAGGGTTTTTACACCGCATCATACATTTTTTTACGTGAAAGCTAACATTTTAAAATAAATTAATGAAATATAAGCACATTGGATTTGAAAATATACGATTGATAAGCAAATACGAACAGTTTTAATTAATAAGTGCACATTTTTAATAACTTTTAAATAAAAAATGGACACTTTTTGGAAAACACTTCAATTGTTACGATATTTAAGAAATATAAAAATTTTATGTTTACTATTACTTTCGATTCAAATATAGTTTCGAATAAAATCAAAGCGCACGAATATATTTCAAAGAAACACGTTCGTTTTTAAAATAATCAAAAAGTTTTTAAAGGAATTTATTCAGAAAATTAAAAATACATGAATAAACATCAAAATAGACGTTGTCCCCTTCAAAGTACTCTCTATCAACTGCAACGCACTTATGCCAGCGCTTGATCCAATCCTCGAAACATTTTTTGATACTCCTTTTTCAGTATGGTCATCAGAGCCGTCTTCGATTTCTCCATTATCTCCTCTTGCCTGCTAAAACGCGTTCCCCGGAGGGGTGTTCTTAGTCGACCGCAGAGAACCAAATCAGACGAATTTGGTGGCTGCTGGATGGTGTTCATTGAGTTCTTGGTAAAAAAAATGGCGGATTAACGATTGTATCATA
The DNA here is from genome assembly GCA_949715965.1 of Dysmachus trigonus. Classification (NCBI taxonomy): domain Eukaryota; kingdom Metazoa; phylum Arthropoda; class Insecta; order Diptera; family Asilidae; genus Dysmachus; species Dysmachus trigonus. The sequence continues at coordinate 56,398,869 of OX454323.1, read as the reverse complement.
TTATGCGACGGTGTGTTATCGTGGTGCAAAATCCAGAGTTGGTTGTCCACAAATCCAGTCTTTGTTGGCGAACTGCTTCACGCAAACGTCTCACAGCTCCCAAATAATACTCCTTGCTAACTGTCTAACCTTGCGGCAAGAATTCATGATGTACAATACCGTTGTAATCCATGAAAACCGTGAGCATCGCCTTCTTTTTCGACCGAAAAAACATCTTGGCTCATTCGGTGAACACTATTCACTTCCTTGATGCCTGGATTGCGTGTCATACTCATAAACCCACGACTCGTCTCCAGTTATTATGCGTTGGATGAATGTTGGGTTGGATTCAGACATCGAAATCATGTCTTTCGCGGCCTTTTTTTTTGCATGAAATTCAGTTCGTTTGGCACCAGCTTTGCAGCAACGCGTCAGAAGTCCAAATCATTAATCAAAATGCTTTGAACGAATCCATAAGCCATGTTTAAGTCTTCTCTAATGGTCAATTTGTGTTATAGATCTTTTCGTCGGTTTTCGATGTCGAAGGCCTGCCACTGCGTTCGTCATCCTCGGCGGACTCACGCCCGTCTCTGAAGCGTTCGTGCTACACATAAACGCTTGTTTTTGATAAATTATCGTTGCTGAAACACTTTTCCAACATTTCCAAGGTGTTTGCACTGTTGAATCCGTTTTTAATGCAAAACTTAATACAAATTCGTTAATGCAAAGCCGATTATATTTTTAAACTTGTAAAATTAAATATTCTGAAAATATGTATAAAATATGATTAGGAGTTTTATTAGCGTCAGCGTGACTGGGAACACGCACAGATGCAGATGTATTCAAGCCAGCGTCACTTTTATAAATACGTTTCAATTTGGCGGGAGTGTCAAAGTGTGTATGGCAGATGTGGCAAGCATACAACAACAAAAAAGTCAAATCAGGTGACCACAGGGTGGTTCTTCAGAAAATGTTTTGGTGGTATGGAATGTACATATATGATAATTACATTTATGTGTGTTAGTTTTACCTTTCAAAATGTTATCCTCAGAAAAATGATAACATATAGCTTGTTTTTATATTAATATAGCCATTTTTAATACAATCAATTTGGCACCCGCGCGGCGACTCCCGGAGTACTATACTTTTCTTGTTATGTTAGAACGAGTTGAACATCAGCATGACAGACATAACACTGCGCCTGATTCCATACATATTTTTCGTGGTTAAAAAGGATGCCAAGGTATGCTTGTTAATACGAAGAGAAAATGCGTCATTCAGACTTTGCAAAGGAAAGTCTTCTCACTGCTTCTAAAGTTGAATGGCTTAAATTTTTTTCAATTGTATGAATGACTGACATCATAATTAACTGCTTTAGTTCATCATGTCCAGTGTACTGTCCACGCTGGCGGTGAGATCCTATTGTTTATGGATACAGAAAGCGTGAAATTTTATGCGAAGAACAAAGTCACAAATTCCGCTATGACCTATTATATTATCGCAATGTTGCAAGAAAGGGCAAAATGACATGATACGGCGAGATGATGATGGCTCGTTAATGTTCTAATTACTTGTATGCCCGGTATATCTGGTAGATCTTGTGTACATAGCTATCTTGAATCTTGCACATCGCGAAGATGAGCATTTATTCGAGATGCTACTGGGTCGGGCAATAACATGTCAGCGATCCCATCGCACAATTTCTCACATACCGAGCTGGCGTTATACATAAAGAAAACGTGTAATTTGTTGCGGAAAATGTCACAGATCTCTTAGCGGTTACCACACTTAATTGTGCGACTCTCAAGCTGGCGATTGAAATAGTATTAAAATTGTTTGAAATTCAGTAGGTGGCCTTCGGCGGGATTTATTCGGTTTTATTGATCAAGAGAAGGTACACTAATAATAGAAAACTACGGAATCTACCTTTACAATGTTTTTATTTTTAAAAATAAAATGCATCTGACTGAAAACTTAATAATACTGAAAACAGAAATATATTTTTGAAGGACGAACCATTCTCAAATTAAGTTGCTTTAATTACATTTCAAGGCTAACGTCTGGAAGCGCATTATTTAAAATTAATGTTCTCGATCTTGGACTGAAAAACGTGACCTAATGGTCATTAGATTCGCAAAACTCTTAAAGCAATTTTTTGTTTATTATTTGCACCATTTGTGTCAGGCGCAAAGATGTCGTTTTGTCTTCCATCTAATTATCATATCTCACTTAACATTTAAAGCATTTCCTTAAAATCTCAACATAAAAAATCACATTTCCGCTCAAAGTAATTTCCATACAAATTGTATTGGGTGTATGCCAAATATAAATCCTATGTATGAGCAGAAACGCTGGATGTGGCGTAACTGCATATTAACACAGAATTATGCAAATAGTTGCATATACTACAAATCTTAATGCTTTACTTCCTTAAAGGGGGAGGATAAGGATTGCGAAATGCATTTAATTTCACAATTTCGTATTATATAATAATCACATCTAGGATAGTTAATTACAAGGGGAGTTGTAATATTTTATATTTAAGAATACGATTAAAAATTCCACCAGTAACTATTAAGGACAACATGCTATACGTATTTTATTCGATTCAGTTTAAGCAAGTTTAATTATGCCTTCGTAAAATGCCACGGTAATGAATTAAACACTTTATTCTTCAAGTTTTCTCAGAACGACATTTTCAAAGTCAAGCACAGCTGCAATGATAATGATAATTTAGCACTACCAGAATTTTTATAAACACCAAAATTTAGTGATTACGGAAGTTTCTGTAATGTTTAATATTTGAGTTCTTATAAAATAACGAACAATAAATTTGCCAAATATTTTTTTTATTCGAACCATCAGTTTAGTCAAAACTTTATAAAATAACATAATTAATCTGTAACATATTGGGGAGCGTTCAAGTATTACGTAACGTATTTTTTGTAGATTTTAGACCCTTCCTGCCCTCCATGTAACGCATCGTAACGTTTTTCTGTACCGTTTTTCTGTTGTTGCAATACCCCCTCGCGCCGCTGTAACGCACCGTAACGTTTTACAAGTGGACATGTATTTCGGTCCTTACGTAGATAAAATAAAGAGAAGTGGGCCTAAGTGACTCCCCTGCGGGACCCTGATGTAACTAATATCTTGTTCAAGGTGGAAGGACGAAAGGAAGCCTGATATGTCCTGTCCTGGTTGAGGTGGAAAGCCTAGATTTAGTAATTTAAGGATTAATTCGCAACAAGAAAGCTTATCAAAAGCCTTGTTAAAGTCAGTACATATATAAAGTATGTTTGTAAAACTTTTTGGAAGGCTTCAGTAACCAAGGTAATAAAGTCAATGAGATTCGTAGAAGTAGAACGCTCCTGAATAAGGCTATACTGTTTTGTTGAGACAAGGTGTTTGCATAATAGAAAATTGTGAGTGTACAATTGATTCAACAATTTTTGGGATATACGAGTTTAACAATGCGCCTATAGGGCAATCAAACGATTTTACTCAGATCAAAATTTTGATCATGTTGGAATAAAAATGAGACCATGGCTTTTTAGTACTAACATCCAATGATGATCATTTGCAGTTCTTAACAAAAGAAACACACAAATCTCAGAGTGTTTTAGACCTGTATCGAAATAAGTGATTTAAAATTTTATTATGGAAACATTTTTAGTTGAAAATCATACGTTTTCAAAACGTTGTAAAAATAATTTGCCATTTCATGGTTATGTTCCAGGGTTATGTTTTTCACGCGTGTCTATATAGGTATGTATGTGGGATTCTTTATACAATGGAAGCATCCCAACGGCTGGATGGATTTTAATCAATGAGGTGTCTATCGGTTTGTCTACACAGTGCGATGGTTATAGACTAGGTTTTGTTTTTATAAAGCCAAGATGGCGGCCATTAAATACAAAATGGCGGTAGAGAGGAAAAAATAATTGAGTACCATATTGAGAGGAGATCTTTAAAAATCAAGATAATGTTTCCTAGACTATTTTGCAGCCGTTTAAGAATTACACAACCTGAAAATTGTGTAATTAGGTTCTCTACATATTTCTTGTTGCGCGTAGTGAATGAATCTTTTGTATTTCCTAAAGTACTCATTGAAGTTACATTGTTTATAAAAGACTAAGTTGGTCTATATAAAATGCCTGAAGTAAATAGTCTATTTATTTTGATAAGGATCAAAAAAACTAAAAAGTCGTCAATAAAAAAGTAAATTCAAAAATTCAAAAAATCTGACTGTGTAAAAAGCGAACTAAAAAGGTGGAAACAAGATGACCTAGGAACAAAGTAGGATGTATAATGGAAATCCTTTTTTCCTTAAATTAAAAGAGTCATTGTTATTATGATAAATAAATACAGTCGAAGGGATCAGATTTATTTACTTGCTGCGACTTCTGCTACATGTATGCCTCCGACTGCAATTATTTATTATATGTATATTGTATTACGCCAATACTATCTCATATGTTTTCATGGTGCTCAAATTGCGGACTTTCATTTCATTACCGGATGGATGGACACAACATGATTGTATAATTGTACCCCATCCATGACCTTTCAAAAACAGAAATACGATAATTAATATGAGGTATTTCTAAGCACTTCTGAATGTTGTTAAACTTTATTACTTAATTTTTGCTGAAATCCTAATCAACCAAATTTGCATATTCAGCGAATAGCACTTTTATTGACCCAATAATTTGTTAAGGAACGCAAATTCACGCTCGTTCCGACGCTGACCTTCTTGAGGACTGTGAATGTGTGGACTGTGGTTGAGCCTAAAGATATAATTAAGTATTTAAATGAGATCCAGTTGGTTTAAGAAAGTTCACCATGAGGCTATTGCCGCTCTTCACTTTTGCGTAGATTCAGTAATAATGCAACGCAAACGCACCGCGCCGCGCCAGGGGGTTTGCTTGCTTTGCATAACCGTGCGATTATTTCTCACCTGGAAGAGCCATCGTCGTCTCGTTCGGTTCGACAGTCGCCGACTCGACTTATGCAATTCAATTGAGACCCGGTCATTATTTTCACGAGCAGTTGAATGCTGAAATGATGTGCCGGTCGGGTCTCTAGCCTTTCGCGGCACCTTGCTTCGGCTTCGTTTCTTTGGAACAACCTCTTGGGATCAGGTTAACTGGCGATTTGGACGACTGCTTCCGTAGATTAAGGTAAATAACTAAATTGCCGCCTCGAACTGAGGTCTTTTTACGAAGGACTGCTAACCTGTCGGAATCATGCTTTTTAACAATTGCCTCGATCCGATGGTAAATGCTTGGACTTGTAGAGCAGGTTGTTTTGGGAAATTTGTTTGGTATTGTCGTACATCGGTTAAAAATATTGTCCCAATTCAACTTTCCAAAAATGAAATCTCTTACCTTGTATGGTAAGCTTTCATTTATTAAGTTATTCTTCATAGCACTGATTATTTTTATAGTATGTATAATAATAACACTGAAAAAAGAAATTTTTCTATTTTTCGTAAAATTTGAAGTTTCTAACTTTAGAGAAAATTTGTTTAATAGCATCGCCCAGACACTTTTACCTACTATATTTCGTATACTTATGCACTTTTTTTGATTTCTATTTATTATCGCTACCCCAGGCTCTCTAGGAATTTTATGCTATGTGTAGAAAAGGTATAGGTAGCCGATTAGTTTAGATATACTAATGTAGAAAAAATAGCGCGGTTTTTAATTAAGAGCGTCGTATGATAGCTACTTTTCGTAAGTATCACCCTTTTCAAATTACTTCAAATCTTCAGCCAGATACGTCATTCAGCTTGAGTTTGACAGCCATTGAAAGAGAACAACTTTTGTATTTTTAAAAAAATGAAAAAAAATTGATTATCGAGCAGTAATAAAATTCTTGTTTTTTTAAAATAAAATTAATGATGAAATACATAATAGCGGCAATTAACGAATTCACTTGCGTTGTTAAAGCCACTGTTTGTTTCGCTGTAATAGCGATTTGATAAATTTGATAAATAAATAAGTAATCGAACGAATTTACTACCATGCTCCCAGCGATTATTGCGTGATTTTAGCAAATGATTTCGAAATCACATAAAGCAATTTTCACTGAGCTTAGGTGATTTCGTTTGAAATTTGTAGTTTCTGATGAATTATTTGTTGTGTCAAATTTTCAATTATAATTTAAATGTGAATAGTGATATCATTTTTAGGATTAATAATTTAAAGAGAGAATATATGACTGCAAATACCATTCGTTATTAATGACTGCAAATATCACTCATTAATAACAATTAGGATGTCTTCTAAAATCAAAAATCATGGAAAGAAATGTTTTTAGGGTTGTACATTCGTTTTTAATGTGATTTCATTCCTAATTTCTCGAAAATCACATCGTTGGGATGAATTTAAAACGGTTTTAAGCCAAAATCACGTAATTTTGGTTCAGTAACAACATGGTATAAAACAATTTTAATTTTAATCCGATATCTACAATAGCAATTTTCAAAATATGTAAAAAAAAATTAAATGCAAACACATCTGCCATAAATTTATATACCAATTCAACGCTCAGAAAATCTAGTGAGAAAAGAAATTGGTTCCTTCTGGTCTATGTATTTCTTTAGCTAATATGTTGCTTAAACATTGCATTCTATGTATAGCAGTATAGGAAATGACTAGAATCAACATTTTATCTCAACAAGTTCCCATTTTAAAGCGTGATTAAAACGTTATGGACCAATTAAACTGACATGTTTTACATACATCTACATAGAGATTTAAAAAATACTATGATCTCATTCACATACACTGGCGATCAAAATTAAGGGATCACCCAAAAGAATCTGCATATGTTGCTACTATTTAAACCGCTGTATATTTGCGGAAAATGAGCAGTATGGGATGAATTAAAGCTCATTTTGAAGCTTGAATTGTCTACTTTGAATGGCATGTATTGAAATTAATCAATTAATTATTAATTAATTATTGCTCAGTTAGTGTCGAAAAGTAGAAGAAAGAAATTCTCCCTAAATTTTTTGTGAACAGTGGTTTTTATGGGCTCGAACAAAAATTTGCGAGCAAATCCAAGTGAAGCCTTTTAAAACAGGTTTGTCCTTTAAGGGGACATTCTCATTGAAATGGACAAAAAAACGAATTTTTTGGAATTTTTTGTTTAAACCCTATTGCATTTATTCAAAAAATTTTGTTGATATATTGAATATATAGGCATTGAAGTATACAACAAAAAAAAAAAAAAATTTTTTGTTGTTGTTACGTTTTGCAGCAATAAAGGGTGTAGTACGAAAAGTCCCTTTTTAGCTGGTACCAGTTCCTGCGGTCTTCCTGGAGAAGATAAAGACAAAATTCAAAATGGGTTTTGTTCTTTAGGCTTTTTTCTAGAACATAGACCTATAAAAATGGTACTTTTAATTTTTTAAATTATTTTTAAGACTGTTTTTCTAAAAATTTTAAAAATTGGCCATGTTTTGGAGGAAAGTACGTGTATAAAAAAGAGGGTGGGGTACTTTTATGCATTTTTAAAGGTCTATGTTCTAGTATTTATGTTAATGAGTCGAATGCTTTTTGAGTTTTTTAAATCTATCGAGCAGAATTTGAGATATCACTGGTACCAGGTGAAAAAAAGTAGTTTCGAGAAAAACGCGTTTAAAGTTTTTGTGCGACGCTCCAAATCTATAGAAACCGGTATATATCGTTACGTATATATAGCTATAACTTTCGTTTTGTTTCGAATTTCTTACAACGGTTTGAGGACAGCATTTCTATGATGTTAAGGAATACTTTTATGTAAAAAAAAAAAATCTATTTCTTTTTCACGTCCAATGAGAAAAGGTTTTTAGAGAATTTGCCTACGATTTGGTTCAACCAAGCTATCAGCTGTCAAAGCAAAAAAGGTATTTTCAGCTTAGAACTTCCATTGCTCGGAAACCAACAAGCATACAGAATCGTACAATCTGCCAGACGTCATTCGAAAGCTGAAAGTATCATCTTAAAAATGCTTTCACTCAATTTTATCAAAAATATTTTTTTGTACTGTGTCTTTACCACGTTAAAAACCCTATTTTTGAAATTCTTTTGTTTATCAGCCGTCATTTTGAAAAAATAGATGGGGTCATGAAGGTTCCCATGTTTTTATATTTTTATTTATTCTTAGTTATTCTTTAGTGCGAAAATTAATAACACTATTTTTCCTTTATACAGCGGTTTGTATCTTCGCGAAATATGAACGGATTTGGATGAATAAAATTTGATTTTGACGTTTGTACTCTTTATTTTGAAACCTATATATCGATTTTTTTTTCATCTCCAACCGCTTCATAAAAAAATCCAAAAACGGAGAAAGAACATGATCTTCTTAACTTCCCGTTGAATTCGGCTTCTGTAGGCTTGAAAATAAATTTGCGAGTAATTCCAAGTCAAGGGTTTTGAAACAGGTAATTTTACCTTTAAAACGGGTTTTTTAAATTCTTCTTTGATTTTGGTCAACCAACCTATCAGTTTCCAATGCAAAACCATCATTTACGACTTTGAACTTCCATATCTTTCAAAATAATGATCGTAGAGGAGTTTTTTCAACGCCATGTTTTTTAATGATCAACCTTCAAAATGAGCTTTCATTCATGCAAATCCGTTCATTTTTCGCAAAGATACAGCGATTTAAAAAGTAGCAAAATTTGCCGATCACCGGGTGATCTCTTAATTTTGATCACGAGTGTATCTATATCCTATTACAAAAAAAATTAAACAAACCTTTCAGTACAGCTAAATCTTATAGTATATAAATAGAATTTTTGTTAACGATGGAGTAGTTTTAGACTTTTAGCCAAATCAGCACTGCAACTACATGTAGATTTGATCAATGACCAATAATTGAACACTAAAAAATTAAATCTATGAAAATTCAAATCATGTTAAAAAATTTAACTTTTCAAAAGGTATTTCAACTATTGCGAACATAAAATAATTAGCCTTCGAGCTTATAGGGAAGTTGTTCCAACAAGTTCAGGGCGATAGAGGTAATAATCATAATAGTAATTAAAAATTATAATTCTACTACCTTGTATATGATCTTTAAATTATTACACATTAAAGATATTAGATATTTATCAGCAACGGTAGATCCATTAGTTAATATATCAATAAAATTTATTGCAACTCGTTGAGGCATTCACTTTAACAATGAAATTTCTAAAAAATGCCAGACATCCACGGACCATAAAGCTATTTTTAAAAGAAAGGCATAGCGCTAATGCACGCACTAATCATCTTTAGAATTCTGAAGTCCAGACACCTGTGAATGTTAAATATCTCGAACGCACGCAGTCAGGTGTATGCGCGCGCACAATCCACAGTCTCGGCATTTCATCAGAAATTGCAAAAAGTGGAAAAGACGGCATAATCAAGACGATTACCTAATTTATCAATTGTGTGTATCTAATGTGCTATAATGGTAATTCGGTTCGGTTCTGTTACGCCACATGTACCACAGGTTCATATTCAATTCATCTGTTGTTAACTGCCTGCACCAACCACCTGGTGCATCTGCCTGGACTACCTTGAACATCATTTAGCCTAGCTCCTCCGGATCTTCGGGAATGAATTCATAAAATCCATAATGAAGAGCTCATTCTTATTGCGTGCATATGCAGCAGACTAAGAGAAAAAATGGAAACGAGACAAGAAAACACAAAATTGCTCTCGAAAATATTGCAAGATCCTAATCTTGAAAGCCCCGAAGAATGGATTAGGTTTTCTCAGACACCTGGGAACCATGCTGATCTGTACGGGAATTTTGCATTTATGTCTCGTCGGAGAAGAAGCAAAAACAACATATTAATAGATCAGAAATATTCCGCGAACAATCATGAGAAACTAGCTCATTTAGCCAGATCATAAGCGGGATTTAAGTCGATCACTGGCTGGATTAGATTTGCTTTGCTAATGGTCCAAAAAATGTATGTATCAAGAGGTATGATCCGAGTTAAGCTATCTCTGTATGTCGAAACTCGAAAGAGATCATTGTCAAAATTGGGTAACCTATAGGTTGTTTTTGCAAAGTCGCCTTAACTTCGATCTACTTTTGATCCGATTGCATAATCGATTATAGCACCCGATATAATTCCTCTTTTTCTTCGTGATCTTAATTGTGCCGCTTTCTATTTCTTCCTCGTGATCGAATTTTTTTCTTGTCGTTTGTTGATCGGAATCCGGAAGGGTTTCAGAAATTCATACTAATGATAGATGATAGAAAGTCACGAGGAAGAGGACATTTCGATGAGATGATTTATACGAATTATAATTGGTTTTTAAATGTAAAGAAAAAATAAAAACAAACAAACACTGTTCTATTTATAGTAGAGAATAATAAATTGTATTCAACAATATCTTCGACGATAGCTTTTAGACTATTGCTCAGACTTTGTATTAAACCAAATTTATAAGCATTTGCATACATGTAAGTTTTCTTCAGGGACGAATTTTCAAAATTTAGAAAAAAATGTATCTTTTTTTTAATGTGTTTATTTTTAAAAACCACATAAGTCGAATTAATCACTTAGAAAATTATATGGGACATTTTACTAGTAAATGTTACTGCCAAATATAGTAAAAATTACCAATCTACTTGATTATTCGTACCAATTTAAAGGAAATGTAGTCTAGTAGTGTTGGACAATTAATAAACAGTTTGGACAAAGTGAATTCCACATCGATCAGTCTTCAAGAAAACAGGAAAATAATAAATAAAAGAGATTACTTGAATAACTAGTTCAGTAGAAAAAATGTTATCATTTTCCTCTATTTTTAATTTTTTTTATTGTTGATTACTTAAGTAGCTAAAAATCATTTACTCTTTTTATTTATAAGATCTACTAAATACAAGAATGCAAGCGTCATGCAAACGAGACCAAGACATGACAACTCATCAAGAAAAGAAGCGCTTTAAAAGACTTTTCCAAGTGCTCCTACTGAGGCACAAAGTGCTTCGTTTGTGCTTCAGTTTCATACAAATTTTAACAAATGATGTCCGATATGTAAGCACTTTCTTTGAGCTCCTTGAGAAGTACTTTTTCCAAGCATATCATGAAATGTGGATGAAGAGCTTTGAATCTGCTTTTTCGAAGTACTTCGAATTTTCCTACTGGGAAACGAGACCAAGGCCAAAACTATCATAATCAAATGCATTTAGGGCTTTGAATCATAATACAGTATGCTAAAAAACTGTGAACTATAAACACTCTCATTATTATGTTATTAATTTTTTGTATATTGTCTTTTAAGGTGTACCACCACTTATGTATTAATACCTGGTTAATTTCTTCCTAAGAAAATTCGTTCTGTTTTAACAAATCAAAATAATTTTCATATTTTAACCTTTATTACTCTACAAAAAAAAGAGAGAAAAGTGGTTACATATTAAGTTGAAAGTTTGAAAACTCTTCTATTGAACGATACTTTATTTAACAAGGAAACGTTCTCAGGTGTAAAACTGTTATTTTTGTGACGCAAAAATATAAAAAAAAAATCTTTTTTCTGCAATTAAAAATAAGGGTTGCCACCCCTGAGAACCGAATTACTCACAAAAGGTTAGTATATTTATGAGACATAATTTCCAATTTGTTTCATTCGAAAAAATTCATTTGAACTTGAAATATTTAGGAAAAACTGTTTTTAGGGGTAAACTTTAGGTTTTCAACTCCTAAATGTGCGTATAAAAAAAATACGCATCTCTTATTTTTCGATACTCTATAAAATATTTCAATTTCATCAAAATCGGTGAGACACACCTGGGAACGTTTCCTTGTAAGTAATTAGGTGAAAAATTTGATTGCTTGCAGGGTAATTAATAAAAATTTACTTAAAAGTGTTTTCCCGTTTTTTCCGAGACTTTGAATTTTTCCTATAAGCAAGATAGTTAAAAAATCCTTAATTACATCCTCCGTTCAAAAATCAATTTTTAAATAAACTTTAAAGTCCTGTTCAAACTGAGCATCTTAGAAAAAAGCTTTTTTGTTGTTGTTGTAATTATAAAATAAAACTGAAACTCTTTATATATAAAACAACTTAATGATGAGCAATTTTGTATTATCCATCTGGTCTACCGTCATGCCTAGCACTTCGACATTCACTATTTTACAATTATCAAAATAAGGTGTAATAACACAAACGGTCAGGGTTGAGTGCCGCGATATATGAATCATTCCTTTATTCTTCTTGCGAGCATGAGATTCGTTGATCTCATCGTAACGTTGCCTGAACCAATTTATTCAACTCGTAGATGGAACGAGTGCAACAAAATTTACGATTCTGGCGTGATTAATTTAATCTCAAATCGATTTACATACATATAGAAATATGTTTTATCTGTGTTTAGTCGTTCTTTATTTACTCTTTTAAGAAAATTATAGATTATGGTCAATAAAAAACATTTTTATTTCAGTCGAAGCTCTCTAAAAAGACAATTGTAATTGTACGGCTAATGTATGTTCCACCGTAGCGCCTAAACTACTAATCCAATTTTTTCGAATGAGAAGTCAATCGATTTGTTATTATGGTCCGGGTAACATAGGCTATATTTTATACGAACTAGGTCAATATGGCCGATGTTACATCCAAAAATTGGGGGTCTCGAAGAAAACTTTTTTTTTTGCTATCGTATCGAGATGAAATCGAAAGAGGAGAAAATTCAGAGTTCAAAAATATAAATATAGTACAATATTAAAAAACGGAAAATTTTAAAATAAAAGAAAAAGTTTAAAAAATTGCAACCTGACTACGGAAAAAAATAAATATATTTAACACTTTCTGGTCTAGGTTTTTTCCTTATTAGCATTAGTTGTAGTACTATCTATCTGTTGAACCTACTGCGACATTTTGCTTTTTGTATAAATAACTTTGAAAATGTTTATCAACAAAAGTGTTGTATTTAATAAAACTGCAGCGCTTTGCCCGGAAATCGAGAAAGATAGAGCAAAAACAAACTGTCCATAAAGTGTAAAGGAAAGAAATTTCCAAAACCTTTAACTCGACTAGAGATAATATAATAAACTAAAAAATAAGAAACAAGTTCCTTCTGGCAGTTTCATATTAATAACGTTATAATTTAACTCAAATGCCGTGGCCGTGCGTTGTCAACTAAAAAAAGGAAACATTCAAATTCATAGAGAAATAAAACCAATGGAGATGCCGTCAATCAAGGATAAAAAAATACGCACGACCACGGCATTTAATTATTAACGTTATTAACCCGTTAAGGCCCAAACGGACGCATTTTCATAAGTTTTTTCAGCCGCTTTAAATTATACTTAATCCTTCGCACAAAAATTTTGAATTGCTCAATACTGATGTAAAATTTCATGAACTTTCAGAATATGATAATGATTTTTAATAAAAATTGTAACTACGTTGTGTCATGTTCGCTTTTTTCAAAAAAATCGTGTTTTTTCAAAAAAAAATTTCCACAAATCAATATTTATAGCTCGAAACCAATTAGGAATTTGGCGGAAAAGCAACAATATTGCGTCCATGGACCTTGTTCCTTAATTTACAGATGCGTACGCTTTGAAATAAAAAATGGCAGTATCCAAAATGGCGTTTGAAAGTCGAAAATTCAATGATGTATAATATTTTGTCTATTACAAAAGAAATTCTTAATGGATTTATTTAGAAACTTATAAAGGGGGGTTTTTGAGTTCGTTGATTGCGGATCTGAGGTCAAATTCAAGAAATCCAAAATGGCGGATTCAAGATGGCGGACGAAAACATTAAAATTATATAAACCTGAGCATAAAATAGCCCTAGGGGGTTTTTGGGGTCGCTGATTGCGAATCTGAGGTCAGATTTGCAAAAATCAAAGTGGCGGATCCAAGATGGCGGATCCAAGATGGCGGACGAAAAAATTAAAATCATATGGATCTGAGCAAAAATTTGCACTAGGGGGTTTTTGGGGTCGCTGATTACGAATCTGAGGTCGGATTTCAAAAAATCAAAATGGCGGACCCAAGATTGCTAATTAGGGAATTTTTCAGTTCGCTGATTATGCATCTCTTACAAGTCTTTTTTCATTCTAATTGTTTTTGTACTTTTTACATTTTTTTGTTGTATTATTTTTCGTTTTTGGTTGTATGTATATTTGTTATTTATTAAAACTCTATTTTATATATTTTTCTTTTATTGATGAAACAATTCAAATCTTTTTCTTATGTTTTAGAAGCAGTTTCGAAAAAATTATTGGACTTGCTTATGTAAAATTGGGAAACAAGCGGAACAAATGAAAAGATCACAAACGGTGCATATTTTCTGTGTTCTTGTCGAACATTTTGAGAAGTTCGTACAATTTCTTTTTTTCTCTACAGTTGCAGGCTCATGCGGTTGTGAAATTGGAGCTGAAGCCTTCACTAGATAATTTCGAGTTATATCTAATGCAATGTAAAAAGTACAAAAACAATTAAAATGAAAAAAGACTTGTAAGAGATGCATAATCAGCGAACTGAAAAATTCCCTAATTAGCAATCTTGGATCCGCCATTTTGATTTTTTGAAATCCGACCTCAGATTCGTAATTAGCGACCCCAAAAACCCCCTAGTGCAAATTTTTGCTCAGATCCATATGATTTTAATTTTTTCGTCCGCCATCTTGGATCCGCCATCTTGGATCCGCCACTTTGATTTTTGCAAATCTGACCTCAGATTCGCAATCAGCGACCCCAAAAACCCCCTAGGGCTATTTTATGCTCAGATTTATATAATTTTAATGTTTTCGTCTGCCATCTTGAATCCGCCATTTTGGATTTCTTGAATTTGACCTCAGATCCGCAATCAGCGAACTCAAAAACCCCCCTTTATAAGTTTCTAAATAAATCCATTAAGAATTTCTTTTGTAATAGACAAAATATTATACATCATTGAATTTTCTACTTTCAAACGCCATTTTGGATACTGCCATTTTTTATTTCAAAGCGTACGCATCTGTAAATTAAGGAACAAGGTCCATGGACGCAATATTGTTGCTTTTCCGCCAAATTCCTAATTGGTTTCGAGCCATAAATATTGATTTGTGGAAATTTTTTTTTGAAAAAACACGATTTTTTTGAAAAAAGCGAACATAACACAACGTAGTTACAATTTTTATTAAAAATCATTATCATATTCTGAAAGTTCATGAAATTTTACATCAGTATTGACCAATTCAAAATTTTTGTGTGAAGGATTAAGTATAATTTAAGGCGGCTGAAAAAACTTATGAAATGCGTCCGTTTGGGCCTTAACGGGTTAATGTGAAACTGCCAGAAGGAACATATTTCTTATTTTCTAGTTTATTTTATTTATGTATCTCTAGTCGGGTTAAAGGTTTTTGGACTTTTTTTCTCTTAAGGGGTTATTCTACTGTTAAACGGGTAAGAAGCAGTATCTTTTTAAGGGACTACTACCGGTTATAATTTTGAAAAATTCAATTTTTTTTTTTTTACATTTTTCAACTCAATATACCTTCAGAAATCACGTCTCAACATTTTATTTTGATATTCCCAAAAATATAAAAGTTACAGCAAATTAAGCGTGCCCGCCTATTATATATTTATAAGTAAAACAAAAACTTTAAACGTGATTTTCTCAAAATGACCTTTTATCATATGGCGGACACACTAACTCCGAATTGGCCCAACCGATTGGGCTCAAATTTGGAGTGCTTCTTTATTTGAGTATTCTGCACAGGAAAAAACCACAATATTAGTCAAAATTCAATCCAAAAAAATGTAGCAAGTGAAAACAAGTGAAAAAATAAGCGATTTTTTGAAAAAAAATTTCAAACGTCCGCCATTTTGTTTTTTTAATCATTTGTTGACATATTCTGGTTTTTTCCTACGTAAGGGACATTCCTTAATAAAATGCCGTTTGGTTTATTTGTTTCAGACTCTTCGTTTCTGAGATGAGTTGTCCGCCATGGGACGAGTCATTTTTTGAGCTACCAACTTCGGCGCCCTCTATAAACAAGGAAAAAAATGATAAAAATAAGAAAAAAATTTTTTTGTAATATTTGAAATAATTATTATCACCATGCAAAATTTGAAATTGATATATAATAAAGGAGCTGAGAAAAAAATTATTGAAAATTATGCTGTTTTTTTGCAATCTAACCGGTAGTAGTCCCTTAAAAGTGTTGTAAAAAAAAAACTATTAGAGATATCAATTTGAAATTTTGCATGCATCTTTATTAATGAAAAAAATATATAATGGCATAGTTGATTAAAAAAAAAATCGGTTAAAAAAACTTTAAACGCGATTTACTCAAAACGTGTTGTTTTGGTGCGCGGTACATCGTAGAGAAAAAACTAATGAAGCGATTTAGCTAAAAATTTTTTTGCATAGTTATATATCAATCTTACACAGACTGAACCTAAATTGAGCCATAAAAATTGAAATTTGGTTATTTGGGAGCACTTTTTTCATCGAAAAAACGTCCAAAATCGAGCATGCTATTTTCCAACGCTTGTCAAATCGCGAAAATTTAATATTTATGGCTCAATTTAGGTTCAGTCTGTGTGTTTTTAGCTAAACTAATAAAATTTCATCGTTAAATTGATTGCAGATCACCTGGACGACCTGGGCAATGTACCGCGCAAACGACTCTGGCCGTCAGCGCGCGCTACATCAATCATAAACCGAAGCCGCCATTTTGTTTTTTTTTTTTAATCAACTATGCCATTATATATTTTTTTCATTAATAAAGATGCATGCAAAATTTCAAATTGATATCTCTAATAGTTTTTTTTTTACAACACTTTTAAAAAGATACTGCTTTTTACCCGTTTAACAGTAGAATAACCCCTTAAGGGGTTATATACAGTCAGGAGGCCCAAAAACGTAGATTTTTCAAAAAATTTTCTTGAGATGACCTTTTAAGTTATTAATATAAAAATTTGTACACATATTATGGTAACTCTTGAGTGTACTTTTTATTTGTAAAAATAATTATTTTAAAAGCTGCTACAGCTTAATAATTATTAATTAATTAATATATTGTTTTATCTTGTAATTAATCGAAGGAATAATCAAAATAAGAATTTTTGACAAAATGGCGGCTTCTTAAAAAAAAAATCAAATTTTAACAACAATTTTGACTCTAAATTGGTTATAAAATTGAAAATATTTATCGGTGAGCAAAAGCTTCGATTAGTTACTAAAAAATATGCTTTTGTTAAAATTTGAAACTGATCGGTTCAGTCGTTACCGAGAAATCTTGCTCACCGACTTTAACAACACAGTTTTGAGAAAAACGCGTTTAAAGTTTCAAAAGCACTTTACATATATGTAGTACAAAAACTCGGACACGTCATTATAAATATGCGTGTAACTTCGAGAATTTTCACCGGATTGACATGAAATTTTCTGTGGGTGTACTTAAATATATGTACATTACGAAAATAAATTTAAAAAAGTCGATTTTCTGAAAATCCTGACTGTGTATAAACCCTTTATTTAATTAATTTATTTCCGTAATCGGGTCAGAGTTTTTTTATACTTTTTCTTTTATTATATGTTAGATTCCACAGACTATATATTATATTTTAGATTCTACAGATCTTATCTTATATGCTAAATTCTACAGATCTCACAGACGCCTATTAAATGACATTTATTTCAAAACTCTAAGATAAATTGTTTAAAAAATAACAAAATATCTTTCAAATCAGCAACTATGACATTTTGCCATTCCATACCTATACATATACTACGTGTGTATGCAGGATTGAATCGAGATATGGGGTGGATTCAAACTCACACATATTTATTTCAAAACTCTAAGATCAATTGTTTAAAAAATAACAAAATATCTTTCAAATCAGCAACTATGACATTTTGCCATTCCATACCTATACATATACTACGTGTGTATGCAGGATTGAATCGAGATATGGGGTGGATTCAAACTCACACATACGCAGACTGGTTTGAAACTAAGTCGAAATGAAAGCTGCAAGCGAGGAGCCAGTCAAACCAATTGACAATTGAGAGATATTTGATGAATATAAGCTCTACCTTCATTATTCTATTTGTTTGTCAATGCTAATAATTGCCTTTGCAATAAATAAATTAAACTTCCACAAGCATTTAATATTCATTTTCTTTGATGTGTTTCTATCTTTTGCGTATTATATTTCACCACTTCTGATATCACTTCAATCTGCATTCGATCCTTCAATCCCAAGTAGTAAAATATGCGGATTGAAATTTCAGTCCAATTTCGACTCGATCTCTCAACCATACATAATGATAGAAATGGAAATATAATAACACATCATTATGCTATAACCCTTAAAATAACTCCTACAGAGGTAGAAAATATTTTCTTTGGTAGATTTAACATACCTACTTTCTATAGAATTTATCTGTCTGTTTGTGCACTTTAAGAGAAATATTATTATAAAATATTTTCAGTCCTAGCGATAGTTCTCATAGAATTGGGGGAACTTTTAACGATTTTCTACATTGAAAAGTTTTATGTATTTTATAAATGTTTTCAAAAGCTTTCGCCGTAGAATGGGCGTACTCTCGTGAATATAAAAAGAGCTCATCAAATGCATATTTTATTTGATAATCCTGTGTGAAAGTGTAAATTCATGAGTGTGTAAAAGGTTTCTCATTGCCATGGAAGTACATGATTATGCGGTACAATTGTTAGCCCCTTTTTTAGAAATTCTTTAAAGAATTATCTCCTTGTAAAGGACTTTAATGGCTCTGCAAATTGTATCCTCTTAGACAGAGAAGTCGCTCTTTGTAGACCCTTTGGTGCTTCAGAATGTCTTCATTTGTCTATTCACCAAGTGAGTCACAATAAAATTATTCTTATGTAGATTCTGGGGATACAAAGCCCACAGGTGCACGAGTAATAAAATATTTGACTCTCTAACAAGGGCATAATCTCACCCTTTGTTGTATATTATACAGCCTCTTCTCTGATATATGGAGGGCAATTCAGAAAGTACCCGCATAAGTTTTATCATGATGATTTGGAAGGTCTTATTTTTAACAATAAGTGAGGAAGTTTAAAATTTGTCCGATTTTTCATATTTACAGATAAACTCCATACATTAAAGAAATGGACACGCATTAAATTCATGACTGCGATTGAAAACTCAGGAGATTAATTTTTTGATTAATCACTTAAGATTATCAATTTAATTTACCCATACCAATTTTCAATAAAATATTAGGATTAAATTTATAATTGGAAGATCATATGGAATAATTGAATTTACTAATTATTGCACTACCGCCATTGAAGCCGGAATGCAAGTCGACTTAATTTTTACGGACTTTAGTAAAGCATTTGACAAAATTAATCACAGTATCTTGATCTACAAGTTATCTGTTCTTGGTTTTCCCACTGTTTTTGTGAATTGGATCAACTCATATGTCTGATCGAACGCAGCGAGTTAAACTTCGCGAAGCTTTTTCTGACGAAATAAAAAACGCTTCCGGTGTCCCTCAGGGCAGCCATCTGGGACCCTTGCTCTTCATTATTTACATCAACAATGTATCTCTGATATTAAATAACTCAGGGATCTTGTGCTATGCTGACGACGGCAAAATCTTCCGACTTGTATCCAACGAAATGGACTCTGAACTTTTAAATTTTGACTTAGACATCTTTTATAAATGGTGTTTATCAATGGTCTCTATCTCAATATTAGTAAGTGTACATGTATGTCATTTTCTCGTAGGAGGGTTCTCCTGAACTTTACTTACTCCTTGGACGGTCATCCTCTTACACGAGTTGACAAGACCAAGGATTTGGGAGTTGTTTTGAACTCACGTATGTCCTTTGAAGACCACATTGACGCTATAGTAGCCAAAGCTAGTGCTACGTTGGGGTTTGTAAAAAGATGGTGCAAGGAATTTGACGATCCGCGCGTTACTAAAATTCTGTTTTGTACATTTGTTCGCACAATACTGGAGTACGCCCGCCCTGTTTGGTCGCCTTTTTATGCGATCCATATTTCTCGTATTGAGGCTGTTCAGCGGAGATTTTTGCACTTTGCTCTCCGTGGTCTCCACTGGGCTAATCCCAATTCACTACCGCCTTATACCGATAAGCTTAGGCTCTTATCACTCCAGTCCCTCGAGGAAAGACGAAACATCTCCAGAACTGTCTTTGTATTTGACTGCATTCAGGGTACGATTAACTCTCCGGAGTTTTTAAATATTCTAAAAATATTAGTCCCTTCTCGTTCCTTGAGAAATCATGATTTCCTTTTTGTTCCTTACCACAACACAAATTATGGTTTGAATGAGCCGACTTCGTCGATGTCGCGCCTCTTTAATTTACATTATCATAATATTGACTTTAACTTGACTAAAGGTCAGTTAAAATGTCAGCTTTCTTAAGGTCTGCTTAAATATGTAGTAATCAGTGTATTTTGATAAATCTTCAATAATAAATAAATAAATATGTTGTAAAGAATTTTTTATTCAATTTTAATGCATTTGATTTGCCAAATGTGTGTTAATTTTTAATAAATTTGAAGTTTAATTGCATATACTGGTTTATATAAGTAAATATCAGTTGATCCTAACTCGGCGTTGTCCGGACACCAAAAAAGCCTAGTTATTATCGTCCGATGTTTTTTCATGTCCGACGGCAAAAATACTACCGTGCATGTTATTAGCCTAATTTAATCGATGATTACTTTTAATATGCTAATTTTGGACTTGATGTACAAACCGCTTTGGTAAATTATAAAACGTGAGGTATCCGGTTTTGCTCAATTATGTAAAAATTATTTACAGCCGACATCTCTTGCATTTCTTAATTGCTATCAATCAAACTTTGCTTATACATTCGTCGAGTCGATGTCTTGGTCGTGTAACAAAGTAGTGATAATTGATAAAGGTGAGAGCTGTACCCATTTTATTATAAAATATAAATTTGTTACCAAGATAGCTTCCGCATTTCTTAATTGCTGTTGATCTAACTTGGCTTGTACAATGATCAAATCATAATATTCCAAAATTGGAGTGATTGGTGAATTTGATGTTTTTCTTATGAGAGCCTCCGTGTTTCTTAAGCGATTTCGATTAAACCTTATTTATACATTTATCCAGGGCTGCATTTTCTTATGGATGGTTTTTGTGACCGTACTATAAACTCTCATATTTCTTAATAAATTTTGATCAAATTTTCCATATACACTTATTAGGACAAAATCTTGAAAGTTGAGCCCATCAAAAAGTTCATGTTTCTTCGGGTTACTGGTGGCAGGTCTTTTTAAATTGATTTAGGAAGTTTTTTAGGAAATTTTGAATTACGAAATTAGAGAAAGTTTTTTTTGTGTGTTAAAATCGAATCAACGAAAAGAATTTAGTCTTTCGCAAAATAATATACTCGTAAGTCGTTGGGACAGACTCAGACTCAAATATTTATAAATAGTGTGCTGCTTTTGGAGTCTCCATATACAGTGCGTCTCACAATATAGCCTCACCACAGAAAATAGCGTTTTTTTCTTATATATGTATAATGTTAACGAATGAACTAAAATAAGGTTTGCTTTCACAATAACAATTAAAATCTTTAATGCAATTTATTAACTGCATACCTCGCGGTTTTGCCTCCGTATATTGGGGAATTTGTATGGTCGTCAAAAATCCTCCGTCTCATAATATAGCCTCATTGTCATTTGAAGGTAGTTTCTGGTGGTGTAACGCCTGTTCTTCAAGATTGTGAGGTTACATTTTTTTGGGTCGTAAGTTTTGTTAGTGAATTTAATAAAACAAAAATATCTAAAAGCGGTTTGTTCAAGGAAATAATAAAAGTGGCGAGAGGAAAAATTCTAGACGAGACAGAAAGGAAAATAGTTGAAAAATTGAAGAACGAAGGAAAATCCAACCGGGAAATATCTCATACATTAGGGAGAAATGCAAAGGCTGTAAATAATTATATGTATAAAAAACAAAGAAAATTCAACAGGAAATTATCTAGGCCGTCCTTTCAAGGCCACAGCAAGAGAGAAAAGGTTAATTTTACGAACCGCTTCCAATCCCAGTCTCTCCCTTTCTCAAATTTGGGCATCAACTGGTGTTAACCTTAGTAGAGCAACTATACATCGCGAAATACAGCGCAGCGGAATACTCAAACACCGAAAAATTATTCGCAAGCCTCCGTTAACAACACTACACAAATTGAACCGGCTACAGTTTGCACGTGATCATATGACTTGAACAACTGATTGGCAAAATGTTGTTTTTAGCGATAAAAAAAAAAGTTCAAACTGGATGGTCCAGATGGGTTGTTATTATCACGATTTGAGGAAAGATCCAGTTTATGTAAGTCGTAGACAAATGGGATGTGGATCTGCAATGGTTTGGGGTGCGATATGCATTAATGGAGTGATCGACTTGGTAATTTTGAAAGGACGACAGGACTCCCAGAAATACATTGAATTTTTGTCTCAACAAAAAATCAAAATTAATAAGGCTTTAGAAAGAAATGTTTGTATTTTTCAGCATGATAATGCCTCAATTCACACAGCAAAGTGCGTGAAAGAATGGTTTGAGGCTAATAATGTTGATGTTTTACCTTGGCTGGCGAAGTCACCTGACTTGAACATTATTGAAAATTTGTGGGGCTACCTTTCCCGCAAAGTTTATAGCAATGGCAAGCAGTACGATGACTGAGTTAGAAAATGCAATTCTGTCTTCTTGGCGTCAGATACCTTTGGAGTACGTGAAAAGGCTTTACGAAAGCATTTCTGCCAGGATTTTTGAAGTTATTAAGAATAGCGGAGGGTCTACGAATTATTAAGAAATTAATAACAGTTAGGATTAGAATGAAATATCTAATTTTTTGTACCTGAGAGGCTATATTATGAGACGAAAAAATGATTAATTTTTGTTATTATTGGATATTGTTTTTATGTTTGTTATTTTTTCTTTCCCTTTTTTATTGTCAAAAGAATAATATTTGTTACTCTTAATTGTATTCAAATCATATCTGAATAAATTTGCATTTGAAGAAAAATTGAGCAATATTTGTACTGAGGCTATGTTATGAAACGCACTGTAGAAAGAGTTAAAAAATCTGATGAGTTTAACAAAAATATCTAAATTAGTGATTTTTCAATGTTGCTAATAATTAATACCAAATGCAATGAATAAAATGAAAAGGTCATTGCGAAAAATATACCTGCCTGGATGAATATCTCATGCTTTGATGGATGATAGGACAGGAGAAATCTCTATTACGATTATTTTCAGCTATGATACAATTTCACTATACACGTTGTCTCACATACCGAAAAATTTACATAAAATTCACCTTTTCATTCTGTTTCACCCATTGGTGATTGGGCATTAGTTGGGCGGCGACCAGAAATTTTCACATTTTGCATGCTTTCGTATTCAGTTCAGCGATCTACTTAAAAATTCATTTATTCAGGCAATTCAATTTCATTGCTAGTCGGCGGCGTGCGTTTACATGAAATTGGCGAGCACTTGCTATTGCTACTTTTGCTTTCTTCGATGCATGAAAAATAACAGCCACATGATCTAATTGAAACTCCAAACAAATATTTTCAGGTGAATTTCGTTTGCGAAAAAATGCAAAAATTTGTGGTCATTAAAAAGCAGCAACATACCTTAGCACATCATGAGACAACAAATGAAATTCTTCCGGCGAAAGTGAAAATGAGCGGGTATTTGAAAAAGAAAAGAAATGTAAGGACATTTTCGGACCCACAGAAGGATACAAAAAATTTCTGAATTTTTAACTACTTCTTTTATAGAAAATGGGAGGCTGGAGGAAACTTTGGTTCGTTCTTCAAAATCAGCTGCTGCTATCTTACAATTCGCAAGAAGAATACGACAACAAGTTAGTGTCGTTTAAGGATGTCCTCAATTTAGTTCCTGGAACCATTGTTCGTCCTTTAGGTGGATTTCGATTCACCATAGAAACAACTTCAAATATAATTTACACTTTTGTAAGATTTAAATTTTGATTGTTTATTTGAAACGATCTTTTAATCAAACATTTTCAGCGCTGTGATGATAGTAAAACTTGCACCTTGTGGATAACTGCACTTGTAGAAAGTTTGACCATGAAGGGCCAATGTGCAAAGGAAAATGGTGTTGGGTAAGAATCTTGATAAAAGTTATACACTAAAGTCTAAATAATAATTTGAATTTTAGGAAGTCGCCCAAGTTCCACATTTCTTTGGAGAACATTAAGCAAAGTCAGCATAAGAAGATTGTTCGTGCTAGTCATAGTTGGGACTCGATCTGTAAATCGAAAAATGTTAAATTTGCTCGCATACCTATCGCCCAGACAACAGCTCGAATTTTAGAGCGAAATGGATTATCAAATACCGAATTAAGCAGGATTCACAGTGCTGATCAAATACCAGAGGAGATACCGCAGAGGTAAAGATCATAAACATAGGCTTTAGCGTTTTGATAATGACTGCAAGAGTAAGGTTTTCAGTTGATTTATTTAATACTTTAAAATAGGTTGCAGCGGTAGTAGCTTTTGAATTCAAAACAAGGTCGATTTCCAAATACCCAAAGATTGATTGTAGTGATGAAATCGCCATTTTTTAAAAAGTTAAACACAATAACAGGCAACTCGTCAAAATGACACCTTTATTCGAAAACTTACTATTAAAATCATTTTCCGATTCGGTCATTCATTCGGACAATAAGAAATAGAAGAATTAGTACCTAAGTTATTTACTCAGAAAAATAAAGTTGGTCAATTAAAACAAAGTAAATTGTTAAAAGACCACACAATCCATATTGCTGAAACCTTTTAAATTTTTTAATATTTTCGTTGTTCAGTATTAACTACCAAAAATAGTTAATTCCAGTTTTTATTCTTAAGCAGGCCACATTATTGGGATCAGAATGCAGGTACATCCGTTGTGTATTCGTATGCTAACAATATCCAGCAAACTTATCCATATTTAAATAGTTTTAAGTGATTTTAACTCCTCATATTGTTGTCTAATCAATCTTTTGATTAATCTGCTATTGAATTGACAATTTTCCCGAAATTTTTAGTTTAAGAACAATTCAGTCGGCATATAGAACGAAAATTTTTGAAAGAAGGTTGTTTTTGCTACTCACTCGCAGTGATTTCAATTTTAAGTATTATATTGTATATAGTGATTTTTCAAAATACCATGGTGATTGTTCTAGCAGTTTTTGAGAAAAAGTGGGCACTACTTTGAATGAATCTTTCAACATTACCGTGGATATTTCCGTTAAAAATTAATATTTTTAAATTAAATGTTGCTCAATTACTTACAGAAATATCGAGAAAAACCACAAACATCCTGCATTACAAAAAAAAATTTATTCTCTAAGTATCCCTAGCCTAGCTAAATATTCATCTTAAAACGAGAAATGTTGTTGTACCTTGCTTATTAACAAAAAAGTTAGTTAACATTCAAATTGTAAGTAAATAATTTTCTTGTTCAAAGTCTTATAGCAATGCATTAACTATTTTTGGCTGTCAGTAAAAACCAACTTTATTGTTTGGCCCATTTTTAACATGTTCAACCCGGCGTGTACCACCGGTGGCTCACACGCAAATGGTTTATTTGGCAGCGTGTACCACCGGTGGGTCACATGCGAATGGTTCATCTGGCGGCGTGTACCACCGGCGGCTCACATCAGCTTTTCGTAGCAAATAATAAAAGTATAGTAAACTTTTGAAGTTCTGCTAAACAACATTTTGTGCAAGGCGCCGCCAGATAAAGCAAAATACGATTTTTACTGCCGCCCGATGAAGTAACATACAAGAAACTGCGCCGGCGTCAACGTGTTAAACATACCATTTTGGCTATTTTTACCAACGTTGTTCTTTCAGTGTTCAAGTTAGCACCAAATATGAATTGCTCATGATCACTAATTTTTTAAATGTTTGTTTTTCTGTTTCGAAATATGTTTAAAATCTGATTTTTATTTTTTATTCCGTACTGACGTTTGATTATCCTTAAATTTGCTGGACACCTAGCTTCTAAACACCAATATGTTTTTTTGTGTATGGTAGTCGTTGTCGAAATATTTTGAAATTTTACAAGTTGATCTTTTATTTTTTTTATTTCAATTATATGTCTGATACAAACGATTTACGCTTGATTTAAAATTTTAGAAGCTCGTTATTTAAAGAAATCAGAGGACAGAATATATATATATATCATAGCTGATAAAAAGTTAAAGATCTTGGGAACTGCTGCCTCGATTTTCATTAAACTTCTAGGCCTTTAAACAAAAAGCCCACAGTAAATTCGGAACTTCTTCTTATAAACTCTATAAATACCTTTTTTTTTTGCGTCAGGGGTTTAAAATAGTTTAATTGTAAGAGAACAACATTTTTTCCCAAAATAACTCGGTTTCAATGAAACGTATCGTGCAGGAATTTTCAGAGAGTTACATTATATGTGAAAATACATTTAAAGAGGGAAAGAAAAGAAGAGACAAACTTTAAATGTGTGCATTCATAGTTTTTATGATTTCAGTATAAAAGAAAAAGTATTACTAGCATAAGTTGTCATGATGTCAGTAGGTTCTACCAAACCAATATTCGATTGAAGCACAAATGCGAAAATTTGATAGAAAGCGCGATATTTGTGCTTTATACCAATGTTTCGGTATATGTATCATTTGAATTCTACTGGTTATGTCTTTGGTATTATTATTATATTTATTGAATAAAATTATTTTTTCATGAATTGGATTAAAAATGAACGATAATAAAAAAAAATCCATGAGTAAGCAAAAGCTTTTTATCTATGCAGTTTTTAAAGCCTGATGTAATCCTTGAAATGCAGCTGCATACGTAATATACGAGTATGAGTATATCTCTTCACATCATTGCACTAGAGAAAAAATTGCGGTAACATACAGTTGATCCGTTGATCCATTAGTAGTTACGAACTAGAAATACAAGAATACAATACATTACATAAAATAGAGCTCGAAGCATGTTTTCCTTTGAGCTATTTTCAGTTGCATCGCAGCCACAATTTGAAGTTGGCTCAAACCGCAGTCGGAGCCTTTTTTAATATTCCATTTCTAAATATACCCATAGAATAGCATCATCCGAGCCGACGATATGTTATGTTCTATGTTATGTTTCATGAGGCACACGGAACGTGCGTACTATGCGGATACGAGTCATCATATGTCGATCATGAGAGGCTCGCGCTCGTACGAGGAAAACTCAAAAGGGACGGGTTGATGATGGGTTGCTGGGGCTGCTGGAGCAGACTGGGGCTCCGTGTCGGGCATATCTTTTACTCCACCGTCTGTACGCTATCATCTGGCATTGTATCGTTTCGTAATGTCAACAAACTGCACTTGAATGGAAACGAGACGTTTTCCAGCATCCAGAGGGAAAGGCATCTCTGCGTTATGCTGCAGGGAAAGCATAAATTTGGATATCTCGCAAGGACTCCTCTCGGGAGTATTTTTAGCAACCTCAATTGGTGTTGTGCTCCGTTTGAAAGGTCTAGGGCCACGGAATCTACTGGGATCAAGTGTCTGCGCTTGAAAGTTGCTTCCGAAATTTATGTACGTAGGTATATGAAAAAATGATATAAGGGAAACTCCTGCAGAAACGCACACGTGAGGGTGTTATGAGGATTTTCAATATAAAAAAAACATATGAGGGACGTTAATGACACTCTGAGCGGGGTGGAGTGTTTTTGTGTGTTTTATACAAATTGTTCGAGACTGGAGACCGGGGCCAGTATGCTCTCACAATGGAGCCATAGAACCGTGTACATAATTAAAACTCGCGACAGACGGCTTTATCCATTGTGGTGGGCGTGAAACATTTTTTGATCGCTTTGTGTAAATCCGCTCATATTTGCATGGATTTAAAAAATAAAATTCAAAGCACGATAGACAAAGTTTCATGAATACCAGATTTTTTCAGCTTATTATGCTCTAAAGGTTTTATTTATATGGGAAATTTTGGATTACAAAGTACTTGCATGGCAACTAAAAGTTTTCAATTACCATAATTAACGGGATTTATTACAATATGACTAATCCTTGTCCTTTTTTTGTAAATTCATTCTTGCATACTAATTGTGCACTATAATTATAAGTCTACACTTTGTGGAATTAAGCCAATGTTCTGCATAAATTTTAATCCTCAACTTTCTTTTTCTAAACCCTATAAGAACTTGTTTCTACATTATATATTATATTTTTGGAATGAACTCTGTCGTGATGTAAGTCTGACCTGAACAGTATAAATAAAACGCTTCGAGTGAAATATAAAAGAAAACCTTCGAGTGAAGTATGAAACAATAGTAATTCAAAAAGATGATTAACTTTGGGGGACTCTAATTAGAAATTCAAAATTACTCTCTACAAAAAAAAAAAAAAAAAAAAAAAATGGTTCAAATTCTTTATTTTTTAGTTTAAATTCTTTCTAAGCTGTGGAAAGAGTTTGCCATGAATATTCAAATATTCGAAAACAACGCTTTTATAAATATACTAAAAAGAAAATTTGATACTGATATCAAGAGGGTTGTGAAGGAAAAGGTAATCGACCTATACTTTGGGACCGTACCCATATCACATGATTCTTTTGAAAGAGGGAGGGGGCTTATGATAGAATCACGGTTTGATCATTTGATAAGGAAGGGGGGTTCAACAAAATTACGTAATATTAATGAAAAAGAGGTTTCTCATGCAGGAAAAGAGGATACAAAAGATATAAATCATTCTACCGTGCCTCTAATAAGGATATAGGAAAATATGCTAATTAGCTGGATTGAAGATGATGAGCATAATATTTTATAGTTTCATAGTATATTATTGTTGTGCAGCGGTCAAGCACTACAGTTGTAGTAAAGTTTTTTCTAAACAATCATTTATTAAATGAATGTATTGCTCATTAATAATTTGAAATCATTAATATTTATGTTAAAATCATTTTAATACTTGTTTTAAATTATTCTTAATTAATAAAGATAAACTAAGAAAATACTCCATCTGTTTTTGAAAAAAATAAAATATCACGTGATAACCAAATAAGGGTGGGGGAGAGGGGAGGGGGAATCATGTTTAATCACATGGGGGAGAGAGGGGGATACAAAACTTCCAAAAATCGATCACGTGATTTGTGAACGGCCCCTTTCACATTTTTCACCGCCCGCAATTCGTAATTTTTAACGAAATTTGAAAATTCTTGTTTGAGGATACTCGTGATGAGAAAACGAAGAGGCGCTCGAAGCCCTTTTTGCCAAACATTTCTTGGGTGACTTTAAAAATTCTATTTACTTCACTTTGATTTCGGAAATTCAGCATATAAACTAAAATCTGGAAAAAATCAAAAATAGGATTTTGAGATTTGGGAATCTTAATTAATTATTTACTTAATCATACAAGGTCTTCTGATTTTCTCTTCGATCTTTTTGATTTTTTTCAGATTTTTATTTTTGCGTTAAGTCCTTGAATCGTAAAATTGAAGATTCAATATACTGTATTTTGAATTTTTAAAATCACCCGAGAAATTTTTCGCAAAAAGGGCTTCGAGCGTCTCTTTGTTTCCTCCTCACGAGTATCCTTCAATAAGAATTTTCAATTTTCGTTAAAAATTACGACCTGTGGGTGCTTTTGAACTAATTGAGCAATATAGCCCCAATGTGTCTTTGGGCGTTTGCCCTATTGGGTTTAGAATGGTGTCACATAGTTTATTGTATTTTACTCGTTAAAACGTTTCATTTAATACCAATGTCAAGAGGGTTCTTAAGAAAAAGGTAATCCGCCATCTTGGGGCGCCAAATTGGATTTAGAAGGATATTAAACATACATTGTCACCGAATTTATATACATGTGCAAAATTTGAATGCTCAAGCTTGATTAGAACTAGTTGAAATTTTGATTGCAATGTTAATCCCGGACAGAGAAAGTGAGTTAATAAAAGCGTTGTAAAAGAGTACCTACATAGGCAAAACAAATTATGCTACATAGCAGCAAAGAATTTGTACTAAAAGCTGACATTATGTGAGAAAACAACTTATAAATCATAGTATTTAAAAATACAATATTATATAAATCTTCTCACTTTCCACTAAGTGTTTATATGATATTATTGAAGATTTTTTTTTTCATTTGTACTAAGATAACTGCCTTATTTAAAAATGTACCAATCTATTTTAAATATTAAAGCCCCGCTTTTTACCTAATTTAATGCCCACATTTTTGGAATACATACTGATAGAAAACCGCCTTAACAACTTCATAAACTCAAGAGAAAAAATGATATAACGAACGCTTCAGAAATCTGCTTCACACTTTCATCGTAGAACCTATATAAGCCCAAATAATCCTAACAAATCGGCAAGGCATATACAATTGAGCCGTTTTGAAAGTGGTATAAGTCTACTTTTTTAAAGTATCATTTTAAACAATTATCCAGTTAATCTTTTAATGTGATGATTATCCTCATGCGATTTTTTTTCACAAAGTGGATCATTTTTAAAAATAAGGGCCAATTCAAAAATTCGGTCATCACTCCTTAGAGCTTACAACTGACTTTAAGGTTGCTCGAACTTGAAAAAATAGTTAGTAAATGCTTGTTATCATAAGTAAAACAGTGGCCTGTAAAGAATTTAAGAACATAATTGTTTTACTTTCAAGTAGAACTGAAATATATATGTAGTTTGAATTTAAGAAATTTCAAATTTAAGTTTTTACTGAAAATTTCAACATTTGCTAGGAAAACTAGTAGTAGTAAAAGCTTAAATTTGTATTTACATAAATAGCCAGCATTTCCTACAAATATCAAGTAAAAAGCATTTGCTGGCTTTTATTCACTTAGCCTATTCTGTTTTTTATTTTCTGCCGCTGTTACTCATGTTCATTATTTAACAAACCCTTCACAATCCTTCCCTTGAAAGCACTTTGAAACTATGTAATTGCAAGTGCCATTCCAATAGGACTTTTCAATCTCAGCAGCCACACTATCGCTGGCACCTTCAAGATCAATCTTGTGGGAAATGAATTGATCAGGGTTACTTAGCCGCATAGTTGAAAAATACCATGAATTGCACTTTGAGTACATTTATTTTACCTGTCTTCGATTTCCTCATTCCAATTAAACCCGCGTAACTTATGCGCTCTGTTTGCCTCTGCTATAAATAATGCCCGAAAGATTTCCATCGTTCCCTGCACCCTACATAAGAGTGCACCGGGAAAACTGAATGAATGCACCACGAACCAAGAGGTACCCAGCATCCAGGGGATCAGAGGTTGGAAGGAAAATCCGGCGAGGAGTAAAAATACTTTTCCACGTATTTTCTTTTCCTTTCTTTTTGATTTTTTTTTTCTGATGAACTCCTGCTTTCCTCCGTTGTCGGATAAATGCAGAGCTTTGACTCATTTGTTTCCCTTTCGTTTCTATTTTTTCCTCTGAAGGGCACGAAACTTCCGGCTGCACGATAAGCGGCTGTCCCTGAATCAGTCCGACGAAGTGAGTCGAATCAACCAAATGTTCAGCAGGAGTACGACCAGCGTAAACTCAAGCTCGCCGAGGAGTCCTGTAAACATTTGTGGCGTCGTCGCCGGGACCGGGAAAGGGATCGGGAATTGTACGCACGCCGCCGCCAAGGACCGCAGCATCCAACATCATCAGCTCCTGGTGCAGTCGGCGAATTGCATCAGTTTGGACGGCGTCGAGAGGAGCAGGAAGTGCGATGGTCGCGGAAGTGCTCGAGATCTAAACCAGAACAAGACGATGGAGGCGGAGGCCGAATGGTGAGTTATTCCGAATTCGACAGTTTTTTTTGCACCATCTTCTTCCGGTTTTACATTTTGAAAAGTGCAGCCAATTCGAATCCGAACAAACATTCCCGAGGAGCACTTTGGGTGCGCTGGACCGATTTGTTTTCTCAGTTGAAATGTTGTTGACTCTGGCTATTTGCATTTTTAACGTATTCAAAACGCTCAAGGATGCTTTGTTTGTGGAGTTTAGTGGCGCGGAAATTATAGTGACTCATAAAAGTTCAGTTTATTCGCTGTTCACTGAATAATAATAGTTCAATTCAAATTTACACGTAACTATTGGAAGGTACTCTACATAAAAGAGGTGATATGGAAGTAATATTGAAATGAAATGAACGAAATAAGTGGACATTAAAGTCAAAAAAATAATTTAAAGTGAAATATTATCTTTAACACTAAACTTCTTATCGAATAGTAAAATGACGGGCTTAGAAAGATTTTCGGTTCTCGAGTAAAACTAAACGGTGGCTGCACCTCAGCCACACCACGGCCGAGTGGTTTCTAGGCAGCGGTATGACGGTAGACGGAGATTAAAATCAAAATTTGAAGTGAAATATCATCCTTAAAACTAAACTTATCTAATAGTAAAATGACGGTTTTAGAAAGATTTTCGTTTCCCGAGTAAACGGCGGTTGCACCTTGGCCGCGCAGTTTCTAGACGGCGGTATGACGGCTGCACGCGGTCCGTAGTGTTTTTGAAAAATATGAAACGATTGCATGGACCAGAAATAAATTGTGAAAAATGTTAACGGCGGTAAATTCGCGCCGAACTTTAATATAAACGACAACGGTCGCATCTCAGCTGCACCGTATACCTACTTATATAAATTGGTTCGGCCGTGTTGCAGCCGAGGTGCGGCCGTGGTAGCAGTGGCGGAGCTACGATCTTACATGTATCTACTAATCTCAGTACAGTGCGGCCGTCGCTGTGCCGAATTTGTTAGACAAATGCATTCCTTGCTGCCGAATAAAACATTCAAATTACAGATTTCGTGGGGTCGTGTTACGACCTTCTTAAAAAATTAGATTTTGTTTTGTTTAATTAAAAAACAATTTTTCATACATAAACCCAAATATACTTTTTGGCGTACGCCGTACTCTCGACGCTGTGACTATTCGGAAAATTCCAGATTGATCTGGCGTCAGTGTTACGTGTGTAAAAAGTTAAATGATTGTGATATATCGATTACAGTTTAAATCACTGGGAATTTTGATACTCATGATATAATATTAACAGATGAACAACGACTTGACATTTAGTATTTTAAATTTTTTCTCGTCAATAGAGAATTTCTACAATTAGATACACGTCACATTCTTGTCTGTTTGAAGTTTTAATGTTATAATCACGCTAAATCCACAGCGTTGGGCGACTAGTCACAGTTTCAGTCTCGAATTTAAACAATTGGCATTTAGTTGGTTAAAATAAAATAAAAAGGTTTCACTGCAAATAAAAACTTAGTTAACATTTTCTTTATATTTGAATGATATAGAGAATTTCAAATGATGATTACAATATTTAGTGAGTATATATAATATCGCAAATTTCTACAGAATTTATGTAGACTTGGTTTAAAAATGGACAAATAGGGCCGTGATTAAAAACTATCGTTTTCTCTACGAAAAAAGGCATTATTTTATCTCCTTAATAATCCTACGACATATGAAGTCGATTCAACCATTCAAACACTTTTCCCGCTGATTTAAAAAAAGGCGTTCTTTAGGATAACATGTTTAAAGTGATAAGTAGGCAGATTTAAATTTATATGAACCGGTCCGACAGTTATAATGTTTGCTATAATTAAATTCAACTTTTGAAAAAGCAGAAATCACACGTTTTTTCAAATTAAGTTTCCTTTCGCCCATTATGTTATTTTAAGGGGTCTTTCTACCTTGAAAAAATAATTGATTTTTTTTTACTTATTTTAAAAGTAAATACTATCAAAAATATGGTTTCAATAATTTTAGAGCTATATTTAAGTTTAAAATTGATTAGTGTAAGTATAAAGCGAGGCGCCTTGAGACAGTATTTTCAACTCTTCGCCACTTTTCCTTGCTTCCAGATCTGCCTCGTGTTTATATGTCGTTTTAATTTCCTTTTCGACATTTATAAAACAAATATCTTTGCAATATGGACAAAAAATCATCTAGAAATTCTAATAAAAATTATTCTTCTTCGAAACCATGATTTTTGACCTGGTTTACATGATTTACGAAAAACAACTTAACCGATTGCTCGGGTTTTTTAATATGTTATTGTACACATTTATAGCTATAGCTATAGTTAGGACCTAAATCAAAAATATAGTTAATGTATTTTCCGATTTACAGTCCGACCTCAAAAATGTTTCTTTTTTAAAAACGGCAGCCATTTTGGATGAAAAAAGTTTCTTGGGGTCTGAGCTATAGCGACTTTAACACTTAATAATTTGTCATTTTTGTTTTTTCAAATGTTCAAGACGACTGAAATCATTTCAATATTTTGATGTTTTTTTTAAAAATTCGTGTGAAAAAAAAAAAAAAATTTAAAAATCCAAAAAGAATATTTTCGTATTCCTAAAGTACGAATAAAATGTACCCGCAAAACTTCAAAACGATATCTTAATTCCTTCTGTACAAAAAAAAATGTTTAAAAAAAATATTTGTTTTTCATTTTCATGGTAGAAAATACTTAAGCAAAATACAGGAAACTTGGGAAAACAACAAAACGTCTCGGTATTCTTCTTGAAATTAAAAAATTACGATTTTTGGTTCATCATTACTTTTTCCCAAAAACATTAAAGATAAAGCCGGTAGACTTTGTATCCTTGTGGACATCAAAAAATTGCGTAGCAATTTAAAAAACGTTTAGTTTATTGTTTTGCTTTTAGTACAATTAAACCTTTGAATAAAGAATTAAACCAAGCAAGCAACTCACAATGTTATTCTTTCTTTGTTTTTTTTCATACGGTTGACCTCTTTTAAATTCAATGAAATTAAAAAAAATTGCTCATAGCACGTAATTGGACAAAGTGGAACATTGACCTTGAAGTAGAAACTAAATTTAGGATCATATCAAAGTAGATTAGAATTTTTCAATGGAAGCGACCTTGCTTCTAAACATTTCTCATTTCATTGTTAGTTATTTTTCAGGGGGTCATTTTTATGTGAAAAAATGAATAATATGTACAAACAGAATTCTTAACTTTTAAAATACATTAAAAAGAGTGTTTTGACACTTGGTACAAATTTATAACTACTTCCATGGTGCCTAGCGACTACCATTTAATATAGTTTGTTATAGAGGACCCTCTCGCACACCAAATGCCTAACACTAGAACTTTCCAATTATTTAAATTTTTATAAATTTTCCAGCCACTTCAGTTATTCCATCACAGATCCAGTCAAAGTCACATGTGTGGTTTTATTGTATTTTT
The DNA here is from genome assembly GCA_949715965.1 of Dysmachus trigonus. NCBI lineage: Eukaryota > Metazoa > Arthropoda > Insecta > Diptera > Asilidae > Dysmachus > Dysmachus trigonus. The sequence goes on along the minus strand of OX454323.1, from coordinate 56,363,682 downwards.
GGGTCTGCAATTTCCTGGAAATGCAATAAAGAAGAAATCTTAAAATAACATTAAAAAGCAATATAACAGACTGAAGAATAAAACTTTGATTTGATTTAAGGATTTATTTTTATCTGAAAATGACCTCATTTCTGTATGCGAGTTCTTATTCTACATGTTTCATTCTGAATGTAATTGTTTGGCAAATACCAAGATAAATAAGAATAAAAGCCCTTAGTTAAGACAAACATCATCATAAGATAGAAACTATTTCAAAATGACTTTTAAAGCAGAAACAGATTTAAACGGATTGGCTGGAAATTAAATTGTTGAAAACATGTTCAAAAGCAATGCAATTCTGTGTAAGCGGAAAGAAATGTGTTCTGCAAAGGGAAAAGCGAGAAATCTTATCAAAGGAAATTGAAAATAAAATCAAGTTTAAGGTATTCTTACAATGGAGATCCTGTGCACTAGAAGATATGAGATTACGAATACATGTTATCTGGGAAACTTTCTACTATGAATGCACAAACATCTAAAGCATCTTTCCGTCCTGCATTAGACGACATATTCATTGAATCATTTACTGTCCCTTTAAGGGGAGGTTCTCATCTAGAATCTTGAAATTTTCGATTTTTTTTTTATTTCATATTATTAAAGTTTAATATGTCTAGAATGTTGCTTTAAAATATTTAGTCGATCCGAGCACTAGAACGGATTCTACAGCCCATTGATTCTGGCGGTGTCATGATTGTAGTGGGGCGCTCAGCTTGTGCCGTGCCGTTCAATCACGATTATCTCGGAACTTTGTTTTTCAAGATTTTTCAAATTTGCGTACAAGATAACTCAAAAACGGTTCAACCGATCAACTTCTAGTTTCGTGCATATTAAAGTAAACAATTTTCTTCATAGAAAGAGTGGAGCACATTTTGAAAATTGTAACATTATCTCCTTTTTGTAAGTGATAAACTATGAAAAAAACGGCCGAAAACGGCCTTAAAATTTCAAAATCGCGCCATTCCGTCAATTTTAAATTTTTTTTGAAAGTCGTCCACTCTTTCTGAGACAAATTTAGTCTAGTTTATAATAATGTCATCATTATTTGATTTCAGACCAATCTGCGACCCCTAAATTGTACGCAGCTGGGCCATTTTCGAAAAACATGCCTCCGGAGAAGTTGAATAACGGGCGCCATTTTGTTTTTTTTTTTAATAAAAAAAATTTTTCGTACAGATAAATATACAATAAAAGATAATGCCAAATATCATTTCCCTATGTCTTGTCATTTGCCTTCAAAAAAATCACGAACTTTACCTACTTTTTGACGTTCTAGATGAGAACCTCCCCTTAAAAGGTTCCGCCTTTTGTGCTTGTTCATTTCCAGAGAAGAGTTCAAAAAGAAAAGTTGAATGTAAGTCCGCATGTAATTGTTCGCATTTACATTGAAAATATTGAAAAGTCGCATTGTTCAGTTGTGGCTATGGTAAGATTAAAGAAAAACGGAAAAAACAACAATAAAAGGATTTGTTAGTATAAGCTATAATATAAACAAATATGACTGTTGCACTAATTTTAATTAAATTAAAATTTACCGAAAACTTTATAAGTTGCTATTGCCTTAATTTTTATAATATTGTACCATTTAAATTCCTTATTTTGATTAGAGCACAAAGAAATAATTGCTTGTATATTAAACGCATTTTTAAAATGAAACATTATTTAAATTTCCTTCACATTTCTGCTAGACGTCTTTACAAAATACTCCCTGACGAGAGCGATAAATGAATCAAGTGAACATTTAATTTAATATTTTTACATTTCAATAGAATCCAAACCCACAATGTAACCATAAAGCTTTCATTAAAGACTCGTTTATGATATGATTCCTATTTAACTAAAGTACCATAATTTATATGTCTTTATGTTGAAGTAGAATAACAGCGAGTCATTTTAATGATTTTTGGTTGATGTACAGTCATAATTTCACCATCATTTAGCTAAATGACTTCGGTATCAAAGTAGAATGAATTTTGGTTTTCGTGCTTTATTAATGGTCATAAATCAAACAGAATATGCGTCTCAGTATCTGAATAGCTAGCTGTTGTCTGTTTTGTTTGCGGAAATAGCTTTTCAGGATTTACTATGTACGAGTATAGTATTACCCGCAAATCGAGTTGCGAGTTTTCTTGAGTGAAATATGATTGTTTATTTTTAAGCTAATAAAATATTATCGATTTTTATATATATGCTACTGCTGCTTCATGACTTTTAATGTGCAAGTTACCAGTTCGAATTTAGTGAAGATTTGTTCCGATTATATTAACACGTTCTTGCTGGCAAATATTTTGGAACTCAAAGAAATTTAACTTAATTACAATCTCTTTAAAATAATGTGAAAAATATCAGTGTTTTTTTTACTTTAAAACTTTACTTTACAACACTTTAAAAAAAACTTCGCACTAGCCATACAAAATAAGTCCCTTGCACGCTTGAAGCACACTTTGAATTTTTAATATCTTTTGGATTATATAATATTTGGATATAATAATATTAGGTTGTAACATAATAATCTGATAATTTTTTCGGAAACATTCTGGAAATTTTTTACAACTTCGAGAAAGTTCTGTGACTATGAGTATAATTACCCGTAAGCGCGCTCAGTTCATCAGTGCAATAATCGACAACGCAGCGAGTAGCATTATGGAAAAAATCGATTTGAAAAGACGAGACATCCGCGTCCTTCTACTTTATGAGTTCCGTATGAAGCATACAGCTAAGCTACTGTGATATGCTGGATAAGGTAGCCGTGAATCTTAAAGGAGAACAAGGCAATGTATACCTCCTCCACGACAATGCCCGCCCTCACACCGCTTCGATGACATGTAAAACAATTATGGAGCTAGGCTGGATTTCCTTAGCCCATCCTGCATACTCGCCGGATATGTCTCCTTCTGACTACCACTTGTTCCGATCGTTTCAGGCTCACATTAGCGGAAAATCTTTTGATGACCGAGATGCATTGGAACAGTGGTTGTCGGAATTTTTTAACTCTCGTGAGCCCAAGTTTTACGAAAATGGAATAATGTCGCTTCCCCAACGTTGGCAGGAGATCATTGATAATGATGGACTATATGTTCAATAAAATGTTAAGCTAAATTATACAAAAATATCAAAATTAAGTTTCTTAAAAAATTATCAGATTATTATGTTACAACCTAATATATAAATAAGATAAAACATTTTCAACCCTGGACTCTATGTGAAAATCGCTCGAGATGAATTAACATTTTAGTTTTTCTTAGAAAACCAAAAAACATTCTAAGTTTGAATAAAGCTGGTTTTCTAATTGTAAGACAATAGTTTTTGACTCAAACTTCTTTTTATATTGTTTTAAAATAAAGCAAAATTTTGCATCGTTACTGAGACCGCTGTCTTCTTTTAAATGTTTTGTATATATTTTATACCGTATCTGTGTGATTTGTAATTCTTAGAATCTTGACTTGAAATTTACTGGACATTTTTGACACGTTAAAGTTAAAACGAATTTTAAAATCAATGCGTTAATGAATTTCAAAATATATAAAAACCAGGGACCGTAGTCGTTATCAGTTTTATCATAAAAATTATACATTAATGGTAAATTTTTGATTAATTTTTTTATTTAACCATTATTTCACATATATTTTTTTGTTGATTATGTGATAACAGTTTTCAATCAACTTTAATTAATCCTAATTTGTAATAAGAGATAATTGCCGACTTATTTTTATTTGATATCAATTAACCATTATTTCACATGTGGTTTTTTGTAATAAGAGAAATAAGAATTTTCGACCAACTTTTATAGTACATGTCAATAATAAGAGTTACTATTCGATTTTAATTTTACTGGTTATTGGTTGTGGTTATGATTATTCATCAATTTATTTATTTTTATATAATATAATAATAATAATGTTAATTTTAGTTGCAATTGTAGTTCATAAGTTGGAACTTTGTCGCACCATAAGCCAAATAAATTTAATTGCTTCACACGGATCAAAGACCTGCTTCGAAATTCTGGCTTACTTTCGTTTGCTAGGGTTTTTTAAATTTAAAAATTACTATGTCTCCTGAATATTAAATTTAACTTTTCCGAAATTAAAGTGATGCGTACTAGTACTTGCATTTACCAGAATATTTTATATATCTACGAAAACTTTTTTAAAACGTAAAAGTCGAAATACAACAATTAGTGTTACCATTATCAAAAACTATGATTCGTGCGAATCAACCAAAAAAATACATAGAGTAAAATTGTGCAAGGGTGTATAAACAAAAAAATAAAAATTAAATAATAACTCTTATTATTAACAATTGTTAATTGTTAAAATAGAAATAATTGTTATACTACAGTATAAGCAATAAAAATTAGTCCAAAATTAACCATTAATGTGTAATTTTTATTTTATTAGTTACCCGACTAGAAAAAACTAGACCTAGATTAGAACTCTAGGCTCTGATCAGACAGTTATGCTCAAACTGCAGTGGCAGGCACGGATAAGATAAATTTGGACTGACCCTAAAAGGGCTGAATCGGGACGCCAAATGTGGTGCCAATAAGATAAATTAGAGTTAATCCTAAAAGGGCTAGAATCAGGAGCCGGAGCCGGAGAACTAGGGATGGCTCTGAAAGGTTTAGAGTCGGACGATCATTTCAGGACCTAATAAGACAAAATACGGTATGCCGTATTAAGAGCAAGGATAGGAATTTTAATCCGGGTCTGATTAGGAACGGCCTAATTAGTTATCCCATATTCAGACCACGTGCGTATTTCCCTAGTATGGCATGCTATTTTGTAGACTGATCCGATCCTTGTTGATTTTTTTTGCATTTGAATTGCATGGTTATTTTCGAACTTTCAAATTTTCTTGAATATTAATGAAAAAAGTAAATAACTTTAAACGGTTCATAGAAATTAAAATTTTAAGAAAATCCGAACAAACAAAAAGAAAGACGGTGCACTTTAAACATCTAAAGATATTTTCTTAATTAAGAATTATCTTTTTTAATTTCCCTTGAGTAAGTACATACATGTATAATAAATCAGAGCACAAATGCAGCTTTCGTTCAGCTTTAGCCGTAAATTTCCTGCTATGCCATTTCATTTTCTATAGTTTCCCTTCTGTCTTTCCTTTCATTTTTCATATCATAAACTACAAGGAGTCCATTATACAGACAACTGGGCAGAGTAAAAATTTAACATCTGAAATTAAAAGCGAAAAGAAAGTCCTCCACAAACTCCACGGAAAATATCCGAAAGTTGAAGGTCCTTTCACCGTGAAGCAACATGAAAGTTATTCACAAGTCGAAGTGAATGGGTTCTATACCTTTTAGGCGGTCGAAATCTCCTTTACGGAGTGGAAGGGAAACGACAAAAAAATCCAATGCCTTTTTAAGCGCCAATTTCCTTTTGATTTACAGCGCACTGGAGAAGCAAGTGCAACGACTCACCCTTAAGGATTCAAGTGGACCGAATGCAGCCTCCCACTACTCCTCCGAAAAGGATCCGGGAGCATGCAACGGAGATGGGAGTCCTTGCGAGGTTCCAACATCCGACGGGAAATTGTATCCCAGATTATCAGCATCTTCTGACAACCTAAATAAAGCGGAGCCGATTTATGCAGTTGTTGACCTTAAGAACAAATACGCCCGACGTGCCAGGATGCGGGAGCTGGAGGAGCAGATGGAGAGGGTGCGCCCGAAGAGTGTCCATGTCGTTACAAGTGATTATGAAGAGGTTAATATTTATGAGTCCCCATCCGGGAATCCACCCTAATCCCATTGCCTCTTGTGCAGGTCCTGAACTTCTCCCATGAGTTCCTGGATCAGAACGATGAGGATAACGAGAACATTTATGAGCCGGTAAGTAGGAACCTGGGTTACAGCAGGCCATCTCTACGGGGCGAGTTATATAGAGTGATTCTATTTCAGATAAACATTCCAGATAACTCACATCAAAGGCACGCCATGTGGAAGTACTTCCCAAGGATCAATATCGAGGCTCTAATTGAAATGACACGGAGTAGGAGGAAGGAACCGAAGGTGGAGCCTCCATCTCCATTTTCGGATATAAGAAAAAAGCTGGGTAACCACAGGAAATCTATAAAGAATAGAATGAAGAAATTCTACACAAAAGATAACATCGTTGGCCTGAAGGAGAGAAATGCTTTCAGCGATGACGAGCTCGATAGTCAAGGGGCAACCGGGTCCACTTCCGGGATATCCGACAACAGCATCAAGTCTTCCTGTGGGAACATTGAAAAACCAATGGCCTCGTTTGTTTTCAACGAAATTGAAAAATACCGACGAGGAGAGAAGCAGATTTTCGGTAGTCTCTCTCGACTAAAGAAAGCTAGAACATCCCTTTGCCTGGACGATAGCTCTAGCAAGAAGAAACTTCTGGTCTCAGCGAAAAGTGCCTGTTTTCAACAAGAATTACAGAGGGAGATTACTCGAAGATCTGGTTCAAAGGTAATTTATTTTCCCTCCAATTTCAATTGTTATTCGACTTTGATATGTGTTCTTTTCTTATCTTTGCAGAAAGTAGTGTGCCATAGCAAATTTTACGACTAACTTTGTACACATTCGGAGTTTTTTGTTTTAAGGAAACTTTTGCTCTAAGAGTATTTTGAGGAATAATTTATTGTATCTAGCTTTTATAGAAAAATAAATGGACCAATTGTCAGCGGTTTATTATTACCTGAGTTTTATATAATACAGATTAGTATTTCAAATGCAATATCCCCGATGCTTCATTTATTCATTTAAAAAAAATATGTTGGTAAAGGAGGGGGGTCTCTAAGACTCGTTTTTGGCCTAATTTATTATTTTAAAAAAACTTTTTTAGTATCTACTAACAATAATAAATCGATTCCACCCTAAACTGACCACTACCCCTCACTCCCCTTCCTCCTCCACGTCTTCCAAGATTCGTAATCAGCGACCAAAAAACCCTTAGGGTAAAAGATTCATGGAAATTGAAAGTCTCACAAGTGCCGAATCTCTTTTAATGACTGGTGGCTTCTTTTTCGTTTAAGGGGGTGTAGGTTAGGATGGAATCGATTTATTATTGTTAGTAGATACTAAAAAAAATTTTTTGAATTTGTTTACCGGAAAATAAATTAGGCCAAAAACCGGCTTTAGAGTCCCTCCTCCTTTCTCAATCTCCATATAGCGCCAGTTTGAAGTTTTCAAAAATTCACAATTTCATAAATATATTGTATATATAAATTGCGAAATATACCGAAACTTCCAATGGAAAGTATCATTTTTAACCGATTTCCAAAAAGGAGTTCTCAATTCGGAGCGTATGTACTTTTTTACACCGATTACTCCAAGATCCGCGGTCGATTTGCGTCATTATTTTTTTAATTGAAAGGGTAATTACTTCCATTTAAATTTCATCAAAATAGGTTCAGTATTTTTTAGCAAATCAAAAATAATTTTAATATTTTCTATGAAAAAAATCAAACGTTACTATAAATTTTATCACACTTTCAATATTTTTCTGTATGTCGGAGGTGCTCTATCATGATAATTTTCATTATTGACCCCGCCAAAACTATTTATACCACTTACTATTTTTTCAACCAACTTTCTTTCAATTAATTTCCTTTTTTTTCATCTAGATTTACAATACGACCTTTACTAACTTTCTGCAGATCAACTTCTTCGTAGCGGTGCGAAACGTAGTTCAAATGAAAGTGTAAATTCTATACTATAGTGATAAACCATCAATTAATTAAAATCTTTGTTACGGCTGAAAATCTTTGTTACGACGTTGAGACAAGTTTTTCATTAGAGTTCCACTCCTATATACCATTGGTTCAGTTTATTTATATGGCAAAGTTTACAAATAACATATTACAAAGCTATAGTTTAGAATTAAAATTCCGATTTGACTTTCGTTTCCCGTTGCTACGAAATTCCGTTGTTTCAAAAAAAACCCCAAAAATGGCTAAAATACGGTTATTTTAATTTTTTAACCCTATTTTTCTCGAAAATATGACATGATGGAAGAAAACCAATTTTACATTAGTGATTACTTTCCATTAAATGAAGAAAAATATTAAATTTCGTATGAAGAACAAGAAAAAAGTTGAAATTTGTAAACTAGTGTAATTTGTCCCCCATGCCGTCTTGTGTACGTTTGACTCAATCTCAATTTAAACTTACCACGTTTCCTTTTTATACACAATTTAGAGAAAATAAATTTTCAGAAACTATTTTCAAGGCATTGGCATGGAAATATTATCAGCCGCGTTCTTGATAGTGATTAACTCTTTCTTTGCTTCCCTTGAAAGACGTCGGATCTGTTTTTCCTAAAATCAATACTTATTTCTACAACAAAAGTATGTTCAGACTATTATACGATGAAAGAATCGATATCTACATGTTAACTACTAAAAAGCAAAAATGAAGAATTTTTAACAAAAAGGAAGAATCAACTCCAAACTCTTCAAACACAAAGCGCTATTGAAAAAGCCACTAAAAAATAAAATAATGAAAAACAATTTTTATGAAATAATTCATCCAACAGGAATAGACAACATATGTTCAACATGTGTTCATGGTCACTTTTATCATATAGATTTTTACAAATATGCTTTAACACACGTGGATCTGCCTCTTTACATCCACCATTAATGACGGTATACTGATAATACTTTTGAAATCAGTTCCATATGCTGTGCGCAATGTCATGAAAATTCTCATCATAATTGATCTCCATATTGCATCTTGAAGATAGTGCGAAGCATATCCTTTGAGTTAAGGAGCATTTTATACCAGTACCAAATTTAATTGAGATTTAAAAGTTATGATGGCACAGACAAAAAGATATCATGCAAAATGCAATAAAAAGATTAAATTGCCCAAGAAATTACAAACAGAAAAATAGTTCTTTACACTTTATTATTATAGATAGTTTAATAACTTGATAATACCATCGTATCATTCTTTGATTTTTCAAAAGGCAAATTAATTCAGTTATTCCCTTTAAATTCAAATTAAATTAAAACTCTCTTATCTTTAAAAGTTCGACGTTGTGGTCGTCTCATTCCATAAAATGTTCGTATACCTGCTAGATCCCTGGGTGAAACTGGCAAAAAAGTCATCGTAATCTCGGCTAGAACTAGAGCTCGCACTAATTGGAACGTCCTCAGAGCGGGTTGATTGCTCTTCAAAAAGTGGGTTTTCATCAAATGGTTTGCGTGCGGGCAATTCATCTGCAAAGTCATCTACGTGGTGGTGGTGGTAGAAGTTGCCTTCAAGTTTATCCTCCTCGAACAAATCGCAGATGTTCTCAATCTCGAAATCCAGCTCGTTCTGCAGTTCTTTCACCTGCTGCTCCTCCCCGGTCCTTTTCTCGTCACCACTGAAGACTTCCTTGAGCTCCCGTTTGGCTGAACCCGAGAACATTTTCCTACCGAGGACGCTTTTCCCAAGATTAATTCTGTCACATTGTTTGGTTTTGGGGACAAGAAAGGCTTTTTGTCGCCGCATCATTTTTGATCTGTAGAGATTATGTGGTCTGGTAAGAGGTTTAAGTTTAAGACACATACTGAGCAGTCCTTTTGCGGAATTCTCTTTAATATCATCATTGTCGGACTTTCCTTGTTTTACTTCCGGCAGTCGTACTATTGAACCAGATGTTGGCTTTCTGTGGGACTTGGCACTATTTTTGTAGACGTACTTCTTATCTTCTTCACTTTCAATTAGAAAGTTTGTGTCCCTCGACTTAAGGCAGTTTATGCTTTCTTGGCTTTCACTGGAGTAATTTATATCAAGATCATTTAGTGTACGAGGAGTTTTCACCTGCTTAGACAATCTCGAATCAACAATAATTTGGAGGATGTCCAAAAATGCCAAGGATTTATGTTGTTTTATTATAGTCAATGTAATTTTATCAATTGAGGGGTTATTTGTAAATATCTCGGAGTCAATCACTTCATCCTCTTGTATCATCGCCGCATTCTTAGTAATAGTTATTCTGGAAGAAAAAGCTAAAAAGGATTACACAGGTCAATAGAATTTTGTTCCGTAGATTTTGTTTATTGTTCCAAAAGCATTTTACATGGGTGATGACTTAAGGGGAATTAGGATAGAAAAACATTTTGTAAATCAAGTTTGTCCTATCTATATATATATAATATAATATCAGTAAGACTAACTCTCAATAAATCCACGCTAAATAAATGGGTTAATTTTACCAGGGATCGAAAATAACAATTATTTTCAATTTTTCAAACCAAAAAATCATGTAGACAAATTTGGTAAATTGGTTCAAGCATTATGATTCTTATGGCCTGAGCTTTAAGAATTTAATGTGCGCGATTTTTTCCATAAAAATCAAAAGAAAAAAATTACTTTCGCATTTTTATTTTTAAACTCAAAAAAAAAAAAAAAAAAAAAAAAAAAAGTTTAATATTTTTAAAATTGAAAATAAAAATCAGAAAATGATTTTTATTATAAAAATCAAAAATACAAATCAGAATACGTTTTTTATTACAAAAATCAAAAATACAAATCAGAAAATGATTTTTATTATAAAAATCAAAAATAAAAATCAGAATATGATTTTTTATTAAAACCAAAAATCAAATTCCTAAACTAATCTATAATAAACGCTTAAATGTGTTATTAAAAGTATTTTAATGATAGACATTTTTTTTCCGTTTGTTAGGATATTTTCAAAAATGTTTCGTTCAGTTAAGAAATAAAAAAATCGTAAATTTCCACAATTAAAAGGCATTAAAAAAGCATAACCTCTTGATAATGCTTTTTGTTTTTAACTATAAATAGGATTAAATATTTACCTGGCTCTGTCTGCAGTGTTACTTTTCCAATTTAAATGTTCTTCCTCCGTTTTTCTATACTCGCCCTGTTTGAATGAATTATTATCATGTAAGTTTTCTTCATTTTGATATTTAGAACGCTGATTGTAATCCAATTTTTCCTTAATTGAACCCTTATTAAATATTGAAGTAATTTCTTTTGTTTTAGGTTCATGATGCATAGACTCGTTCATTTTCAGAAAATTTTCTTTTCGTAATTCATATCTTGATTTATATTTAAAAAATTTGCTATTTATAATTGGGTTAGATACAGGACCAAAAATATTTGCTGGTTTCATTGGTAAAGCTTTTCGAATCTGATTTTCTCCATCTCTATCCAATAGTGGGGATAAAGGAACATTTTCTTTGCCTGAAGCTATTGAATTGCAAGTTGAAGACTTTGAAGGACTTCCACGATCTTCGCCAAACAACCACTTTGACAATGATTGGAATTTCCGGTTTGTTTCCATCCCTTGCGAATTCAAAGGCTCAACTTTTATTTTATTTGTATAAAGGGGTTCAGCAAATGATTCTATCAAATTCTCTTTATTTCCATTTTGAGATGAAAATAAGAAATTTGATTCGTTGTTTTCAAACTGATTTTTTATACTGCAGCTTCTGTTAGCATTATTTGCAATATCACCAAAAATGCCACTATTAAAATTCCATGTTACTAATTCTTCGGTTTTGTAATGATCAAAGTTATTTAAATGTTCTTCGGATTTGGCACTATTAAAATTCCATGTTACTAGTTCTTCGGCTTTGAAATGGTCATAGTTACTTAAATACTCTTCGGTATTATATTCTATTAATTTCTTTGAAATATTAGGAATCTCTTCAGCAATTACTCGTCTCTGTTTATTAGGTAAAGAGCATTCCTGGAATGATTCATTTCTTTGGAGCTGCAAAAGCGGCAATTCTTTTGCAACTAGTGACTCGTTTGTTCTCTCGATATTCGCTTGTAAGGGACGTTTAGGGAATTCTTTTAAATGATCATTGGTAAATACTTTTTCTAATTCATAATTTTGAGAATTTTTGGAATCATACAAATTATAAATCTCCTTTTCTTTGATTAGAGGAATTGGTTTTTCTTGATTTGTTGAATACAAATATTCTGAATCAGAGGTCTTATACATGATGTAATCCCTGGCACCAAGTTGTGATGGATATTGCTTTGATAAATCAATGGGACAGTTTTCTTTTGCACATAAATTCAAAGGCTGCATACCTTGCATATTATTTCTATGATCAAAAGCCACATTTAAATTAAAATTGTTACTCTCAACAGTTCTTAGAGGATTTTGGTTAAAGCCAACATATTCTCTGTTACCAGTTATTGTGGGTTTTGTATCTGTTGATACTAGAAATCTTTTTTGTGCAGAATTCATGTTGTTTTCAGCAGTTAAAGAGAGTCCTGTGTTAAACGTTTTTGATTTCCCATCCTCCTGGTCAGTCCGATTATCTTTGTGGTTTGAAGATAATCCAGATTTGTTAGTTTCTCGTGAATTTCCCCATGTAGGAATTTGTGCGCCGAGTGTAGGCTTTGTACCTAAGGGAATAACACAAATATCTAATAATAATAATTTCTTTTTTTTAAATATATACTTAAAAACATTACTAAGATCCTTATACAAAGTAGTAATAAAATATTCCACTTAAGGGGGGGAAGTCCATGTAAACGACTGATTTTGAGAGTCATATTTTAAAAATGTTTTAGAAGGTGATAAAATAATTTTATTGTTGGGACATTCCACGTCAACCGGGCCACCTAAATGACCAAAAATCATGGAGACCTAGAAAATTGTTTTTGGGCTTAAATTTTTGGTCTATCTTTACTCTTCAGAAATTCACCTGGCGTTTTGAAAAATTCAAAATGGCGGATCCAATATGGCGGCCAACTTTTCAAAAATGAACGAAATTTGAATAAAAAAAATACTATGATATTCTGCATAAAATTCTAAGTAAGAAATGTCTTTGGCAAATTTTTGAATAAAATGGCCGTTTTTGAGGAAAAAATTCATGAATTTTAAAAATTTTCTATCTTGATGAAATCCATATTGGCCATATTGGCCATATTGGATCCGACATTGTGATTTTTTTTGACATCTGACATTGCATTCATCACTAGCAACCTCCTAACACCTGAGTATTTTTTAAATCTTTCGAATATGCCAATTGTGAATTTTTTCCTATATAAAAATTTTTAAAATTCATGAATTTTTTTCTCAAAAACGGCCATTTTATTCAAAAATTTGCAAAAGACATTTCTTACTTAGAATTTTATGCAGAATATCATAGTATTTTTTTTATTCAAATTTCGTTCATTTTTGAAAAGTTGGCCGCCATATTGGATCCGCCATTTTGAATTTTTCAAAACGCCAGGTGAATTTCTGAAGAGTAAAGATAGACCAAAAATTTAAGCCCAAAAACAATTTTCTAGGTCTCCATGATTTTTGGTCATTTAGGTGGCCCGGTTGACGTGGAATGTCCCTGTTTTAAATTTTTAACATAACTTTATTTAACTTTTCTAAAGTATAAAAAAAAAATTTATTTTTTTTCTTTTACAAAATGGCGGCTCAGGATAATTAAAATTTTATAAATATTTTTAAAAACTGCTCGTGTCGTAACTCAAAATGTTATTGACCTGAAATTTTGAGAGGTTTTTCTCTACAATAAATCTAAAAGATATTTCCCGTTAATAACATACTTTTTAGGGGTCAAATATGTCGAAAAAATAGCCCAAAATTCTAATTTATTTTTCAAAAGCTTATTTTATATTGAACTAGCTGGGTTACCCGGTTTCACCAGGCGTTGGGTAAATACTTACTAATTAAACACTTCTCAAATGTTCTAGTTTGTTATATCCTAGAAATTGTTTCACCCCGAAAACCCCTTTATGGATCCACTATCTTGAAATTCCAAATCTTAATAATATTCAAAATTAGTGGCCTTAAAATAATCATTGTACCAATTTTCATTCAAATCCGTTGAAATCGAGATATTCGGTTGCCATATTGGTTCCGCCATCTTGGATTTACAACTTTTGATAAAATTCGGAACTTGTATCCTCAGAATAATCATTGTACCAATTTTCATGAAAATCCGTTGAAATCGAGACATTCTGGTCGCCATGTTGGATCCGCCATGTTGGATTTGGAAATTTTGCTAATATTCAAAATTAATAGCCTCAGAATAATAATTGTACCAATTTTCATTAAAATTCGTTGAAATCGAGAAATCTTGGTCACCATATTGGGTTTGTAAATTTTGATAACATTCGAAATCAGTGCCCTCAAGATTTTCATTGTACTAATTTTCATTAAAATCCGTTGAAATCGAGAAATATTGGTCGCCATATTGATTCCACCATCTTGGATTTGTAAATTTTGATAATATTCAAAATCAGTGACCTCAAGATAATCATTGTACTAATTTTCATTAAAATCGAGAAATATGGTCGCCATTTTGGATCCGTCATCTTGGATTTCTAAATTTTGATAATATATAGGTATAGATTATATGCTTTTTTTTAGTTTTATAAGTCTATCCTTCCCGTTAATATGTTATAACAAGAAAACAATTTAATTTTTATGTTTCCGATCAATCGTTAATGTGTGACAAGTGGAGCACTTTTGGACCTCGCGTCGGAGCAGACAGACAAAAAATTAACCTGAGCCGCCATTTTGGAAGGAAAAACAAAAAAGAGTTTTATTTTTATACTTTAGAAAGTTATCTAAAAAATTTAAAACAATAAAATTATTTGATTAAAACATTTTTAAAATATGACTGATTGTGAAGCGTTTACATGGACTTCCCCCCTTACAGTCGAACAAAATACTGGAATGCTAATCAAATATAACCACTATATGATTCTTGAAAATTATATTATATATTTAGAAAGAAAATACGCGGACCAAAAAATTTAAGTTTTCAATAAGTTTCTTTATTGGTCATTTAAAAAAATTTCTTCAGAAAATAAACAATTGTTTCCAAACTAAAGAAATTTATTGATTGAAATTCTTTTAGTTCATTTTACCTTTTTTTTAGACAAACAGCGAAAATATAATGCATATATCTACTTACATCTCATTTCATTTTCATTCCCTCGGAATAAAGATGTTACTTGCGGCTGGGTAGTTATCGCCCTGTTATTAGAGATAATATTTTCATTCGAACATTGAATTGCAATATTTTTCTTTAAAGGTGTAATTGTTTCAATTTCCTTTCTATCAAAAGAATGAGCTGGCTTACTAACATTTTTCCTTTTTAAAAAGAAATCAGAAATAAGTTTCTGTTTCTTTTCATAATTTTTCAAATTATTAGTAATTAGAGCTTCTTGATTTGGTGGCAAGTTGAATTCTTCAGAAAAGTCATCATCGTTTAATATAACATTCTCTTGTGAAACTTCATTGTTTTTATTGATATCATCCTCAAGAACTTTCATAGTATCATCAAAATCGTCATCAAACATTTCTAACAAATCATCTTTTTTAACAGTAGATAAATTAATTTTTGGTCTTTCAGTATAATTAAAGTTATTTAATTTTTGCTTTAATGTCTTTTTATCATTATCAATTGTATGAATATTACTGCTGTCTTTATTTGAATTCAAATTTAATCCATCCTCATAAAGTGCTTCCGTCTCATCAATATTTTCGAAATAATCTGTATTTTCAGAAAGTTCTTCATATTGTTCCATAGAAGTCTTAGAAGTTGCAGTTTTTCGAGTGGATCGAGGAACTTTGTTTGATTTCTTATTGCTTCTTGTACTTGCTAATCTGGATGTGCTCTGGGCTCTTTTATTAATTTTTTTACTTTTATTGGGAGATTCAACCTGGTTTAATATTAGCGTTGTAGATTTATCAACTCCCACTGTAGAAAAGTAAAATTTGTGAAAATATTATATATTGTATATGTATATATATAAATAATAATAATAATATATAAAAAAAAAAGAAATTACCTAGGCATTCATGAATTAAGTCAACTGCAATAGAAGACGCTGACTTATCGGGAACTTTAATAACTTTTTCAAAAATTCCGAACTCAGAAATAACAGCATCACTATAATTAACATATATTATTTAAGGTCAGATATTCATTGAAATTTCCTACATTTTCTCTTGAAATAGTATCAAATTATTTTCACTATCTCCTATAATAAGGATGGAATTTTTCCCTTCGTATTTGAAAGTGCTTTTGATTTGCTTAATAGTAATTCTAATGGATTCGGATTCTTCGAGTTTTAGCATTACCTCATAGTCAGGGAATGCAGCCAATCCTTGATGAATTTCATTTCCAAATGGTGGAGGTTTTCCTAAGATCTGTATAGAAATTTAAAATGCGGCAGAGAAGGTTTGTTGTAAATATTAAATATGTTGTACGTATCTTACCATTTCTAACGCTCCTGTGCTCGTTTCTTCAAGAGATTTCAGCGTAGTTTTTCCAGCTTTTATAAGCAAGTTAGAAAATACGGTACCAATCTTCTTTAGCTGTTTGCAAACAAATTCAGAATCCTGCCACATTCTGGCTTTCAAGCACTTGGCAATAATGACAGAGTTGAGAAGTGCTTGGTATCTTTTCGGATTTGTATTTTTATAAGAGAGGCGAATGTATTCGACTAGGCCTAAATAAATTAAAGGAATATCTTAAATTTAGTCTTAATAGAATAAAAAAAGCGTTTTATTAAAATATATTGCTTTAATAAAAGATTAATAAAGATGCTCAAAAATATTATTTCTAATAATTTTAGGTATAGATAATGAAGTAGAGTCAAAATTAATTTTGTTTCTTATTTGTAAGCTTGTTTTTTTTTTAACTATATTTACTATTTATAATAGTTATATATTTATTTTTATTATTTTATTTTATTTTTTTATTTTTCGAAAATGTAAAGTATTTTTGGTAAATATTTAGAAGTGGGGCTCCAGACAAAACTTGCCCCAAAAAATTGTCCACCCCCTGGAGACCATTTTAATAGATGAAAGTAGTAAATTCATGATAGGGGAATGTACCCAAAAATATTGTTATAAACAAAAAAAAAATTTTTTTGTTGAGTATCTTTAATTTTCATTCAATTACGTATTTTAACCAATTATTTTTCTTTCGGAGTTTTTTTACGATAAAGCTATAAAACTATAAAACTATAGCAAATTCCATTTTTCACTCTAAAGTTGAAACTCACTAATTATTTTTATCATAAACTATCAAAACAGATGGCCTCGCTTCCTTCAGCTATGTGAAGTAAACAAAAACTTTGCTTTGTTTTGATTTCCTAATGTTATAGTATGATCTTTTTCTCGTACGATAACATAGATAACAACACTGTTTCGAATACTAAGAATGACTCCTCTGTTGCCTTTGTTTATGCATAAAAATAAAAAAATTGCTTTTGTTTTGTTTTTTAAGAAATATAGATTACTTTGTTCATTTTTTGTCGTTTTTATATTTTATCAAGTACTATATTGTTTAACCCTCTGTAGCCATACGGGTGCAAATCGGGCATAGCAAAAATTTTAAATATCTCTCTCTCATAGGACACTCACTATAGAGCTCTCGCTGTTGTACGACAATTATGTCTATACATTAGTGTAACGATCGAGCAGTAGCGTGGTGCCCGCCGCTCAATAGCTGTTGCGCTAGAAACATCGAAAAGTAACCATTAGCCATATTTGCACCCCTTTGGCCTTGGCGTAACAAAATCGGTTCATACAGAAATAAGTTATTTAGAATTGTTTTGAGAAATGTAGTTACCTACTAGCCTAAAATTGTTGGTAATCAAAGGGAAAACAGGATAAGGTAAACTCATTCCTCAGAAAGGATGCTCGCCTCGCTTATCTGTGACGCCAGGTAACATAATAAATGTACCTAACATGGGGCATGTTTTGAAATTAGCTCAACTAGCGTTCAGTGAATGCAAAGGAGTACACATCGACACAAGGAAAATACAACAAACAATATTCTTGTATTTATTATAGTCTAATAG
This sequence comes from Dysmachus trigonus, assembly GCA_949715965.1. NCBI lineage: Eukaryota > Metazoa > Arthropoda > Insecta > Diptera > Asilidae > Dysmachus > Dysmachus trigonus. The sequence goes on along the minus strand of OX454323.1, from coordinate 56,345,840 downwards.
GTAAGTTTTAAATTTTTTTGTGGTAAAATTTAAATTTTATTTATTGGATCAGGCCGGAATCAATGCCTTTATATTGCACACTTTGCGTGCCGAGAATGAGAGACTAAATAGATACAAATTTTTGAAACTCAACTTCGCCGACGTTTGCAGTCACGAAATTTGCGAACATCTTTGCGTAAAAAAGTACAAAAATTATTAGAAGTAGAAGAGGTGCCACTAGCTAGTATCAGCATCGGAAGAGCAGAAACGAGAGCTAAATGCGGGCTGTGTGAAAAATAGCAAGCAACTCTAACATGAATGAAATGCGCCTCCACAGCACAGGGCCGGCTTATGCATTAATTGAGTCAATACCACCGAATAATGTTTTTCTTTTTAAAATTTACCTAAATAATGTAAAGTTTAATGATTAATATATGTATTATTAACAAAAATGCCTAAAATAAACCATTTTTTGTATGTAAAATAATTTTTTACTTTTTTAAAATTATCCTGTTTTCAAATACTTGTTAAAAATATTTAACATATATATTATTAAACAAACAATTTTTTTTATTTTAATATAGGTATTTATCTTTGTTTTTCCGAAGTTTCATTGCCACATTTATAAATAACAAAAAAAATATAATTTTTGGCGTAAAAATCGAATTTTTGAAAAAGTTTATTTAAAAATCGTCGTTTTTTTATGTGATAAAGCACTTTAACGGTTTCGGTAATAAAATATTTGAATTCCCACGAAAATTTTATCCCAAAATCATATCTTTATCGATAACAAATACTAAACCACATAGAATGTGTAATAAAATAAAATAGTGAAACCATATTTGCACCCATATGGCCTTCACGTTACTGGAAAGAGGTATGGCCACAGAGGGTTAATTATATAAAATTTATTATATGCATAAAAAATTAAAAAAATTGATTTTGTTTCGTTTTTTAAAAAGTATAGATTATTTTGTTCATTTGTTATTGTTTTTATTTTTTTGTAAATATTATATTATTTTATTATATAAAATTAATTACATACAGAGAAATAACATTTTTTTTCTGTTTTGTTCTTGAAAAACTTAAAACATGGTTTTTGTTTTAAATCAGCCCATATAAAGTGTCGTCCCCACCTATTTCTACCATATGGAATGGTCTCCAGGGGGTAGACAATTTTTTGGGGCGAGTTGTGTCTGGAACCCTACTTCTAAATAATTACCGTATTTTTTAAATCTCTCGTATTTTTTTATATAAAAAAGTTAATAACGGGATTAAGATAAAAATTTGATACAAATCTGTGACGTAGAAAACGTTTTAATAAATAATACCTCTGCCAGTATTTCAGAAGTCTTTCAAAATTCAAATCTTAGAATGGAGGTGCGCTCGTTATAACGTTTTTTCAAGCAGGATAATAAAGAAGAGTGCGTTAGAAAGAATGCATCTTGTTGTTATTATTTACTCCGTGTTCCTGACCATCGATTTGCAAAATATAAATTTTATAATTTTCAAAATACAAAGATTACACTAATTGTTTCTCCTTGAGTAAAGTTAAATAAAACATACTTATAAGTCCAATTTCGATAAAATACTTTATTTCTTTTTATTATTTGGACTATGCCATTATGTATTGAAAACAATATCATTGAGCATTGAATTCTTTTAAGATAATTTTCGATGACTTTTTCGGATTTTAACTTGGCCATAAATTGACAAATGTTGATTATTAAAAATTCTAAGGTTTTTAGTTGCCTCACAAGTAAGTCAAAAGTCCAACGGTTTAAAACCACTCGGAGGCCAGTTGACATCTCCAAATCTCGGTATAATGCGCCCGAAGAACTTTTCACACAATAAAGTCAAAACTGATCGAGTTGTGTGACTCGTGGCGCCGCCATCTTGTTTGAACAACATCTGTTCTATATCAGAATCTTCACGTTAAAATCCAAAAAATAAGTAGATAATCATACTATCATTAACTATAATGATCGCTACTTCATCGTTTTAAAAAAAAAAATATGGCCCAATGATACCACTGGACCAGGAAGTTACTTTTTACAGATGCTTTAGCCTTTCTTGGGTCACTTGCCAGTTTTTAGAGCTCCAAATATGGCAATTTTCTTATTCGCGTATCCAAAGTGTATTTAAATCGAAAAATGACGCGGAAAAAAATTGCTTTTAGGGCGGCAGTAAAAGTCAAAGGAGTTTAACCCTTTGGGTGCACATTTATTCGAATAATTTTTTGCATTTGGAGCACATTTAATTTTTTTTTTTTTTTTTTTATTTTATGCAAGAATTCATTTATTTCATGATATATTAATATATGTATGATATTTGAAATAAACAAGAATGAACATGTTAAATATTGTCTCATTTTCAACAACGTATCAGAACGTCATGTGCGACTTTGGCCACACCGCATGACGTTCTGATACGTCGAATGCGGTCAAAGGGTTAAATAGAAAATTTTTTAATTAATTTCGTCATATTTTAAACTAAATTTTCCAGACAAAATTCTTTATGAAAAGTGGAGATTTTACACTGGCCATCCGCTGATGATGAATTCCAATTTAAATTTCTTTGAAAGCTGCGTGAAATAAAACGACATGGCAAAAAATTTGGTGTAATTGATCAATTTTTTTTATAAGCTCCGACGTATAATTTCTAAGTATTCTAAATTTTATACATAAATAATAACGTAGCATAACAAGAAAGAAAAAATTTTAAATTAAGCTTAAACTCTTATAAGAATTTACTTTTTATATGAAAACCAAAGAAATCAATCTCAAATGCTATCAACCGATGACAACGAGTTATTCATTTTATTCTAAATTAGTGTAAATTCAACTAACTCTTTGTATAATTTTATAGTTCACTTTCCAATAAAACCTTATGATATGTTAAATTGACGGAGATAGTGGTGCTTACATTTCAAATTAATGAAAATTGTAAGTCAGAATTTTACATTTAACTTGTTATGCTTAAGTTCAAATGATTGAATTTTTGCTAATTTGGGCAACTTACTCGTGGGGTCCTTAAGACGAAGAGCTAGAGCTTACATTTGTCAAATGGGGGTCACCTTGAAAATCTTCTACGTTAAAGAGAGAAATTTTTCCCACTTTAGTTTTCGTGTGATAATACAAAATTGTTAATATATTTTGAATGACTTGAGAGATCGACGTGATTTTCTTTTTGCTTAAAAGTGCTTCGTAGAACTCATCATGTTTAAAAATAAATTCAATCATAGCAGGAGAATTTTTTCAGCATATCGGGTTAAATGTAAAATCATTACTCACAATTTTAAAATAATAATATGTGCTGTATATAGAACACTTTAAAGAAATGGCACTTACATTTAGCTATCCTCTCCCCTTGTCTAATCATTTTGAGGGCATCTAAAGTTAAGGAAGATTCTTGAACTGGAATATTACTTAAGACCGCTTGAATTAAGCTGTAATAGGAGAAAATGAGGAATTTCAAGAAAACAAATTTTTTCACTACTTACCATGAAATTTTATCATGTACGCTTTTGATTTTACCTTTAATTGGAAATTTTAGAGATTTCGTATTCAGGCTATTGAGCGTTTTCTTATCACTCACTCTCAAAGTGAAATCGCTGAATTCCTTGCATGATATAATTTTGTTAAACACCTCAAGTAACGTTTCGTCTCCTCGAATCTATCAAATATTTAAAGTATCAGAATGGAATTATTACAATTTCCCGTCACATACCGTCCTGAAGACTTTCATGGTATCAAAGGAGAGGTAGTATCTAGCCATCAGTCTTCCAAACTGGGTAGCGAGGACGGACATTCCGAAGGTAGGGTCTTTAACAATCAGACACTGAGATTCCAATGCGTTCAATTGAAGTAGACAGATCTCTGAAAGAAAATCAAATTTACGAATAGTAGGAAGCAAGCAGACCATATATCTGAAGATGCTAAAAACAGCCACCGGTGAGACATTTATCACATGAGAACAGCGAAGATCTCAATTGTGCAATTGTCAACCTCCTGGTGGTGTCAAAAGGTCAAAATTGAATAAAATGAAAACTCTTTCCTCAGATTTTCTTTTGCAAATCGGAGCCGGGCATCTGCCGCAGTCACCAATGGACCAAAGCGCACACGGAGTAGTCCTCCAGAGCACTTGGCATCTACTTATCCCATTGTTCACATTTATACTCCGTCCAGACCAGTTTTCTAACGAGATCTTCTTACGTGGCTTCATTTTTACAGCCATGTAACATGTTTACATGCATTAAAGCGTATAGTGAAGAATACCCCCATTAAGCCCCCCAACTGCAATTGCAGTTGCTATTCAAAGCTTAAACCCGGTGCAGCCTACGAGATGCAGTTTGCCTTTAAAGTTCGCGCCCCAAAGCAACAATTTGAATGAATCTTTTGAACATTAAAGTGAAGATGCGCCGCCGCGCCGCTTGAATTGCTGCCTGTTTTTAGTTTGTCTTTTTGAGCCATTTTAACCGCCTTCTGATATATGCCACAATGCCGCTAAATTTGTTGCATAACTTCGTCTCATGTCTCACGAACTCCCTGCCACTTATAGGTGAAAATTACACTTTTAATTGAGACGCGACATCTTTGCCAATCTTTGCATTGAACTTTCTGATGGGTGAAGCGCTCTCAGTGATTCGCCTTAATTAGGTCTTTCCTTACGGCACGACTGTTTCAGGGTAGATTACTAACCGAAGCGGGTAATTGCTTTTGATATACCATACCTGACCTCTAATTGTGGAAACTCATCAAATCTATTGTTGCGCAGAATAATTCGCAAAAGTATAAAAGAAAAAAAAATCTGAATATAAAGTATACACATAGGTGGTAAAATTATCCCATGACCTTAACGTGTGCAACATTTTACAGACTAGCTGATTTCCTTGCCTAATTACTCAAGTATTTTTTGTATAACAAATTTCATAATGAGTAAAAATGGGAAATTTATAAACGACCTTGTTAAACAATTTAATGAGCCTTGAACAGGAGTTTAGTTCTATCCGGTTTCACCTGTACGTTCTGTTTCATAGAAGTTTAAATACGCAGGCATCTTAAAAATGGGCTGTCTGGAACAAGTACCGGGTAAACAATTTGAAATTAAAATTCATCCGTCATGCCACTTGAGATCTCAAAAATTCGGCGCATTTCAAAAGGTGTTTCGGTAATCCAGCCAACTTTATAAGTGGTCTGCTGCCTGGGGGACTTTCGTAAGATTCTTTTCATAACAGAAATAAATAGAAGACTCGAGTGCATTACCAGCTCGAAACCGTGCAGAGTCTAGAGACGGAGAAGTTGTGGCATTTAAACGAAAAATAGGTGCAGCATTTCCGCAATGAATATTATCCTTTATATAGTCAACACTATTACTATACTTACTACTCTACACTTCGTCGTTTATTTTTTCCAGTGTTATATTTATACCATACTTAGTACAAATTATTTGGGCTCGTTATTATTGACCACAATTTTCGTAGTAAATTTACAATTCTCCGTTAAAAATAGATATCTACAAACAATTGTAATTTTCCAATTTACTAGTAAATTTGCTTGATTCATCCCGCAATATTCACTATATTTTACAGGCATTGTGCAAAAATAGCTCAGAGTGGGAAAATTGAGTGCATATCATTGTAAAATGTAATGCTGGTTTTTTAGAAAAAATACATATATCAATTATAGTCTAACGTACACTTACAAGAAAAGGGAAAAATTAACTTGTGTTAGAAGTGATATTTTTTAATATTGCAACTATTCTCGAAGTTACTCGTTTTTAAGTTGTGCACATTTTACTATGTTCTTTGTAAAAAAATTAATAAAAATTTGCAATTTTACTGATACCCGAGTAAAAAAGCGTGTTAGTTGAGGTTTTATTGCGTTATTTCGTCATTCGAGAAGTAAATCTTGAAGTTTTTACAATTCTTTTACAATTACCACGTTTTTAAGTTAAATCGAAAGAAGCTTTTCATATTTCCACTCACTTGCCTTCTATATAAAAATATAACATAACGTCAGCAGTTCGGAATTTTCTACAACTATTGTGATGAATTTTGATTTTTTTTTAATTAACTACAGGCTTGCGAAAAATATTTCATTTCATTATTCTTTTGTAAAGCTTAGCAGTTATAAAAATCAGTGAAAATATAGTTTAATTAATTACACAGGTCTACACATTTTATATGTTTTTCTGCTGCCAAATAAATATTGTTTTATTTCTATAGGATTTTTGCAGTAGATTACGAATTCGTAAACGAAAATATTCAATTAGTTTCCGTTTTGAGAAAAATAGAGTTAAAAAGTGAAAAAGACCGTATTTCAGCAATTTTTGAATGATTGTTAAAAAATAACGGATTTTCATAGAAGGTCATAATATGACTCAAATGAAAGCCTGAATCTATGGATATGAAAAGCACTAATCTTTAGACTTTACTTAACATCTTGAGGAACACATTTTTCATAACGATTCGCCAGGTGAAGTCTTCATTCCCTTTTTGTTGTATGAATAATAATCAATACATAGAAAAAATTACTTTCAACAGAATGTTTTGGAAAAATTTGCACTTTTTAACTCTATCCTCCACTAATGATTTGTCATTTGTTGGGATACTAAATTGGTGTTGACCAGTGTTATGTGTGTCTCTGCATGGCGATTTAAGTTTTCTTACAGCGAAGATTATTTCCTCCTTTCTCTGCTCTAATATTGGACTACTTTAATATATTTTTGCAAAGCTGTAGCTCCATTTAAGAAAATTTAAGTTAATCTCAATATTAATGAGATATTAAAAGCTACTCCTTTTGAGTAAACTTCCGTGTAAATGTCTCCTAAAAAAGAACTCAGTGAGTTTTATTCCAGTATATCAATATTACTATGCTTTTCACTATTTTTAATCTCTCACTTCGGAAATTTACATTATAACACTTCGTTGTAAATTTGAAAAGTTTAACTTTGTGCCAACGCTTATCGTTGTAAAATTCCTCAATTAGTTTTTAGACTGGAAGGCCGATATACTGATTTGTTTTATATTAATATCAACAAAACGCATACTTATTAAAGTGTGGGATACCCCAAGAAAAACTTCAGGTAAAAAAGTTTGATCGAGATTAAGATTCATACTGAACGCAATTCAAAATTTTTTAAAGGATTTAAGTCTAAGCTTTTGGTGGTCCAAATTTTTTTTCCCAATGACCTGATCCAAATTAACCCATTAATGCCTGAATAACAAAAAATTGTACGGCAACTTCGAGGCGCTAACTTTTATCGAAGGGGTGGTCAATTCTCATCGAGACCAACTTTTCTAGACGTATTTTGAGTCGCCCGACACGATCCAACCAAAAAAAAAGTGAAAAAAAATTATTATTATTGTTTTTTTGCAATATTATGTAAATAAATACCTTTTTCACGTAATTTTTTTTCGAAAAACGACTTATTTAGTGGAGAAAAAGCAACTTTTTACTGCAATAAAGTGCATAAAACGTGTTATTAGTACTTAAACTTCAAAAATATACAGGCATTTTTTTCGTTAAAAATATTAGGCTGCATAAAAATTGCAACAATGTAACGCATATTTGCATTACTTTCGATCACTTTTTTTATCTCACTATGTTCGACTATTCCCAAAAATGTATATATACACTAATTTTAAGGGTAACTGATTACGAATTTGCTATCAGATTTTCGTAATTCAATAATTTTTGGCAAAATTTTCAATTTTTTCGAAAAAAAACTGGGTATTCGGAGTTTTTGGGGTCACTGATTACTGATTAAATGACTGCATATTTTTGAAGTTTAAGTACTAATAACACGTTTTATGCATTTTATTGCAGTAAAAAGTTGCTTTTCCCCCACTAAATCTGTCGTTTTTTCGTAAAAAATTATGTGAAAAAGGTATTTATTTACGTAATATTGCAAAAAAACAATAATAATAATTTGTTTCACTTTTTTTTTGGTTGGATCGTGTCGGGCGACTCAAAATACGTCTAGAAAAGTTGGTCTCGATGAGAATTGACCACCCCTTCGATAAAAGTTTGCGCCTCGAAGTTGCCGTACAATTTTTTGTTATTCAGGCATTAATGGGTTAAAGTATGAGTTTTTTCTGGCCAAATAATTTCAACTACACCGCTTAGAATTAATGCAATATGGAAGTCTACAAATCAATAAATAAAGATGAAAAAATAATATTAAGTATAAAATATTATTATTTTATGTTGAAATGGAAATTATTTGAATTTCGATGTTTCAAATAAAGTATATCGTTTATCGCTTCATATGTTTTAAGAGAGGTTAAAATCATTTTAATTGTTGGTTTTTAACAAATTCACTCATAGAATTTTAAAAGTTGTAAGCATTTTTACAGCGGGAAATATAAAAAGAGGGTATATTAAACAATAGCAGAAAGGAGCCGAATTCTTTTATCGAATTATAAATTTCAAATCTTTTATCATGCGCAATTCCCTGATTTTGATTTCTGGATTGGATATTTTGATTTGGAGATTTCATAACAAACCCATGTACAATTTTTTTTTTTTTTTTCAGTTATATTTTATAATATCACTTAACTGTGTAAGGGGGCAAGATTTAGAATTTTTAATTGAAATACAATAGTCACTGATATAATCAAACAAAATAAAAATTATAAGAACTAATTAAATGTACTAGTATGGCACTTTGATACATTCGAGGATAATGTATAAATAAATATAAGTCTATTACTAAGTTTTAAGCCGACAAAGATAAAATATTAATGCTACTTTCAATAAAAGTAAATATAAATTAATGCCGTATGTCAAAAAAGTCTAACCGCAATTGGAATGAATCGCAATCTTCCTTGCATAATATTAATAAATTACTATTTTATTGCTGAACTAAGCTCATTTTTGCAAGTTAAAACTCATCTTTATTATTTGATCGGACGTTGATTACTTTGAGTATAGTTATATGATCGGATCTTGGTTACTTTGAGGTAAGGAGTACTCCAATCTCTTTTTGAAATAAGTTTTATTTTTCCTGAAAAGCCTCGAAGATTTATTTTCTTTCGGAAAATTACTATAACAAGAAAATTACCATACCAAAAATAATAAATGACAAAAAAGATTATTATAAACATAATGAAGATTTCATTAATAATAAGAACTGATGGGTTTTCCACTTTATTACTAGAAACTTAACATGGTTGCAAATTCTTTCAAAATTTTAAGAATACAAAATTATCTGCCTACTGGTTTTATAATTATGGTGGTAAAAAATAATGATTACCAGTTGACTAAATGAAGAAATAACTGTGAAAGGAATTTTAATGATACTTTGGAGGTATCTACAACTATCTATAAATAATTATGCATTAATTTAAAATAAAAGCTTTACACTTAAAGCAAACCAAAATTAAAAGTTAAACTCTGTTCGATGACGGCACAAAGAACCTAAAGAAAAACAAGTTATTTGTAGACAAGACCATAAATATTATCTAGGCAGCACCTGGCCTCGACCGCTAGCATTTTTCTTGCAGAAGAAGATGCTTGCATTTTGTGTACATTGATACTTAACTACTTACGTGACAAGCAAAAAATGTATGTTGTTTGACCCCAAAGCAAATGATGCCTCAATCGGTGGCTGCTAAATACCAATTTCACTTTATTTACGAAGCCCCCGAATGCAGCAATATTTATTGACAAATTTGTGATAATTGATTTCACTTTTCGTTACCAGCAAGGTAGTTGAAATTGTTAGTAGTGAAGTTGAATGACTTATAACATACCTTCAAGTTTTTTCTCGACCGTCTCTCTCGTCATGTTGGCAGCAAAACCATAAGTTGCTGGACTTTTCACCGCCCGAACGTAGAGGTATGTTGATCTTATCCATTCCATGGCTACTTCTAGATCAGTAATCGTCTGCAAGACAATTTCCGAGTTCAAATGTTCCGCCAAGTGTTTGTGGAGGTGCGACTCGACTGGAGTACGGCCATTCATGAGGTTCTCATACTTTTTCTGAAAGCATAAAAAAGATAAAAACGTCTAGTTGAATCAGCGGTTAGATTATATCATTTACGTTATTATTTATTGCTTGATAGGTATAATCTTTATTTTCGAAAATGAATCTTCAAAATGACATTTAAGAGCCGCCAGATGATGCGCCATGGATGGAGCATCATCGTGCAAATATCATTCCGATAAATCAACATAGCTCCGAATAGACGACGATCTGTACTCTGAGAATTTTTCACGCCAACTTAAGAATTCTTCACGGCTGATTCTACCTTCGTGCTCCTATACGGTGGAATTAATAAGATTTTCGCATCGCAGCTCAGAGTCTGACAGATCACAGACAGGCATAGCTTTTTTCTTTAATTGCAGCATTACTGCAATAGAGCAACCCGAGTGCATTGTTCGTTGATGGAAGTCTTACTCAAGATCAACAAAAGCCAAACGTTCGCGAATCCCTCAGAATGTGGCTTTGATGGCAACAGAAACCAACTGCCTTCAGGTAATTTATGTAAATTATGCGCTCTTAACTCACACCTCCCTCGAATTTCAGAAGGGAAAAATCTTGACTTCTTACCAAATTTTCACCGAGAAACGTGGGAAGATATCAAATCAGATCTATTGGGAATGCGGATTTATTCCTAATGAGATGTCGTTCCGTTTGTAAATAGTTTGGAAAAATTCCTAATTAAATGGCAGACTACTTTAGGGATTTGGCACGAAGATCAAATGATCATGGGAAAGTTCTCTTTAAGTAAATCCTATTTAATTCCCATAAGCACTGCGACATTAGAGGAATTTAATATGAAGGCCACAGTTGACAGATTATATACATAATTAAACCGGCGATAGTCAACAAAAATTTTACAATTGGTTATGACAGGATTTTTTCCGTATATTACGAGTATCAAAATAACAGAACCGATTGGTTTTAAAAAAAAACGTTAGACATATCTTTTTATCTGCATAATTAAAAATATATTTCGCCCGCAGAGAAAGTACTGACATAAATGCAATTAAATTTTTTGAACTTATTTCTTCTATCATTATTCGATCTTTCTAATTAGGTATCGGTAGTGTTTTAATGGATTCATCATTATTTTATTCTTCATCAAAGCTCAAAACATACTGAAATAACACTTATATAAATAAGATGGCATTTTGCTTATAATCGTAGATGGAATTTGTCTATTATTTTACTTTTATTCCTCTTACACTCACTTCTAGTCCCGCTGATTAGATGAGGAAATTTTCAAGATCAGTTAATTTTTAATCGACTTGGTACTTTTATGTTATTTGCTAATTTATTATTCGTTTTCCTTCTTCTTGTGTATTACTATCACGATTTCCTGAAGTCTTAACATGACATTAATTTTGAGATGATTTAGATATGAATATTTTCAATACGATCACCGTAAACACTTCGAACAAAAGTTGTCGTAATGGCTGTCAAATTTTGATCGATTCCTATTATATGAGAACGTTTTCGTAAATGGTCCAACATTTTTGGCCGTATCAAATTATATTATTACCCCTCAGTACAGCGATCTTAAAACAATCACAAGACGCCGCCGCTTTGTTTTTATTGATTTCTTTAGGTTCATATTCAACAAAGTTATAGTGAAATTGTGGAAAACTGAATATAGAACGATACAACTTTCAAAAACGTGTAGTTGTTCTAAAAACCTTTTACAAAAATCATTCTTGTAGTTGTTGATTTAGACTACGCTAGTAGGCCTGATACAGTTGAACAACAAGGGAAATTTTGCAATCAAATTAAAGAAAAAGCAATCATTTACTTATGAGCCACGTGCTATACCACAACTACGTTTATATATAGATTTTTTTTTAAATTTTCTTTCAGAACCCATTTAGTCAAAGTGGGATATTAATTGAAAAGTAGTAGCTGAATCTCGCCCTACCCAAGCTTTTGAAAACGCTTCTTAAACTCTCATTTAAAAATCACATTGGGCATAATGAGGTTAAGTGGGTAAATACAATTAGAAGGTAAAAAAAATCGATTTGTTTTTTTGTTCCTCTAAATAGTTAGAAATTTCCCGTAGAATACGCTCCAAAAAGTTTCAGGTCGAAAATCGAACTCCTTATATATTTTTTCTTCATTTTTCGAGAACTCCTTTTTCAGTGCATAGCAGGTTTTCAAAACTTTTATGAATTTTATGTTGCAAAATTGAATTATTAATGCAAAAATGGCTGAAAAAATAGTGAAAATTATCGATGTTTTACAAAAACTTCTACCAAACGCAGAATTATTGTTTTTTTTTTTTAATTTTTGAGGTTTACCGATCAATTACATGTATATTTAAACCAAATTTTTTTTATGGGCTGTTACAGATCAATAACACGACGTCCAGAGTGGTTGCCGTTTTTTTTTTTGTAGGTCAACTTCACGCCAGCGTACAGCCGCCATTTTGTTTTCAAAAAAATTTTTTTTTTTTACATTCCTTATTTATACCTTAACAAGTGTACAAAGTTTTATAATGATTGCATTAAACCTTCTTTGTGAAAAAAAATGTTTTTTAATGCGTATTTTTGCCCGTGTAATTGTATTTACCCCCTTAAGGAATTCAAATATTTAAATTAATTTTTTCAAACTTCGTTCAACAAAAAATGTAAATATTTTTTTTTCGAAAAACAAAAATGTAAATGAAAGGAAAAAAAATGGTCATTAAATTTTTTAGACTCTAGAAATAAAACATTGTGACCGTGACACTTCAATTTTACTTCTTCGGTTCTCAAAATCTCAACGTAGTAGCGATTGATTAAAAAATACGACAAGTGGAAAATCTTGAGAAGTCTTACGTAAGCGGGTTGTATATAAAATAAGAACAACTTTTGTTCAAAAACTTAACTAATTATAAAAGTAAATATATTCTAAAATAAATGGAAATATATAGTATAAAAAATGTGAAAGAATAAATCATTTAATAATAAACTTTATCTTTTTTCCTTATTGGTGACTTTGACATTCCTGAATTTTCTGCAAAAGTATGGAAGAAACAATCGAAATTGAGCGGGCGTAAGTCGGTAGAAATTAGGCGTCGGAATTCAATCGAACAATTCACTGTTGGCGAATCCCCCTTTTGGACCTAGTCGGGGTCACCAATTATAGGGGATATTTAACTTGTTTAGAGCTCTTAACTTTCGGGGGATATATTTAAATACTGTCCTTTTATAATAATTAAAAGATTTTTTTATTATTTTTAAACCAAGTAGGAAAATAATAGAACCACCCAATTACTAAATTCAAAGCCGACTAACAAGGAAACGTTCTCAGGTTTGTTTCACCGATTTTGATGAAATTGAAATATGTTATAGAGTATCGAAAAATAAGAGACATGTATTTATTTTTATCTGCGGATATACACGTTTAGCAGGTGAAAACCACCCCTAAAGTTTACCCCCAAAAACAGTTTTTCCTAAATATTTCAAGTTCTAATGAATTTTCTCGAATGAAACAAAATGGAAATGATGTCTCATAAATATACTAACCTTTTGTAAGTAATCTGGTTCCCGGGGGTGGCAACTCTTATTTTTTATTGCATAAAAACGATTTTTTTTAAATATTTTTGCGTCACAAAAATAACAATATTAGTTAAAATTCATTGAAAAATATTTTTCTACATACGATTTTGAAAAATAAAGTTGATCTTTTTTTGTGTTTTCGTAAAAAAAGCTCCTCAAGAGGGTAAACAACCCCTAGCACTAATACGTAAATGATGTATATTCTTTCAGGCATCAGTTTTTTCGTGAAAACCAGTATTAAGGAGTTTTTGGAGTCGCCGATTACGAATCTCATGTTAAATTTAAAACTTCAAAATGGCGGATCCAACATGGCGGAAAAACGTTTGAAAAGTACACCAATTTTTATAAAAAAAAAAAACAATAAATAAAAGTACCCTCTAAATGTGCGTATCTGCAGATAAAAAAAATGTGTCTCTTATTTTTCGATATTCTATAACATATTTCAATTTCATCAAAATCGGTGAGACACACCAGAGAACGTTTCCTTGTAAGTAACCCCAGCCCTAAGAAGATGTCTCCTTTTTAAAATTTAAAAGCCTCGCCTAATTGCCCGCCACAACAGTAATGGCTTGGTTACCCATAATTTACGTAAAAAATAAAAGTTTGACTAAACTCACCCTGAGTTTAGACTACCATTTCTTTAAATTACTTGAATTTGTTACAACATATACAGAGATAAGATAGGATCGGTATAGAAATATGTAACACTCAATTACCAAATAGTCTCTTTAGACAAAACTACGATTATACACTCCAGAAACTTAATCAATTACAAAACGCTCAAAAGCAACACCGACAATTCAAGTGAAAATGTCATGAAATCGTAGCTGCAGTTTTCGAAATCAATTAATATTTCCTCGAGAGGAGATGCAGTACATTATCTGATCAATCGCTTAAAGCCGACGGTGCACTTTCAAAGATTAGGCTTCAGTCGGCGGCGATAGAATCTTCTTTAATTGTCTGAGCTGAGCGGCTTAAGATTCTACAGTGCGGTGTCTCAGCGAAACGACAATTCATTCAGAATACAATACGATGCCATCAATATTTTGATCGGAGGGCATCAGTTTACCTGCAATAATTGATGTTATCAAAAATTTAGTGGTCTATTCGTAACACAGGTGAGCGCCGAAGAGCCATCGAACTAGTAAAATCAAGAGATTGTTAAGAAACTATTTGTCTTACGAGATCTGAAGTGCAAATATGCAGCGTTTGCATATTGAATTGCATTGAATCCCAACGATCACCGGACTCAATTATTGAGTTCAATACTCGCTCGATTGTTTATAAATCAGAAAAGGCCACGACGGAACTAGTTATGGAGGAATCGACCGATAAGTGGCAGCAATTGATGACCACTGAAAAGGATTCGCAATTATGATGTCAGTTGGTGGTAATCTACACATTTTATGATCGCGTTGTCGATCATTTTGCTATTTCGTTGATCTCTTCTTATGAAAGCACTCATCAATTTTTCACTGCGTTTGCTTTCATTGTGAAGGATCGATAAGATCTTTGCCTTATTCAAGTAAACGTGTCACTGAAATTGGCCCGATGATTTTATTTGGCCAGTCAGTAAAGAAATTTGGTAACTTTCTACACGAGTACTGCGAATGATTTTGTATAACATGCTTTTTCAATGAGTGGATAAGTACTCTCCAAGGATGATAACAGACATACTTTAAATATTTTAGTTATATTACATATATGATCGAGTACATATGTTTTGATTTTCAGGAATTTTTTTAATTTAAAATCGTAAGTGATATCTAAATGCATACTTAGAAACATTGAATCTGAAGAAGTTATGCATCAATTTTTACAAATACCCTATTAGAATTATGCATCGAGACGGTTTTGATAAAAGAAATATATTTTGAAAGTATCACTAGTATCTCATATTGCGAATTTATATGGTGAGATGAGCTAATATGAGACCACCTTAATTTGTGCACCGCGCCGATGTTCTAAGAATCGTGCTTCTTTATCATTAAGCTTACGCCCGCAGACTGGATAGTTCTAAAAATCAAATCAACAAAATACAATATAATTTAAAAAAAATTAATGTAACAACGATAACCTTATATTTAGGGTTGAATTATCTTAGAATCTGACCTTCAAGTACTAGTAGAAGTTTGGATATTATATTTGATACATAATTTTCACAGTCTTAAGGTCTTATTGTCTGAAAACTATTTTTCACAAGTTTACTGGTAATTATGACCAGAGAAGTCTATTTAATAATTATATCAATATCATTATTAAGGGAAAATGAAATTCGAAAATCAAGAATCATTAAGATTAAATTGAGATTGGGGATTATAAGTACGTAAAGTTGTAAATTGCTCGAAAAGAACTCATAAAAACAAATGACAAATAATGAAACAAAAACAATAATAAAAACTATAATGAAAAATTAATAAATAATGTGTTTTTTCATAAAGGTTTAGGGACCATCCATAAATTACGTCACACGAATTTCATGATTTTTGGAGCCCCCCCTCGTTCTTGTCATAGGTGGTGACATTTGTGTGACCCCCCTATCCTGGTGTGACGTCACATATTTTGAATTTTAAATTTAAAAATTATTAAACTTAAACAGCCCTTTCAAAATTATTTATATAGTCGTATTTCTATTCAGAATCTTTTTTCATAAAATCAAAAATAGATAAAACATTTGATAAATTTTACAAAACATAACAAATTAAGTTTAATCATCCTGTGTCCTAGAAAAATATTTTGGATTATTTCCATATTTAGGTGATGATTTTTTTTTCACTCTCTTCAAAACTGGCAAGAATTGCCAATCACGTATTTTTCATGACTCGAAGTACAAAAGTATGTTACATTTAGAATTTTAGAAAATATTATTAGATTATTCCAATATTTGGGGGATGATAATACCCCTTGTGAGCGCCCAATTAGGGATGATTTTTTAATATTTTCGAAAAACTAAAAGCAATGCCTCTCTTGATTTTTAATTAATTTGATACCTGATACAATTTTTTATGTCTTTTTCTTAGTTCACCGTGAAATGTGCAAAAACAGGCGATTTTTGCGGTCACTCTTTAAACCGTATAATAATATTAATACAGCTGATAATATTTTAAAGTTTTTCTGCAGGAAGTTTAGAGTTTTAATACTTTAGATTTATACATGTGACGTTACAAAGCTTTTATGACTCGTCCCCTCCTTGTCACACAATGTCACACTTTGTTGACCCCCTCCCTCCCCCTTAATGTGTGAAGTAATTTGCGGATGGCCCCTTAACTCAAATTATTGTTTTTATAAACAACCTCAAACACTCACTAATCGTATAACATGACACGAGATCACTCCAAAATAATATTTGACAGTTCTTATTCTAGGGTTTTGTTATCCCCACTCTATTTTTTTCTCGGTGCAGTAGTAACGACTACACGTGCTAATTGAAACAAACATTTACTATGTTAAATTATAAATAATTCTTAGTCAATTTCAACTTTTCTATAGTAAAATTGATATTAAAATACATAGATGAGCTAGAATCTAGTTAACCCATTACAGCATAACGTCCGATAAATCGGACGGAAGAAATTTGCATATTATTCATATAAAAAAATATATATGATAGCTTTGTTTGATTTTGAACGAATATATCGGACGGGTCATAAAGCAGTAACTATATATATTAACTAACTGGATCATTAATATGGCCCTAACAGGCATTATTTACCATCACAGTCTTTAACAAACTTTATGCTGTAATGGGTTAATTAGAAAATAAATTCTGTTTCAGACAAAATAACAAGGTGTCATTTTTGAATCAACTAGAAATACTTTTTTTCAGTGTACACCAAAAATAAAACGCAATATTTTAACAATAAATATATTTAAATAAATTTAAATCTACGATCTTTATAAGCAATCTGACCCGTTCTATAAAGATGTTCTTGCTGGCTCCGCTGATATTTTACCGCCAAAGCAAATACGATTATTGGTAATAATACGAGGAATCCACGCAAACCCGTTTTGGGGGTTGGTTTAAAGTGCTCGTACTGGGTAGTTCTCATTGCCATAAACCTTTCGATCCCTGTGTCGTTCATATGACCTCCTTCTCCAGTTGCATGGCGGTAAGGATTTGAACTTTGTTCTAAATATTCTGACCTTAACTTTAAAACTCGTGCACGTTTCTTAATCATCAATATCTTGGCGTATATTTTTTCTTTTCTACGGTCTTTCTTCTCTCCACCTTCACATGCCATATTTTTTTATTGATTTGCAATAAATTAAGAGATTTGTTTAAGTTCTTTAAAGAAAAGTCAATAAATATCAGCGCCTCCTTTGAGTTAAGTTTCTTTATGCACACTAAAGTAGGTGGTGTTAATAGATTTTATAAGCCTTCTAGATTGGAAGAATATTTTTAATTTCTGAAGTTATTTCTCTTATGTGTGCTAATTTGCGGATTATTTAATTCTTGACAATTTTCAAAAATTTAAATTAACCGAATACATTATGTGCGTAATCTGTACGTCTTATGTCTGCATTCTTAAAAGAAAAAGAAAAGAAATTTACTGTGCGAGACAGCAATATCTACACATATACTGAATAAAGTTGTTTAGAGCAACTTGCAATAATTTGTACGATGACTTTGAACATAAAGGAAATCTCTAGACCAAAAGACATTTCAAGCGTATAAATATTGAATAAAGCAAGTTCTGAAGACTGAACTTTATGACATAGCGGTTCGCGAACAAACATAACAAAGGCAACCTTACGTCTCAACTCTAAAGTCTGAAGACCAAGCAATAAGAAGGAAAATCATCAAACCACTGAAACTTCCGTAACGCATATTATGTGAATGGGTTATGATATGAATGGCTTCAATATGGTCAGAATGAAAAACTGAATAAGGATTCGAAACAGAATAAGCGAACTAGCGGTACAAACAACGATTTTAAGGTGTAAGGGTCAGCAAAATCATTGGCGTTTCTTTCCTTTATAGAAATATATTCAGTGTAGCCAGTAGCTAAGTTTTCTGTCAAAATAAACACCAAGGTCGCAAATGACAGATGGGCGAACGATTGACATTATTAATTTTATATGAGTACTAGCTGGGTTACCCGGTTTCACCCGGCGTTGGATAAATACTTACTAATTAAACACTTCTCAAATGTTCCAGTTTGTTATATCCTAGAAATTGTTTCAACCCGAAAACCCCTTTATGGATCCGCTATCTTGAATTCCCAAATCTTAATAATATTAAAAATTAGTGGCCTTAAAATAATCATTGTACCAATTTTCATTCAAATCCGTTGAAATCGAGAAATTTTGGTCGCCATATTGGATCCGCCATCTTGAGTTTGGAAATTTTGCTAATATTCGAAATTAGTGGCCTCAGAATAATCATTGTACTAATTTTCAGTAAAATCCGTTGAAATCAAGAAATTTGGTTTCATATTGGACCCGCCATCTTGGATTTATCAATTTTGATAATATTCGAAATTTGTAGCTTCAGAATAATCATTGTACCAATTTTCATTAAAATCCGTCGAAATCGAGACATTCTGGACGCCATGTTGGGTCCGCCATCTTGCATTTAGAAATTTTGATAATGTACAAAATTAGTGGTCTCAGAATAATCACTGTACTAATTCCCATTACAATCCGTTGAAATCGAGAAATTTTGGTCGCCATGTTGAATATGGAAATTTTAATAATATTCGAAATTAGTGGCTCCGGAGTAGTCATTGTACTAATTTTAATTAAAATCCGTTGAAATCGAGACATTCGGTTGCCATATTGGATCCGCCATCTTGGATTTACAACTTTTGATAATATTCGGAACTTGTATCCTGAGAATAATAATTGTACCAATTTTCATTAAAATCCGTTGAAATAGAGACACTCTGGTCGCCATATTGGATCCGCCATGTTGGATTTGGAAATTTTGCTAATATTCAAAATTAGTGGCCTCAGAATAATCATTGTACCAATTTTCATTAAAATCCGTTGAAATTGAGAAATTTTGGTTACCATGTTGGGTCCGCCATCTTGGATTTGTAAATTTTGATAACATTTAAAATCAGTAACCTCAATATAACCATTGTACTAATTTTCATTAAAATCCGCTGAAATCGAGAAATATTGGTCGCCATATTGGTTCCGCCATCTTGGATTTGTAAATTTTGATAACATTCAAAATCAGTGACCTCAAGATATTCATTGTACTAATTTTCATTAAAATCCGTTGAAATCGAGAAATATTGGTCGCCATATTGGGTCCGCCATCTTGGATTTGTAAATTTTGATAACATTCAAAATCAGTGACCTCAAGATAATCATTGTACTAATTTTTATTAAAATCCATTGAAATCGAGAAATATGGTCGCCATTTTGGATCCGCCATCTTGGATTTCTAAATGTTGATAATATTCAAAATCAGTGACCTCAAAACAATCATTGTACTAATTTTCATTAAAATCCGTTGAAATCAGGAAATCTTGGTCGCCATATTGGATCCGCCATCTTGAATTTCTAAATTTGGACAGCGGATTTGAAATCCCCATCCCGCAAAACCCCTATGTACCAATTTTCATGAAAATCGCTCCAAATTTAAAATTTTAAGCCGCCATCTTGGATCCGCCATCTTGAAACCCTACGTACTATCCGAAAAAAAATTAGCCTATATGTTAAGTCGGAATATGTACTACCTTCGGACAAAAAATGAAAAATATCGATGCAAGCGTTTAGGCGTGATTGAGCAACAAACAAACAAACAAACAAACAAACAAACAAACAAACGAACTTTCATTTTTATATATATATAGGGATTTAGGTCTAAACCATTTTTGAGGCACCAATATACAAATTTATCAACATTCTATTGGAGTCTATAACAATACGATGTCTCTAATAACGCAATAAAGCTTAAGGTCATCATGTACGTAAATCTGCCCAAAAATATAGTACGTATGCATAAAATCATCCTGTTTATTTCATGATTCTTTGGTTTAAAGCAGCGGTGTCGAAAATTACAATATTAGAATTCTTGGTTTGTTTTGGTTTAGTCGGACAAAAGAAGCCCAAATATTCATACAAAGAATAAGTAAAAATAACATGACCGAATGAAGATCCAGCAGGAATTGTCATCGGCTGTACCGTGTATCACTCTGGATTAAGTTTGAATATTCATTCAGAACTGCATTCGAAGGCTACTCGATGAAGTTCCAAAAACTTAATTCAGAGCGGATGAAAATGGAAGTCCTGGAAAAATCAGCTGATTTCCAGTGTCAATTATTCAAAAACATGAATTCACTCCGCTCTTTGCACTTTGAACTGTCAAAACGAAATATCATCGACTCCTATGCCCGTGTATCTTGCATTGAATGAATTAAAATGCGAGTGAATTTTCATTCGTAGGATCTTCATTCAGCCGTGTCCGTGTATCTTGAAATCGACTTCCATAAATAGTTTTTAAATTCCATAAATAGTTTTTAAATTAAAATGCTAGAGACGAAAAATTTAGTTAATTAGAACTTCAATCATTTTTGGAAAACGGAATTTTTTGTTTTGATTGTATATCTTTTTTTTTACTAAAGGTGTAAATTTTTGAATTTTATATAACGTATTTCTTTAACACGCTGAACGCTGAAGGAAAACCTCAAGAAAAAATTAATTTTAACATTTACAATTTCCCGGTTTTGTTTCGAGATTTCTTCATATTTTAGTTTATCGCTTATCGGCCCACAATATTTTAACTTCTCCACAAACAAATTTCTTGTTACTGGACTTATTTATTCAATGGAATCAAAATCAGAAGAATTAAACTTTAAACTATATCGGTCTGCTATATCAATGAACAAATCTGGCACAAATTGAAATCCAAATGGTCATTGGGCTCTGTCCTGAGTGTCGTTTTACACTTGAGTAAAGGTGCCTAGATACATTTTTAATTTCTCAAGATGTCTAAATATAGCATACGTTCAAATAAACCTAGATAGAGTAAACTTAAACTAATCAATTTCTCCTTTCTTAAAGGTTTTCGTCTTCAGCGGGGTAATCAGAATGATGAGTTGATAGTTTTTCATTGTATAGCTGATGAAATGCACCCGGATCCGTTTTTTAAAAATAAACATAACAGAAACACTACCTTCTTAGCACGTTTGGCATGATTTAGTAGAATAATGATATTCTTTACATTTTCCAAACTTCTACCATTCTCAAGTGTGTAAAATAAATCTTCAAGAAACATTGCAGATGATGATGTAACCCTAGAATCATTGAACCACTACTGTATATTAAATATTCCAGTACGTTACTGACCCAAATACCTCTCCAGGGTAGCGACGTATTAGCGAAAACATCATCTAACTCAAAGAACTAAAACAAAAAAAAAATGTAAATATATACAAAGGAGACGATCGAAAGAGAATCTAATGAATTTTTAGTGCAAGGTATTCACTTGACATTTACTCAATCACGTTTGTTGCACTAAGAAGAATTAAAATGGGCATGAAGATGAAACGAAGATGCAGCGCCCCCCGCCACACCATTGCAATTGCACTTATGTAACTCCAGTTGAGTTAATCGTCTTTTGGAGATTATAATAGGATAATTTCGGAATTTTACATTAATAAAATGATTCTCCAAGTGCGAGTCAATATGATCGATTGTTCAAACCGTATGAAAGGTGTTAAATTACACCATAAAAACTATTATGAAAATTGTTCATTGTCCTTGATAACAACTGTATGTTAGCCTTAAGCTCGACAAATACCCAATTAGTGGTCGTAAACGATCATTAAGTGTAAAGACAATTTAAGACTACAAAATAGATAAGTTGTTGAAATGGCTTAAATCGACGGATAAAACGTGGTAAGTACCGAAAGCAAAATTATCCACATGCCAACTATAATTAGGGGCTAATGCATTATCAATTATCGTTGAAAGATATCTATCTTTTAAACTGCTGAATTATTTAAATGATAAATGCGCTGTGTCGGTAATATCATGACATTATTTGAATCTCGTTTTCGAAGTTAGAGATTAACCTTATTTACTCGTTATATAAATATTAATACGTTGATTAAAACGTTTGCACATATATCAACTGAGATATAGAATAGTGAAAGATTGTCGTCGTTGAAATTGTAATGAAAAGTTGAAAATGCAAATTTTTTTATAGAGCAGACTGATATGCGTTCAGAGATGAGCAATAATATAAGCAACGATCGAATAATTGACCTTTATAAAAAGGAACTCGTTATGAAACCGGACATGAAGTGATTTATAACCGAGTATGTATTATCTTGGCGGTAGATTAATGAAAGCATATATTCACTATTCATTTCTTGTTATTTACGTTCCTTTATAAATTATCACCTATCAACTGCGTTTTTCGTTATTAATGCGAGGATGATAGCTCCACAAAAGTTACCCATAAGTCTACTTCAGTAGATTGCTTAGTGTCGTACACTTTGACGTATTATATCTAGTAAAACTTTTTTCCTACAGCTATTAATTTATGAAACTATGTAGGAATGTAGAAATATTTTTTTAAATGTCCTTCAAACTTATAAATGTTAAAAGTGTGAGTATAATGTTTGGAAATTCTTAGTCTTTTTAATGCAAACATTTATTTTTGGCACTTTGAAAATAAACATATGGCTTATTAAGAATTTTGGGCCAAAACATGCTGCTTCTCCGGCCCTGTGGCAGGAATCTCAGTACGAAGATAGAACTAACATTTCGTTATTTCTTAAAAATTAAAAATATCTTTTTATTCTCCCTCCCACATACTGATTGTTCACTGGATATTTACTAGATTTTATTGACTTTGTATGTAATCAACCTTCTGTTAATATTAATCAAACAAAGATTGCATGCATTTTCATCGGCGAGATATTTAATTTAGCTAAATAAAATTAGTGATGAGTGAATGTAATGTTCACGTAGTTCTTTCAACTGAATAATGATAATTGCGCTTCAAACAAATTTAATCCCAAAATCTGATTGGGACAATTTAAAAAAAAAACAATATCATGATTAAACAAAACATCATTTTCTAACCCAGAGTATTTTAGAATTTCTAAAAAATCTCAAATGTTCAACTTTAAACCGTTTTGCTTTTTTGATTTTAAATTTTGAACATCTCTTTTGAGTTCTAAATAATGTACTATAACATGAATTTGCCGCGATAGTAAGTTTTATTACAATAAACAAAATTATATTATCTCTTAACTCACAATCAGATATTTTGTTATAAAATAGGAAATATGACTAAACATTTCTGTTATTATATTTCCAATTGGTATTCTTGCAGTATTTAGTATTTTATTGTATATATACCGACCAAGTGCGAGTCGGACTCGCGCACCGAGGGTTCCGTACAAACCTGTAAGTATATAAGTAAAAGTTCACCCAAAAAATATGTGATGTAACTAAAAATTTAAGGTTTTCGGATTTTTTTCTTTATATGTGCTATAAAACATTGCTTCATGCCAAATTTCAAGATTCTAGGTCGACTGGAAGTACCCTTTAGGTTTTGATTCCCTTGCGAGTAGTTGCGAGTTTGAAAATATGCGGCTGTTTCTTTTGATTGCGTTGACATAGAAGTTTGATTTTTTTACAGCTTAAAGGTAATATAGACCTGAGTATTTGATATGAATTTCAATTTAATACCTCTACGCGTTCATGAGGAAAGGCGTAGTAAGTTTAAAATTATTAAAAATAGTTTTATTATATGATGTAACTAAAAATTTACGGTTTTCTCAATTTTTCCTTTATCTGTGCTATAAGACGTTGCTTCGTACCAAATTTCAAGATTCTGAGTTCGCGGGAAGTACCCTGTAGGTTTTGATTGCCTTGCGAATGTCGAAAATTTGCGGAAATTTGCGGCATAAACGGCTGTATCTTTTGATTGCGTTGGCTTAGAAGTTTGATTTTTTCACAGCTCCAAGGGTAGCTTTTTTTCACAGCTCCAAGTAGACCTGAGTATTTGATATAAATTCCAGCTTGATACCTCCACGCGTTCCTGAGAAAAAGGGTCTTGACAGACAGACAGACGGACGGACAACAAAGTGATCCTATAAGGGTTCCATTTGTTCCTTTCGCGGTACGGAATCCTAAAAACGATTATTTTATTGTATATAAAAAATTTATGGTTACAGTTTGCAAGGTAACGAATTAATTCTGAGATTTCTTCAGATTTTAAGATATTCATAACACTCATAGATTGTAAAATTAGCAAATTTTTTTCAGTAACTAAAAATAATAAGTGTGCTGTGAGCAAGTTGACCTTTTACCCGTAATCTTTATATGTTATAAATACAGGGTGTAAATTAAAAAACGCGAAACTTTTTCTGAGCTCAAAATTGGCGTTTTATAAGGGGGTAGTACCGGTTATAAAGGTAAAAAACAGCCTAATTTTCAATATTGTTTTTCTCGGTTCCTTTATTATGTAACATTTTCAAACTTCTCTTACACTTTTATTGCATTTTCAAGGTAGTAAAAAAAAAATTTTTTTTTGCTGTTTTTTTTTTTATTTTTTTTTTTTTTATTATTTATAGGGGACACTGAAGCTGTCACCGTAAAAAATACCTCTTTGCATGGCGGACAGTTAATCTCAGGAATGAAGAATCTAAAACAGAAAAACCAAACGGCATTTTAAAGAGGAAAGCTTCTTAAGTGGTAATTCACCACAATATTTGAATAAATGATTAAAAAAAAAAATGGCGGCTGTTTTAAAAAAATTTTTTCGAAAAATCACATATTTTTTCACTTTGTTTCGCTTGCCAAATTTTTTTGTATTGGCTTTTGGCCTATATTGTGGTGGATTACCACACAGGATACTTCAATAAATAATCGCACCAAATTTGACCTAAATCGGTTCAGCCAATTAACTGTCCGCCATTTGAAAAAACGTCATATTTCAGTCTTCTTTCAATTTGTTATATAGCCGAAATTACCACCAGAGAGCGAAAAAGGCGTCCACGCTTAAACTGCTGTAACTATTTTTCTTTTTGAAATTTCTTAATAAAATCTTGAGAGTTAATTTCTAAAGGTATAAGGAATTGAAAAAATGCAAGAAAAATTGATTTTTAGAAAATTATAACCGGGTCTACCCTCTTAAACAGGGATATCTTGTTAAATTGAAATTTAGGCTACTTCTTGTTGTAAGAGCATGTCGTCAAACTTTTAATTTTTGTAATGTAGAATAGTACCTATCTTTAGGTGGTAGTATCTTTTGCGGACAATGGCAGGAAAAAATTGCAGAGTGCTATTCCTAAATTTGAGGGGACCACTTTTTGGTTTTTTGTTTAGTGTTTCGTTTTTTAATTAGACCAGTCTATTTAATATTATAAAATCAATACTCTAATAAAATTATTCAATGTTTAGTAGTAGATACATGAATATATCATTTAATACATATTAAAGTGCTTCCTCATTGCGATTTCTAAAATGTTCCCATTAACACAAATTTTATTGTACAACATTGTACACAAATATAATAAGAATTCTCCTTTCCTAAATTAAGAAAAAAAAACTACATCGCACCAGATTAAGAAAATTTGCGGAGCTCGAAAACATAATTTTTATCAATATTTTGCTCGTTAACACGCGGCACAACTTTAACCTCCGATAAGTATTTAATTATATTACACTAAACCGGTACACAGCATGAACATATTAAGGAAAGGCAATAAATGCTATGAAAATATTCAGCTCATCTTGAAGAGACTTGCATAATATTCTGCATCCAACGAAAAGAAAGAATATCCATCGATCCCTCAAAAAAAAAAAGAAAAGTTGTGAAGAAGAATTTTCGTAAAATTGTCTTGAAGTTGCGCCTCACCTAGGCACGATCCTGAAGGTTATGTGCTTATGAGCTCTGTAAAATTGTTGAGAAGCCGAATTTTTTCCCCGATGAAAATTTTCTGATTACTTTGCAGTGAAAAGATGCTTCACGACACAGATGAACTGTCGAGTGATCTTTTGGATAAAAAGAAAATAAGTCACCGCAAAAAAAGCCTTCTACTTTATTTTCGAACATAGAGCTTCTAGGGATCTGATAACCGAGGTATTGCAGCCCCTCTTCCATCAGCGGAACTCGGTTGCGAGGAAGAAGACAGAGCAGCTCCAAAGAGCATGTAGGCATGAAGATTGAAGACACAGGTGGGGACGCGACTATCCTACCGCGAGCACCACATCCCAGGCAATGGGCAATCTATCACGGGCATGAGGAGCTTTTGCAAAAAGGGGCCTACCTTTGACCTATGATTCGAGTATATATAAACATGGCTTAGATTTATTAGCGCTGCAGTAGAATAAATAGGTGTTACGGCTAGATCTGTTCGATATTCTGAGACTACTAAGCTGCTGGTTGGATGTACAGAGCGGTGTAATTTTGCTAAATCTTCTTTCCGCTTTTAACGTTGCTTTAATTGGCGGTCGTGCTTAATTCGATTTAAGTTTTGTTGAAGTTATATAAATTTCTTGTTGAAAATGTGGAAGACTGTTTTCATTGTGATCTCTTTGGTTTACCTTGTTTCCTCGGCACCTCAACGAGGACAGGATGAGCAACCTGAACCGGTAACGGAATATTTTCAAATTTTTCTTATGCTTCAATGGTAGTGTTTGCTTATTATTGTTTGCTGCATCTTTTTAATGCTTATATTGTGTGCATAACGTGTAACAAGTGAATGTTATTTAACAAGTGAATGCAGAATGTTTTCTTTAAAAAAACTACGAACTTTTACTTATTATCAGTTAAAGAACGCTTTTTATTGATAAACTGTGACAAAAATTGCACAAGTCTGCAAAATTCGGATAATCAAAAGTTCTTTTATTTTATTTTTAAAAACAATATTTTTCACTTAGTAGGATTTTTAAGAAAATAGCTCTAAAATGTGAAATAAGCGGATATTTTAGCCATTTTTGGTAATGTTTGCAAATGTTGTATCAATTTGTTTCTTGGCTTAAATGAAAGTTTAAACGCTAAGCTATTATATGCAAAAACCTTAACAATGTCTATAACATTTCACGAAATTCACTTTTTTTATAAACATACTATCTCATACAACAGATATTGGATTAAGATTAAAATTGGGACGTTTTCGTGAAATATACAAATATACATAGCTTAGATCTCAAGCTTTCATTCGAGCGTTTCAACATTCTGCGAAACTAAGTTATTTCGTAAAAAACATTTTAAAAATTATCATAATGTAGGTTTTTCACTTTTAACCCTATTTTTTTCGAAAACGTGGTGGGAGATTTTTGATTTCGAATTCTTAATCTACGGAAAAAATTATATAAAAATGATATGTCACTTATGCGTAAACAAAAATGTTGTTAAGCTGTCTTATCATTTTAAATAAGGGAAATTTATTTTCATTTCTGATATTATTGAAAAAAATACACATTTTAATTTTTTTTTTTTTTTTTTGTGAAAAAACTATTATATTTATCACACTGATTCCTTTTAAATATTATAACAGAACATATGGAGAATGTAATGTACGAATTTCTTAAAACGGTTTTAGGACAGTATTTCTGTGATGTTAAAAAACACTTTTATGTAGAACAAAAATCGATTTTGTTTCCAAAATGAAACGAAAAGTCCCCATAAATTACAAAAGCAAAAACTTATTATAACTGCGCAAAATGAGTAGAAATATTACCCTACCAAATCGAAATTATTTCCAATATAAAAATGGCCTGAAGAATTGTATAGTTTTAATATCATTTCTAGAAGGGTATGTAGTGGAGTGTTTTTTCCTCTAAAGTATTTCATTTACCGAAATTTCTTAAAAATGCTAACCGTTCATAAAACATAAAAATTAACATGCTGATTTTATTACGAAACAAAACAAAAAAGGAAAAATTTTAAGTAGCTTTTTTAAAATAATAAATATTGTTATTAAACTAATTGACTTAAAATTTTAAATTTTCAAATGCGTTTATAATTGTAAAAAAAAAAACTGAATTTAATTTTGTTACAAAGACCGTTCCAATAATAGTCAAGATTATATAATAATTCGAATACAAGTTTTGCGATATTCACTATTACTATTACTATTACTATTACTATTACACTTCCTGTGTTCCATTAAATAATAATGCCTATTAAAATTTAAAAGCGTCCAATTAAACCAACAATGTTTAACATAAGCCTGAAGGGTATCTATAATATTCAAAGAATTAAGTTTCAAATAAATTGTTACTACCAACTTTCTGTTACTAATCTATAAAACCAAGAACTTACGCTATGCCAAAAAATAAAATTTTATTCATTTGAAAGAGTTATGGGACATTGTCCTTAATTTCAGAGCTCTAAACACTAGATGTTTAGATTTAAAAAAAAATTTGTAGGCCATTACATCATAATCATTATTTCTTAAATATCAAGATCTGGAAACTGGACAGGCAAAGCAAGTAAAAGGAATTTTTATGTTTTTTGAAGTATGTACACATAACTTAAAGTGTAAACAGTTGAATAATCCAACCTTTTAATTTTATAAGTTTTTACATTAATATCTTCGATAATATACTAATCATATTAAAACCAGATCTTTTAGTGTTTAGAATATTTCACTAATATATTTTAAATTTTCTATTAATTCTAATACTAAATGTAATTTTAATGCATTCATAACTAATTGACATTATTCAAATTATTTGAAAAAAAAAAAATTATCAATGTTTTTTAAAAATATAACGTTATTATTAAACCTACGAAATGATAGTTCACTAAATTAAATAGTTCGATTTTACTTTCTAATTTTCTAATAAATTTTCTAATCTTTCACAATTAAAAAGAAAATACATCAGAGTTTTTTTTAATCATGTCAACCAATCAATTTCAAAAATTCTGTTTTGATTTAAACATATTTGAAGTTTTCAGAATAGCTTTAAAATTTGGAGAGTGATATTATTTAAAATATTCTTTCAAAAACTCGATTTTTTGGTCGGGAAAAAGACCAATGGATACAACATCTGCTACTTTTCTAAGTAATAAGTATATTTAGGTAAAAGTTTACACGCAAAAACTGCTATACCTATCACCTTTGGTAAAATGTTCGTTAATAGAAAAGAATAATAATAATACAATAGAGTACAATATTATAAACTTTTAGGAATACAAGATAAATAAAATTGACGCATTATTAATATATGGAAGAGCCCAAACACATATCTATAAAATATTTCCAAAGGTTAAATTTTTATCGAAGATAAACGAGCCATTTTACTCTTTATGTTCGTCTCTTTAAGTTTTTTTCGAGATGAAATTGAAAAAAAAACATTTCAGATTGTATGAACTATGCACTCATAAACTCAAACACTATAAAATGAATACCAATTAAATAATGGAGTATTATTTGTAATTTTAATAATATTATATATACTAATATACCTAGTTAGAAAGTCGAAAAAAATATTTGTTGGGAATTTAAAAAAAATAACTCTTAGGTATTTTATTTCATCGATTGTGTATCATAATATACATATATCTATCAAAGAAGTTTTCATAATTTAATTAATAATTAATTAAAAATATTGAGAAATTTAGGCACAGTAGCTATTTTCCAGAGACATATTTTTTCAGAGGCGCTTGGTTGTGAGCAAGATTGCTTGGAGCTAGATCATTTGATATAAACAATTCAGAAAGATTTTGCTTTCGGAAGTTTGCTATAGTCGGTGAATCAAGGATTTTACAAATAAACTGATTTTTGACAATGGGACAATATTGATGTTTTACTCAAAAATAAAAATTGTTCCTGTTAAATCGTTTCGTTATTTTGTTAATAAAAGAAAAGTTCATCAAAATTAAAATCACTTCGTTTATACGTAGAACAGGCATGCAAAGTTTTATGCTAATCGGTGCAACAGTCTTAAGATATCATGTTCACCTATTAGCAGTTTTTGAACGTGATTTTGAGAAAAACGCTTTTAAAGTTTCTCGTAGTACAAATAAATAAAATAACCTCGTTAATTTTTCTCAAATCAACATAGAATTTTAAACACGTTTTTTCGAGACATTGTAGTTGATGTAAAATTAGAAGAAGTATCTCACATAAATACTTTGTACCAGTCATAAAATTATAACTGCTTGAAATATGTTCATATAATTCCTCAGTTTTTAAAATTTCCGAATTCCTTCATAAATGCGTGCTTTGCACTACAGTCTTTTCATTTTCAACTGACTATCTCAACAGAGAATATATAGTAAATGTGTTTTACCTCTTTTAATTTTTAATATCAAATTGCTCACATTCATATAGCATTATGTAAACATATTTTTAACCACAGGAGCATTGAGGAATGTAAATACGTAATGCAAATAATGTCTACACTCATTACAATTTACTATCTCTCTAAATGCGACGAAAATTCAGCGGGTTATAGTCAGCTGAAAGCAGCAATGTGCATAAAAGATTTCTATAATTACTAAAAACCGCACATCATCATCCATAAATTAGCAGCTATAAAACCGCAAAGCTATTAAAAAGACTTTTAATGATATAAAACACATAAAAAGATTTAATTAAAATCAAAATATGTAATTTAATACTGCTACTTTAATCAATTACATCTCCATACTCCGCAAAATAAGCTAACTTCCCTCAGGCGCAGACAAAAATCGCATTGTTTTGAGGTAATTCATTGTTTTGTGCTCATTGAGGTACACTGTAACACGCTCGGTACATTACCGTCAAAGTGGCAATTTTTAATTGTGTGAAAAACGAAATTAATCGTAAAGTTCACAAGCGAACAAAATTAAGAAATTGAAGGATTACAAGTGCAGTGGAAACAACACGTCTCCAACCATATTATTAATTCATACAATCGGTAAAGTTATGTAAATTCTAGCAGGTGGAAAATAGTATGTATTCACACGAAGAAAATAACACGCCGGAAAGTGGCATTAATTTGTGTCACTCAAGGAGAATAATTAGCATTTCTCGTAACGACATTGAGCTTGGAAGGAGATTAAGTCATTTAACATTGCATCTCTTTGGTATTTTGCAGTACGAGTACCAGTTCGAAGTGAAGGATCCCGAAAAGGAATTATTCTTTGATAAAAATGAGGTTGGCGATGCTTCTGGAAAGGTAAGAGTATATTATTTAGTTTATTTGAATTTCTCTATCTTCTTTTCTGCATTATTAGGTGACGGGAAAATATTCGGTTTGGTTACCCGATGGACGCCTAATGACTGTGGATTACTCAATTGATGGAGAGAGCGGTTTTGTGCCTAAAATCACATTCCAGGATAATGCTAATCCTCTGGGATAAAAATAGAGGGAGACTTAATTTCTGATATCCCTAGTTATATAAACGCTTTTGTCTTCATTTTGTATATTTTATAAATAAAAAATAAAGAATTTAAATATTTTGAATTCTAAAAATTTCCAACATAAAAATAATGTCTGTTAATTACGCAACATTCGAATTTCTTTGAGATCTTTCGAACTCCGACACCACCATATTGCTTCAAAGTAAAATTTAAAAAAAATGTGCTAAATTTGATGAATTTGAAAAACCATCAAAATAATAAATGGAAAATGGTATGATCAACATTATAATTATTTTGGTTAATATAAAAAAAAAATAGCATTTCCAGATTAAATGAAACTAATTTTAACCGACTTCAAAAAAGGAGTATGTTACGCGATATCTTCGCCGATTATGAACCGATTTAAACGATTCTTTTTTTATTAAATAGGGTATTTTTCGAAGCTGGTGCCATGAATTTGAAAAAAATATCCAATTGTGTGTATGTTACGTGATATCTTCGCCGATTGTGAACCGATTTTAATGATTCTTTTTTTATTGAATAGGCTATATCTCGAGGGCAGGCCCATTTCAATTTGAAGAAAATATCCTACCTCTAAATTAGAGGATGAATCCCGTTTATATGATTACTTTAGGTTTATAAACTTACCTTGGCTGCACCGATTCCAAAAATGGCTGATTAGATTGTAAATATTTAAGTATCAATCATTTTGTATATTGTCCTTAAATGCTTTTTTCTTTAAAGTAATTAAAAATTTTATTTTTAACTCACTAACAGGCAAAATTTTGAAATCTGTTTTTATTTTTTTGTAAAAATTTATTTTTAAATGAAATGAATCCATTTTCAAATTGAATGAAACTTCAAAAAAAAAAATTTAACTTAAATTATTTTATTAATATTTTTATTCTTGAAATAATTCAAAGATACAAAACATCTTCATGTAAAAATAACAGTTTGAATTGAAATTTCTTATTGCCGAACTGTATTTCCATGAGTAACTTTCATCAAAAGGACCGATTTTATTTACCTTGCTAGTGATACGAATGAAGAGTTTGAAGATCTGCAGCATGTGGAATTTGTAAAACCATATACATTATATAATTAAACTAGCTGGGTTACCCGGTTTCACCCGGCGTTGGGTAAATATTTACTAATTAAACACTTCTCAAATGTTCTAATTTGTTATATCCTAGAAATTGTTTCAACCCGAAAACCCCTTTATGGATCCGCCATCTTAGATTTCCAAATCTAAATAATATTCGAAAGTAGTGACCTTAATATAATCATTGTACTCATTTTCATTAAAATTTGTTGAAATCGAGAAATTTTAGTCTCCATATTGGATCCGCCATCTTGAATTTGGAAATTTTGCTAATATTCGAAATTAGTGGCTTCAGAATGATCATTGTACTACTTTTCATTAAAATCGGTTGAAATCGAGACATTTGGTCTCCATATTTTATCCGCCATCTTGGATTTGCAAATTTTGATAATATTCGAAATTAGTGGCCTCAGAACAATCATTGTATCAATTTTCATTAAAATCCGTCGAAATCGCAACATTCTGGTGGCCATGTTGGATCCGCCATCTTGGATTTGGAAATTTCGATAACATTAAAAATAAGTGTAATCAGAATAATCATTGTACTAATTTTCATTAAAATCCGTTGAAATCGAGAGATATTGGTTTGTAAACTTTGGTAATATTCAAAATCAATGACTTCAAAACAATCATTGTACTAATTTTCATTAAGATCCGTTGAAATCGAGAAATATAGGTCGCCATATTGGATCCGCCATCTTGAATTTCTAAATTGGATATAGCCTATGTTACTCAGGGTGAATGTAGCTTTCTAATGGTGAAAGAATTTTTGAAATCGGCACAGTAGTTTTTGAGTTTATTCCTCTTTATAATATTAGTGTAGATAAAGCAGATTTAATTCTTGAACACTCGCGATAACACTGATAATATTGTGTTCTTATTAGTATTGCTTAATATTAGAACGAGCATTCAACTTTATTTTAGAAAAGGCTTTTCCAATTAGATTTAGCATGAATCTTAAGTTACACCCATTACTTCTTAAAGTCTCATGGATTTTTCGCGTTTTGTGAATGCGAGCATTGTTCATAATTAAAAGCGAATTGTGCAACTGTGGATCGTTATTAATTTTTTCAAAAAGCTCCCGTATGAATATTTTGAACCGATCGGCATTTATGATTATTTTTTGTCTAAAATACCCCATTGTTTATTGCCACCCTTAACGTCACGTTTCGTCCCCTCACATTGTGTACAACAACGTGTGCCCTTGTACCTAATTTAGCATGGGCTGTAGATCTGATCTGATCTGATCTTCGAAGACGTAGGTTTAAGCCAGACTCGTCCATAAAAATTAATTTTCCGCGTTGCTGTGGAACTCACTCGCAACTTAAGTGTTTTGGTGTCATTCATTAGATTCGAAGCTAATTTAAGTGTAAGTATCTGTTCACGTAGATCGTTAAAAATCTTCGATAACGAAGAAGATATAAATTTTCACTCTGAGTAACTTGCTTATGTTTTGCATTGTAATTTCGGCATCTCTTTTTACCAATACTTCAATATATTCATGCTTCAAAGAAAATGCATTCAATTTGTATTCGCCTGAGGTATCATTTTATTTGAAAATAGTTTCATTCAGTTTGAAAATAATTTAATTTTATTTGAAAGTAGTTTTTTTTTTTTTTTTTTTTTTTTTTAAGAGTTTTATTTAATCTGAAAATGCTATATATTTTGTCCCTCCGACTCTGTTAATAATTGTGCAAATTTTTAGATATTTTCACTAACTGTATAAGAAATATTTACGAAACGGCTTTGAAGAAAAATGCATGTAATATTCAATTTATAACTTTGGACGCTCGTTGTTTTAATATTGTCTGATCGTCTTAAAATTTTTAACACATTATTCATTTTACTTTGAAATTTGGAGGAGATCTCAAAGAAATTCGAAATTCGCGTAATTGACGGAAAACGCAAACTTAAGAATACTCCATTCGATAAATACTTGCGGGTTTTGTATATATGTATATTATATGTACTTACAACATTTTTCTGCTCAGTCATAATTACAGCAACTCCTTTTATATCAAATTGTGGTCGACCAGCTCTACCAATCATTTGCAACACCGCGCTTTCTTTATACTCCTCCGCACTACCTCGTATAAACGTCTGGAGAAATAATAATAAATAGTAAAAATAAAAGGACTGATTTTAAAAATTCAATACCGCAGTCGATTTTATTATAACCAAATGAGCTGGTAAGTTAACTCCCATAGCAAGAGTACTAGTGCTGACCAAAATTAGTAATAGCGAAATCCTAAAGGCTTCTTCAATTATATTTCGATCATCATGCCCTAATCCGGCATGATGATATGAAATGCCTTTTAATACTAAATTCTGAAGCTTAGAATCATGTAGCCTGGAATTTTATACATGTAAGTATTTAAGTATTAAAAAAAATTTAATAGATACCTTTTTGAAAGTGTTATAAGGGCTGCCTTACGATTGTCAGATAGAACAACTGGTGAGCTTTTAAATAATTCAGCTGATGCCATTTCTACAGATTTTCTACTGGAGCAAAAGATCTAAAAATAAAGCTATATTTAAGTAAAAGAATTAAATAAATTTTAATCTTACCAAAGTAGGTTTTCCCATTGAATATTTCCGTATAATTCCAGCAAGTTTATAATTAAGACTCATATCAAATTTAAAACCGCCTGAATTAGAACTAAATCCGAGAATATGTTTTTCAAGCGGAACCGGTCTATTTTCCTCAGATATACTTCAACGAAAATAAATAAAATCAGGTTGGAAATAATTCGGAAAAATTACAATTAAATTACCGAAAATAGCTCACATTATTATCAGAACCTCTACCTAACCAAGTGGCCAAATCCTCAATATTAGGAATTGTTGCAGATGCTGCTACAAATCTTAGTGAATGTTCGTTGTTCTTTTTCAGATTCATCGAAAATTGAATAGTTTTCATCCTTGAAACGATCGTCTCTAAAATAGGGCCCCGAATATCTTCACTCAACAGGTGCACTTCGTCAATTAAGAAAAGATTTATCGAGCCAAAAACATCCTCATAATCCCTCCATTTGCGGGTCAATGAGTCCCATTTTTCTGGTGTAGTAATTACTAAGCATGTATGTTCCAACTCACTTAAATCTCCGAAATCGGTATCTCCCGTGGCTTCTCGACAAGATACGCCCAACGGTGTGAGTTTCTTAGACCAATCCAAATATTTTTCACTGCAAAGAGCTTTGATTGGTGCAACATAGACAATTTTAAAATTTGATCCTTCTGGTTGGTTCATAAGACTTTTAATGATGGCTAATTCAAAAACTGCGGTTTTTCCTGATCCGGTTGGTGCACTGATGATTATTGACTTGTTAGTATGCAGCACATCATCCAAAACCATCGACTGCACCAAATTAAAGTTTTTATAACCATGAAAGATGTGACGATATTTTTCAGCTTTTTACTTAGTTAAGAATTTCAATTACAGGATTATATGCATAGGATTTATTAACTTTAATAACTTTACATGAAAATTTGAAAGCGCTTTAAAGCAGCATTAAATTTTATCATATTAACCGACTGCCAAAACGAGGGTTTACCCGACTGCCAAATGCCAATAGGAGGGTTATGTTTTTCGGAAGTATGTACGTAAGTATGTTTCTTTGTTCCCTCCTAGAGCCGAAACGACTGGATGGATTTTGCTTAATGAGGTATCATTAAAATCGTCTTTATTCCAGGAGTGCCACTAACATAACAAAAAATCAAATATGACAGACGTCGTGACGTAAGCCATAATGACAATAAATCAAGTGTTTTATTGAAAGCTATAGTGTGGGGCCAAACTAAAGAATTCCATGAGAGTATTCTAAATACATATGTTTGATTTATATTTACATCAAGAGAAATCGATTAAGCATTAATTCCATTAGGAATGGATTGAAACGGTTGTGGATTATATTTAAATGTGCGTCAATACCAGTTGATCGTTTTATTTCTCGAAGAACAATTGAGGAGCGCAAAGTGTATGCAATACAATTTCCTCGCAATGTTCCAGAAGAACAACAAAAAATAATATTTATTGACAATTCCGGATTCAATTGTCACCTTCGGGGAACAAAAGCACGGTCTAAAATTAACGAACCAGCTCGTGGGACCATGAACGAAATGTTTCCCAAATTGCGGCATTAATATCCAGTGAATAATATGCGACTTTCTTCGGAGAATACTACAGAAATTGGAGGATGATAATCTGGACGAAGTATTGTTGATTTTGGACAACGCAAGTGACAAGTGACAACGCAGAAAATGCATGATCTTGTTGGTCAGACAAGGCATAATCTAGTTTTTCTACCACCATATTCTTCAATGACGAAACCCATCAAAGAAGTTTTTTCCAAAATCAAATTTGTGCAAGAACAAATTAGCTGACCCTTCAAAACGTCAAGATGTACTTAGCAATTGCAGATTTAATTAATAACTCTGTTGCAACTATTACGTCTACAAATTGTTACAATTATTACATGCATAATACAATAAGTTACCAGCAGCTTTTGCAGTAGAACCATATTATTACCAATTATTAGCCAGGTTATTTTGTACAGGATGTCCAATTGGAATGTGTAAAAACTAATGAGTCACTATTTTTTAACAAATAGAGAGATCGGGAAAATGTAAAAACTTCTTAATAAAGGAAGGTCGTTATTTTCATTTCATGTCCATTTTATTAGGAAAAAATTAAACCTATTTAATACAAACCATTAATTTAAAAATATAGTGAAGAACGTGATTTATTAATGATATATATTTTTGAAATGGGAACCATCTACATAAAAGGTATCTACCTGCATTTCTTTGATTCTTCCGTCGCCGGAGGGACGTACAAAAGGATGTTATAGACCAAATCCTTTCGTCATGCGAAAAAGAGAGGTCTCGTTAAATCTTTTTATTTTATTCAAGACGGAGTAGTACCTCATCGCACACTAGACGTATTTGAAGCCATCAATAAATTTTATGGCGATCGAGTTATTGGCCTAGTGTATCCACGCTTTGCTAGGGAAAAAGGAATAGAATAGCCACCTTACTCATCAGATCTCACTCAAAGTGATTTATTTTTATTAAAGATCACTGCTATGAAAATAAGCCAAAAAAATTAGAATTTTATTAAAGACATTAGGAAGATTGTTAATGGCATTTCAAATGAAACGTTAGAACATGTTTTTAGTAGTTTTAGACAGCATTTGGGAATTTGTGCCAATTTAGATGGTTCAAATACCGAAAATATATATAATAAGTAACTCACGTTCTTCACTATATTTTAAATTAATGGTTTGTATGAAATATATTTAATTTTGTTTATAATAAAATGGACATGAAATTAACATTACGACTTTCCTTTATTAAAAAGTATTTATATTTTCCCGAGCTCTCCATTTGTTAAAAAATAATGACTAATTATTTGTTACACATTCCTATTGGACACCCTGTATGTACTTGATTTGTAAAAAGATGAATTTGATTTGTAAAAGGCTTAATTTGCAGTATAAAACCTGTATTTCGAAAATTTTATTTCCACCTCAAACTTTAAATGCAACTTTTTTCAACGCGTTTGGGAACGATAGCTTCGGTGAGTTTTCAATATTTTTGCATCATTTTCAATATTTCAAATCAATTTTTCTATAACCTGCCAAGAAACTTTTTTTTATAAAAGTAATATTTTTGTGTTTAAGAAAGCGTAAAATTTCTAATTTATTGGAAGTTAAAAAATCTGGCCCGACAGGTTATAACTACAAGTTTATTAGGAGATGATACGATTTCTGTGGCTGAACGATTTGAGAACGGCTTCCGAAGCTTTTTAAGTTTGAAAAACGGAGAAATTACAAAATGTCTATTAATTGAAGATTTGTCTTGTGCCGTTTCCTTAATTTAACAAATTTGAATTCCGCAAATTCTTTCATCAACCAAGAACTCAACACTAAAAGACTTTAAATTTTAGCAAAAGAAAATATGTATTTATATTTTGATCCAAATTACTTCTACGTTTTGTCAAAACATGTGAGTTGACCTGGAACTCAAAACTGTTAAAGCAGTTAAGAGCGAAAAGTAGGAAGTCTTTTTAAAGATTTCAGATGGGTCAAATAAGAGTTCGATTCGCGCGCAGAGGATTCCGTACTATATTTTCTAGAATTCCTAGAAATCTACAAGAGCTACAACTTTCGTTACAATTGTTCTGTAAACTTCAAATAAGTCGTTATATTCCTTGATATTATTTAAATTTTAGGTCCAGTAATTTCACAAGTAAGGAGAGGGAATTACTAAATGTTCGCATATTTTTCAAAATATCTTTTAAAATATGTTCTTTTGTAGTCCACATAACAAGCCCTTTTAAATACTACCTCACTAGTTTAAAATATGTGGGTTAATAAAATGTATTACTCTACTAAATTTTAATTTTTAAGTCGCACGGCTTTTGAGAAAATCTACTGACAGACGAAGTAGACATGCGATTGACCTCATAATGGATCCGTTTCTGTTCCTTTGAGGTACAGAACCCTAAAAATGGGTAACATTTAATTAATAATTTAATAATAGGAAGAATACTAACTATTGATCGAATTAAATAAGTGCTTCACATATAAAAAAGTATTAGAAATCAAATGTTCAAATCACTTCATGCAAAAAAGTTGTTATTGAGAAAAGGATACGAATTTCTTCTAGGGATCTTGCGGTCGAGCCGCTTCCTTGTCCGGTTCTTGAAGAGCAGGAAATTGAGACTTTACTTCCTTGAACGTTTTCCATTTCGAATTAGAAATTTAATTAGAAATCGTCAGCCGAAACAACTTGACACGTTTGAAGAAAAATTAAAATTAACGGTTATCCACATGTCTATGGACGTAGATGGCGTTGCAGTCTGCAATGGTTTTAACAGTACTTAAAGAGAAAAACATGTTTAGCTGTAACAACCACGCTTTATTTTCTTAAAAAATCTATAAAATAATTCAGAACACAAATATTAAATAAAATTAAAACGAAATTACATCCGGATACTGCTTATTGCTGTAATCATTCATCCTCCTCGTCGGTCTCCTCCTCCTCCTCCGGGAGCTCGGGGATTGTGTCGTTCTGGAGCGCTCCCTCCGCCAAGAGCCCCTTTTCTTCAGCGACATCGCTTTCGTTCTCATTGAGCATTTCCGTCAGGACTTCGACGAGATGTTTAGCCTCCTCGAGCATTTGTCGTGATGTGTTCAGCTCGTCCTCGAGGCCCTCAATCCTCTCATGGAGTCGTCTATTTTCCTCGAGTGTTTCGTCAAGTGCTCCGCGTCGCTTTTCAGCAAGAACTTCCCAATACCGCTCGCCGGGGCTCGCCTCTGACGTCAGATCTTTTTCGGTCACGGCCGCCGCGGAACGCGACACCTCATAAGCTTCTGTCTGGGTCGTTTTGCTCTCGATTTTCTTTCGTTTCGTCAATTCGCTTACACCGAAATCGTCACTGGAAGAAAACCAAATCAGCACCTTGAAAATTGTGTGAAGGGGCAGGCGGTTTTTTAAAAATGTGATTCGTAAGCAGTTTCACATTTCATAACAAACAACAAAACAAATTTATTGGCGTCACTCACGATTTCGCTTTGGTGAAGCCTTTTCCGAGCAGGGGCCGGCCGGCTAAATTCTCCTTATCCACGGCGGTTTTCTGTAGAACTTTCAGGGTCTTTCTGCTTTTGCTTAAATTTTCCTAAAATGAAAGAAATGTGCGTGAAAAATAACTTCGTAAAACATGAGACATAGGCAAAAGTAACAAAAAAACCCACCTGCTGCTCAGCGGAAGATTCAATTTTGATAAAAACTTTTGGAACGGTAGCCATGGCTTTGTATCTTCAGTACTTTTATGATATTCAGACGACAAAGCGCGTCGTCAGTCCGATTTTCGATTTTAAAATCCGCTCCAGTTCAGCTGTTGACAAATGGGGGCCCTTCTCCGTCTTGCCGCCAAAAACGTTGTGTGAAGTTGGTTGCACGTCGGATAGACTGTGAAAGTGTAGCATGGCAATGCCGTACAAAGTAATTGCTTACAAACTTTGATTTTAAAATTATACGTTTTTATTTGACTATTCATTAAAAACAAAAAGTAATATATGTGTATTTGTATACTGCAGTACTCCAATAACCCAAAA
This sequence comes from Dysmachus trigonus, assembly GCA_949715965.1. Classification (NCBI taxonomy): domain Eukaryota; kingdom Metazoa; phylum Arthropoda; class Insecta; order Diptera; family Asilidae; genus Dysmachus; species Dysmachus trigonus. The sequence goes on along the minus strand of OX454323.1, from coordinate 56,304,841 downwards.
TATCAAAGCAGATTAAGGAATTTTAAATTTTTATGAGATAAGATCCAATTTTGAGTTTAAAGCGGTCTTTTTAGTATCTTGAGTTTATTTTAGCTCGAACTACTTGCAGAAGGGTAATTATTAATTATACATTGTAGTCGATATATTTAAAAATCCTTTAATTTGCTTTCAATGTAAAATGATGTCTTATTAGTTCAAAAAAGACAAATAAAATATTTCCTTTTTTAAATTGAGCTGTTAGAGCAATATAAGAAAAATAACGCATTTTAAATAAACAAGAACAAGTCGTGGACTTCAACTTTAATCTGATGTTTTTATTAATATTATACTTTTGTTCAATGATGTTGGTAAGTATATTAAAAACTAATAGTCCGCAGTCCATCGCCCTTTTTTTGTGTTGATTACTAACAGGCCAAATTTTCGTGAGCAGCTTCCTTTCGCCGAGACGCCCAAATTTTCTATCTGGGAAAATTCTCGGAACAGGTAGCTAACAAATTGCGGAGGCGTCAAACATGTCGATCTGGTGAATGCAAAAATTTTAATACTAACAGTTATTTTTATAGTTGAATCTAGAGATAATGCGATAACAAACACGAAAAAACGTTTGTCCTACAAAACCGATGGTTTGACGGTGGGAGTCCCCCACCCTCAACATGTCGAAATGAAGAGTAGTCCAAACTGACTACTAACCACCTGAATTTGTTGGTATCGTTTAATGAATGTATTTTAAATTAAATTACAACATTGTCCTACAAATTAAGCGGTATGTTTGTCCAGTCCTACGCACGGAAGTTGTCAAAATAATGTAATTTTTTTTTTTCATTACTAACTGTAGGTCAAAGATAACATATGATAGATTAGTATATTGTCTGCCCAAATTAAGTAATGTCCTACAAAAATATTGCTATGTATCGCTAGTCCTACAAAAATTCTGAAAATAACTGATTATTTGCTATTTGCGGTATTGGCATATTAATATATATACATATATATATATTTGTATGAAAACAAAAATCTTTTTTAAATAGCCATAAACAGATGTGTATAGATGTAATGGTTCAATACCTTCAATTTCATTGTGTATAAAAAAAAATAAAAATGCACTTTTTTATTGCATACAAATTTATAAAAAAAAATTATTCGTTTATACAAAAAACTAAATTATTTGTCATCAGATTCGGCAGTCTTAACTTCTTTTATTTTTCCATTAATTTTGACTTTTTTAATATTCTTGTACTAGAAATTAAATATTTTATTTTTTTTAATGGCTGTATCAAACATATCCGGTGTTGTTTGATTCTCAGCAATGAAGTTGGTACGTTGTTTTTCGCCCTCAATTTTCAACTGATGACAAAATTTTATATATTTCATTGTCCACCAACTGTCCATTCGAAATATTATAAAGATGGTCTATTGACAATTCTAATGAGAAAGGGTTGGTGTACTGGTTTATTGCTTGTAACAATATTTCGAAGTTTTTAGCCGATTTTACAATTGCAGACATCTTTAAATCTTTTGTCATAATGCTTGTTTTGTTTTAAAATGAAATATTGCACTCAAACGTGTCTTGATCTATAACGACGATCCTATCTCAGTTTAAAAAGTGTTAAAGATTGTGTCCTTGACTTACCTCTTTGCTCCCGTGCACTTTTTCGAGTAATCAAATAGAGTCACTCAGTATATCGATTAAAAAGGTGGTTTCTTTGATGAAAAGGAATTGCAGCAAGATATATATACTTATTTAATCTTTTATATTATCTAATAAAATATTCAACGTCAAGCAGCACGTTACAAATTTCAAAATAAGTCTTTTTTATTTTTTTATCAATTCATACCGCTTTTTTTGTAGGACATTAGCAAAATAGTGTTCCACATTAGATTCCCAAGAGAAACAAATTAAAATTAGGTTGTTAGTAATAAAAAAAAAATTTACGTTAATTTGACAACTTCCGTGCGTAGGACTGGACAAACATACCAATAAATTTGTAGGACAATGCTGTCATTTAATTTAAAATACATTCATTATACGATACCAAAAAATTCAGGTGGTTAGTAGTCAGTTTGGACTACTCTTCATTTCGACATGTTGAGGGTGGGGGACTCCCACCGTCAAACCATCGGTTTTGTAGGACAAACGTTTTTTCGTGTTTGTTATCGCATTATCTCTAGATTCAACTATAAAAATAACTGTTAGTATTAAAATTTTTAGATTCACCAGATCGACATGTTTGACGCCTCCGCAATTTGTTAGCTACCTGTTCCGAGAATTTTTGCAGATAGAAAATTTGGGCGTCTCGGCGAAAGGAAGCTGCTCACGAAAATTTGGCCTGTTAGTAATCAACACAAAAAAAGGGCGATGGACTGCGGACTATAAATATTATCTGGATGAATTAAGGCAATTACAGTCGCGTTTTTTTTCAAAATTCCGGAATTTGGAATTTTGCATTGAATTTGATTAATTACATATTTTAAAATCTGCAATAAATGCATCAAATTCCTATGATTTTTTTCCGCTCCAAACTTCAAATCTCTAACAGGAAAAAAATCACTGGATTCATATTTTGAAGCAAAACGGGCAAGTCAGTGCAATTTGACGTGGTTTTAGCAAAATAAAAAGGTATTGCTATGAGTAACTAGTGAACAATTCCTAGTTTTAGTACATAATTACATTAGCTGTTTTTTTCCACAATTATACCCGGATCAATTCATTAATCTGGTCCTGATAGTATTTTGAAAAAAGAAAACAAAAAGTGTAGCAATTTTTGCCCCGGTAACATATAAATTATAAGAACCCGCGTGCTGATTAAAGTTTTCCTTATTTATACAATCCTAGATTATATTTCTTCAATATTTTATTTTATAAAAAATACGATTTATTTATTTTAGAGTGAAAAGTAATCAAAAATATTTTAGTGATTTGGTAGTAACCGAACCGTGCGAAAATTTAAAACGGAAGCACATTGACGAATATTTCGGCCTTCAATTTAATACATGTATTTAGGTAAAATGAAAGTAAAAATTTTATAATTACCTTGATATTTTTTAACAATCTTGTTTTCTGTAGCGTACAAAAAAAAAAAAAAACTTTAATATCGAAGGTGTGCTTGTTCTGCGTTTGGAAATACACTTTTAACACTAGAGCTACCAAGAGCCGTCAAATTGACGGATATTCAATTCCTTCCATGAAATACTTATATTTTTCAAAGTCATCTTTAAAAATTTATACAAAAGCTTATTAAATCAAATTTACGACATATTACAAAAATCTTTCCGTTCATAATTACTAATTCAGAGTTGAAGATAAATTACATTAAAGCTGTATAAAATTGTTAAAATTGAAAGCTTGCACTTCGGTAGTTCTAGTGTTAAAATAAAGTTTCTTAAGCTGTGCTGCTTTTACTTTCTTTTTCATATAGTCCCCTTATTTTCCCTAGAATTTTTGACTGCCAAAAAGTCCATTACATTCGATTGCGGTGAAAATAAATCTGACTTAATTCGATTAGGTTCAGAAATACATTAAATAAAAATCATTAAAAAAATAGCGGACAAACATTTTCTTGTACGAAATTACTTGAATGTTTTCAGTATTTGCGCTTTAGGACACGTGTTCTAATTTCTAATTACCTGCTAAATCTACAGATGCAAGATTTAAATACTATTATTACTTATTTTTTATTAGACTTTTTCACTTTTTTAATTGGGGTTTGCCAGTCTTCCTCAAAGAATATTCTCTTATGTCTTTCTTTTTCGAAACTCTCAATAATTTTTCTATAATTCTACGCCTCTTGACTTATTAATTACATATATATATTTTTTTTAATTTCCCACTTCCCAAACTAACTTTAAAAGGGGATTTTCCCACATCCACTGAATTTTTACATTTATTTTTTTCCACTCTCTTTCATTTCAATTTCATAATTTTTGTTCTATATACCTGTTCTCTGGATCCTTTACTAACTTTCTATAGATCGAAATTTTTTAAAATGTTAATAGGTTCCGAGTTTTAACTTAACCCCAAATGAGTTTCATCGGAGAATTTTAATTATCTCACATTTCTACAAAAATTGCATTCTTTTTCTCCCCAGAAAATTCGATGAATTTCTTTTAACTACCTTAGAGGTAGAGACATAATTCCCAATAACAAAAAATCAAAAAAAATCCATGTTAAACGGCCCAGATAATCACCCACTTACCTGACCACTTTCACTGTCTGAATTTGAATGCATCATAAAATTAAATTGAAGGTATGCTTTAAAATTGCTATAACTAATTGAATATGCAATTTCGAAAAGGGAAATGTGAATATTTAAACTTTTCAGGAAATGAAAAAAACGAATTATTTTCTAAAGAGGTATAATATTTAAAAAAATTATTTTTGAGTTACATTTTGAGGCAAATTACCACCGAAAGTTACAGAAATATTTTGATATTAACGTTGTTATAAATGTATATTTAGATATTTTAAATTTATGAAATATGCCCTTTTCTAAATTTACGGTATTGAGTTCACATAATTTAAAGAAAAAAACCATATAAATTTGGCGAAACTTTTATTTTAATTATCTAAAATTAAACATTATACTTAAATTAAAGATAATTAATAGACTTTACCGAGGTTAACGGTCTTATGTTTAAGCAATAAATTCGAAAAGGGCACATCTCTTAGAGTTGTGCCCTATTCGAAATTATATCTGTACATGCCGTGACGTCGACAGTAGAAGAAAATACCAGAGATGCTCCGTTTCGAATATAATAGATACAGGGAAGCATTTAGAATACATTAATATGAAAAAACGTATTTGTCAAAATATGCGAGATGTACCCTTTTCGAAATTATAGTTGCAAATTTTGAAAATTAAGAAGAAATTTTGAGTTCGTTGAAAATTGAGGTCTCCACTGAAAAAAGCCGCTGTAACAAAACCAAAAATAAAATGGAGAAAGCAAGAAACGCCAGCTGTCATCCGCGTAAACAAAACTCAAATGCGTGAAAAGCATCAATTAGCACTAATTGGTTGCGAAGAATGGCCGCGAACGGCGACGTTTACCAAATTCGGGATGCTGAACGGACGGAGAGCGACGCGACCCACATCAGATTCCGGGAAACACATCCCGAAGTGACGATAACTTGCCTCAGCTGCGGAAGACGATTCAAAGCGACCTCTCGGATGGAAATAATCGAGCATTACGGCGAAATCAGACATTCCTCATACTATGCAGACTGTTTCTACTGCCGCGGAAAGGTGCACAGGTACACCGTTTCAGGGGCCAAAGTCGAAATCTACCACGACTGTGCGCGGTGGCGACGAAAACTAGACCAATGACCAAAGATGCTGCAGCTACCATTCCCCTTGCCTGTTTACTGTTTTTGTTATCGTTTTCCCTATTTAATTACTTACAATAAATGTATGCCCAGTTATAAATGCAAGTTTACCTTCCCTTCCCTTCTCCTCCCGCAAAACTTTTAAGATATGGATTTCTTTAGTTTCAGTGCTTATATTTTGAAGGACAGTAAAAATAGTTTATCGCTCTAGAGCAAGGTTAAAGCTAAAATAGAAATTAAAAAAAAAAAAGAACTTAACTGCTAGAAACTACAACCTAGTTATTTTTCTTGAACTTTGAGTTCCCGGATCGTTTCGGCGGTGTCCATCGCAGGCAGGCCGAGTCTACTGTAAGCTTTGGCTTTTTAAACTGCGGCAGCTGGAGGTGTTCCACGACTGTTTTCGGTGTCACACAAATCACATGTTGGCCTTTCCAGTATTTTACCATTTTCATCGACTGCAGCGTGTAGATGATGTCCTCCTGGGTGATGCCGCTCAGCTCACTCAGCTCCTTAATGGATTGCGTCGTTGTCCGGCACTCCTTCATCAGCTCCAGGAGAGTGTAAGCCCAGTAGCTTCTGTAGCTCAATCGTCCTAAATCTGAGAGAGGTTTTTCCGGACTACCAATGATCCCTTCTCTACGGGACAGCTCGTAACTGAATGCAATAAGCAACTTGCCATATCCTTTCCGCTGGTAAGGAGGTAAAATCAAGATACATGCGACATTATTATTGTCTGGAGATTCCTTTTCTTTCGAAAAATAACCAACTATGTGGGCGCCTTTCTTATCAATCTCACACAGAACGTAAAAGTAAAACGGCTCCACGTCGTAGTAAAGCGTTTTGTGATCCAGGAATAGTTTAGCCATCAGGCAAAGCGTCTGACAGTAGATCTTGTGATCCTTACCATCGATTTCAAAGATAGAAATCGTTCCCTTTCTGTAAATCTCGTTTCCAGGCGGCTGTCGCTGTATGCACTCTGTAGCATGGTAGCGGTAGGTCTTCGCAAATTTCATATACTTTAAGCAATATTCGCAAACGTACAAAGTTCCCACTTTACCATACTCGTCCGGGTACGGGGAGAAGTACCAAGTGTCGATTTCAAACCGCCCGATGCGGAGCTTATCAATGTACTTTACCTTTGTGATTGCCTCATGTTCCTTTTCCAGAGCTGCTGTCGTCGGGTCCATTTCCGCGTACGTTTTCTGGACATGATTGATCTCATCGTGCCTTCTCTTCTGGTTTCTGGTCAGCTTCCTATCGGAGTTCTCCACCGGATTCGGATTCTCCAGAGATGCGATCTGCTCCTTACTCAACTGCTTTAGGGTTTTTGTATTATTCGACGAGTTCTCCTGATCGCCGTTCTCAGAATGTGTCGCCGCCGTTATCCTGTCCCTGGACACCCATTCGTCCAGACGCCGGTTCAGCCCCATGTAGTGGACGTAGTACTCGTGAATGTTGAACTCATTACATCGCGATTGGATTATTTGCGCCGCGTGCGAGTTCCCGTCGGCTCTCTTAATGTAATACACTTCACCTGTTTTTATTTCAATATCATCAGTACTTTCCGTCGAATCGGGTTTTTCTGCACTTTTCTCCATGGTGACATGCTCAGAGGTAACCATAACCTGCAACGGGTCGGTTTTTATCGAGTTTTAACACTTTTATCAATGTTTCAAACACAGATTCATACAGGAAACTTTATTACGATCGTATTTACGTAATTTTTACTTACAAATTATTTCTAGAACTCGTAGAATATTAAGTAATTATAGAGAAACAGCGCAGACACGATATTTCGCAATGCAAACAAAAAATGTTTTGACTTTTGACAAGACTGCAACGCATTTAGGGGAAGGCATTGCCTGATTAATGTGTACTGCCATACGCAATCTTTGAAATTCTACATTCATGAAATTTGTATGGGATTTTTATCATGTTTGAAAAACTATTTTATTAAGAAATAACAAGACAAACCCTTCTCCAGTTAATCCAATATAAGTAAAAAAAGCATGCTCAATTTTCTTTGTTTTTCGTTATAGTACTTGAAGAACAAAGGTTTATTTGGATAACAAAATTTTGGTCGCGCTTCCATTTGTAAAGGGGTACGATAACCGCGTTTACAGTAATTTCACAATCAAATGGGCAGCAACAAACTATATGATTGCGATTGCCAATTACTACCTACACATAACATATACATTTATCCTTCTTGCCATCCGAGCGCGAAACATTTACAAACATAATTACGAGGTGTGTTTATAAAAAGGTGGCTATTTAAATTTCTCGGGCCACGCACATTCGATTTTTTTTTTTTTATGTTGGTACAAATTTCCCCAACATATACGTTTTCAGTCATTTTGCATTTTTAGTTTGTTTTTGACATATATAAAGGTTAGACTTTTTTGGTGTGCTTGGCGATTTCTTGCTATCTCTCTTTTCTGTTCTTCTGGTCGCTTCCAATGGATTTAATTTTGACGTCATTACCATATACCCATGTTTCGTTACCAGTTGCCTTTTGAGCAAATCTGGATTATCAGTGACGTCAATCAAGAGCTCCTGAGCGATTGTTGGGGACATGTGTACCAACATACAAAAAGAAAGAACGAAAGTCAAATGTACATAGAACGCGAAATTTTAAAAAGTTACCTTTTTTAACACACCTCGTATATTGAATTGTACGAACAAAAGAAAACGATATAAGATATTTATTTTTGTATACGAATATAGCAACAAGTATAATGATATTTTCCGCTGTTTTACCTATTTTATTGTTATTTGCTTAATTATATGTGATGTTTCGCCTCGCCAAAAGGCAAATTTTATAAGCACTACTATTTTACATGTAAATAGATGTTAGATACTTCGGAAAATAACTAATTATTAATGATGAAGTATAAATAAATATTTATTAACCCAAATTAACAATTTAAATTACTGTTACCCGTGATTGTAACGCTGAACAAATATAAGTTGCGAAAATTAAATGTAAAATATTGTTCTAAATTGGAAAACTAATTTGGCATTTCATCTGTTGTTGTCATCTACAGTATTTAGTTGGGGCTTATAAATATAAATTTGCAGCTCACAGCTGTGGCGATGTAAATGATTAGCTACTCTTTGACAGCTAGTAAATTTTAATATAAAGTTGGACCGCTCAATCTTCTGTCTCAGGCGTCTGCCAAATTGACAACCGACCTGCAACAGTGGGAGGAGAGAAAATGTATACGATACAGCTCTCCCTGAAGAAAACATAGTAGCATAAAATACTAATCCCAACTAACAAACTCTCCAGATCAAAACTCTTGCAAATTGCGAAAATATCTCATAAGATTCTCTTAACACACTTGGATAGTCTCATAACATAATTCTTGTAATAAGACTTAAATTAAATCTCATAGTACTGTTATTATGAGATAATAAGTCTACTAGAGTTACTAAGCCTTTTACTCTTATAATAAGATCAACTTTGTACTCTTGTTTTGAGTGGCAGAAAACCTATATTCTTATTGAGCCTTTTTTATGAAACTTCAACTCTTAAAGAGTTATACTCTCAAAAAAATGTTCATATGAGTAGTAAAGTGTTATGATACTTATAAGAAAGCTCTTGTAAGAGTTCAAGTATAAAACTACTTATAAAGATGCTCTTATGAGACGTAAAATGTTAAAACACGCATAAGGAGACTCTTACGAGTACAAAGAGATTATTACTCTCATAAAAACTACCATAGAAGTCACTCATATGATAAGAACCACTCTGTCAGTCAACATAACTTGTTTTGATGTTGATCCGTCAAAATGGATAAATTTAATTGGAAAACAGTTAAGAGATCCACTAATTTTCGAAGGAAAATTCAGAAAATTTATCGTGAATTAATAGATAATACACCCAGGAGTGTTACAGCCAAAAAAACAATAATTGTGAATTTTAAACGTTATCCTAATAATACTGCGCAGTCTCCGGTAGTTTTACCCAAGGATATAGTATTAGCTTTTTCATCTGGTGATGCACATCAAAAACCCATTCCTCCAGAATATAACAGCAGTAATCCTATTCAAAACCCCTCGAATGAAGGTCATGATGCGGTTTTATTTTCATTGTGAGAGTTATGATTTCATAACAAGAGTCTAATATGAAATCTTTAGTTCTCATAAAAAGAATAACACTCTCATATGGCCAAAATAAAAGTGTACAACTCTTGTAACGAAAGTTAACCTGCTCATTACCAGAATTTTATTCTCATAAGAAAACTTATATAGTCAACAGCGGCCATATTTTCCTTTAATATGGAGGTTCGTTTTATAGTAAAACAGAATTACGCAAATGTAGCCAATTTATGCAATTTAGAATGTATAAAATATAGAAAATTACATTTTTTAGATAGTAAATGCTGTTACATGAATTTGAACGAAATTATTGGGTAGTACTAAGGTTTTTATTTTTCTCCATATTAAATAGCAATTAATAAAATATTTTAGATTTTGATTATTTTTGAGGCGCTTTGCTTTTTTTCGAAGTAAAATGGCTATTATTACCAATAAAATTTCAATCCCCATAAAATCTTAGCTTATATTGTCGAAAAAAATCATTTTCTAAAGTCTATAATACATATAAATTCTAGTCTACTTTAATCTATGCCATCGAAAATGTAATTTATCGATTTGCTAATAAATTAACTCTCATTAATTTATCTTTACTCTACAAAAATAAAACCGACGAGGTTGTCTAAGTATTGCTCCCTTTCTAACAGTACTGGTAAGGAAAGTGTAGCTTTTACAACAAGATTATGCTAATTATTATGATACCCTTATGAGAGAACTTATATACTCTCATAAAAATTCAAATATTTTTCTTATGAAACCTACGTACTCTTACAAAGAGAGCAAACGTATTTTTATAAGACAAAAATAACTCTCATAAGTGCGCCATTTAATTCTGACAACGCATTCAAAAAGCACTCATAGTACTTTACAAGGGTGAATTATGAGGGTACTATTCTCTCAAATTCCTCTCATAGGATGCTAGTAGAGTCTTATGAGACGAAAATTGTTAGTTGGGATATTACTACTGCCAAATATAATAAAAAGAGAAATATGGTAAAATTTAGTCATAAAACGTCTCTATGTATGTATGAAGACTACTTAGATTTTTTAGCTTCCGGACGTGATTCCTCAGTCGGCATCAGACACTAATTACAAAAGAAATTCAATAAGTGGAAAATTAAAATAAATTCAAGCAAGACTCAAGCAATTTTTTTCACTTCTAGAAAACCGGTCTATTTACCCCAACAGAATCTGTAGTTTAAGGCTTCTCTTGTATTACTAGGAGCAATGAACTAAAATATCTGGGCATATTTTTTAACCAAACATTAATTTTTGACACACACATTCGGACAACATTTAATAAATAATAATTTAATAAAATCCCTTTATCCGTTCATAAATCGAGATTCAGAATTAAGGCGCACCACTAGTGTGATCGTCTGAGAAAAAGGTGATTTTTGGGGATTTTTTTAAAGTATGGAATGTTTTAATGTTTTTAGGATATATTTGTGCATATATAATAAATACATGGTAACATTTTTGGACCAACAAATTGAAATTCAGCGAGTTGTTCTCAATCTCCAAAAACTCAAAAAAAAAAAAGTCCCCCACTGCTGCAGTGATACCGACCTTCACAGTGCCAAAAAAAAAAAGAAAATAGTTTATTAAACTAAAAGGTATTGCCTGTACAACAATTTTTCACGCTAGTATTTTCATGATTTTAAATTATTCTCTTAAATATTAGGATATCTAAGTTTTTTAAGACTTAACAGTTTGCATAAACCGAATAAAATTAAAAATTAATAAAATATATTCAAATTTTGCGGAAAATTTTGACTAAACTGTCGCCACCGTCGCTAAGTGGGACACTGGCCACTTGGATCAAAAATCTAGTAAGCTTCTTGTACCGTGTTCATACTTTCAGACGCCATATTTGACAGATGCGTTCGGATCGAAGCTTTTTGTTTTTTGATAATTGGACGAGTTAGTTCGGATAAATCAGACAAGAATCTTCGCCAAGGTTGTGCCAGCTGTATCTAAATCGAGGCAGAACATCTATTTCACAATTATTCACCGGTTAGATCAACTAAGCAGCTTCGATTGAACAAAATGTCGGGAATAGCTGTAGCGCGTCTGGGCGAAGAAAGAAAAGCGTGGCGTAGAGACCATCCTTTCGTAAGCTGGTCCCCTCATCCTTTCCTCGCTTTCGAACTAACGAAATTTTATTTATCTCCCAGGGATTTGTGGCTAGACCAACGAAGAACGCCGATGGAACCTTAAATCTCATGATCTGGGAATGTGCCATTCCAGGCAAGAAAGGGGTAAATCACCATTTTGCGAAAGAAAATTTTTTGTGCTTAATCTTTTCTTTCTCTATTGAATTTTAGACACCCTGGGAAGGCGGTTTATACAAATTACGGATGATTTTCAAAGATGATTATCCAACTAGCCCGCCAAAATGTAAATTTGAGCCTCCACTGTTCCATCCGAACGTGTATCCTTCGGGAACAGTTTGCCTTTCTCTGTTGGACGAGGAGAAGGACTGGCGTCCTGCCATCACAATCAAACAGATCCTGTTGGGAATCCAGGATTTGTTAAATGAACCCAACATCAAAGATCCAGCACAAGCTGAGGCCTACACCATTTACTGGTAAGTTGCCATTATATTAGTAATTTTAAGTTAGCTTTGGATTCTGAATAGGTAATTAAATAAGTTGATCCGGCTCATTTCGCCAGTACTATATTTACTGCTTAAAATATTCAGTATCTAAATAAATCTCGCATTTGCGCAAATTCTGCTCCTGCGCACTCCCTTTCAGGTACATTATGAGAGAGAACCCCCGCAGCTGCTTGACTCATGTTGCAATTGTCTGCATAGTTTAAATAAAATGTTGAGCTCCTTTACCTTTTTACCTGTGCAGGAATTCAAAAGAATCAGCTTCTATTTTAAGAATTTAGAGGATACCGAAAATTCTATTGGTTTGATTTTTCTTGTACAAAACTTCTAACCAGTCCACCCACCACGGAAATCATATTCGTGCCAGAATTTCTGATATGTACTAGCAGCCGTAATTACTTGATTATTACTCAGATTTATCAAAGAGCTTGAAACTGATAAATTGAACTTGTTTGTACAGAGGCTTTCGCATTTATCATTATCTTGAGCGGAAAGCGTGGAGCTGTCATAGAGTGCATGCTCCGACATAAGCTAGTACACTAAGTAATAACGAAAATAGGAAAATTAAATTGGGAATATAAATCTGTGAAAATGCGATTGCGAAGAGAATTTCTTTGATTTCAAATTCGCTTCACAGTCACATTGTTAAACAGCGTTTCAGCAAATATACCCTATTAGGAGAAGTGTGGATTGTAATTTCCATGTAATGTTTATAGTATAAGAATAACAGAAGTGTAATATTTTTTTCCTGAAATTTTTTGTGGCGGTGAACACGAATCTGTTGTAAGATTTCCATAAAAACTCGTCAAGATTAAAAGACCTTGCGGCAGTTGCCAGAAGAAATAGGTTGTTTTTTATGTACTCATATTTCAAGAATTTGACCTAATGAATGCATACGGAAAATTTGAGCGTAATCAATTAAGAAATATGAGAGCTATTGCATGGTGTCTACAAGAATTAGTATTAGAAAGTGTAGCCTTCCACCATTTCAGTAAATCGCATTTATTTGCTAACTCGACTGAGATGCTGACCTTTTTAATGCACGAGTAAAGTTTGATTGAGATCAAGATTTTGGATGACCCACGCGGTGAGTCATCAGTTAATTATTCGGAGGAAATATATTTAAGACAATAAACTTATTGAAAATGGAGAAATAAAAATTAATTTTCGAATCGAAAAGTAAAATTCTCCCCTTAAAGCTTAGTCTCATCATTTAGAGTTATTGTACTTCTCTAATATAAAAAGAAAACCATGACTGATAGTCTAATGGTAAATTGTAGAGAAATCTCGAATTTTTGGAAAAGATCTAAAAAAAAGATTTCCACATTTAAAGATCTTTAGATCTTTAATAATGTTATTATTTGCCAGCGGCTCTTGAGTTGAGTAATAACGAAATACCTTGTATATTCAGTTGTTTTTGTTATCTTCTTAATGAGACCCATGAATTGCTAAAAGAGATTTTTTTCTTTTAGAGAATTATTAACGTTTCTTAATTTGTCACCTGTACAAAAGTCACTAATTGGTCGAGAAATTGTATTAGCAGAAAAGATTTCATTACAAAAGAGATGAATCGCAAAGGTCTACGCATTTATCTCAGGTTTTGCCTCATTTTACAGGGTTTGTCTTGTCCGAACGTTTGAAGTTAATTGGCTAAAAGGTTATAAGATTTATCGTTGTCGTATATTTTACATAACCTGTAGCGGATATTTTACATTGATCGGTCTATTCTGCGAACACGAAATGTATACGATTTAATTTGAAAGTTTTATGTTTAAAAATAAATGTAGGTTAAATTAATCGATTATTAATGTACTATTACGTCTTGGTGCATATTTATTCCACTAAATTTTTGTGATTGATTTTAATATATTACTTATCGGTAGAATAATAGGAAAATCAAGCACAACAATTTAGATATTTTGCTCACCTTTTATTCCATAATAACAACTCCACATCAAGAAAGATGAGAAAATAGAAAATAGAGGACTCCCAATCAAAAAATGAGGATTCTCGTTTAGTTTCATGGTTGATCATAGTTATATTAATTCTTCTGTTGTAAAATTATATAAAGTCCGTAATTGCAACATGTTTATAAGCTACACAAAGCAAGCCGATAACTAGTCAGCAGTTTTTTTCAAATACACAACTAAAAGCGTTACAGATACTGAAGATTCAAAAGAAAATAGTCCCAATATTTTTTCAAACTGCTCTGGTCAGCACGTTTGTTGGATTTTCTCTGTGCCATTCGAGAGAATTTTATGAAAATAATTAATTTGCTCATAGATCTATTGGTTTAAGTTTATAGTAAATAAGATATCCTTTCCTCGGTTGTTGTGGTGGAAGAAGTAGGATAGCTTTTATTTTTAAAATCGAATAATAAATATTACTTTTACTTATTATTGTTATTATTTATTTTACAATTATAATATTAATCTTTATATATTTATTTCAGTCAAAATCGATTGGAGTATGAGAAAAGAGTGCGAGCACAGGCAAGGGCGATGGCAGCAACACAGAACTAAGATATTTGCTTCTTAGAAATTGTTTCGTTGTATCGTCTTCATCGCCTTTTCATCGCAACATTTTATAATTCGTCGTTACATTCAAGCAATGCAATCTGAAGCAGAGGTCGATATGGACGGTCATTTGAACCAGATAGATGGCAATCGCAGCAACAACAAAAAATTAAAAAAAAATAAAACAACAGGCACGCCAAAAAACCATCGAGCGCAGCTGTGCCCTTCTTTAATGTTAAAATAAACTTATCAGTAACAAATTAGATATATTTAGTTTTTTAATGTAATAAGTAATAATAAAAAAAAAACCATCGGAAGAGAAATGACAAAATTGAACATTTTCGTTCGTCGCTCTTTGAAAACAAAGTCCTCGAAATAAATAGAATACGTCTTTAAATTCCGCGAGCTTTAGAACCCCTCACCCTGTGGCAGAATTGATTCCTCTTATTTCGTAAACTAAGCGATACTTCGGATCCTGTTTCCCTAATAAAGGGATACGAATTTATACGCTTTTGATTTTTCAGTGGACTTTATTTTATAATTAGAAATAAATATATTTAATTGTATTCCTTTGTTTTTTCTTTTGTATTGATGCCCAATCGTACTAAAATATTTAAAAAATCTATGGACTCGATTTTTTGTTGGTGTTGTGCTGATTCACATTTTTTAAGGCAATATTCTTAAATCACGATTGCATTTCTGGGAATTGCATGGTTTCTGCGAATTTAGTTTTGTCACAACATTTCTACTAGATTCATACCGAAATCTAGTCCCGTGGGGATAATATTCGCCCATGGGTAGATCTTATTACAGTTCCTATAATTTAAGTATTTTATTTTAAATTTACAATAAAGTACTTTGGAGTAACACATTAATTGGGAGGAATGCTACATTTTTCAAAATGTCTACTACAGCTCTTATGAAAACTTTTTTTTTTTAAGAAAATAGATCGTGAGAGGGTGCTTTTCGTTTTCATTGTAATATTTTGATAATGTTATGGACGAGGGAAATCTGAAAACTTCCATAAAGTACAAGATTTCGAGTCAAATTCAAGAACAAAACAATTACTGACGGTTTAGGTTGGACATTTTGACCCTTGGATATTCTGAATTGTAGACTTCCTGCAAAGCTAGATATTTTATGCTGATTTGCTTTGACTTACTGTAGGTAAAGGCCGCATTGTACTTAATATAAAAAATTTTGAGTTGCAAGAACCAATAATGAAACAAAATTATTCTAAGATAAAAAGGTCGTTCAAATACACCTAGTTCTCGGCGTACATTCAAAGTTTTGTTCCCCACTTACGTCGTTATTCCAAAACATTTTAAAATTAAGCTATTTAATTTTAAAGTGGAGTATATCCATGTTTGCCTTTTGCTTACAGATAAGAGCATAATATTCAGTTCTATCTATTATTCATAACAAACCTATATGTTAAGTTAGGAAATGTGCTATCTTTGGACAAAAAAATGGGAAAATAATATCGAAGCAATTGTTGCATGATTGAGCAACAAGCAAACAAACGAACTTTCTTTTTTATTGGGTCGTCAAGGATGAAACTTGTAGTTTACAATTTTGTCAACTTTGACAGCTTGTTTTTTGACAGTGAGTTAATATTTTACCGTTTTTTTTTTTTTTTGTTAAGCAGCAAATGTCACACTTCACCCCTCTATATCTCCGCAATTAATCATAGGATGACTTCGGGCCCATTGAGACTTTTGATCAGCAGGTTGAGAACTACCTTTCTGCAAAGTTTCAGCGAATTTGACCAGTTCATTTAAAAAAGTGCATTTTTCGATTTTTAAAATGAGTGAAAAAGTTCAGCAAAGAAGTTGCATTAAGGTACTACTACCGTCTAGAATTTTGAAGAAATCATTTTATAAATTTTCGACTCGTCATAGTCTCAGAAATCACAAAAAACCTATAGCGTTACACAGCGAAAGCGCGCGGATGGGCTCCGAGCGATTCTCTAAACTTTTAACGCGAATTTAAATTTGTTGAGTCTGCCCCTAGATAATCTCCGGATTTACCGAATCGATTTGAATAAACCTTGGTTTGTTTTTTTATTTAGGTTACCTCTATTGTAATTTACCACAATTTAGCCCAAAAATTAAAAAAGCAAATATTTTGGCATGAGAAAAAATAAATTTTTGTTCAAACTTTTGTGTATTTTTTTTTTTTTTTTTTTTTTGCATTTTTCAATAATTGTGGTAAATTACAAGGTAAGTAACCTTCCTTTTTAACACCCCGTTTTAATTTTTTGTTTCAGACATTTCAATCCTGAGATTATCTGTGGGCAATGGGACTAGCATATTTTCGACCTGTCGGTTTCAGCGCCCCGTATACAAATTTCTAAATATAAAAACTAAATAAAAATGTTTCGTTTTTCAATATACAAGGATCAAACTGATTGTAAAAAAAAAATTTGGTTGTAATATCGAATAAAGGAGCTGAGCAAATAGTGTTATTTTTTTGCTCTCTAGACGGTAGTAATACCTTAAATTTTGCTTCAAAAATGGAATTTAAGCTTCGAAAACATTAGAAATTCTATAAAAGGCTTTTGGCGACAATGCACTGCCCAAAGCGAGTGTTTTTGTTTGTTATAAGTTGTTCCAAAAAGACAGACCACGTCAAGGGAGTCAAGGTTTTGTTGCTCAAAAATGATTGATAATTAGAAACCTTAACTACGTATACCTGCGGTGATTCAATCTGAATTCAATCCAGTTAAATGTCATTTAGACGCAGATCGAATCCAAACGAGACCGACTCGATCCGATCCAACTTCTCAACCTGGATCGAATCGAAATTATCGTGTGTAGACGCGGATCGAGAGATCAAAAGATCGAAATAGCTCAAATCCGTTGAGGCTGCGCAGTGACTCGCAAAGGTAGAAAATCGACGACATAAGTAATCTGTGATTGAATTTATTAATTTATTATTTATTAAAAGGCAATGAGTAAGAGGAATTTATGGAAGCATGAGGAGACTCTTGCTCTCCTTGAAATTATGAAACAGACAAATTGTTTTGCCTCATTTGACGGAAAATTTTATTAGAACAGAGAAGTGTACCAAAAACTTGAAACCGAACTTGTGAAAAAAGGTTTTAATACCAAAAAATGCAACCAAATTGTAATAAGGGGCATTTCACGTGCAGCGGACAACGAAGAAAATTTCAAGTACTGGATTTTGTTCATAATTGGGTTAATTGTACTTCTAATTACCAATTTATGCGACTTCAAAGAATTGGCAAAATTTGAGGAACAGATTTTTCGAATGCTATTAATAATTGGGGGCATAATTGTAAAACGAACTAGTTATACCACGAGCTATAAAGTAGTTAAGATTACAATATAAATTATACCAATTTTATATTTAACCTTCCGACCGAAACCTTCCGAACAAAAGTTAATTCATTGATTAATAATTTAATAATGATGATTAATAAAATAAATTTAATCAAACAAATTAATTAAATTTTGTTTTTAATTATGCTTATTTAACCATAATTCATAAGCCGTAAGTAGCGAGTAATACAGCGAGTAATACAGCTTCACTAAGGAGCCGCTCAGTACAGTGTGCCATGCGGCACCTTCGTACTTTAGTTTTCTGCATAATATTTCTATACTACAAACTTTATTTTTTGGTAAAAGTAAAAATTTTAAAAAAATGCGAAGTTGGAAGAAACCAGATTTTTAATGTTAACTTCCGGGTTACTATATGAGAAAATATCCAATTTCAAATTTTAATTAATTTCTAAGAAAAACAATTAATATTCTCAAATTAACACAATTAACTTATTGTTTAATCGATTTGATTAACTGTATTAATAGCATTCGAAAAATCTGTTCCTCAAATTTTGCAAATTCTTTGAAGTCGCATAATCTGGTAACTAAAATAAAAAAAAATAAAAATAATCATGTACATTTGTATTCAGGTCCCATAGAAGTACAATTATCCCAGTTATGAACAAAATCCAGTATTTGAAATTTTTTTCGTTGCCCTCTTCACGTGAAATGCTCCATAAGATGGAATAATTTAAAGCGTTATCTCTCAATTCGATCACATTTCGAGCTTTCAATTTTTCGATTCGGTGTGGTCATAGATGCGCATCAAATTGCGACCTTTCGATCCTTCAATCCTCCATGTATAAGTAGTACTTGTTGACCATTACAAAAATATCGTTTGGGTCGATAAAATCGTTTTGAAAACCATTTTGGTTTTTGCATCACGATAATGCACCTTCTCACACTGCATTGATTATTCAAAACTATTTGGCCAAAAATCCAACTCATATCGTTCCGCAACCGCCCTATTCGTCTGATTTAGCTCCGTCTGACTTTTGGCCGAATTCCCGATTCTTGATTGAAGAGATACAAGCTGAACCGAAGAAGGTTTTGAAGGCCATTCCGGAAATTTAGATCAATAACTGTTTCGAAGACTGAAAAAAACGTTAGCATAAGGGTATTGTATCCAAATGGGATGGTATAAATTTTGAAGCCGTTTGTGTTTTATTTAAAAAGTTTTACTATTTTTTGATCACAGTAGTATACACTTATAAGCACATTTTCAATTTTGAACGAGTTTTTTAATGGTCGAATTTTTTCCAGAAGACTCTTTTAACACAGCCGACCGCACGCGCCACAGACAACTGTTCGGTTTCCACCGCGCTTAGGAAAGCCAAACTAAGGAGCCTTCAAAATTAGTTGATTTTATTATATGTTATGCTCCACAGCAGCAGAACGTCAGCAATTGCGAAAAACCCCAGGTCGAGGTAGTTAACAATGACAGAAAACGGGAAATCTTCCCGATCGGTCAGAAACCGACTTACTTCAAAATGGGGAGATCTCCCCGATTGGTCGGCTAAGTGTTAATACAAAAATTAAAACAAGTATAAATTAACAATCAGAGGGTACCAAACCATTCTCTCTATTTTGCTCAGACACCACATTTGCAACATAGACTTGTTTAGTTCTATTAGTCATATTTAGGGTTTATAAAATCGAATCGAATTTTTTAAAATAATTGTACGTTTTTTTTTAATTTTAAATCGATGTTCCGCGAAAATTGAGTTTCAAGCAACGTGTGGATGTTACTGAATAATACGAAGAAACCTGTAAAAAAGGGGTAATGAGGACGGAATAAAATAAAAGTCATTTAAGTTTGGCACTTGAAATTTATTTCTCAGTATTTTCCGATGTCAATAGAAAGTTTATCTCCGCAGAGCATTTATATAAAAATAGAACGAATGAAGTTAATTAAGTAACGCTACCTAACGATTAACGATGGAATTAGATTAATCACTAAAAGTACGTTTTATTGCATTCGAAGGAGGGGTTTCTAATTGTAAGTTAATTTCCCGGGTCGTGCAGTAGTTCGCACCTCGGGGAGGATTTAATTGCGCAGTTAAATAGATAGCCCGAAAGTTCGGGCGTCTGACTAACTTTAACACTTGAACGTACAGTAGACACGTGTTTGGTTTTATAGTTTTATTAAAAATTAAAAGGAAATTAGGATGTGTGTTGCATTTATGTTCATTTTTAATAAAATTAATAAATGGCAATCAATTGTTCAATACTTAAATCATAATTATTACGAAATAATTGGGCCGGCTCGGACCCCAGACGGTGTGATGGTTAAAGGAATGGACTTTGTTAATATTGAACGTTCCAATACTCCAAATGGACGGGTGCACGGTGCATGGATTGGAATGTCTCTAGGGGTGTTTTTATGTCTCCTATAAGAAGCATATGATCGTTTGTCTTATGTAAAAATGGCGAGTGGCTTTTCTTTTTTATTTGAAGCGACGTCAAATGAAACCAAAGCCAGAACCGGACCAGATTTTTATACTCTGTCTCTCTTCACTTCCTTGTGTTGTGTCCCCGGACTTCGATGACTACTGGCCCACCGCCGGAGCCTCGCCTTTTCTGCTCCTCCATGTACTTTAGATTGGACACTGGTTCGCCACGGTATCGACTGGTTGTGACGCTTTTTCGCTCACTTGACTGTATCGTCTCGAAACCACGCCCATCCTTCGAAGGAATCGTCTTCTTCGAGAAACTCTGAACCGTGTTGGTAACGCTCGGTCGCTTGGGGTCCTCAGATTTAGATGTTATCCTGTACGTCTCAGAGTAGTCCTCTGTGCTTGAACTGCCGCGTCGTATGATGCTGGCAGTATCCTTGTTGATCTCGATCGGTGATCTTGACCCTAAAGAAGACGACTCCCTTTCCCGACTTACAATATTCGAGTATTTGTGGTGGCCGTACCCGTTCCTTACCGGTGAAGCTTCTTCCTCACCGTGAAGAGTCTTGTACAGCTCTGGCGCTTGATCCTGAAGATTCTTCAGGAACACGCTCTTCTTGTCTGTGTGCCCATTCACAAAAGCACTATTATTATTATTTGAGTATCTGCGTTCAGCCAAATAGTTCGGATACTTTCGATCAGTCTCGTCAATTCGCGTCAGATCCTTCTGGCTGCGACTTATGAGATTTACTATGGACGGACTTTTTAGCTGAGGTCCTGTTTCGTGCAGGTGTGGGTTGGACTTGTACATGCTGTTCGAGTAATTGTTTTTTGTCAATTTCTCAATGTAAATCGGACTAGGGTCATTGGTCCCATTCATTCCATGAACGTTGAAGCTCTTGCTGCGGTTCAGGGATTTGTAGGTCCGAGCCGGCTTTGCTGGACCCGTGTTTTGTGTGGGCTTCACTGTGTTCACGATTGAGACATTTATTGTGGAGGCGTGGTTTGGCCGATGGTCCAGTTTTCTGGGCAGCGTCTGGGTGCTCCTGTAGTCTGTATGGTCCAAGTTGGGGGTGGAACCAAGGCGATTATTGCTTTTGTTGTATCTTCCTAGTGTGCTTGCGGTGACATTTCTAAAAGAAAATATAAAAGGAGTACATTAGTTTGAAAATATCTCACTTTTCCGCATAATGTTAATTTTAATTTTTTAAGAAATCGTTGGCTTACGAGTAACTATGAATTCTATTATTTTTTTAAAAATCATATATTTCACAATCTTATGCGATAAGGATATTTTTTAAGGGCGCTTACACCTCGGGGGGTCACCTT
The DNA here is from genome assembly GCA_949715965.1 of Dysmachus trigonus. NCBI lineage: Eukaryota > Metazoa > Arthropoda > Insecta > Diptera > Asilidae > Dysmachus > Dysmachus trigonus. The sequence goes on along the minus strand of OX454323.1, from coordinate 56,283,218 downwards.
GCCATATGTTGTCAAGGTCGTCATACTGAACAATATGAGGAGGTGACCTTGAAATATGTTGTATATATATGTTGTCATACTGAACAATATGAGGGGGTGGGAGGCGCGCTTGAGTAAAAAACGCTTGAAAATAAGAATGAAAAAATTGAGAATCGGAGGAGGTAGGAGAGTGTATAGTGAAGGGAATTGGAGGAGGAGTAGAGGGAGAAGGGGTAGGGAATGATGTTGGGACTTGGGGAGACGACAAGGGTGGGGTTGGGGGGGGGGGGGGAAGGTTGTATAAAAAAAAAAAAATCGATAAGTGATTGAAAAATGAAGTTTATTAAAGCAGTGCAAATCGTCAATTTTCAATGGAAAAAAAATGAAGGAGATGTAAGCGCGCCTTAAGAAATACATAAGCATGCTCAAAATAACCCCAAAAATGACATAGGTCAAGGTTACCCCCCTCCCCCCCTCCCCCCTCTTTACAACTAGAGTTAAAGTACATAATTACCAAAGATTTGTTATCCTCGAAATTATTGAATATGCATTTATTTTTAATGGTATATTTTCATTTTATTCAATTTTCTATATACTTATTTAAAAATTTTTAACCAACAGCTTGGGCAGCTGAGGGTCATTTCCAAAGTAATTTTCGGCGTGGAATCAGAATTGTCCTATCACTTCAGAATTTTGAGATATTTGGCTACTTTTGAGGTTATGTACAGAACGCACAACATTTTTTCCTCTATCCTACATATTCCATCATTTAGTACTACTCTTACCCTTCAAAAGGCACCCTCGTTTTACGATTTTTCCTTCAAAAGTTAAGAATATTTTAAGATGACGACGTGATGAGTAAAGCATATGGTACGCTGGGTTTGGTTTAGCTCTGTGCTTTTCAACCCATCACGTGATCTTATAGTTGTCTTAACTTTTGAAAAATCGTATAGCACCATTCGAGAGCGCATTTTGAAGGGTAAGAGTAGTACTAAAGGATGGACCACCCCTTTTTATCTATTGGTCCGATATTATCTTAAAAATGTAACTAAATTTACTTGAAGTTAACAGCAAAATATATTTCTCAACATGTAATCCAGTGGCCTTAAACTTTTGCATATACCTTTCTTGAAAAATTTTATTGCAATTTTTCAATTCTGAAATTACCTCAAATATATTTTCCTTTAATTAAAAGCAACCCTGTGTGTAATCATTTGAATTCGTAAATCGTAACCATCATACTCGATCTTCTGGGAGCTTAAATATTGACCACTCAACTGACGCTACGTCTTGATATACAACATTGCATTATAACAAAACATATTATACAATACATTCCAAAGAAATGATGAAGTGGTTTTTCTATTTTGGCGGGATAGTGCAGAATTTTAAAAATATTGTAAGAATTATCGCTTTAGATGAAATTTTGAATAGGAACAAATTTTAATCATTTTGATCTTAGCCATCTGCAAACACGTTGACTACTTTTGCCTGCGAGATAATATAAAACTAGACATCTTCATATTCCGACCAGTTCAAAATCATTAAAAGCTTAAATGGTAAAGACACTCATAAAAATCAACTACTCATTAAAAATCACTAAGAGCCATTCATTCGCCTTCCTGTTTGCCATAAAAATAAAACTTGCACCGACAAAAAGATCGCGTTTTATATTTTCCCTCATTATGCTTGTTTCACTGACATTGAAACGTCGCTGCCAGTAAACTTGACCATTGCGATCTTGGCGGCCTAGCCGAGTGCAAGTGATTCATCAAAGCTGGGTGACACGATCACTCAGATTCAGATCCAGATCGCGCATTAAACGCAGCATAATCTCAGTAAAAAGACCTTTCCAGTCCAAGACAATGACATTATCCCTCTGTATGCCGACGCAGCTGTCGGTCTAGAGGTGATACAATCAAAACAATTTTCCGCTTTGTCTAAACTCGGTTTACATGAACCGATCACCTGTGATCTCACGTTTTCCTCCCGTAGTCCAGTAGGCACTAGTTGGACGAGTTGTAACAATTCAGCGATCTGGATCTGGATCGGGATCTGACGGCAGTGCAGTGCGCCGATCTGCGGCGGCTACAGATCTATTAGCGGAGCCCCAACCGCGTCTACTGCATCGCTGTCATTGTTAGCACTTTGGGCATGGTCTTTTATTGTTGACCATACTTGGGAGACTCATTGCCACTCCTTTTATGGTCTGAGCAAGGCTGAGAATTTCCCCTTGCCAGATTTAATCAAATCGTCCGCCGAAGTGGAAATGATTCTTTTATTGGCAACGTTAATTTACATTTATAGCGAATTTTTTTTTCCATGTTGACTTGGATGAGAAATAGATCACGTTTTTGGCAGGTTTACGTAATATCATCATCCACTTTAGGTAAGGGGCGTGTACTTTCTGATATCACGACTCAATTTGAAGATGACTTGGCGAATTTCTCGAATTTCTAGACAGATGCAATTTTTTAGGTGACCTTTATTCGTTCGGAGGTCGAGTTCTTAGAAGAATATTGCAATAAGTGCCTTCTGGTTTGGGATAGTCTTGATAGACTTATTGCGGGTTACGATTGAAATGGATTGTCGATCACGATTTAGATGTTTAATTACGTGAAAAATCGAGCATGACCTTTTTGAGGTAAAACTAGGCAAGCTCCAATTCAAGCAATTGTCCCGCTTTTAATACACGTTCATTCTAAGGAAGATCTTTCTATCGTTCTCCAATACTACATTGAATTTACATACAAAATTAACTTTAAATTACATTTACTATATACTAATATTATAAAGAGAGAGTGTGATTATCTTTATCCATATGTATAGGTAAGAGGTAATCTTACTATTGAATCAATTTTAACATTTGTTTCATTATTGAAAAATTAATTTAAGGCCAAATGACCTAAGGAAGCGATTTTTTATTTTTTCTAAAAATTTCGATTTTTTGGAACAGAAAATTTTAAATATTTCCACCTTTTACATTCGGTTAAATATGGCTGAAGACTGTTCTATATATGCTTTAAATAAGTTCTTATTGAAATAATATTTTTTGGAATTGTGTATTTGATAAAATCTGATGGTGCTGATGACATCTTAACATATTAGGCGTACGTTTGTTATTGTATCCTTGTAAAAATGTAAATAAATCGGTTGTTTTGCTATAGAAACAACTATGACAATTTAAAATTATATACTTGATATGATTAAATAGGAAGTACAATAAAGAGTTAATACGCCTATTATTATCTACATAGTCGTGCCATAAGTTCTGTCTCCCTCCCCTCCACTAAAAGGGTCACGACGCATCTCGATTACCTGTCGCGAATTAGCTTAAATACTTCCCGCTTTGTTAAAAAAATATCATTTTGTCATTGGATTTCGAACGAGCAACATGGAGTGGGGCATTAAAGAGAACAGGATCGCCGTTATTGCACTATTTAAGTGCAACAAGTCAGCAAAGGAGATATTTGAGCTTCTTCAGCCACTACAAATTACAATAAAATTTGTGCATCGTACTATCAAACGATACCGTGAGACTTCCTCTGTCGATGACAGGTCCAGGAGCGGGAGGCCTCGTACGTCTCGTACACCAGCAGCAGTAGAAGCGGTGCGTCACCGCATACTGAGAAATCCGCTCCGAAAACAAAAGGTGATAGCACGGGAGATGAAAATACCCAAAAGGACGATGTCTCGTATTATCAAGGAAGACCTTAAGCTTAGTGCTTATCGACGGTCAACAGGGCAGCGGCTTACGGACAAGCTTCGTGCGATACGAGAGATGCGATCTAAAAGTCTCTTGAAGAAGTACGCGGGAAAAAATACCAACAAATACTTTTTTCAGACGAAAAACTTTTTACTATTGAAGAGAAGTTTAACCGACAGAATGACAGAGTGTACGCGCATAGCTCTAAGGAAGCGGCTGAGAAGATACCCAAGGTAGAGCGTGGCCATCATCCCGCCCCAGTCATGGTTTGGTGGGGAGTTGGCTATTACGGTGCTACGGAGCTGCATTTTTGTGAGCAAGGCGTGAAAACGAAGGCAAAGAACTATCAAAGTGACATCCTGGAGAAGATGGTGAAGCCGCTCAACACAACGATATACCATGGTCAGCATTGGGTGTTTCAGTAAGACTCAGTACCAGCTCATAAAGCCAAGACAACGCAAATCTGGTTAAAATTGAATGTTCCTGACTTCATTTCTGCTGAAGATTGGCCTTCTGGTAGTCCAGACCTAAATCCTTTGGACTACCGCTTATGGAATATTTTAGAGGAGAAGGCCTGCTCTATTCAACATCGAAACATTGAGTCATTAAAAACAAGTTTGATGAAAGCAGCGAAGGAAATATCACTAGATGTCTTGCGTACTGCGATTGATGAATGGCCGAAACGTTTAAAAAAATGTGTAGCTGCAAAGGGTGGGCATTTCGAATAATCGTCTGCATTACTGTAAATTAGAATAAGTATATTACTAAACATAATAAATAAAATTTAATTATTTTTTTCTTATATGAGCTTTTTTTGATTTTTCCTTTGGGACAGAACTTATGGCACGACTATGTATAATATTACATACATTAATATTCAGAAAGTCTAGGTCTAGCCGGTTAAGGAGGTGAAAAGTGCCCCCAGCGCTTTTGAAAAACAAAAAATATCCTTATATAGTACATGAAAAAGTACATCTTTGCTGAAATTTTCAGACCCATAGACCCTCACATAACCTCAAAAACAAAAATTAAAACGTGATTTTCAGTGTTTTGGCGATATCTCGGTTTCTTGTGGATGTAGAATTTTTTTTCCCTTAGATTTTAGGAGTTTTTGTCATCTACAACATGATATTTTTTTTCAAAATTTTTGGCGGGAAATTCAAATTTTTAAAGTGTTTGAAGTGAGTGTAGAGGAAAGTGGCATAATATTATTACTTTGTGAGGCAATCAAACTTTTTATTAAGAAATACATTCCAATTATTCTTGAATGGATAGCGTGTATGAATGAACGGTGGGGTGAGTGTAATGCAGCCATGATGTCACGCCAGTCCCAAGCCTGGAAACATCGCAGAGGGCACTCGCTTCGGTTTCATTTTGCCACTCACTAATCTTGTCTTTAGGTGGAAAACCGTTGATATATGATCTCTTTATGAACTGAAATGTTTCAAATGTATATTCCAGTTTATATTTGGATGATTACAAGGTATAACTAAGGATTGAAAACAAAAAATAATCTAAAAAGAGGTAAAAACACCGAAAAATGCTGAAAAAACGGTTTTTGGATATTTTGACCCTGTGCACCACATCTAAAAATCTGAAATAATTCATGGATATAGCTTGACATCCAAAAAATAATATATATTTTTTCGTCGTTTCTATTTTGTTTTGTTTTTTTTTTAATTAAATTTAAAAAATTTTGAACGCGTATAAACATTTTAATTTCCCGCCAAAAATGTTGAAAACAATATCATGTTGTAGCAGACAAAAAACCCTAAAATCTAAGAAAAAAAAAACGAATTTTCTACGTCAACGTTTTAATTTTTTTTGAGTTTATGTGAGGGTCTATGGGTCTGAAAATTTCAGCAAAGATGTACTTTTTCATGTACTGTATAAGTATTTTTTTTGTTTTTCAAAAGCGCTGGGGGCACTTTTCACCGGCTAGACCCTTTCATATTGCATCAGTAAAAATATGTCTTAAAGACATGACAACTATCTTAATGTTTATTAAATTTTCGGACAAGTTTTGTCGTAATTCTAGATAAAGTTAAATTCTTACTGACAAATAATTCCTTGGTTTTATTCTTCTGGATAATAAAAATGCAATTTGTAATGCTGTATTCTGGAAGACACCAAGACTAATGCTGCATTCGGTGACAGCTATTTCTTATAATTATTTTTCCTTTTTTATTGTATTTTGTTATTTTATGTTAATGTTTTAGCCTGCTTTAAAATTTCCTGCATTCTGAGCGGATTTGATTTTCGTTCGAATCAAAAGTAGGGCTGATCATAAATATTGATTTTGTTTTTTAATTAACAAAAACTCAAACCCAGCTTTTTTTGATAAGTGGAATGTAGTCTACACCTTAATGCACTAGCTATTTTTTGTACCAAGATAAAGAGTGTCATGTTCGTGAGTCATGTTATTTCATATCATCTGTCGTATATGATATCTAAGTTATATTCATATAAGCTTCGTTTTTTCGTTTATTTATAATATAAGGAAATTATCCCCTGAATTGAAATTTCTCGTCAGTAACACAGTCAAAATTTAAAATTTATTTAAAATCAAATCAAATTGTGATGACTTACAACCACATTTGAGTTAAAAATTACTCCGAAAAATGTTCATTTCCATATTTGTAGTTTTGCATGGATGAACATCATGGCAATTTGATGGGCAATTTCCAAAAATATTAAATATTAATTCTGGCTAGCTTCTAGTAAGCTTATTCAATACAATATTATATGTACGCCATATACCATGTCACATGCCATCCCATGTTATATATGTCTTCATAAGGAAATTTGTATGCAATATAATGTTTTCGAAATTCCCATGGCGACACAAGAAAGCAAAGATATTTGATTGGGCAACTTCGGAAGCGAGCAAACTTGTCTTTATTATAGTTTATCTTTATGCAAGCAAATGCATGTTGACTAACCTTCCGAATAGTGAATGTCTACGGCTTTATTTATATGGTATATTATAAGATGTTCAAGAAGATCATAAAATTATGGACACTTTGCAAGTACTTACCGAAACAAGAATTTTGCAATTTAGATAAAGAGTCTATTACATGGCTTTTAAGTAAAATGTCATATTTTCAATTTCTGTGAAAGAGCGGACATTAACAAGAATATTTACGATTTTTCATGCTTTTCCAAGCAGATATAAATGAGTTCATTAAACCGATCACCATCACCTTACACTTTGCAGGTTAGCGGCAGTTTGTTCACGTCCAATCTTTTTTCACTATTTCTGCTAGATCCAGAAAGTATAGAAGATATCATGGGAAACTTTATATATTTCATTAGGTGCTCGATGGAGACTTGAAATCAATTTAACCACTTATGTGGAGGACTGCATAATGTGCAATTTTTCATGCTCACCGTAAACATGTTAATTAGATTCAGACATATAATGATGTAATTACGAGCATCCGAACTAATTTGGTGTGAAATAACAAAAGCAATCGCAAACCTATCGGCGCACTGGAGCAACAGAAGTATTTATGGCGCTTCATGGGGACCTCGTCAAGCGAGATCTCCCAGCGATGCGATGAGGCTCGACCAATCCCATTAACAGATTACTGCGCGTCGCGATCTTATGCAAATAATTTTGGCGCATATACAAAAACCGAGCAAAACAGCTGGTCGATTTGCATACTCGCTCCCAAGGTGACGGCCTGTAATAGTTATAAATAAAGCGAATATTTGATAAAGGCATTTCTCGATGATGGGCAACATATTTGGTTGGCGTTGGAATTTGAATTATACTGATTTGGGTTCACGAGCGTTTATTGCGTTTAATCGATATTTTTTTTAGATATCTCATAAAATTGTGTTGTTACGCTATTATGAAATTATATTATTATGGACTTGGTTGATGATAAATAACTCAAGCCAGTTTTATTGAGGTTTTCAAGTTTCTTCATTTATTGAGACATAACTTTAAATTAGGCAATTAGTAATATTCAAAAAATAAAACATTGCTAAAATTTCTAAGACGTGTAGCTTTCTTACATTTAAACTAATGGTATAAAGTTGGCAGATGTATGTTTGCAAGGTAGTCTTGAAATCTGTTGAACCGATTAAAATTGGATATATGTATGATATACCCTTTATTTTTTTACTCTACCACATCACGTTATTGATGAACACATTGCTAATTTCCTCTGTGGTCCAAAAATTCAAATTCGATTTGAAATATCCATATGATAATGTATCTAAATGTGCTTTTTGGGACGCTGATTTTGAATCTGCTATTAAAATATGGAAATGAGATTGGGCAAAATCCTTCTAGAGTGATGGATGAGTAAAGGATTTATTCGAATGGGGGAAGATTCTTTATCTAATAAAACCTAGTATAGAAAGCTCAATAGGGTGTAAGTTAACAAAAAATTACAGGGTATTAAAAACCTAAGCATATTAAATTGTATTTATTTTTTCTCTTCACAATTTTAGACTAAATCTAATATTATTATTCTACTCACTAAGGCCCATTCATATTTTCTCACTGTATTGACAAATTAAATTTTCAAGTTCCAAATTATTCATTCTCCTTAAAATTGCTGAATTCAATATTTGACCGAAAATTTTGAGAAATGAGTGTTTAGGAGATTTTAAGATCATTAATTTGTAATTTGTTGCGAAAATTCATAAATTGAATGTTGTAGAAATTGTTCGAGCTAAAAAATCATCTTTATGTAGTAGCTTTAAGCGCGTCTGAATGCTTTCAGAGTAATTCATTTAAGATGCTATATCTAATCTGAACCTCCACAAAAACCCTTAGTTAAATCCTTATTTATTTTAACGAAAAAATCTTTTGCTGAGGTATGTCCTCTAAAATAAATTACCCTTAAATGATCCGGTTACCCTTTTTAGAAAATTATCTAATATTTAGGTAACATATTTTATTCCCAAATTAAAATCTTTTAATATCTTTAATACAGCTTTTTTGGCATTTCGGAATTCATATTTCTCTAATTTTGTTGACTGTTTGTTGTTGTTTTTTTTTTTTTTTTTTAATGGCTTGGAGGGAGGACTTTCGAAGAAAAATTCAAGAACTTTCCGCGTTCTGGTGTGTCTGTGGCTCAAACTTCTATGAAATTGATGACTATTCAACACTGAATTCGACGGTGGGAAGAGAGTACGGCAGATAAAAAACATAGTGGGTGTCCTACAATCTTTCACCGAATACAAAAAGAAAAATAAGAGAACTTCTGGAAGATAAGCAGTGTGTTGGAACTCCTTCCACAACAAAGGTGCTAAATGAATCGGACAGCTATCGTCAATGGGGCAAAAAATCAGCAGTTCTACCGTCAAGGACTACTTTACTAGCGGTTCCTGAATTCATGCTCATGCTTATGTGCAACCAATAAAACCTACGCTAATGGAGAACAATATCAGGATGACAATTAATCAAGCCAAACAATGGTTTTAGAATGTATGGACTGATTGGTCTGGAAACTCGCTGGACCTTACACTTGTGGGCTCCACTTCAAAATTCGGTATTTAGAAATTCAAGATTATCTAACAGAATAAGCCTTAACAGCATTCCAGAAGAGTGGAATTCAATTACGTCTGATGACTACTTCTGTCATTCTGGTAGTTTGAAATGAAAAAGGAGGATTACATGTCAAATATTAATTCTTAATAGACTTTTAGACACTTTTACTTATTGGGTCTAATGCTGAGTAGGTATATGGCGGCAAAAATCATTTTATTATTTCTATCACTGTTATAGTTATATTTAACAATAACGCGTTCAGGAGTTACGTGGGTCTCAAATTTTGAAACAATCGATTTTTTTTTTTAAATTTTGTAATGTTTACAAACATACATTCAAACTTTTAAGTACCAAAATGGATAGTATTTGAACTATATTCTATGAAAAAAATTTCACCTTTTTATTCTTACTTTGAACTTTAAACGCGTTTTTCTCAAAACTCTATTTTTGAAAATGAAAAACTAATGCACCGATCTTATTCAAATTTTGCACACTTCTTCTAAATAGCATTGACTAAAGAATGAACGAAAGATTTTGTTTTTAGTTCATCACAACTTACTTTAATGTCAATATGTATTGTTTTTTCGTACTGAAAAATACATTTTTCGCACACAAGGCCGCCAAAAATTCAGATTTCAATTTTTTTATAAATTCTTCGTTCACTCCCGAGCTGAACTCGTATGCTAACATAAAATTTTTTTTTTTGATTTCAGATAAATCTAGCACAAGTTATAATGTACACAGCATTTTTAAGAGGTTTTCGAAAACCATCTCTTATCGGGCCATTTTTCGATATTTTTCAACAAAAATTTCATAGAATATACATAGTTCAAATTCAATTGAATGTAATAGTACTTTTTTTTACCATTAAGAAGTGTAAAAAAAGAAACCAATTTTTTATTAATTTGAAACCCATGTAACCCCTTAAGTAATAATGTGAGAGGTCCTTTCTGTGAGTTTGTTGCTGTTTTTGTTTGTGTGAACTTTTATGCTCTTCGCATGCAAACTTAGTCTTGTTTTGATTTTACAGAAAAAGGTACGCGTTCCCGGAGTTACTTTACACAGTTGAGTTTAGGCTAGATGGAAAACTTGTCATCATTCGCGATGGGACTAGAAAAGGAATACTCGGATCGAGAGATTACAGGAGAAGACGATAAACTAGATATTATTGTGATACTTGCACTCGCAAACCAAGGATGCATATTGGAGAGTGATTCGAAAAGCACCATACCCTAAAAGATATAAAATCTAAATCATCTTGTTATCCTATTACCATAAATTTAACATATATAAACAAAATGTATTTTTTAGGTAACTTAAGTATAATTTCTTAAAAATTCGAATTGTCATGATATTCTGTAAAAGGATTTTTGTAAATAAATTTTCGTATCCTTTTCCTACCTGGGCATGTTGCACCTTTTTGGAAAGGTAATTCGATAGTAACCTTAAAAAAAAAGTAGGTATGTTAATAACGTTAATTTCGGAGAAAAGCGGGGCGAAAGGTGAAAAATCGTGAAATAAAAGTTAATTTTTTCAACTTCCAGGGGTGACTGCGGCCAAGGGGTTGGGGATAGGGGGCAGTGTTGACCGTTTTGGAAAGGGCTTCGAAATAGTAATTTTTTGAGATCGGTTTGGGGCCGCTGCGATGCGTAGAAAAAAAGATAAAAATACAACAGCGGTTCCCATAAAGCAACGTCCTGATTTACAAATCACCCTGTAACTGCCGAACGGTGCGAGATACCCCCCCCCCCCCCCCCCGCACCCATACGATTTTTTGCTTGTCTCGGTTTGACCTTTCAACCCCTGCAATATTTCCTTCCCACCTCTGAACACCCTGTATATGTATCAATAAATTTCCATTAAAAATTAAATGTTTTCTTTTCTATACTTGATATAAACACACAGGGACACAGTTTCTCTTCGTAAGTAAACTTATAATATAATAATTCCAGACCACTAAGGGTTAATTAGATTAAATTTCAATACGATACCTTAAAGAATTAGAGAACATTTATTTAATTGTGCTAACCCGAAACTATTCCCCAAAATTTAACATTGAATATGAAAAGGAACTTTCCGTCCACCCTGTAGCCTGCATGCCGTAAAAATTGTACGCTATATGTATACTGTATAAGAGTTCGATCAGGCACGGATCTAGAATTTTTTTCCGGAGGGGGTCACGGGATAGAAAAAAATCAAAAATAACAAAAATAACAAGAATAACCAAATAAACAATGTAAGCAAAATTTCTTCAGTGAATAAAAAACAAAGCCTGAATAACCTTATGCAAAAACCCGTCCAATTTGTTTTACTTGAAAATTCATTGCATTCATATATAAATTTATTGTTTATATAAAATTATAATTTTTTATATAAAAAATGTACTCTTATAACTAAAAAATGTCTGAATGTTTTTATTTCGAATTTTCTTCTGAAACGTTACCTCGTGTGTTTTCAAATGACTTGGCGCCTTTTATGGCAGCGTGGCTAACTTCACAGTTTGCAATCAAAACATTGAAAACACAACAGTCCATTGTTGATTTCAGTGTCGTTGAAACCAGGATAGTTTTTAGTGCATTTCGCAATAAAAAAAGAAGGTAACAAAACGAAAACCAAGATTGGATTTTGTTCTATAAATGATGCTTTTATAGTTGGAACTTGTAAACAGATTGTAAACAGTATATGAAATAGATAGTATATGAAGTATAGCTAAAATCCAAATATAGAAAAAATAATAAAAAAGTCAGTCTTGTTTAAGAAAATTAGTCAATTTTGTTGATTTAGTCATTTTTTGATTCCAATTTTTCAGAGTGCAAAAAAGTAAGTTAATTTTGGTCGTTTGGTTAGTTTCAGGTTTTTAAGTTTGCAAATCCTAGTTTTGTTCGTTCGTTTTTTTTTTTTTTCGGTTTGCAAAATATTGTTTCAGCTCTATTTTTTGAAATTCGGGCTGTTTTGGGGGGGGGGGGGGGGGGGGGGGGTCATGACCCTCGTGACCCCCCCCCCCCCCCCCCCCCTTGGATCCGCGCCTGAGTTCGATATATGGGAGGTTCTTTATTCGGGATTCGACTGTATTTTGTTTTACGTATTGTAATTTATTATATTTATTAAATCTACTATGAATATGTATAAAAATTTTATCGAAATCAGCCAAGTAGATTTCGAGATTCGCTTGCACTAACAAACATACAATCATACATCTTTTAATGTACAGATAGAAGAATACCGGATAATGAAACGTGTGCAGTTCCAAATGAATTCAGTACATTGCCAAAACAAACTCAAACAAACAACTCTCAAACTGCTTTTAAAACCGCAGTCGAATGGGTTCTGAATCGGGGGCAGAATGGCTTTTTATCCAAGCAATTGCTGCGGTCTACTGAAAACAAATTTAGAAGTCAACAGCAACTTTAGCGGCGGCGGCTGTGGAATTTCGCAAATCATTAGCATCCACGCCCCAAGTGAATTGATTGCGCCGCTTCTATCGGTCCGGTAGACTTCCGTGTTTGTGCACAATTTACTGCGATTCAGAGAAGTTAGCTGCCAGCAGGAAAAGTGCATTAGCATAAACCCTTACCCAACATGATTACTGGCGGTAAATGATAAACAAATCACGGGAGTACAACGGGAGCTAATTAAACCTCTGGACTGACAGTATTTATCCGAGCCGAGGGGTCCAATGGGGGGGCTCCTTTCCTTGGACTGGATTGGACCCCGAATTGAATAGATCTGGAAGCCGATTCAATTAGTTGACCAACCGCAGACTCACCGACAAAAGCGTGTGCGTGGGTGCCTTGAGACTTCCTTGCCGTGTACCAGTCGTCGTGCCGCAATAGTGTGACAGTACTAGAATAGGGAGCCAAGTGCCTCGACATCTGTTTCAGGTTGACTTAATTAAAATCAATTATTAGCAGATGCCAGGTAATCGCAGCAATAAACAACGACCCAGGGTACCCTGTGAGGCCCCATTGATGCACAAGTTGCCTAGGGTACGACTCCTTCCTGCGACGAATGGAATGACCATCGCCAGCTGGACTTGAACAAGCTGGTTGCGCAATTGACTTTAGCATATGGTGGCACTTGACGGCAACTTGAATCGTAATTCAATCGAATCGCCGCATCCAAGACCAACGTGGAGCACCCCGAACATGTCCTAATGGCTCTAATTGAAATTTCTCTTATTATCTTGCTTTGCCTCTTCCTAGGGCCCATTAAATCGGCCCATAGAAGCATTTATCTACCGACGTTGTTCTACGTGTTCTAGGACCCTAGCCATAGACAAGAAGTCCGACTTGCCCTCGTACACAAATTAAATTCTCACCGATGAAGGAGTTCGAGTGCGACTTAATTGGAATGGCTTTTAAGATGAAAAAAAAAAAAATCCCATCCCACTATCCAAATGACAACAGTGACACTGTTTTGCTTGCCGCCCTTCCCCGCCCCCGTAATTTAATCACTTTGAGTTGTAAGAATTAGGCATTATCCTCCATCAGATAATTACTTTAATTACTCCCTATAGTCATACCTACCACACCTGATAGCCGGGATCAATGCGAATATTGTGTCTTGATTATGTGACTAGTTGCAGCCACAATCGGTCCTTATATCCATTCAGACACCGTCGAAGCAATTTTGAGCTAATCTAATAGGAAAGAGGTGCGGTGGTCAAGATTACCACTATAGTAAACAAGAGAATCTCCCTTATCTTCTGTCTACCTATGTTTCTATCTGTTTAATCTCTTGACCACCTTCTCCAATGATTGGATGCGCTTTATCTATAGCATTGTTCTTGGTATGTCTATATATGTATAGGGGTCGTAATTATCATTCGTTATATCGAAAGAATCTGAAAATAGTCATTATTTTCTTTACATGACTTATGACAAAAAAACAAACCTATTATATTTCACAAAAAATGCTTAAGAATATTTTTAACCATCATCTTTTACTATTATTATTACAATTCTTATTAATTCCTTTTGTTAAAGTTTTAATTAAACTTATTTTTTTTCGACTTTAATCATTTTGAAATTGTTAAAACAAATTAATTATTTTTAAAATTTAAAAATGGTCCCTTCAACATTTAGTAACTGTCATAATTTAGTTTCAATCATAATAAATTATTTTTACTATCTGACTTTTTAATTTAAAACTATGAGAAAAAAAATCTTTCAATTATAGTCTCTGATAAACTTTAAATTATTAAGTTTCCTCGAGAAACGACGACTAAAAGCATAGTGCTTGTAATTCAATAGCGTGGGAATTATTAACAGCTTGCAGGACAGGTAAATTGAGATTTTGATTAATTACCGTATACCTGCCCCCACAGAGTACTTAATGTGCGTTTAATCGATAGATGGGTCTAAATTGATTGTAATTTCTCAATTTATGGATGTTATTACTTAAGAAGCAAAGGAATAGAGCCGGTAAGCTACCTTATTAAATTAAATCAGCTAATTTAGTTTGAAGCAGAGTGTAAATTACGAATAAAATATCTATAAGGTACATCAACAAAACTATTCAACAAGAAAAATTGTTGATGTTTTTCTTCTTTATTTTTCTATGTTTAAAGAAAACTGCACTACAAATTATGATCATATCTTATGATTGTGGATGGTTTTGTAGATCAAACCTTTGAAACTTCACTTTTACTTTGTTGTACTTTAAAGCGAATTATTTGCGTTTCTGATAAAAATAGTACTTTTTATTTTTAAGGTTCGTTCAGGCAATTTTTTTATTTCTTCTTTAATATTGTTTCACCTTATTCACTAATTTAAGATAAAATAATTTTTTTATACTACCACATACATTTAAGATTGACCACATATTAAATTTTCTTTAAAAAATATGATGATTATAGATTTCTTAACCCGTAACAGTCACACTGGGTAAAATACACCCAGCGTTTTTTTGAGCGCCAAAACGACCCAGTAAACCAATGGATATAGGTCTAATACCCCCATCTACAGTTAGTCAGCGTTACAAACTTTCATTCCCCGCCGGCAAAATATTTTTGGGACCGTTGGTTTCTACCTGGCAGTCGCTCAAAGTAGAACCTCTCGAATTTTGGGGTGTCTCATACCCAGTGTGACCAATACGTGATTTTTTCGAGTTTTTTGGAAATTATTTTTTTTACTTCTTGGGAGTTTAATTTGAATAGTAAGTACATTTCAACAGTTTTTCTTTGTTAGAATTTTTTGAAAAAATTTAATTAATAATATTAATTTACGTTCACGCACGATTCGTAAGGAACTGTGTGAGGACAGGGAAGAAGAGGCAGCTTTTGATGGTGACGATAGTGATGATGTTGAAGATCACGTATCCGAAGTGTCTTCCCACCCAAAATGAGCATCGAAAGCTAGACAAACAAAAAAGATGCGCGATTGATCCAAGAGGAAGTGATAAGAAGACTAATTCAATGTGTCCATCGTGCCTTCAACCGATGTGTGATACGCATAAGGCCTATGTGCTTTTGGCATAGAATAATTAATAAATAATTAATAAATTTTTGGTTTTTTTGTTTAATATGCATTAAATACTATATGAAAATTTTTTTTTTGATTTTTAAATCAATTTTTTAATTAATAAATTGCTATTTTTGTGTGTAAATGAGTTGTTCATTTTTTTCATAAAAGTGGTACCTTCAGTCTTCAAAATAAATATACTTTTTGAAACGGCCAAAAAACTGAACATATCAGCTGAATGGGCATCATTTCAGGATTAAAAAACCGCTTGGCAAATTGAAATATCTTAAAACTTAAAAAAGTTACAGTAGTAGTAGTAGTGAAAAAAGTCAGTTTTTCGATTTTTTTTTCAAGCATTTTTTTAGCTATTTTAAATTTAATTTTCACATATCTAACCCATACATTCTTTTAGATGAAGACTTAAACTTTAACAGGATTTTTTTTTTGTGTGCTACCTACAATTTTTTATAAGCCTGTAAACACGCTGGGGTGTAATACAACCAGAATGACCGGTGCGGGATTTTACTGAGGTGTTGCTGATAAAGGGTTAAATTAAGATTACTTATAATTTAAACATTTAAAAAATGCTAAGATAATAAAACTAAGAGAAAAGACTGTTGTGTGTGTTTTTAACAGCCATTCGATTAGCTTAATTGAATTCATTTTGCCGATGGTGAACTGAACTTATTGTATAATATTTTTTATTCTGCACTACTCAAAATACTACTTTAAGTATTTCCTTCAGTATAAAAAATATAGGACAAGATATGACATAGTCTGGTAAACTTATTTCACCGATATTACTATCACCTGAAATAAATTTAGATGGCAGACTGTTTTTAATTTTGTTTCGTGAAAGAACAAAAAAAAAAGGCGGACTTTTCACCTAGGATCTTTTCCACCCTTGCGGCGCACTATGATATATTTGGACGAATTTTTTTTGAAGGTCATTTTCGAGAGTACGAGTAGATTCGGTCCTTGGATGCTCAGGTCGAGTTACAGCCTCAAGGATTATCGGTAGTGGCCAGTCTAGGGTCAGCCAGAGGTCATTTGGAGGTCAATTCAAGGGTCATTTGGTGGGAATCAGCAAGAAATCGCCTTTTTTCGCAGTCTGATGTAAATCCAGTTCTTGGATGCTCAGGTCAAGTTATAGCCTCAAGAATTATCGATACAGTGTGCGAAATTTCTATAAGCGCAGCCAGTTTTATTCATGTTTAAAGAAAACTACTTTTTATTTTTCAAAACCGATTATATTGCATAAATTGCCCATTGTTAAATATTAATTAAATAATATAAAACATTCATTAAAGTAAGTAATTACTTTATAATAAAAATAAATATAATTAAAAGTCTCCTTTGTCTGCGCAATTTCTCTAAACTCACTTTATATTATAGTCTTTATTTTAAAAGCTTAACGAAAAGAAAATTTTTTTATATTTTCTAAGTATTGTGTTTTACCTCCTTTGTTAGTTATAACTTGAAAAAACCTGTTAGACATCGAATTTATTAACTTTTTAAACAAATGTTCATCAATATCATTCCAGCATTTCAAAATATCGGCTTTCAGTTGAGATAACGAAGAAAATTGTCAACCATTTGCGTAAACTCTTCGTGCCATGATTCCCCAAATGTTTTCCATTGGATTTAAATCCAGACTACGTGATGGCCACTCCATTACAGGAATATTTCTTTCACTAAACCATCGTCTTGTTTCAGCAGAAGAATGCACAGCGGCGTTATTCTGTTGAAAAATCAAATCTTTTTCCATATTGTCTTCTAAATACGGAATAAGAGATTCCTCCAGCAGGTCTGTATATATGGCAGAGTTCATTCGGGTGGGAACAAAACGTAAAGATAACTTTTTTTGATAAGAAAAGGCACCCCATAACATTAAACTACCAACACCAAAATTACTACTTAGACGAGGTGAATCGGGCTTCCTTAAATAATGCCAATAAGTACTCAATTCATCTGGGCTATCTAAATTAAATTGTTTTCCGTAAGAAAAAATAACGTTTTGCCATTTTTCGTCCCAGTTCATGTGGCTTCTAGCAAAATCTAGGTGCGCATATTTATGATGCTGTTGCAGTTGGAGAGATTTGGCCGGTTTCTTATATTTAATATAAGTAGTGTCCTTCAAAATTTGTTGAACTCTTCTTCCTTTAATTGGGAGTTGTAATTCCGCTATAATTTGAGCTGCACTTAACTTTTTTTTCATAACTTCTTCTCTTATGTTCCCAATATTTTGATTGGAAACTTTGGTGTTCCCTCTTGGATGATCCCATAATCCATCACGATTGCCCTTTTTAATCAAATTTCGCACCACACATTCTGAACGTACAATTTCTTTTATACCAAGGCCAGTTTCCCTAAACGCACGGATTCTGACGCGATCGTCGTTGTCAAGGACCTTTCCTCGTGGCATTACAATAAATCTTAAGAAATAACAGCAATTATACAGTATTAAGCTATAGTTGGAAAATAAAAATGAAACTCACA
Source organism: Dysmachus trigonus (assembly GCA_949715965.1). Taxonomy (NCBI): domain Eukaryota; kingdom Metazoa; phylum Arthropoda; class Insecta; order Diptera; family Asilidae; genus Dysmachus; species Dysmachus trigonus. The sequence goes on along the minus strand of OX454323.1, from coordinate 56,265,064 downwards.
TGAATTGTTTCCTAAAAAGTTGCAAAATTACTTTGCGTTTAACTAGTAATACTACAAAAAGAAACTGCGTTTATAGAAACTGCGCACTCTAAGATCAATTATGAAAGATTGATCTATTGCATTCACGCATTGCCTGATATTTGGAATTGTTTAATTGCTTTTATGAATAGTTATAAACTTTAACAATTGTCCTGTATAGAAATTTTATTACTATATCGCTTTATTTCAATGAATTGTACATTTCACTTGAAAATCAGACGTGCGCTTATAGAAATTGCGCGCACTGTAGTGGCCAATCTAGGGTCATCCAGAGGTCATGACACTTCAAATGACCTCCGCGTGATCTTCGAATGACCTTTATCGATCTTCTCTAGTTCTAAAACACCTTCCGAAGCATTTCAGCCAGAAATAAAATAAAAGGGAAGATTTATATAGTTTCTACATCCAAAAATATCAATTTTTTCTAGGAAACTTCAACTTTGAAGCCAATTTTCAAGGTCAAATAGACGTCATCAGAACTTTTTAGTATTTTTTCCATATCCGCCAAAGCGTGCATTTTAATTTAAAAAAAAATTCATTTCAATAGCGGTATTTTATCGGGAGATAATTGAAAAATGGAAAATATTCGTCCAAATACAGGGTGTTCAGAGGTGGGAGGTCAATACTGCAGGGGGTGAAAGGTCAGGCCGAGACAAGCAAAAAATCGTATGGGTGGGGGGGGGGCATCTCGCACCGTTTGACAGTTACAGGGTGATTCGTAAATCAGGATTTTGCCTTATATGGGAACCGCTCTTGTATTTTTATCTTTTTTTCTACGCATCGCAGCGGCCCCAAACTGATCTCAAAAAATCACTATTTCGAAGCCCTTTTCAAAAAAGTTTACACCACCCCCCTATCCCCAACCCCTTGGCCACAATCCCCCCTGCAAGTTGAAAAAATTAACTTTTATTTAACGATTTTTCACCTTTCGCCCCACTTTTCTCCGAAATTCATGTTATTAACATACCTACTTTTTATTTTTTTTAAGTTGCCTGTCTAATTACCTTTCCAAAAAGGTGCAACATGCCCAGGTAGCAAAGGGTTGCAAAAGTCCTGAAATTAAAACATCCTCACTGGTACCTAATTACTTTATTGCACCATAATGGAAAAAGTCGTTAACTAAACAATTTTTATGACAGCAAGTTCGGAAATGTTTCTTTAGGAAACAGAGGTAGTACATTTTTATTATTTCAGCAAAACAGTAATAAAATAATAAATGTAATCTCGTTAAATAGCGTTATTAGTTTATTATATCCAGTATTGACTCTTAAGTGTCCTGACGCTCCGTTTCTAATACCTCCTATGAATTATGGTATAAAAATGGGTAAGTTTGAAAGGACATTGACCACAGTTGAAGAAGCAAGCGATAAAACCGGGTGTTTAATAGAAAAAATTAAGATAAAATGGCAGAATTCAGTGTTGACGAGTATGCCGATATAATTTACGTGTACGGTTTAGTAGAAGGAAATGATAGTGAGGCCGTACGAGAATACCAAAGGAGATTCCCGAATCGGCGGGTACCCAACAGAAGGGTATTTTCAAGGACTTTCAGAAGGTTAAAAGAAACCGGAAGTGCAACCGCCCCCAGAGCAGAAACGCGAGCAGGAAAATCGGCCGATTCAGCGGACCCCGACCAACAAATCCTCAACATCGTCAGGAACAGCCCTGTAATAAGCATCAGGCAGGTCGCACGAAGGTCAGGATTGTCTTCAGGGAGAGTTTGGACCGTTGTGAACCGAGAGAGATTACATCCATACCACCATATCCCGGTCCAAGCACTACAGGAAGGAGATTCCGAAAGATGATTGCAATTTGCACTTGGCTGTTCGAATCTGACATCGAAAACAGAAGGTTTCTAGACCGAATTCTGTGGACGGATGAATCGCAATTCACCCGGGATGGCATCACAAACTTCCACAACCTCCACACCTGGTCAGATGTGAACCCACACAGGACCAGGTGTCGGTCCTTCCAGCAAAGATTTAGTGTCAATGTCTGGGGTGGCATCATCGGCAACCAGTTGATAGAACCCTTCATCTTGCCCCAAGTGCTGAATAGTCAGCTATACTCGGACTTTTTGGAGAATACCCTTCCGGATCTGTTGGAGGACATCCCCCTGGCCACCAGAAGCGCAATTTATTTACAGCTCGACGGAGCACCTGCGCATACTGGGAACATTGTTGAAGGTTGAATGAACATTACCCAGAGCGCTGAATTGGACGAGGTGGACCGATTCCTTGGCCTGCTAGGTCACCGGACCTTACTCCACTGGACTTTTTCTTATAGGGAATGATGAAAGATGAAGTTTACTCAAGACCAATCAACACCAGAGAAGAATTAGTTACCAGGATTGTGACTGCAGCCACGAAAATACGGGAGAGACTGGCTCCATAGACCTCAAACGTGAAATAAGACGAAGGCTACTTGCATGCATCGAAACTAGCGGAGAACATTTTGAACAGCTTTTAAAGGACAAACGTTTTAATTGTAATTAGTTTTTAAGCGAACAAAATGTATTTTTTAGTAAACTTAAGTATAATTTCCTAAAAATTCGAATTATCATGATATTCTGTAAAAGGATTTTTGTAAATAAATTTTCGTATCCTTTTCCTACCTGGGCATGTTGCACCTTTTTGGAAAGGTAATTAGATAGGCAACTTAAAAAAAATAAAAAGTAGGTATGTTAATAACATGAATTTCGGAGAAAAGTGGGGCGAAAGGTGAAAAATCGTGAAATAAAAGTTAATTTTTTCAACTTCCAGGGGGGATTTTGGCCAAGGGGTTGGAGATAGGGGGTGGTGTAAACTTTTTTGGAAAGGGCTTCCAAATAGTGATTTTTTGAGATCGGTTTGGGGTCGCTGCGATGCGTAGAAAAAAAGATAAAAATACAAGAGCGGTTCCCATATAAGGAAAAATCCTGATTTACGAATCACCCTGTAACTGCCAAACGGTGCGAGATGCCCCCCCCCCCCCCCACCCATACGATTTTTTGCTTGTCTCGGTCTGACCTTTCACCCCCTTCAGTATTGACCTCCCACCTCTGAACACCCTGTATATCATAGTGCGGCGTCGGAAGAAGATATTAAGTTTCCCTATGTTAAATATCATATATAGAAAACTGTCGAGTTCGTAAAAAATTATGCAAATTTCAAAAAACATCCTTTTTAATTTGTCTAGAAGTTATAATTTTTTTTTTTTTTTTAGAAACTTTTAACTAACTCGCAAGCACTCAGTAATGCTTTTATCGAAGAAAGAAAATGTATACACGTGAAGATGTTTTTCACTTCCATGTTCTTGATGTGCTTGGATACTAGAACAATTTGTTGCAACAGTCTTATGTTAACAGGTGTTTCTGATTTTGTCTACTGAACTTTTGTACATAGTTGACGAAAACCATACTATGTAGTATGAAAAGAATAAAAGTTGGTTTTAAAGAAAAGCAACAGATTTAGTAAATAGATTGCGCATAGCCATGGTTGCTGACAAAGCATATAAAAATCGAAGAACCGATAGAATTTCACTAAACCGTTGTTAAGTACAGTGAAAGTAGTATCAAGTAAGAAGTGCATCATATCTGCAGTACGAGATAACTTATTAAATTTGAAATTTTTTTATATTATTTATATTAATATTTTTTTCAGAATATGAAATTCTTTTCGTTAATTGTAATGCTGGCTATGATTTTTGCAATGGCTTCGGCAGTTCCAGATGATAAAATTAATAAGGCATGGTGGAAAAAGTTCCTTCAAGAAAGTGGACAAATAGATCGTGATTATGATAATGTTCCCACTACAATACCGCAATCAGATTAACTTTAAAAAATGCCTTACTAAAATATATTCTAATATGAAAACTATATTTTATTTTTATTAACCTTTATTTTACTTTAATTTATGCATGGTCTTGTGAAGATTTTTTTATGAAGTAAAAGGCAAGGTGCATTTATGATTTCCTTATTACTGCTGTTTTGCTTAAAATACAACATATGACATTTAATGACATATTTTATGTCATATACAATGATATATTACTATATCGTATGCATGATTTCATATGTTTTGTCATATTATTCTTTGTGTCATTTTGTCCAAACTCCTCTTTCTCCCACCCAGAACCTTCGAAAGAGGTGAAAATTTATTATGTAATTTTACTTTGTATTTTACAAGTAACTAATACATTTACAAAGTGCCAATGGTAATGGTAAAATTAAAAAAATACAGATTATTAATTTCAAATCTACATTTTATCGCGGGGATTCGAATTCAGTAGGTCGTAACATTTCCGGTATTCGATTTTTTACGATAACATCTGCTAACAATAATTGGTATATCCAGTTAAGCTACTAAGGTATTCAAAGTAAGAGCTAAAACCCAGCAAAAATAATTAAAAGTTATTATTAGTTGTAGTTCTAGATTAACCTGAGATATCGGATAGCCTTAACAATTGTAAGTTAATTTATTTTCAGTGCTTGACTCATAAAAAGTTTTCCCTGATGGTCTTCTTTACAAATGTAAAAATGCCAATAAAACTAATGTAATGAAAATTATTTTTTCAAGGTCATATCGTTTTAGCAGCTCATTAAGTTATATTTATATGATACGTGTGTAGACTGCACTACAGGTATTACTCTCGTTCACCTCGTTCGTGAACTCCACAAATGCATGAATAATCACCTAAAGTGGCAAATCATTTCCATAACTCCTCTTGCAGCTGCTTCATAAATCACAAAAGCTGCGAAAGGTTGGAAATTATTGTCACCAAAGCAATAACCTCAGATAAGTGACAATAGAAACAAACAGAGATATTCCGGAGGGGTGGCTAGTCAAACTAGCATGCTAGCCAAACCCGAGGCTGTTTGCAATGACTACATAAAATTGTCACCCGTTCCGAGAACTAAAGTTAGCGTCAACGCATGACTAGAGGTGCTTTAAATTCCACTCGCAGTATATCACGGCATCGCGTCACAAGATCAAGTCAAGATCAGTGGGGATCAAAGAGCGCCAATCGAAGAATATATCGGGAAGAGATGGCACGCTTACAGGCCTATCGTGATTTTATGCAAATTCTTTCGCGAATATTTGCTTTAATTGCGCCGCTAGACCAGGTATGACGGAACTAGCAGATCTGTCGTCGGTTCCGTCGCATCAATCGATGGTTAGGTTCGTTCGCGACTTGTTTACAAATTCTTACCCGGAGGATTAAGATACGAGCTGTGGCGCTATCAGTATTGACGGCTGTCATGACAGGTCTAAGATCCTATTCATTATAACATAGAACTCTTTTGGCGTGATCTTAGTATCTTTAAGTCTCTCGAACTTGGAACGACTTAAGAAAATAAAAATAGATTACTGGTTTTCGCGATTTATCTAAGGCGTCAAACATTTTCCAACTAGTCAACGAATTTTTTCTTTTCTAATCTTTCGTATTCCAAGTTTTACGTCGTGATTTTTAAACTACCAATTATACTTTTAGGCTTTAGAATTTCGTTTATATATACCTAACCTATACTATGTATTTTAACTTTACAAACAATTAGATATAATAGTACATATTTTTGGAATTATGAGTAGATCAATAAAACGCGTAAAAATATTTCTGATGAGGTTTTTTTTCACAATATAAAATTATAAATCTATACGCTTTTGTTATAGTTCTATATCTTCTATATCATTTTCTTCTTGGGCCAAGTGAATAGAAATTGACTAAACGTAAATGATTTTATTAAAAGAAAAAATGATTTTAGTAAAAGCGCAAAGTCTCAGTGCTGTTAAGTGCTAGAAATTATGTGAATTACTTCGAAAACAAGTATTTACTTCTTAAAGCATAATATAATCAATGAATTTGGTTTAAATAGGTAAATGATAATTTAATGCGGAACATAAGTTTTTTTCTGAATATAGTTTGCAATTAGATTTGCAAAAAAAAATTAAATGAAGAGATGATGAATATACATTTTCGTTTTCGTTGAAATGTTGAAATAATAAAATATAAACTATTCGAGAAATCCTTTGGAAAGATTATTTCCGCAAAACAATTTTGAAAAAAAAAAAAATAAATAAATAACATTAAATCTGTATTGAAAACGAAAACAGACGATACACGGACGGAGAAATAACATAATTGTGATAAGGCTAATGGGAAAAAAGATTTCCTAGTAATACTAGTTGCCAAGTAAAACTAGATATTTTATAAAATAGTGTAAGTTGGTATGTATTAAAATTTTAATACTAATCTTAAAGTTTCTCTCAACCGAATTAATTTTCAGGTAAAATGTCAGCTGCTATAGTTGACAATCCAATAGTGGCCCTTTCATATAATTCAAAACAATCCTACAATTTAGACCATCTATCTATATGACATAGATCACCTTCAATAACAAATTAAATCATTTAAAACTGATTTTTATGTTGGTCTAATGGAATTTAAAAAAATAGAAGTAATTACTTGTTGTCAGAAGTTGAGTCATAAATATTTCCTAGTAAATAATAATTGTAAAAATTCTCAGTAGAAGCACTTGCTAGATTTTTAAGTAAAATTAAAAATTTTTTATTCACCTTAAAAACCAGTACTTACTGCAAATTTCACGTTCACAGCATTTACTTGATGTTATTCACTTGGCCCATTATTTGGTAAGAAAACAAAACCTTTTTATTTTGTTAATAACAATGTTTTTATTCATAATTTTTGTAGAAAAACATTACGATAATGTTAATAATATGTAATAAAAAAAAATTAAGTACATATTTATAAAGGTTTTATATTAAAAATTGTAGCCGGTACAGTTTTTAATGCTTTTCTTTTTATATTCTTAGTAGAGTTTTGTTTTTCTTTTATAAGGTCACATATATTTACTATAGGATTATTTTGAAATAATATGATCTGCCCGCATCACTTCACTTTATTTAGACCAGAATTTGTTCGGCACTTTATATTTAGTAAGGTAGATATGTAGGTATTTTCCAGTTGGTGTGCAAGGTATAGGGCCCGTGAACATTGTGACTAAAATTTAATCGCAAATTAATTCTTATCAAGCCTGGAAATGAACTTTCTTATGATAATATTTTAAACAAATTTTTGTAGCTTCTTATACATTGTCAATATCAAATGACTGAAATGTAGTCTAGTCGGAGAAACTACTAAGATTAAGCTGGTTGCATTATTAATTTTAGTAAGTTTGACGAATTCGAAGGGCAGTTCGTCAAACTTACGCAAACCGATAATGTAATTACCTAATTTTATTTTTTTGCTTCGACTAGATTAAAGTTTAGTTATTTGATATTAGGATCAGTGAATAAAAAGCAGTAAAAAATTAGTTTAAAATGTAATTAATGGGAAGTAGATTTACACGCTTGAAAAAATGATCCTTTAATTAAAATTGAGTCACAGTTTGCATAGATTTTTAATTGGAAATTGCTAAATCATTTGTACTATCTGCAAATAAGTTAATTTATTTATTTATTTATCGATCGAACTATGAAAAGTTGCGATTGTAACGACAGGCCTTATTTGCGCACCGTGGCATTTCAAGGTTAATTAAATTACATATGAGGAGCATTAATTACTACAGCCTACGAAAACGTTTCACAGGAAGATCGTGTGTCGCACTTACCTCTGCACATACTCGCGCTCCTCGCCGTTCTGCCTCCGGGACCGCTGGGGTTGGGGCGGTGGCTGGTGATGGGGCTGCGAATGTCTGACCCCGTCGTACTTGTTCTCCTTCCCGAATATGCTGCCACCGTACGGATCCTCGCCGAGGTAATACCGCTGCTTGGGACTCGCCATCATTTCAATATCGGATGAGCCGCGACGATCACGATCGCGATCACGTTCACGCAGTCCCGCTGTTGTGGAACTACTGACGACGCTCGATTCGCGATTGATCGCGGCCGCCACATTTTGCAGGTGCTGCTGCTGGTGCTGCGACGGTGGCGGCGCGATCGGCGGCGGCGGCTGTCCAACAATGTGGCTGTCGATCACGTTGTACTGTTGATAGGTGGACCCATTGTTACCTGGCGGCGTTGTCGCCTTTAGTGGTGGTGACGGTGACCGATCGCGACTTTTGCTCTTCGATTTCATCTTGAGCTTGCGTTCGGCGCTCGCAGAACGAATTTTTCCGACCAACTTGCGCAGAGAGTTGCCAATAGCTTGGCCAACTTTAGTCGCCTGCTTCGGCGGCGGTGACGTCTGCGTTTGGGTGGTTTGGGTGGCGACCGTTGGCCGATGATGATGGGGGTTGGTATGACTGATCGATGACGATTCCGATGCGAACCGGGTCCGCTGATTCTGCTTGCGGGGAGCAATCCCGTTTGGAATGGCGGCAATATGGCTGCTAGTGTTAGCGGAAATATGTGTTGGCGAGACTGAGCGGCTCCGGGGCGGAGGCGAGTAGTCCGGGGGTGGTTCGTCATGATCTTGACGCATAAGGACCGGCGAAGGTGGCGAGTAGCTGTTCTGTTGCCTGAGCTTCTTCTCGATGGCTCGTTTTCTCTGAGGCACTGAAGGTCGCGGGGTGATGTCTGGATCGTAAATGTCCGGCGATGGAGACCGTATACCGCTGTCCGGAGTACGCAGAGGTGTCTTTGGTAATCGAGTTTCGGTGAAGTATGTGGACGATGACACATACGCTGAATCATCTCGCTGAATTAGGGAAGATCTGTACTTTTCGCGATCATCTTCTACATCTCGAATAAGCGATGATCGTATGTCCTCTTTTGAGTCCTTAACATACCCTGAATCTTCGCGCTTTAAGTAACCATTTGTCTTCCTCAGAGGTATACTGCGATCGACCTCATCAGCCGAATCCCTGCGATAGCGCAAATCAGTCCGGGACCCACTTAGGTATCCAAGGTCCTCCTTCTGAACCTTAATATTCCTCGAATCGTCACTATCTTCTTTAGAATCTTTTCTATAACGAAGATCGCTCTTCGACCCAAAATTGTTATTATGTCTTGCATGTTTCTGCTGAATGATATCTTCCTTTCGTACATAGTCATCTTTCCCTACTTTCGAGGGGTACCTTAAATCTTCGCGGGACGCTACATGTCTCAATCGATTCCTCTCTAGAGTTCCTTGCAGCTCATCCCTAAACGCCTTCGAAGCAAAGTGCTTCGGAGTTGATTCCTTCCTCTCCGACCAATTCGAAATCCCTTGAAAGTATTTCGTCTTCATCCCAGCTGATTCCCTGTCCGGAACTATAACTTTCGAAGGTGAACTCAGATTGCCGCTAATACCTCTACCGTTGGGTATTGTTTTCACGCCTGAATGCGTCAGAGGTGATGTCGCTGGAGAAGCACTCGTTTGATTCGACTTTATGGTGACATTGAAGAATGTCTTTTTCGTTGGTTCGATCTCAACGTTGTGACCAATATCTCCGGATCCGTCACGTGACGATGTTGTAGATTCGCTGCCAAAATGTGACTCTAGCCACTTAATCGTTTCACCTTTGCGGGTCTCTTCTTCACGGTCAAAATCCAGAGGTCGTTTTGTCAGGGCATCTTTACGATCGGCCAAAACAGCTGCTTCTGGAAAATGAAATGAAATATTTCATTACAAAAATGGTATTCGTTTTTTTAAATGAAATAAAGTTATTTCATATTATAGCTAGTTCCAAAAGTAAACGAATATGTATCTAAAAAATCTGAAATCGATCTTTTTATTATTTACTTTAAACATTCTAATTAATATTTTTAAGACATTAATGAGCAACTCGAATAGAAAAATAATTAAAAAATCAAGGATTTTGTTTTTTTTTAAATGAATAGGTTTGTTTACGGTTTTAATTTTCATTTGAATTAATTTTTCGGACTTTTTGAAGTACACGCTTTCAAAAATATTTCTTAAACAGGGGTGTGTCTGTGTTGTGGATATGCACAGATAACGTGAACACAATCTAGTCTACAATATTTGCCCAGCAATAATTTTTAAGGGATATACTTAGTTGGATTGCTCTTGAGATGTTCTTTCCAACCGTATACGATTTTTGTATTTTGGCATGGCTTTTTGCGAGTACAATCCAACATTGGGTTGAAATACGTTTATTCTTAATTTCGACTCAACACCATTTCACCAGAACAACTCAAGTATAGCTTCACTCCGTCAGAAGTTCTACTGATCCAAATGTTTCCAAACATGGCGAAACGATGACAACTCCGTTCCGTACTTGGTGTCACAATTCTCACTATTTAAAATTTATTCTTTGATTCTTTAACTACACTAATTTTTCAAAAAACGTGTTCAATTTACTGTTCATACTACAAATCTTAGTTTGATTGTTGTCGGATACAGGCAGATGTTATATGATGGTGGTATATTATAATTAAATTGTTCATGGAAAAAATTTAATTTTAGCGTTATACTTTAAATATTTAAACATGGTTTTTATAGTCTGAAATTGTCCATACTAAATTCAGTAAAAATTACTGAGCAATAGTACTTAATGGAAAAGATAAAATGAATTTTTTAAAGGTCTTCACTAATGCGAAAATGCACTTTCAGAAAATAACTCAAAAGAACGAGTTTCATGATCGTAATACTGTTGTGCTGTCTGAAGGAAGTACACCTAAAAAAATTGAAATCAATGAATCAAATGACTAATTTTCTGGTTCAATTAACTATTTTTGCTTATAATTTTGACCTAACAAGGTTGCTGTGACCAATTTTTTTATGATAAAAAACTTATTGATATTTTTAGGCAAAAGGGATCAATTTTACGAATAAATTTTATAGGACAAAAAGTGCTTATAATTAGCCAAAGAATACGTGTGAAGTTTTTTAGAATTTTTCGGGGCATTTTTGGAATTTTTAAAAATTGGTCAAATCCAAAAAACCAAAAATAAGTACATTAAATTCTGAAATTTTTTTGTAAAGGTGATCCTTTTCGTATAAAAAAATCGCGAATTTTTTTTTATTACATTGATGTACAAAGTGGCCATTTTGCAAAAACCAAAGAAAAAAAATCTTTCAAAACCATGATTTGAGAAGGTTTAGACATTCAGACCGCGATTTCTGGTGGTTATATGATCATTCAATAGTAGCAACTTCAAGATAATCGACTTTAAAAAGAAAAGAGACCAAAAAACATCAGCACTTTTTTTAAAAAGCCCACAAAATAATAGGGGTTTTGAAGCTTTTATGCCAAACAAATGCAAGATTCTGAAAAAGCATTCCCAAAAACCTCTTATATACGATTTTGGAAGAAAATCGCCCCAATTTTCTATTGGAATCGTACAATTGAACTTGCGTGCACAAAATTCTCGTTTTGCGCATTAATGGGAAAATAGTTAGATGAACTAGAATCTAGTGATTGATTGATACAGAAAATGTGGACCAGATGAATAAACAAAGACCTCACTATTAAATCTTCTACAACTATTTTTTTCAGTGTAGAAACTTTCAGAAGCTACAGGCTGAGAGGTATGGTTTATAACTAGGCTCTTTATGGTTTCATCTTTAAAATTAAGGTTTTTAAAATCTTCAAGATAAGTGTTCATTAACATTCCAAAACTTACCTTTCTGTTGTTGAAGCAAAGTTTTTTGTGCTCGCCTGGCCTTGCGAATGCGATCGGACAGACTGTCCCAATCGCCAGGACTCTCAGGGGGTCCATCCCGTTCCATTTGTTCAGTTTCGGCAGCGTACCTCATTTCTTTGGCAATTACTTTTCCGTCGGCGACATATTCGACATTTTGCTCATCGCGCTGCTTAAAGTATCGCTGCGAGGACTCCTGCCGGAAAGGCGATTCAGAAAGATTCCTCGGATATAAAAGGGAAAAAGTAAAAGACCCCTAGGGCTACTTACAGTTTGATTTATCTTCTCCCGGCTGCCAGTGGAGTTGTCGTCCTTATCGGGAAGGTCTTCATCAAAGAGCTCGTCGTGTTCAGTAGTCTTTTTCTTTTCGGTGACAAGAGTCCCGTCTGGCTTGGCCAAGCACTTTTGCTCGGTGTCCTCGGTGTCGACCGTCTTATGAGCTTTGGTCGACTGATGAACTATCCTGGGTCCCAGAGGAACTAGCTGCTTCTGGTGTTCCCGAGAGTACAACACTTCTTCTAAATTCTCGACGCCACTGTTCACTGCATTTACGTATGCCTGAAAAATGAAGAAAACGAAAACGAGTTAGCCAAGCTTAGGGTTGCCAATTAGTCTCTTAAGATTATACAATAATTGTAGCCTTATTAGACACAGGTCACATCATACTCTTACTTTGCTAAAATAGATTTATTTTTAAAATACATAATTTCTTTCTTTCAGTACACTTTGAGAAATACATTTATGTGCTTTTTAAATTTGAGTTTTTATGCCTTTTAAATGGTTTAATTCCGGATGCTTTCGGAAATCGTTACTGAAGTCGAAAGAAAAAATAGAAAACTGAAAATTTATAATTTTGATGCTTCAAAATTAAATTAGAAGTAATAAAGGGCATTTATTAACCGTTATCGATATTTGGAGAAAGATGCTTGATAGCCTGTTTTCTACAATTTGTATACTTTTCCCAAATATGCCTAGTCCAAAATTCGTTAGTGGATACATTTGCATTTTCAAGGAAAATATCTTCTTGTATTTTCAAGGAAAATATTTGTTTGTATTTTCAAGAAAAATATCTTCTCGCCATTCAAAGAGAAGATTTCGGAAGACTGAAAGACTTTTCAGCTACATCAGTCCATTCACCCAATTCATAACTCAATTTTAAAAATTTTGACGGTGGTTCTATTTCTAAAAGGACTTGGAATTTGGTTGCAAATTAATTTTTAAAAATCTGATATGAAATTCGGAAAAAACACCCGTGTTCAAGCAAGGGTCTAACGAAGGAAAACTAGAGCAACTAGAGCAAAAAATCATCACTACGCATTTGTCAATATTAAGATATACACTATTCAAAAAAATTATGGCACAAATCAGCGCAGAAGATCATTTTTTTTTAAATTAAAGGCTAAAACCTTAACTTTTCGAAATCGGTATAGCTTTTTTGATCGGATGAACTATACACTTCGTGACCTTGAAGTTCAAGGTCATGTTTTTAGTTTCAAAATTTGCGAAGTTTGGTAATGCATACGGACCTGGATAACTTTTTGTCGATAATTCTGATCACTGCATGAGAAAGTACGATTATTTCTTTTTAATTTAACCCGTCAGTTCCCAGTGTCACCTGTAGGTGACAGCAGTTTATAATTTTTTTTCCCTATTAAATGATAACATAACTCAAGAAACTTTTTACTATTAGGATATTAGTGAATAGTAATATTTAGGTTTTTTCTTTGCCACACTGATGTCATGTCAGCTGTCAAATAAATTAAATTATTTCTAACGGTGTTATTATTATATTTCTAATTTTTTGGCGTGACAGTGACAAAAATTGCAATAAAAAATGTCAAAAGCCTGAGTATTATATTTTTTCTTACTGCATGTCATTTTTTAATGGATATACTAATATAACCAGTGCATTTTGTGTGAAAAGCAAATTCCAAAATATGTGTCTAATTTTCAAGTGTCATCCGTAGGTGACACGTTTTTTATAAAAACCCTAAAAGATTTTTTTAGATTAATTTTACTATTCTTCTTGGGGATGTCTAAGGAATACATAACAGAGAAATAATATTATTTTTTCTATTAATCTCGTCATGGGAATTGAAGGGTTAAAAAAAAGTGCTTTACGTTTATTATGTAAACACCACGATTCAAAATTGCCTAGATCGTTTTGAATTGATCGGTTGTCAACTAGGATCGATCAACTAGTCTAGCTTTATAAGGTAATTCACACTTCAGGCCAAACTAATATTGTCTAGGTTAAGGTTCTTATAATTCGGGACCTTTGACTGAAGATTTTCTTTTTACAAAATTCCATTGACTTTTACGAAATGTCCGTTGACTAAATATTTTACTTTTTCAAAATGTCAATCATGCTACAATAGGTTCCTATTAGTATTACTTATATCTTTGCTTTCTCAAAAGTACGTTGACACTGAATTAGTAAATGTTTTGTTTTTGTCCACCTTAATAAATATAAACAATGTAACTTTTATTTTTTTTATATTCTTCTAGAGCACACCTTTGTACTATTTTTTTGCATGCGCATCTTATGGTAACCCTAAGCTGCAATTGATATCTTTCCTTCGGGTCGCTTGTCACGTATTTAGATAAATATGTAAAATCGTAGCACTTTGTATAAGAGAGACGATCTGAGATTTGTTTTAATTTATTTTTATTTATTTTGTATTGAGAAAGACTCAAGGCATTTTTCTATATACACATAGAAAAATCTGCGATATCGCCCGGTGCATACAGAATATGCAAATCGGTTAGATTTCTCGAAGATCTGTTCAATTTTATTCATGCGAGAAATTTTCGTTGTGAAATTATGCAAAAGAGGAAGATTCTTCTGGGTTACAATGGGCAAATTAAGTCGCGGGGAGGAACGGAGCCGTTTGCAGACTGTCCGGCGATATAAAGAGCTCTTTCGGACCGGGGCAACTTTAATTGTTTGCCAGACGTACCTAACCTGTGCCTGTTTTTTGTCTGTTTGTTTTTTTACACTGCGCCGCTGGCTGCGGCCTCTGATCAGGTTCCCTCGCGGCGCTTTCACCTATTCCTTTATCTTCGATACCTGAGCATGACTTGTCCGGACCCCCCTTCCCGAGATTGTCTTGTCCACTTCACGAAGATGTCCAATAGACTATGATGATTATTGTGTAGAAGAAGACTGTAGAGGCTTGTCTCATCCCCAGAATGGACGAAACGAGCAAGAGGATTAATCCATTTGAATGGAAAATAAATGAATGGCTCTGCAAAAGATGGATTTACGGAAGCAAATTCACAGATTTGCTCGCTTGCATAAGTGCTAATGATGAATTGTTTGCTGGGGCGGACGGCTCCATGGATTAGGAGTCGGAGAAAGACGCGGTGCAGTCGAGTTCGAGTAATTTAATGAAATTTTATGGGTATTAAACTGATTTAAAATTATTCTCTTAGAAGCATTTGACAGCGATGTGCACATTGAGATTGACAGATGTTCAAGCCCGAAAGAGACACAAAGAATTGAATTTGTCAATAACTATTTTCATTTTCTTTTTAACAATTTAAGATTTTCTTTTTTAATCAATTCATTTCTACATCTGAATGGAACAATATTCAAAAAAATTTAATTTTAAAATTTTTATTTACTTAAAATGACAAGTCAATGGATTAAATTAAAGATATATCTTTTCTAAATCTTTTCTTTCAGTGTTTCTCACTAGGAAATAAACTATGTACCTCTACGGGGCTTCCTCCAAAATTATCTTAAGATCTAAAGAAAACAATATTTTCGCTAGATATTAATTGATCTAGAAAAAAGGTTTGAAACCTATTAACAATGCTAAAATTCCAGTATATTTAACTGCTTTTCTGTTCGAGTTCATCGAAATTCTAGTAGTTTGATACGGGTTGATACTCAAGAAATACAATGATCGTTAATTGCAGTTTTCAATCTAGTATTGTTTTTGCATTGTGCATACCCCCGTTTTTTAATATTACATGTCATTGGTACTTGTGTATTAAATTTAATACTTTTAATAATTTAATTTGCTTGACTTCTTATAATATAACTACAAAATTTATGAGGTATCTTATCTATAAATTAAAATTTGCAAATTGGTAAGCAAATCTCTGCGTCATGCATGCCAACGTCCGAAATGACGAACTTTTCGTTACATAATTTTTTGTTATGAGTTTAACCAACTTTGTTCCTGCATTTAATCCTATCTCAGCTAAAAATGCCTTGGATTAGTTTTATCCCTGGGAAAATTTATATCTCCTCCTTCTCAGCAAATTTGTATTTTCAGCGGACCGGCAATTTTGGGCAAAACTTTTAATTACGACGTTCCAGCCACGACGGGACAACTTTAATCTTCCCGCCAAGAAGTTTTGGCCAGAGCAGAGAAGGTCTTAAATGAAATTATGTCAGAGGAGATTTTCGTGGAGCGATAAATCCACCATAAAATTCTTTTTGACATTTTTTTCGAATTACTATGGGCCTGGATCGAGGCATCCAAATTGTCGCAGGTCTTCTTCCAGCTCTCCGGGCCAGACCGAGAGGTGATGATGGTGTCAAATGACGTTAACCCGAGGTCATCGGAAGACAAGATCTAAATTGCCAGAGGTACTCAGCTGCAGGCTGAGATTTATTTCGAAGTTGGCGCTGGCTGCTTTTGAGAAATTAATTGAGACATTCTCGAGCCGGGGGCTCACGGTAACAACTCTAAGTGTTTCAGTCGCGGGTTTCAGTTTGCCCAATCAGAGTTTCGGGGCTATAAATAACCCGAATTAAGCGGATTAGCTTAGTAACACCCCTCGCTGAAATTCCTTCTGTTCCCGGGCACTTTTTAGTATTCCGGCGGGTGTTTTAATAACTCTTCTATTTGATTTGTTTGACATTAGAGAGAAATATGAGAAATAAAACGACTCCGTGCGGTTCTGAGAGGTGTGCTAAGGGCTTCTTGGGAATTTCGTCAAAGTTTTTCTCATATTATATACCTGCGCCTTTTGGTTTCATTCAAATCACGTTCCTATCGCGGAAGAAGAACTTCATGAAAAATCTTCACCTTCGCGACTGCTTGGATTTAGAATTGTGGGAGAAGGGTTAAGGTGGTCGCCGCGAACAGTTTTAGGTTTCACAGCAATATTTGGTGGCTTCGGCGAATTCTTTGCCAGCACGCACATCTTTGTATGGAAATTACGACGGGGATATTACACTGGATGCGGTTTTAAGAACGTGATATGAATTTCTCAAAGAATCTTTGCATAAGTGAGAAATTCCATTAATTTGCCTTCCAAGTCAAATTATTCGATATCGTCTTGCCTCTGAAAAATGCCTTATGGATTGATTTTTTGCTCGACAGGTTTTAAAGATACAATGCATGACTAGAGAAATGTATTTAAAAATTATAAAAATTGTTATTTATACGATATATCAAGTTGAAACGATTTGACGGAATTAGTGCATAAACGAGACCCATTGCTAACATTAATAAAACCAACCCGTCAAAATGACGGGTCGCATACTTATTAAATAATTTACTCTTACTTATACAACAGCTGATTTTTTCTTTGTGACAATACATCGATTCTCATAACTGTACAACTCATTTTTAACAAATAAATAAAACAATATAAATGATTCAGTATGCAATCAAAACGGGTAAATATAAATCCCACCAAAAACATTCTGTAAAAAACTAGCCAAGTCTCGATGGAGCTGCTTGTTTATCTCTAAAAAGTAATGAAATCTAGACAAAGTCGTGCCAAATCTAAGGTTCCTTACTGCGATTTCTTTATTATTATAGTTAATGTTGTGTGACTTGGCCGTTGAACATTCTTTATACGTTAGTGGGTACAAGTCAATTTTGTTTACACGTAATGTTATATCTGTTGTAAGTACCTATGTTTGTTAAGCGAGATAATAGCCCATACTGGTATTGGTAATTGGACGCTAGTGTCTCATTTTAGGCTGTTGTTGATTGTGCAACACATGCATTCAGCATTGACAATGCTGACTTCTGCTCTCTTCTTTTTGGAGCGTCAAATCGACCACCGATCTAACATAAAATAGACGTACAGACGGACTTCTATCAATGATTAGAAGTCCGTCTGTACTGGAAATAATTTTTTATACTGTTTGTTTCAGGCTCGCCTATACATAAGTATTATTGAAATACGCAGCTTTATCAAGCCTACAATTGACTGGTTATTGAATCAACGTTTTCCAAGTGGCAATTTTCCATCGTCAATGGGTAGCGGGTTCTGGCGACAGATTGGTGCAATGGTGTCATGGAGCACCTGGTTTTGTACCCTTGTGTACCCTTCAACGGCCAAGTCACACAACATTAACTATAATAATAAAGAAATCGCAGTAAGGAACCTTAGATTTGGCACGACTTTGTCTAGATTTCATTACTTTTTAGAGATAAACAAGCAGCTCCATCGAGACTTGGCTAGTTTTTTACAGAATGTTTTTGGTGGGATTTCACTTCTTTTTGTAGAAACGTGGGCATATTGATTTATTTTATTAGATTTTCTTATTTGACACAATTTTTTTCTTTTTAGGAGTCGTTTTTTTATTATTACAAATCTTTCTTTTCTTTTTTTCCGGTTCTGATTCTTGTACAGTAGCAACAGTTTTTCGTATTGCTAGATTAAATTAGAAGATGTGTCCCACTACGATGGATTTTTGCAATGACATTTTGATCGATTTTTTTATGTACCAATAGTAGAAGGGGGCATTACCATATCTCTAATACAGCTGAGACCAGCTGAGGGTTCTTCATCAGATACTTCAGACCTCCGATTTTTGACATCAAATGAAGCGGCCCACCAAGTTGAATATTTTTTGTAAAGGCGGTATGTCGATCTCGAATAGTTTGGTTGGGCTCTTGTGTTTTCTAATCAGGGTCACCAAGTACTCCAGATCTTCGATTTTCCTAGTTTTTATAGTTTTCCCTTTATGTGGCCATTAAACCCTAACTCTGTACCAAATTTCAGCTCTCTGAGTTTATGGGAAGTACTAGTTCTATTTTGATGATTATGAGTGAGTGAGTGAGTGAGTGTCATAAATGCGAAACTTTGCTTTCGTTTAACTTCGGAACTAAATGACCTACAGACTTGAAATTTTGGATTTTAAGTATGTGATTATAGCTTACTGGATGACGAAAATTTCTGCGTTCTGGTCTTATCCAGAGGTTCTCAAATAGGGGCCTGAAAATGCGGCGAAATGGTTCCAGTAAAGGATAGTACGGCAGTGTTTGTTTCGCGCTCGACTTGGCGGGGGCACTGCCGTGCCCCCAGATTTATTTAAGTTTCATTTCTACTTTTTCAATGCAAAAAAAATGTTTCCCGGTTGGGTTTATTTCTTTATAATAAAAATATAATCTTATAATTCGAGTAGAATTAAAAGTTTTTTTAGATTCTTGTCCGTCGGCCTACCTTTGAGCAACAGCAACATAATTCGTGTGAAGAAGTAGGGAAACGAAAATAATAAAAAGTTCCTCCATTCCAATAAAATCCAGTGTGAATCCGGCTGAATTGGGTCAGTTTGGGTTTAAATAGAGTTCGTAAATCGTTGTACATAGTCAAAATTAAATTCCTCAGAAGTTTATGAATGTTCAAATATCCCTTAAAAATCTGGAGATTGAGGGGCAAATTCTGAAATTCGTAGATTCTGTTTTTAAGATTCTAATAATCTGTATTATACAGATTTTACTGTGGGATTCAGAACAACATTTTAAGTAGAGTTGGGAAATATATCAATCGAACCCCAATTTCATTGAATTTCTAGTTAAACAAAATTTTTGACTAGTTTCTACTCGTACTTTCTAATTTGCACCGTTTTTTGGGGTTATAATACAGTTTTCTCTGTTTATTATTTTAAACAGTTTTGATTAAACAAAAATTCGGTGGTATAAATTTAGTATATAGTACATCATTCTTACTCTGTACAGTGCTTCTGCCGGTAAATTTGCTGTACAACACAGGCGTAATTGCAATGAACTCTTGTTAGTTTTGAGCATTTTACAGAATAAAATAGATTCCGAAAATATAAAAAAATAACCTTTAAAAAGGAAAGTGTTAAACTCCTGTGAAATTGTGAATGTGCCACGGTTGTGAAGATATTATGATAACAAAATTAAAATTTTAATACCAGATGTGTGTCGTAAGTATAAGTCAGTGCAAAAATGAAAATTTAAATGTGAAATTCACTATCTGACTGAATTTTAATACTTTTGTTTTTAAAGATTTTTTCGCTGTATTTTCGGGTTCAATTTTCATCCGTAAAATACTCTAAACTAAGAGCTGTTTGCAATTACAGCTGTTTTTTAGAGGGTATTTGCCCACTACTCGGCCTATAGTATATTAGATGTCTTAATTGTATATTGCTAGTGGTAGGTGACAGATATATGGTATAGACGTAGTATTTGGCATATTATAATATGGGTACCACATGTGCATCAAAGGCAGAAAGACTGCTATTACTAAGAGACTACCAAATTAGGTAGCATTGTTATTTTGTAAAGTTACAAATTCATGACTACAACCTTGTTAGCCGTTGATATATTTTGTATGTTGTAGGAATGTTATCAGTTCTATTCAAACGAACCGGAAATTGTAACTCCCCGGTAGACCAGATTACAGCATCCTTTCCCGTTACCATTAATGCCATTTCTGGATATCGGGCATCATCAGATGCCCTGTCGAAACGGTTTCCTGAATCAGTACAGCGGGAAACACAAAAATTAATTAAAGCGGCCCAGTTCCCCATTAGCCTTGAAGCGTGCTGCCGTTCGATCGGGAGTTAGCCTTTTCCTGTTCGCCCGACGAACAATCGCCGCGGGTACTTCTGAACGAGGAAAGGCATACGATTGCGGAGCAGCCACCTGTTTGCACTTCAATTTGAATTGCATCACGGAACACTTGCGCAACACACCGATTGACCTAACAAGAATTGACCTTAAGATCGTGCTCATTAGCAAGTGAATTTCTGCGGTGTTGCAATGCCTGCGGGAGGAGCACGCCAAACAAATAAAATTCTTGAGAAACTTCCCGACTTTTCTTGTCCGAGAAGCCCTAGCTCCAGTTTTCCCAGCTCGGCGATCTTCGACATCGACAAAGAAAATCCACCGATCGGCGAAAGGTGTACCCATGGCCAAAGCATGAAACCCTCCTGCTGATCCTGCAATGGCCGCCGCACCGATCACGTAGTTTCTGCAATCAATTACTCAATAAGGAAGTAATGATAATGATATTAATATAAGACGCGTGATCGAGTAACGGAGTCGACGATCTTCACTTTTAAAGATTCTTCCTACAGCGCGCAGGCTCTTCTCGGTTGAGTGCGTCCCGGTTCTTTCGCCAGCTCGATCCGGACCCGGGTGCACAACGCCGATCATCGCCGCACGGCGGCGGGCTAATCGATGGCTTTAGGTGAACAAAATGTCTCATTATTGTTAGTGGGGGGAGCGGGCTCCTCCGCGCACTTGGATTTCTCAATTTCCTTCTTGCGGCTGATTTGATTCGGATCAGTTTTCTGGTTCTTGTCGGCGTTATTCTGCACTACGGCTACTATAGGGCCTGAGCAAAACACACCACACACTCATGTATGTACACACATTCTCCAGAATCCCCCCAGTGGCAATCGTTGTCCACTTTTTTCCCTGCGCTTCGTTTTCTTAATGTTATTTGATCGATAAAATAAAATTGCAACTTTAGAACGTTTCGGGCGAATATGAAGACGCTGAAGAGAGACTTCTCTCGGTGTGTACAAGTGCACCAGAAAATGCGGAAGAGTTGCCCATTAAGTCTTCGGCTCAAGTGAACGTTTTTATCATAATCATTTGCCCTGTTTGGCTCCGTTTTCTGATTGTATCACTGCTGCGAGCTGATGATGGGCTGGCAACAAGAACTCTTGCTCCATGTAAGGAGTTACCATAATGACGACTTCTTAGAAGACAACGAAAAAAGTTCACATCGATCGGCAAACTTGATAAGCGTCGGATCGCTTTCTCTTCGGCGATCTTTCAGTTATGGAAACGAAATTTTGTGGAAATACGGAAGATTAGCTTTCTTCGAGAAATGTCGTAGAATTGTTGGAACGTGTTGAAAACATTTCATCTCTTAAGCCATCATTTATCAAGAATGAAGAAATAAAATCAGAGAACGAAACAGGAAATGCTGTCCTAATCTATGCGAAATGTTTTCAAAGTATGTTGTCTTATATGATAATGTGGTATAGTTGTTTGTTAAAATCTACACGATATAAAAAACTAACTAGATAGACTCAATTTTTTATTTCCAATTTTGAATTTATCATAGTGAAATTCTAATACTGAAAGTATAAATTATTGCTATCCGTAATATTGTCAATAATGTTGAAGCGAAATGTTAGGAATGTTTTTCTAATCAAAATTCGGAGACTTTTTATTCGGATTTATATGAAGCGGCCCAATTTTGAAAGAATAAAGGGTATTATCCAATTAAAAGATTTAAATTATATATTTTGGTTATTTTTTTTTTAACAATGTTATGGGCAAAAAATATTACTTTGTTTAAAATTTAACTTTACATTTCAATTCATGTGAAAAAGCAAACAACTGTTTTTTATTTATTTTTATTTACACAAATAATATTGTATTTAAGCATTTAGAAGAGCTTTGAGTAAATTAGAGTGCTTCGGTTTTGTAATCTTTAAAGAAGTTTGAATCTTTACAATCACAACCTTATAGAAGATTACCTGCTGAAAATATTAAACTATATTCGCTAAAATTAGGGAACAACCAAATCTCAAAAATTTGGTATATTCGTATTAAGATTTTAATTAAACCTTTTTTCTGAAAGAAGTTTTTTAAAATGTTACTGCTTATATAAAATATCTTTTAATATATTGCACTTACATTGTTTGCAAATATTCTGATTCTCTTTTCGACTGTTCAAACTTTAGTACTACAAATGTAGTTGTTTTAAGTGTCAAGAGTCAACTTGTTTGGTTTTTTAAAAATGTCCAGAAGTTTAGTGTAGTAGGGAAAGGAGGCAAATGTTTGTTTTAATCCAATAAGAGTAAAGACAAAAAGTTACTTTTAAAGGTCTTCATATAAAATTCAAAACAGTTTGCCCTATAGTTGAAATCGTATCTGGTCGGGTTAATTTTTGTATTTGTAAATTATTTTGGTGGGACTTCAGTGGATTCTATTCTTTTCTTATTCCAAATTCGGGCTATGTTTTCCGAAAGTATGTATGTAATTATATTCCTTCCTAGAACCAAAACAGCTGGATTTGGCAAATTAGGTGTCGTTAGAATCGTCTTTATCGCATCATTATCTTTACTAATGTCACTGGTTCTGTGACAACAAAAAATTCAATATGGCGGAATAATGATAAGTGTTTTGTTAAAATGTATAGTGTTGGGTGTCAAAGTAAAGGATTCGATGAGAGGATTCTAAATACATCGATATATATAAAACATTAATAGGAAACGAAAAATGTTACATGCATTCGGAGGCGCGTGAAGAGAGAAAAACTGTCAAATTAAAAAAAAAAAAACTCCTAGCCTTCGATTGCGTGTAAATTCTGATTGATTGTAATTACAACAATTAAATAAAGCTCTGTGATTCTGCGGTTTGCTTTCAGTTGCGTTTGTGCAGTCGTGATTTGTTGTGTTTTTAGTCAATTATTTTCATTTTTCTCAAAAAAAAAAAAAGCTAATATGTAATTTGTTAGTTTTGGTGTAATAAGGTAATAATAATGGATTTTTTCTGAATAAAAAAGAAAGATAAAGATGATATTTTGAAATCGGATGGAAATTATTGTTGATTATTCGAGAATGATGACATTTCTCAGTTATTCTCTGTATTTGGCGAGGAAGTAAAATAAAATGCAATGAATAGAAGTTATAGGAGATAAAGACTAAAAATCGTTATACTTTTCATTTTACGACTGTCTTTGATCGCACATCAATAAATCCTGAAGGTTTCCGTTAAATTAAAAATACCCCATGCTGGGATGGAGCAAAAAAAAGTCAAAACGTTGCGATAATCGAGCTCCCAGGATCCCTATAAATTTTATTCCATCATAAATTCCCGAAAGGGAAAAATCGCCCAAAATGTCATGGGAAAAAATGTTGGCGGCGAGAATCGCTTTTGATTGATTTAATCAGCGGCTAAAGCGGGGGCATTTTTAGCCCCCCCAGGCGGGCTCCGAACAGTACCGGGAGCCTCACCGGGCGATTTATGGGTCTGCTCCGAACAGGGCCGTCATCGTCGTCGTCGTTTGCTGCGCACGATGAAATGATATACTCCCCGGGCGCAAGAACCCGACCCCCGGACCCCCATCCCGGGACTCTGCTCCGACGCGGCACGGCAGCCGTAAAAAAGTAAAGGAAAATTCATGAAACACCATAATTCCGTGAAGATTGTTAACATTCCCCGACGGATGGAGTGCGGAAGAAGTGAAGTGGGTGTAGATTAGGAGAATCATGCTCCTCAGGACCTGCGATCTGGGGGGATGAGGAACTCCCTCCCCGCTCCGCTGCAGGAGTATGGAACCCCGGCCGGGACATGAATAGGAAGCTTATCCGGGAGATAAGCTCTGAAAGAAGTTTTTAGCACAGCATCCGCCCGCTACAAATCTGTAGCAGTTTCGTGTAACATTTTCAGTTAAGCGTCTGAGAAAGCTCTGCTTTCGAACTGGGACACCCGAAGAAGAAGGGTGCGGAGCGACGACGGTGCTCCGTGGAGTTATTTAACGCCACAGTATTTCGCGATATCAATTATTCACGGGGCGTCGGATTATGCAGGCAGAGAAGTCTTAAACAAACTTTTCGAATATCTCGCTCTACCTGCGACAGACGGTGGCAGAATAAAAATTTGAAATAAGCGAAGAATCCGATTATTATGGGATCCACGACGACGACGCGACGGGACTCTCTTGTTAGCGTACACATACTTTTACGCGGAGCACCCGACGTCGAAGCACCCTGTCCTCCAAAATATAAGATGGCAATTTATTGCCTTCTTGGAAGAAACATTCGATTTTCGGATGAGTCAGGCCACTGACGCGGCAGTGATTTATTGGGTAAAGATTTATGCAACACTTTTGTTTGCTCATCATTTTTATCGGCGGCTTATGATTATGCGGCAGGTCGTGGCTTTATGACCTGTTCAACTCTTCATCATTTTTCTGGATCAGAAGATTGCATTTTATACTTCAGAGAATCATTAACCGGGGATCTCATGAATACCGAACGAGCATATCCCAACGAATTGAGATTTTTGTATTTTAACATCGTAATAAAATCTATAAAGGTATTTGAATTCATTTATTCATAAATGTAAAAAAGGGGTTGCTTCCCTCAACGATTTTGTTTTGTTTTTTTTTTTTTATCAAGAAATGTACTCATTTTGAATTATCCCTCGTGCTGAATTTAACCCTAATCCTTTCAGCAAAGGTATCTTGTGACGTCAGGGGTGAGTTTAGGAAAACTAATGGGGTTCTGGAGTAATAACATAATTAAATAATTTCTATTTCTTTGTATCGATTTTTAGTCGAAGGTATGAAGAAATTATAAAAATGTTTGTAAATGTGTGTGAAGGTTTTTTACCAAGTTAGAACTTGACTTAAAAGAAGTAGAAGTATAAACAACGTTAACAACAAAAATGTTTGTAAAAGCTTATAAAAAATTAAAATTTGTTCGTGCAAAATTACATACCTAAATGACTCACTAATAACTAACATAAGGCAATTTTATATCATGTCTGACATAAAATTTCACGGGAGTTGCTTTTAAAATAATGAATAAATTCTTCATTAAAGTTTTAGGAGATCTAAGCATAGAAGGCAACCTCCTTGAAGTTATTAAGGATAGTTTATACAGATTCATTCCAGTAATTTTGTGATGGATTGTGATATAACTAGAAAAATATCATATTATTATATATTCTTGTGGTATTTTTTTATTTCTATAGGATTTTGTCAGTTTATTACGAATTCGCAAACGTAAATCTTTACTTAGTTGTCGTCTTCGTGCTATATAGAGTTAAAAAGTGTAGGAGACCGTATCTTAGTCAGTTTTGAATAATTTTTTATATGGTTTCGTAATATGAAGTAAATGACCTGAACCCTAGTCTAGAGATATGAGGGAATTATAGACAGAGAATTTATTAAACATCTTGGAGAAGAATCCATGCTGTCATTCTAAAAGCTCTGTGTCATATTTATATTCAGTATAGTCTGGCAAGCAATCATGAATAGACTTACATTTGAGGATTATCCACATTTTCTTTTAAAATCGGTCGTCGGTCATGTTGTGTTTAATCTGTTGGTTAATAAGGAAAATTATCGCTTATTGGAGTAAAATCAATCCAAAAGAGATTCTACAGATCCCATTACATCCAGAAAATGCGTCGTTTGGTGTCACGTTGGTGACATCATTGGTTCTTATTTCTTTACAAATGAGGCAAGGGTTCACGTTACGGTCAATGGAGATTGTTACTGGAGCATATTTAATGAATATTCCTTCTAAAATATGGACGACATTGATCCTTGCGAAATGTGGTTTCGACAGGATGGCGCTACGTGCTATACAGCGACACAAACTTACCATTTATTAAGTTACGATTGGGTGATAAAGTGATTTCGAGAAATGGCCCATAACTTGCCCTCCAAGGTCGTGTGATCTGACAGCTCTTGATTATTTCCTGTGAGGTTAGTGAGGTCACTAGTTTATGTTGATAAACCAGCAACAATTGACAACTTTGTTCCTGTTAAGCGTGATATAGGGTCGACATTGCTTCGAAAATTGACACAAGATTAGATAGATTGCGCTTCGTCAAGAACAGTCGCGGTGGCCATATTCCCGAAATCATTCTAAATATATTAAAGTTCTATCGGGCTTAAAAAACACTGTTCACATTTTCGATTACTCAAAAATAATGATGCTTTTTCATGCATGATTCTAGTTGTCACATTATTTTCAGTAACTTGAGAACTTGCAGCTGAATAATGAATAAAACTTATTATAAAAGTCATTGCACGTAATCCAACCATAATTTGTCACATCACAGAAAGTGACACGTTTTATAAAATTATCTACTTTGCAAAATCATGATCGTTTAAAAGTTTCACTAGGTATTAAACCTAAGCAGTACAATTTCACCATATAAAGCGTTCATGTTTCAAGGAAAATAAACGTCGACATTTTTTTTGTGCAAAAAGACAATAATAAAAAGCTATTCATTCCTTTCTCTAATTTAGTGACTTGCATAACTCGAAGCAGCAGCAAATCTGAATGCAGTCGGCAGTCATACCACTTGGCATATCATAGGCTGGTCCAACCAGGACAAAATTGCAGCACCTGGGGAAAGATTGCTGGGGCCCGTTGCATGCTTCCATTTATGTTGTGCTCTCACCTCGGCTCGGTATAAATAAAATTAAAATGCAAAATTACAGGGCGACAAAGGCAATGTGCCAACATGAAAAGTTGTTTGGGGGAAAACAAGTGAAATAAGTCAGCCGTCCGGCGGCACGGCAGCGATAAACACCTCAAAAACACGGCAAAACTCCGAGCGGTCACAGAACGGCGCGTGTGGGGCTGAGCCGCGATTTATGTCTGAATCTCAGCAAAGGCATTCTCCAATTTGCCGTATAAGGCCGGGGTTAGAGCCGGTACGACTTCTAGATGTCGTTGTTCTGCATCTGGCCGCCGCCGTTGCACCGAATCTGGTTCCGTGTTCTCCGGAAAAAATGCTGGAAGTTGATTATTTCCACAGAAGTTTTCAATCTAACACAAAACAAGCACTCACAGGTTGATATCGGAATTAATGCATTTTGCAGCACTAGTTCTCGTAAAATGCTTTGAAAATTGGACTTAATTGCGGCACTGTTTGACCGGTAATTGCCTCAAACAAATGCGATAAATTAACTTGATTTTCTACGATTTGTTAGTTACGAATCGGCCGGAAATTCCCCGCATTTCATTGAATATCGATTCAAACCAGAGATAAAATTCCTTTAAAAATAACCTTGTAAGTTACAAACTCTTTAGTAGTAAAATCATTTCATATGTGGTTTTAATAATTTTCGAATATCTCTTGTATATACTATAAAAAAATATATCTTTAAATGCAAAATTAGATCAATATTATTAATATAAAATATTTGTCATTCAAATAAGTAATGTGTAAAAAAACTATTTAAAGTAAATGTTAAAAAATCCTCTAATCTCTATAGTAATTTCGGAAGCAGCAACCCTGGCAAACCGCAAATGCCCATTTTCATAGAAATCTTTGCCATATTGGTTCTGCCATCTTGAATTTTATAATTTCGATATCATTGACCGCAGGTTCGATATTATTGACCACGAAAATATCTGAGTACCAATAACTATAATAAAAACTGAACGTATCTAAGAACTGAGACCAATCGGTTCAATAGAGGTGCAATAAAAATGAAATGTAAGATTAGAAATTTGCAGACATGTCAAGACAAATATCTAACAAATATCTTCGTTTTTTTTTACTTCCTTTACTTTGATTAAAAAAAAGAGATTCTTTTTTAATTTCATACATATTATGTTTAATTAATTTTTCAATATCATGTAATATTCGTATAAATTAACCGTCACCGTCTTAAGGAGATTCACTTATTTATTATGTATTCGATTATTACAACTTAAGCTAGGTAAGTTAAACTTCTGAGTCTGAGCGGCAACTGGGTCCACTTGAGCTAAGAGAAGCTGTTCTCTAACTGTGTTAGCTACTTGTATATAGTTAAGTAATTAAACTTATAACAATCCAAGAACAACAATATATACAATGTAATAAATTAAAACCAAATTGGAAAACATATCAAAACACCGGGTAAGATATCAAATGAAAGATTATGGTACGATTATAGCTTTAGAAGGAATTTTAATCGTTTTCTGGGTTTTTCTATATCAAAAAATGAATATGGATAATTTTCGAGATTTTCTTGTTTGTCTGTACGTTGTGAATCACGTCATAGCTTTGAAAATCCTCATCGAAATTGATACAGGGTAGAGGATAGGTTACTTTATAACTGATAGAGAGAATATGTATGAAAATGAATTGGTTTTGGGGGTGCTAATTCCAAAATTTAGAACTTAAAGGTCATCTAGTGTTGCAGTTAAAGAAATTTACTAAACAGAGGTTTTTAGTATCGATGACTTTTAATTTAAAAAGGAATTTTAAGTTTGATGTCTAATAAATATACTAACCTTTTGTAAGTAACCCGGTTCCCGGGGGTGGCAACCCTTATTTTTTATTGCAGAAAAACGATTTTATTTTTATATTTTTGCGTCACAAAAATAACAGTTTTAGTTAAACATCATAGAAAAATATTTTGTTACATACGATGTTGAAACATAAAGTTGACCCTTTTTTGCGTTTTCGTAAAAAAAGCTCCTCAAGGGGGTAAACAACCCTTAGCACTAATACGTAAATAATGTATATTTTTTCGGACTTCAGTTTTTTCGTGAAAACCAGTATTAAGGGGTTTTTGGAGTCGCTGATTACGAATCTGATGTTCAATTTAAAAAATTCAAAATGTCGGATTCAACATGGCGGACAAACTTTTGAAAAATACACCAATTTTTATTTTAAAAAAACAATAAATAAAAGTATCCCCTAAATGTGCGTATCCGCAGATAAAAAAAATACGATACAATACTCTATAATATATTTCAATTTCATCAAAATCGGTGAGACACACCTGAGAACGTTTCCTTGTGATTGAAACAATTTTTTAGATATTGTATGCCTGTACAGAGTGATTCGATTAATTAATGTTCAACATATACCGATCGATTCTATGAAGTGTCCTCATGAACATTTGTGAGAACAACCAACCTCTCAGATCACCTCTTCATTAAAAAAATTGCAATTGAAAATTGTATGTACTTCGTTCGCTCATATAAATCGTTATAGCTTTTTTCATAAATATTGCGGGATAATAAAGATTTTTCATTTTCCAATAAAACTACATACGGTGATCTGTTGATAAATGATGGAGATGGTGGTATTTACATTTGAAATTCATAAAAATTTTAGGTAAGAAAAAAAAAGAGAATTATGGCGGTTTCTCAAGTTCTTCAAAAGAATTAACGACTTTGTAGTAACTATTAATACAAGTTTGCCGGATATTGAGTATATACCTATTTTGCCTGAAATTAGTCAATTTGACTCAAACAACAAAATCTAAGTTTTTTAAAAAAAATAAAATATTATTTTAAAGAAACTTTACTCAAAATAATATTTATATGTATATTCTGTTTTTAAAATACATTTTCCGCAGAATTTTTTATTACATTAAGCACAGACGCCCTTACTTCTATCTCTTTTGCATGATACTTGAACTTGACAATTCTACTGCTTTTTAATATTCTGTATGTGAAAGTATTTTTGGCTTCATGATCATATCTTCGGTATCTGATTGGTTTTCTCTTATTTGCGTAAATTTTTGTCGTAATTCAAGATTTCTTCGAATTTTTTCTATCAACCCTTATCTAAAACTAAAACATTTATTTACTTTTACGTAAATAAATCTAAGAAATAAATTCTGAAATTACCTTGGTACGCAAAAACTCTTAAAAAAAAAAAAATTGTATGTTTTTTTTTTGTATTACTAAAAATGCACTATTGTCTCCGATGCCACCAATCGAAATGGAAGAACACGAAGAATTTTTTATCAAAGTTTTAATAGAGGCTTTCAACAAAAAAGAATTGCAGCAAATAATTGCATAATATTAAATCTCCAACTATGCAATAGATTTTTTACTAGTAAATTGGCAAGTTTGAACACGAAAACGTTCGCATCAGATTGTTTACAAAAAATCTCTATGCTCAAAAAATAAGTTACATGTGGGTAAAACGATCAATTTTAAAATTATTTAGTGAATCAATTTGAACCACATCCGTCAAAATAGGTATAACACATATAGATTTCTGGAACTAAGGAATGGGGAGGGGAAGGAATTAGTATTTATATACATTTCATAATTTTACAATTCTACCAACATTTGTTTTAAAAAAAAATTATTTAGATTTTTCTATATATGTATACAGCAATAAAATATTAAGTGAGTCAAATTGACTCGCTCCGGCAATCTAGTGTGAAATTCATCAAGATATCATCATAATTTTCAGTGTTTTATGTCATACAAAGGCCTTTCTTCGTTGTTGTTTAAAGCTTTAAGAACACATATGCAACAACAAAATTTTGCATTTCAATTTATACCCCTCAGCAATTTGCTTAGAATGTCTGAGTAAATAAAATGCAACTTTACCTGTGCCTCCAAATAAAGTTTTGATACAAATCACAGACTAGGGCGAGCTCTGTTGCAGGAATGTTTTTCTTGGAAGTGAGTTATCGACGCCAATTAAATCAATTAGCGGGCGAACCGTGCAAACAGCTCACATTATTAAATTCAGAAAATTCGCGCAATTCAATTATGAACGCAGCGAGCCTTTTAAACAGGATCTTATTCCACGTTAGTGTCAATCTTTGGCACGGTGAGCCAAATTTATGGGCGGACTTAGTGTATAACACAGACCGAGACGAAATGGCATGCTAAATGCTATGGAGCGCCCGGGCTCCGGCTAGAGCGCCCGATGGGGCCACCACAAATCGTGTGAACCAAGATTAATTGCAATCGCACTTGATAGTTCCTCGCGTTGAATTACTCCCCGGCTCAGGCAATGAATTTCGATGCATTTCGTCCAGAATGTGCACCTAGCGCCCTAACGTACTAACGTACTCTTTTAAGGCAGCGCCCCGGACCTTGGGCTTAAATTACTGGACTCTTTTCGGGGGGCAACGATCGTTTCGGAATTGCTTTATTCCGGAGATTTAGTGTCCAGCCAGTGCCTTCGATTTATAGCCCAGACTGTGTGTCGTTCAGTCTGACTATTTTTAATGGGCTAACAATTAATTTTTAATGCACTCTTCTTAAGGTAACTAGATCGTGACTTATAGATGATACAAGGAGGATTGGAGCTAGGGTTGTGAAATTTTCGTTGAGCATCATCAAGGTACCTTAACAATAAAAAATTAGTGAAAAATAGATTTCTGAAAACACATTCTAAAAAACCATTAGAAATACAAAATCAATTCTAATGTATTAAAATGTAAAAAGCAAACATGTACATATAAAAGTAAAGAATAAATAGTTTAGAGTAATTTTGGTCTTTAGTATAGTTTTATATAACGAAATAAATTTTTTATTTAATGAATAATTTTAATTTTGAAAATAAAAGTATCTTTTTAATATTATTATTGATTTTTGTTCGCAGAATTTTACAAATATGTATGTATGACGTATGTACTTTATTGTAGCTACAGTTGTAAGAGATAGATCAACATAGTTCACATTTTTGGAAAAGACATTGGTATAGTAGTTTTTTGGTTTGAGTTTGATGTAACTGCGTTAAGTAGATAAAAATGAATTAATGATGTGTATACCATGAAAATTCCGAATTTATGAATCACCCTGTAACTCTCAAACGGCTGAGATTGCCCCGCCACTTGTCATACAATTTTTTGTTTGCCTAGGTGAGATCTTTCACCCCACTTATTTTTGCACACGCTATGTGAAACACCCTGTATAAGTCAGGACATCTCTTACGCAACTGTGTACTATTCCATATTTTGTGTGCACTGACAGCACTAAAATACAAATGTCAGACGGTAAAAGTTTATGTGGCACGGCGCGGCTCCAAATTCTACACCATACTATGTACATCTACAGGGTGTTCAGAGGTGGGAGGTCAATACTGCAGGGGGTGAAAGGTCAGACCGAGACAAGCAAAAAATCGTATGGGTGGGCGGGGGGGTGGGGCATCTCGCACTGTTTGGCAGTTACAGGGTGATTCGTAAATCAGGATTTTGCCTTATATGGGAACCGCTCTTGTGTTTTTATCTTTTTTTCTACGCATCGCAGCGACCCCAAACTGATTTCAAAAAATCACTATTTCGAAGCCCTAAAAGTTTACACCACCCCCCTATCCCCAACCCCTTGGCCACAATCCCCCCTGGAAGTTGAAAAAATTAACTTTTATTTCACGATTTTTCACCTTTCGCCCCACTTTTCTCCGAAATTCATGTTATTAACATACCTACTTTTTATTTTTTTTAAGTTGCCTATCTAATCACCTTTCCAAAAAGGTGCAACATGCCCAGGTAGAAAAGGGTTGCAAAAGTCCTGAAATTAAAACATCCTCACAGGTACCTAATTACTTTATTGCACCATAATGGAAAAAGTCGTTAAGTGAACAATTTTTATGACAGCAAGTTCGGAAATATTTGTTTAGGAAACAGAGCTAGTACATTTTTATTATTTCAGCAAAACAGTAATAAAATAATAAATGTAATCTCGTTAAATAGCGTTATTAGTTTATTATATCCAGTATTGACTCTTAAGTATCCTGACGCTCCGTTTCTAATACCTCCTATGAATTATGGTACAAAAATGGGTAAGTTTGAAAGGACATTGACCACAGTTGAAGAAGCAAGCGATAAGAAGGGGTGTTTAATAGAAAAAATTAAGATAAAATGGCAGAATTCAGTGTTGACGAGTATGCCGATATAATTTACGTGTACGGTTTAGTAGAAGGAAATGATAGTGAGGCCGTACGAGAATACCAAAGGAGATTCCCGAATCGGCGGGTACCCAACAGAAGAGTATTTTCAAGGACTTTCAGAAGGTTAAAAGAAACCGGAAGTGTAACCGCCCCCAGAGCAGAAACGCGAGCAGGAAAATCGGCCGATTCAGCGGACCCTGACCAACAAATCCTCAACATCGTCAGGAACAGCCCTGTAATAAGCATCTGGCAGGTCGCACGAAAGTCAGGATTGTCTTCAGGGAGAGATTGGACCGTTGTGAACCGAGAGGGACTACATCCATAGCACCATATCCCGGTCCAAGCACTAGGGAAGGAGATTCCGAAGGACGATTGCAATTCTGCACTTGGCTATTCGAGTCTGACATCGAAAACAGATGGTTTCTAGACCGAATTCTGTGGACGGATGAATCGCAATTCACCCGGGATGGCATCACAAACTTGCACAACCTCCACACCTGGTCAGATGTGAACCCACATAGGACAAGGTGTCGGTCCTTCCAACAAAGATTTAGTATCAATGTCTGGGCTGGCATCATCGGCAACCAGTTGATAGAACCCTTCATCTTGCCCCAAGTGCTGAATAGTCAGCTATATTCGGACTTTTTGGAGAATACTCTTCTGGATCTGTTGGAGGACATCCCCCTGGCCACCAGAAGCGCAATTTATTTACAGCACGACGGAGCACCTGCGCATACTGGGAACATTGTTAGGGCAAAGTTGAATGAGCATTACCCAGAGCGCTGGATTGGACGAGGTGGACCGATTCCTTGGCCTGCTAGGTCACCGGACCTTACTCCACTGGCCTTTTTCTTATGGGGAATGATGAAAGATGAAGTTTACTCAAGACCAATCAACACCAGAGAAGAATTAGTTACCAGCACTGGGACAGCCACGAAAATACGGGAGAGACTGGCTACCATAGACCTCAAACGCGAAATAAGACTAAGGCTACTTGCATGCATCGAAACTGGCGGAGAACATTTTGAACAGCTTTTGAAGGACATACGTTTTAATTGTAATTAGTTTTTAAGCGAACAAAATGTATTTTTAGTTAACTTAAGGGGTTATTCTACTGTTAAACGGGTAAGAAGCAGTATCTTTTTAAAAGTGTTGTAAAAAAAAAACTATTAGAGATATCAATTTGAAATTTTGCATGCATCTTTATTAATGAAAAAAATATATAATGGCATAGTTGATTCAAAAAAAAAGTCGGTTAAAAAAACTTTAAACGCGATTTACTCAAAACGTGTTGTTTTGGTGCGCGGTACATCGTAGAGAAAAAACTAATGAAGCGATTTAGCTAAAAATTTTTTTGCATAGTTATATATCAATC
Source organism: Dysmachus trigonus (assembly GCA_949715965.1). Lineage (NCBI taxonomy): Eukaryota > Metazoa > Arthropoda > Insecta > Diptera > Asilidae > Dysmachus > Dysmachus trigonus. The sequence goes on along the minus strand of OX454323.1, from coordinate 56,230,547 downwards.
TTACACAGACTGAACCTAAATTGAGCCATAAAAATTGAAATTTGGTTATTTGGGAGCACTTTTTTCATCGAAAAAACGTCCAAAATCGAGCATGCTATTTTCCAACGCTTGTCAAATCGCGAAAATTTAATATTTATGGCTCAATTTAGGTTCAGTCTGTGTGTTTTTAGCTAAACTAATAAAATTTCATCGTTAAATTGATTGCAGATCACCTGGACGACCTGGGCAATGTACCGCGCAAACGACTCTGGCCGTCAGCGCGCGCTACATCAATCATAAACCGAAGCCGCCATTTTGTTTTTTTTTTTTAATCAACTATGCCATTATATATTTTTTTCATTAATAAAGATGCATGCAAAATTTCAAATTGATATCTCTAATAGTTTTTTTTTTACATAGTCGTGCCATAAGTTCTGTCCCAAAGGAAAATTTAAAAAAAGCTCATATAAGAAAAAAATAATTAAATTTTATTTATTATGTTTAGTAATATACTTCTTCTAATTTACAGTAATGCAGACAATTATTCGAAATGCCCACCCTTTGCAGCTACATACTTTTTTAAACGTTTCGGCCATTCATCAATCGCAGTACGCAAGACTTCTAGTGATATTTCCTTCGCTGCTTTCATCAAACTTGCTTTTAATGACTCAATGTTTTGATGTTGAATAGAGCAGGCCTTCTCCTCTAAAATATTCCATAAGCGGTAGTCCAAAGGATTTAGGTCTGGGCTACCAGAAGGCCAATCTTCAGCAGAAATGAAGTCAGGAACATTGGATTTTAACCAGATTTGCGTTGTCTTGGATTTATGAGCTGGTGCTGAGTCTTGCTGAAACACCCAATGCTGACCATGGTACATCGTTGTGTTGAGCGGCTTCACCATCTTCTCCAGGATGTCACTTTGATAGTTCTTTGCCTTCGTTTTCACGCCTTGCTCACAAAAATGCAGCTCCGCAGCACCGTAATATCCAACTTCCCACCAAACCATGACTGAGGCGGGAAGATGACCACGCTCTACCTTGGGTATCTTCTCAGCCGCTTCCTTAGAGCTATGCGCGTACACTCTGTCATTCTGTCGGTTAAACTTCTCTTCAATAGTAAAAAGTTTTTCGTCTGAAAAAAGTATTTGTTGGTATTTTTTTCCCGCGTACTTCTTCAAGAGACTTTTAGATCGCATCTCTCGTATCGCACGAAGCTTTTCCGTAAGCCGCTGCCCTGTTGGCCATCGATAAGCACCAAGCTTAAGGTCTTCCTTGATAATACGAGACATCGTCCTTTTGGGTATTTTCATCTCCCGTGCCATCACCTTTTGTTTCCGGAGCGGATTTCTCAGTATGCGGTGACGCACCGCTTCTACTGCTGCTGGTGTACGAGACGTACGAGGCCTCCCGCTCCTGGACCTGTCATCGACAGAGGAAGTCTCACGGTATCGTTTGATAGTACGATGCACAAATTTCATTGTAATTTGTAGTGGCTGAAGAAGCTCAAATATCTCCTTTGCTGACTTGTTGCACTTAAATAGTGCAATAACGGCGATCCTGTTCTCTTTATTGCCCCACTCCATGTTGCTCCTTCGAAATCCAATGGCATAAAGATATTTTTTTAATAAAGCGGGAAGTATTTAAGCTTATTCGCGACAGTAAACCGGGATGCGTCGTGAGCCTTTTAGTGGAGGCGAGGGAGACAGAACTTATGGCACGACTATGTACAACACTTTTAAAAGGATACTGCTTTTTACCCGTTTAACAGTAGAATAACCCCTTAAGTATAATTTCTTAAAAATTCGAATTGTCATGATATTTTGTAAAAGGATTTTTGTAAATAAATTTTCGTATCCTTTTCCTATCTGGGCATGTTGCACCTTTTTGGAAAGGTAATTAGATAGGCAACTTAAAAAAAATAAAAAGTAGGTATGTTAATAACATGAATTTCGGAGAAAAGTGGGGCGAAAGGTGAAAAATCGTGAAATAAAAGTTAATTTTTTCAACTTCCAGGGGGGATTGTGGCCAAGGGGTTGGGGATAGGGGGGTGGTGTAAACTTTTTTGGAAAGGGCTTCCAAATAGTGATTTTTTGAAATCAGTTTGGGACCGCTGCGATGCGTAGAAAAAAAGATAAAAATACAAGAGCGGTTCCCATATAAGGCAAAATCCTGATTTACGAATCACCCTGTAACTGCCAAACGGTGCGAGATGCCCCCCCCCCCCACACACATACGATTTTTTGCTTGCCTCGGTCTGACCTTTCACCCCCTCCAGTATTGACCTCCCACCTCTGAACACCCTGTATAGTCTAGTCTATAGGACATAACATTACACGATTAACACAAAGATATATATGTTTATATAAAAAAACATATATAAAATTTACACAGTAGATTACTAAAAAATATACTTAAGAAGCTTGTGTTAAAATTTGAAACTGCTCGGTTCAGTCATTTCCGAGAAATCTTGCTCACCGATTTTAAGAACACAGTTTTGAGAAAAAGGCGTTTAAAGTTTCAAAAGCACTTTACATATAGTGGAAAAACTTGGACACGTCATTACAAATATGCGTGTAACTTCGAGAATATTCACCGGATTGACATGAAATTTTCTGTGAGTGTACAGTGGTGGAAATAACTATAATTCCACTGAATAAAAGTTATGCCATAGCTTTGTATTTTGAGAGAAAAAAATGAAAACTGCACTCCTCGGCTTTGTGCGCATGCTCAATCAATTTAGTCAGAATTCGTGTCAAATTGGTTAGTGTTAACGGTTTCTGGGTGAGTTTTAATCATTTTCGTTGTGATTGCGCGTGGAAATTGCTATAATTCCAGAAGTGTTGAAGTGCCGCTGGCGGATTAAAACAAGGAGTTATTGATTCATTAAGATATAAAAAATAATTTTGGAGGTAATTTAAATATTTTAGCAAAAAAAAAAAAAAAAGGGAGTACTATATTTTATCCAGGAAAATTATTAACTAAAGAAGAGCAGACGAAAGTGGTTGCGTTCAAAACACCAAATTTTTCACTGTGAAGAATTGCTCAGATGTTGGGAAATGGAAGGACTCACACAGCTGTACGAAATTTCCTGTGTTTATGTGCAAATTATGGTAAAACTAACAAAAAAAAACCTCCGCCAAAACTTACCAACATGGACCGGCGTTCTATAATTGGGTTAGCAGGAAGAAAACATTTAAGTTCTTTTCCAATTGTGAATGACCTTAAGTTGCCCGTGACTTCTAGACGCGTTCGGCAGATTTTGCATACCAGTGGAACGTTAGAATGGAGAAAAAGAATATCAAAACCGGCAATGAACAAGCAGCATAAGGAAGCCAGACTTCAATTTGCTAAAAATCATATGTCTTGGACCAGGGAATGGACGAAAGTGATTTTTAGCAACGAAAAGAAGTTCAATTTAGACGGTCCAGATGGATGTCAATTTTACTGGCACGACCTTAGAAAAGATACAGAGGTCGCTATGAGTCGCAATTTTGGAGGTGGTACGGTAATGGTTTGGGCTGCTTTTTGCAGCCAAGCGAAGACACCCATTTTTTGGATATCTACCAGAATGAAATCCAGCGATTATATTCAACTACTGGATAGTATCCTAATTGACTTCGGCGATGATAATCTCAGCAAGGAGTGGATCGTGGTTTCAGACCAGGAACATACCTGTTTTGGATTGACCGTCGCATAATGCTGATCTGAACCCAATTGAAAATCTATGGGCAATATTGATTCGGCAGGTTTACTCAAATGGAAGGCAGTTTACAACGATTCAGGAGTTGAAAGCGGCCATAAAACATGCTTGGGCGCAATTGTCTCAATCGCAGCTACAAAAGTTGATAGACAGCATGCCAACGAGAATTTTCGAAGTAATTCAGGCTAATGGAGGCAGTACACGTTTAAAAAAAAAAAAGTTGTGTTGTACTTCTTAAAATATGAATAGTGGATTTATAGTTATTTCCATGCTAAAAATTGTTTTTTTTAATATTACTTAAAATTTTGCTTTCAACTAGTGATATTTTTGTTTTTTACGTTAGATTTTAGAAATGATACAATAAACGGAAATAAAACGGCTCACTTCGAATTATAAATTAGCAGTCAGTTGCTTTCAATAGAAAAAAACTCAGTGGAATTATAGTTATTTCCACTACTGTACTTTAATATATGTACATTACGAAAATAAAATTATAAAAAAATCGATTTTCTAAAAATCCTGACTGTATATAACCCCTTAAGGTAGCACAACTAGTTGCCACAAATTTTAGGCAGATATTTTTGCTGTGTATATAGTATATGCAGCTCAGCTATATTTATTTATATATACAATAGTTTATTAAATAAAGGAGTACGTCCGTAAGGTTAAAGGTATAGTAAGTAGTACCTACTCTTGAACGAATATACGGGCAGTAAATCTGATCGGGGCATAAAAAGGGCGCCGAATGGAACTTGCGCAACCCAAGACGTCTTCGGGCTGTCTTTTGATGCGGCACCGGTCGAACGGAGCGCGACTAGTTCCCAAGCACTGGCTAATTTATTGCAGCCATCCGCGACGTGTTCTGTAGCCAGTTAACCTTGCAACCCAAGGAAGTGGTCGGAGCGCGGCATGGTGGCGTACCTGCGACCACCTGTACAACGCGGAGCACACGTCGCCTCGGCAGCTAATGATGCAGTTTGTAGCTGCAGTTCCCTGTCTCCAGCATCCAGCATTCAGTCAGCTTTGATCTGGAGGAGTTCCTGCTCCGGACCGTGCCGGTGTTCTAGCGACAGAAGATAGTAAGTGGGATCGCGGGCCCCAGAAGTCGCGCTCGCGGGCAGAGATTTACCTTGTCCTCCTTCGGGGCTGATCAACGGAACGGAGACTGCACTTCGCCGGTAAACTGCATCTATTTGCAGATGCTGTGGGGGTGGCGGAAATCATCATCCAGGCATCCAGCGTGCGCGGTCCAGTGCCGCTGCAGCCTCCTTTGCCCCGGTGCATATAACGGAAAACGTAGTAATGTCATGCGAATGAGATGTTGCTCTCATAGCGTTTCTTTCCAGTGATTTATGGTTATCTGCGAATTATTCAGATTTATGGCCACCTCTTGCGGATGATGCTAAAGAGCATTTGCTATTGGAATTTTTATGGGACGCCCGTGATTAATGGTGGAGGTGCCGCAGATGCCGCGAGAGGACTCTCTAATGGCCCTATCCAGACGACGACGACGACGACGACAATTCGGTCAACTAGCTGCTGAGTTCTTTGAGACTCGTAAAAGTGCATTTAATTTGCATAATTTCTCGCACATAATTTGTTGTCGCCCGTTTAAAATTTCGCGTTTGCATATTTCACTATACCCAGCTGACTTTTTACTTTCTTTTTTTTTACTATTTTCGGAATTTATCTAGGATACCTGTTGTAGCAAAAGAGGTGCGATCACGAAAAGGTCATTAAGCGTAACGAAGACGAAAAAGATAAATAAATTAGTTTCGTGACCCAGCAGGGCTTAAATGTTTTTAGCCTTTTCATATTTTCTTGTCGTTCAAGAAATGTTCAGTTTTCTTCCAAATTTTATCAAAGAAATATTAAAATTTTTCAAATATCGTAAATTTTACATCCACAGAATTTTTCTGGAAATTGTAATTGTTGCCCTATCTAAAATCAAGTTTAGTTAAAATCTCATTCAAAATAAATCTAAAATAAAACATATCTTGTAACCGTTTCGAAAATATGATTTAGGCGTAGTTCTCTTAAAAGAAAAATATGATATTACAAAATATCTTTAGATTGTAATTTATTCTTGACGGGCTTAATTAAAAAACTGATTTTCTGTTTTCAATTTATTTAACCTTTTGCCTTACGATTTAACCCTTAAGGGGACGTGACACACCCAATTTTTTATTTTTTATATTTGGAAAAATTGGAAAATTGAAGGGAAAAACAGTAGATACATTAATCAAACTTTGCGTATTTATTAAACAGCGTTAAAATAATACAAAAAATTTTTTTTTAAATTTTTTGAATATACGTTTTTTTCTTGGTACATTTTTTTGTAAAAAACCACAAAAACTGACTGCGGGCACGATTGGGAGCGAATGGAAAGTCTGAAAAAAAAAAAAAAATATGGGGTTAATTGTTATCAAAATCCCCAGGGATTGAACCTAAATGGAACATTTTTCACGAAAAAATTACAAAATGGCGGCATTTTTTCAAAAATTCACTTTTTTTTGTCCCGGAAAAATGCCGCCATTTTGTAATTTTTTCGTGAAAAATGTTCCATTTAGGTTCAATCCCTGGGGATTTTGATAACAATTAACCCCATATTTTTTTTTTTTTTTCATTCGTTCCCAATCGTGCCCGCAGTCAGTTTTTGTGGTTTTTTACAAAAAATGTACAAAGAAAAAAAACGGATTCAAAAAATTAAAAAAATTTTTTTTTCTGTATTATTGTAACGCTATTTAATAAATATGCAAAGTTTGATTAATGTATCTACTGTTTTTCTCTTCAATTTTCCAATTTTTAAATATAAAAAATAAAAAATTGGGTGTGTCACGTCCCCTTAAATGCGCGATTTTTCTTTTTATCTCAAAAAACATATATTTGGTAGTATTTAGAATCTAAGTCAAATAAAAAATATAAAAAAAAACATTTAATAATTTTGTTACCATAGTATATTTATTTCAAAAAATGAATTGTTGTTTATAAACTACACTGCGCCACACACACCAGAGATGATGAACTATGGTAAACAAATCAAAAGTAGTTTTTAAATAAACTTTTATTATTTAAAAGCAGTTCTTTGCAATAAATAATTATATTTATTTCACAATAAGTAATAAAAAATAATATATATTCATATTCTTATAAAAATCTTTATCTACGCCCAAAACTTCCGAACATTAGTATTTGTCACTTTGACAAGGCCATAGAGGGGAAAAAAACAATTAGCTGTGTTGTACAGTTTTAATTTCTCAATCAAATGTTAACAATAATAAAAAAAGATTATTTCTAAAAAGTTGGTATATCCGAATATATATAACATTTTACTGTCTGTTGTTTTTATACAACACTGTATATTTAATGGTTAATTTAGAAGAATATTGCGCGTGCACACATTTAAATTTAACGCAAACCTACAGTGCTGTGCAAAACATTTGCAACTAAAACCCCAATTTTCTATGTCTTACTACAACAAACCTTAAATTCTTAAAAACAAAAAAGCTAATACGGTATTTTATTCTTTATTATATCTAATTTAAGAATATTAAAAAACTAAAGGTAACTATTCAATAGAAAAGGAGAAATATTCGTTTTTTCATACTAAGATACAAAACTGACTGTGCAAAACATTTGCAACTCCTTGACATTAACAATGTTGGCGACTTTAAATATATATTATCATTAATATTTGGTTGAATAGCCTTTATTAACAATAACTGCTGCACATCTTCTTGGCATAGAATTAAATAGCGACTCAATATGTAAAGAAGTTATATCATTCCAAGCCTTTTTTATACCATTAAGGAGTTCGTCACGGTTGTTGTAAAATTGACCCCTCATATTCTTCTTAACCAGTTGCCATAGCTTTTCTATGGGGTTGAGATCTGGGGACTGTGCGAACCATTTCAAAACTTCAATGTTTTGCTGCAAAAACCAAGCCTGAAGAAGTCTAGAGGTGTGCTTGGGATTATTGTCCTGTTCGAAAGGCCAGCGCAGGGGCATTTCTTCCTCTGCGTAAGGGAGCATAACATTTTCCATAATGTTTTTGTACTCCTCCGCTTTGATTATCCGTGGTATTTCATAAAGAGGTCCCACGCCCTGAGCTGATAAAAACCCCCAGACCATTGTATTACCACTTCCATGCTTCATAGTTACCACAGTTTATCGCGGATTTAGTCGTTTGATCGTCGATCGTCCTACTTTTTACCCTCCATCTAGTCCCACTAAGTTAAACTTAAAGTTAAACACTAAAAAGGACAGTTCTCCACTTTTCTAGGGGCCATTCTAAATGACTTTGAGCAAAGACAAGTCGAGCTCAGCCATTTTTTTCGGAAAGTAGTGGCTTTTTCGCTGGCCTGTATGTCTTAAGATCGATTTCTATGGCTCGTCTTCTTACTGTCGAAGGATCCACATCCAGGTTTTATTCGTTTTTTACGTAAGTACCTTGAACTGAGGAAAGGCCGAGATTTACTTAAAATTTAAATTCTACGATCCTCAGCATTTGTCGTTTTCCTTGGTCTACCACCCTTTATGAATATTTTCAATACTCCCAGTCTTTTTAAAACTGCTTATAAATCTGAATATGGTGGATTTAGCTACTTTATTTGGTTTTTTATTTCGTTGTAAAATTAATTACTCCCATTTTACGAACTTTTAGTTTAATTGCGTTTAAAGGGAAACAAATATTTTAATAATACACTTCCTTGCATGGACCTGACCGACAGACTAGATTATATGCCCTGCAGTAGTTGGATCGGAATAGAAAATTATTAATTATTATTATTTTTTTTTAACTATATATGGAATAGAAAATAACAATTAACTAACAAAGTACTGCCAATTCTCATTTATTCCGAGAAAAGTATTTGTTGATTTATAAAGTTGCAAATGTTTTGCACAGGCAAAATTGTTACGTTGAATAAAAAACTGGATATTGCTCCCTTATTATGGGATATTACATTCTGCTATTGTTATATCTGGAAACTAGACATAATAAAGAATAACGCACTGTAAAACTTTTTTTGGTATCAGTGGTTTAGGAAATTTTATAATGATCTGTAATAAACTATGATTTTAGTTGCAAATGTTTTGCACAGCACTGTATGCGTGGGTTTATAAAGCATTGATAATAATAAATATCATAATAATGTTTTATTACAAGTTAGGAGAAATGTATATGGTTTTTAAATATTCAAATATGCGGTGGGTTTAACCCGTCAAAGTCGAATTTGTCACAGAAAATCTTTTCAGGCGAGACTTGTCATTTTCACTTAAAGGGTAAGGGAGCGTTCAAGTATTACGTAACGCATTTTTTGTAGATTTTAGACCCTCCCTCCCCCCCATGTAACGCATCGTAACGTTTTTCTGTACCGTTTTTGTTGTTGTTCCAATAGCCCCTCCCGCCCCTGTAATGCACCGTAACGTTTTACAAGACCCCCCCGCCCCCCCAAATTGCGTTACGTAATACTTGAACGTTCCCTAAATAGTTTTCCTGAGATCTACGCCGCGCCGTGAGAATGAATTCGAATTTAGAAAATTATTAAATTTTAAATTTTCAATAGCAGATTCGAAGTAAGCGTTATTAATAATTTCAGCAGAAATTCACAGGACTTAAGAATTTTCGAATCCGTCTTATTAAATCCATCAAAGTACAAAAAACTATTACATAGGATGTTTTTTAAGGGCATAAATTTGGTTTTATTCAAAGGATATTTTTTTTAAAATGTAATATTTAAATTCAGTTTCGGGCATATTTTTGGGCTGATAGTTACATAGCGCCTCCTATCATTCTAAATGTTGACTATTTTCGATCGTATATCCGCAATGATACGTCTTATGTTGACTTCCAATGCGTTAGTCGAAGCTGGTTTATTAGCATGAGATGAGATGACTTCAAATATCAAAAACAAAAAAATAGTCCAAAGGTATCAAATCACACGATCTTGGTTGCCAATTGATAGCTCCATTTCTTGAAATAAGATTTTCGCCAAATTGTCCTTTCAATAAATCTATTGTTTCGATCGCTGTATGGCACGTAGCGCCATCCTGTTGAAAATACAAGTCAACATCAATGTCCCGAAGTTTTGGGAACAAAACTTCAAATAATGCGATGAATAGAACGTTCTGATCGGAAATTAAATTCACGAAATGCTCTATAAGTCTTTGTAACTGAGTTGTGATTTCGAAAATAAATTTCCATGATTTGGAATCCTTGCTGTTGTGTATAGTATATCCTTCAATATTAATTTGTTAGACTGAAAGATTATATTTTTTGTACTTTCTTCACTTTACAGTAAAAAATTCTGCCCTTTTTTTGAGACGAAATGAAACGTTTTTTGTCGGACGATATCTGTCTGCATATAAAATAGAAAACGATTTGAATTTTTCATTTCAAATCACTTGAAGAAAATTATCGCGACCACTATTCTTGGAGTGTTAAGTCCAAGGAATATTCTGAGCTCGTAAAATATTCTAAGTCCAATAAATATTCTAACTACGAAAATGTCGGGATAGTCGAGTGTTCCATTGGGAGATTCGAATCTCCCAATAGGACATTTCCATATATACGGTGTTGAAATTTTCTAAGTCCACGAAATTCGGGAGGCTCGAAAAAAACTTGTGTCTCCCAACCAACAATTTTATAGCTCCACTCTCAGGTATGCACTGGGATACTGTGGGAGACGCTGGAAGACGCTCACGCACGGATACGCTGGGAGACGCTGGAATACTGAAAAATTTTATCTCGGGAAGATTTATAATTGGAAAATAATGAAAACTTATTTCAAAAGTGAGTACTGCGTTGCCGACACAGTGCGAATTTTGAAAGGAAATTTCGGTGAAAATAATGCGTCAACGGCGCCTGCTGTACACAAGTTTGTCCGCAGCTGCGATTTGACGCATTTAACTATTCCTTCTAGGGTGTTGTTAAAGATCGATGTTATACTGATAATCCGGAAACGTTTCAGGTATTTAAGCACAATATTAATCGTGCTGTTCGTGAAAATATAGCATGAAGCCATCGAAAATGTGTTCTAAAATTGGGTCGTAGGCCGAGGCAACTATTTAAATTAAGGGTGTGTGCCAACTTATCATTTCAAAAGCAGATTTGTATGAAAAAACCATTTCGACTAGTCAGTTCGTTTTCGAAGGTTTGCGTCTTTGGAAAAGCAAATTTTTTTCCTTGCTTTTCGGTTGGCAGGTATCTCCTTTTCATTTGACAACGCATCAACGGAATCCTGTTCCAAATCGTCGTCTTCTCCTGCAGGGAGTACATTTGTGTCGTCAGAAATGGCGATATTTTCTTCGTCCTATTTCTATTAATCCATCTCGATACTTTAAATGCAGTCTTTCTAACTTAATAAACAATAAAATAAGATACAAGAAATCCAAATCATTCATGTTTTCAATCTGTCAAAAAGAACTGTTAGTGAAAAGAAATTTCGGTAATTGGCACAGTTTAAATGTTCGAAGTGCCTGAGGAAAAGTAAAAAATTCGAAAAGTAAAGTTGGCACACGGCCTAAATCATATTCCATAACTAATCGGAAGGATTACTCTTTTCAATCAAATCAACAAACTTTGAAAAATATTGAGCAGTATTTATTTGATAGCATTTTAAAAAAAAACGAGACGATAGCCCGCCCTTCAACATATGTCAAAAGTTATGAATATTTGTAAATAAATTTCCTTGACAAATGTATCTGTAGAAATTAACGCATTAGATGTCATGGGATTTGTAGATTAATGAAATATAAGTAGTAACAAGTTAAAAAATGGAACGTTCCTTGAGTTACGGATTGGTTACGTCTATAGTAGATCCAATAATTCGAATTCAATGAATATGGATCCATTTTTCCCTAGACTTTCACTATCGTCAGTCTAGATTAAATTAACAATCTTCAGAAAAGAATTGCGGCGCGAAAAACGATGTATAATAAGTAGTGACAGTATGTAGATGTTAGACACCTACGAGCTGTAGTTCGATCGGTCCTTTCATGTTTTCCTGTTACTGGCGCCTGCGTTCAATTATTGATAGTCAATTGCTTATAACGTGCGACGGGAATCGTACAATGACAGGTAAAATTTTTAATGTCAGCACGAAAATTCCTATACAGAAATTGATTAATGATCAGTTTCACCTTATCGATCGCAGTATCACATTTCGCTCATGGATCGATCGGTGAATTTGCAAATTCCCCATGTCAAGCAGTCAGAATGGGGCTCGTGATGAATCCATCAAAAGCTGAAATTGATGGGGCGCCCCTGCGCCTCCACCACCACAGTCTCCAGCACAGCATGCCAGTCATGGAGGCTGCGCCGCCGCCGCCGCTGGGTTTCTTCATATCACCTACATTAGGTGAACGGACAGGTGATTTCTTGGTCAGTAAGTCAACGGTCGTGAAAGGAAAATTTGTTTTTGTCTTTCTGCACAAAACCGGGAAATTGCACCAGCTTGAGAAAAACAATGGGTCAATGCAAATGCACATAGGGTGCCTCGGCTAATGTAGGGTCGTCCATAGTACGAGATGCACTCAGGTGTTTTTTATATCTCGCCGCGAAATTGCTGTGATCCGCCGCGCCGGTGATTTCTCTCCGGGGCATAATACTCGTATTAGAGACATTGAGGAAGTCGTAACCTGATCAATGGAGGCTTCGGTGAGGAATCGAGGTGAGGCGCACAGATTTATGGTAGCGTTACTAATGCGCACGCTAAAGGTGAGGTAATCCCAAGGTATACGGCGGCGGGTGGTTTTCATTTCTGCCGTGCTTAAATGTCTGCATTTTGCGGTCTGTTGTGGACGATTATGCAACAAAACGTGATTCTTAGAAAGTAAAATGCCTCTCTGGGCGACCAGTGTGCTGATATTATGCGATTTGGGCCGAAATGCGGTGACATATTGTTGGTTCATAGGTTTATAAATCAATACTTTGGCAATTTTCATTACTCACTTTTTCAAAATAACGATCAGATGCTATGTTTGAAGTCTTACCTGTAAATAAAGAGAAAATCTTGATTAAAATCATGCTTAATATAAGTTTCAAAAAATGGTTTAAACATTTTATTAAAACGTTTTGTCGGTACTACTATATTTGATTGCATATAAGCCATTTCGATTCGATAAGATTTTCTCCACAGATTACGAATTTTTAAACGATAGTTTTGAAAAAGTTTGAGTTTTCGGAAAAAATAGAATTAAAATCTACAAAAACCGGTTTTTTTTTAAAATGTCGTAGAAGCTTAATAAAATACTTATTTTGTCATTGTGCTTTTTTGCAGCCTTAACATGCGTCTTATATAGACATTATACATAATTATAGGATCAAATAACTTTATACGATTTTCATTTTTGCAAAAACTTTAAATTGCTGTATAATGCATAATTTATTCAAATTTATAAGAGTTATAATTAAAAATAACAATAATCACTAAAGTTAAAACCGTTTTTGCAATAGATGGTGAACATAAAATGTTTATAAATTATATACTATGTGTAATAGTTAACTACAAAAGCTAATACGAAATAACATAAAAAAATCTAAAAAATAATTTAAAATATTAAGAAATGCACCAAAATATACAAGTTACAAAACATAATTTATACTCGACTTTACGTTGCGTTACGTTGATCATTTACACCTCTTTTAGAAAAAGAAAAGTGTAAATACACTGCCAAGTTCAGTTTTTCACCGCAATTTGTATGTACAAGTTTTTATTTAAGCACAATTTAAGTACAATTTTTATCCAGCTTCCCATTATGCGATTGAATTGAAGTTTTACATACGTGTATAAATATTAGGGTGCTTTTTTTCGCGACTATTTTTTTTTTTTTTTCAGCCCCACCTCGAAATTTTGCGGCAAATACCTAAACAAAAATTCCCTGATCGATTGAAAAGGCATTGCCGAATAAGCGTAAGATACTTTTTTTTCAGAATTATCTGCGAATTGAATAAAAAAAACTTTAGCGTTTTTCTCGAAACTACGTTTTTTGACCTGGTTGGTAGTTTTTTGAAAAAACTACTGGTCCGATTGGGCTCAAATTTTGCGGACTTATTCCATATATGTTTGCTTATGATGTGAACCATTATTATTAATATAGGTTAATATTGAACCCTTTTTTATAAATATTTTAATAAAAAATAAATAAAAATTAACGTTAAAAAATTAAAAATTCCGCCATTTTGTTGTTATCTTGCCAAAATACTTCATCGTGGTTTACACGATAGCAGCTGACTTATATTTTAATATGTGCTTTGAATTTTTTGTTTCAGACGTTCCAGAGCTGAGATTTCTTACCAACCAGTTTGAAAAGGGTTTTTTAATTTTTATTTATTTATTTATTTATAATTAGATTAGTAAATAAATTTACAGATCTAATGTCCGAATTATGGACACGAGCATCTAAGGCTATCGGTCCTGGTTTTTTTTTTAGGCAGCCATATTACTGCCGTATAAACGCCAGAAATTTCGAAAAAATTATTTTTGTTTTCTTTGATACATATATTTTAATGTGTAAAATTTTCAAATGATTCAATAAATTTTTCTATAAAAAACAAAACACTTTTAAAAAATGCAAAAAAGAAGTGTACTGCCCCCTTAATATTAATATTAAGTACTAGACCAGTGGTCGGCAAACTTATTAGCCAAAGAGCCAAATATGAAAATTACAACAATTTTAAAAAAAATTGGGAGCCAAATCTGCTTGTTTAGTAAACTTTTATTACACTAAATAAGTAGTACTGTAATAAAACTAAATTTCATACTTAATAAATATTTATTAATGCGAACAATGTGCTTGCATCTCCTTGGAAAGTTTGAGTAAGTCAGGTTTGTATGTTGTTGTTTTTAATTTTAGGCATGATTCCAAGTTCTCATCAATAAGACGATTTCTCAGTTTACTCTTGATAACGTTCATGCTTGAAAAAGATTGTTCGCATATATATGTAGAACCGAAAAGGGAAAGAACAGCAAACGCGAGCTTTTTCAGCTGATCGTAAGAGTCAGGAATACTATTCCAAGCGTTGAAAATGATCATGTCTTCCTTCACCAGGTCATTCAAAGCAGACCACTTGTGTTGTGAACTAAGATCACATTTTTTCTTCTCCAATATTTCCAATTCAACACAAAGACGTTCGAATTTAGAGCGCCATATCTCCTTGTTTTTTAAATCCAGCAATTGTATTTCAAAGCTATCAATGTCAATTTCAAAAGGAGAAAATTTCAACTCGGTTATCGTAGCATTAAGAGGATTTTTGACAAATGCTAAAGTTGGTCTGCTATTTTTAAATTCCTGAAACCTCCTGATAAATGCTTCCCTCATATTTAAAATTATTGTTTTAAAATGGTCTTTATCAATAGAGGAATTATTTTCTTGGCGATGCTTCATCAGGCTCGGAAAGTGAAGCAATGTTTCCCTTTCAAAATCCTGAGCAAAAATAGATAATTTGTTTTCAAATGTTATTACTTCTTCTAACATCGAAAAAATTAAGTTTCCTTTCTCTTGTAGTTTACGATTAAGCTGATTTAGATGAGACGTAACGTCTACCATGAAATAAAAGTTTTGGATCCACTTATCGTCTGTTAGTTCTGGATAGTGAACGCCCTTCTCAAGGAGAAATGCTTTAATTTCCGGAAAAAGGGACGCGAAACGTTTTAAAACGTTTCCTCTTGATAACCAACGTACCTTGTTATGAAGCAGAAGATCAGCGTACTCACTCTCCATTTCAAATAAAAAGTCTTTGAATTGGCGATGATTAAGAGCTTTAGCTAAAATGGAGTTGATAATGGTAATCACTAATTCCATAACTTTACAAATTTCATCCGGAAATGTTTGCGCACAAAGCGCTTCTTGGTGAATGATACAATGGTAAACAAGTATCTCGTGATTAATTTTTTCTTTCAAAATAGCAACAAACCCTTTTCTTACGCCGGTCATACTTTTGGCCCATCTGTTGAAATCGACACAATTTTATCGAGGGAAATATGATGTTTATCCATACACTCAATTACAGCATTTGCGATATCTTCTCCACGCGTCTGACCTTTGAGTGGCAATAATCCTAAAAGTTCTTCTTTAGGGCCTGAATGAGACATAAATCTTACAAAAAGTGAAACTTGCGCTGTATCATTTATGTCACAAGACTCGTCAACTGCTATTGATAAAGCCGAAACCAATTTCAGATCTTCGATATGCTGGGTGGTTATATTCGAACACATTTTAATTGTTCTATCTTTAATGGTTTTGGCAGACAATGGTAACTCTTTAATTCTTTTCAGAATATCTGCTTTGTTCTTAAAATCCCGAAATAGCTCTTCGGATGCATTTATAAAACAATTTTTTATGTATTCGCCGTCTGTGTACGGTTTCCCTCTCTTAGCAATCTCTTGGCTAAAAACAAAACTTGCCATATTAATATTGTTGGAAGATTGCATCCAGTTATTAAACACAGAAGTTGACGATTCTTGACTCTTCTGAAGTTCCTCAACTGCTTTCTTCCTTGCATCACCGGTAGGATATTTAGTGCTAAATGACGCGTGCTTTCTTGTAAAGTGTCTCTCTAAATTTGACTTCTTGTTATGCGCGAATTTCTCCTTACAAATAAGACATGTCGGAAGTCCATTCAAGTTTTGAATAAACGCAAAATTCTCGGTCCACTCAACTTTAAATTCGCGGTTTTCATCTTCCGTTTTTCTTTGCTTTTTTTTGGTAGCCATGTTAATTGGGGTGCCTATAAAAATATTTCAAATATTTTTTTTTCTAAAGCCACCAGTACAAAATTATTAGTATAAAAATACCTGTAAGATGTGCAGCTAGATTGAAAAATACAACAACTTTTTAATAAGACAGGACAACGGCAGACACGGTAGATAAGACAAAACTGTTCACACTACAACTGCTGGTCTGTATGCGCGGCAAAATTTGAATAGCCTACTGGCGGCAAAATTTGAATAGCCTACTGGCGGCAAAATTTGAATAGCCTACTGACGGCAAATGTGTAAATCCGCCACTGCTTGCACTCGCTTTCTGTGACGAGCATGGCAATTTTTCTAAGAAATTTTTCTCCGTGTACCTTTGTATCTCCGCCGAAAACATACGAACAATTTCAGCCGGTAGCTTGTACATGGTTTGTGTTTATGTTTAAGAAAACTAATAAAATTAAACTCGATGTTCGTTACGTATTTTTACAACAATATAAAATTTTAATTACCTATCTATCTTTTAACTTAAGGGGGTAGTCCAGTGAAAAAAAAAATTTTTTTTAATTTCTTTTTTTTTGCTTAAATCGACTCTACTACACCTCGAAAATACTCCCTTAAAATATCTAAGCAAAATATTGAATAGTTTTAAAGATACAGAGAGTTTTCGACAGACGTGTAATCCGAGCGCTCGAAGGTCCCCGGCGTGTTTTGGAGCAAGGAGGACTCTTGTATTTTTGTTTGCTCCGCCCTTTTTTTTCGGTTTATAATGGTTTAGGTCCTTCTGCTTTGTATTTAAAGTTAGTTATGTATGGAGCAGGCATTGCGTTATGTATGGAGCAGGCATCGCTGACTAAAGTAAAATTCATTTTTTTAGCTTTTTACCGCAAAAAAAACTTTAAACGCGTTTTTCTCAAAACAGCATTTTTTGACTCGGCGGACGTCAGATCTCAGAGTCTTTTGCTCCGATTGATCTCAAAATTTAGCTGTATATTTCTTGATTGTGTATCTATCGTCGGAACTAGAATTATTAAGATCCATTGTTTATTTACAAAGATATAAACAAATTAAGCACACAAAAAACACCCGAAAATTTCGAAATGCCGCCATTTTGTTATTTGTTATTGAAAATTAATAATTCTAGTTCCGACGATAGCCAATGTTCTACAGATTAAAACCTCGTTTGAAATTTTTGTTTCAAATGAACCGTTGCAGAGATTCGACGTCCGCCAACAAAAAAATTTTTTTTTTGGAGCGGCCATTTTGTCGGGATGACTCATCGAAAAAAAAAATAAATTTTTTTTTCTTGTAGCTTAATAGTTGTACTATCATATGTCAGAAAGTTTTTTAATAAAAATTAATTCCTAATATGAAAAAAAAATCGTTGAAAAAACATTCGTTTTCACTGGACTACCCCCTTAAACAAAAAATTATACATGTTCTCGATTTATAGAAGAATTTTAATTTATCAAAATAAGATGTAATTATTTTCTTAACAAGTTTTTTTTTAAATGAAAATATTATTGCGCCTTCCGTGTATATTTGTGCCAGAGCCGCACTTAAGGAGCTAAAGAGCCACATGCGGCTCTGGAGCCGCACTTTGCCGACCACTGTACTAGACCAAGGCGTATAAAGATTTCCCGTATAAAACACACGTAAACTTTGATTTTTTTTTCTTCAAAACTCTACAGCACGTGAAAAATGTTGATTTATTTTTTAATGAATTTTCAAAAATGATCAAAATACGATATTTTGTACTTTTCAACCCTATTTTGCTAGAAAATGTGACGTGGGTAGGACATTTTTGTTTGCGAATTTGTATTCTACGGAAAAAATCCTATAGAGACGATATATGACTTGATTTGTTACAAATTAAATATAAATTTTGTAGACCAGTGGTATCAGACATGTTACCCTACCATCGTAGTTCTGTTATTTGTAATACAATTGTGTGTGATCCAAACGTCGCAAAAAGAAGCACATACCTTTGTTGACCGGCAATTTTACACAGAAACTATGTCATGTTACCGGCTATAATTTTGTAATTGAATATGGAAGAAAAGTAAAACCTTCTAAATAAATTCCAATAAATTTTATTTATACTATTTAACTAATAACTGATACTTTGGACATATTTTTTATATAACTTTTAAAATTTTTGTTTGGGCATGAAAAGACGAGTTAACTAACAATGTGTTAACTAAGAACCATATTGTCTGTTTATGGCCGGTGATATGATAAAATGATAATTAATTTATACGCATCAACTAAATCACACATTTTTCATATTGGACAAGAACTAAGATACAGAGAGCACTCTACAGCTAATAATGAGGTCCCAGTTCATTAACTCAGGTTAACGAGCTAAAATCGCTTAATCATGAATTCTGGGTATTCAGATAAAAACATAATATAAAAGTACTATTTATAATGTATATAGGGTATACCATCGGTTGGTATCTTTTTAAAAATTCTATAAAATAACCATTTTTCAATATTCTTCAAAATTTGTTGATTTATTGAAAAGATTAAAGCTTCCGATTAGTTATGGAATATGATTTCATTTAAATGGCTTCCTAGGCTAGCTTAGTAGGAGCCCATTCTGTCAATCCAATTTTGCATCACCTTCTCGGTGGTTTGGGACAATATTATACTTAAGTGCCTGAATCGTTTCTAGGTTCTCAGTACAATATACAGTATATATTAAGAGAAGCCAATTTATTGCAAAATTTTCAGAATAAAAGATTTGTACAATTTTCTCCGGTTGTCTTAAGAATATTAGAAATTTATAATGTTGTGCAAAACTTTCTGACAGAATGCCAAAATGACAAATTCAGTTCTCAAGCATAATAAGAAAGGCAAAAGACACTTTAATAGACAGAGTCGAATATTGTAGAAATTGTATTGTAAAATCCAGACCTAAATATGTTGAAGTGAATAATTCATTTATGTAATAACCTACGCAGGAAATTAAATTGAAAAATTCTAAAAAAAATAATTATTATAAATCGATCTAAAACTACGGACAAAATTCTAAATTCAGTTACATGAATCAGTGTAGAAACCGTTGAAATCCCTCCCTAAACTGAATTCAAGTCACCTTCCTACATACTTATATAAAAACTAACGTATGTCGTTCGTAAAATCGCAATTACCCAATTACCCTAACATGGTCCCTCAAGAGATTCACATTCAGTGTGTCCGGTATCGGTGTGTTTATAAAATTCTCTTAATAAAACAACATTAAAGGGCACCTCCCGAAAATTGGGTTGGATTTACGCCCTCGCATCCTTGGAAGGATGCCGACTCACTTATAAACTGGAAGTAAAAGAGGGTTGACATAAAAAACTTTATGATCAACTTTTACGGAGGCTGTGAATTGAAAATGAAAACATCCGAGACAAATGGCTCACCTGTTCTCAACTTTTCTGCTATAAAACGAGTCCTCTATGGTCGGGCGGGAAATTTATGGGATCGCAAAAAGTAAAAGGATATGTCGCTTTAAATGACCGGGTGATCACCGCAGGGTAACAGGTTAGCTCCTTTATTTTATCGCCCCTCATACGACGACGTGGCTACAAGTTTGATTTCAATTCCCGAAGGAGGTGCTAAGCCGCCCGAATGGGAGAAATCAATTTAATGAAAGTTATAAAACGCTTTATCTAGCCGTCTACATCGGGCGCCGGAACTCGCTTTTTCTACGCTTAGTTTGAATGGCAGAGTTAAACAATTCTCAGAAGGATTAAGTCGACCTATGAAAATTTCATTTGCAGAAAGTCTATCTGCAGAAACGATAAAGGGATTTTTCTCTATACGGCTCACCTCGGACGGGTGGAGCGAGGGCATTATTTCTTTCCTGCGGTGGTAAATTGTCTCAAATCCGATTTCATCTGATAAGCATTGAATTATCTAAAGATCCCTCCTCCCCCACATCACAATCCTTTTGTGCGTGCTGTGCGGTCCCTTTATGTTGCGTTGCGCTGTGTAAATTGCCAGCCACAGCTATCGATAAAACCGCCTCAGGCAATTCAGTTCCACTAGTGAAATAGTAATTATGCTCTAATCTCGCGGAAGGAGCAATCCCTGAAATATATACAAGTTAAGAACAACATTAGCACGGCATTAGCACCTAAGGCATCGTCTTAGCGAGATTTTCTACTGAGGGTTAAATTACAGATGAGATGAGGATGCTGGAGGCTAGAGAAATTCGTTTAGCGACAGGAAGACGTTGCCTGCCTCCTCCTTTGGCGCTTGGAAGCATTCCGCATTTAATCCTGTACGTTGAGCAGGTTTAGCGAGTCCAAGTCGATTATTACAAATAAGGAAATCGAATCAAAAATTGAATTTCAAAATATTAAACAGATATTCGTGTATGAAAATAATTAAGCGACTTAATGCAAGTTGTTTGTGAGTGAATCATATTTCTTTACCACTATGCACTGATTAAAACATCTTTTATTTAAGGAATGGTAAACTAAAATTGAATACAGCAACTGAAAATTCTTTTGTATTTCATATTTTAATCTATCTGGAGAATTGGATTTACATATATGCATGGTAAAGTAGGTACTTAATGCTAAAAATGTAAGACTACACGTAATATAAACGCCAATTTTATGAGAAGCTTTATAATTTTATGTGGTACATGAAATCGGCTTCTAAAAATTTCGGCATATGAAAAAGGACATAAATTTTAAACTTTTTCGTATGTATAGTATAGATTATTAAAAGATTTTACTATTGAAATAATATTCTTAAAATATAAATATTTAGTACTGATAAAAGTGCTTGTATAAAATTTACGCACATATATATAGTATATGATTTATATCATGATAATATTACAAAATTTATAAGAATTCCAGATAGAAATAATAATGAGTGGCATATAAAGGGTGTCCCAAAATTCACGCAAGAAGTAATTTTAATAGAAAACACAGGTTTACAATTAAGAATTGTAATTTTTTTATTGATCCATAAAGTATACACTATAGGGTTATGTATGGAATACAATATCGGGTAAATGGCCTACATGGCTTTGCGGATGGTCAGGACATAACAGTTAATGGTGCTCGCTATCGCGACATGATAATCCAGTTTTTTGTGACTAAATTGCAAGATATGGATGTGGACGACATGTAGTTTCAACAAAACGATGCCACATGCGACACAGCCTGAGAAACAATTCCAATTACTGCATGAATTATTGCCTGATTATGAAATTTCCCGTTTCGGTGATCAGAATTTTTCGCCCAGATCATGCGATTTAACGCTGTTTGACTTTTTTCTTTGGTTTTTTTTTTTAAAGTTTAAGCTTTATGCCAATAAGCCCACAACCACCCACGTTTTGAAGGAGGAAATTGAGGGCGTATCAACGAAATTCAGCCACATTTATGTAAAACGGTTATGAGAAATTTCAACAAGAGTGCCTATGTTCCAGCAAAGCCGTGGAGGTCATTTACCCGATATTGTATTCCATACATAACCCTAACCTGTATGCTTTATGGATCAAAAAAAAAATACAATTTTTAATTACAAACCTGTGTTTTCTATCAAAATTACTTCTTGCGTGAATTTTGGGACACCCTTTATATGAATTCATAATAATGGTATCCAATTTATCTTTTGTCGCATAAATAAGTTAATTAGATTCATCTCGAAAACCTGAGCGAAAAAAAAAAAAATAAAACATTTTTATACATTATGATATTTTCTATAACAATAATAATTTTCTCTTTTAATAAATGTAATGTAAGAAATATTTTTATAATAAGGTATATAAAAGGCAGTGAGCCCTTGCATTTTTATGGAGTCAATTACAAAAACTTGCTGACATATTTATTACGAGTAGTACGCTCTCGAAATCGTAAAGTCCATTTTCTGCATGATAATACAAGACCACATGTTGCAATCATAACAAGAACTGTGCTGGCCTATAGCCCAGATATTTCACCGACCGATTTTCACCTTTTCCGGGCCCTAAGCAATGTTCTTCAGAGTAAAATTTTTAATAATCAGGATAAGATAAGAGACTTCTTAAATTACTATTTTAACTCACTGTCAACGAGCTTCCATGCCTATGAGATTAAGAGTCTACCAGATCGTTGGCAGAAGGTCATTGATTGTGATGGAGATTATTTTAATGAGCTAATGCCATATTTTTGTAACTTAAATCTCTAAACAACGTTTTGACACGGCAACATTTCTTCCTTGACTTTATGGTCTTTATCAATAATAAAAAAGTTACGTAGGTTAATCAAATTCAATGTAAACGTGCGAGAATGCGGGAGATTGCATCGTTCATGTTGATCGATTGAGCATAAAAAATTACCCGGAATTATGTGGTACTTAAAAATTCTTTTACTGACTCATAATGAATAATTTCAGGTGACTGAACTTCTTGAACGTAAATAATACCGTGGAATGTCACGTCACTCAAGACACATTTAAATTTTCACTATTAACAATTTTAATAATGATCAACAGACTTCCATGAATTACCGTGGTAAATTGTTAGGAAGTTGTAATTTTTAAAATATGTATACCGGGTGTCCCAAAAGTATGGAAACGGCTAAATAACTTTCGAGGTATGCATTTTGGAGAAAAAAGCTTTAGACAAAAGTTTTAGGAATTTTCCCTGGCTATTCAATGGTGGCCGTAGATTTGACCTTGACCATGATCTTGAAGGTCATTTCTGGGTCAAGTCGACTTTTTTAAATTGGAACCCATATTTTTGACCACGGAAATGGAAAGAGCGGAAAATTTTACGTCCGACTATGACCTTCACCATGACCTCTAAGGTCATATCAAGGTCAAGATGGCTCTTTAAAGAGGAACCTGCATTGTTACTGCGGATTTGCAAAGAGTGGCAGTTTCGCGTCCAAATGTGACCTTGACCACATCCTTGACCTTGGCCATGACCTTGACCATGACCTCGAAGGTCACATCAAGGTCAATGTGGTTTTTTGAAGGGGAAATAATATTTTTGGCCACGGAAATGGAAAGACTATGACCTTGACTATGACCTCGAAGGTCATATCAGGGTCAAGATGTTTGTTTAAAGGGGAACGTCAAATTTTCCGCTCTTTCCATATCCATGGCCAAAAATATGGTTTGCCCTTCAAAAAACCACCTTGACCTTGATGTGACCTTCGAGGTCATGGTCAAGGTCATGGCCAAGGTCAAGGATGTGGTCAAGGTCACATTTGGACGCGAAACTGCCACTCTTTGCAAATCCGCAGTAACAATGCAGGTTCCCTTTTAAAGAGCCATCTTGACCCTGATATGACCTTCGAGGTCATGGTTAACCCTTTATAGCCCCATGTGACATTTCTGTAACAAACCCCAAAAATCCCGCCAGAATACGCACCAAATGTATTTAGTTCATTCAAATCGGCGCCACTTTGCTGTCACATATTATTGAACAATGTAGTATCCACGGAAATCATCATAGACAACGTAAACTGTTAACAGTTAATCGATTAGAATTTCGCCCGTATTTGAAAGTGACAAGTTGAAATTCGAGCAAATTTTAAATTTTACAAAAAAAATTCAAAAAGTGTGTAAAATTGTGTTATTTTCTTGGAAACCTATAGATAAGTGAATGAATATGTTCCTTCCATACCAAATTAGTTTTTTTTGTTTACGTTTAACTCAATTTTACAGTAATGTTACACTCCCTTAAATGTGAAATAAATAATTAATAATACATATTTTTTTAATTTCTGAGAAATATGTATTTTTTATTTCCCTAAACCTGTCAATTTTTAACATAATTTTAATGTTTTATGATCTTGGGCTATAAAGGGTTAAGATCATAGTCGGACATAAAATTTTCCGCTCTTTCCATTTCCGTGGTCAAAAATATGGGTTCCAATTTAAAAAAGTCAACTTGACCCAGAAATGACCTTCAAGGTCATGGTCAAGGTCAAATCTACGGCCACAATTGAATAGCCAGGGAAAATTCCTAAAACTTTTGTCTAAAGCTTTTTTCTCCAAAATGCATTCCTCGAAAGTTATTTAACCGTTTCCATACTTTTGGGACACCCAGTATACAGTAATTAATATTCAATTCTCGTAAAACGAAATAGTCAAATGCAATAGTAAGTAAAAAATAAAATACCATATTTTCGTTCTGCTTTAAAGGAAAAACATTTTTTTAATTTATAAATAAACCATAGACCATAACAAATAATATGAATAATTTCAAGTTGAAAAAAAATATAATAAGAACTCCCAATACAAATTAATTTATTTAACTCATGGTGAAAATCGTTAACTCCAATCTTCATTTAAATATTTGTTTGCAAAGTGCAAACGTTTTACACGATTTATGGCAGTAATAAGAGGCTTCTTCCTGCCCACATTTCAATAGTTCTTTCAATATATTTTTTGATTTGGGATTACTCAAAGCTGGATTTTGTCGTACTTGATGGATTAGAAATTATTCATATTTACTATACTGTTGTCTGCACAGTTGTTCTATTATTTTGTAGCAATTTTTAGCATTTATTCTTAGAAATTTATGTTTAGAGTTTGTAATGCTTGATTGATTGATTGTTTTTCTAATTTTGATATTGGTTTGAGGAACAACCTTACAAGAGGATCACCCAAATTGAGGGGCTAGTCCTCTATGTATTATGGTAATTATGATATTATGCGAACCTTTTTTGTTTACAAGATAACCAAGACTAAACATTAGCGCGTAATTTCAATACTAATTAAGTTTGTACTCGACAGGGAGGAGTGGGGTGTGTCTTAGTGTGTATATAGTTAAAGAGACATGTCGGCTGCTAAACTAGCTAATTTCACGTTTTTCTATGGCAAAGTACTGTGAGGACCTGAATTTAGCAATTTTAGTAGCCGACTCTTTGATCGTTTCATCAATAACTTTTCTAAATTTCTTTATAACATATTGAATTTTAAGTTAAAAAATTAATCGTTTATGAAACCAACAACAAAAATTATAAATTCGGCAAGTTCGCTATTGAATGGTGTATATACTATCTGCATATACTTTTATACTATATTAAGAAGTTTCATTTAGAATAGAACGACAGAAGTGAAACGCATTTTTGAAAGCTCACTTCCATACGATGCCTCAAAATTTAAAAATACCATAGGGCAGTTTAGGGAAAATCGCCCAACTGCTTATCTGATCAAGACTATATTATATTAATACATATATTGGTTATATCTAATTAATGTTCCCAGGCTTCTGCCGCTGCTTTATGTTTTTTTTATAAAAAAAGATTTTTTGAAGTTTCGGAAGTTTGTTTTGAAAGTGGACGATTTGACTGTGAGATAAATAAACTAATTTTGTAAAGAGTTTTTATTAAACTTTTTTTTTTTATTGTTTAACTTGAAATTTTTCATATCATTATATATTTTATACTATGGTATATTTGTAAAATATTAAAAAGAAAATGCTTTACCTTTAAAAGCAATACAAAAAATATTGTTATTTGTTTTTCACAAAGGAGGTGGACGTTTTTAGCTGTAAGCCACTCTACTCGCCTATTTTGAAATTATTGAATTTATTAAGCGTTTTTTGCGCCACTGAGACGAGTCGACAAATATTTTTTTGTTAAAATTGTTTCAGTATCTCTGAAAATTGTTTCAGTATATTTGACGGTTAAAACCTTAAATCCTCTTTTTCTTGCTCGGCTGCAGTCGGGTAAAAATGAAATTTACAAAATGAAACGATAATGCCCTCAATTTGATTGAAATCTCGGCTGCAAATAAAAAGAACTACAGGCAATAAGGATTATGTCTGTTGGTAAGTGTAGATGCCGAGGTGCTAAATGAAAGATTGGCCTTATTCAGGTTTATAAAAATGCAATTCCGAATCGCCGTGAACTCGGATTTATTGTATTTCTCAACGTCTATATTTAGCGAACACTGGAATTTTCTTAATTTATATCATCGCAAGTAGGAACTTTAGGAGAATATTTTAAGCCGGCAAAATTATTGGTTACAGTCATGCACGGGCATCACTGAGGAGTGCAATTAATATTGCAGCGAGTCAATTTATGATAAAGCTCGGGCCACGATACTACAGTTCGTCTTACAAAAAACACAAAAAGTCCAGTCAATATGTTTCTCGCGCAAAAGTGTCCTTGACGTCGACGATAAAAATATATAAATATTCCCCGGAGCCATTCTACCGTGGAATTCGTGCAGAACACGACACAAAATAGCAAAAAATGCCCAAAACAAAACGATTCTCATCTTTTAATTATTTCTGCCGCCTACATCGGCCGCAGTCGCTTGTTTTTCGCTGTTCACTGTCATTTTGTTCTTCAGTTACTTTTATACCTTTATTTATATGTAGGCCTTCTACTGGTGTTTTTGCTGTATGCGCGATTCCCAGAAAGAATCTGCCAGCGCATCTCGACGGCGACCGTGTTCCTCCACTCGCGCATATTAAGCCGCGCGATAAAATTTGCGCAACAGCGTGAGACCTATGAAGCCTAGACGAGAGGCTCTTGCTCAACTTTTGAAGAAACTCGATATTTTCTCGATCGAATTTTTCAGGACGTTTCAAATTGGTGTCGAATTCATGTCATGCGATACCTTCTGATAGTCGGCCTGAATCTGATGCAGGTAAGCATCTGCGCCTTACGGATTTGCAACCGCATCATACTGCGCCGCAAAGTGTGATAAAATGAGGTAAAACTAAACATAAAAATGATGTCCATTTTCCATTTAGTTGAATGTCTTTTGACACGCTGATTACACACGTCAACAAAAGATTATAGGGTGAAACAAGTGACATGTAATTTAGATACCATTTTATGTTTTTCTTTAATTTTGAATCCGAAAATGCTCTTTACTTATAACTTTTGGCTTTATTGTAGTAAAACATAATGAATGTGTACGTCTCAACTAAAGACATCATAAAATAATAACAACAAATGCTTACCAAAGTTTATTAAACAACACAACAAGACAAAACTTTGAATATTGCCTAAACACAATTTCCATTGAGGAAAATGACGCTTTTTTCTAAAAATTTCAGCCTTAAGATAATACATCGTACAAAATTTACAGATTGAAATTACAATTCTAGAAAAATGAGTACTGAAACGGAATCAGTAAGATTGCAATTAAATTACTCGTAAAAGATGTTTCTTGAGGTGAAATAAGCTTTAACCCATTAATGCGAAAAACGAGGATTTTGTGCACGCAAGTTCAATTGTACGATTCGAATAGCAAATTGGGGCGATTTCCTTCCAAATTCGTACATATTATTTTTTAGATTTTTTAAAAAATGTGCTGATTTTTTTTGGTAATTTTTTTTCTCAAAGTCGATTATCTTGTCGTTGCTGCTATTGATTGAGCACATAACCACAAAAAATCGCGGTCCGAATGTCCAAACTTTCTCAAACCATGGTTTTTTGCTTCGGTTTTTGCAAAATGGCCACTGTGTACAGTAATGTAATTAAAAACTTCGCGATTTTTTAACACGAAAAGGATCAAAAAAATTACAAAAAAAAAATTATAGAACAGAAAATGCTTCAAATAATCCAAAAAATACATGTAAAATTTTCAGAATTTTTTGGACTATTTTTGGATTTGGACAATTTTTGAAAAATCCAAAAATGTCCCGAAAAATTCTGAAATTCACACGTATTCTTTGGATAATTATAAGCACTTTTAGTCATATAAAATTTATTCGTATGATTAATCCTTTTTGAGTAAAAATATCACCAAATGTCATCATAAAAAAAATTAGTGATATTTTTACTCAAAAAGGATCAATAATGCGAATAAATTTTCTATAACAAAATGTAGGTTCGGTTTATTTTTACAAATGTGGTCTGGGAGGGCGGCTGTTACTGCTTGATTTTGTATATGTTTGTACATACATTATTAAAAAAAAGCGGCCAAGTGCGAATCGGACTCGCCCATGAAGGGTTCCGTAGCAGCAAGTAACATAATATAAAAGTTCTTGTAGTTCGTTGTAACTTTGATCGATGTTTTAATAATAGTGTATTTTTTTAAAATTAAGTTATTGATAAGTAAACATTATAATTAGGTACCTAAATGATGGGATTTAGATCTAACTATATGCGAGCCCATATAGGCTTGTTTTTTTATTTGAGTTGATTGAATGATCTCGTTCAAACCAATTTTCGGTGGAAGTTTGCATGGTAATGTACATCATATATTTTTTTTAGTTTTATCATTCTCTTATTTTAGAAGTTACAGGGGGGGGGGGGGGGACACACATGTGTCCACCACTTTGGAAGTGTCTCTCGCGCAAACTATTCAGTTTAGAAAAAAATGATATTAGAAACCTCAATATCATTTTTGAAGACCTATCCATAGATACCCCACACGTATGGGTTTGATGAAAAAAAATTGTTGAGTTTCAGTTCTAAGTGTGGGGACTCGCACTTGGCCGCTTTTTTTTCTATTTTTGTGTGAAAATCGTAATGCGGTTCACAGAATACATCTACTTACCAAGTTTCAACAGTATAGTTCTTATAGTTTCGGAAAAAGTGGCTGTGACATACGGACGGACAGACAGACAGACATGACGAATCTATAAGGGTTCCGTTTTTTGCCCTTTGGCTACGGAACCCTAAAAAGAATATAATTTTTTATTGCATATTTTCGCATATTTTTCATAATATTTTTTTAAATATTCTATTTAAAATATAGGGAAGAATATATAATAAATTATTATTGTATTCCACATAACGAGTTCTTTTAAATGATATATAACGTGGGGTTAAGTCGGTTAATAATTAATATGCCAAATTTTAATTTTATACTTCGCATGGTTTTTGAGAAAATCGGCTGTGACAGGCGGACAGAAAAAATATATTTACATACATAACCAAATTCTTTTTATAATATTAAACATCGTCCCTGAAGAAGTTTGGATGTATATCAGAGATGAAAAATCTTGTATGTATTCTTTTGCATAGTATCTCCTCATATTTGTAAAACATCGGTCTATTTAACATTTACCTACATATTTACTTATTCACAGTTTACAGAGAACAACTCCAATAGACAATTTACAGTAAGATAATACCTGTATGTATATTCTATAAAATTAAATCAAATATATATTCGAAAATAACAATATAGCAAAAAATCAGACAAATTGTGAAAAACAGAAAAAAGTAATTTAAAATATCATAGCCGAAGATAATATTTATAACTTATAACAATTATCTTATTTGAAGATCAAACACTTATTGAAAAGTAGCTCTATTCAACGAGAAATCAATATGGCTATAAATACCATTAAATTGACTTGAGGAACATGTAATTGATTCCTGCTGACCATAATTTGTTCTATGATTACAGATATAAGGAAGAGTTTTAAATCTAATCTTAAAGATAAATAGGAAACACAAATATTGAGCAAAGTAAAAAGCGCGCATATTATAGAAAAAATTAATGTTTCAACATTTAATAGGGGATATCCCTTGATTTTTCTCTTATTATATCGAAATAAAACAAAAATGAACTGTATATTATGATACTTCAGTATTTCTTTCCACGCTTGCGAAGGCCTAGTTTATATTTTCAATTTCTTGTTTTCGCTATTGCACATTCTAGACTAATGCAATGACACTTTCTTTATTAAATTACACTTTCCAGTTGCTACCGAGATTGGTATGTTGATGAGCACGCATAACCATATGCAGATTTTAGGAAAAAAAACCGGAGGCTTTTGTCATTATGTTATTTCAAACGCTAATAGCGTTGCTCTAAGCTAACCTAACTAGTTGTCGTGGTAAGCTGTATAAAAAAGTGTGAATTCCTATCTCAGTTCTTCGGAATTTAGGTCTTTCGGGTAGATTTGAAATATCAATTCAGCGCATTCTTTAATTCCTTCTGGGTTTATACAAATCGGTAAGTTTAAAATTGGAAAATTTAATTGAGGTTTTTAATTTTTATTTAATACTGATAAATGAGGTATCAGAAGTTCCATTAACGGTCAAGGGCTTTTGTTTTCTTATGCGGTATGTATTCTTCAAGGTTTCACAATGGCAATCCTGTGGAAATTCATCTTATTGTAGTATTCAAATTATATATATATATTCAAATTATGTTAAAGTCAAAAAATCAGCATAAAGTTTGAGTTTTGTAGCTGATGAGATTTCCCAATTTTTGCCCTATCATGAAAATCAAAAACTAAAAAATTTTCTAACCGAGATACACTTTTAAATAACTTCTTATGTGTAAAAAATTGTCTCGGCTATAAAAATGCTTTTAGCTGGAGTTTCATGATAATAGCAGGATCCGGCAATTCCAGCGTCTCCAAGAGCTCAGAGTCCAGGGCAACTTGCAAGGGTAGTTTCTGTATGTCGATTTTTCTCGTAATATTAAACAAGGAAGACCAACTACGATTCTAGGATGCAATCTAACGCTATACTGGCGGTCTGTTGTAAATATAACATTCCATAGGCGGAGGTCAATACAGTGCGGTTGCACTATGCAGCACCAGATACAATTCGAACGAAATACTTAACAATGCCGCCCTATTCATAGCACCCTATCTTAATGAGATCGAAGCGTTAAGAGCAAACAAATGTAGTTTGCAAATAAAACAAAAATAAACTCTCTACGGTTAATTGCCCTTCACTTTTCCTCGAAGGAAAAACAAAGCGATTAATCGCGCCAGCCGCTACTAAATCGCAGTTATGAAACGATCGAACTGAAAATGGGAAATGAGAAAAACGAAACGGTGCAACAGGTTCTTGAAAACGCTTAAATAACAACTCGATGAAAATGTGCAGCAATTGAGACACGTGCAACCACCTTAAAGGTAGAAAGATATTAAGACCCCCGTATCACCTGGCGATCTCCCATTCAATGCACATCCCACACATTCAGGGTATACCTGGACCGATCCGTAGGAATTTTCGCGGCCTCGACGATCGTGCATCGAGGCAGCGAGGTGGTGGTGCATTTGTGTTGGTGCATATAGGACGTTTGCAGAATGATGAAAAATTGCATCTAAAAAGAGCCGGCCAGGCGCAGACCGCGCGTAAGTATGCAAGCGGTGCAGTGCAGGCGACCGCGCAATTAGAATGGTTTTGTTGCTCTGCCTTTTCTGCTGTTATTACTAGATTATGCGGCGATCGCAGGTCCGCCTTATCGCGTTGCCTCGATAAATCTGGCTTTGCCCGCTGCAGAAACTGGAATTGACCAAAACGACACTATACTCTAACTCCACCAATCCACCGCGAAATGATCTATCGAAGCCCGGGTGATGTAGATCACTCGCGGTGACACTTTAAGAACGAAAAGGCTCCGCGCGATCAGTGCAAAATTCTTGCGGAGTCGCGCGACACAAAATCAAAATCTGCGCAGGCAGGCCGGCACCCTGGCGGCTGGCGGCCGAACAGTGGCCTCTTAGGGAATCGGGGGCTGATCGATGCATGTAGGTGTTTTGACTGGCGGCCTTATTACACCTTCTAAGCTCGCGACAATGCACTTTGGGGATTACTAAAGGCCCCAGGAGGATGTGACATCATGCTGAGACTATTCCTTAGTAGGGGTCTGCGTGGGCACCAATCAACAGGTCTTTCAGGTTCAACTGAAATATGGAACGTATTCGAGCGACAACTTCTAGCCTATTCGTGGCGTGATGCTACTGCAAATGTACCTTGATGCAGATGTTCGCTTGCTTGCATCGGACACGGTCTGACTATCCATAATCGAACAGAATAAGGTAAAACCTGACTAAAAATTGCAATAGAGTTTGATACATTAGACAACTGGTATGGTGTGTAAAATTATCTAGGACCTTGGCACAAATATTAAAAAATAATGCACCTTAAGAAGAGATCAGAGAGTTCACAGTAAATTTTGCATTGAATTGAAATTGGTTAATAGTTACACATAGCAAAACTTCTTAATTTTGCTAAAAGTCAATCAAAATACATTCACTTATGTCCACCTAACGTCAAAAAGTTAATCCACTAGTAATCCAATAAGTTTGTATGTGCAAAAATAATGGCAATTTGATATGTACTCAAATTTGAATATTTTTGATACTATATGTATATGAGACGGTTTAAAAAATTCAATTCAATTCAATATAAGATTCAAAATCTAGATCAGATAATAAAAAAACATAGCTAATACTACATTCAGCAAAGTTTTGTTTAAGGAATATTTTCGTAAATGTTATAATAGACATTTTTTTGGGTTGAGTACGAAATCACGTTTATAAAATCTCACTGTTGTTTTTACCGCAATTTAAAATTCCGTTTTGTTTAAATGCTATTTTCCAAAATTCCGTTTCTTGAAATCTAGCCTTTATGAGAATAGTTTGGATGGAAAAAGAAGTACTGTTCAGGACTAATACATTTTTGAACAGAATATAAAATAAATAAATAAATTTTAACTTTAACTATCATTCAATATTTTTACTAAATTGAATATTTTGTACATGAAAAATGTTTACTAAATCGAATATTTTCTGCAAGGAAAATGTTTAATAAACTGAAAATTTTGTATAAGAAAGAATTTTCTAAATTGAATATTTTGTAAAAGGGAAATTACAAAATTGAATTTCTTCTTCTTTTTTCTACAAGGAGAAAGACGGGATTTTAAATGGGAGGGATTTTGAAAAGAGGGATTGGCAGTGGCGGATTTACACATTTGCCGCCAGTAGGCTATTTTGCCGCCCTTCCGTACTCTACATTTCGAGACCCTAGTTCACAATCATATTAATTAACGATTTATATAAGATTGCGCAAGAAATAGGTTTTGGGTATATTTCTGAGCTAATATAGTACAAGCTCAATTATGTACTACTAATAAGGCGGGGTAAGGTATGTCTTAATACTACTTACAAAACAATGTACAATCGGTAAAAGTAATTAAATAATTTGTATTGCGTTTACTTACAGTTTAAATACAATATATTCCATTATCTGGTAACAATCCGGCTGATGATGAAGATGAAATTCAATTAATTAAAATATGAAAGTTTTACAATAACTTTTTGCGCGATTTTCTATTCTGTATATTTGCTTTGCTGCAGATTACATGACTTTCTTTGGGAATTGTGAGATGTGTTACAATTTTAATTTCAAATATTTTTCTATTTATTCTTTATACACTTCTTTATTCCTTTTGATTTTCATTTTTTGTTGTTATTTAAAACAAAGTGTGCAGTCTACTCGTAATAGCCTTTCGATTTATTATCTCTTATATTTATATATAATTTATATCTACTGGTAGGATGAGGGCGCTTGATTCTGAGAGTCTCGCCTACGGCGACAGCCGGCGAAACCAAGGACTACTATTTTCGGTATATAAATATGAATCTTTTTAATTTCTGTAAAATATAAAAAGAATTTTGGTCCCAAATTTGCCGCCCCTAAAATCTGCCGCCCTAGGCTCCAGCCTGCTCAGCCTGCTGGTAAATCCACCACTGGGGATTGGGATGTTTTCGTTAAACTAGGCCCAAAACAAGAAAATATCGTAGCTTCAGAACCGATTTATTTTATTTATTATTAGTTTAATTTCAGAAATGTTTCTATCAGGTCAATGAAAAATTGTAATAAATTGATTTCAAGAAAAATTTATTGAATTTATCACATCTTTTGCAATCATACAGACATCGTCATATTTTTGAGTTTTTATATTAAAAATTTGGGAAACATTTATCGATCAGTAGAAGACCTTAGTATTTTAATTCTTTAAATTTCGGAAAATCTAGTGAAGTGCAGAAGTAATAATTATTTACAGATATGGTTTATTTTTATCTAATTTAGGAACACCGCACAGGATATAATTTATGTCTTAATCATGTATTAAATTGCAAGCTTTTTGTAAGTCATGCAACATGGAACATCGAAATTCATACGTTAAAGTGCTAAATTTTGAATTCATTGGAAAAACAGGCACTTTATGTAAATTATAATTTATATATAAGCATTTGGACACAGTTAAATATACAAAAACGTTTTTATCCTTCAAACACAGACGAACCTTACTTTAATTTAAAATTCATAGAAGTTTTTAGAATAAGATCGTAAATCAATTAATAATCCATTTTTACAATATTATCGTAAAAATAACATAAGAATCATATAAAAAATAATTAGAACTTTTTAAAGTTTACATTTTAGGAACATTTTTATTGATATCACCGATATTATAAAGAATTTATCTCTCAGGTTACAGAAGATTGCAGAAGATGTACATTTTAAAATAGTATGTTTAGAATATATTGTGCCTGCAAAATCTGATCAAAAAATGGAAACTTTCCCAGAAAACCAAAAAGATGTGAGTGCGTTTGGCATGAGTAAATTTTTCGAAATTTTGGAAAATAACAAAAATCATAATAATAATAAAGTTGAAATTTTTAGGCATAGTGGCAACAATATGATATTATGGAAGAAAAGATGAAAATTTAAGAATTGAGTAATAAATATGTAGTGTCAATTTTACATAATTTTTACTACATTCTTTAATTATCCACAAAATCTCAAAATATATTATTTAAAAAAAATTCTAGTGTTTCTTATTCATTGATCACCTACTGTATATAGTAGGGTAGGGATATTACAGAAAAGAAAATTTTGTTTACGTAAGATATGAGCACCGACAATATAAATCAGTATGAAAGTATATAATTTCTTATGTAATGGTTAATCTTTTAATTGCAAACAATTTAAGATGCAAGACAAGACATTGCAAAATTAAACGGAATATGCTACTTATCTCAATAATTAATTAAGTACAGTGAATTACACTCGGACAGCGTCTGCCACATTACGAAACCTGGCGACCTAAAAAAAATTTAATTAAGATTTCCAATTGCATTAACCTCTTTTATGAGACACCTGTTTGTTTCACGATCCAGCCTCCTGAAGCTCTTTTATAAAAAAAATTAAATCTTAATCAGGAAAAACGTTGAAATTAGCCAATTACCTTGCGAAAAAAAAGTTCGTAACCGAAGCACGAAAATTCACATTTGGTCACGTCATGTAGCAAAAGGCAAATTTATTATTGAACCGGGCGGGTGTCATAACATTTCAGGAAACCTCTCTTGAAAGTTGACCGTGCCGTGCCGTGCCGTGTGTCGGGTCGCTGATTAGCAGTCAATCGGAGTCTCTGCAATTTCAGATTCCTGAGCACGGCGCGGCGCAGTGGCGGCGGCGATAAGGGAACACATGTAACAATAAATTTGATACCGCGCAAGTATTGCCCGTCGGTGATCGGCGGCGTCGGCGGTGGCGACTGTGGACGAAATGGCATGAAAAGGTGCCATACTTGAACGGTATCGGCGCGGTCTTGCCGGACGGCGTTCAGGCTTGGTCGAGCGGGGCAGCCACCACAAACGAAAAAGTATCTCATTACACGAGTTACAGATCACTTACAAGCGAGTGGTTATGCAACCAGTACCGGCCGAATAGCTACAGTCGGACACTGCAGGTATGCTGCATTCGAAATGCACCTCAATTCTTTGGAGCAATGGGGGCCCCGATCCCTCGAGCCGGCTCATATGAGTTGGGCTCCGATTGAATTTAATTAGCGAAAAATACAATACACGTCTGATTGTTTTCGAAGAAAATAAGGCAAATAGGATCGAATGTGGCGCAAAGGCCGCCAGCCCGGTGGCCGGATTGCGGCATCAAACTATGCAGAGATATGGGATGTTGGAGCTGCTGCTGAAGCGAATCGTTCTCAAATCTCCCATAATTGGCTGCCGTCTGGATTCATGTTGGCCCCATCCATCAGAAGATGTCGATGGGGAGACCCATCCCTTTTCGCCCAGACCACGATGATTTATTGTAATTGAAAAGGCTCGAATTGTCTGGGAACTTCTTTGCCATTCCCGACGACTTAGCTGGGACCCCGGCGATGATAGGGCCAGTTCTCTTCTCGCTGTTTCATGCTATTGGATCTCCTTAAAAGTAATTAAGGGAGCCGACTCTCGATACTTAATTGCCCGGGCAACGTGCCGACCAGGACGTAGCATTCCCATCCCATCGTCGTCCGTCGCCGCCGTCGTCGTCATCATCTTCTATGGTGCTCAGGAATCAACTTCTTCAGTCCACCAGACGACCGCGGTTTTTAGTTATATTAGTCAACGCGGCACAATCACTACGTCAAATAAATTTGGCTTCATAGGCCATAAATCGCGAAGATGGTGAACCTGTAATTTTTCCCATTTGCAACTAATTACTTAGAAGGATAACGAGCAGGCGAATTGTAGGGCTTTTTTTTTTTTACTAGAACAGAGACCGCCCTCCTTAGATCTATTTTAGAGTTCCCGCATGCAACGTAAAATTTATTAAAGTTCGACTTCTTTTTGCGTTTTTTACTATATATCTACACTGTATCACTTAGTACATATTTTAAACTATATATCATCACTATATAGTAAAGTCATAACTTAGACGAAAAAGCTTTTGCTGCGCTATTTCGTAATACCGTGAACGGATTGAGAAAGACATTTAAAGATGATAAGATATTTTAAAAATTGAGTACGCATGAAATTCTAAATTTGGTTGGCAGTCTGTCCAGGTAATTTCTTATGAAAATTCAGACAAAGATTCTGATTTTGACACAAAGTACACTTTAATATCAAGGCAATTTGATAATTTTGAAAATGAGAACGCTCGAAATTCTAAAATTCGTTCTGGTCTGTCCAATGCTTAAGAAACTTCATTTTGGAAATAAAACTTATATATTCATACAGTGAATTTAATTTTGACGGGCGATTTCGGCTAATAAATTCATAAATGATTCTTCGCCTGATTTCACGCATTACTGAAAAAAGAAATAATACCGGTCAAATGACTCGTGCATTAAGGATTCCGTACATATTTGCTATTTTTTTAAAAACTATGAAAGTCGCAGCCTTCCTCTTACCTTTTACAATTAATCGTGATAATTTTAATAAAGTTTCAAAGGTTTCGGTAAATTATCTTTTAAATTAAAAATAAAAAGAGAGCAGATTTTGAACCAGACGAAATGAGCCCCTTCAGATTTATTTATTTTTTCAACAACATTCGACCAATCCTAATAACCACATAAAAGAATATTATTCCAGTTCTTATTTTGCGAATGGGTGTAGACTCATAAGTACTACAATTATGCCAAATTTCGTATTAATAGAGAAATAAGAGTAATAAGAATACATTTCAATCGTTTATTTTTGGAATGGGACCCTAAAAATGAGATAAGTACAGTATATACAGGGTGTCCAGGAAGTAGTGCGCCAAAATTAAGGGGATGGTAGCTTGGGTCATGACCTACCAGAATATCAAAATATGACCTTAGTGAAAACCTCACCGTTTTCGAGATATTTGGGTTTTTATGAAAAATTAAATTTGATTTAAAATGAACATGGCAATATCTTGTTATTCATGAATAAAATGGGTGATTCTGAAATCTGCATTAATTAAGCAATTTTTTGAATTGCTTTCCCATCACTTCCTAGTACATTTTTTTTTTCACCAGGTAAGGTCAAAGTAGAGTCAAATAATTTTGAACAGCAAAAAAAAAATTTGATTATTTTTTTTCTCGAGGGTCTTGTGTCAGTAATAAAAAATGTCAATTCAATTTCCTCCAAAAAGTTCTTCAACACCAAATCGCTAACATCGATATTTCTTGAGATATTGGGCTTTGAAGTTGAAGTAGTGTTTCTACAATTTAGCTCAATAATCCATGAAAATTCCACACTACCTCAACTTCAAAGCCCAATATCTTAAGAAATATCGATGTTAGTGATTTGGTGTTGAAGAACTTTTTGGAGGAAATTTAATTTCCTACAAGTTTCTTATTTACATTTTTTCTATAGCTCTTGTTATTTACAAGATAGGGGCAAAAAAACGAGAATTTGATGAACAAGTTGGGTTAATGACGCGTACTACTTCGCTGGTGGGAGTTAGGGTTACGCCGCAATGGACACTTTTGTAGAGCATTCAATTCTGAAGAAACCCTTATCATTGACCAAGATTTTACCATAAAATGCCTCTGAGCTGTAGAGTTTTGAAGAAAAATAATCAAAGTTTACGTGTATTTCATATGTGAAATCTTTATACGCCTTGGTCTAGTACTTAATATTAATATTAAGGGCTCCAATTTTCAGGGAATTTTTGTTTAGGTATTTGCCACAAAATTTCGAGGTGGGACTGAAAAAACAAAATAGTCGCGAAAAAAAAGCACCCTAATGTGTATGCTATACGATATCTTCGCCGATTGTGAAGAGATTTTAATGAATTCTTTTTTATTGAATAGCCTTATATCTCGAGAGTAGTCCCATTTCAATTTTAAGAAAATTTCCCACCTCTAAGGGTGAAAAATTAAGGGATGCATCTCGTTTATTGAATTTCACCAACTTCTCGTTAACTAAAAACCAGGGTAAGGAAAAATTCACTCATGAACAGAAAAATTCGAATCTTTTTCGTTCGATTCAGTTCATGAGTGAAGAAAAAACATGTTGACTCATGATAGAAATTTTTCTAAGAATCTTATCTTTTTCCGCTCATCGAGCGAGTGAATTTTATTATCTCCTTTGGTTTCCAATCGCTCGTGAGTGAGTTGAAAAAACCCTGTAAAAGAAATTTTCACTCGTGAAACATTCAGAGCAGAAAAGAATTATTCACGGATGGTTCACTCCGATTTTGGAATTTGAAGTATTCAGGCGATGTGGATTATTTTTTCTTGTTGTGCTTAATCGATGTAAATTATCTAAAGATACCTTAAATAAGGTACTTTTAGTAAAACTTAACAGAAATATTTTAAAAGAATTAGTTATAGATGACATAGAATAAGGTCATAAAATTAAATAAGTTCTACCTTTTCTTACTTAATTTTAAGTCAATTTTTTAAAATAGAGAAAAAATAATGATTTGTTAAAGCCTCAAATGAATTCTTTCTCTTTTATTTTTGGATCTTGAACTTCGTGAATCATTCGCGATTTTTTTCACATGCATAGCGGTCATGAGTGAATTTTATTTTAAATCACGGTTTTAAAAATTCACTCGTGAAGAAAATGGATTTTATTCATGAGCCGATCATAACTTTTCACTCATGAGCGAAAAATAAAAATCATGGTTTTTTTTTCATTCATGAGTGATTGGTATTTTTTTGATCCTCCTTACCCTGCTAAAAACTGAATAATAAAGTAAATTTTTACGAAAAACTAAAAATCCACTTCTAAAATTTGCTGTATGTACAAACATAAACTAAAAAGTTAAAAATAATATGAAATAGTTTGTAAATATAGGTAAAGTTTTGAAGTCGGTTTTCATTTTTATTTTTTTGTAAAGATTTACTTTTTCTACATTATATTCGTCTTAACGAGTAAGTGGAAGATCGCACCAAAATTAGTTTAAAAACAAAACATAAGTTATCTTTTAAAAAATTTACTTCTACATATAGTTAATTTAAAATTTCAAGATTCGATTTCTATTATTATTTATTGCAAACCGATGCTATTTTATGTGTTTCTTTTAAAGTAATTGCCGTGCTTATTATATCACTGTCCTTATGAGACTACTTAGAAAAACAAAATAACGAAAAAGGGCTTTATCAAATTAAATTAAAAATGAATCAATGTCTAAATCAAAAGATTCTTTGGAGTTTATTTGTACTTTTAAACGTTTTTGATGTATTTTTAAATTCATTCGATAAACTAAAATCATATTCTCATCTTCTTTATAACAAGGAACAACTTTTCTCTTTATTAATATGAGCATTTCTAATTTCATGGATATTTTGTACTCTGTTGTCAGGAATATATTAATACAGGGTGACAAATGGAAAGTTGCCTAAAGTATACCTATGTCTTTTCCTCTCTAATATGTCATAGAAGGTTGGGACCCTGTAGTTATATACTAGAGTGTTGTCATTTTCTGTTGAGACGTCATAAAGAGAAATATGTGTACTTTAAAATGAGTAACTCTACAAACGAAGAAAAATCTAGTGATTTTATTCTAGAGGTAAAAAGTATACTGAAGCATATAAATAAATATAAATAATAAATAAATAGTTATCCCCTGGTTGAATTTTGTCGATTTTTTTAAATCTCAAT
Source organism: Dysmachus trigonus (assembly GCA_949715965.1). Lineage (NCBI taxonomy): Eukaryota > Metazoa > Arthropoda > Insecta > Diptera > Asilidae > Dysmachus > Dysmachus trigonus. The sequence continues at coordinate 56,190,134 of OX454323.1, read as the reverse complement.
AAGTATCTGTTATAAATGACTGATTTAACTGGAACTAATTTAAAATAAAAATTTTTTTTTTATTTATTTTCCCCCTGCACTCATCTTAAAATTATGGATGATTAGTTTAGGCAACTTTCCATTTGTCACCCTGTATATTATATTTCGGAATTTGCTTACAATTTGTTTTGCACTCATATGTTTTCAAACTTAACAAAATGTATAAAGAGCATTTTTAATTTATCTTTAAGGACCTTCTATTAATTTTACGAGGAATGTAGTATATTTACAGCCCTGTTATGGGAGGGTAATAAAATCCATCTTAGTATCAACTGTTATTTTAGGTGACACTATTTGGTATTCTTACCGATTTTAAGAAGGTCTTTCACTATAAGTTATCATTATCATCTTTACTGGTCTCAAAGTACGAGCAGCAACTAGCGAGACATATTGATAACACATAATTTTGCAAACTTTGTTCATTTATTCACTACCATTCCAAATAGCGAGTTTTAACATTAAACTCTAGTTTTACGGTGCAATGACAGCATGGGGGATATCGGAGATGTGGCAGTAGTTGAAACGAAATTACAACAGACAACAATACTCTTAGATTTTGGGAGATCAAACTACTAGAGTATCGATAACAACTAAAAGCCTAAAAATCGTAATTTTTGTTTTTGTTTTTTTTACGTTAATTTTATCGACAAAAAGCAATACAAGCAAATTAGCAAAATCATGAGTATCTTTTTGAAAACAAAAACGAGATTTTCGATTGATTGGCAAATCAAAGATTGTGTGAATTCGTTGAAAATCTTTAATGGATTATTGTTAGATTCAAATTTTGGGCAAATTATAATGTTTTCTTTAATTCTGGTTAGCATTTTAGGCATAAATCCATTCAAAATTGTGAAGTTTAATGTTTTTTAAATAAGATTTTAATAAGAACTGAAGTACAGTTCAATTGACAATAAATGGGAAGATATATGGTATGTATGTAGGTGTACTAGTTTATTATCCTATGTGTTAATTAAATAAAATTGCGAATTCTATAGATACAACAAAATATAATCTTTCACTTCTGTTAAGCTCAGTCTTTTTACGCTCCATCAAAGTCACCTCTTGTCTCAATACAAGCATATTAAAGTTGGATCAATTCAAATGGAACAATATAAATCAAAGGAGACCGAAAAAAAAGATAAAGAGACGACATTCGTCTTCACCTTTCTGCTCGGCACATTCAGAAGCTCCGATTCTTTTTGCATATGTATGTAACCCGCAGTGACAGCCGAAGAAACCCCTCGTCGAATAATCTATCTACTCGGTCTAATGGATCTAATGGATATTGATGGCTTAACTGATTGATTGCGCTGAGACGGTGTAAATAGATCGCTTGCTGGCTCTCCATTGTCGAATCCACTGCCCGTAAACAGCGCCTCTTCGCCAATTAACGTCGACTCGGAGAAGGTTTGTTCTGCGCGCGTGTGACTAATTTGATGAGCCGACTAATTATGAAATGTTCGAAGTTATGGCTTATGGTGCGCTCATCTCAGGCGCGATCTGGGTAGGCTGTTTCCAGAGGTGTTCGATTATGGCAGGTACATGAACTCCAATGGAAGTTTTTGGCTTTTTTTCCTTACCGGGATATGCTGCCGCCGACAGCGTGCATTAATTCATTCGCCTTTCGTACAAGCAAAAACCACTCGAAAACATGATAAAAAAATTTTTGTCTTCAGAGAATGGCTGTAGGGGGCGAATTTAAAGAGCAGCAAATTATTTCTGGCGCTTCGGCCCTAATGGAGGAAATGCCTTTTATGGAGTGCCTTCCAATGTCGATTGTGTACGAAGTTACTATAAATTGTTTGATGACTTCAGCCTTGTTGGGGTCGTTGTGCTTTTGGGAATTATGTAGAAGGCACTCCCTGTAACTACATATTTTTGTTGTCATCCTAAATTGCGCCTTGAACTCAAAGATGTTTTCGTTTAACTGCTTGAACATCATGGGAAACAAAAGTTTTGGAAAAACATACAAGGCAACAATTTCTTATTAAGTATTATCTTTAATCTACAAAGTAGAGTATGTATTTTGTGTACGCATTAAAACAACATTGATAATCGATGGTATGGACTTCGCATCCTTTGGTCTAATGGTATGTTAAATTTTTAAACCAGTAATTTTATTGTGGCTCATGCAGAAATAAAATAAAATCTTATCTTCTATAGTCGCTGCAAGAGTATTGCCTTTTTTCTAACTTTTAGCTTTCAAGAAGTCAATAAAAATCATATGTGCTTGACAGCGTTTATTATTTTAGGAAACAATATGATGCTTCTAAAAAAACAAAGCTTAATCAAAGTATGACTTCTAAAAATAGGTATAAAAAGAGCAATAAACCATAACTAACCGGGAGGTGTTCGAAAGCTCATATGAAACAGAATCTTGTCCTGAAAGATGTTTCAAACCAAGGCCCAAAATTCAAGTCTAATTTCCCTAACTTACACTTAATATTTACTGGTCGAGTGTAACAAATAAGATTTTAAGTACTTCAATAGAATGATACTTTTTATTTTAAAATATAATAACAGATTTTTGTGTCATATTTCGCATCTTCTTCCATGCCTTGTGTCATGTCATGTTTTATGTTATTATGTACCATGTCATGTGTCAAATCGTGTTGTCATTTAGCATGCCAAAAACAAAACAACAAGAAATTAAACGGACGAAAAAATAATAGTCCGGTCAAAATAGACGAAAAAATGGTGGTAGGTTTACAATATTTCGCATAGAGTTGAAAACTGGTACAGACCTTGGGGACATTATTACAAATAAAATACTAAAAGTCCCCTTCGATCCTACATCTGCAAAAAAAGTTATTCAAGGTCAAAGGTCTAAAAAATGGTTTTTCCATTTTTTCCCGGTAAACGGTAAGTTTTATTATAAAAATAGGTCAGACAAAAGTTGTAGATCATAAAATTATCTACAAAAATTGTTCTTATACTTTTTTTTCTAAGAATCACCATTCCTGAGATATTGCGATTCTAAATCACTGAAAACAATAATATGTATGCTAAACTGCCTATGCACACCATCTGATGTTTAATATGAGTAAAAATATAATATTAAAATATAATATTGGTTTGACCCGAAGCCATCCGTGTGCCGGACTCCCCAGGCTGCCCAGGCCTATCGGCTAAAACCCCGCTCCCTCTCCCCAGGAGCTCCATTCCGGAACCTCTGTGGGACATTACTTCAGGGTGGAGTCCTATTTAGTCGCCCACGGAGCGTCCTTCAATCTACCCCAGCAGGTGTTCCCTGCTGGCGTCCGTCTCTTTCTGGCTCAGAATCGCTCTTTAATGTTGGAACGCTCAACAGTGAATACACGTGGTTATCGAATAATATTTCTTATTACGATTTGTGCTGTTTAATAGTTTTTGAAAAATGTCGCTACTTTGTTTTATTTGTAGTGAACCTTTAATTAATTTCGCAGAACCATTTCAAAAGATCGACTCTTCTCCAAAGACATCATCACAAACGAGCTTCGCTTTGTTCTTGCTCTATATGGAGCTCCAAAAACAATTGATTGTTTAGACAAGTATAGGTATTTAGGTTTTGTAAAAAATACACGGAACAATAAAAGAGTGCAATTATCTTGTCTTCCTCCAACATCTGCTTCTGCTAGTCAACACTTATGTCGAGTGTACTATCAAGTTCAAGTATGGCAATCAACTGGACCCAGAAGACTGGGGTTGGAATTTAGTAGATAATACTTTGGAGCCAATTCAAATTTTACTCCCACCTGCTCCGGAAAGACTTCTCAACACCATCTTCTGCAATTGCAAAAAGGGTTGTAGTGCAAAATGTAGCTGTAAAAAAGTCGGATTATTTTGTTCACCAGTATGTACTAATTGCCAAGGCCAGTCTTGCTCAAATGTTGAATCAACTTCAACATATGAAGATTTTGATGATATCAATGAGGAGACAACTGATGTATCTTTTTCACATATACAGCTAGAAGAACAAGAAGAAGAAGAAAGTGAAGAAGATATAGCTATTGAAGTGACATTTGAAGATTATCAGTCAGAGTAACATCTTCCCGAAACCAACAATAAATCGGTTTTTGTCTGATCTATTTTTATGATAAAACTTACCGTTTACCAGAAAAATTGGAAAAACCATTTTTTTTACCTTTGACCTTGAATAACTTTTTTTGCAGATGTGGGATCGGTGGGGACTTTTAGTATTTTATTTGTAATAATGTTCCCAAAGCATGTATCAATTTACAGCTCTATGCGAATTATTGTAAATTGAAATGTCTAATTTGACCGGACTATAAACTGAAAACCGAAAAATAAAATAAACCTTTTTAGTCTTAATAACTAAGGTCCTAAGCTAATATAAGTAACTAAATTTGAGTTAGCGCTGTTATTGTTTATCGCTGTGGATTACACGTTGCATTTTTTGTTATTTTGTTTTGATTATTTCTTTAAAGTAATTTAATTATATTCGTTGATTGTTTGTTTGGCGTCAACTCAAAACTAGATCAGGATCCAACATTTTTCACAGCATTCTGTCTCTTAACTCCAAATAGAACAAAAATTTGATAGGTCATTCCCATTTTTACTCTATAATGCGTTTAAGTTTATTAATTCATGATAGTAATTTACTGTTTGACTGCTTTGATTTTGTTTGGGTACCATTTTTAGAGTACTATTATCCAAGTTTTTCAGTCCGAAATGTGGCGAATAACACAAAACGGTATGTGATTAAAAGTTTTTGATTGAGCGCATGTATTTTGTCCCTTCAATAAATAAACGCATTTTACTTGACTTTTACATTTTTCTGAAAGTAAACATTCAGACGTACTATGAATATATAAGTCAATATTTTATCTGCAGTTTTCACTGTAGCTCAGCGTAGGTTAGGTCTTTTGTAGAGGATTTCATAATATTATGTAATATTAACAAGGAGGGGTCACGACCTTGGGGAAACGGATTTGAATGAAATTTTGCCTAGTAGTAGTATTTCATGTCGGTATACTAGACATAAAATGTTTCAATCCAATGCTCTGTAGTAGCGGATAAAAATGCACGCAAAGTTCACCGTATACTATATATGTATATACACTCCCGTGCAAAAGTATTCGAGCACCATCATTTTTGTTTGTTTTAGCCTATGCAGTTACTCTTTATTGTAGCTGTGCACATGATGTTAAAGCTACTGATCGGGTGTATTACATAACGGTTCCTATCAACTACAGTACATACATGAAATAATATTACTACTTCAATAAATCTTACATTAAAAATTCTATGGTGTTTTTATAGTTAAAAGTACCTAAATTTCCAAAGTGCTCGAATACTTTTGCACGGGAGTGTAAGTTACGTTGAATTTCAATTGAGCGCATCGGTGAACTTTGGGTGCGTTTTTCTCTGCTACTACTGGGCATTGCACAGACATATTTTATGGTTAGTATACCGACATGAAATACTATTACTAGGCAAAATTTCATTCAAATCCGTTGCCCCAAGGTCGTGCCCCCTCCTTGTAAAATGCAAAATTTGTCTGACGAAAATTCCAGCAGAATTAAATTAAAAGCAAGCATAAACATAAACCAAATTTTGGATTTTGAAAATGCTTTTCGTCTAACTTTCCACGTACATAAACTCTTTAATTGTTAACAAATTCTTTTGTGACGATAATAAGTACAAATTTGTAAGGACAAATGTACGATTTAAAGCTCTCCGTATAAAAGTGAGTACATTAAAAGTTAAAGAGTGAAAAGTCCAAAAATTCATTTTAATAGCGCCGCCGTCTGAATGCACATAGCTCTACAGCATTCCGCATAGTTAAATGAATGGACTCCAGCTCGAAATTAAACATGTGAAAATAAATTAAAATAAACAGATACAGATGCCCACAAGACAAACCAGGAAGCACCCGCAACCCCCTGGAGCCGAAGCCATAAATTTTCCATTCAACGCAAATCGTCACTGAACAAAGTCCGCGTAATTCGAATTTAATTACGCGCGCTATAAATATTTAATTAAGACAAATTTTATAGGCCCGTCGTTTTTATCCGTGAGCCAAACGAAGTATACCTTTTATGTCGTTGCATTCGAGCAGATGCAAAACGGACATATACATAGATATATATATAGTTTTTGTTTCGCATTGCGGGATACACATAGGTAAATACAGGTAAATCCAGTTACGCCGGCCCGGAGCTAAATAGCGTACCGGCGAATCTGTTTGTAGATTGCCTACGTATATAGCCTACTGGAAGTATCTTGCAGACGAAATGAGACCGAACTGACTTTTCTTTATTTTCTTCTATCTTTCCTGCAAAAGTCTTCCATCACAGAAAGCTGTGACCGAACCGGACAATCTGAATGCCTTAAACGGCTCTTGGCTCGACAGAAAAGGAAGGGAAAAAGTTAATGCCACAAGAACATGAAGTTGTTTTTCTAACGCTTTCAAGGTCGGTGTACCTTTAAGTACTCTCAAGCCCCAACTGGAGCTCCCCATTGACGAGTTGAGCCTGCAGGCTCTTGAGCTGGTGCCTTCAATGAAATCAATTGCAATCAGTTCTAATTCTTGCAGTGGAGTGCCTCAGGGCACCGAGATATCACTTGTACTGGTTCATTAGGTCCCAAGTGAATTGATGGCACTTCTAACCTTTTTCCGCAACGTGCAGCGGAGCAGTCAAACGTGTAAAGCGTAACTTGTCGAGGAATTCTTTGCAGCTGGCCAAGAACTTCTTATTTTCGAAAAGAGGGAAAAGAAGTTGAACATCTTAGAGCATCGCGTCGTCGACACCGGTGAGTTATTTTCACCAGGTGGACGTTCCTTTGCGGTTTCAACACCTCACTGATTCCTAACAGATACATACCATCGCATCCATGATGAATTAACTATCTTAGACCACAGTCAACTGTCCTCGGTCAGCCCGATAGGCTCGTTCTGATTAGGAGGACCGGCTGCTGTTGTTGCTATTGCTGGCGGTGCGGAGTCTTAAGATTTTCTCCTTTCTTGCGATGAAAGCACATTCTTCTTCTTCCATTTGTTCTGTGGTCGTGGGCAAATTACGAATTGTGGGAAAACTTTTCCGCGGTATAATTAAAGTATCGACAGTGGTGTGCTCAGGTAACTAACTACCTCAAGACGTCGGTCGTCTCGTCGTTGACGAGATCGACGACGCTCTAGCTCAAGACACACAACTGAAGGGAAGCAATTTGAGAATAACTCGGAATTTCGGTTTATGACTTTTAATTATTCCTCAGAGCCAGCGAGAACTTTTGCCGCACTCTGGGCCCCATTGTTGCTTTTCTAATCCGACGGGATGGCTGCTTAATGTCCACGCCAGAGGCAATTACCTTTTCGCAAGGTACTCTCCGAGCAGGAGTTTATGAGAAGCAATTAAATTTCACTGATTACTTAGAAATTAAGTACATAAACACTTGCGCCAGTTGAGTCCATTTCTCTAGCCCTACTTTATCACGTCAGCAAACAACTTCGACGTGTTTTGAATACCACTCAAGAAAGCGAAAAGATTTCACTGATTCTCCCCGCCATTCAAGTCCTTGGGGGCAATATTTCTGAGATTGTGAGTTTTTCGGGCCAATAAATTCCGGCATCAACATTTTTGCTGTCTTAACAGTGTAATCCATCAAAGGAAGAAGTTTTAGAAAAAAAAAAGTCTGATCACGATCGATTGCTGTTCAACCGTCGATCTACGATAGATACCAGAGTCGATTTATCTTATCGCTTGCCAACAACTAGATAGCCTGCCAGGCATGCTGTAACATCCTACGAAAAAATCGTGATAGTGTTTATTTCATTTTTTGCAGACTTCTACTCCCTCAACTTCAGTAATTTTCTGTGCAACTTCTTGCAGTTTTGGGAGCTTTTCCTGGAAACATGAACATAGTTTTAGAGTTATCCAAATCATTTGGTTCTAGATAGTGCGAGATAGTGAGATACTTTGCTCCACAGCCACGTGGTGCTTGCTGTCAAGGAATTTCGTTATCTCACGTGTCTCGAGTTGAAATTTTGTTGAGTCCCCAAAGTGTACATAATTTGTGCAGTTGCACTGGCTCGTACGAAGAAGTGTACGAAGATTGTAATGCACACCTGAAGTTTTCTTTATGCACTCCTCCGGTAGAGGTGAATGCGACAATGAAATTCCACATGATACGTGATTCTACAATCGTGCACGTAGCCACTTAACTTGACTGATATATTTTGTACTTGATGGATATTAAAATATGAAAAAGCATTTGATTGTTTTCTTTCTGTTTTACTATTATATTCCTAATATTTATAGTTCCGCTTGACTATTATTTGTATTAACTGGCTAAAAAGTAGTTAGCTACATTTATCTAAGATTCGATTTATTTTGCGACATAGTCTCCTTCAATTTATTTTTTACGCATTCCATCAATTTTTGCTATGATAATTGCAGACTTTTTAGCACGTGAAATCAATTTACTTTCATTGAAGATAAAAAACACGAATTTATCGCATTTTAAAAGCTATCAAAATTTCTCTTTCTGACTGATTTAAGTAAAGTAAAAAAAAAACCTTTCATTTCAAAGTCGTCTTATAAAATAAAGCACTCATGCACTTAAATTCGTTGATACTTTCAATTCGCCACATTTTATCCGCTTTTTTAGATATACTACAATATATAAATAAAAGTACTTGAAACAATTTCTCTATTCGATTGCAATCAACGAGCGATCGAATTTTATGAAATTTTCATAACTTGAGAAATCTTGATAATTATGACCTATTAACAAAAAATTTTTTTAAATTATGATATATTTGAGAGCTTTTGGTGAATAAAAACACATTTTAAGAATTGATATTTTGAGAAAAGTTTAGTTCCACCCATAGGCAGAAGTTTATAGGGTAATAAATTGTTAATAACATATTTTGAATATATTAGGTGTGATACTTAATATTAAAGAATTTCTACGAGAAGGCGCTACTAATCCTTAGTAATTTTTCGGTGAATATAATTTATGTGAAATTAAAGTGAAATTAAAATTTTTTATTATGTGGAAAATTTCGAATTATGTATTAGAAAGCAACATTTGCGAGAAACGTTAATTTTATACTTTAATCAAAAGAAAAGTGCCGCTGAAAGTCATCGCTTGCTAGTGGTTTCCGTGAATAAACTCTGTCGATTTCAACATGTGAATACTGGTTTAGGAGATTTAGAAGTGGCGAAACGCCTGGGACTGAGTCAGAAGGAATGAAAATGGATACTATATGATTTGAGAGAAAGAGTTTAGGAAAAATACGAAATCATTTTTACATCGAATTCGAAATAATTTTTACATTTACACAATTGTACTATCTATAGTATGACGTAAAAAGCTGTTAAAACCTGGTTACTTGAACTTATTAAACTATTACAGCTGATCGTTATACATAACAATTAATCGCATTATACCGATTATAGAAGCAAAAACGTCCTAAATATGCCAAAAGCTAAGACAAGGTGATTTGTCTGGACAATAACACTGGGCCACATGTTGCGAAAGCGGTTAGAGATACATTGTAAGCGTTTGGCTGGGATGTCCCATCTCATCCACCGTATTCACCAGACATTACCTCTTCTGATTATCACTTCTTTGTCACAGCACTTTCATTAGTATGTATGTGATATTCAGTGTTTTCACCGCGGAATCCTTCTGTTGCCAAAAAGATAGTTAAAGGCAGCGATGGACAATACTTTGATTAAAATAAAATTGTTTTTTTTATTTAAAAAAATAGCTTATTTTTTTTTTTAAATCCTTAAAACTAAGTAGCACACCTAATATATACTTTAATATAACACCCACTGTACAAATGCGGAAAATTCCCAAAATAAGTATAACATTTAAGCACAGAGCGACTGATAGTTAAAATTTAAAAAAGGGAATATACATAGTATTTAGTTTTTTCTTCGATTTTTCTTTTATATCATTAGTCGATTGAAAACGGTGCCTCCGAAGCGATCTTTTGAGCTTAGAAAATATCCAGAAGTCACATGGAATTAAATCGGGCGAATACGGTGGTTGTGGAACGACATGCATCGAATTTTTGATGAAAAAGTCTCGAAGAACCAATGCAGTGCAGTGCAGTGCAAGAAATTGAGTGTTTTGGAAACAATCGAGATGTGACTCTTCTCAAGCATAAATGTTCTTTCAAAATGGTTTGGACCAATCCAAATGAAATTAGCAAGGTTTCTAATTGTCAACTGACGGTTTTTGAGCACCAAATCTTTGATTTCATTGACATGTTGTTCATTGATTGATGTTGATGGTCGTGCGGGACGCTCTTTCAACGTCTACCTTCTTTGAACTGTTTATAACACTTGTAAACACTTTCTAAACATTTCTGCAGAAGAAATTTCATTCCTCAAGCAAAATTTAATGGAACTTCTTTGCTCAATAAGATCAAATATTGTAAAAATCGAAAAATTCACTTTTAGTCGCTCAGAACATACAACAAAACTAACCAAACAAATGACGTACTGACATTTTACACAGATATGAGTGACAGGGCTGCCAACCTAAAAACAAGAAGATCTGCTCGAATCGATGTACCCGCCCAATTTAAATTCAAAATTTGCTTTACTTTATGATCAGAGTAGTATATAAAAAAATCTTATATTCTAGACCTATCAAGTCATATTTTCTTAAGGGGGTATTCTCATGTGACAACTTTGAAAAATCGATTTTTTTTTTCATATTTCGATAGTAAAACCTATCGAAAATATGCTGTGAAAAATTCAGACCGAAATTCCTAGTATTACATAAGTTACAACTCATAGTCGCCGACGCGCCGTAAGCAACTTGTTCTGCTCTTGAAACTTTAAACGCATTTTTCTCGAAACATCATTTTTTAAAACGGTCAGTGTCCTAACAAAAAAACTATTCACCCGATTGCTTTGAAATTTATATATGTTCTTCTACACATTAATAGTTATCGTCCGTACCAGAATTATTTATTTTCGAATATATTTACTTATTTTTTTTAAACGATTTTTAACAAAAAAAACCACGATTTTCGTAAAATTTTTTTCTACAATCCGCCATTTTTTTGTTTTTCAATGAAATTGATTAATTCTGGTAGGGACGATAGCGACAGACCTACTGAACAATAATCCATTCGATTTTTTTATTTTGGACAACATGAACAGCCGCTATCACACTGACCAGTGACCTGCTTTTTTTTTTTTGATGTCTAATTTAATTTAAAAAAAAATATATAAAAAATGCAAAATAAGAAACAAAAAAAATGTTTTTATACAGTTTAAGATATAAATAAAAACATATAAAAAAATTAAAGGGATTGAATTTTATTGTCTTATAAAAAAAAATTCCCTAAAAAGAGGTAAAATTTATGCGTTTACATGAGAATAACCCCTTAAAGAAAAATAGGGTTAAAAGTACAAACGTATTGTGATAATTTCTGAAAATTATTAAAAAATAACAGTGTGAGAAGGCTCGGAACATATAACAAATCCAGGTCTGCATCCTTACTCACTTTTCTATAACATTAACTAAGCATCCTAGGGAATAAGTTTTGCGATCTTTATTAACTTTTCTTATCTTTTATATGAAATATCGGTTTATTGGAAAAATACTGGATTTTACGAAATATTATCGTAATTGTTAAAACCTCTCGTATTTTGATATAATAGCTAAAGATTGATGCTTTTATTTGAGCCAAATTACTACCATAATATCTTATTTCTTAATGATTTTTTAAAAAAGGTTGAAATATGGTATTTTGTATTTTTCAAACCTAATTTTCTCAAAAACGTGACTTTATAGGACATTTTTGTTTGCTAATTCATAATCTACGAAACAAAAAAATCATTTAGAAATGATGTATCTCTTTTTCGGTTGTATTTGTATTGACTTTTTTGATTATGATAATGGGTAATTCTACTGCTGATAATTATGTACGACAAACAGAGCCTAGTATGAGCAGTTTGTTTTAATGAAAATTATACATACATTTACACTACAATTATATTTACATTACACTGCCCATCATTAGATTCTGTCACTTTTTAGAAGCAGCTTCAGTAGAATACGAAAATTGATTTCGACCGTTTGGGTAGTTTTTTTATTCACACCATATACATCGGAATCATATTCTCGTATATGTGTTGTACATCATCTGGCGTTGTTCTCGATTCAATTTCAAAATTGAAGTGTTTTCCCCTAAGTGCCTTGTAAGGTTTGTGAGATTATTCCTCTTATTATAATCCCACATGTTTTGTACTCATTGCAATTTCTTCCACTGTTGAAGCGGAAATGTTGTCGAGTTTTAATGTCGGCGTATCTTCCTTCATATTATTATTTAATTTATTCTCATATTTATAATGGCTAAGTTAAAAAAGGTGTATGTGTAGTGGTAATTAAGAGTCCAATATTCCTATTCTTGAAAACTCAACTTGTACTCGACTAAAATAGGGAAGGAAGGCATAAACTCAACCTAAATTGACTTATAGACAAGTTGATTGGATCGATTTCATAATAAGGGAGACCATCAGGAACTATTTCAATCAGTGCGCTTCGGCATTATGCAGCCGTAATCTTCGAAAATCTCTCTTCCTTCCCAGCATTCTTCAATAGGTGCACTTTCCCAACCTCTAGCATTGCCTCGCCTCGCCTCGTCTCGTCTCGTCTCGTCGTGGTACATTATGCGCCGGTTAACGACGAAACAAATTACTTGCCAACATGAACACTTTGTGGTGCGGCCTTATCACCTCCACATCTCCTCAAAATGGATGCTGTGCTGCCTTGCGAGGCAGCAGGACCGCATCCATCCACATGAGCCACCCGACAAGACTCGTCCGGGCCAAAATCCGGAAAAAACTCTATTTGAATTGAAAACCCGTCGGGTCTTCAGCCGGTGCTGCAGCGAGAAAAAAATTTCTCTGGTCGATTTCCAAGAAGCAAACGCGGAAAATAATTTCCTCATTCACATAACCTTAATACCTCGTCGAGCACGCCACGAAAGTCGCATATAGACGCGTGCAGGTAACCTTTCGCCTCCTTGCGGGGAGCTTACCTTGCCCGCCTTACCTTGCCGCTTGCCCAAAGTTAGCCTATCCGCGATGATTTTCCACGCGAGGTTGCTGCATCTTGTATTTTTTTTATTTTTTTTGCACTGTGCTGGACGTGGATAAATAAACATGAGATGAGCGGCGGCGCGGCGTCACGAGATGCTCGCATTTATCGGCTGTCGGCTTTCGCGATGTGAGAGATCATGAAGGGAAAAGTGATGTCAATGGAGATTGATTTTTCTTCTCCTTCTATTTTACTTATAGAGTCGTCGAAGCTTCCAAATCCTGACAATTTTTTAGGTCACTATGCTGCGGAAAATGAAAGTCGCTGGTAAAAGTGGCTGATGGAGTTTTCTCGGAAAAATCAAACGCAATTAACCTTTGGCACAGGCAACCAGTTTTCTCTGCTTTCCAAGTGGATTGGACGACGCGATCGATCGATGACCACTTGACGAAAGCGAGGATATACTTAGATTTTTTATATTATCTTATCAGTGGACGAGTCACTCGTTGTTTTGATTACCTGGAATTTCTGTATTCTCGTTAATCACCAAAAATGAGAACAACAACCTGCAAAGCATTCACCACATTGCTTTACAAGATTTGTGATGATTGCTTTTTTATTCATAGAAGCAAAACAGGTGATAGAAAAACGTCAACGAGGTGCAAGTGTAGAAGCAATAAATCTTCAGGTTTTTTGCCGATTGGGGGACATTAAATTGAATATAAACACGAACCAAAAGGAGGTCAGTCTATTGAAATAAATATATATACATATATACGTGTTTGTCAATATTTCTGGAATTTAAAGGCAATATTTCTGGAATTTAATTTGTTCATTTATAGTTTTTGTTCGTTCAGGATCTACTACCTATTTTGTTTTAACTCGCGTAATTTTGCCTTTATCTAACTCAATGTATACATATACTATGTATGTATACTAGGGCGCTTTTTTTCGCGACTTTTTTTTCAGTTCCACCTCGAAATTTTGAGGGAAATACCTAAACAAAAATTCCCTGAAAATTGGAGCCCTTAATATTAATATTAAGTGCTCGACCAAGGCGTATAAAAACTTCCCGTATAAAATACACGTAAACTTTAATTTTTTTTTCTTCAAAACTCTACAGCTCAGAGGCATTTTATGGTATAATCTTGGTCGATGATAGCGTTTCTTCAGAATAGAATGGTCTACAAAAATATCCATTGCGGCGTAACCCTAACTCCCACCAGCGAGGTAGTACGGGTTACTAACTCAATTTTTTCATGAAATTCTCGTTTTTTTGCCCGTATCTTGTAAACAACAAGACCTACAGAAAAAATGTACATGACAAACTTGTAGAAAATTCAATTTCCTCCAAAAAGTTTTTGAACACCAAATCGCTAACATTGATATTTCTTGAGATATTGGGCTTTGAAGTTGAGGTAGTGTTTCTACAATTTAGCTTAATAATCCCTGAAAATTCCACACTATGATGTGAATGAAATAATATGATAATAAGAGCTGAAGCATATTCCAATATGAATTTGACCATTGATATGTATAACCATATTAAGATTTCGGGGTTTCTCAAATCAGTAGTATTTCTTTTTTAAAAGACTTATGATCAATTATAACTTCCAAATATTTGAATTTTTAAATTATAAGTTTGTTGTTCGAGCTTAGAGTTGATATACTAATTATACATAGTATTTTGGGAGATGTGTATTTTATGGGATAAAGTTTTGTCAATTGATTCCCAGATATTTCAGAGTTTTGCACCGTGTAATTTCATATCATTTATTTATAAAACCAATCCCAAACACTTTTCGAAATTTCAGAGTCACACTCCCAAAAAACGAGCTATAAAATTAAACCCCAAAGTAACGAATTCCTTAATAAAAGAATTGTCCGCCGGCAGTTCTCAATGAACCCCGAAATAGACAGGCAATTGAACAGTCGGTTCTTAGATAGAACGAAAAGTGTGAAACTATCATCAGGTGCTGGTTGTGGTCAGAAGCTGATTTTGCTGCTTTTTTTCGCGCACTGTCCATCTGAGCCACAGGGCCCCCGGGGTGTTCTTTTATCCGGAAAATCAAAGCCCGTTAAAGCCGCGACATTCCCGGTACTGCCTAATTGTTCGGAATAAGAGCCGTGCAATTGCCGAGATAATTGTAGCTCGCCCGACAATAAACATCTCTCGAAACGCCGAATTAGCCATTAAGAAGTTCAACAACTGTAATTTTACCTGTCGCCTTTGTTGTCCAGGTGCTGGCCTTCGCATTCGCAGGCACCCTGTCCTCTGCAGCCCAGAACTTCTGGCGATTGGAGTTGGATCGAGCGTTAGATCGATAGATACAAATCAAATGCGAAACTTTTTGCTTTGTTTTTGTGGTTTTTTTTTTTTTTTTTTTAGTTTTCGCCATTTCTTTGTTTCGGACTTTTTGGTTTGTTTGGTCGTCGGCGGCGGCGTCAGCGTCAGGGCTCGGACGGAAGGCTGCTTTCAGCGTTAGCGTGGACTTTTGCCGCCGCGCCGCCGAGGTGATTCAACCTGTGTAAGGTTATCCGAGGTAATCAACGTTGACCAGTCTGGCGGAGTTTTTGAATGGGGATTATCGCCAGGGGAGCCGGCCAGCCACTCGCATGAATGGGACGCGTTGATTGGCGATAATTTTTCAATGATTGTTTGCTCAAAAGCTAGGTCAAGCGAATCAGACGGTTTGAATTGGTGCGAGCTCTGCTAATTAGCTATTAAAATATTTGTGGTCACTCCATTCAGATTTTAATATATTGTTTTATCGTTAACGTAACTGTAAAAACAGGAAATCAGCTTAAATCAAAATATTCTAAAGTAAATTATGCAATCATTATAATAGACCAGATGACAATTTTTTTTTTTTATTAGAGAACATCTGTCCGAGAAATTCTGAACATGACCTTTTAAGCAAAAGTTCTCATGTAAAACATTTTTGATTTAATGTCCTTTATTCATTAGAATTGTTTGATTAATGGAAGTTACAAAAAACCATGCAAATGAGATTCATCGGAAAGTATAAATAGTTTAAAATGTAACTAAAATTAACGCAAACTATTTTTCTAGTTTACTAAAATCTCATGCAAACAAACTTTGAAAATTACTGGTTTAAATATATTTTTTTAACATGTTGAAATTAAATATATTTGGGGATGATTTTCTAAGTTTAATTATAAATTAAAATTGGAAGTTCGTGAATTCTAAACGTAACTCAGACGGCTACCCTTCAACCTTTACCTTTGGGGACAGTGAAGGCTCTGATCCTCTGACCATTGCTAATTTTTTTAGTGAACTCTTCAAGACTGCGTTCTTGGATAATAACTGTGATATTAGTTTTAATGATTTTATTCACTTGACGAAGCTTCCGCCGACTACTCTTGTTACCAAAGATCTTTTAATTGACGAAGCTATGGTCCTAGAGAGAATATCGAAGCTCACTAACGGTTTTTCTTGTGGTCCCGATGGTATTCCTTCTTGTTTTGTGAAGAACTGTGGCATGTCCTTTGTTTCTGTTCTTTGTTATTTATTTAACTCTTCTATTGCCTCTGGCGTTTTTCACAACGCATGGAAAATTTCGAATATTGTTCCTCTTTACAAGAGTGGCAACAAATGTGACATTAAGAATTACAGGCCTATTGCTAATTTATGTTGTATCGCTAAAATCTTTGAAGCCTTGATCTGTGATGTTCTTAGTTTTCACTGTAAGCCCTTCTTGGGATCTTTCCAGCATGGTTTTCTGAAGGGTAAGTCTACAACTACCAATCTTGTAGAATTCTCCTCGTACTGCATTCCTGCCATTGAAGCTGGTAAGCAAGTCGACTGTATCTTCACCGACTTTAGCAAAGCCTTCGATAGAATCAACCACAAGATTCTAATTTATAAACTACACCTTCTTGGATCTTACTTGACTAATCGCACACAGCGTGTTATTTTTCGCGGTGTTTTATCTGAAAGCATTCGCAATACTTCTGGAGTACCTCAGGGTAGCCATCTGGGACCTTTGCTATTCATCATTTACATAAATGATGTTGGCTTGCTTCTGAATCATTCGAAGATTCTTTGTTATGCAGACGATGCGAAGATTTTTCGCTTAACCTCCAATGAGTCTGATTGTCTTCTTCTCAATTCTGACTTAGACACTTTTTCTAACTGGTGTTCTATCAATCGCCTACCTCTTAACATTAGTAAGTGCACCGTGATGTCCTTCTCGCGAAAAAAATCACCTATTTCCTTCAACTATACTATAAGTGATTGTTCTTTATCTAGACTTGACAAAGCCAAAGACTTAGGGGTGTGGCTCAACACCAGGTTTTCTTTCGATGACCATGTGGAGGCCATAGTTAGCAAAGCCAATTCTACCCTTCGTTAAACGTTGGTCTAAAGAGTTTGACGACCCTTACATTACGAAACTCCTCTTTTGTACGTTCGTTAGGCCTATACTTGAATATGCCAGTCCAGTGTTGTCTCCGTATTACGCTGTACACATTAATTGTATTGAGTCGGTTCAGCGCAGGTTCATTCATTTTGCGCTTCGCGACTTACCTTGGGTCGATAGACTTTTTCTTCCCCCCTACATGAATCGTCTTAATCTCCTCTCATTACAGACTCTTGAGCAGCGTAGAACTGACTCCGGAATTGCTTTTGCTCGTGATTGTTTGCGTGGTAGGATTAACTCGCCTGAGATTTGGTCTTCATTTTATATTTCTATCCCAACTCGCTCTTTGAAGGACTTCCGTTTCCTCCATGTTCCGTCTCACCGTACTAACTACGGATTTTTTGAATCCATTTCATCGATGTCGCGCGCAGTTAATGAGAACTATTCTAATTTTGACTTTTTATAATTTCTTGTTAACCTGTTAATTTTATTTTGTAGTAGTCAGCTTTTGACGAACTTTTGTATAAATAAAGAAATAAAGAAATAAAGAAATAAAGAAATAATCCTCGTCTAATGCCAATTTTAATATCGAAAAGATTCATTTTGGGCTTTACCTAGACTATAAATAAAATCTAAGCCTAAAATCAGAGCTTTAAAATAATGCATTATTCTTAGAATGCATGACCATACTCAGTGCTACTACAAGTAATGCAAGTAAGATAGATTACCAGTACCATTACAAGTACAGGTACGTCAAAATATTTAAGCACTATTACCAAGTAATTATGAAGTACCAATTCACCATTACTGTACTTCATTTATTTATTTATTTCGCTTAATACAAGCTACAAAACAAACAATAAACTTAAAACTACGGAACATAAACTACGGAACTTAAACTAGAGCTAAAACAAGAAGGAAGAAAAAGGGGGTAAAGACGGTGTAGAAGGGTTCACAATGAAGGTGGGTGGGGTGAGTAGAGGGCACGTTTGAGGGAAACTTTATCTAGATGGAAGTCGAAGACAGCCGTGTTGTTTGCTTTACGAAGCATTCTGGTGAAGGGCTCAAAATGACCATAATTGGTTCGATGACTTTCGAGGCGGAAGGTTGGAAAAGATCTGATATTTCTAGGGTTGGTGTTGAGGGAAATACTATGTAGGAACTCAGGACAATCAATTGAACCCATTAGGACTTGATGGGCGAAGGTAATATCAGCGACATCACGACGGAGGGCAAGGGGATGAAGGTCAATCAACTTTAGACGGTTTTCATAGGGGGGAAGGTTGAGGTCATCTACCCAAGGAAGGTCACGTAACGCGAAGCGGATGAATCGGCGCTGAACCGATTCAATCCTATTGATGAACGTATAGTATCATTACTTAGCATTACTTGGCATTACTTAGAAATACTGGGCATTACGTAGCATTGTCTAACAGCCCTCAGTATTACTCGACATTACGCAGCGCAACAACACCCAATAGAAGCTCAGCATTATTTAAAAATTCTCCAGTACTATTATTAATCGATGGTAATCAGAAATGCTCAGAACAACTTCTACATAATATACTTTTACTTCACTTATTGGAAATGTTGAGAAAGGGATATAAAGTTTTTTTATAGGTTTACATTTTTATAATTCATGTCTCGAAAATCCAATAGTTCAATTTGTTCAAAATTTGAATCTCCTGCAGAGCTGCTGCTCGATGAATGATGTTTAAAAGTGCATATTATATTGAATTTTAGTAACTAAATTTTAGAATATATGTCAACACTTTCTCTACGTTGAACATCTTGAGCAGTGAAATTATCTACTGAATCTATGTATTAGAAGTTATATAAGTTTTTTTTTTTTTAAATATATTTAGCCATAAAAATTCAGGAGTACATATATCATATAATAGCTGCCAACAGCTTTCAATAGCTCTGCTGTTGGCTATACATAGTTCTTTTCTTCCGAGAGGAAGTGCATCGTTAAAGAAAATTGATACAATTTTTGGCATTAGAAATGTTGGTACGATTGTTAACATAAAAATAACCGGACGCGCCTTCAACGCTATACTAAATTTTAGATCAAAATATCTGGCTTGGCTTCGTGAAAAAAAAAAATATCTAACTGTAGCTAAAACCTTCACAGAATTTCCATTTTGCATCGGTTACGTGGATGTTACCGAAATAAATTTACAACGCAGTTTTGCAATGCTTTTAAGACTTGCCAAAGTGTTAAAAACGTTTGTCCTTAAACATTGTTCCTGTAAGTTTGCTAATTTCTGCACTTTTGCGCACCTTTTACAACGATGCAAGACCCATTTGCACCAAAGTGTGATTACCAAGGTTGTCATATTGAACACACTTTTTTCGTTAAAAATAAAAAAGTGTGTTGGCAAAGGATTACAAGTCAGGTAACAAGTCATGTCTTAATTGTATTTTGTTGAGATTTACGGACGTCTTTGAAATGTTAATTTTGAAAATGTTGAAAGATTTTTCACACCTCCAATTTATGTTTTTTTATTAAATAACTGTTATCCACTCACTAACCCTTGCCTAAATAACTTTGCGCATGAGAGTGACGGTGGTGACGAAAGTGTGAAATTTTGGGCAGAGTTTTAGGGTAGTAAACGTGGATGCATTTACATGGGGTTTTTTTTTATTTAGAATGAGTGAATGTGGGGAGCTTTCCGATGGAGTAAAAAAAGTTTACGCTTTTGGGGATTTTGGGGTGGGATTGTCCCATTTGGGCCGTGTGTGATATCAAATTAAAGCTCTTGCTGAGTGTTATTAAAGCAATATTTTTTTCTTCTATAGGGGGGGGGTGGCTGATATTCCTTTTAAGCGCTTTAGCATAATGTTTTACAAGAGACCATTTAAACTTTTTATGTTTAACTGTTACATATATATTTCTTTTTACTTTATAGTGCATTTTATTTACAAAAGTCAATTATTTAAACATTTTTTTTTAAATATATTTTATTTAATATTGTTTCAGTACCGGTCTGTGAATGGGTGAAGAATAAATAACACACTTAGATTGACTAGTATGTATAAAAGTACTAATTATATTAAATTTTATGCGGACTATTTAAGTAGAATTGACACTAAATTTTATGTTAGAGAGATTTAATTAAAATATAATTCTAAAGAAATATTAATTTTAATTTGTAATAAGTAATTCCAATTTTATTTATAATTAGAAATATTAAATTGATGAAAATTAAAAATTAACCCTAGGAGTGATAAATAATATTTTTAAGAATAAAAAAGTTTCTCTCTTTTTTCAATTAAATAAAGAAAGACCACGCATAACCAATTAAAATTCAACTACTCTTTCTAAATAAACGACCATAGAAACTGCGGCCGAAAAGATCGACCCATGTTGATGTATAATTGTATCTGTTAGGGGTCAAATTGAACTCACTTGTACCTACTTTAATGTTTGTGAAGTGAATGCTGAATCAAGACATCGAAATCACCAATCCGATATACTATATTTATTTGCCCCTATACTTAATTAATACTTTAAAGAATTCCAACATACCCTATATGGAAAATTAAAATTATTTTTGTAGCGGCTGTTCGAGATTTCGTCTTACATAAAATTATGTTTTGTATTAAAATCATTAAAATGGAAAAGAAACGAAACTTGCCAAAATGGACATGCAAGAAAATTAACTACATCCATGAAAAGGCCAATTTCTCTTCTTGACTCGCTAATTGCTTTAGATCATTTAATAATAGAAAAACTGTTCAAAGCTTTTTAAAGCTCACATATCAATAAACCATATTTTTTGGTACTTATAAAACCCTCCGTTAAACCAATTTACTTATCTTAGATTTTTTTCTTTTTAAGTGTTAATAAAATTTTTATTGGGCAAAATATCTCACGCTTGATGACTTCATTAAAAAAAATAAAAAGCAGGATTTTGCGGTATTAAATTATATCGCAATGTTGACGAACTTTCGGGTATTCAAAAGACATGAGAAAAAAAATTGTTAAGCAATGGCTATTTATTTGCGAACTATATCATAAATTAAAAAGTCAGTGAGGTATGAAAATTGTATACACTTTTTATGAGGATTTACGTATGTGAGTAAAATGGAATTTTTATTTATGAGATTAATACCATCGACACACTATACTTCATTATGAAGCAGTATTTCATTATGAAGAAAAAGTGATTCTTAATTTCTCCGAAAATGATGTCAAGATGATACTACTACTTGTGAGGTTTTCTAAGCTATCTATTTGCGAAAGTTGTTAAATAATGGACTTTTTGACATTCAAAAGCAGAACATAGAATCAGCTGTGAGCTGATGAAGGTAGTCGGGAAAAATTCGTCAAACGTCAGCTCTAATGAAGTAAAAGGCTGTGTGTCACCATGTCATTAGAAGTAACATCATAATGACGTCTTACTTCGTAATGAAATGTAGTGTGTCGATGGTATTATAAATTAATTTGCTATTTAAAAATATTGAATTATGGAGTGTTTTCAACAAAATTTATAGTTTTTACTGTTATGATTTTTATTTTCAAAAAGGTCAAGAAACCGACAAATATATCACTTCTGATATTTTTTTAAGTCATTGATCACTAGTATTTTATCGGATTTCAATGAGGAGTTAATTTTCCGATTTCAGTGTGAAAAAAAATTCTGAATTATCCGTATTGAATGTTTTTAAAACTATGTTTTCTGTATAAGTCTATACTAATATGTATATAAAGAGAGTCCTCCGCTAGATATAGGCTAGAAATTAACACGAACGAACACTTTTACACTAATTTACACTACTTTTTTATAACAGAAAGATTATTTTTTATGCTTCGGTGGGCTTTTTTGTTTACTTTGGCATACTATATGACAATATAATTTGACACATGACATAACGAAGGAATGTCGAATGATATGACACATGACTTGACATGAACAAGACATAACATATGACATAACACATGGAAGAAGATGAGAAGTGTGACAAAAAAATATATTATTGAATAACAAGTTATACGAAAGGTGTTACGTGTTCACAGTAATATTAAATGTAGTGTAGGGAAATTGGATTTTAATTTGAGCCTTGGTTTGAAGCATTTTTCAGGACAAAACTTTCCTTTCATTTGATTTTTCAAGCACTCTTTTACCCTCCCTGTTAATCATGTTTTTAGTACATTTTCTATGCATACTTTTAAAAGTTGTGCTTTAATTAAGTTTTGCTTTCTTCACGAGAATGATTACATCCGGGCAACGCCGGATAACTCAGCTAGTAAAAAACTAATAAAAACCATTAAAACTTCAGATTTATGTAAACATATAAAATTTGTATCAAAACAGGCTAACAAGATTTTCGTTTCAAAATGTAAACAACAAATCTATGAACTCCCCATACTTTCGAAAATATTGTAAATCGAAAACAAACAAACCAAAACTTGATCTTATTTCATTTGTGATTTCTGTGAAATTTCAAAATAATCGGTTAAGTTTTTTATTTAAAACTAAAAGTAAGAAAATGTCTCATTTATTTAAATCTTAATATCCATTTTAAACTTGAATGAAAGTTTTTACTTATTTTTAAACGTTGTGTAAGAGATGTCAAACGATTTTATTCGGACCCATTTATAAAATTCATTTAAATGAGTATAATTGATTGCGAATGGGTTAAGAAACTCGCCACTATGGGGCTGATTTTATGGCTAAATTTATTGGCGATTGAATTCATCCACTTCCTCTTGGGAGCTTAATATTAAAATTAATGTACGCAAGAAGTTTCGAAGGCGGACTTTCGTAAAGGTCATACACTTCCCGCACCCATTTCGTGAAAAAACGAAAATCGAAGGCCTTCGCTGTCATCAACCTCAGCTCGTTTCATATAGTACATCATGCCCATAATTCGATTATTGAATTAAAACAAACACAGTCGCACACGCGAATAGCAAAAGGCAATTCTTATTTTTTTTACCTGAAAAACTGAAACCAATCAGGAGAGCTTTTTCTTTTTTCCGGCCAGACAGCTCTATGGGATCTGCGGCTGGCACTTACCTGGAAAGAAACAAAAGAAACCAAAATTAATCTCAATTCGGTGAGTCGGAGGATTTTGTTTTCTGTTAATTTCGATTATTGCACAATTAATTGATTAATTTGGACAGATTGAGTGAACAGAGTCCGGGGGTCCGGAGCTCGTCTGAGTTTGATCGATTGCACATTTGTCACGGTCCGTGCACTCACGCTTCCGAAAGGCGGCCACTTACAGGTGGGAAGCGAATTACACTGCCCGGCAATCAATCAATGCTGCCTCCGTTGTGTTGTGTACTTTTAGGAAAATCATTTCAAATTTCATTTTCTAAATGAGCCTGTATTTGACGATGGTATGTTTTCGCTTTCCGTGCGGATGTTATTACAATTTATTATTTGCGTTGTAAGATTTTTGCTGGATTTATTAAGCGATCACCATTAAAATTTTGAAAATAAAAAGTTGCCAACTTAAAGCAATTTATGAGAGAAATAATTATTTAATTCTCACAGTGGCCAATTTTATAACATAGGAAAACATTAAATCCTCATTAGCAATTTTTTCACACTTTTATGATGTGAAAATTTGACGACAATATGTGGGAATTCATAAGTAATTTATAAAATAATTCATCAGTTCTAGTTGAGAACAATTTCCAGAGTCTGGTTCTAGCAAAACATAGAGGTTTAGAATTCTTGTTGTATTATTCACATTTATGACACCAATTTATTTTCAATTATACAATTTTTACAAGTTTAAGACGTGCTTATAACAACTAGTAATAGTTTCAATTTAGTTCAGATAAATAGTTTTGAATTCGCCTATTTTATTGGGTGTACAAATAAGTTTCCGACCTTTTTTACTGAAATAAAAGACATTAGTTCGTGTAGAAAATTAAAGAATATTTTATTCAAAATATGCTCCTTCGGAAGATATAACCTTCTCCCATCGTTCAGGCAATAAACGGATTCCCCGGGAAAAGAAGTCTTGTGGTTTCGAGGCGATCCAGTCATCGACCCATTTTTTCACGTTTTCATGTGAAGTGAAGTGCTGCTGTGCCAGGGCTGATTGCATCGACCGGAACAAGTGGTAGTCAGAGGGAGCAATGTCTGGTGAATACGGCGGGTGGGGTAGAATTTCCCAGTTCTGCCCATCCAAGTAGTTTTTGACAGGTATAGCAACATGTGGCCTAGCGTTATCCTGTTGCAAAATAATTTTATTGTGCATGTTGTCCCATTCCGGTCGTTTTGCAGCTAGAGCTTGCTTTAAAGCCATCAGTTGTCGTCGATAAACTTCTCCCGTAATGGTTTCACCCTGTTTCAGCAGCTCATAATATACGACACCCTTCACATCCCACCAAATGCAAAGCATCACTTTCGAACCATGGATATTTGCTTTTGGCGTCGACGGCCCTGGTTCACCGGGCTTGACCCACGCTCGTTTACGCTTTGGATTGTCATAATGGATCCATTTTTCATCCCCAGTGATGATCCGATGCAAAAACCCCTTCCTTTGTTGTCGTCGAAGCAACAATTCGCACATGGTTTTCCGACGTTCCATGTCCCTTTCTTTCAGCATGTGTGGCACCCAAGCTCCCATCTTCGAAATCAATCCCAAGGCTCGTATACGTTGCGAAACACATTGTTGGGTAATATTCAACTCTTCTGCCAATTGTTTTTCAGTCTGACAAGAGTCCACATCAAGCAATTCTTCCAATTCTGTATCTTCAAATTTTCTTGGTCTGCCTTCACGTTCTTTGTCTCTTACGTCAAAATCACCAACTTTGAATCGTTGAAACCACTCTTTGCAGGTTGTTTTCGATGGCGCATGTTCACCGTAAACTTCCACAAGCAAACGATTTGTTTCCGCTGCACTTTTCTTCAACAAAAAATAATGAAGTAAAACTTCCCGCAAATGTTGTTTTTTTCGGCACAAAATTCGACATTTTCAATTACATGAAAATAATTCTTGTTTACGCATTGAACAAATTTCACTAGTAATTATTCAAGCTTGACATCTAACCTCCGAAAAACATGTATTGCCCGATTGAATAATATGCAAGCAGTGATACTAACGACACCTATCTGAAAAGGTCGGAAACTTATTTGTACACCCAATAATAAAATTATTATTATTAAGACCGTAAAATATTTCCTTAAGATAACACAAAAACCTGTATCTGAATATCTCGAATACTAAGTTGCATTCCAATCCTATCCATTCATAAGAGAGAAAGTGTTTAGGGATTAACTACGAGAGTAATAAGAATTTGACTCAGGTCGTTTGTCTTCAGTCAAGATTTACCCATACATTTATTTTTATTGTTATTAATAACAATTAACATTAAGACCCTAATTATCGCCTTTTGAAAATTTTTATCGTGAGTATAGCTAAAAATTGTATGTAAATAGCGTGCAAACAAATTGTCTTTAACTTTTAGCAGAAGTCAGGCGGTTTTCATGTTTAAATCTGATGTCAAAACAGAATTAAATAATTTTATTAAAAAAAAATTACATTTTTTAGAAATAAAATTGTGAAGAGAAATAATTTATTTTAAGATTTTGACACTTTCAACTAATAACTCAATGTTTTAGTGATAAAATTCAATTTTTTACATTCGTTGAGTGATAAAATAAAAATTAAACACTGAATTATTCTTAATTAGTAGTTGAAATTGTTAACATCTCAACATAAATAATTTCTTTTTGCAATTTTACTATAAAAAAATGTTTTTAGTTGTGGCATTCGGATTTTTTAGTAAAAATAAATTTTAGTAAAAATAAAAGACAAATCACAAACTTGTTTGAAGATATGTACACCTCTACTTTAAGGGAACATTCTCATTTGAAAATACATAAAAGTATTCCTTAACATTATAGAAATGCTGTCCTCAAACCGTTGTGAGAAATTCGAAACAAAACGAAAGTTATAGCTATATATACGTAACGATATATACCGGTTTCTAAAGATTTGGAGCGTCACACAAAAACTTTAAACGCGTTTTCTCGAAACTACTTTTTTTCACCTGGTACCAGCGATATCTCAAATTCTGCTCGATAGATTTAAAAAAATCAAAAAGCATTCGACTCATTAACATAAATACTAGGACATAGACCTTTAAAAATTCATAAAAGTACCCCACCCTCTTTTTTATACACGTACTTTCTCCCAAAAATGGCAAATTTTTCAAATTTTCAGAAAAACAGTTCTTAAAATAATTTAAAAAATTTAAAATACCATTTTTAAAGGTCTATGTCCTAGAAAAAAGTCTAAAGAACAAAACCCATTTTGAATTTTGTCCTTATGTTCTCCAGGAAGACCGTAGGAACTGGTACCAGCTAAAAAGGGACTTTCCGTACAACACCCTCTATTACCGCAAAACATAACAAAAAACAAAATTTTTTTTTGTATACTTCGATGCCTATATATTCATATGTGAAAAAAGGTTTTTGAATAAATGCAATAGGGTTTAAAAGAAAAAATTCCACAAAAAGTCGTTTTTTTGCCCATTTCAAATGAAAATGTCCTCTTAAGGGGACTATTACTTTCTAAATTTTCAAAAAATCGGTTTTTTTTAACGTAAAATCATTCCTTAGTATCAAAGAAATACTGTCCTAAAATTTTATTAAGAAATTCGAAATAGAAACGAA
The DNA here is from genome assembly GCA_949715965.1 of Dysmachus trigonus. NCBI lineage: Eukaryota > Metazoa > Arthropoda > Insecta > Diptera > Asilidae > Dysmachus > Dysmachus trigonus. The sequence goes on along the minus strand of OX454323.1, from coordinate 56,163,052 downwards.
GTTATAGTTGTATTTATAACCATAATATGATCATTTTATTCGATAAAATTACAGTAAAAATACTTTAAACGCGTTTTTCTCGAAATCACATTTTTCAAAACTGGGAGACGTTTTTCTCAAAATCTACTAAACTAATCTCAGTAAATCAAAATTTTTTTTTGATACTTTATATAAATCTCTAAAAAGTTAAAAAAACCACCCCACCTTTTTAGTACAGGGGTAAATTCACCCCCAAAACAGGCGTTTTTTCGAACATTTTGTAAAATCGCGTATAAGGGCCATAAAAATATAAAAAAAATTAACTTTTTAAAGGTTTATTTATTAGTTTTAAGTCTCACGAATTGAATCCCGTTGGAATTTAAAAAAAATTTGTTACAGGAAGGCAGAAAAGTGTCTCCCAAATTAAAATGCATCTTTTGGAAGACCTGCAGTGGTAAAAAACATCTAAAAGTGCCAAAAAAAATGTTTTTTGTATACTTCAAAACTTTCTTAACAATGTATAAAAAAAATTATAACCATAAGGGGGCATCCATTAATTACGTGAGCTCAGAATGGGGGGGGGGGGGGGTCCAATAGGGGAAGATAATCGAAAATCTCACGTCAACTTCAAAAAATATAAAATACTACAGATATTTAAAAAAAAATATTTTAAGTGTTCATTTTGGCTGTTAAAAAAATTTCATGTTTTTATCTATTTTTACTGTGAAGTTTATTTAAATTAAGTAAATTAACTATGGTATACCTGAATGGTTCATTATTTTCCCGAATAATAAAAATAATTGTTGTTTAAAATATTTTTAACTTCAATCTCACGTAAGGGGAGGGGGGGTCCAGGCAAATCTCACCTAAGGAGGGGGGGAGTCTAAACTGATCGAAAAATAGCTCACGTAATTAATGGATGCCCCCTAAATATAATAGTTTTTTGTTTTTTTAATATTTAAAAATTGTCTTTTTTTTCCAATTTAGAAAGTAAAAGTCCCCTTGAAGAAACAACAAGTACTCGAAGAAATAAGTAATACACGGAGAAAATTGTTTAGGATTTTTCCCATTAAAATTTGGTGAAAAATTCTCATACCTTTTTTTAATGAGAAGTTAATTCGAAAGTAGGTATAGAAATAATCATAAGAATCCAGGTAATTTTTTAATGTTTAAATGTCTATAATGTTTGTGACTTTTTATCTTGTTCGTTAAAAATTTCAACAAAACTCTTAATTTTTCTCACACTGCCGAGTTGTCTTTTCTTTAGAACATTGCGTAGCAATTTTTCCAAAAAAAGTTTTTCCATGTAGATAATTCAGTAAATTCTTATTCCTCAGCTTTGTCCCCTTTACTCATTTCAGAGGCCCAATAATTTTACTAAAAAAATTATGATAAATCATTTCAATGAACGAAAGGATGAGATATTTTATAGCTATAGGATAGTAGTGTAGGACTTGGGCTTTCATTTGAGTTACGTTTCAAGTTAATTATGACATTCCGAAATTTTTAATAAAAATTCCAATAATTTAACATTTTTTATTTCTAAAATAAATAAGTTGGGTTATGTTTCTAACATGTGGTGTGATGAGAATTCTGATAAAAGTTATCTTTAAGTTATTCGAAACATTTTTTGTAGAACAGTATAATGTGCAATTATTTTGTCAACTATTAGATACCTTTGGACTTCCAAATTCAATGAAGCTCAAAAATCACTAAAGCACTTAAGTTAATATATGCTGAAATGTTCACTAATACTTGCTTTAGCAATAATATATATCAAAACAAATTTTTTTTCGAAATACGACTGGGAATTACTTTACTTTACATATTTTATGCTCTATGTGAATTTTATTGCAGCCACTACAAATTCATCTGTTATTCGTAAAATGTTAAATGATTACAAAATATTGTAGTAAAACTTTTCTTGTAGCTCATTGTTAATAAAATTTACAAAGGCGTGTTACGATTTCAAAATTCAACAAGAAATTCAATTGCGATGTTTAACACGTGAGAGCGCATCTGGGCAATTTCAGTTTTGCACAAATTAGCATGCGAACAAGCAGACTACAAGAAGACCTTGCACAACTATTTAGTGCCCCTAAATCTTCTTATACAATTTTGCAAGAAAATGCGAGGGAATTCCGAGTGATAACAACAATAGTTATTTCTGTGTTAATCGTGCAAGACAGATTATGGCCAATTTTTCGGTGTCCAATGGCGCGCTTGATAGTGATGCTTGGGACATTTTGGGACATAGGACAATATGGATTCGTTAGCGAAGTCTTGCGATTTGAAGTCGAAATGTGTCACCTAACTGGTCGTTTTGCATGAGAACAGAAAGCCAATCAGATGGAAATTGGCAATGCGATGGTATGGTGTAACATGGCTAATCGGTGGTCAATACTCCACTTTCAAATTCGCCCGGTCCGCCGGTTGAACGGTGAGCGCGTTTAGCCTTAAATACCTACCGGCACCGACGGCCACAAAGCGAATTTACTTTGTCGATATCTTCTTAATTCTGGTCAGGCAATTTATTTTATCGAAGACAATTTCGGAACGGCATAGTGGCCAGTAACATGGCTCCCGCCGACAGATTTTTTTTGTTTTGTTTTATTTTCCGAGCAATTTAGGGCAATTGGAAAGCACCCCGAAGGCGCGATCCTGCCCATAACTACCCGCCCCCAGCCCTCCCGCTCCGGCGAGTATTCGGCTGCACGTGTAATTTACTTTAGCCACCTTGCTCAATACCTGATACTCACGACGTATCGAAATTGCGTAAATTATCCGGCTTTATGGCTTTTTACGCAGCCTACCATAGTAACTGATGTGATAGGAAAATTTATGCTTGTTGGCGCGTCCCCGTGATTCTTTGGCGCGCTCTTTTCGCGGTATACAATTCACAAGCCGCGCGATCGCGACTTACTGCAGGCATTCATTGGCAGTCATTAACTTAAACTGGATTAGCCCGATAGCTGGGGCTGGCTTAAGTGGTTTACCTGCCTCCGTTCTGCTGAATCAGGATTTACTTCTGGATGTACTTCGGGCCGAATAGAACTCTTGCGGTTTTGCCGGACCCGACTTGATCAAATTGCTCTTTACTATCCGCGCTGCAGGCTAGAGGATATGGTCTTTAGTGTGGCGGAAAAAAATAAGGCGAAGGAAGGAAATTGTGTCACAATTCAGCTCTCCGGCGCTACTTTATTGCTCCATTCGCGCGGATGCTGAACGGTTGGAGGAGCCTATTCAAATGGGTTTCGAAATAATAGTTACTCATCTTCTTCCATAGTCCCCACATATAAACTAAGCACCGCCCGGCCGTTGAGTGGCTGTGTAAACAAATTTACGACGTCTGGCCATTGCCACTTCCAATCCCATCAGCAACAATTATGCAAATCGCTTCCTGGTCTGGATGTGGGCGGGATTCGGTCCTAATGGCGAATTAATCACTTTCGCAATTTCATGCAGATTGCGTGATTTAAATTAGTCTTTCTTTGTCTTCCTTCGCTTTCGGGTCTTCCAAAATTAAATTGATTTATTGCGGTAAAGTTTTTAAAATTATTGGCCACAGGAGTAGAAGTTGAAAGAAGAGACTTTTAACGATGCATCTTTATCATATTTCAATTTTGGAAATAGAAGCTAAAATAACCATTTATAAGACCTCACTTGGACTTTCTACAGGTAAGTAAACTTTATTTATTAGCAACTTCTCCTTTTATAGAGAGCTTGTATCTTATATATTACATATATTTTTACCTTTCTTGTTTTTTAAATATATATCGATATAAATCGATATACCAGCCATATCTGTATATGTTTTCCAATGAGACATACAATGTCTATTAGATAATCGGATTAAGTTAAACAAAGGCAAGAAAAATCGACTACATTAACAACACGTAGCATTTCTCTTCAATAGAGGAATAAATAAATCAAAATTAATTGTTAATTTGCAATGTTTTTCGTATCAAAAGCACTTTCATATTATTTTCAATCAAATTGTAAATGGAAACTATTATAATGCCACATTAACATTTTTCATGTCGGTTTATGTTGGAATCTGACAATACACTTGATAAATTAATGCAGCATGTGCCTGGATTTTTCCTTTAATGATCCTTCTTTGTCGAGCTCTCATCAATGTATTTCTCATCCAGACCCATATCATTTCAAAAGGTTATGGGCCTAGCACCTTTTCACTTCGTAAATTTAAAATTGCAATTTGTTTTTTTTAACAGCGATTATATCAATTCAAAATGACAAGAAATATTTTTATATTTTGCAAACCTATTGAATAATTAATTTTTAAGTATTTTAAATTTTTAAATATGTTTCATATAATTTAACATTAATTAATCGCCTTCAGAGAGCATTATAAAAATATTAAATTGACATTATTTCAACAAGAAAAGATTTACAATAACGTTTGTAATTTTAGAACATATAAGATTGTTTGAGATGTTAGGAAAAATGTAGATGTAAGATACCTGAAAGGAAGAATGCCATTTTGAAATTTAGTCCACAATCATCTAACATGAGTTGAGTTGAGTTGATCAATAAAATTAGGACACAATGACTTTCTCAAATAGATTTAGTTGAAGCACATGGATTTCTCCATTATACTGATCTACACCATATCTCACCCAAACAATGTAATATGAGCAATGAGTTATGTTGAGGACCATCTATAACAATACTGTCCATCAGAATCTCGACTTGTTGCTCACGTTTAGCCAATGTGAGAATTCCACGTTTGTTAAACTCTTTTGGCGTTTTACTGAAAAAGATGGTCAGTGCTATCCTAAGATCTTCCTCATTATCGAATTTTTTTTCTTCCAAATGATGAGCCAATGATCTAAACAGGTGGTAATCCGTTGGTGTAAGGTCTGGCGAATACGGAGGATATCCACCCAAGGTTTTAATAATTTTTTCTTGGTTTCTCTAGCAATATGTGATCTTGCATTAGCATGTAAGAAATAAATTTTGTCCAGTTTTCCTTTAAGTTTCTCTGCTACTCGATCAAGCTGCGAACAGTACAATTGAGCTGTCACTGTGCAATTAATTAGTTGTTAAAAGTTCCCAATGTATTACGTCACTGATTCCCCACCATACGCTTAACTTAATATTTTAAGTCAACTTTAACTTGTCGTTGAGACGGTGATAAGTCATGTGGTACCCACACTCCATTTTGCCAAGTTTTTCCTAATTCATGAAGATGGTTAGCCACCGTACTATGGAAGTATCGAAGCTGATCTGCAAGATCGCGTGTAATAGAACGTGGGTCCTCTTCTACTATTTTTTTGTTTTTAATTCTAGATCGACTACTGATGGTCTTCTTTGGTGTGGTTCATCTTTAAGGTCAAAATTGCCTTTATGAAATCGTTGGTACCAACGTTCGGCATTTTCATAACTAAGCGAGTTTTCACCAATCTAAATACATATATTACGTACTGTTTCTGTCGCTTTGTGACCTAGATGGAACTCATGCAATAGCAGTCGAATGTCTCTGCGAGAAATATCCATTTCTCCTAAAAGTCATAAGCTTGTTTTTATATGCGCACACGACATGGACGTTTCTAGAAAATTTTATTCGATTCTAGTAAGTGTTGGACTGATTCATATTTTGACAACCTAAAATTTTCCAAAGGGAAGGGCCAAAAAATCCTTACATCGGGAACTGCATACTTAAGTAACAGATTTTACAACACACAACATCTAAACACGCAGTCACAGCACACAGCAGTCAAGCACGCAGTTTAAAACATTAACACGTTCGCTACCGGAACCCGAGAAAAAATTCTTGTACCACAGACCAGGGGAATTTTTCTTACAATGTGACTTCAATTGGCAATGGGGCTTAAAATATTATATTAAATAAACGAAATAAGCAATTTTCAAAAATGACGCATTTTTGTTGTTTTATAGCCCATTGCAAAAAAAAAAAAAAGGGGGGAAAATTAGTGCAATAGATTGTCATAAAGTGATAAAGTAAACACGTCGCACATTTGCGTCGCCGGGCTCACATACAAAAAATGATACGCCGCATATATGCGGCGCTGGTAACGAACGTGTTAAAACATCACACGCAGGGTCCAGCGTCAGCCATCTAGCACTGCGGCATAACACAACATACATCAAATTGCCATCAGATAAGAACACCACCTAAAACACCTAACCTCATTGGCATAACATTTAAACATCACACATCATTCATTACATCTATATACAAAACTCATTATACGGCAGGTGTCGATTTTCGCGGGATAGGTCTTCAATTTAGCTCAATAATCTATGAAAATTCCACACTACCTCAACTTCAAAGCCCAATATCTTAAGAAATATCGATGTTAGCGATTTGGTGTTCAAAACTATTTTGTAGGAAATTGAATTTCCTACAAGTTTGTCATATTCACTTTTTCTGTACCTATTGTTATTAGATAGATAGGGGTAAAAACCGAGAATTTCATGGAAAAATTGGGGTTAGTGACTCTTACTACCTCGCTGGTGGGAGTCAGGGTTACACTGCAATGGACACTTTTGTAGAGCATTCAATTCTGAAGAAACCCTACCATTGACCAAGATTATACCATAAAATGTCTCTGAGCTGTAGAGTTTTGAAGAAAAATAATCAAAGTTTATGTGTATTTTATATGGGAAATCTTTATACGGCTTGGTCTAGTACTTAATATTAATATTAAAGGCTCCAATTTTCAGGGAATTTTTGTTTAGGTATTTGCCACAAAATTTCGAGGTGGGACTGAAAAAAAAGTGGCGAGAAAAAAGCACCCTAATATATATATTATAATAGATTATGGTGGTCACCAACTAATTAAAATTGGTATCATATTCAAATAATAAAACGTCTGCGCTGTAGTTGTTGATTTTCTTCTGAGGCTCTAGTAGAGAATGGGTTAACATTTAAATACATAAATTTATATTTAAATAAACTTATACATAGAGAAACTCGAAATCGTTAAAAATCGACGGTTTCATACAAATATAATTAAAATGCTCTTTTGAAAACTGATGTTTCGCCATAGATATTATTAATTTATAGTTATTTCTAAACTATCAGATTTTATCTAAGATTTTTGTTTTAAAGCGACAGTTTTAATTACCATAATTTGCCTTTAAAAAAATAAAAATCCGATCTTCAGACTACAGGCTTGTAACGTGACATCAAACATATTCTTGTAGCTTTTCACGTTAAATGTCGGAACGATTAGAAGCCGAGGTCCGCAAAGATTTCAAGTTCCACATATCCTTCAATTTGCATGATACTCGGCCTTCGGTTGCGTCTGACGTTAATTGCCTGGACGATGATGAGCTTTCTTAAATTATGGGCCTGTAGAAATCCGCCTTGAGCGAAGTTTTGACTCGGCTAGGCCTCTACAGCGGCAATGGATCGTGGAACCACCTCGGGCTGCTCGGAGCATGAAAACTGCTTAGAAGCTATTAGAAGAAGAGGAATCTTCGCCGTGAATCGCGCGGTGCTTCACTGTGATGTAATGACAATCGTATCTAGCAGATGGAAAGTCGCATCTTGTCTCTGGCGCACTTTATCAAATCTTCTCGATCAGATGGCGGATGATGGCAGAGACTAGCCAGCTGGCTCGCATGATGCTGATGCTGAGATAATCGCTCACCCCGCTTGGATATTACCTAGTCACATTTAACCCCAAAAAAGCCATTCGTTGAGGTGAATAAATAGAGGTTGCATAATTTTCGTGTAGTCAAACCATCAGTTGCGGGGAACTCGAAGTGCTACTCAAGATGAGACTGCAGCATCCCAGAGCAGCAGTGAAACAAATTAATGCGACCGCTGAATTATCCCGAGTTTAATGCGGATCCGCTTACCGCACTGGTATCAGCAAAGTACCATTTTATATCTTCTTACTATACTTTGGACTCAGCTGAGACACGACGATCGCCTCAAGATGCGCAAAAGATTGTCTTTGGCGCGCTTTCTTGACGATATATCTTAACATGGCCGAGTGAATGGCGGCTAAATGATATGCCTGGGAATTGGATAACTGTAAGAGAGCCATTTTGGCATTTTTACTGCCACTCTGGGTGCCATTTTCAATCTGATAACCGATTCGCTCACCGAAATAGAAAAAAAAACACTCGAGAGGAAGCACGTACCCTTGGGAACGTGTATATATGTACAAGATTTTTGTCGCGAACCTTGGCCTCCCAGACTGACGTGATTGAAGATGAGAAAAGTGTCGGTAGATTTTCACCTGCCGGAGCATAGTAAAATTTATGCGGCAGCACAATGTCAGGCTAATCTGGCGCCGTTTCGGTTCGCAAACGCCGGAGCATGAAATTTAAGGCATTTCGGAAGTGGCGCCTTGTCCAACAGAAGCGGACATGATTTTCACGGCCGTCGTCGCGATGGAAGCGATTTCCATTCACATAGATACTCTCAGCATCAAAAGATGTGCTCCCGAGATTCCTTTAAGATGTCGGATGCCCTCCCCAAGGAGAGAATTTTGTGACAAATTTGCACAGAATGTAGCACCTTGGAATATTTCGGATAGTGAAGGCTGAAGCCACTCAGCTCGTAATGAATTCATGTGAGGTTTCGCTTGTTTTGCATAAACAGAGAAATTGTGTACTCGAGTTGTTAGTTCGTTGAACTTTAAGTGTTTATTTGAGTTTGAATTTGAATAGTTCACTGGTTTGGTTTAAAACTTTGTAGAACAAATTAATTTTCTCATGTAATTTTTTTGTTTTCCAAATACAGCAGCATCAATTTATATATGTATTAGGGTGCTTTTTTTCGCGACTATTTTTTTTTTCAGTCCCACCTCGAAATTTTGTGGCAAATACCTAAAAAAAAATTCCCTGAAAATGGAGCCCATAATATTAATATTCAGTACTAGACCAAGGCGCATAAAGATTTCCCATATAAAATACACGTAAACTTTGATTATTTTTCTTCAAAACTCTACAGCTCAGAGGCATTTTATGGTATAATCTTGGTCAATGGTAGAGTTTCTTCAAAATTGAATGCTCTACAAAAGTGTCCATTACGGTGTAACCCAAACTCCCATCAGCGAGGTAGTACGGGTCACTAACCCCAAGTTTTCCATGAAATTCTCGCTTTTTGCCCCTATCTCATAAACAACAAGAGGTACAGAAAAAGTGAATATGACAAACTTGTAGGAAATTCTATTTCCTACAAAAAAGTTGTGAACACCAAACCGCTAACATCGATATTTCTTGAGATATTGGGCTTTGAAGTTGAGGTAGTGTAGAATTTTCATGGATTATTGGGCTAAATTGTAGAAACACTACATCAACTTCAAAGCTCAATATCTCAAGAAATATCGATGTTAGCAATTTGGTGTTCTAGAACTTTTTTGTAGGAAATTGAATTTCCTACAAGTTTCTCATTTACATTTTTTCTGAAGCTTATGTTATTTACGAGATAGGGGAAAAAAAGGAGAATTTCATGAACAAATTGGGTTTAGTGACCCGTACTACCTCGCTGGTGGGAGTTAGGGTTACGCCGCAATGCACACTTTTGTAGAGCATTCTATTCTGAAGAAACTCTACCATTGACCAAGATTATACCATAAAATGCCTCTGAGCTGTAGAGTTTTGAAGAAAAATAATCAAAGTTTACGTGTATTTTATGTTGGAAATCTTTATATGCCTCGGTCTAGTACTGAATATTAATATTATGGGCTCCAATTTTCAGGAAATTTTTGTTTAGGTATTTGCCACAAAATTTCGAGGTGGAACTGAAAAAAAAAAAACTAGTCGCGGAAAAACAAGCACCCTAATATGTATATCTAACTCTCTTTTTACAAGGTAGATATGTTCCTCAAAAAACTATATAACCATGAAAAAAAATACGATACGTTCCACTTTGTCCAAAAAACCGTGTTTAATCAAATAGAGCATCATATTTAATTGAAACACCTGCATAAGTTTCATTAAAAAATAATAATAATAAAATAAAACGTTATAATAGGCATATATTTTCGATGATATTTTCCAAAATCGGTGTTCTTACTAGAAAGACCTGGCACATTCGCTAACCCTGAATCTGAAGATTTCCGTCCGGTAATAACATTTTGAATAACGGCCATAGGGGGATAAGAAGGGGTAAAGTGCCCCCGCGCCAATTATTACCGTTATATTTTTTTATTGTCAGGCACAAGTAACAATTTTACCAAGTTTTATCCCTTAATAATTAAACCCCAAGGGATGAGAATTAATTTTAAAAATTTCGAACAAAATTAATATCTTTTGAACGCGTTGACCGATTTGGATGAGATTTTGACATGTTGTAGATGTCACCGAGGCGCATCAGAGGAATGGAACTGAAAACTGGATAAAACCTAAAAAACTTTTTTTTTCTTTTTTAACAATTTTGTTCATCCATTTTGAATTTTGGTACAATCACCAACATTTTGTTATAGCTTCCTAACATAGTTTTGTATAACATATATTTTTTCCACATTTCTTAAAACCTTCGTATTTATAATTAGCGGCGTTAAATCCGCTAAATTTACTGATTTTCATGAAAATCGCAAATGAAAATGTGCATGCATACACAAATTGTTTTTTTGATTCTAAATTACTTGACTAATTAAATTTCTGGATTGGGGAAAAACTCCAAGAAGTCTATCGCTGCGCTATAATATAATCAGTGAACAGACGAAATTGCTCAGTCTTTTATCATCTTGTTTAATTTTGTAGTTGTTTAGCTATCAATCATTTTAATGTGTAATTACTTTAATCGTAAATCTACTTTAGGGACAATTTATAGTCCTAGTAACCGAATTAGAGTGTTGAAACACAAGGCATAAAACGTAAGTAATCATCATAAAGTTTCTGAGAGTTGCAAGAAGGATTAGTAAAAGATATTGTTTTAACAAAATGACCCGAATTAAATCCCTGTCGATACACAGCTATTAATACTCGTACTGAGGTTGGAAGAAAAAGGACAGAAAAAGAGCTTATTAACCGGGCGCATAAAATCATTATAACTACTATTTATCCGCCAGAAATGCAAAATAAATTAGTTTACCTTCATGAAAATTAAAACCACATCGGCTCAGTCTTTTTTGGATTATAAAAAGTCTATCAAGCAGCGTTTTTTATGGATCTGGAATTTTTAATTCAGTTGAATTTTCGCAAAGATTTTAAAACTTGCAATAAACGCCTCAAATTGCAATGATTTTTACCTACCCAAACTTCAAATATTTAACTGAATAAATGATTGGATTCATTTCTTCACACAAAATTAATGCAATTAATCCAAATCAATTAAAAAATTAATTAAGTTCAGATAGAAAAATAATCAGATTTAAATTAAAGGCGCCACACTGTAAGAAATTTGATGCACTTTTTAACTCATGTTTTTAAACTGAACTCAAAATCTTTCGACCCGTTGAACAAGTATTGAAACTTTATTCAACCCATTTTAAATTGCATAATTTGATGCTGTTTTGATTTGTTATTCTTGAGTTTGATTCTGCTGCGTTTGAATTTGATTTTGTTGAAATTAATTTGGTTAAAGATAAGTTGGAACTCGTTGGCGTTGATGCTGATTTGGTTAAACTTGATATTGAAGGGTTAAGTATATTTATATAGTGTATATAGTATAAAAATTTATATTGGAGAATTTTTTCACAATTTTAATATAAAATTAGAAAATCTGACATTTTTTATTCTTTATTCAAATAGTGTTTTTAGCAATTTTTGAAATATGTATTCAAACAATTTTCTTAAAAATTTGTTCCTTAGGTGTACGAGTTGAATGAAAGTTTCTTTTATCTCTTCCCTGGGGTTTATGTAAAGTTAGAAAATAAGTTTGGGTTGTCTAGATTGGCTGGGTTGGCTATATTGCGTTTTGCAGTGCATCGATATGTAAATTTCCATGGCAGTTTCATCGATCACCTCAGCTCTTAGAATTTTTAAGTATCATTCGCAAAAAGCGTTGGCCAGGTCATTTACCACGCAGATCGTCACATGGCGATCGAAACAATAGGAAATAACTTTGCACTGTGGGGGTGGACAAATCTCGAAGCGCATGTCCTACTTGTACTACCCGAGCAAGCAAGCAAATAGATTCGACCCATTGGGCAAACACGTCCGTTTAAATGTGAACAATTAAACGGCGGCGGTGCGGTGGTGGCCGGCGAGACCCAGTGCTGCGCTGCAGCCTCTTTAAACCCACTTGCCCCATTCAATTTACAAGACGCCGTCAATTGCGTTTTTTTCAATTTCCACCACGGCAAATCCCCGGCCCACTCGCCTTCAAGCAATCGCACCGGGCCCGTGCAACTGACGTGATGTCTTAAGATCACCGGGAAACAAAAACCCCAGGACCTGTTCGAGGGGAAAACGACGTAGAAGCGATCGCTAAAAGTGAAAAGACATTTCAAATAGTTACCTGCGCGCGCAGCAATCGTACCCATGTCACCTGAAATCCACCGTGCAACCGACCTGATCCGATGACATTCATTTTCCGATGGAGTCTTCACCTGAACGCAATTTACCTATGCAACTCGCGCGGATGCAGTCAATGGGGAATCGACCGAGCGATGACATTGCGTGGTCTACTGCCACTCTTTGACAATTTGCGTGATTAATTGGAATAATCCGGGCACGCTAGACGGCGACGAAGAGAGCCAGAGTGGGAAGGAAACATTTGCTTGGTCTAGTTTTTGTACCTGCGCACAATCGTCGAGAAAAATTGAGGACGCGCATGAAATTGAATGGAAAAATCGTCTTGCCAATTTTTCTCTGTGAGTCATCTGGCTCTGAATATCTGCCCATCTATGTTTGTAGGGTGCGTCTTTTAAGCTGCTAGTTTCTGCCTTTGTTTGCGCATTTCTCGGACTAATCAATCATCTGTCAGCTAATTTTAATTTGATTATGTGCGATGGAGGCGCCTTCCTTGCGGAAAGTAAACGTGCACTGCTCCATAATTCTGATTTATAATTTGAACAATAGAGCTTGGGATCGTTTTCTAGAAGGTCAAAGTCAATAGTTGACACAAAACTTAAATTTTGACTTAAAATACTTTCTTCAAAAGGAAATTCTTCTTTAGCGATAGTTTCATTACAATGAAGAATGGTTAGGTTAGGTTAGGTTGCCGTGGCTGCCTGGCGGCGCACTTAGGCCACAAGGGCCCATTGTGATACCACACGGGGGCTTTTCCCATAAAAACTAGCTAACCTTTGAACCACTTCGTGCCTTTGATGAAGTGTTCAATGTCTCTGATGTTCTTTGAACTCAGATCCGACAAATCATCAAAGAAATAAGCGCCCAGATGTTGGTTTCTGCACATTGCTAGTGCTGGGCATTGGCACAGGAGATGTGTTATATTTTCCTCCTCCTCCTCATTGTGACAACTTCTGCAGAAGTCGTTGGAGGTAACGCCTAGTCTATTGGCATGTTTGCCTACGAGGCAATGCCCCGTAATTACCGCTACGACGCTACTAATGGCCTCCCTCCTGAGAGTAATTAGATTCTTAGACCTATTACGGTCAAATGTTGGCCAGATCTGCCTGGTGGTCACGCAAGTGTTCTCGTTCCTCCACCTATTATCGGCGATCCTTAAGTATGATCGTACAATCTCTGCTTTATGGGAGGCGAGCGGTGTCCCTATCCGCCGAATGATGTCCTTTTCTGGAAGGGTCGTTCCCTGCCTGGCTAGCTCATCCGCTCTTATATTGCCCGGGACATCACTATGCCCTGGTACCCAGATTATGCTAATGTTAACCCCCTCCGCTACTTTATTAAGCAGAGAGCGGCACAATGAAGAATAGATTTAGGTAATTTTTGGGTATACATTTGTTTATGAAAGTGATATATTTTTCCATGAACTGAGATATTTAAGCGTTTGCATTTGAATCAACTTAAAACTGTTAACAAACGTTAATCAATTCAGGTAATGTTTTAAAAACTACAAAGTTTTAAATACTAAATATTAAGAAAATAACTGCTCCATCCGAAACAGTATGCAAAGATTGGTTTAGAAGGCTTAAAAGTGGTGATTGTGATGTTTATGACAAAGAACGGCCAGGTCAACCGAAAAAATTTGAAGATGAGGAACTAAAAGCGTTATGGGACGATAATTCCGCCCAATCGCTTAGAGAATTAGGTCAACAACTTGGAGTCGATAAATCAACTGTATCGCGACGTTTGCATGCCAAAATACAAAAAGAAGGAAAATGGCTGCCCCATCGACAGTGCTATTGCGAATCGGATAAACATCTGCATTTCCTTACTTGCAAAACAAAGAAAGAAGATTTTCTTATGGCGTATTGTGATCGGAGATGAAAAATGGATCTATTTTTTATTATTATGAAACAATCACCGCTGAGCGTTATGAACAACAGTTGGAGAATTTGTACAACAATTTGATGAAAAACAAACCATCAATTGCATCGAATCGACGAAAAATGATCCTTATTCATGATAACGCTCGGCCTCATGTTACTTTGAAGGTCAAACAAAATCTGATGGAGTTTGAATGGGAAACCCTTCCCCACCCAGCGTATTCTCCAGACTCGGCTCCATCAGACTTATTATCTGTTTCGGTCGATGCAGCATGATTTAGAAGACAGGCATTTCAAAAATTATGAAGAAGTCCAAAAATGGATTGCTGATTGGATAGCCTCAAAGTATAGAGCTTTCATTCGCCGCGGAATTCAATTGTTGCCAGAATAGTGGGAGAAAGTTGTAGCTGCCGAAGGCGCATATTTTGTTTAAAATCATTACAATTTTTATCATAGAAATAAACTGTTCTGTTTAGTAATTTTCAAAAATGTTACTAATTATTATAGAGTAAGTTTTACTTTAGTCGTTGTAAATTAGGTGTGTTCCTAAAATAGCATTTTCTTTGTATAATAAAGCATTTCTTTGTATTAATTCGGAGTAACTACTCCGATGTATTCTTTGGAACTCAACTCTACGATGTTTAATTTACACCGAAATAAGTTAATACAATATTCGACTAATCGTTTTTTTCGGTTGAGTGTACCTCTTAACTTTGTTTAATTTTATTCTAATTTAGAATATTGATTTTAATAAACGTTGTATTGTTTTTTTGACTTCAGGTCTTCAATATCTTCATCTAAGGTATACCGTCGGAAATTTTGGTGTACATCTTAAATAAACACAATAAATTGTGATTAAAAGCTTAAAGACGTCTAACAAGGAAACGTTCTCAGGTGTGTCTTACCGATTTTGATGAAATTGAAATACGTTATAGAGTATCGAAAAATAAGAGACACGTATTTTTTTTGTCTGCGGATACGCACATTTAGGGGGTACTTTTATTTATTGTTTTTTTTTATAAAAATTGGTTTATTTTTCAAAAGTTTGTCCGCCATTTTGAGTTTTTTAAATTTAACATCAGATTCGTAATCAGCAACTCCAAAAACCCCTTAATACTGGTTTTCACGAAAAAACTGATGTCTGAAAGAATATACATCATTTACGTATTAGTGCTAGGGGTTGTTTACCCCCTTGAGGAGATTTGTTTAAGAAAACGCAAAAACAGGTCAACTTTATTTTTCAAAATCGTTTGTAAAAAAATATTTTTCAATGATTTTTAACTAAAAATGGTATTTTTGTGACGCAAGAATATAAAAAAAAAATCATTTTTCTGCAATAAAAAATAAGGGTTGCCACCCACGGGAACCAGATTACTTACAAAAGGTTAGTATATTTCTGAGACATGATTTCCAATTTGTTTCATTTGAAAAAATTCATTAGAACTTGAAATATTTAGGAAAAACTGTTTTGAGGGGTAAACTTTAGGGGTGGTTTTCACCCCCTAAATGTGCGTATCCGCAGATAAAAAAAAATAAGTATCTTTTATTTTTCGATATTCTATTACATATTTCAATTTCATCAAAATCGGTGAGACACACCTGAGAACGTTTCCTTGTAAGTCCTACATGTAAAATTACAAAAATTTATTTATTTGCGAAATATAAATGGAATGAAATACGAATAAAATCATATTTTTGGTACATTTTTTTATAAAAATGGAATTTGAGACTTTCGAAAGGTAGTGTTTTGAGGGAAAAATAAACGTAATACTTTGATATTACATTTCATTCATTTTTTATATTTATTGTGTCTAATTTGAGACTCAAATAATTATGATAGTGCAAAAAATTTGCTCATGAATCTTGAATGCCATTCAACTTGATTTGGCACAAAAAAGGTTGTAACTGAAGCGAATTATTGACCTATATTTTAAAAAAATTTAGCAAAACCTCAGTCTGAAGGGTAAAATTCAAAAATTTAAATTTGGATTACACTGTAATTAGGCTATGATCTAAACTTCATTAGGTATTGTATGCTAGATATTACCGAAAAATCCCTTAGGCAACGATCTAATTTAAATTTTTTGTATATGAAAACCACATTAGTTCTATTATTCGAATGCAAGGACACTTCGTTAACAATTCATCATTTTACTGGACTGGACACAGATAGAGTTAATACTAATTCATCTTTGTAGTCCAAGGCTTAAAAAATAAACGCGCAAATATTTTGGATGTGGGAAAAATAGTCAAAATTGTAAGTAGGTACATTTTGAAACGTTCAACTCAGCCTTATATTAATAGAAATTGGAGTTAATTAAATTAAGCGTATAGCAGTAATTCCTATAAAACGCAATCTACTTGAAACAAGACAACAACATTAAATTGAGATACCGGCTCAAAATTGGGTTTAATTCAATTTATCACACCAGCGCGAATTTCGGTTACGCAATTGGTTACCTCGGTAAAAATAATAATTGCCAGCTTCACACTCGCAGCCAAAAAGTGTTAGCATCAGAAATGCCGACAGAATCACATGGACCAGATTTAGAGCTGTTCCATTTATTACGTGAACGGAAATTACACGCCATAACCCGCGCCGGGTTCCCGAGACTAATTAAGCATTTGGCCCAATTTGTTAACGTCATAAATTTTGGAACTAAACACACAATTGATGTCATTATTAGCGACTGGGAACAAACCGCAGCGCGGAGATGATTAATGCCAATCCGCAGGCCCAATTAGTCCAGAGGTAAATGAACTGACATTGAATTTGCGGAGTAATTACCCACTGACGCGCGTTCGGGGGCATCATGAACTTCACCATTCGACCAAAAAGCTTGACCACTCCAAGTGCGAGTCGCCTTTCTTACAATCTCTCAGATCGCGAGTTTTTTTTTTCTCATGATTTAAGGCACAAAATTCGCGGCTTCCTCCGCCGTTAATTCAAGGATAATTGCCGCATCAGCTCTTGGAAAGCTGCTACAGAATTTATGAGTTTTTTAAGAAATTGTTCACTTTGTAAACATGAAGTTAAAATCTTTAAAACTCAAGTAATTACAGTCAAAATTTTATTGAAAAAATCTTTTCTATGTGAAGTAAAATTTTACTATAAACATAAGTGAAAATGCACACATATTTACAAATAGCGAATATTGTGTTTAATTTTACAAATTTTTGTATACTAATTAACTACTTTATTTATAAAATTCATATCGGTGCATACTTGTATATGTATATACACATATGTATGCTGGATCGGTCGCACTTCTCACCATAGCACCAGAATTACTCAAAGGTATCGGCAACTGCCCACAATAGCTCAATTGGAAAGAGTATCGAAGTGCCAATTGGAAGATCGAAGGTTCGATTCCTGCCAGTGTCCGGCTCGACGTTTTCGAGTCATTCTGACATATATAATTTCATGGAAAAATTGGGTTTAGTGACCCGTACTACCTCGCTGGTAGGAGTTATGGTTACGTCGCAATAGACACTTTTGTAGAACATTCAATTCTGAAGAAACCCTATCATTGACCAAGATTATACCATAAAATGCCTCTGAGCTGTAGAATTTTGAAGAAAAAAAATCAAAGTTTACGTGTATTTTATAGGGAAATTGTCGAGCACTTAATATTAATATTAAGGGCTCCAATTTTCAGGGAAGTTTTGTTTAGGTATTTCCCATAAAATTTCGAGGTGGGACTGAAAAAAAAAAAAAAATTGTCGCGAAAAAAAGCACCCTAATATACATCCTTAATTTCCACATAAGCTGGTTTTTGTTTTGCGTCTATTCAGAACAATAAAAGATTTTGTATCGAACGGAAGCAATAATATTTGTAACTATCATGTTTTTTTTGAATAAAGTTACAAAATATGTACATTGTACATACATTGCATATGTATACGGGATCGGTCACACTTCTCATCAGAACATCACAATTATTCGAAGGCATCGGCGACCGGCGACCGGCGACCGTACCTCAGTTGGTTAGAGCATCAGATCCGAAGGTCGCAGGTTCGAGCCCAGCCCGTGTTCGGCTCGATCTTTTCGAGTAATTTCCACTTCTACCGGATATAACTACTATCGGATATAGCGACGAAATTGTTTGGTCCCTGCAGTATCATTATTTATAATTTCTAAAATTCATGTTGGTACATAAGAATGATCAATATATGTTTAAAAATACACATTCTTTATATCTTTTGTAAATGCTCACCATCGAAAATAAAATTCCACACAATAATTTCTTCCCGGAAGAAAATCAAACACGATTGAAAATGCCTAAAGCTCGTTATTGAGTTTTTCTCGGTTTAACTTTTATTTTAGATTTTGTCGGAAAGGTATAAAAAAAAAAACTTTAAAAAATCTTTTGCATTAAAATTCCTTAAATTTTTAAATATTTCATTGCAGTTATTAGAGTAAATTTAACTTGAAAACGTCTGATTTTTCTTCAAGACCAATGAACTGGTATTTTTTATGGAAATGGAGCCTTTTTTAAGGTTTTAAGCATTCCATTCAGACAGAATTCAGAATAAAAGTAACATAACCACTGAAAAATAATTACAAACCTTTGTGAAATTTAACGCAATATTATTTATTGAAATTAAATTGGCTCTGTAAAATCACACACTTAAGTAAAATATTTCCGTTAACATTTAAAAAATGTCAAATGGGTGTGTAAATAGGATAGGTCTTATATATAAAACAATTGTTTTCTGATTTTTTCTAGGAACATTCTTTGAATATATTCTATACAGCAACAAATTTTCGTATAGAGAAATAAGAAAATTGGTACTTTGAATAAAGAAAATATTATTAAAAAATCAAGTTTAAAATTTATGAGTTAAATAATATACGTATTACCAAATAACTTGATGAGATGTTTACAAACTTTACATTATTTTTCTGCTTTTTTTTAAAGGTTACTTTGAAGCTCTTGGGAAGATATTTAAACACCATGGATGTGAAGTTTAGAGAATAGCTTTAGGAATGAAATGAGTCTTATTTATTATTTAGTTTGCGCTTATAAAGTTACTTAATTGTGTGAGTGGATGGCTACTTTCGCAAGCTCGCGCGATTACAATCAAGTATCAATCGTTTCATACGCTTTTAAAATGTCAATGGCTATGTATCTGAATGTTATTAATAAAATTTGGGAGAAAAAAACAGATAGTCTATTTTTCGTATATTAGAATTAATTAACAGAGAGCCCCAATAAAATTCCAAAACTTCGATTTTAAGAACCGCACTAAGATAAATATTTTCGCTAGTCGAGCTAAGTAATAACTCTTAGAAAAAGGTAACTATTTCCTACTTTAAGACCCAATATTTAGGTTTGAGTTATAGATTTTTCGATTCTGTTATAAACCTTTGCCATTTTATACTGATTTTAGTTTTTAGTCCACTGAAGTGTTAAAAATTGTGTAATGTCCTTCTAGACATCTTGGGTTTTTATTTGTCAGAATCATGAAACAATTGCCAAATTCTTTCTTTGTATACATTTAAACTGGGTCTAAAAGTAGTATCTATTTTTCACTGTTCTACTTTTGTGTCCAAAAAAACTCATATTTTTCAGATTCCCGCCAGGACAATTGAAAAGCTACTTACTCTGTTCGGCCATTAATCAAATGACATAATCACCGGCATTAGTTAACTTCTTAAGAAGTGCTGACCACGAAAGTATCTCGTCTCAGCTCTGTAAAGACAAAATTCTCAG
Source organism: Dysmachus trigonus (assembly GCA_949715965.1). Lineage (NCBI taxonomy): Eukaryota > Metazoa > Arthropoda > Insecta > Diptera > Asilidae > Dysmachus > Dysmachus trigonus. The sequence continues at coordinate 56,143,050 of OX454323.1, read as the reverse complement.
CGACGCTGCTAGTCGAGGAGAATTCATCTTGTGGCGTAGTTTTGTCCCAACAATTTTTGGGAACGGCTGCTGCTGTGAGAACTGCCAGATTTGGAGGTATTACTCAACGTAATTAATTGAGTGTCAAAGAAAACGCCGTGCTGTCGGCCAGCTCCCAAAATTACTGGGAGCAACCTTGTGTTTAAGAAACATGCCACGGTCCATGGACCCGCCGACAATAAGGAAGCTGCGCTGGCGGACAAAAGAATTTTTGCGGACTGTGTCGGAGCGTCCATTCATAGGCGAAAGTGAAATCTGGGTGCAATTCAGAAGCAAGCGACTGTGAAAAGGAAGAGTGGATGTCACTCAAGCAGGCTGGCGCTCCGACTCAAAAGATTCAGAAGATTTTCGCGGCTATGAAGTCTCATCTCAAGTCCAAAGAAGTTTGACATTGGAAGATGTAGCTGACGCGGAAGAGGCGTTGCTTATTGTTTTCCGAATTCTTGCTTTTGTACTTTCTTACAACCTTTCTTAGAGGGAGGATCTTACCGAAAAGTATTGAATATACCAACAAGGCTTGTACTTATAATATTTTTTAGAAATTTAATAGCTTTGATTGTTTTCACAAAAGATTGTAAGAAGGATGGTGAAACTAGGGTCAATTATTAACCTATTAATGCCTGAATAACAAAAAATTGTACGGCAACTTCGACGCGCTAACTTTTATCGAAGGGGTGGTCAATTCTCATCGATACCAACTTTTCTAGACGTATTTTGAGTCGCCCGACACGATCCAACAAAAAAAAAAGTGGAAAAAAATTATTATTATTGTTTTTGTGCAATATTATGTAAATAAATACCTTTTTTACGTAATTTTTATTCGAAAAACGACTGATTTAGTCGGGAAAAAGCTACTTTTTATGCAATAAAGTGCATAAAACGTGTTATTAGGACTTAAACTTCAAAAATATGCAGGCATTTAATCAGTAATCAGTGACCCCAAAAACTCCGAATACCCAATTTTTTTTCGAAGAAATTGAGAATTTTGCCAAAAATTAATGAATTACGAAAATCTGATTTAAAATTCGTAATCAGTGACCCTAAAAACTAGTGTATATAGATTTTTGGGAATAGTCGAACACAGTGAGATAAAAAAAGTGATCGAAAGTAATGCAAATATGCGTTACATTGTTGCAATTTTTATGCAGCCTAATATTTTTAACGAAAAAAATGCCTGCATGTTTTTGAAGTTTAAGGAGAGGTTCTCATCTAGAATCTTGAAATTTTCGATTTTTTTTTTTTTCATATTATTAAAGTTTAATATGTCTAGAATGTTGCTTTAAAATATTTAGTTGATCCGAGCACTGGAACGGATTCTACAGCCCATTGATTGTGGCGGTGTCATGATCGTAGTGGGGCGCTCAGCCTGTGCCGTGCCGTTCAATCACGATTATCTCGGAACTTTGTTTTTCAAGATTTTTCAAATTTGCGTACAAGATAACTCAAAAACGGTTTAACCGATTAACTTCTAGTTCCGTGCATATTAAAGTAAACAATTTTCTTCATAGAAAGAGCGGAGCACATTTTGAAAATTGTAACATTATCTCCTTTTTGTAAGTGATAAACTATGAAAAAAAACGGCCGAAAACGGCCTTAAAATTTCAAAATCGCGCCATTCCGTCAATTTTAAATTTTTTTTGAAAGTCGTCCGCTCTTTCTGAGACAAATTTATTCTAGTTTATAATAATGTCATCATTATTTGATTTCAGACCAATCTGCGACCCCTAAATTGTACGCAGCTGGGCCATTTTCGAAAAACATGCCTCCGGAGAAGTTGAATAACGGGCGCCATTTTGTTTTTTTTTTGAATAAAAAAATTTTTTCGTACAGATAAATATACAATAAAAGATAATGCCAAATATCATTTCCCTATGTCTTGTCATTTGCCTTCAAAAAAATCACGAACTTTACCTACTTTTTGACGTTCTAGATGAGAACCTCCCCTTAAGTACTAATAACACGTTTTATGCACTTTATTGCAGTAAAAAGTTGCTTTTCCCCACTAAATCTGTCGTTTTTTCGAAAAAAATGACGTGAAAATGGTTTTTATTTACGTAATATTGCAAAAAAACAATAATAATAATTTTTTTTTCACTTTTTTTTTTGGTTGGATCGTGTCAGGCGACTCAAAATACGTCTAGAAAAGTTGTTCTCGATGAGAATTGACCACCCCTTCGATAAAAGTTAGCGCGTCGAAGTTGCCGTACAATTTTTTGTTATTCAGGCATTAATGGGTTAAAATATTTTTTGCAAGTAGTTCCTACAATAAGAGATAGAGGTACATGTACAAGTGTTTATTATTATTATTTACATTAAAATATGACGTGGTGAAAGCATCTAGTTTCATAAATCTTATCAACTTTTCAAAAGTCGATATTTTATTTGGTTCTAAAATAATTTCCTGTACTATCCAGTCCTTTTTGGTCTCTTTAGAAGAAAAGTTACAAAAATATTATGTACACTGTTGTTATCTATTAATTCCTTAAGGGACGTTTTGACATATTTTACGTGTTTTTTCAGTTTAATGCAAAAAAAAAAGGTTTAACAACTTCCGGAGAAATTTTGGGTATTGGTAAACCGGTTGCCATGTCTTTAGTTTTTTGGGCACATTAACTTATTAAAAATTCTTTTCAAATGTGTCAAATCCATAGTTTATTAGAAAAAATGTATAATTCGATTGCGAGCAATTTGTTCTAGAACTTTAACAATTTAAAATTTTTTTAGTATCTAGTCCGTAAGCTAAAAATTTAAGAAATAATTTAAATATTAACCTTGCTATATAACAATGAGTTTTACTCAATAATGGACAGCTGAAAGGAAGCCGCTGAAACTAAAAACTTAAAATTTTATAAGTTTTTCAGTTAAAACGTAATTATTTTTGGCTAATTTGGCATGCTTCATTAATATTAAGAGTTTGTTTTTATGACAAAAATATCGTATATTTTGGCATTCGCCAAGTATACCCTTATAATTTTATTATTTCGAAGAACTTTTAAAAATTTTATAATCTCTTGTTCGAAAATAGAAATAAATTTTTAACATAATGAATAATGAAAGCAAATACCTCCATGTAAGGTATTTCAGACATTTGACTTTGAACTCAATTTGATATACGCTGCTCTTCTTCCTTCAATAGTTTCTTTTAGGAAAAGACAACTTTTTAGCAGATATAGATAAGCAATATTATGAAGTTTATTTACAAGTAAACATCCGCTCTTTGTTAAGACTTTATGGTAAAATTACATTTCCGGTGATTTTGAAGATTCTTGCCTAGAGGCGACAGTTTTTTTTATTTTGTGAAAAAATAAGTTTATTCCTCAATTTCAACGACATTATTAGGCTTCACAATTATTCAATTTATTAGAAGAAAAGTTAAATAAATAGTGCTGAATATAGATGCAACAAACTACGAAAAAATTCATCTGATGGTTAGCAATATTCTATTAATTCCAAAAAATTGAATCATAATGTTTACATTAACGATGTAACTCAGTCAAAGTTTATATTAAACTATATACATAGAGTTTTCGGTATGGTATTTTAGATATAGAGTTTCAATTATATAAGAATACCATAGAATTCGAAAAAAGAACGATTTTACTTTTGAAATTCGATCTATAAATTATAACTATTTTCGGGGGTGTAATTTTAGAGTACTTGGATAGAGTTCCGAAAAGTTCATTTAATCGTTATCCTTATAAAGATTTCAGTGTATCGCAACCGTTTTGATGATATGACTTTTTTTATTCTCTATTAATTCTGCAAAAGTTGAAAAAGTAAAGAAAAATTATTCTGACAAGCACGCATATATACGGATATATTTCAATTGCATCATAAGCACATATTCATTTACAACGCAAATGCCTGCTTGCTATAGATACCCGAAAATTACTTACTAGATTTTTTCCCTGCCTTCTATTATTTTATTATCTTGGCCCAATATTATTGTTTCGCATTCGGAACTTACTGCTTTTTGAAACTTCATCCAATATAAAGCTTAGATTTGGACGGTTTCTATTAAAAAACATATTTTAATAAATAACAAGATATCCCGCAAACGCATGTTTACTGAGAACTTTGTCTTAAACTTTCTGTGTCATACGTAATATACGCGTCCAGACCCAGATCAAGAGATTTTGAAATATACTCGACAGACATTTTCCTAGATTAAAAATGTTGAATTATTTGGATGACGATTTTTGAATGTCTTTAATTTGAACGGGGAATGTCAGTGTTTTTGGAACGGTTGCTATGTCCGCACCACGAGCTGTTATGTTAGCTATCATTACCTTTATCAAAACGGGCTGATCTGTGATTGCCACGCAACGGAGGTTTGGAATACACTTCAATGTTGCTAGATCTTTCACCCCCTGATTATTTCTTAGGGTTATCCGATAAACTAAAGTTTTTATTGAAAACACATGAACCTTGAAGTCTTACGCAATACAATAATGAGAGAAATCCAAACTAACCCATGAAGAAATTTCAACGGTTGTTGCGCTAGCGCATTGTAAAGAATGTCGTTATTTGAGGGATGTGATTTCTGCCATATGATTTGAAGACAGGATTTCTTTGTCTATTGGTTTTTTCAACACTGAGAGAAAATCATTGGTAAAAATAAACAAAATCGTAGGTTAAAAATGTGCCAAACGATGAAGTTGGTTCTTTTAAAAAAAAAATATAGTTAATTTTATGATATAAGATCTTGAAGAAGTAAATTTTTTACTAATTATTTCTCGATTAACTACTCGATATTTCTGTGAGTAACTGAAAAACATTTCATCTAAAAATATTGATTTTTAACGCAAATATCCTCAGTAATGTTGAAAGTACAGCTTTGAATTAAAAAAGAAAAAATGGATTTGGTTGTAAAATTCAAAAAACCATCATACATTTTTTCCGGATCCTATATAATCCTCGATAAATAGTCATTAAAAACCCATCTGCTGCACCGCGCTGGTGCAGAAAGGTTATGAATAATAAAAAGAAGAAGAAAGAAGAAAAATGTATTTACACTGTTAACATTAATATTTATCTTACAAACTTAATTCCAAATTTGTCTCTTTTTCATAGTTTTAAAATCGATTATTGCCAAAAATTTATGATCTTGTACAACCGGAAAGATATTCTCTCTTCAAATACTGTTTCTTTTTTGCATATCGAGGGTTTATTTTAAAGGCATACTGTAAAGTCGCTTGAATGCCTCCGTTATATTGAGTTAAGAAAAATCAGTGGGAAAAAATAACGCTAAAAAAATTGCGTCACAGTATCGTGTCATTCGCGATTATGCGAAAATAAATTGTAAGTTTAAAAGCCACAAAAGTTCAATGCCACAGTGATCGCCCTAAGTGCAGATTTCTGTATGATCCAAATTTAACCAGATGATCTCACCGTTAGATCGATAGGTTATCTCAAAAACAAGGTACACAGAATGGACGTAAATCTGTTCAGATCAGTGCATAATCGTGGTATATACTTACAGAAATATCAATTAATTTTTAATCCAATAAATTAATCTGTCCACGAAACCCGTTTCACAGCGACAACAACAACGACGACGACGACAACAACAACGAAACGGCCAAGCAAACTCGGAGAAAAATTCCCCTTTCTCTCGGCGATCTTGTCAAGGTCTTAGTGGATACAGTCGAGCACGATCACAGTTTCTTCGCTATTTGTCACCGCTTTGGTCACCTTCTTCAATTTCTTCTTTAGCAACTAGAACAGTAGCACAATTACTGGAGTGATAAAGTTCCTTAGAAGTTTCTGCACTCCGAATTTAAGAATTATAATAATTCGAAACTTCGAAACAGTATGATCACTGATCGCGCAAGATATTCAGATATTCACAAAATTCACTTTTTCGAAGGGAAACCGTCGAAGGTGTGGAACCGAACGATTCGCGAACTAAAAGTGATCGGTCTCAGAAGTGTTATCAATTCGCGATCACACCGCTGCGCTCGACTTAGCGAGCTCTACAGGTGTAGAAGTGATGACTTAATCAAATCTAGCCCGCAAGGTTGAATGAAAAATATTTTGAACTATTCTTCTTTTTCATTTTTTTTTTTTTTTTCGATTAAATTCACTGAAGGACGCGCGGCGAAATGCTAAAAATCCATCAAAGCAGAAGCTGTGTCTGCGCCCGGTAGTAAGCACATAAAAAGGAAATCGTAAACAAAAGACGTTATTCACCGCAGATCACTCGGGGCACTTGAGATATGCTAAGTATCCGGTGAATGGCAAAAACCAAACAATCTTGGCCACGATGAGGAGCAACAAAAGAAAAAATTATATGTTAAAGACCACCAGTTCGAGCTAAGAATATCTGACCGGATCACGATGACCTTTTAAATTTTGAACACCACCAAGAACTGCATAAAGTCTTGAGTCTGAGCTAAAGACTAAGAAGCACTTGAAAAGGTCACACTATGTGGCTGGTGGACGGTCGTACAGACACGGCTTTACTTTTCTCACAAGGCGCGTTATGATCTTGTCAGGTGGCACGCTTTGAGCCAACTAAAGTGGAAAGCAGCTCTTGACGGAGCTGCTAGCGCATGTTATTTTCCTTTAAGACTTCTTTCTTAAAGCTGCAAAACCTTAGCAGTTTGTGGATCTGGAAGACTTGTTTGCAGATGGAGGTAGCTTGACTCGATACTTTGTAGCCACGGCGACCCGTTCATCGGGGCCTCTAACCGGCTTTGCTTTCCTCCGCTGAAATTTAATCGACAAGAGAGGAAGTATCTTACTCGCAGAGTATAAGCTTTGAACGTCTTAGGCAAGATCTAAGAGAGTTTGAAGAAGTTGATGGGCTTCTTCCGTCTTCGACCGTTACTGGAAAATCGCTTTCCAGTGCAAATTAGCTGAAATTATGTACAGTGTTTCGTCTAACCGATCCTCTCCACAGGTCAGCCGTAATTCTTGCGAAGATATGACCGTGCTGCTTCTTTGGCTGAAATGTCCAGTTGCCACCGGTTCTGATGCTCATCTTTCACCTTTTAGATGATGCTATTAAAATTTGACAATAAAAGCTATTTATGATGAGTCAACAGTCGACAAAAGAAGAGAATGCTGCCAACAATGTAGCACTGAATAATTTCCTGAAAACTTGTTAGGCATTTCTAAATATGAACATTTCTCTTTATGTCCAAACAAAGAACAATTTTATTCTATAAATATTTAAAATCTTCAACAAATAATGGCTGACGGTCAAATAATAATGCGTTTTTGTATATCCCAGTAATAGGTTTGAATACATAACATTTATTTTAGAAGAAAACTCTCTTATATTACTAACTAAATCACACCATTGTTGAGATAATTTGGATTAATACGATGACTGTTTAATAAAAATTTAATATGTAAGTGGATAAGTTTATGCTTTTACTGCAATGAACAAAAATGAATTTCATTGGTAAATTAGTCGCTTGTTTTTCATTTGAATAGAAATTTACTTTTAAACAACCCTCGTATTATTGCATCAAATCAAAACAAAATCTGTTGTGTGTCCTATATGTGTTATAATTATAAAAAGATGTAGAGATACTAAATGTCGTAGTGATAAAAATTTTTCAAATCTCTAAATCATGTTTTTAATGTAATACATAATATTCACTAACTGTGTCTTCTCACGAAGACTATGAATTTCAATAACACACAGGCAAAGCGTTGTGATTTTGTTTGTGATCTGTCAGCTGTTTGGTAATTCTGGCATTACAGCCATAAGGTCTGTCTGGTAACTCTTGGGTAAAATTTCCTTGATTTACCAGACGACTTCAAGTAAAAATTGGGTATAGCTTCAAAATCTTGTGTATGTAAATTGTCAAACATGATCAAGATATCAGAGGGAAAATTTATGGATTTATTTAATATTTTCGAAGATTTTGAAATTTGTTTTTTATTTATTTACACATTTTTTCAATAACTTCTTCTTATATCTGAATTGAAACACAAAATTTAAACACGCAAATAACAACTTACACAGTGTCAAGCAATCGGTGATTTTACCCAAATTTACTCGGTCTCGCAGCATGAGTAAAATTTGGTAAAATTGGGTAAGAGGAGAAGTGCTGTCAAGTGCTGAATTTTTCCCCTCCGTAAGGTTAACAGACACTTAAAAGTAAAAAGTTTTACCCATGAGTAAAAAATTTAGAGTTAACAGACAGATCTATAAGAAAAATCATAAAAATCTCTCCATGCTTGCGGAGATCTGTCAAAGTGCCATTCTCATGTTGTCACTTGTCACTTGTCACTTGTCAGTTGTATTATAAAACTTTTGCATAAAATATTTTTTCCAAAAAAATTAACATGGAAGTAGCCTTTGCAAAAAAAAAAGGAAAACCGGATTATCAAAGAAAATCCAATGAGGAATTTGTTAATGATAATCCCGAAATTAAAGTGGGTGGTGAAAAATGAACTAAGTCACGGACATAAACCTTTCTTTTTCGCGATCAAAAACATTAACAATAGCAACACCTCCATTTTCAATAGTTGTGTTCTACGATTTCACAATTTTGTGACTCATTTATTATACGTCATACTTTCGACTTTTTTCCGATTATCAAATTCAAATCAATCAAAAAAATTGTTATTGTTTTCACCTACAGAGTAGTGTTCAATTTCAAACAAAAATTAGTATGCAAATTGAGAATTAGTTAAAATTAAGTTTATATAGTCAAAACGGAAAGAAAATATTCACAAGTAAAACCAAATATGAGGATATTAGATTAGATCAATTAATAATCCAATATAAAAGCATCAGAAAAATCAAGATTCACATCCACAACATACTAAAAAAAATAAAAGGAAAGGTGTAAATTTGCAATTCAAAAAGAATAATTTACTTAATAATTTTAAAAATCACATTCTACGTATATATTGAAAGATAATGATGACGGTATGACTTCAGTTTTAGGACAGGTACCGTTTTGTGAAAATCCATTTTTAAGAAAGCTGGTTTACGATCATTTTTTATTGATATGCTAAAAATATTGACATTGTAAAATATCTTTTTGCAAAGATATAACTTTTTATTGAATTAATTCATTATTTTTAAGCACCAAGAGACAAAAATCACGCCAGAGTAGAACTTATTCGAGCAAAGAAATCGTTCTATTAAAATTCTAAAGCTGACACACTTATTTTTATAAGTACATGTAATCCTGTTATATTTTATCTATTTGCAATTAATTTTTTAATTCATATGAGTAGTTATGGTATGGTGTATTAATTAATGATTTTATTTATATTTGGCAAAAAACTATTAAAACTAAATATATCTTCATGACTAATTAAAAGACATGAGGGTCATCAAAACGAAAACTTAATATTATACTCTGCGAAGTTTTGCGCTTATTAGGTGGGATTATAAATATGAAAACAAAAATATCCCATCAAGTCATGTTTTCGAGAAAAAAAAAAACATTAAAATGTGAAGAACCCAAATTATGAATTTAGGTCTTTTTTGGAAACTTTCAAAAAATTAATGGAATATTCTAGAAGATCGAAACGTAACTTGAATAGAGAGCTATAGCCAAAAATACCAGTTATTTGTAACCCCTACTAAAATTGTTTTAGAAAGAAGATTGTGTGCAATAAGTTACTTTGAGTGATGTGACAAAATATACATCCTTCCTACTTTATATTTACTGCACTACCAAGGAAACGTTCTCAGGTGTGTCTCACCAATTTTGATGAAATTGGAATATGTTGAGTATCGAAAAATAAGAGACACGTATTTTTTTTATCTACAGATACGCACATTTAGGGGATGAAAACCACCCCTAAAGTCCACCCCAAAAACAGTTTTTCCTGAATATTTCAAGTTCTAATGAATTTTTTTCGAATGAAACAAAATGGAAATGTTGTCTCATAAATATATGTACTAACCTTTTGTAAGTAATCCGGTTCCCAGGGGTGGCAACCCTTATTTTTTAATGCAGAAAAACGATTTTTTTTATATTTTTGCCTCACAAAAATAACAGTTTTAGTTAAAAATCATTGAAAAATATTTTTTTACATACAATTTTGAAAAATAAAGTTCACGAGTCTTAGCGTTTTCGTAAAAAAAGCTCTTCAAGGGGGTAAACAACCCCTAGCACTAATACGTAAATGATGTATATTCTTTTAGACATAAGTTTTTCGAAAACCAGTATTAAGGGGTTTTCGGAGTCGCTGATTACGAATCTGATGTTAAATTTAAAGAATTCAAAATGGGGGATCCAACATGGCGGACAAACTTTTGAAAAACACATCAATTTTTATAAAAAAAAAACAATAAATAAAAGTACCCTCTAAATGTGCGTATCCGCAGATTAAAAAAAATACGTGTCTCTTATTTTTCGATACTCTATAACATATTTCAATTTCATCAAAATCGGTGAGATACACCTGAGAATGAGAACGTTTCCTTGTAAGTATTACAATATACATTGTATATTAGAATTAAACAATCAATGACATTTTTTTCAAGAAAAACTTGCAAGAAATATATTTTTTAAAACGAATTTTTATTGAATAAAGAAGAAAATTTCTTCTCGAAGAAAGGTGTCCTTCGTTAACTATACCAGTCCCCTTAAAATTGTCAAGTGCAATAAAAAAACAAAAAAAATAATCATAATTCATTTATTTACTTATTTCGTCCATACATTGCAACAGGCTAATACATTATAATAAGTATAAATAAAAATAATCTACGATACATAAACTAATAATATGATTACGTAAATTAACCATACAAGAGAGGAAAGAAAAAGCAAAGGAAAACATGACCAAACATTTGCTATAGTTTATTTACAATAAAACATCGCTTTTAAATTTACTGCACGAATCGGTAATAATATCTACCTCACTACAAACGGAGTTGAAGTATTTACAGCAACTAGCAAGAGGTTCATTGTAACCATAATTTGTGAGATGAGCTTGAACATATATATTCCGAGGAATGGATTTCATAGCATAACAGATAGACGATTAATAGTAAAATTATTAATCATATATGAAAAATAAATAGGTGAATGGTTTCTGAAAAATGAAGAAAACTTTAAATTTGTTAGGCTTAAATTTCAAAGGGTAATCCGAATAACTCCACATAATTTAAATTTTTCTGTAATGTTTTTCAAAATAAACAAATATTGTAAAATTTAGATATGATTTTAAATAATCAAATTTTAGATTATAAGGTACGGGATAGGACACGCCGTGCAAAGTCCGTGTACGTGAGTGAAGCAAATCCCTACGAGAGGGCAGACGGTTTACACATAAGAAGAAAAGAGAAGGAACGAAAATAGGTGCTTACTTGACATTCATATTATTTACGTGAGGCGAGTTGATTTTCGAGAAGTTCGATTTTTAAGAGATTTATAGCGAACTTAAATATCCACTTTTTCTCAAAACTAGTTAAAAGTCTAATTACGTGTGTGCTCAGGTAATATTTGTGCTTTTAGTTGAGTTTTCTGTCAGGAAATAATAAATTTTTAGACATGAAGTGCTCGGTGAAAAACTGCCGCAACAATTTCCTCATTTTTTTCCACTTTTTTAGGTAAAGTAAACCGATCGATCGAGCAATTATATATTAAACATAGTGTGAACAACAGACAAAAAGTAGCAAATTAGAATGCAAAAATAGGCAAAAATGATTGTTTTGGGGAATAATTTCCGCGCTTTGTAATTGCTCAGAGAACTGTCAAAACTCGCTGGAACTAACGCAGCGACGGAGTGTATACAATTTGCTATAGGGTCTTCAAATTTAGTGCCCATTTTGCATTGGTAGAATAATAAACGGCTGCACTGGGTACACAACCGCAAACGCGAAGGTTACTAACACATCACGAAATTGCTATAGCCAAAACCCGCGGGAAATTATAACAAGCCATGAAGTAGACCTGCTCACTACCACATGTATAGGGTGATGTAGTCCGATGATTGCACAGAAATAACATTGCTTCTTATGGCGGTAGAGCCCATTCATTCCGCTCCAGAGGGCGAATCTGCTGAACTATCGCTTTTACAAAAAAGTGATGTTCTACTGACTGTAACTGGGGAGGAATACCGTTCTTATGGTACCAAAATCATTATAGGGGTAAGAACAAAATATTAAAGATATTTGAGCTCAAAAGTTACTCTTACTGCCCATCGAACAAATTACCACGGAAAGTCGTGCTGTCAAGTCGACCTGCCGCTGCTGTTTTGTTCGAGCAAATGATTAGAGTTGTGTTTAAGTGCAAAAAACTCTAATATTTTGTTCTTGTCACTATACAGTTTTTTAGATCACTAGAAAGGTATTCCTCTATAGTTATAGTTATTAGAATATCATTTTCGCGTAAAAGTTATTGTTTGGCAGTTCAGGCGAGTGGAGCGGCATACTTCGGATCTTCCGCCATAAGAAGCAATGTTATTTCGCGACGATTCTCGGACTACATCACTACGTATGCACTTTCTACTTCACGGCTTGTGTTTATATGTATTCCCGGGGGTTTTGCTATAGCTAAATCATCTAATGTCTCATTGTGTACCCTATAAACTACAAACCAAATTGACATTTCCTGACAGCCATTAAAAAAGACACGTCAGAGGGTATTTACGTCAGTCAGAGTCAGCGTCAGTGTCAGTAACACTGACCCGTGTTTACACCGGGTAAATTTCCACCAATCTAAAATAAGAACGCATGAAAACTGAAGATAAACACTCGATAAAATTATGTTTGTAGAATTGATGGTAGAGATTTTCGCATTATACCATGTTTTCACTGCAACGAAATTACATAATTTCAACCAGGTAATTTTGAAATGAAAGCGAGGTGTTTTCATTGCAGTTTGAGATGATTTAATTTAACATATGTCAAATTTACTTGTGCGATTTCTTATCATATTTTTTCTAGTTAATAAATATTCTTTTTTATGGGAAAATGATTGCGAATATTTTGGATAAGATATCTGTTTATCAAATAAATGTTTCCAATAAGATAAACTCTATAAATAAACTTTTGTCGAGTAAGACAATCCACTACCGAAGGAAGCGCCAGCAACATTTGAGGAATGTTCTATATTTAAGGAGAAAAAGTGCATTTTTGTTGAGTAAGATTTTAAAGTCAAAAGCATCGAAAAAAGTTTGGATGAAGGTAGAGTATACTAATTAGCAGAAGTGTTATTTCTATCATTTGTGTTTTGCAGCGCCAGGCTAGTACTTTCTGGGAAAAAGAAGTGTCGGCCAATGACAACGACTTCTTTAAAGAGAATTTCAGAATGTCCCGTAACGTTTTTGATATTCTATGTTCTAAATTAACATGTCTTGAGAAAAGTGACACAACATTTAGGAAATGTATTCCTCTTCAGAAAAGAGTAGCGATTGCTATATATTCATTGGGATCGTCAGCCGAATATAGAAGTATCGCAAATCTGTTTGGAGTAGGAAAATCTACTGTTTGTCACACTGTAAAGGAGTTTTGTCGAGAAGTGTGGCGAAAATTGCAGCCTGAATACTTAAACACCTATCCTCTAAAAGAAGAAAAAGTAAAAGAGTGTGTAGAAGGGTTTCAACAAATAGGATTCCCCCAGTGCTTTGGCGCCATTGGTTTTTTAAATTAATTTGTAATAATAACAGAGAAGAAGTTTTAAACATTTTTTCCCATCACTCTAGACGGTTGCCATATAGAAATAAAACCACATGCCGAAGATGCAACAGATTACTTTAATTATAAGGGATGGTATTCCACAGTTTTGTTAGCTGTAGTGGATTACAGGTGAGAACAAAATTATAAGAAACAATAAACTTAGTACTTTGTATGTAATTGCAGATATCGGTTTTTATATATAAATGTGGGTAGCCCTGGGCGCTGTAATGACTCACAAATTTTTGAAAAATCAATGCTGAAGAAATTACATCAAGATCCAATCCTGAAACGAATGGCAAAGGAAATTTGTGGGGTGAATGTGCCAGTATTTTTGATTGGAGACTCCGCTTTCCGATTCTCCGATTTAATTATTAAACCATATCCATTTAGTGTGGAGGCAAGCAATAAGGAAAAAAACTTCAACTACGTTTTATCGAAATGCCGAAGAGTAGTTGAGAATGCTTTTGGGCATGTGAAAGCGCGATTTAGGAGGATCGGGAAGGGCTTAGACAATCACATTGACAACACTTCAGACATTATTAAATGTTGTTGCCTTCTGCACAACTTTTTAAACGAACACAACGACAAAATCAACAGTCAATGGATACAACATCAGCAAGAGCATGAAAAAAACCAAGTCAGACAGCAGCCAGAATTCAATACTACCATCACGGATAGAAATACTACAGCAGAAGCCATTCGAAATGCGATTAGTACGTATTTAGGTACGTAAAACAAATGTTTCAGATATTTTTTTTTATTTTAACATATAAGTATAGAAAATAATATATACATAGAAAAATAGAAAAGCTACTTAAAAGACAGGAGCTGGATGATAGCTTTTTGAAATTCTTTTGAGTCATTCATAAACTCTTTTAGTAACTCGTTCCTTTCTTTCTCAATTGCGATGAGCTTCTCATCTACTTTTTTCACGTGTTCCAGCTCGTTTTCAATATTACGATTGGTTTGTTTAAATTCTTTTAACAATTCCACTTGTATATTATTACATTTTTCTTTCCTCTTTATATTTCCAGAACTGCAACTGGGAGTTGAAGTAACAGGCGGTGATGATGACGGCGATGGTGTTTCCGTCATCGGCGTGGACGAAGACTCTTCCGGTGTCTGTGACTCTACAAACAGGATCTCCGAGCCTGTTGGTGATAGTATGTAAGAATTACTCTCTGGAAATATAAAATGGATTTCATATGTTTTGAAGAATTCTATCTTATATACCTTCCACAATACTCTCCTCCATCAACATCTCCAAGTTGTTGCATTTGAATCCCCCTAGAATTTCATGTATTTTAAAATACAATGGCCAGTCTGACGGTGAACCACCCGAACAACCTACTTTTTGTTTTTCTTTCCTGCAAAATAAATACATTATGTGATAGAAGAATAGCTCGACTGTTTTCTCCAATACTGGGACTTACTTATATCTGCTAGTCATGTTATTAATTTTTATTTTTATTTCGTCTACGGAGACGAATAAACCGCTCTTCTCCATCTCCTTGGCCATTTCTTGGAATACATGGTTATTTTTCCTTTGTCCACGAATGTCGTTAATTTTTTCTCCCCATATCTCTATAAGTAGTTCCTCCTCATTTGAGGACCACAACTTTTTTTTTTTATATCTCCTTTTTGATTTTTCCATAATAACACACAACAAATCCAAAACACTCTTGCAACTGGCAAAGGTGGAATGTCATTGTCAACATTCTGTCAAAGAGACATGCTGAATTCAAGCTGAATTTGAGAAAAGGGCGCGTTCAGTACATGTAAAGTAATTTCAAGTGTGATTTCATCGAAATTAGGTCGAAATGAGGTGATTTCGAAATTACTCAAATACATGGGAAATCACATAATTTTGAAGGTGATTTCGGCAAATTTGCTGAAATTATGTAATTTCGTTGCAGTGAAAACATGGTATTAGACAACACATAGCATTTAACGTCCAAATATATAAGGTGATAAGTAAAATGAATGAACTTTAAAGGAATAAAATTAACGAAATTGCCTTCTTGCAATTGTTTGTGAAGCAAAAATCAAGCCTTTTAAACATTCAAAAGGCAAAATTCCGCTAGAAATAAATTCTATGTACATTCAGAGGATAGCTAAAATCTTGTGGAGAGTTTTGCAGCGCTCCTGCCATTTAGCGAGAGAAAAGCGTACTACTTCGCTAAATTCTGCAAAGGAATTTTAGCTTTTCATTTACCCAGGCGTAATTTTGTATGAAAAATTTCGTTCAGCACGAACTATTATCGCAACTACAACCAACGATTTTTTTAATGTCCTGCTGAAGTCTATGACAATCAGATAAGTCCTTAATAATAAAGCTTAACGTCATCAGCATAAAGTAAATTTTTGAGAAAAGTTTTCAATAGAATGTTTTTGAAATTAAAATCGATAAAATTGTTACATTTAATATTTCGTACAATAGGTCGGAAAATATCTGGTAAGTTCCATCTTCGCACTTTTTTCTTTATAAGATTTTTAGAAAATGAAACAAAAGTTTTATATTGATTTGGATATAGTTAGCGATTCTTTTGTAACAATTGTTTGGAAAATTGTATACATAATGTAAGTGGAATATCGTTGTGTCATAAAATAACTTAAATGCTAAAAAAACTGAGCAAAAGCTTGGTCTCAATTTTTACATAGAAAAATCGAGGTCAATCTCGATTGAGTGAGCTAAAACTCAGGTTTTCTATGGAAAAATCGGCACTGAGTTTTTGCTCAGTTATTTAGAATATTATCATTTGATGATTGATAAGTAAAAACTAGTTACACTAGTGCACCAAAGTAACATGTGCATATTTTGAAATTATGTTAATACCCTGGTAAGTACTAATCAATTAGCGGGATAAAATTAAAAGGCCAATAAGCAGATCATTGCTAACGACACCTTTATTTAAAATTCGACACCGCGAAATTGATAGACATCAGCTGCAATTGGAATCCATTAACCCACCTGAGCGCCACCGGGTGCGCGCCGGACTGTAATTATCCGAATTTATGTGAGCCAACAGACTGAATTATTAGGTAAACCGCTTTTTTGTGTCCGCCGGCGTTATCAACTGCTTGCTGCATATTCTGTAAAAATGTACTCATCGCGATTTACCGGGAAAACTTTTTGCACCCACTGCGCCGAGTTGACTCGTTCGAGTTTTGGTTTTTTCGTCGCTTTTTCCGGCGTGTGTTCGAAAATTGTAAAAATGTTTTTTTTTTTCAACTTTGTCCGGGATGTGGTGGTATTTTTTTTCGCGCCAGTGATGGGCTTTTCAAACAATTTTGTCTATAGTTTTTATTTTTTATTTTTATTTTTTTGAGTAAAATCACCTGGATGCAGGCAGAACGAACGCTTTGTTCCGGACGCCCTCTGTGTTTTCATGGGCTCTTTCTCTGCAGATTTATTGTGATTTCGTTTTAATTTGCGCCATGAAATGGGCGGGTACTTTAATTGGGGATTTTAATGGCTGAGAAGAGATTGTTTTTCCTCCTTTGCTGAATTTTTTTTTTAGTTTACATTTATGCTTTTTTTCTGTGGATAAACGGGTAAGCCGTAATTTCCGTTTTTGCACGGACTACTACTCTATTGAATGCCTGCGGATTATGAAACGAATGTTTGGAAAGCCATTTCAACTGAATTGTGGGAGATACTTTCGATTGGTATTTAACCGCTACTGATAGCATTCTTCAATTATACATTGCGGAGTATTTCTGGGAGCAAATTTCATCAGGGCGATTGAAAAACTTTTTACATGTCACGTAATATTGCTGCTCTTAATGATCGATTTAACTGGTTGTTTGTTGCAACGAGGTCAGATCATTAAGGCGTGCAAAGGTACAGAAGAATGGAAATTATTGTTTAAATATCATGAAAAAGAAAGATGAAGTTTCGACGTCGAATGTATGTGAAAACTTCACTAGTTAGGAAAATGTGACATTTTCTTTAAACATTTAATAATTGAAGAGAATAGTATCAGTGTTTTACATAAAAAAAAAAAAACAGATATTGTACTAATTTGTATAATAGTGAGGCTTATTTCCCTATAGTAGGCTTAACGCACAAGGAACGCTGTAATGCTCCAGGATCACAAGGAAATACAATTTTAGTATGGTCCTACGTTTTTCTCATACTTCATAAAGAGTATTTTTTTAAGAGTCATCGGATTTACGACAGGAATTGCTATCATTTATCATTTGTAAGTGTCAATATCATATGTATTCAGTAAGGTGTGAAAAATCGTCAAGGATAGATTTAAACCGCAGCAACGATTCCAAATCGTGTGAAATTATTTCCGAAATCAGTTATAAAACCTTAGAGAGTACTTGGGCAATTTGGACGCACCATAGTAACCGTCAATCGTGAGCGGTGCTAAGCAATGATTCGCGCCTTTTTGTTTAAAAAAATTCGGGACCTGATGTTGACAACTTGCAGTTTCAGCAGGACGGCGCTACATGCCATACAGTGACCGGAACTTTCAAGAAATGGACTTGTCAGTTGGCCACATCGTGAAAGTTAACATTTTGTGGGGATATGTGAAGTGTCTGATCTATATTGATAACTCAGCCTCGATTGCCGCATTGTAAGTCAACATAAGATGTGTTATTGAGAATATGCGGCTCCAGTGCTCGAAAAAGTAGTAAAAATTTGGACTTACATTAAATAATTAAAAATTAAATTAAATAATAAAATTAAAAACAAATCGCTTGCACAATTTTTATATGTTTTGTTTAAATTCATAATTCTGGCACGCTTAAAAATCCACCAATAATAATCTTGGGATTCAGGTAAAAAAAACGAAAGATTTATGAATGAAAGTTTCAGAGGTTCCCTAAAATACATTATTGTGTCGTACATAAGGAAAATCACTTTTAAGAAAATGCAGGATTTTTGAGACGCTTTCCTCAAATTTCAAATCTTTAGAATAGCCTAGTATATACTTTTAAAGTGGTTGAAAGCACCCAACAAAGTTTAGTTTTTATGTTTCCAAAAGATTTATTTTTGGAAATGATGGAATCAATTTTAAACAGGTCAAACAAAGTAATGGTAAATAGCCTTTTTATAGCCATTTTCAATTTTTAGAGGACAAGGAGATGAGAATACGTACGGGAAAGTACCAGTGAAGTTGAAAGTTCTATTAAAACGTATTTAGAATTACGATATTACGGACAAAATGTATTTCATTTTCAGGCTAATGATAATTTAACCAGAAAAATAAGGTCAATGCACAAAAATATTAACCATAATTAATTATATTGTTTATTTGACAAAACTGCTACCGTAACATTTGCTCCTAAAAGGCTCTGAGCAAAGAAAGCAATAATTTTGCAATCGTCTCTACGTAGACCCAGGGAATTGATATTTTGGATGTGTTTTTTCAAAACCGCGACAATACAACATTTTATAACAAATTTTATGGTCTCAATTAATTCATGCAAGTTAACTAAACAACTTTAATTAATATTATATCTATACTAATAATATTATAAAGCTGAAGAGTTTGTTTGTTTGTTTGAACGCGCTAATCTCAGGAACTACTGGTTCGGATTGAAAAATTCTTTTTGTGTTGGATAGTCCATTTGTCGAGGAAGGCTTTAGGCTATATAACATCACGCCGCGACCAATAGGAGCGAAGAATCAGTGGAAAATGTGGAAAAAACGGGGAAAATTATTCATCTTTGAGGGCTTCCGTTGTTGTACCGTTGTTTTTTAGATCGTGTTTTCCTTTTTAAACTTTTTCTATCTATATATATAAATAAATGTTTGTTTAACTAAGTATTCTCTATTCAAAGGGGAGTAACATAGGAATTCACATAAAACCGATTGTTTTCAGGGAAGCGTAGCAAGGCAGATAAATAGATAGATAGAAGTTAGATAGAAGCTAGATAGAAGCTAAATAAATAGGTAGGTAGATAGATAGATAGTAAGATAGATAGATACATAGATAGATAGATAAATAGAAGATAGATAGACAGATAGATATACAGATAGAAGATAGATAGATAAATAAACAGACAGAAGATAAATAGGACGTAGATAGATAGATAGATAGATGTAGATAGATAGATGTAGATAGATAGATGGATAGGTAGATAGATAGATAGATAGAAGATAGATAGAAGATAGATAGATAGATAGAAGATAGATAGAAAGACAGAAAGATAGATAGATAAATAGAAGACAGACAGAAGATAGATAGACAGATAGATATATAGATAGAAGATAGATAGATAAACAGGCAGAAGATAGATAGGACGTAGATAGATAGATAGATGTAGATAGATAGATGGATAGGTAGATAGATAGATAGATAGAAGATAGATATAGATAGATAGAAGATAGATAGATAGATAGAAGATAGATAGAAAGACAGAAAGATAAAAGATAGAGAGATAAATGCTGTTTAGTTACGGAAATGATTCTATGACCTCAATAACTGAAAATCTATTTACGTTTGGATTAATGGTAATGAAATATTTTATTTATACATTCTCGCATAAAACCGATTGTTTTCGGAGAGGCGTAGCAACGCGCGCAGGGTACGGCTAGTTTAAAATATAAATGATCATGAAAATACGTACGAAGTAAATGAGAAGTTCTCTAACCTGGAAATGACAGCCGGTAATGACAACTGGCAAGTTGGCCAATAAACGTTACTAAGCTAACTTCACACCGTACTTTGAATTGTAAGAACGGGAACAGCTTACTATTTATTGGCGGGAGATTTCAACATCTGTGGCAGGTAAGTGATGACGGATTCGTATGGCCTCTATTCAGTGACCGAAAGTGTAATGAAATTTGAAAATTATATTGGGTTTTCTTTTATTATATTATTATTTAAATTATAACAAAGTTGCACTAATCGTTATTTCCATATTAATGGTGTTTTCGACTAATAAAGCAGCTAAGAACAGAGCACATCCAAATTCCGTGATATATAGAATTCAGTGGCGGATTTAAACATTTGCTTTTCAGTAATAATGCATTTTATTATGTTTTTTTCCTGGTAAAGTTGGCAGAGTAGTCATCGAGTAAATTTTAAAATTTTATCTTACCTCTTCAAAGCTGTGCCATTCACCTGAACGTGAGTAAAATGCTTACATATACTATTTATTTGTTAGTTACAATGCTGCTCTTTTGACAGCACCCAAATAACGGTTCAATTTTGTAACGGTTTACGTGTGACGTCACGCTTAGCGTAACCCTTGATAGAAAACAGTTTTCTTAATATATTTAGGCCTAGAAACCGTCCGGTGCGCAGGATTATTATAAAAATTGGTATAAAGGGGTTATATACATTTTGAAATTAAAGATGGCGGATAAAATATGACGGCCCGAAATTGCTAAAATTTGCTAAATTATTATAGAAATCATAACATATGTCATTTTTAGCTATAAAGTTTTGATATCAGAATTCAGTAAAGTGACTCCTACAGCAATACAATATAAACCAATTTTTGTGAAGGACCATCCACCATATTGGTTTCAAAATGTTTAACTTCCCCATTTTGATATCAGAATTGATATATATGACCCCAAAACACTAATGTATGAACTTTTATTTAAATTCGATTGAGTTAAGAATTTTTTTGCCCGCCATTTTGATTCGGCGATATTGAATTTTTGACATCGTAGCTGAAACAAGTCACCCTAAAAACCTCCATATACCAATTTTTATGGAAATCCGATCAAATTTTATATTCTTGGTCCACCATATTGGATTCGCCATATTGAATTTCTGAATTTTGAGAATAGATTTGAAATCAGCAACACTAAAAACCCCTTTGTACTTAATTGCAAGCATATCCGACGGTATTTCGTGTTTTGGCTAGCTTTTTGACGATTTGGAACAATGTGCGGCGACAGCCGGCGAAACCGTGGACTACTAGTTTAGGTACATAAACGTGAATATTTTTAATTTCTGTAAGACAACAAACAATTTTGGCCTCAAATTTGCCGCCCCTAAAACCTGCCGCCCTAGGCTCCAGCCTACTCAACCTGCTGGTAAATCCACCACTGACAGAATTACTCAAATACAAATATTTGTTATAAAAACATTTAAAATCACGGAACGTTTGAAATATTGGACCAATTTGAGACATGTTATAGAATACCGTATCACTGTATCAGAAATAAATGTGGAAAATTTAGATTTTGTCTGTTAAATAGTTTTCGGTTTAGTCTATGCGCATGATCAGTATTTAGAAAATTGTGTTAAAGTTCCGAAAATCCTATGATAGATAGAAGTTTTCGTAGACTTTTCGATCGAGCATAGTTTACACATAAGTCAAAAGCTACTCCAAATTTTGCTTTCTTCTTCACTTATTATATAATTATACTATAAATCTGACAAATTAGACTTTTGAATTGATTTCTCAAAAAATTATGGTTTTCTTAATAACTTTTTCATCAAAGTACCTACTTATCGAGTATTTTGAAATCCTTCGGTGATTAAGTTATTTGCAAATAAAAGGTATATATGTATATCATTTCTATATTTTCAATTTTTCAATTAATCAAGCAAAAAATAATAAAAATGCTCTATTTTATTTTATATTTATTTTTCATATTGTTGTTTCTTTTTGTTTTGTACTATACAAATTTACTATATTGTTTTCCTTTTTAATTAAATTAAGAAAAGAATTTCAGTATAAGCGTGAAAATGCATATAAACATTTTCCTAGTGCAAAATTTGAGAATTCAATGTAATTCAATATTGCATAATGTATTTTTTAATATTAGCTGAAGGTAAATTGGATGAACGACAGATACGTACATTTATTTTTATTATAAGCATATATGTATTTGATAAATTGGTATATTTTACCTCAAATTCTTGTGGTAATTATACTGTTGTGCTGATACAATCATAATTCGAAATATAATAGTAGCATTTTACTTGAACAAGGGCAAGAAAAATTAAATTTTGCAATGTTCTGATCGCATAAAATATGAACAAGATATCGCAATGACCTTGCAAAGGTATGAAACTTTAAAAGAAATTAATCCAAGCCTTAAATTAAGATCTAGAGCTGAATCTCTGTTACCGTCGTGCCACAAATCACAAATGCAATCTCCTTTTCGAAGGGAGTTATTAAAAATCGTTCGAAGTGCAAACCAAGAAAATTTAGTGCTTCCCAAAAGCGACAGGTATTGCCCTTAATTGGCACAAAAATTGTATTTTATCAGAAGGAGCCCTAAGTGTGCTCCGGCTTGGAGACTTGGGGTATGATACAAAGAGGCCAACAATTGAAGTGTGGGCTTTCGACATATTCTGGCCATAATCGATGACCACCGCCACGTAGTCCTGGCTGAGCCTATTTTTAAACTCATAAACATCGCTGGGCACGTAAGAGAGATATAGCACGTCCCACGGGCAAATATTTGATCACTTTATCTACCACCCAATGCGATCACTACCCATATCGGATCGCCTCTCGGTGGATCTTTATTTAATTCACTTTTTGCTCGTCGCCTTCTTGTTCGATGGTCATATTTTTCTATTTTCGTTTCCATTATTTTTGTACGGCCATTGTTGGAGCAAATTTTTATTGAGAAAAGAATATGCGCACATTTATGCGCTAGCAAAAAGCTATCGTAAACGCCTCCCGGCCATTTTCAGTGAAACGCTAAATTATAGCGTCTGCTGATCAGTGCACTCTCGTATGCCGCGCATATGCAAGTGATATGATCTTTTGCATTACTGCCCTTTATTTTAACGTTTCTTGTTTATTTTGCCCTGGTGGGGCAAAGAAGGTATGGCATTAAATAGCAAAATCAAGAGATTTACCTTTTATGCACGCAGCCTTTTTGTGGATATATATATATGTGTATATCTGAAAGAGGATCTGCACTGATTTTGTTGATCGTAAAGCGCTTCAATTGTTGGTTAATTGCGCCAGTAAGACCATCACACCACTTCGAGACAAAATAGGGCATTTAATTCTATATAATTGCAAAGGTCCAACGTCATTTTAAAGCGCCATTATTTGGCGGGAGCTGCGACCGCAAAACATGATAAAATCTTAAACATTCTTCGTCCTATAAGAAAGTCCAAGCAAATAGGACTGGTTGCGCTTTAGAGCCGCTTCGGGCAATTTTTTTAATTGAAAAGACCTCTTAAGCCGCATGGGGAGGGGGAGAAATCATAAGAAAAATCAACACGGGTCTCTGGACCAACAGCCTCCTGGCCGGCCATAATCACCGCGCAGAAGCATCGGTGAGGTGATTAGTGTGATGATTGCTTATAACAATTTTGTCAGAATTACCATGATCCTGGCTTCCATCGACCATCACCTGCAGCGCATTAAGTTACTTTGTTATGGTCGCGATCAGTGTTCTTGGCAAAGTGGCTAGAAGCCTTTTTATCGCGTTAAGGCAACTCCATCAAGCGTAAACCCGCGATCTAGGGATGATTATCACGCTTCTCGCCACTTGCACATATACTACATACATTTATATAGTATGCCATAATCAGAGACGATCGTGTAGTGTGTACACTTTTATTGCGGAAAATTCTTTGGTGTTCAAATGAAATTTGCGTAAAAATTTGCAAAACCACTGATTTACAGCCGCATTTATTGATTACTATATTTCCTAGGTGGGAAGTGAATTTTTGTGAAATTTCACCGATACTTCAGTTACCCACGGAAGCATTGGTTTTTAAAAGAAAAATGGCCCATTGAAAATAGTTTTTTTTTTTTCGAAACGGAAGACGTTCAGGTGGTAAATTACTAAAAAAAGCCCTGGTGGGAACACGTGCTTAAGACCTCAACGATTAAGAAGGCAAGCGTGACTGTGGCGAGATTGCGCACGAAGCGGCGTTTTGCGGTAATAGCGCGATCCACTGCGGAACATTTTCTACGGAGGTGTTTCTTCCATTTCCACACTATGTGCACGCTCAAGGCCACACTCACTGCCTAAGATGCTAAGATGCCAAGATGCTGAGACGCCAAGATGCTGAGATTTCTTGGTGCCACCTATAATAGGTCCAGAGTAATGGGCCTTCAATTGCTTGAGTGGCTCAGCGTTCCGTTAGAACTAATAGAAAACATTTCAGACAGATGATGAGATTTAGCTAGAATCAGTCTCTAATACAAAGCTAATTGCTAGCTACTTATAAATTAAGTCATTATGCCGAAAGGAAATTGTACTGCGGGAAAACACTTTAGTGTTTCATGCCAATTTATGGGCCTGATGGAGTCAGTGATATTTGTCGTGAGTGCCTTTCAGCTATCACAAATGTCGGTGGACACGGCACGAAATCGTTCGTTTCTTTGGGAAATTTGCCTAATAGGAACTATTTTTTACTCTCTTTTTCCAAATTGTGTGCATAATCATACTTAGAGGTGCAGACAATACATTCTCACGCTATATGTTGGGAAACTTTTCTATGATACATATATTAAACATTTGAAGAATAAATCGTTGTGCTTGTATCGGGTTTATCTGTTTGGCATGTTATTGAATATTGTCTCATTTGCTTGCAGAAAAAGATACGAGTAGAGATAATTTATACATAAATAATCTAAATTTTATAAAATCTAACATCTGTCCAATACTTGTAATTTTATCTAGATTTGTAAAAAGCTAAAATTGGTCCTTCCGCAACACTATTCGTCGGAAAATTAGTTAATTGCGTGTCGGCTTCAGACATACATTAATTAGGATTCCTTAGGGAGTGCGATGTTATTTATTTTATTTCATTAACTATATTTGCCTTAATCTGAAGTAAAACACTTGTAAAATCGGTATTTGTATATAAATTTTTTTTCAGATTTTTCTTAGATTAGATTAGAAAATTAGAAGACTTACAAATAAACAAAAGATATCATTTGTAAGTTCGTAGGTCGTTATTGGGGTGCCAATAAATGACTTCCTTTTTTTGTTTAAATTAGAGTGTAAAAACAGTTTCGTAAAGTCGCATATTTAATAAAATACTCTCGATTTGGTTTGAAAATACAGGGTGGGCCATCTAACGTTTGAATTGGAACTATAGGTTATTTTGAGGTTGGAAAGTTTGATGACATTTCCGATGTGACAGAAAGTTAGTTTTATGTTTGCCATTTATGAAATGGGTCGCTTTTCGCTTGAACAAAGTTGGGAAATATTAAAAACTTATTTCCAAAGTGGTGAGTCTTCTACTCAAACTGTAAGAAATTTACGGCAAAAATTTGACAAAAAGGATGTGCCAAAAACGCAGTTTGTGGATCAATTTGTGAAGCGAGTCCGTGAAACTGGATCGTTGTTAGATAAAACAACCCGTGTACGTACTCGTTCAGTGCGCTCAACCGAAAACATCGCTGCTGTTGCTCAGTGTGCCTGAACAACCATCAACATCAACTCGTCATCGTTCTCAAGAATTGAACATTTCACGCACTTCTTTGAGAAGAATTTTGCATAAAGATCTCGGTATGAATGTGTACAAAGTTCAACTAGTGCAAGAGCTGAAGCCGCATGACCATCCGATGCGTTTTCGGTTTTGCTCAATGGAACGAAGACCGCTTGATCAAAGATGGGCATTTTTACCGAAAAATCATCTTTTCAGATGAAGCTCATTTCCACCTCGGAGGATACGTCAATAAACAAAATTGTCGTATCTGGGGCTCAGAAAATCCACACGTCAACGTGGAGAAACCAATGCATCCACAACGAGTGACTGTCTGGTGCAGATTTTGGTCTGGCGGCATTATTGGGCCATTTTTCTTCGAAAATGAGCAAGGAAACGCCGTTACAGTGAATGGCGATCGCTACCGCGCCATGCTAAGCCATTTTTTGTTTCCCAAAATTGAAGAGTATGACATAGACGACATTTGGTTTCAACAGAATGGCGCAACGTGCCACACAGCCAACGTAACAATCGATCTTTCGCGCACTGTTTTCAGAAATCGCATAATCAGCCGAAATGCTGATGTCAATCAATTGGCCACCTCGAAGCTGCGATTTGACTCCATTAGACTTTTTTTTGTGGGAGCCGTTAAGGACAAGTGTTACGCTAAACATCCAGAGACGATTGACGACTTGAAACGTGAAATCGAAGTTGCCATTGACGAAATAGAGGCCCAAACAATCGAAAATCGAAATCTTAAATGGCCCACCCTGTATAATGTATCATATTCAATGAGTTTTTTGTACTCTATCAATGATAAAGTGAATAAAGAGTTTCTCAGAAAATTGGAAACACAAAATATTCTGGAATGAAGTTATAAGTAGTGTTGCACTTAATCAACTATTTTTGTAATCAAATTAATAATCATGATTAAATGCAGCCATGATTACACTCATCATGATTAGTCACTAATCATTAATCTATTACATCGAGTAATTCTGGGTAGAATGTAATCATAAGCCAATTGACTGATTAATCAAAGTATTAGTATCATGATTACATGATTTACTTTTTACTTGATTACTTGAAGAAATATTATTAATTAAAGTAAACCGCTATTCATTTGTTTGTTTAACTGCCCTATAAATGAAAATTTTCAAAATTTTGATTGATTTCATTATTGTTATTCTAAGAACTAAAACGAGCCATCTGTAATCATAAGAATTTTTATTAAAGAATAATGTAATTGAAGTGATTATATATACATATTGGCGCTCAAAAAATTTACAGAAACACACTTTCATATCTCTGTGCTACGAAATGAATAGATTTACGCTTGAACAACATTGGGTGAGTTCTGGTTCCAGCAGGATGGCGCTACGTGCCACACAAAGAGGTGCACAATCGATCTTTTTCGCATTAAGATCAATAATCGTGTAATCAGCCGTTTTGGAGATATAGCATGGCCACTGCGCAGCTGAAATTGGACTTTTTTTGTGAGGAGCTGTTATGCTAGCAACCCAGAAACAATTCAGGTACTTAAGCATAATATTGATCGAGTTATTCATGGAATAGCGCCCCACCAAAATGTGCTGCAAAATTGGGTTGACAGGAGTGGATGCTGCCAAACCACTGGAGGCAACTATTTAAATGAAATCATATCCTGTAACTAATCGGAAAACTTACCTTTTTAATTATTCAATAAACTTCGAAAAATATTGAACGGTGTTTATGTTATATCATTTTTAAAAAGAAACCAGCTAATGGCCCACCATTTATGTATATAGGTAGATAAGGTAATTCGATGTTAATATATCTAATGCTAAAAAATGAAATATAAAAGCCGAAAAGATCTTCCATTCATATACACAGTGAAGATCTTGCCAATCAGCGGGAAGCGCCATCCTTACTTCATCGGCTAACTTCTAGCAAAAGAAACATTTGCTACAATAGCAATTATCTGAAATTTTTGATTAAAGGCAATAAAAGAGTCCATCATGGGAGCAGACCGAGAAAAATTGTTTGTTTCGGCCGGCTGCTCCTGAAGCAGAGCCCCATGTGCCGCGCCGGCGGCTTTCAATTGAGTGCCAATGGGGCCAATAAACAACTCCACAGGTGAGTGTGGACAAAAGTAATGAAAAAGCACTTTGCAAGGCGTCCCGAAGATGATTGCGCCCTGTAAAAAAAGCCTCGAAAATCCAGTAAGTTGCACTGCATTACTTTCAGAACAGGAGGTCGCACGGGGAGAAAAACGGCGCGCCAGCAGCAGCAGCAGCAGCAGCAATGGACCAGCAGGTCGAGATGAATTGATTATTTCTCGGTGTTAGCTTTTAAGTCGACGGCGAATTAAGAGGAATTACCCCACAAAGTGTTATGATTTTAATGACTGCCTTTTTGCTAACATTCCTGGGAGATTAGTGGAGCCGCGGAGCACAAAAGCGCGGAGTTTGAAGCAGCATAGAGTCGACTGGGATTTTATTGATTAAATTCTTGCGGCGAATTAGTTCCAGCTGCATAACACAGCATCCATAAAGGCGACGGAGATGGTTTGGCTGAAAATCAAAAACTTGAAATTGACTTCTGTTCCCTGTCTGGCTCATCTGGCAACCCGGCCCCGTGTACTTTTAAATCGATTTCAATCTCTAACAAGTTTGGCCTCTAATGGGGTAAATTTATGGTCCCATCGATGCTATCCGATTCTCCGCTTTGAAGATTTCTTGCGAATCTCCTCAGGAGTTTACTTTAATTTCGGCGACCAGAAAGAAGAAATTGCCAAATCTGAGACAAAAATGTTAACAAGCAAAAAATGTGTCTGGTAGACAAAGTCAGTTTATGGATGGGAATTGGTTGTCGATTCAGCAAGACTGTCGCCAATTAATGTAAACATTTCGGAAGAAAAAAGGATTCTTCATAAAGTTTACAAACATTTGGAGGAAGGAGTTTCATTTTTTTAGTGACTAGGCATACTACATACTATATTTCAAGAAATATGGTATTAAACTTCAGTAAAGACTATTGTTAAATCACAAAGAACACATTTCAATTCAATAAAGACGTTTTTAAAATCAAAAGGTCAATTTTCATGTCAAACAAGTCGAAATTTTAAATTAAAATAGGTTAACTTTGCCAATTCAAACAAGTCTTCTTTTTCAAATGAAGTCCTTCAACAGCAGCTAATACATATATTAATACAAAAAAAGAACTAAATATTAAACTATTATGCAGTGATAGTATACATATCATTTCAATTTAAAACATTGGGATTTATTTGAAATGAAAATTAGGACTTGCTTGGATTAAAAAAACTGAATCTTTGACTTTTGATTTTAAAATTGAGTTGGTGATATTTTAATATGACCTCTACGATTTGAAAATGTCCTTTTAAGAAGTTAAAAAATTATAAATATCATGCAAATATTATAGGCCCTAACGTATTGCTGAACAAGTAAAAAATCACTAAGTTGCGAAGAGTATGAGGTTAATAAAATAATAAGAAGCAAAAAGTGTTTTCGAAGAGTTAATTTTGAATCAAGAAAGAAAAATCCTATAATAGATAATCATCCATTTATAGAACTCGGCAGAATTTAATTCTGTTCGAATCGTAGGAAATTTTTAAACCACTCAAACATTTTTAGAAAGCACAGCGAGCATTTTCCAATTGCTTTTAAATTTTCTACATTCTTACCCTTTCTTAGGAAATATGATACCAAATTGAAAATTGTAATTGAAATATGATAACAATTTGAAAATTGATTAATTTAAGAATTATTGCTGAAAATTTGTAAAAATGTAAAGAAATGTAATTAGGAAATATCAAAAAAATTTCTTAAACAACCAAATTGATAACAAATTAAAGTAGTATCAACACTCGAAAGTTTTAACACTAGAAAATTGCTTTGTTGAAAAAATTTTCATTGAAAAATTTTGTCTTGTGTACCTGCAATTGAGTTGAAAAAGTCAAAGATTGTAATTATTTAGAATATATGGCTATATATTAGGGTGCTTTTTTTTTTTGGACTATTTTTTTTTTTCAATCCCACCTCGAAATTTTGTGGCAAATACCTAAACAAAAATTCTCTGAAAATTGGAGCCCTTAATATTAATATTAAGTACTAGACCAAGGCGTATAAAGATTTCCCATATAAAATACACGTAAACTTTGTTATTTTTCTTCAAAGCTCTACAGCTCAGAGGCATTTTATGGTACAATCTTGGTCAATTGTACGGTTTCTTCAGAATTGAATGCTCTATAAAAGTGTCCATTGCGGTGTGACCCTAACACCCACCAGCGAGGTAGTACAGGTCATTAAACGAAATTTTTCCATAAAATTCTCCCTTTTTGCCCCTATCTCGTAAATAACAAGAGCTACAGAAAAAATGAATAAAACAAACTTATAGGAAATTCAATTTCCTGTAAAAAAGTTCTAAACACCAAATAGCTGACATCGATATTTCTTGAGATATTGGACTTTGAAGTTGAGGTAGTGTGGAATTTTCATGGATTATTGAGCTAGATTGTAGAAACACTACCTCAACTTCAAAGCCCAATATCTCAAGAAATATCGATGTTAGCGATTTCGTATTTCCAACTTTTTTGTAGGAAATTCAATTTCCTACAAGTTTGTCATATTCACTTTTTCTGTACCTCTTTTTGTTTACGAGATAGGGGCAAAAAGCGAGAATTTCATGGAAAAATTGGGGTTAGTGACCCGTACTAACTCGCTGGTGGGAGTTAGGGTTACACCGCAATGGATACTTTTGTAGGGCATTCAATTCTGAAAAAATCCTACCATTGACCAAGATTATACCATAAAATGCCTCTGAGCTGTAGAGTTTTGAAGAAAAATAATCAAAGTTTACGTGTATTTTATATGGGAAATCTTTATACGCCTTGGTCTAGTACTTAATATTAATATTAAGGGCTCCAATTTTCAGAGAATTTTTGTTTAGGTATTTGACACACAATTTCGAGGTGGGACTGAAAAAAAAAATAGTCGCGAAAAAAAAGCACCCTACTATATACATATAATATATGTATAATCATATTTATTGAATTTTACATAAAACTCATCAAATTATTCCTATAACAAACTCGGTTTTCGTTTTACATTATTATTCTCAAAGCAAAATCAAGCATGCAATAAGGAAAATTTGGGATTATTCTTCATTATAACCTCGAGAATGCTAATAACAAAGTATAATAATATTACTTTTAATAGTTGAATGAAATTCATTAATTTTGTATATCAAAATAAAAAAAAAAAATATAGTTAAACTACCTTTTGACATAATGGAAATCTTCCAAGCATTTTGTTTTCAAATTCTTTTGATATAACGAGAACACCACAAACGAAAATATAATTCCATTAACGCTACGATTTAGCGTAAAACAACAGCAAAACGTAGGTTAAAGTTAGGCATGGATTTGACCCATTAACGACTAAGCGGACATTTCACAGTCGATTGGTTTTTCGTCTATAAAAAGCCTAACCAATTAAATATTATTAGAGAAAAACATTTTCAAAAGTAAAAAGACCTTTTCCGAATCTGAGGTAAGATTTGAAAAATTGTACACCAAAAATTAAATATGGCCGCCCAAAGATGCCTAAACTTGAAGCATCGACTGTCCAATTTTTCATAAACTTAGTATTAATTTATTCTTAGAAATGACGTTCTAAATTTACTCATACTGCTTCTTTGGAATGTACAACAATAACAGAGTACATACAAATGTTTGTAACAAATATGTTCAAGATGGCGGATCCAATATGGCCGCCATTACAATAAACAATTTTTCTTTGGAAATTCAGAGCATGCAAGTAGTCATTACTTATGTTTTTGAGGTCGCTGATTTCAAATTTCATATCGGATTTTAATTTTACAAAATGGTGGATCCAATTTGGCTGCCATTACAACAAAAAGTTCTTTCTTTGCAAATATAGTGCATTGGGATAGTCATTATATATGTTTTTAAGGTCGCTAATTTCAAAAGTCGTATCAGCTTTTAATTTTACAAAATGGCGGATCCAATATGGGCGCCTTTACAACTAAAAATGTTTTCTTTGCAAATATAGTGCATTTTGATAACCAACAGGATTCACTCTAAATAATAGCTACATAAGTTATAAAACATTCTTCTATTCAAGTTTATGAGACCTATTTACCGTTAAAAATAAAATTATAAAATAACACATTAAACAAATATTTTAAAAAAATTGAAAAAAAAAATTTGACTCTCGATAGTAATAAAAATTATAGTACATTTTGTCCACCTCCCCGTAGTCGACGGGCAACATTATAGATGGCAAACGAACAGCAACATTTTAAAAACTTATGAAATTTGAAAGCAATTGAGCATTTTATTATTGCAGTGGCCATCTTGGATCTACCATATTGTAAAATGAAAATCTGATACAATTCTTTAAATCCGAAATAGTTACCGAATGCCTTATATTTGCAAAGAAAACATGTTTAGTTTTAAAGGCGCCCATATTGGATCCGCCATTTTGCAAAATTAAAAGCTGATACGACTTTTGAAATTAGCGACCTCAAAAACATATGTAATGACTATCCCAATGCACTATATTTGCAAAGAAAGAACTTTTTGTTGTAATGGCAGCCAAATTGGATCCGCCATTTTGTAAAATTAAAATATGATATGAAATTTGAAATCAGCGACCTCAAAACATAAGTAATGACTACTTGCATGCTCTGAATTTGCCAAGAAAAATTGTTTGTTGTAATGGCGGCCATATTGGATCCGCCATCTTGCAAATATTTGTTACTAACATTTGTATGTACTCTGTTATTGTTGTACATTCCAAAGATGCAGTATGAGTAAATTTAGAACGTCATTTCTAAGAATAAATTAATACTAAATTTATGAAAAATTGGACAGTCGATGCTTCAAGTTTAGGCATCTTTAGGCGGCCATATTTAATTTTTTGTGAACAATTTTTCAAATCTTTAGTTGGTCTTAGGCTTTTTATAGACGAAAAACCAATCGATTTTGAAATCTCCGCTTAGTCGTTAATGGGTTAAACGAATCAATCTTACAAGATTAAAACCATAATAATTTTTAGAATAATTACTTTCTGAGCGACTTATAATATTTCTGAACAACTTCTGAGCGAAATTAATCTTTGACTTCTTTTATTATTTATTGCAATCTACGATTATTGATTGATTTGTATTTTCAGTTTTGAAAACTATACTAATGACATCTCATTTCAGCTTTATAAAATGCATATAGAGAAAAACCAGTTATAAAGTATATAAAGTAATCTGATTTATCTTATAAAAACAAAACCTGTTTTATATCATGGACATCAGGGTCACCCCTAACAATAATAATAATAATAATAAATATATCATGGACATATAATAAAACGCCCATATGTAGTTTAGGCGGACTAGAAGCTGTCAATTCACAATAAAAATTCGGACATCCTATCCAATTCCGTAGATGCATTTGCAAATCAGCACATCCTCATACTTCGATAATATCTGTTCGAGACAATGGCAGTTGCATGCTTGAGTACATCATTTGACCTTGCTAACGTTGTTTTTTTAATGTCTTTAAAACTTTAAAAATTCCCAAGGTCCTAAATTTGTGATCTTATCGAATTCCGCTTAAATTCAAAGGTGATGCAAAGTCCACAGCCTCTATCTTGCTTGTCCATTGAGTTTTGCGCACCCGCACTCGACTAGAATAATTGCAGGCGCACTGCGCTGTAGCCTTAAGTGATTTTTGCCAATTCTTAAGATTGTTTTAGCCTCTTCGACTGATGTCTGCTGTCTTATTATCGCGTCAAAGTGTCTGTCTCGGTTTCTTGAGCATCAGGAGAAGTCGGCGATTTATGCAATCGTCCGCTACAAGGCGTAACAGGCATGCGTTACACGACACGATTGCGCCACCTCATGAGTGGATGTAATTTCCCTTTCGTGCTCGCCACTGGAAGTGTTTCAAAGGTATCGGATTTTTTTTCTTTCTGTTATTCGCGCTTATATTCGCGTTTTTTTTCAGGTGTCTGGCACCTCCCTGGGGCACGCACTTAGTGATGGAGGTGCCCACGGCGATGATGACTTATTTCACTTTCAGTGCGCTCACCACCGCGCCGCAAAACGGCTGAATCAGAAAATCCAATTTTTACTGACCCACTGAGATCGAGAATTCGATACAGCCTACGGTGAAGAGTTTTTTGCACAAAAATCGCTCAACTAAGCCTTTTATGGCTGTCCGCCCTCCGTTTCGTGAATTATTTGATCATACTTCGATACTCACTTTCACCGATCTCGTTAATGAGCTCCTAAATTGGCCGCAGCCATGATGGCGATTAGGTGATTTATGTGGGAGCGCTTACGACTGAAATCAATCCGCAATTATGTGGAGTAGTATTTCAAATTTAATATTTAAGTATACTATTCATGGAGTTCCAAATAAGAGTAATTAATTCTTCCTGTAAGATGTGGTTCTGCCTGTTCTGCTGTAACTTCCAAGCTCCTCAACTAATTTCAATAAAGAGTCATATGACAAGGTTTCTGTTATCCGGCTTAAGGAAGATTTGAGCTAATACGACTTGAGCTTAGCTTGGACCAATCTCAAGGTATCCTTGGGCAAGTTTTAAGCCAGGATTTAGTCAAACTTAAACAAGATTTAAACCAGTATTAAGCGAAGCTAGGCTTAAGTCTGGATACGAAGCAAACTCAACCCATTAATGCGCAAAACGAGGAATTTGTGCACGCAAGTTTAATTGTACGATTCGAATAGCAAATTGAAGCGTTTCTCTTCTAAATTCGTATATAAGGGGTTTTTGGGGATGCTCTTTCAGAATCTGGCATTTGTTTTGCATAAAAGCTTCAAAAACCCCATTACTTTTTGGGTTTTTTTCAAAAAAGTGATGATTTTTTTGGTCACTTTTCTTTTCAAAGTCGATTATCTTGTCGTTGCTGCTATTGAATGATCATATAACCACCAGAAATCGCGGACCGAATGTCTAAACCTTCTCAAACCATGGTTTTGAAAATTTTTTTTTTTGCTTTGGTTTTTGCACAACGGCCATTTTGTACAGCAATGTAATAAAAACGTCGCAATTTTTTTACACGAAAAGGATCAACTTTACAAATTTCATCATATAAAAACTTCGTGATATTTTTACTCGAAAAGGATCAATAATACGAATAAATTTTATATAAAAAAAAAGTGTTTATAATTAGCCAAAGAACACGTGTGAATTTTTTGAGGATTTTTTAGGACATTATTGGATTTTTCAAAAACTGGCCAAATCCAAAAAATCAAAAATAGTCCAAAAAATTCTGAAAAAATTTGTATGTATTCCTTGGCTAATTTGAAGCATTTTCTGTTCTTTAAATTGTTTTTGTAAAGTTGATCGTTTTCGCGTAAAAAAATTGCGACTTTTTTATTACATTGCTGTACAAAATGGCTATTTTGCAAAAACCAAAGCAAAAAAAAATTTCAAAACCATGGTTTGAGAAGGTTAAGACATTTGGACCGCGATTTCTGGTAGTTATATGATCATTCAATAGCAGCAACGACAAGATAATCTACTTTGAAAAGAAAAATGACCAAAAAAAATCAGCACTTTTTTGAAAAAACCCAAAAAATAATAGGGTTTTTGAAGCTTTTATGCAAAACAAATGCCAGATTCTGAAAGAGCATCTCCAAAAACCGCTTATATATGAATTTGGAAGAAAATCGCCCCATTTTGCTATTCGAATCGTACAATTGAATTTGCGTGCACAAAATCCTCGTTTTGCGCATTAATAAGTTAAGACAGA
Source organism: Dysmachus trigonus (assembly GCA_949715965.1). NCBI lineage: Eukaryota > Metazoa > Arthropoda > Insecta > Diptera > Asilidae > Dysmachus > Dysmachus trigonus. Next base: position 56,107,272 of record OX454323.1, on the reverse strand, counting down.
ATTGAAATGTCAGTAAAGGCTTTATGCAAGGTGGGGTGGCTGAAAAGTAATAACCCAATTTGATATAGCTATAACTTTCTTGTAAATTAAAAAGCGTTTATTTTCTTATTTATTATTATTACTTAGACCTTTGGATTTTGTTCCATTAAGTACTAAAGATGATATGAGCTGTTTACCTTTTCAGAAGATGTTGATAGGGGTTACTCAATTCGAACATATGTACATTAGGGTGGAGCGATAAAAAAAAAAAATATTTTTCATTTTGAATAGCACTAGAATGTTGCATTATATTCACAGCAACATAGAAAAAATAATAAAAAAAATATTGACATCTATTTTTAGCCCTCTACCGCCACTTGAAAATTTAAAAAAAATATAAAATCGAGCTATTTATAAAACATTATTATATTAAGAAATACACACTTTTTTATTTTATTTTTAATTTTTACGACCCAAAATGACACTAAGTTTTCAGACGAAATGACAATTTACAGATAATTGTGATACAATGGTATATATTATGACGTTTAAGTGTAGAGAATAAACAAAACTCGCCGGTACATTTGAAAGTTGAGTTGTTTACTTTCGATGTATTATTTTAATTTCTACTTACACTTCACTCCTTAATATGAACAAAATGTTTATATTAACTAAGTTGAGAACGTAGTGACCAGTGGCGTGGGGTGAAATTTTTGAGAAGGTAAGCCGGTGCAAAAATCAGAAACTTAATAGCGAAAAAAAACTTACCAAATGAAGTCAGATATTACAAAATGTGTTCAACAGTGACTGCGTGTATTCTTGTCGAATTTAGTCGGCCACTTCTATCATACTTAAAGTCATTGGAAGTTAAGTGCTATATTAATATTATGAATAAACATGGACATATATACAATGAACTTCAAGAATAATATAAGTGGCTTTGAAAAAAACCGTTATAGTCGCGTGTATCGTGCAATCAAACTAAAGCGGTTAACAAAAACTGTGAAAAGTTGATATGAAATATAATTAATCTTACTAATCTACGATTTTTTTTTATAAATTCGGCCAAAACATCATTGTAAAAATTAGACTGATTTCTAATTTGTAAAAGAAGGTGTTTTTCTATCGATAAGAGTGCTAAATTTGAGAGCCTTTCTTCGGTTTGAGAATTTCTTAAATAAGTATGTATTCTCTTAAGGGCTGAAAAAGATCTTTCCGCGGAAGCAACTGTAATGGGAAGAGTTAAAAATATACAACACAAGTTTAAAATTTGAGGAAAAGTATCTTTTAAAATGCCACATTTAATATGCGAGTAAAGCGCGAGAATATCAAATTGCCGTAATGAAGAAGTGGTATATAAAACGTTCAATTCATTTTTTAAAGCAGAAAACTGGAAAATTCCCGGGAAAACTGTAATCAAAAATGATATCTTTTCGTTAGGACTTGATTGAGCAAAATAATCATATTTTGATTTATTAAGTAAATCTAAAAATTTTAGTTGACTAAAAGAACTATACCGAGTTTTAATCTGAGAAATGACATTGTCATCCGAATAGCCGAACCTAACGAAAAAAGCCGAGAAGCCGGATTCTATCGTGTTATCGAGAGGTAATAAAGTAGCACCACACCACACTCATAAGTCACAATCCGTTGAGCACCAAGGCAAAAAGAGACACAAGTTAACAATTTTTTTATTAAAATATAATAAACAAAACCACAACACCCCTCCCTTCCGAGAAGACGACTTCTGCCGTGTTCTTGTGAAATAAGGGAGCATTCACTCCTACAATTCCCTTCAGTATCAAAGAGATTTACAGTCAGCTTAATATTGTTTATGAAAAAAATTAATAACCAAACCCACCGCAACCAACCCCACTCACCCGAGAAGCCACTTTCTACCGTGTTATAGGGATAATATAAGAGCACCACTACACTCACACCCGTTCATAGAGAAGACACGAATCAGCTGACATTCTAACAAATAAACAACCACCCGCCGAAGTGACCCGAGTTTCAACTTATGCAAAACGAAAACAACCGAGAAGCCGGTTTCTATCGTGTTATTTGCTTATAGGATTTGCTTTTAGTGAGCAAAGGATATCACACACAAAAAATCATCGATCCAGTTATACAAAGAAATTCATTTTTTGAACATCCTGAAAACCTTTTATTGGCAATGCTATACGATAGCCGGCCACATATAAGAGAATTGGGATTAAGGCGAATAATCGCAACTAGAAAAAAATCGGGGATTGGCCTAAGAGTATTCAAAGTTCCGAAGTTAAACTTTGAGGCCACTGACTATACCGATATGATTGTATGGAGTGAGTCACAAGTTACGTCTCCTCCAATATTAAAGGATGTCAGTGACAAAGACTTGGAAGACCTGCTGTCATTAAACTCCCAGGTGCTGATGGAATTGCCGGATTATCCTTGTCACACACAAGCAGTAGAGCGATGTGTAAAGATGGTCACAGAGGCATCGATTACTGTAGCTGGTGAAAAAGCCAGAGATGGATTTATTCGTTCTAAAATTAAATCGCGTGCAATTATGCCCTATTTTGAAACAAAAAAGAATTTTAAAGTATCCCAATAATTTACGAAATTTTTACCTTTGTTTTGCAACTTTTTTATATTTTTTATGTCTCATTTTTCTAAATAAAGATTTTAATTAAGTATTTTTTTAGTATTTTAGTTACCCGTATGCTACAATAAAATTGTATTTATTATATTATAATTGTATTGTAACAATTTCTTCATATTTTTGACATATTACTAATTAAATCAAATTATTGCAACTTTGGGTTTAGGTAGAGGGCTAAAAAAAATATAAAAAAAAATAAACAAAAATACATTTACGTATAATTTAGCAAAACGCAACTTTATGCAGGTATTCGAAATAGATTCGATGACTTTTTTTTTTCTCCATACATTGACGCTCCACCCTAATGTACATACATATACTTCAAATATAAATATAGTATTTTCTGATCGGCTAAATAAATAAACTTAAATAAAATAAAATCGTTTGAATAGATATTACAATAATTTTTAAAACGCAAAAGGATACTAATTGTCTTCACAACTAAATATTGCATTAATATCAGTCAATTTTTGGCACCGAATTCAAACATCTGGTAACATCTTAAGATTCAATATTGGAAGGATTTTTAAGTAAAAGTATTTAATACTTTACGATGTAAAATTTGTAGACTTTTTTCCCTATCTTAAAAGAACAAACCTATACATATAGTATAACAAGTCATCGTGTCTGTGCATCATGCAAAATCTATTGGACGGAATTTAAGAAAAATTTGGCTTATGTCCTGTGTTTGTTTGTTTTCATAGAATACAGGGTCTTAAAATGACGGACCCAAGATGGCTACACGAAATTTTAAACTTCATCGCAATACCATAAAAACTGGTACTAGGGGATTTTTGAGGAGAGTGATTTAAAATTTATTATCAACATTTTGACTTTCAAGGTGATGGATCTAATAAGGCGACCAAAATTTATTAAATTCAATGAAATTTAATAAAAATTAGAACAAAAGACATTTCGAGGTTTCGAATTTGGAATTTTCTATTAAAATGTTGATATTCAAATTCTGTTTTTCTGTTTGTGCTCGCATCACGCAAACTACGAGACGGAATTTCATTAAACTTAACATACATAGTTGTAGCTTATGTTCTTTGTTAAATTTTAAATAAATAAATTTTATCTCCATCCACCGTGTTTTAAATTCCAAGTGCCCATACCGTTGACAGATCGATTTCAGTATTATATTTTATATGTATATATATATTTTTTTATTTTTGGAGTATACAAAATGATTTGATAATGTAATTTTTCTGTAATATACTTCAAGCTATATTTATATTGTAGTTCTTTACTTTTTTACACATAGTCCTAAATTTTTAGAAAAACAATAGTTATTTTTTAATCCCTCTCATGAATGTGTTTCTTTTTGATTTAAATGAAAGAAAACTGATCCGTCATTTGAACAGATGTGATAGTTCTATAGTGAGAAACCAAATTAGAACTCCTTGTCAACATGATTTCTGCTTCATTCAGAAAAGATTAGACTTTCATTGCCATTAGTCACTGCTTTGTCACTTTGCTAATCAAGCAATAAATTGTTTTTATATTTTTCCACAAGAATTTTTGTTATATTTTGAAAATACAATATCATGGTGATGAAGTGATCTTAGCTACCTTTCTCGAATGTCTGAACCGAAGAAATCCTGAAGATAATTTTAATTTCAAAGAAAATCATTAGAATATCAATGGTTTCAAATGTTTGTAAAACTTGGTTAGATTTCTTCTTTTATCTAAACTTTATTCATAGATTGTGGCGAATATTTCTCATTAATTAATTTTTGGAAAAAAGAATTTCATGTCGTAAAAGAAAACAACAAGAGATAAAATCGCGAAATATCTCCTATGGGCTGGTGAAAAGCCGAAATAAATTAGCATTTAGCTAATTCAGGTGAGCTGCTCGATCATTAATCAAATTATGAAAAGAAGCCGTCTACTGTCGGCTGTTAAACTATGTGACAGCATTATCAGAATAATTCTTCAGGTGCGAATTAGAAATTTGCCCCAGATCTAAAGGAATTCAATCCTCCTTGCGATTAAGTCGTTTTTAGATTGTCGTCCTACACCTTTTTATTTTTATCCGTATCATATGAAGGCAGTTAAAGGTGCGTTCGATCTGATTGATTGAACAGTAAAGGGGTGAAAAATGCACAAGAAAGAGATCGAATCGAGTGAAAGTAGCTGCAAAGAGCATTCTTCTCGCAAGGCAGACCTGTTTGAGGTCGAAGTACAAGTTTTTGCAGGTCTTTATTAAGTCCAAAAGGAAGTCGCCGCAATTAGGTTACTCATGCATTCATATCGCCTGGGCCCGAGTGCTTCGTCTTGGCTGTGTCTTGGTGCCGTCACGTTTCGCGGGTCTTGCACCTCAGACCCGACCCCGCTTATACCGTCTCAAGAAAATGCCGTCTGCACCGTCGGGTCGAATGACCCGGAGTGGTATTTCGTCTGTCTGAAGAATATTCGGCAGAGGTTTCGCTCCTTGCCATATTGACGCGACAACGACGTCAAGACATCGCGGCGGTTGCATAACCGCGCGCAGCTAACTTATCACGGCATCTCAGATCGAGGAAATTAAAATCGAAAAGACAAAACCGATGCCGACTGCAGGGCAAGGTAGTCTGCGCGGATAATCCATCTATATGCCGGCCGCCGGTAGTCTATAATTAGTCTCGGGGCGATTATCTCTTATGAAACTATTGAAACATTGAAAGGTAATCGCCGGACATACTTTTTAGCTGGTTATGCCCGCAAGACGCAAGGGTTCCATCTCCTTGGGCAACGGGCGGCCCAATCAATGGGAAAGCGCCGAATCGTTCGATCTTTGCCCCGCCGCTCTGTGCCGCATGAAACAACAGTGACCCCGAAGAAGGTTTCTTCTTTTGCAGCTATATAAAACATGAGTCGAACGGCACCTAGGCTTGATCGACAAGACGCTGAAAAGCTGACGAATTATTTTTTTGACCGAATGCGCCCAAATTAAAGATATCCGACCTTTTAATTTGGGCTTTGTTCGGCAGCGTTACGCAACAGTGACAACGATTAAAGACTACTGCCCGCGCTCCGCTTCGTTTGTGGGGGTCAACTTTGGAAGTGAAGAAACAGAAATTTCTTCGTTTTCAAATTAAAGCTCAGTTCCGTTGGGTCACTGATTTTATGAATCGTGGTGACGACATTTTGGGGGAAATGTGTCATTTCATAGAGTTCGCATTTTTGTGATTTTCCATTTGATGTTAAGAGGCTTTTACATTTCTTGATTTACAATTCAGGATTAGGTTAGAACTTATTGTATATAACTGCAAAAATACTTAACAATATACAACCAAACAATTCATGAAATATTAACATTTTTTAAAAAACGTGTTGAAAGTAGTATTCAAAGTTTTTCAGTAATTTCTCAAAAGCAGTAGTCATACCCTTAGATCATAGAAAATGGGATTGGCCATAGGTCGGTTTACTTGAAGTAATTTCGTGACGTTGTGGTAGCCTTCTCTTTTGTAGCTGTGCACCCGATGCAGGCGGATATTTTCATCAAAGTAGAAAAGGGGCACTACATGCAAAACAAATAAGTCTAAGGTCGTACCCTGTTTTCAATGCACTTGAAAACGAAAAGGTTTATCAAAAACGCCAGTTTTCAATGAAAAATAAGATGTAAACTATATTCGTTGGATAAAAAAGCAGTCTCTTTTATTGTCAGAAGCTTTTTTTTATTTGGAAATTGAATTCCGAAGAGTAAAGCCAAATGTTTACCCATTTCGAATGTATAAAATTACCAAATTAGAAATTACAAGTTACAAATGTTTTATTTTTACGCTGAAATCAAAGTAAGCGCTATTTGTTTATTTATTTATACAAAAGTTCGTCAAAATCTGGCTTTACTAACTATGGCCTCCACATGGTCATTGAAAGATTTTGATTGATTGATTGATTTTGTCGAGTCTAGATAGAGAACAATCACTTATAGTATAGTTGAAGGAAATCGGTGATTTTTTACGGGAGAAGGCCATCACGGTGCATTTACTAATGTTAAGAGGTAGGCGATTGATAGAACACCAATTAGAAAAAGTGTCTAAGTCAGAATTGAGAAGAAGACAATCAGACTCATTGGAGGTTAAACGAAAAATCTTCGCAGCGTCTGCATAACAAAGAATCTTCGAATGATTCAGAAGCAAGCCAACATCATTAATGTAAATAATGAATAGTAAAGGTCCCAGATGGTTACCCTGAGGCACTCCAGAAGTGTTGCGAATGCTTTCAGATAAAACACCGCGAAAAATAACACGCTGCGTGCGATTAGTCAAGTAAGATTCAAGTCAAGCAACAAATAAAGGTGGGAATCCAAGAAGGTGTAGATTATAAATAAGAATCTTGTGGTTGATTCTATCGAAGGCTTTGCTTGAGTGAAGATACAATCGACTTGCTTACCAGCTTCAATGGCAGGAATGCAGTACGAGGAGAATTCTACAAGATTGGTAGTTGTAGACTTGCCCTTCAGAAAACCATGTTAGAAAGATCCCAAGAAGGGCTTACAGTGAAAACTAAGAACATCACAGATCAAGGCTTAAGTGTTATTTTACACTGTAGAGAGGATTGTCATTAAAAGGAAGAATTTTTACAAAAGTCAATGCAATAAAATGACACTCTTTTTAAGTGAAACAGCATTTATTACAAGAAAATTAAAATTTATTTTTTAGAGTGAAAGCAAAAAACTTTACTGAACTCTTAATATAGTTAGCGATATTTTAATCGAAAATCATAATGCAGTCGTTCCAAACTTTAAACTTTAATGTTATTATATATTATTCTGTAATGCACGAGGTCGGCACTTTGAATAAAGTTGCGAAAATATTAATGTAAAAATTTTCCATTCACCATTACTTTTGTAATGTGTAATGTAAATAATTCAGTAATGGTTAATTACTTTTGTTATGAGTAATGAACAAATTTCCATTAACCATTACTTTTGGTAATGAGTAATGGGAGTAATTAACCATTATTTTTACAAAGAGTAATATAAATATTTTCCATTAATCATTACTTTTGTAATGAATAATGTAAAATATTTAAATTAACCATTATTTTTACTTTTACCAATGAACGTATTTACACCTGACTAGTACATTTCTTTCAGAGTAATAGAGGTATCTACTATTAAATTATGCTTTTTATAGGAGTAGCATAATTAATTATTACTTTTGTTTGAAAGTAATGGACAAAATATTCAATAACATTAATTTTTATGACTGATGGAAATATTATACCTGTTATAAAAAATTTCACTCGTTGGTTTGAGAGATAAAGCGAAGTCAATAGACACTTTAAAAGATAATTATCTCTTTGACTGTATTATCTGTCTATTTATATAAGTAAATGTGTGTCTGTCTGTCTCTTTGCGCTAATCTCTTGAACGGCAGAACCGATTGCGATAAGACTTTGCAGACACAAAGAGAGATTTAGATTTGAGAGCGTGACCATCTAATTCCCATATATTGTTTTCAGAACATTCCATTTAGGGTGAAATCGATTGAAAATTGATGATAGATGCTGGAAAAATATTTTTTTAATTTTTTTGATAAAAAAACAAAAATTGGCCCATATTTGCAAGAATTTTGCCCTCGTCCTTTATTTGCGAATTTGTCAAATATATCTACGTTTAGGTCAGGGACGTCCGAAGAGTGGAGCAACTGGGGCAAGCTGCATAGGGCACTGGAAAACAGCATAAGAAAAGGGGCACCTTGAAAAGCCTTGATTTTGATTATAATCTCACAATCCAAAAAATAAAATTAAACTCTTAATAAGCAAGTCATCACTTTACGGTAGCAAAAATTTACTTTCCTTTAGTAGGAAAATAATGTTCATACCGAAAGAAAATTTAGTGAAACTGTCTTAAGTACTGGTACTCATTCTTATATTAAAGATAAGAACATCAATGTCAATTTCATGTGCATCATTCTAAAACACTTAGCTGCATTTTTTCCTCGTTTGCATTTTGACATACTTCCAGGTGCATTATCAGAGAACACGTTAAGAAAGCAAAATAGCATAATTTAAAAAAACTTTTTTTGCCCCGGCTGCCCTAGTACATTTCAACGGTCCTGGTTTAGGTTATACTCCTTTGTCCAATAGGTGAGACTGATATATGATATATGGAAAATTTTAAAGTGTTTGGATTCTTTCACAAGATTTCTGACTGTGTTAAAGCATAAATTAATTTTATGAAATTTTTGTTTTTTTTATACATCTCTTTTTTAGCGCTTACCTTGTTTTCAACATTAATTGGCTGATTTATCTCAGATTTGACCTAGTCAATCATAACCTAAAATCTGTATGTAAGTTACTCGGCTTAATTATCTTTTAATACGTATCTGGTTTACCTTTCTGCAGCCTCTAAGAAATAATAAGCGCGGAAATTACGCTAATCTGGATTAAGCCCGTGTAGTCAAATTTATTCAATTACTGCCGACAAGTTTTGATTTTGCCTAAAGTAAGCTGCTGATAGCAAATCACCGAAAATTCAAATCTCTATCTTGTGAATTTATGTAGATTTCGAACGCAATACGGATCAGTTTAATTTCTGGATAATTGAACTGTATCAGCGTCAAAGAGTTATGTAAGCCTTGAGAGTAATCTGCTTATTCGCGCAGCGTACCTAAACAATCTTATTAGCGTCTGAGTTCCGTTATTAACGCAGAATGGCTACGTGCAATTTAGTGCATTCCTGCTACCTCCGTGCAAATTATTCATCCATAACTGGAGCAAATCGCCGTTCTATAAGAACATTTTCACTCAATCGAGATAGGTGTGCGTGATCACCTCAACATAAAATTGGGTTCTCTTTGATTGATAGGTTCGCCGCGGCGGCTATGTTTACCGGTTGAGGTAAATGCCTGCGCCACGGCGGCACGCATCAAATGGATCTGTTCTGTTGCACGCTCACACGCCCAAGACCATCCCAACTGGTCCCTGAGGAAATGTACTTGAAATGAACTTGAACACTGACGGATGAACTGATGGACGGTGTATGGTTAAATATATGTGAGAACGCCTAGTAGTTCGAGGAAATCTTAAGGAGCAGTGATTTTTTGAGGGCTTTTGATGTTTCGCCCTCTGATAATTTAATGGCTTATTTAGGGATCCTCTGGAGGCGTATACCCAGCAAGATAGTGATTCGCTTGACGGATGATGAAAGATTTGCCAACATTTTTTTTATAAATGTCTGGAAATAGGTTAGTCTTTTGAATAACACTAACAATTCCCCCAAAAATATAAAGACCTTTCTTAGAAATTTAAACTCAAATATTTTGCAGGTCTTTCCCAAGTAAAAAACCGAGAACATTTACTCTTGTTGCTAGGACTATCTTACAATAATGAATTTGGTCATGAAATGAGTGTACACTGGAGGAAATAAGGTTAGACGCACCAATATTTTTTACAATAGCTCGTGAGAATGAGAAGGTTTCAATGTGAGTTTTTCTCTAATTTTGTAAGAGACTATTTAAAAACAAATAATAAAGGAATTATTTCAAAATAATATCTAACTGATAATTTTTAAGTAATTTAAAAGTTTTTTACAAGCTCGAAGTGGGAAATAAGGTTAGACGCACTTATAGATTTATGCCTAATAGACAATGTTGTTTACAAGTTGACCATCTGTGTTGACGTGAGATACCGTTATGCATCTTTTCGAGAATACTGGTGCAATTTCACAATAGTTTTTATAGAGTTTTCATTTAAAACCAGTTCTATTTAAGATGGGACGCGGCAAACAATTGACTGAGGCGGAAAAAGCCAAAATTGCAACTCTAAAAAATTATTCAAAATGTTCAAACCGTCAGATAGCAAGAGAAATAAACCGAAGTGAAAAAGTTGTGCGGTATTTTCTAAAAGATCGTGAAAATTACGGTCAAAACTACAACACTCAACGGCGCAAAAACGGCAGTTGATCCGAAGAGCAGCGAATAGTTTGAAGTCTGCCCGGCAAGACGGAAAACAATTTACCTGTTGGAGTTCAACATGTTCCACAAATTTTGAATGATTCTCAGAACTTGAGATACCAGAAAATAAAGCGTAAACCAATGTTATCACCAGCAAATATTGAGGCCCGCAAAAATTCGCGCTAGACCACATCCATTGGACAACTAAATGCCGAAAAATAATTTTTCCCGATGAGAAGAAATTCAATTTGGATGGGCCAGATAGTTTTGCTTATTATTGGCATGATTTGCGTACAAAAGAAAAGACTTTCGGTATGCGTCAATCTGGCGGTGGCTTTGTTATGGTTTGGGGGGGAGCCATTGGATACCTGAAGAAGATGCCGCTGACATACATTTCAACCAGAATGAATGCAATACAATATCAGGAGATGGTCGGCCCTCATTTCCCGGCATATGGATACGAATGCGCTAGTTTAGGCTGGGAATTTCAACAAGACAACGCTTCAGTTCATGTAGGCAAAAGATACGGTCTCTGTATGACAGTCTCCCACGTCGAATCATTGCATTACATGATGCCAAGGGCAAATGGACAAAATACTTATTAAACGTTTTTAGAAAAATGTGATTTTTATCTTAAAAACTATAAATACGTCTAACCTTATTTCCCACTTTGAGTTTGTACAAAAATTAAAATTGCTGAAAAATTATAACTTATATTATATTTCGAAAAAAATTCCTTTTTTATTTATTTTTAAATAGTCTCTAATAAAATCAGAAAAACTGGCACATCGAAATCTTTTCATTCTCACGACTTATTTTGAAAAATGTTGGTGCGTCTAACCTTACATCCCCAGTGTATGTGTTATACAAGTAGTTGTTAAAAGTTGTACGAACTATTTTAACGAACCGTTTTTTTTTTTACAACTACAATATTTAATTCGCGTGAGTAATTCTAAAAGCTATAGGTAAGCCTATTTTCACAACCAAATAAGAACCATGACATTTGTTCCACTTAGCAACTATCTACAAACCATTTCTCCAAACTATTTATTTGTAAAAACTAATTGGTTCATCTTACGAGTTGTTAGAGCTGTCTGGGAAAATATCTCAATAACTATTTGCTAACCATCGGCTAATGATTGTAAATTATGGTTCCTATAACTTTACTACAACCTTTATTTGGTTCTGAACAAAAACAAAATGTTAACTGTCAAACACGAACATATGGTTTCATTTTACAACGTCATAGCTGTGAGCTTAAACTTAGATGACAACTAGGGATGAAAAACCACATTTATTGACTCAAATGAATGATTTTCCATTTTGGTACAACTATTTATATTTTAAATTATAATTAAATACTAATTTAGTCTTATTTTTAGGAATTTTGAAGTATCAGTAATTTACATTGTGTCATTTGGCTTAGTAAATATTTATACTTCATAAATAATTAGTATTCAGGAGGCACGTTTTTATTTTCCGAAGTATCTAGTATGTATTTACATGAAAAACAGTATTGCTTATAAAATGTACCTTTTGGCGAAGCGAAACATCACATATCACACACACATATCACATACTCATTTCGTTATGCTTGTCATTGCTATATTCATATAAGAAAGTAATTATCTTATATTGGTCTCTTTCGTTCATTCCATTGATTAGAATTACTAATTAAAATTATAAAAACCATGACAGAACTATGCCGCGATGGTTGCCACAGCTATACGCGAGCCAGGATATTTCCACCAATTTGGTTGTTAAATTGTTGTAAAATAATTTGCAGCAAGTCCAGGGTTATGAAAAATTGTTCTGCGAACCAATCAATTCTAGTTGGGTTTACATGACAAATTGAAATTAAGGCAGCAGTATAGAGAACCATATTGAGTTTCGTGTTCTATAATAAAAAAGTCTGGAACGGCAGTAAAAGTAATCCACTATATTGAATTCGCAAAATATGAAAATCGTCTTAAAATCAGCATAAAGTTTGTAATTTAACCATCTTAAATTCAAAATTCATAAATTATGACAACGGATTTGAAATAAGCGATTCCAAAAACCTTCACATTCTTATTTTTACGAAAATCCCACAAATTGTGGACGTTTATTGTTGGGGAACAATTAGAAAAAGGGAACATAAAAATTATATATATAAAAAAAATTATAAAAATTTTTAAATGACTTACCTCATCAGAAAAGTCTCCCAAATGTCGAATATCCTCGGTTTCCAGACGTTCGTCGACTTCTTCTCTTGATACCACTCGTTTTTCATTAATTTCCCTTACAAGACCATCTGGGCGAGCAACTACTGTATGCACCATTTTGCCAGCCTCGTTGGCGTTGACGATTTCTTTTCCAAGTCCAGTGTTCCCAGATGTTTCATATTCGATAGGTTCAGGACCATCGACAACATCGGGTTCTCCCAAATTTCGGCGCTGTAGAAATAAAATACACATTTTTTTTATGTAATAGTAAAAATATTAAAATTGTCTGTTGTAATTTAATTACTGTATAGCTAATTTTTCGTAAGATTTAAAACACTAATTTCTCCTTAAAATTAAAATCTTCAACTTACTTCAGTTGACTCTGTTTCTTGCTTTTCTGTGTCTTCGGTTGTATTCGTTGATACAATTGGTCCTGAATCTTCAATAACTTTCCCATCTTCAAGCACCACTTGTCTCTTAACTCTAGTTTCTATTTGGCGTGTTGTTGTCAACTCTGTTTTACGTTTTGTAATCCATTCCTCTGTAAACGAAATAAAATAGAAATGAATGAAATTTTTATCTATATTAAGGAATATATAAATTGTTGTACAAATGCATTATTTTACTATTATAAATATATCGCTCCATATACAATATATACATTTAAATAATTATTTATTTATTATTTTTGACACTTTGAAGATTGCATGCCTTCCGCCTTCTCAAATACACAAACTTTAAACTGCAAAAATCAATCAATCAAAATTTCGGGAAATCTCAATAAAAAATAAATTATTATTTTCATTAACTATAACGAGAAGGGTTCAAACTAAATCTTGTTTGTAATTTGAAATGAAAACCAGATAACTTCAAATACAAAAAATTATATTGCTAGTTATGAATCACTAAATATATTTTGCAGTATTCCCACAATTCGCTTATTAATCTGTTGATATAAAGAATGACAAAATAACCTTAAATTTGCAAGACACTGCAACGTCTAAGCTTTCGTTACTGAAGAACTTTTAAGCCAAGCTTTAATCATCTCGGGCTTAAAAACAAAATGCGCAGGAAACTATGCAAAAGTACAAATCCAAATCTGGATTGAGCATGAACTTATGCAGAACAAAGCTTGATAAAGCGTTTAGACAATGACTAACAAAAGTGTTAGGTACACCACTGATTGTTGGGATAAAAATGCTATATGCAAATAAGCTTAACCCTTTACGGAGCTAGTTTATACCGAGTTACAATTAGTCGAATATTAGATTGAATAGACAGTCTAATTATAGATGGATATATGGATATAATTCATTTAAGATTAAGAATACAATATTTCTATTTTCAAAAAAAACTCTTTATAACTAAAATAGATAGAGATAAACCATACATTTTTTATTATTATATCTGTAAACACTTAGCTATTTTTACAAAAACAAAAACACCTTATAAATTCTTGAATTTTTTGATAGTTTGAATTGGATTAACTAAGAAAACGACACTTAAAAAAAGTACCACAATAACAATTTAAGGCACGCAGGTATGACATTTAAAAATTAACTATATTTTACGACAGCAGAGATCCTTCAGTCATCAATTTTTAAATTAAACTTATACGAAGATTTGTTAAAGTTATGACATCATGATGTCAGCGGTAATGTTTTACATTTTTTTAGTAAATGAGAGGTAGGAATTTGGTTTGTTGGATTACTGCAACAGCAAAAAGGGTTAAATAGGATATATGATTTCTTATTGAAAGGTGTGTAATATCCAAAATATTCGAGATTTTATGACATCAGCTGTGACCACGACTTTGCTCGCATTCAGTTTGGGTGTAATAGAATAAAATTAAATATTAAGTACTATTATTAATGAATATTAATATAAAAATGTAATAACGTAAATATTACAAAAAAAACCTACATAACTTCAGGATGATTCTCAGTTTGCACGGAGTGGGGTTTTTTTCTCGAAATTACTTGAACAACAGAAATATGAGTTCTAAAATCAGTTTTTAGCGGCCTTGAGTAGCAATTTTTCGTGACCTTGGATGACTTGAGACGAAGAAGTTGTTGAAATTTCGAATTATATAGTGCAAATTCGAATTTTTAAAAATAAGAAGACGCATAATTTTTAAAAATAAGAACTCGCATAAGTGGATATTTCATTAAATGATCGTCAGCCTTTTGCGAAATCGCTTGAATAATATTTTTTTCTTGTATAATTACTATGGTCCTATATATTAATTAAAGTTATTAACGGTTGGGAATGGTCACTCATAATAACAAAAAATAAATAAAAATATAAATATGTAATCCGATACTATGGAAGTTATTAGGAGACCAGGACCTAGATCCAATAAGCGACACAGTCTACACAGGAGACAGACGACTGCGGCGATTCTTTTCATCCCTTTGAAATTATTATCTTGGTACGAGCGGTATCTAATTAATTAAGCAAATAAATCCTTTTTGAGGTATTTTTTGAGCTCATTTCCCTATTCAAATAACGCAGTACTTTTAGCCAAACAACCAGCAGTAATTTCCTGATGGTAAAAAAGTAATAATTCTTTTGACGCCAAACCATTCACCGCGAAAATTTTAGTGTAATTTTACCCTTATTATATGAGGTATTTGAATACCTCATATTATATGAGTAAAATTGCATTGTGATGTATTCTTAATACTATAAAACGTGTAATAAGTAAAACTCAAATTTGGTAAATATCCTTATTTTTACACCATGTAAGACATTTCTTCCCTTAAAAAATGGTTAAGTTTCGCATATACTTATGTAGTTTCAACGAAGTAGAAGGTGGTAATTACACTGTATATTATACAATTTTAAGTCAAATGAAGGTTAAACATCTCCCTAAAATATACCATTGTTTTGCGCAATTTCGAAATAGCGAAATTAACAATAGATAAGTTTAACGACGTGTTGAATCTCAATTTATATTAAAATAATTCTTCTGGATATAAAAATCTGATGATACAATGAAAGCATTATTTTTAAGATATATTAAAATATTAAATGTGTCACTAGACTTAAATATCTAAGTCAAGGAAAAACATTTCTAAACAAATTGGAGAGTATCAAACATGTACATCATGAATTTTGATGAAATTAATATATGTTGTAGAGTTCAACACCCTCAGAAACAGGGTAATAATATTTTAGGCCAACGCGCCTTTATTCAAAAGTTGGGTGCTCATAGAGTGTACTATGTCACTAGTAATCTAGTGGTCTTTATACACTATAAAATATATATATTATTATGATATTTTATCGTTTAAAAAAAATTGATTATGATTATATACAACAATATTAATTATTGTCACTCTCATTTTCATTATGGTTACTTTATGAGCACCTAACTTTTGAATTATCACATTTGTTATATAGAGAGATTCTGACACTAGTGGTCCCATACTGTTGGATCATTACACCTATGGAATGTCATAACTTCGCATTATATATATATTTATATACATATATAATGATGGATATATTTAGTAATAGCCGATTAGACAAACACTGGTGATGCAACTTATCGAGGTCTATAATAAGAACGACGAAAAAACAGACATTTGGCATGAGGAAAAATTGATATTCTAAAATACTGAATAATAATTCGGTTTCGATTTTTATATAATATAGAAAAACGAGTTTCAAATTAAGATCGAGCTCGGTTTTGCTATCTTAAAATTGAGACTGAGCTTTAGCTCAGTTTTTTAGAATACGAGCCAATGTCACTGATAAATAGTAAAAAGAGCAGCGGACAAACAAGACTGCCTTGGGGAGCGCCAGATGTTGCATAAATCTTTTTTGAACATGCATCCCCAATCTTGACAGTAATGATGAGTCCATTAAATAAAGCCTCGCGTTTTTATAACCTATTTTAAAATTTTCTATTAAATATTTTTAGCACCGTTGTCAAAGACTTATGGCTAGTTTTATTTTGGTAAAACAGCAAATTCTGCGGCATTGGACAGAGGCGAACATAATCATGGGAAACGAATTACGATAAAACAATGAATGAAAGTTCAGTTTAATAAGGAATTTATCATGAATATGCCGACTAACAAACGGGTAAGTAAAGTATAAAAAAATATTTGAGGTTACAATAGTTTTTTGGACAACAGCCTGACACTGTCAAAAGGCTCAATTGTGCTTTTTTTTATAATTCATATAATTATTCACAGAGATTATTGAGGTCATAGCAATGAACTTCTTCTTCTTTAGGTAGCGAGAGCACAAAAAATATATAGCTCTGCATTTATCATTCTAGGGGGAAAAAATTTGTAAAAACACATTTTACCTGTAATTGCAGAAAATTACAAAGCTATTAAGCACTTTAATAACTTCCATAGAATGAAGTTCAAATTTACAACACAGCTTTTAAACCGGCCCCCATTGTGGCGTTAAAAATAGAAAATCACGTCCGTCCAGAGACAAAAGCCGTTGGAACCTACTTTCTTAGAATGCGATAGAGCAAGATGATCCGAGCATCCTTGAGAATGACTCGAGATTAGCGGCAAGGTCAGGCGACGGTGTTCTATGACCGGCTAACTGTAACCAGCTGACCGCGTCTGTCACTCGTATCGGCGGCACGGTGCGGTGCGGTGGCGTGGCCTGGGGCTGGTCAAGAAAGCGCGGGGAAAACTGGTGGCTAGCGCTCATTATCTAGCCACACCTGAGTGCACAAACAGTGTGCAGCCAGGGGAAAATCTTAACGGAAGCGAATGCGAGTGATCTGCAACATTTTGCTTAATAAGACGTTTAGCGCAAAGAAAAATATATTCACTGTATGGCAAAAGGCGCCCGTTAAGCGCGTGGGAGGAAATGTGGCGCCTCATCCGAAAGATTCAAGACACACAATCAAAGAACCCCAAGGCGACCTTCGTCATCGTCGTCCAGCTGTAATTAATTTGACACGAACCCATTTTAATGAGGCGGGGGACGGGGGCACAGGTAAGTCAATCACTTGCTCATTTGTGGGGCCGGCTCGTGTCATTTTAATCCGCTGCACCGGGGCGCTCCCGGGCCGGGGTCGGACCAGAACCGGGGTGGTCGGTGCAAGGACGGACTCTTGCCAATTTGTGGCAATTAGACAAGATCAAGTGGCCGCTCCAGGCTCGCACTAATTAGGGTTGACGGCCGTGATGAGTTCTTGTGGAAATTTCTTTAATTGAACCGCCTGGCCTTGGCATAGAATCGCCGCGGTTTCTAGGTCATGACTGCGCTGCGGCCGACGGCGCTGTCTTGAACATATCTTTGCCATTATTCAACTTAAACTGCATTTAATGTACTGGAAATGACCGAGTCCGGAAGCTGCATAACATTAGCGGGGTTTTCGCGCAGTTTTCAGCACGTGTATGAATCACTCCGGGGCCGATAGTACAATTGTGAAATATGCTATTGTTGTTAATCCACTGCAGAAGTGGATGGTGGTCAAGAGAGATTTTTTTTATTTTATTCATTATCTTCTATCTACTAAATTTAGAAAAATGGAACACTTAAAGAATTACCACCACTAGTGACCTTTATATGAAGAGTTGAACCTGTGTTGAACCCGAGTTCAACCAATGTAAATTCAGGTTGAGTTGAAACTGGGTTGACTCGACTCGACTCCGATTTGCATAGTGGGTTTAGTTGAAATTCTGAATACGGAACCCACGTAAATGCAGTTGATTCGACAGTTCTTCATTCCCGCGGAAAATTTTTATTTTGTCTATGTTCGATAAAATATTTTATTAAAATGGCTAGGAGAAATGTTTGGCAACATGAAGAAACTAAAGACATGCTAAATATTGGTGAAGCCATTAAGCAAACCAACAATCACAAGATTAGAGGTTTAGTTATCTATCATTTCAATTACGTTTCTAATCGATTTAGACTTGACACGTCAAAAACTCAACCCACTTTCCACTCGATATTTCAACTCTGCATATAATCGTAGTATATGATGGACTTGGTCTCTTCTGTCAAGTTTTGGTCTCATTTGCAAGACTCTTGCAGTCTTGTATTTCCATACTCAAATATTTTGGATAGCTCGTATTTAGTGGATTTTACAAGTAAAGCGAGTAAATAACTTTCAGCTACTTACACCTTATAAATAGGCAACAATAAAAAAATTATAAATAGAGAAAAATTATAAAGTTCTTTGTATTGTTTTCTTGAA
Source organism: Dysmachus trigonus (assembly GCA_949715965.1). Classification (NCBI taxonomy): domain Eukaryota; kingdom Metazoa; phylum Arthropoda; class Insecta; order Diptera; family Asilidae; genus Dysmachus; species Dysmachus trigonus. The sequence continues at coordinate 56,088,375 of OX454323.1, read as the reverse complement.
GATTGATCGATGTGAAATTAATTTAGTCGAAACTTTCTTTCAATTGTAATTATTTCAGTGTATTAATTACAGATGTGCTCTTAAATTTTAACGATTTATGTTCTACTATGTTTAAACCAAAGCCAAAGCTACAGTTATAATAATGATCGCCATAAGAGCCCCTATATAAGAATCAAGAAAATCAATTTCTCAAAAACTGTAGAACAAAACATTTTCAAAACTTGGAGTATAAGTGCAATTTATACCAAACCAATAAATATTTTGTTAAAATTTCATAATGTCGCGATCATCATCACCAAATTGCCAAGAAGTGAAGTGAGGAGAAAAACTTCTTAATAAAGTGCTCATATATTTCAAAAATAAATAACCTTCTTTTTTAATTTTTCCACTTACTCGCTTTATTACACTTCAAGAAATTAAAATAACTGAACTGCATTGAATTTGTGCAATGTTACACTTCTGCACTTTAGAGAGGAATACGGGTTTTCTAAGGAAAAAATAATGGTAGCAAACGTTCATTTCCTAATTCACTCATATTGGATATTTAGAAGTTAAAAATGAATAACATAAGCGCAACAGTTTAATCTTCGGTAAAAAGTTGTTAAAAAACTGATAAGGAAAATTGCAAATAAGTTTGGAATTAGCAAATTATTATTATTATATCCAACATACCCTTCTTCAAAGATATATATACCCGCTCCGACTCTCGCAGTATCCAAGTAGCAATAAAAGGTTGTTGGTTCACAACCAAATTGGCGGAAATACCCTGATTCGTACATAGTTGTGACAACCAATATGGTTGTCAGTGATAATTACTACCTATATATATTTATACACTTATCCTTTTCGTCATCCGAAAGGAAATCCTTTCCAAACACTAATATAATGAATTCAACGTACGAAAGAGAACAATATAAAATAATTTATACGAATATAGCAATGACAAGCATAACTAACTAATAACTGAATATATATTTTCCACTCTTATAGCTCTTCTCATATATAAAAAGGAATGTTATTTGCTTAATTATATGTGATGTTTCGCTTCGCCAAAAGGCTAATTTTGTAAGCAATACTATTTTTCATGCAAATATGTACATACTAGATACTTCGGAAAATAACAAAGCAGCTCATAAATACTAATTATTTATGAAGTAAAAATGTTTATTAAACCAAATTAAAAAATTTAAATTACTAATACCCGTGATTATAAAGTTTTTAATGGATACAAAATATTTTAAAATTCATACAATATCTCTTTATGTCGCAAAAATAGAACTAAATTAGTAAGTCATTAAACTTTTAAATGTAAAATGTTCCAAAGTGGAAAGTCTGAAATTTTAGTCAATAAATATGGTGTTTCATTCGTATATCTACAACTATAAAATTGTACCTCACAGCTACGAAGTTGTAAATAAGAACCATTCGTTTGTGTTTGAAAACTATGTAGTATGTTTTATAATTCTTTAAAGGTGGATTCTCAATCTCCTGTCTCAGGCATTCGCCAATTTGACAACCGACCTGCCACAGTCAGAGGAGAGAAAATGTATACGTTACTTTTCTCACTGGATATGACAGAGTACCAAATATGTTGGATTTGTTCAGAACCAAATAAAAGTTGTGGTGAAGTTGTAGGAACCATCATTTACAATCGGATGATTCGCAAATAGTTGTTGAGATATGTTCCCAGACAGTTCTAACAATACGTAAGATGAACCTTTTAGTTTTTGCAGTTAAATAGTTCGGAGAAATAGTTTGTAAATATTTCTCACCAGTGGTGGATTTACCAGCAGGCTGAGTAGGCTGGAGCCTAGGGCGGCAGATTTTAGGGGCGGCAAATTTGAGGCTAACAATTTTTTTTTTATATCTTACAGAAATTAAGAAAATTCATATTTATATACCTAAACTAGTAATCCGTGGTTTCGCCGGATGTCGCCGTCGGCGGAACTCTCGGGTTCAACCACCCTCATTCTACCAGTAGATATAAATTATATATAAATATAAAAGATAGTAAATCGAAATACTATTACGAGTATACTGCACAATTTGTTTTAAATACAGTAAAACCCGCTTAAATGCACATCCAATTTGTCAGAAAATTTCGTGCATTTAAACGGTTTGTGCATTTAAACGTTTTTAAGATAAATGCACATGTTGTGCATTTAAGAGAGCTCGGATTACTTTTTTTTGGATTACATGTACAAATTATTCAAATGTCCAAAAATAAAGAAAACTAAAAATGTGCATATATTATCCAGATTTATTCAACCGAAATAAGAAATTTAAATCAACAAAAAAATAAAATTATTTCTTTAGTAAAATAAAAATAAATGCAGTCTTTATTTACGTATTAAATAAAGTATGTATGTATGCACACATATAGGAACAAGTTCAAATTTTTGGTTTAAAAAAGTCTGATATGAATTTTTGACATTAACTACATATCTTTTCATTTAAAATATGTACATTGCATTTATCCGGTTATTTTTCAATTCAAATAGAAAATTCGTGCCTGAAATTAATGTGCAAATAAGAGGTTTGTGTATTTAAGAGGTGTGCAATAATGCGATCTTTGTTTCTACACATTAATAAGGCAAAAAATTCGGTGCATTCGCATCGTGTGCAATAAAAGGGTTTGTGCAGTAAAGCGGGTTGCATTTAAGCGGGTTTTACTGTAACAACAAAAAATGAAAACCAAAAGGAATAGAGAAGTATATAAAGAATAATTTGAAATTAAAATTGTAACACATCTCACAATTCCCAAAGAACGTCATGTAATTTTCAGCAAAGCAAATATACAGAATAGAAAATCGTAAATCGTAAAAATAACCTAGAAACTGACACATCGATGCCCTAGTTCACAATAATACTAATTACGGCCAAAAGGTGGTGTATTTAGAACGATAGTGCATAAATCAGAAAGTTACAATTTCATTGTCAAAAAAATTGTAATTTATATGATTGTGAACTAGGGTATCGAATTGGAGAGGTCGGAAGGGGCGGCAAAATTTGAATAGCCTACTGGCGGCAAATGTGTAAATTCGCCACTGCTTCTCACAACTTGTTAAGTGAAATAAATGTCATGGTTCTAATGTTCATAACATTTCCTTCAGATTTAAAATTCTCGGTTTTCATATTGATTTGCCAATACTTTCCAACTCTTTTTAGTTAAAACGAATATATATGCACGTACTCCAAATTTAATGTGTTTAGGTCCACTGGCTGAGGCTGGTCGTTAATGTCAGTCAGTTACCTCTTTTATGTAAGTCGAAACGGCGTATGTCGAGGTATTAATTCAAAATTGATTTATAGTATATTGAATATACATGCAACGTAGGAAACGCTACATCAATCGATTCCTTACAGTGTCCTGATCAACTGATACTCTCCCCTTAAAATAAGTCCTTCCCCTCAGAATAGCTCTTAGGTCCTTATGGATCCTTTTAAGAACATCGCAGGACGAAAGGACTCATTCAAAAGAGGAGAAGAGCATCTTTCCAATGATACCATTTGTTAGGATATGTCTAAACGTGTAGTAAACGTCGCACAAAGCTGACGTAAATCGAAACGACGGGTCACAATGTGTCAACGACATATCTTTGACACATTATGTATTGTAATATAGACAAGAATTTACCTAAAAACAAAATGGTGTTCGAATTACTACCCCTACTCTAACAGGTTTAGTTTTTGATTGTGAAAATGTGCGATGAGATAAGCGAAGTCCTGAAATTTTAGCAATTTTAATCGGACTTATAAACAACGAAGCCTCTACCATCGCTGAAAGCAATCCTTCGCATTTTCAAGATAATTTGAAACCATTCAGGCACGCTAATACTCATTCGAACGGTGCTGCTGGCGGTTTTATGAATTGCTAATCAGGCCGCCGGGTTAATCCGATCAGCTCGTCATTAGGGAGCTTATTTGTAAACACACATCGAAGCCCCCATCCGGAGATAATCTGGAAAACCTTTCAATAAAATCCAATTCCCCAGTCCTGGCCACGGAAGTCTGCGGCGGGCAGGCGGGCGGACGGCGGCGACGTTTCCGTCATTTGCCCCATAAAGCAGCAGACATTCGTGCGGGTCGGGGAGAGCTGTGGCAGAGCAGGCGCTCTGGCATTTGCCGGACCTTATGGCCCTGTTCGAGCTCCATATTTATGAGAAGCCATCTCGGCCGCCGCAAATGGCCGTTTAGCAACGAGGGGCCAGGATGGATTGGAAGGGGCCAGGAGGATCCGGGAGGGGCCGGGAGGGTCCATCGTGGGTGGGTTAAGTTCAGCAAATAAAAGGCCAAGCCAAATGTCAAGCACGATGCCTCCGCCGAGATACAGACGGGTCCTGTGCCGCAGCGCCGACCAAAAGTAAATCGATACCTTTCGGAGCCCTAACACAGGTGCAATTAAAAGTTTCAAATCAAATTGCTGTTGGACGGGGCTCCCCGGTGCAGTCCAGCAGCGCGGCTGCATAGCTGCTGCGGGGCGGTGTGATGGTCGGGCACTGCACTTATGTAACGAATGCATTCGAGTCGACATGCAAGTTCAGGTGGTGCGTTAAAGGTCACCTCCGCCGGCCACATTAACCGTGGAGACAGGTTAATTGAAACGGCAGGCGATGGGATCGAATAACGGGCGCGCGAGCTGCTGATACCAGTGACAGATACGAAATTGAATCGAATGCGTTCACCGGCGTGTCATATCGCTGCGAGTGGGGGGAGCCGCGTTCTTGAAGGGTGCTACGCTGCACTGCCCGCCGCCCGCTGCGGTTCGAGTATGCATTGCTTTGCTGCCCGCGGGGTCTGCACGGTTCTCACGATGTGAGCGATTAAGCGATTGAGCGATTCCTGACGTTAGGGGCCATTCATTTTTCACAGGTGGTTTGGGAACCGCTCGACACACCCTCCCCCATTTACTGAACTAGGAACGCATAAAGTTGGTCGTCACGAATTTATTAATTCGATGAGAAGTCTTTGTGGGCGTTATTGAGGGCCACTACAAATCGTTTCACTGCACAGCTATGCAATGTAATGCTAACGAATATGAGCAATAAGAAATTGGACAACTTGAGTATGAGCCTAAGAAGAAATCAGATAATATTTCTTACAAACTGTTATATTGTTCACAAAGATACTTTTTCTATTCGCACACCTCGACTGGAATTCTATATAGGTATAAATACGAATGTTAACTTAATAAGAAAATACGGAGGCAAACCAAAATATGGAAAGGCTTATTATTATCTTGCAAGGCATCATTACAGCTCTTGTTCATAGGATTAGATCCACTTACAATTTGCATCATTCCTCAGAAATTTTTATCCGTAGCGTAATAAAAATGTGGATTTTTCCAAAAAATAAATCATTTTATCTAATTCTTGCCGACATAATGTGAGCGCATTTACAACACCCCTTTTTCATGGTGGTTTTTGACTTGTGCTTCTTTATGAGCGTGTTTAGTGAGATTTGTGTTACTATATATATAAATCTGCCTAAAAAACCCAAAATTCATCCTTATTTGGGATTTGTTTGAGAAGTGATTATCTGTGAGTTAAAATAGTGTTTTTTTCTCCTATTTTGAAAAAGCGGGAATAGCAAATAATTGTGGTAACAGCTGAAAATAGTGGAAAGTTCAGCTTTAGAAAGTTCACTGGATTTTGGTAAAATTTGTTGGAAAAACACAAAATGGGAAAGTGCAAGGATATAATGAACAAAAGATACCTGACTTTGCCCTATCGAAAACTGGAAAACTTTCTTTTCGCGAAATCGCAAGAAGGTAGATAGTATCACAATTAAAGTGAAATGAGAATATCGAAATTGTTGGGCAGAAATCGAGGACAATCGAGCAATAAGCGTCAAAATTGTTGCTGTCAAAGAAAGACAACGCCTCGAACTGACCGAAGAATTGTCCTTAAGTCTATCGAAAATCGTTTCGCATCCCTTAATAGTTTGCATCCAGAATTACAAGGCGAAGGGATCGAAATATCTAATTCGAACACCGCTTTTTAATTAATTAAAATCGTGTGACCTTCCTGACACCTTTATGCAGGATGGTGCACAATGCCACACTACCGGGTCAATAAAAAATAATTTTAGCACCCATAATATTCTGGTTCTTCCTTGGACAGGTAATTCTCCCGATTTAAATGCAATTGAAAATGTTTGGAGTCTACTCAAATCAAAAATTTATTCTCTTCCTAATCCTCCGGTAACGATATTAAAGCAAAATATTACAGATTTGTGGGCAAATAGCCCCGAAATTAAATAAATCATAGAGTGATGCTATGAAAGCATGTCAGAACGAATAAGTGCAATTATTAGTGCTAAGGGTGGTCCTACTAAGTATTAAGATATTTTTAAAATATGTTGTTCATTAATTAATAGTCAATAAAAGAGTTATCCAAAAACTACACTTCTTTTTTTATATTAATATTTCCTTCATGTTTTAACAACAAGAAAAGAACGAATTTCAAGGAAATTCTGAGTAGTCCTAATGATGAACAGGGACTGTAACATATGTTGGCCAAAATGAGGTACGCTTAAAAAATGCACCCTCAAGATTTTGTGTGGAAAATTACAGGCACGCTTATGTTGGCAAATCTTAGGCCGATAACTTAAGGCTGGATTTTATATTAAATATTATATAATTAAAATAAGAACAACAAACATATTACTTTATATATAGAGTATGAATTGAATGAAAACATAAATTCAAATTTTCTAAAGTTTAGAAAAAATTATATTTTTTTATTAGGGCCTATCTCTATTTACGAAATAAATAGTAGCCATATCAGGCCCGCATTGACGGAATTAGTTCAAATAACGAAGTTAAAAAAATTTATTGTGCGAAAACAATGCGATAAATCCAAAGAGATGAATATTTTTTTTTTCAGTGCTTAAATGGGGATGTAGATAATCTGTTATATGCGACTGTACATATATGTATAATTCTGTAAAATACTATGAGTAATATAGGATAAAAATCATAACCATAAGACCCTAGGCAACTTTGGATCGAGGTAAGTGTTAGAGTAAGTAAAACCAAAAAAATTTGATTTTCATACTGAATATTACATTATCTAACAAGGAAACGTTCTTAGGTGTGTCTCACCGATTTTGATGAAATTGAAATATGTTATAGAGTATGGAAAAATAAGAGACACGTATTTCATTTATCTGCGGATACGCACATTTAGTGGGTACTTTTATTTATTGTTTTTTTTTTTATAAAAATTGTTGTATTTTTCAAAAGTTTATCCGCCATGTTGGATCCGCCATTTTGAATTTTTTAAATTTAACATCAGATTCGTAATCAGCTACTCCAAAAACTCCTTAATACTGGTTTTCATGAAAAAACTGATTTCTGAAAGAATATACATCATTTACGTATTAGTGCTAGGGGTTGTTTACCCCCTTGAGGAGCTTTTTTTACGAAAACCCAAAAACACGTCAACTTTATTTTTCAAAATCATATGTAAAGAAATATTTTTCAATGATTTTTAACTAAAACTGTTATTTTTGTAACGCAAAAATATAAAAAAAAATTTTTTTTCTGCAATAAAAAATAAGGGTTGCCACCACCGGGAACCGGATTACTTGCAAAAGGTTAGTATATTTATGAGACATCATTTCCACTTTGTTTCATTCGAAAAATTTCATTAGAACTTGAAATATTCAGCAAAACTGTTTTTGGGGGTCAAGTTTAGGGGTGGTTTTCATCACCTAAATGTGCGTATCCGCTTATAAAAAAAAAATGTGTGGCTCTTATTTTTCGATACTCTATAACATATTTCAATTTCATCAAAATCGGTGAGACATACCTGAGAACGTTTCCTTGTAAGTGTAAAATCAATTATGATAAGTTGTTATAACTTATAGTAAACATGTTTCTTTCATTAAATGTCTCTTAAATCGCCAGCCACAAGCCGGCCTTAGTGAAAGAAAGCTTCTGGCCTGGGCTGTTGAGTGACATAATACTTCCGATTAATAATACATTAAATTAACAAATTTTTCTTATTAGAATAGTAGAGCATGATTCTTTGTTCTTTTGACTCGCTCAGTCCATGCTTAACATTACACAGATAATTTAAAAATTAATACGATTTTATCCAATTTTGGGGGTTGCACCATCAAGTGGGCAAATATTTTTTCCCTTCTGCTTTGTACAAAAATCGATTGAATCCAATTAAAAATAGCGCTCTACAAACTAATTTGAATGTACTCTTTTAACTAACTCTAAGCATCGTGGCTCTACGAATACAAATGTTAATATGAGTAAAACAAAAATCAGATTTCCAATTGCATTTGAAAGATATTTTTTATAACCTTGTGCGTATACAACTTATGTTTTTCAAAACCGGAGTCAGAGATTATTATTAGATTCGTTATCGTTAATGGAAATATACTCGAATGAAGATAGTTATTTTCTAGTTCCAATAATGTAACCTAAACGTTCACTGGCTCCTAGATTATTGATTTCAGGCATTTGCACAGATTAAATAGTTAAAAACGCAAATATATCCGCTTTCGAGCAACGTAAAAATTTTCTATTTGACAAAATTAATTGAAATGTGAACATAAAAACACTGTGAGAAAACGCAATTATTAAAGTCGATGCACATTTTGCGTGCGAATTTATGAGCTGTATTGAAGAAAACAGGCTCTAAACAACCCAACAGGTAACTAGATCAAATATCAAGTTATTACAGACGATGTATCTGAATTGCGTGCATTGATATTCCCATCAAATATCACAGAGGAAATAGTTGCGTAATTTTTGTATGATGAGCACTATTTGCAGAGCACACAACTTGCGTATCTCTCTTTAATTTTCTATAAATCAACAGCTTAGTCCAAGCAGGTTTGCGTGTGTACCTGGTTTCTCCATAACTCTGCAAATGGTCTGGTTGTAGGAAAAACATTGCGTGTATAAACACAAGAAAGGTTTTGTTGGCTTATTCAAAAGCGCGATGAAAATAGGTAAAAAGGTAAAAGTTAAAGGAGACCAGGGACAAATGTAATTTTTATTTATTTAAGTGGCTATTATGTTTTTTTATTCACTTGTTTTCAGATAACATTCTTTTATTTCAATGATTTCCGATAGTTATTCATTTTTGTCGAGTAGATAATTTTGACTGTTATTACTAAATTGCAAATATTAGTTTAATAACAACTAATCGCATCTACAGACTTGGTTTCCGAGAGTTGGAAAATAAACAAACTGGGAAGATGTTATACACTCTCTAATATACGTAATTTCTTGATTAGGACGTTGCAAAATTTGGGTCTTGAGAAACTTGGAGCATCTGACAAATTAACTAAAATGTAAAGTCTTCTATATAATTTAGCTATTACATTTGTCAAAATGCCTGCCATTTTATTACGGGGCTTAGTCCAAGATTAACCAATTAAAAATTCAACAAGATGAAAAATGTGTGAATCCAAGATGAGTCCAAATGAACCACACTTTAAATATTAAAGACTAAAAAGTTTTCACAGTTTTTTGCTTAGAGGGTAATTTTTCATGACACCTTCATCTGTTATAAAAAAGTTTTTTACATAAACCAGGAAAAGGTAAGAAGGAATGAAAATGAAGAAAAACTGTGGCTGAGGCTTGCCAAAATAAAAGTTGGAATATAAACAATTTGATTGTGTAAGCAAAAAGTAAACAAAAAGTGGTAAATGTGCTTGTTTAAGTCGCATATTTTATTTTAAAGAAATGTGCCAGAACAGTTCTTTATTTAATTGAGCAGAGCACCTGGTTGATTACGTCAATGATTAAACAAAAGGCGACCGGAAAAGACGTAAACGCACTTAGAAATCGATTTGTGGGCAAAGCTACCGACCTACCGTGCTACCAGGAGTATCTAACCGGAAAGGCTGTGCCCAATGGAGCTTGACGTGTATTTTAAGAATAAATAGCCGAAATAAAAAAGAAGTTTAGTACTCACCTTCTTTGGTAACTGCTTCCGTGTCTCCATCATCCCCGACCTCCACCTGTGAATCATAGAAATTAACTCGTGTCACGTGACGTACAAAATTTTTCTGTCTCGGTGGCTTAGGAATTGCATTCGTAACGTGCGATAGTCTATCAAAATCGAACGTGACATTGTGAGGCTTGCGAGGTGGTGCTTCAGACGTTGGATAAGATCGTCTAAGCGGACTAGGTGCAGATGAAGAAGTTCTTGTACGGTAAATAGCAGCCGGTATGGCGGTTGTTGCCGTTGAAGACGTTGACGCTGTACTCTCGTCGGATGCATCACAGCCATTTGTGGTTGATGGCGCCAATAGCAAAATCACCACCATTCGATCATTTGAGAAGAATTTTTGATCTTGTTACAATACAAAAAAAAAAGTAAGAATTCAGCCAGATGTGCCAATTTTCACAAGTAATATAACACACAAAAAAAATAACACTATTACACCGACGTGTGTCGTATATTACATCACGTTCTTCGTGACTTTTTATATCACTAACAACTGCCACCGCTTTTGAGTCAAATCATCATTTAAATCTGAAAGCAATTAATTCGTTTTGGAGCTAATTACAAGCAAAGCTGGAACGTGATGTGAGAAATGGCGCCAAAAATTTTGGTTACATGACCAATGCACTCAACTGAAATTGTTTATATACAATTCCAAACTAGGGTGCTGCAAGGTTCAATGCCTGCCCCTGTGCTGTTTTTCAGTAGCCGACGACGATTTTGCAAATAACGTCATTCACTGGATCGATTTTCAACCTTAAAATGCGCGTCTTTTGTACTTTTGCATATACGGTCAAGCGATATTATACCGCTTAGCAAATTTCTACCCGACAGTCTGTCTAAACCTGATGATTTCAGCTATTGTCTGGCTACTGACGAGCGTGACGGATAATTGTCACACTTTATATAATTGTTTTGCTGCTCTTTTGATGTATAATTCATTTGTTTCATTTATCGGATTTGCTTCATCTCACGACTAATTGCGGAGCGGCTGTCATAATTAGTAATCGATCAGTGTTTTGAGGACGTATGCGGATAATTTTTGTAGGGTTCGTGAATAATTGAGATTTTATTATGTGTGTTGGGCAGTCTTGACTTTTGATTGAATATAATATATAAATTCAAGTCTATAACGTTCTTGACACATTCGCTGCTGGTATTATACAGGGTAGGTATGATAAATTTTATGGCAAATATGCTGGCATGCTTTTAAGCAATTAATTTGTCATGTTGTCGGAATTTATGTGTTCACATTGTTGACATTATTATGCTGAGGTTTAAAGCAACCACTTGGGAAGCGTCAGAGTTGATTTTGTGAGAGCATCTGAAGGATAATTGCATATTAAGTGACACTGCTCCAAGGGAATTAGCATTAATTGCAGTAGACTATATGAATGGCAGATAATCACCGCATTTATGAACTAGATTTGATGGCAATGCTTTAGCATGAGTCTGAGGAGGGTTTATGCGGTTCAGGAGCATCTATGGGATCTGAAATGAAATTATGCTTGCCTTGAAGTTTGTTATTATGCATGAGTTACACATAAAGTTCGTTTTAAAACGACCTTTTCATTGCATGTTACAAAGATATGAGTTTACTTAGAAACATTTAAGTGTAACGATGCAAAAATGCGTATGGAGTAAAAAATCGCTTTATGGTAGCCAAGGACTTGAAAGAGAAAATATGCAAGAAATGTTCCAGGAGTTTTTATTAATGCATGAAGTGTATAATCTTTTTTAATTAAATTAAGCATGCTCTGAATCTTTGAAGCATAAAGTACAGAGTCTGCAAGCGTTACACATGGCAGTTTCAACGTCTCTTCTTTTGATGAAAGGAGAAATTAAATTAACGTGTAGGAGGAGACATTTTTATATCGGTGGGAAAATATTTGAACCAAACCTATGATATTAAAAATTGTCGTAAATAAAATATCATTAGCTTAGGTACTTAAAAAATGTAAATATTCCCGAAATCACTTTATGAGGATTTATCGCAGTGTCTTTTTTAATTTTATAATTTGTGTGTTTATAAAGTTGGTGGCGTTCAAAGTTTTCATTTTGCATTTGGTGTTTTCAGTTCTTAATAATATTTTAAGAACTTTTAAAAATATTTCCGACTTGCGAAACCATAAAGTACTTATGTAAAATTCATTAGCATGGCAAACAAGAAAACTTAATGGCAATAATAATCACTCTTTAAAGCAAATAAAGATAGTTCTTATATTTATACGATTACTAAAATCAATCGCAAACCTTAATCATAAAATTTTAGTTCTTTCACCACAATATTATAAAAAGAGTTTTATTTAAGTATTTCGAATTATTGAAGAGTAATATTAAAATAAAATTTATATCATTCCGTAGGCGTTATAAATTGAAGTAATTTTCAGTAAATTAATAATTTTGCTTCGGTTTTGTTTACAATATAATTTTGCTTTCAATTGCTAAGCAAATTATTTATACAAATCATGATGCTTCTTTAAATGGAATGGATAGAGATTTAAAGCCATGATGACTTCCATCAAATTGTCATCTTGCCAACTCATGAACTTTATTTCTTTTAAAAAACTGAAATGTTTCAAAACTATATATCTAAATGATATCCTGTTTTATAAAAAAAAAAAAATTTCCATACACATTATATTATATTTAAAAACAATTGTTGATGTTAATGTCACATAAGTTTTAAATAGCATATCTATCGCTTTACATAAGATAAGAGCGAAGTAAGTCCATTTAAGGCTTAAAAGAAAGATATATAAAAAAAAGTGAAAGAAACATATCGTATAAATTTTTTTTTGGAGTTGCGTAACATCAAAAATCCAAAACCGGGCTTAAAAGTATTTATCGTATTAGAAAACATCTGACAATTGTAGCCAACATCCAGAAATGCTTACTAAAAATTTAGGAAAAAAGGCTCAGATTAATACTATACGGCATTTATGTATAACATTTTAATCTTTTGAATTAAGACAATCCTGTAATTTTTATAATGAAAGTATTCGTAAGATTGTCAGTGAACCTGAAATATTCAGTGTGCTTTTGCTTTTGCTTTTGTAAGAAAGAAGGAAAATATATCCAAAAGATTATTTTAGAAACTACAAACACTCAATTAAAATTAACTATACCTAGTGTGTAAAATGGTAAGTTCTTTTGTAACTTTTTCTAGCAAATAAAAGCAATCCCTGTAATTACCATTACCACTTTCGAGAATGTAGAAAACGTAAAATAGTTGCTATCAGATTATCCATTTAGAATCAATGTTAAACTTTACCTAATCGTTTAACATTTACAAGTAGGGGAGAGGGTGGCAAGATGGGGTACTTAAGGTTTGAAGATCAATAAAAGAAAACTTTACGTAGTGAGACATTCATATTTATTTTTTAATTAACAACTATTTATTACTCTTCTAATATTTGGTGAAATTAGGAACTTTTAATTATGCATTTTAGAAAAAAAAATTAAAATCAAAATAAAGGTGTTTTGCCCCGTCTTGCCCCATGGTGCTGGTAAGATGGGGTACCCCCTGAGGTAAGATGGGGTAATGAGAATTATAAGACAGAATGATGATTATTCCGACTGGCACAACTCGCAGACGTGGAAGGCTTCGTCATCATCATCGTCGATTCCTGCACAGCTATTATGTGCCCATTTTCCACAATTTGAGCATGATATCCACTCTTCAATGGAAGCGAAATATACTTCTATACAATACATACATGGTGTGTTGTCATTACCCCATCTTGCCTACCGTGCTGTTTTTTAATAATAATTAAAACAAAAAAGAAACAGTCAGCAATCTCAAGGAAACACAATGTTTATCTTATTGTAGGTTAGTTTAAGCGTCAATAGCTGTCACACCTCACCAGCTAGTATTATTTAATGAACCACAGTCACGTGTCAAACTGGAAGAAAATGTGATAAGCACTTTGCAGTAAAACAGTTTTTTTAGAGTATTTCGGCACGCGTACACTTGCGAACAAATAATGGTTGGACAACTGACAGGTGTCATGGCGGTGCATCGAACGATACATGAACGAGTGTGATTGGTCAGTTTAAACTGCGAATTTCGCTGGGTACCCCGTCTTACCCGCTACCCCGTCTTACCCCCATCTCCCCTATAATTGTTTGAATGTAAATCGCACCACCCTCCTTGAAAACGTATTTAAATCTCTCCCTCTTTCTAATCTAATCTATTCGCTAATTAAAAACACTAATTAAGCGAAACTATCTTTTTTGTTCAAATTTAATTGGGCTAAAGTCTGATGTATTTATTTTGTCGTCAGTAGAAGTTGAAGTCTTTGTTGTTTGTTTCTGTGGTTTTCTAAGTTAGAAAAACTGACAAAGTCAAATGCTGTGGGAACTTGAGGTTGAGGTATCGTATGCATTTATCAAACTCAAATTTACAGAGAAAGAGATGGATTCATGTTACGTATTATATATATATTTTTATTTAACAATTATGTGTTATTCTGTAATTGATTATAGCGTGTAGGTGAATGGAATGATGGAATGAATGAATTCGACGAAAACGACAATTATGGACATCCATCGAAATGTATAAAGTGCAAGGCCTCGACTCGAGTAATTCTTAATTTTTTAGGTGAAGCTTGATACTGCATATTTAAATCGTATTTGTCTTTGTTTTCCCTACTTAAGTAAATCAAACAAAAATATTCATAGTATTTTTTTGAAAGCGTAAATTGTTCCTAAATAAAAAGCTGTTCTGTCTCAGAACAAACATTGATAAGAACACCATAAGTAAACCATGGCATATCTAATTCTACCACAGACCTAGCAAAGGGAAACAAAAATAAGTATTATAAAAATGTTCTAACTTTTGCTGGTTGGAATGATTGTTAAAAAAAATTATAAAAAAGAAAGTTAAGTGTAGAACAATTCTTATATAATATGGTCTTATATTTGTCGATTTTCCATGAAAGCAATATATTTTTTTACAAATAAAGCGCGTAATAAACACGAGGACGCCGCATAAAATGTTAAGGGTTCCTATCAAGCTCTATCGACAGAAATATTCATATCATTATGTTCATTTATAACCGCGAGTTAATTTTATTTACAGTTTTCCGAGTTATACAGGGTTCACTGAAATTGAATTGAAGAAAAAAAAAATTTTTTTTTGTGAAAAATGTTGCATACAAAAGATGTAAGGAGCGTTAATATTGGATCTGTTGACGGTAACTTTGTTACTTAGGTGTTTTTTTTTAATAGCAACCTCTAATTTTGACTAAAGTGAAAGGATGAGGCAATTGTACATTTTTTTATGCATATACTTTTAAAATAACCTTACTTTAATTGTAGGTATAATATTCATTTGATTTATATTGCTCATTGCTATTTAAAAAAAATCTGTTCACCCGTTCCACTACAAAGTGCCTCCATTCAACTTTGGACTTCTTATCCACAGCGAGTTACAAATATTGAAAATCCCAAAAATGGTAATATCAATACAATTTTTCCGTCAAAATGTTTTTTGTTATTTATTAGCACCTATGACAGGATCCACAAATTTTGGAATTCGAATACTCGACTGCCGATGACAAAAATAATACAAACTCATTGTTTCACGTATATTACGTATTTTTTATTATTTCTTGTAGTCAGGTATTGGTTTTTTCAAATTTTATTTTATTTAACATATTTTAGTGGCATTTTTTAGTGATCCAGAAACATATGCATATGTATAAGGGTATATATATGTATAAGATGTGTAAGAAATATTCAAGTAATAAGAGACTAATTAAATAATCAATAAAGAAACCCACCCACCAGTTACTTACTATTAAGCATAACACTGAAAGCTTCGAAACGACATGGCTTTCTTGTTCGGATTTCTCTCTTACATTTCCATCTTTTCAAAATATATCAAACATTATTTTTTTAATTACACCCACTATATTAATTTTATTAGTGTTCCGTACCAAAATTGGAAAAATTGAACGGTCATGGAATCACCTTGGTGTATTTTTATCAGTCACAAACATTTTTTTTTTTAGAGGCTGTTTGATATAGAAAGTTTAAATTTGGCACCGTCAGTGAAATTAAAGGCCAAGAGTAAAGTTTAGTATCGATTTTAAAGGACAATTTTGGGAATGGAGACATAAAAATCTCGTTTTCTAGATGTTAGGTATCAAATTCAAGCTTAATAAAGTGAAAACTTCTTATGACTTTGTTAACTCTTTTCCGCACGTGTGTGTAAGCAATTCCAACAAAATTTATTTTATTTTAAATATGAACTCATATTTCAACTCACTTCCTACTATCCGATTTTGATGAAATTTGACAATCTTATGTAGGTCTCATGACAATATAATATAGTATATTAATATCGTTCTAAATCCAGGGTGATTCAGATCAAGGTGCCGCGGGGTATACCACGTGATTACTTGAGGTGAGCTGGTAAAAAAATTGTTCCACATACGCCCTAAACCCCTTCCCTAACGAGTTATAGCCCCTCAAAGATTTTTCGACTTTGGTGGAAATAATTGCTCATAGCTTGTGAATCACCCTATGGATTCTGGTTATTTCTGGTAAGTTGAAAGCTGTCATAAGTATCTTTCTTTTGGTACCTCACTTGTTACTGTCGACGAACTATTCTTCGAGATATTACAAAAAAGAATCGGAAATATTCGATGTTTGACCTAGAATTTTGAAAAATAATGGAACGATTTTTCATATTTTTATTTATTTATTTATTAAGCTTAATACAAGCTATACAAACATACAAGCACAAGCATACATACTTAAACGCTAGAATATACATATGAATAAATTAAGAACTAGGGGGGGCGTTTCAGGGCATTCCGAAGGGATGACTTGGAAAGGTGGAAGTCGAATGATGGTGAGGAGTTGGCTTTACGTATCATGCGGGAAATTGGTTCGGAAAAGCCATAATTGGTGCGGTGATGCGAGGGGCGGAAGAGAGGTACTGATCTGAGGCTACGGGGGTTGGTGTGAAGCGATATCAGCTGTAACAGGGAGGGGCAATCGATGACACCATTAAGCAGCTGGTGAATAAAGAGAATGTCGGCATAGTCGCGTCGCTTACTTAAGGGTTCCAGATCGATAAGTTTCAGGCGATCTTCGTACGGCGGCAAGTTTTGGTGGTCTGACCAAGGAAGATCGCGTAAGGCAAAACGAAGGAACCTACGCTGGACAGATTCAATCCTGTTGATATGAGTTTACTGAGTGGGAGACCATACCTGACTGGCATATTCAAGGAGAGGACGGACAAAAGAGATGTATAGGGATTTCGCGACGTAAGGGTTATTAAATTCTGTGGACCACCGTTTCACGAAGCCAAGAGCTGAGTTTGCTCTAGCTAATGTGTTGTCGATATGAGAACGAAAGTTGAGTTCCCTATCGCAGGTGACACCGAAATCGCGAAGAGAGTCAACCGAAGGGATATGCTCGCCAGATAAAAGATAGATTCTAGCGGAGGAAGGGAGCCGTTTACGTGAATAGGTGATGGATTGGCATTTTGAGACGTTTAAATCCAAGAAGTTTTTACAGCACCATGTGCAAAAAGAATCCAGATCTTCTTGTAGAAGGGGGGGGTCAACTGGGGAGGAAATTTGTTTAGAGATCTTCATGTCGTCGGCGTAAATTGAAAGGTCCGAGTGTTTGAGGATGCACTCGACGTCATTTACAGCCAGAACAAAGATCAGGGGACCCAAATGACTGCCTTGAGGGACCCCAGACTGAGCTATGAAAGGGCTAGAGTTTGCTGAACCGAAGAGGACGCTATATTGACGTTGGGATAGGTAGGAACTCAACCAAGAGAGAAAACGCGATTGGAAGCCGAGAGAACTGAGTTTAAAAAGAATTATTTGGTGCGAGATTTTGTCAAAGGCTTTACTGAAATCGGTGGCAACGACGTCGACCTCGTAGCCGTTTTCAAGTTCACGTAATGTTCTGGAGACGAAGTCGGTGAGATTAGTTGTAGTTGATCTGCCCTTAAGGAAGCCGTGTTGGAAAGAGGAGAAAATGGACTTGCAGTGAAAGAACATGGAGTCATAAACAATTTGTTCGAAAAGTTTAGGTATGCAAGACAGTTTGGCGATGGGCCGGTAGTTGGATACATCACTTTTACAGCCCTTTTTGTGAATAGGGATGATGAATGAGTCTTTCCACCGAGAAGGAAAAACGCCTTGGGAGATTGATAGTTCAAAGAGAGAGGTAAGAGGTTGTGTTAAGTGCTGTGCGCATTTTTTCAGCACGATGGCGGGAATGCCGTCGGGGCCAGGGCTGAAATTGTCCTCAAGTGCGCTAATGTATGAAGCAACCAATGTGGAGTCGATGTTAACGGAGACAAAGGAAGTTTGAGGGCGAGATTGCATAAAGTGAAAGTAGTTAAAATCGGGTTCTGAGGACTGTTCGCAAAAGGATGGGCTGAAATGATTGGCAAAGAGGTTCGCGATTGTCCTGGGATCAGCTGAAGATACGTCTCCGAGTTTAAGGGTTGAAGGGTAGCCACTAGATTTTTTTTTAATATTAATGAATTTGTAAAAGCATTTGGGGTCAGAGATGAGATCAAATTGCATACGATGAAGGTAATTGTGGTAAAGCGATTTGCTGCGTTCGGAAAACAAGGTAAAGGCCGAAAGATACGAAGAGTAATCTGCCTCAGAGTGGGTCAGGATATAAGCTTGCCATAATTTATTCCTTTTGTTGCGGAGAGACCGAAGTTCTTTGTCGTACCAAGGGGGAGAAGAAGCGCAGTTTTTTCGAAGTTGTAAAGGAACAGACTCGGCGAGGCAACTAAATAATTCAAAATAGAAGACATCAAGGGCGTCAGTCACAGAGAGCTGGGAGTTGCAGCAGATGGAATCAAAAGACACGTTACCGAGTAGATAATTCAATTTTTCGAAGTCGCCTTTACGAAAATTGAAACAGTATTTGCGCACTGAGACTGTGGGAGGAAGGGAAAGTTCAAAGAAAAATGCAAGAAAAAGGGGTGGGTGAAACCGGTCGAGAGAGGAAAGGAGATGTTTGCTTTCAGAGACGACTGAGTTCCCAGGATCAGTAGAAAAGATGAGATCGAGTTGCCTGCCGAGGTAGTTGCTTATGCCACTAACCTGGCAGAGACCCGAATCAGAGAGGTGGTCAGCAAATACTGCTTCTTTGCCAGAGATGGCGTTCGAGGGAATATAATAGGTAGAGTCCTCAGATAGAGTCCATTGAAGACGAGGTAGGTTGAAGTCCCCAAGAACAATAACTTCATCATTGGGTTCGAGGACATTAAAGATGGAATCGACTATGCCAATGGCGAGTTCGTAGACTTCTAGCGGTTGGGAGGGACGAATGTAAAAACAGAGGATGTACAGGGAACGCTGGTTTAAAGTTATTTTAATGCAAACAAATTCACAGACTGAGGAATTAGAGGATTTGAAAAGGGTAGCACTGAAGCAATTACGTAAAGCGATAAGAACACCGCGACCGGAGGGGAGGGAATCATCTGTGCAGCCGTCGATTCTAAAAATGACGAAGTCAGGAGGAAATAATTCATTATCGTTGATGAAGGGGGTTAGGTTGGTCTCTGTAAGGGCAAAGATGTCAAAAGGAAAGGTATGGGAATTTTGAAAGACTTCCCGTGTTTTTGTGCGTAGGCCTCTCACATTTTGATAGTAGACGGAGAGACAGTTAGGCGTGCGGGGGGAGCTATGAGGGGAAAGGACAGAACTATGAGAGGCAGGTGAGGGGGGACAAAGTGGAGAATTGCCTGTGTTAGGAACGAAAATAGTTTTTATAGTCATTACGACTTTTTTGAAGGTGAGAGATACGACGGGAGTTAACAAAGGACGCTAGAGCAGAGAGATCATCGGATACCTTTTTGTGTGGGATGTTAAATGCCTCGTGGTATTTAAAGAAAAGCTGCCGCAGAGAAGATAGGTCAGTGGGGAGACCTTCTTGGTGAATTGAGACAAGAACACTGGTTTTAGTCTTACCATCAATGCAGACAGAGTCAGGTTTATCGTGAAGATAGGCTAGGAGTAAACGCACATTTTCATAGATTCGGTGATCGCGTAAGCGGGAAAGAAGATAACGTCCGTCTCTAGAGTCGGCAGACCGCATAGTAAGCTTAACAATCGGAGGAAGAAGTGGGTCAATAAATGATGGTTTGGAGATCTCGGGGACTGGGGGCGTATTCGTGGAGTTGGTGGCGGTTGAGGAGGATACCGAAGGAGCTGAAGAACATTGAGTTGAAGGGATTTTATCGGAATTCTTAGCCGCCACAGGCAAAGCGAGAGAAGTGGGAGTAGGGGTTTTAGCTTTTCCGAGTGAAGATGGGATGGATCGGGAAATATTGTTGGAACTAGGGTGAGGGTCGGAGATGGAGGGACAGGTAGCATTCGTTGGAGGAGGGACTGGAATGGAAGGATTAAGAACGTGAGACATAACAAAATTAGGGTATTTAACCGCGGTACTAAAATTGGGGAATAGACCAGCTTTGAGCTGCCAATTAGAATCAGCATGTGGAATTGAGGGACGGGAGTTGGGCGAACGGTGGGAAACATCATTTGGTTGGTTTTTGCTTTTCACATTAGTGGAATTATGTGAAACAGATTTGGAAGGTCTAGAGGAAGGAGGGTAGGCAGCGGAATTCTCATTCATGGACTTAGAGGTGTGGGAGACAGAAGAAGCAGGGCGAATGGATTTACGTAAAGACCTTTTGTTACGCGTAATCTTAATTTTAGGGTTAGGCTTAAGACTATTACCTACAGAGCTATTTTTAGACGCGATATTAGATGTTTGTTTGGGCCTAAAGTTATTGGGGGACGATAACGACTTGACAGTGATCCATTTAGAGATCCTGATATTCCCAGATGAGAAGGAACTGCCGTTAGAGTATGTGATGAGCCATGCATATTTCGATGGGATGATGACTCTAAATTTAGACGAACTCCCGTATTTAGTAGATGGAAGTTTCACACAATTAATAGGGATGATGGAAAAACGGCTGATGAAAAACTTCCGGATCCAGGATTCGTCAGCAAGATGTGGGGCGCCAGTTACGAATAACGGAGTGGAATCGGAGCAGGCAGCGCTATTGGCGTCGTGTAATTTCTTTATGCGTTTGTTCCAGTCATCTTCCGTCCATAGAGTCCCAAATTTAGAGATGGAAGGTGGTAATTGAATAGCTGGTGCAGAAGGAGGCGCAGTGTGAGTCGGTGATAGTTGAGCAGCCGGCGCTGAGATAGGGCGAGGCGGGCGTAATTCAGTCCGGGAGGTAGGCGGTACTGTAGAAGACTGTAGATCCAATGCTGAGGTAGGAGGGGGTGGGTTGGATTCCATCCGAGTGGCCGAGACGTCAAGAAGCTCGGAGTGAAGAGACGTGTCCGTTAGATTGCGAGGTATTGGGGACGGTCTTTTTGAAATCTCGGAAAAGGTCTTGAAGTCATCGAAAACGTCGATGAAAGCCCGACGAACGTTGGAGAGCTCAGCTGCAGCAGAGTAGATGCTGTTCGTTGCTTCAACAATCGGAGAATGTTCTTGTGTCCGTGGTTGTGGGAGCAGGGGAGTGATGCGCGAGGGCAGCTCCGAGAGCAGACGAGACGAGCGGGTTTGATACTCGTTAAAGTCCGCGCGAATCGAGTTCAGTTCTTTCGTAACTTTTTGCGACTTGAAGTGAGTGTCAAGAATGTCCCGCAAGTCGCTAAAGAGTTTATTGATACCTTCGCCGAATTGCGAGTGAAGGGAACTGGCAAGGGTCGTCAGAGACTTCTCCAGGTTCAGTAGTTTTAATTTATTAAAATGCGCTCACCTCAAGGAATCACGTGGTATACTCCGTGGCAGCTTGATCTGAATCACTCTGTATAAGAACTTGATTTAAAGTTTTTCTTTTAACTTTATTTATTTATACAAGGCCTATATACAACCTCATAAAATGTTATTTCAAATATTAAATATGCATAGGTGGAATCTTAGATCGCTGTAAACATAACAAATCGATGCGTTTGTTGCCAAATAGAATGCTGTGTCGAAAAAAGCTAAATTACTCGAAGGCTATGAGCCTTATAAAGGTGACATTGTTGATGGTTTATATAATTGACAATTTATGTCAATGAGCGTTCGAAATTTTACCTTCTCTGGTATAGAATCATTTGACAATATATGTACTCAAAAGTATGTGTCAAAACCACTAAAATTTACAAATGGTATCCAGCAAACAATTGAAAAAGTAGGAGTACGTAAATCGTGCTAATGCGATTTGTATGTATCAAGCCGTAAACAATGGAGGACCTCTCATCATTTGCAAATTTCAATTTACGTTTGATCGATCTTGCCTCTGCCGCAAAACCGCGCACATTCTCCTCGAAAGAGGTTCCGACAAAACTGAAACTGGCGTTCCAGAAGCTTGGGAATTTTTTGCAGTTCACACGCGATTGCAACAGCGCGTCATTATTGCAATTAGCGAATAATTCCATTCTGTAGAGCCAATCGAACAGCACACAAGTGTTCGCGAGCCGTTCTAGGTATCATCGCGTTAGATAACTCATCATTCGCTGTATCTGGCGGTTCGTTCGCGAGTACCTTTACCTGGTTCACCTGGCTTTTGTCTGGCGGTATTGCGTGCCATGAGCTCGCCTCAAATCAATTGCAAGTGCTTTGCGCTGCGTCGCGGTCGTCGCGAAATTTTCATGATTAACAATAAGCCCATCTATGCTGGCCGAGCAAATCACATAATGCTCGCGTTATGTCGTTATGTTTGTAAATAAAGCAAAAGTGTCGCAACCGAGGCTGACCCAGATCGAAAGTGACAAACGCATCGTGCAAGCGGCGCGCTCGGTTCGCGCGCAGAAGAAAAGGTGCCTCCAGCGTGCACCCGGCCGCCAAGCACGACGAAAAGTGAAACCGATCTAGTTGTGATCACGTTTTCTCAGATTCCGCGGCGGCGGCGCGCGAACCCTCGACTCTTCACGGCCTCCTGGCGGATCTGAGATCTATAATCCGCCACCTGTGACATGTGAGAATCGGATTAGCGAGCCTCTAAGGGTATCAGTCAACAGAAGTCGGACACGTCTAGGAAGCTGCTAACTGTGAAATTCCGCCATGGTCACCCGCAGGTGTCCAGTTACCGCGCTCTTTGAAGCGATTACACCGGACCGCGGGCGATCGCGGCGGCTCGCGGGAACACGCCATTATCGGTCATTAAGGAATCATCGAAGGAGCCCAGCAGCGGCCACTAGCGATGATGAAACTGACCGTTGCGTAATCACGCCCGGCCGCACAATGCGTTACGGCTTCCGCTGCAGCGCTAATTGGAGGTACAAGCGACCGCGTGTTTCACAACGCGTCGTACTTGTAAATCGATGCGTCCGGCCGCTTCGCAAATATTTCAAAATTTCACGACAAAAAAATTTCTTTTTCCAAAAGCAAGTAAAGTGGTTAAGTGAAACGATTTTATTTAATATGACCAATTATGTACTAAACGTAGAAAAATACTTCAATCTTAATTTCTGTAATCCTTGGAAACCAAATGCTCATTTCCATGGTTTCCGATAGGATAGGATTTTCAAATTTCAATAGGACAGCAGATTCGAAATCAGCGACACTAAAAATCCCTGAGTGACAATTTATTTTGCATTTTCTTGTTCGTGAATGCAAGGTCAAAATTGACAGCTGTATCGACATTTATACTGAACATATATGCAAAATTTTACTCGGCTCGGTGAAAATGCGAGAAATATCAATTGCAAAATTTCAATTTTAAACCACATCAAAAAAAAATACAAATTTTTAAAAAACAATAAAATTCTCAGAATCGTACACTAAATAAACCAGCAATGTTTTTATTTTTGCTGGGTTTTAATAAAAGTTAATATTTTGGATCCCCTATTTTGAATTTCCAAAATTATTTTTTCATATTCTAAATTACTGGATTTTTCTACAGAAAAACCAAGTTTTATCTCATTCAAATTTGGATGGAGCTTGGTTTTTCTATTAATTAAAGTAAGTTTTTACAAAAAAAAATAAAAACCGACATCAAAACTTAGCCAATATGTGGAAACTAATATTAAAAAGTTAAAAACAATACTTTTTATTACTTTAAAAAAAGGGCCATTGAAGAGCAATATACAAAATTATTAATAATTAAATAGTTACAATATCTAATCAGCTATTTTTGAAGTCGGTGCCAGCCCAGACAAGTTTATAAACTCATATTACAGTAGGTTTATAAACTATATCCCTATATATACCGGGTGAGTCATTTAACTTGAGACAACCTAATAACTTTTTAGGATCACATAATATTGAAAAAAGTTTAATATGAATGTTGTAGGGTATCAAAAATGGCGTTGGGTGATGATCTTAAAAATGACCTTGACCTTGACATTTAAGGTCATATGAAGGTCAACTTTAAAATTTCAAATGGGATGACCCCCTATTGACCCCGGAATTGAAAAGAGCGGAAAATTTTACGTTCACATATGACCTTTACCCAATGGTCAAGGTCAAATTTCAAAGCCATTTCACGGTAATTTATTTTCATGTAAAATAGCGAGAAGCGATGACGTTTTTTGAAATACATTTTAAACAAAAGTTTTTGATGTGAAGAGAGGTATCTAACCACGACCTTGAAAATTACCTTGACCTTGATCTTCAAAGTTATTTCAAGGTTAAACTCAAAAATTCTATTGTAACCCCTATTTTTGACGCCAGAACGAAAAAGCTTTCGACCGAACATGCGATAAAGTATTTAACTACATTTTGCATTACCCAGGAACAACGACGTGGACGTAGTAGTTTTCTGTTACCTTTGGGATGCTTGATTTAGGTGAGAGGCAAGGGGACTCACCTAAATCAAGCACCCCGACGGTGAGAGGCGGGGGGATTCACCTAAATCAAGCATCCCCACGGTGAGAGGCGAGGGGATTCACCTAAATCAAGCACCCCGACGGTGAGAGGCGAGGGGACTCACCTAAATCAAGCACCCCAAAGGGAACAGAAAACTACTTCGTCCACGTTGTTGTTCCTGGGTAATGCAAAATGTAGTTAAATACTTTTTCGCATGTTCGGTCGAAAGCTTTTTTCGTTCTGGCGTCAATAATAGGGGTTACCAACAGAATTTTTGAGTTTAACCATCAAATAACTTTGAAGGTCAAGGTCAAGGTAATTTTCAAGGTCGTGGTCAGATATCTCCACATCAAAAACTTTTGTTTAAAATGTATTTCAAAAAACGCCATCGCTTCTCGCTATTGTACATGAAGATAAATTACCGTGAAATGACCTTGAAATTTGACCTTGACCATTGGGTCAAGGTCATATCTGAACGTAAAATTTTCCGCTCTTTTCAATTCCGGGGTCAAGAGGGGGTCATCCCATTTGAAATTTTAAAGTTAACCTTCATATGACATTGAATGTCAAGGTCAAGGTCATTTTTAAGATCATCACCCAACGCCATTTTTGATACCCTACAACTTTCATATTAAACTTTTTTCAATATTATGTGATCCTAAAAAGTTATTAGGTTGTCTCAAGTTAAATGACTCACCCGGTATATAAAAATGAAAGTTTGTTTGTTTGTTTGTTGCTCAATCACGCCTAAACGCTTGAATCGATTTTTTTTGCATTTTTTGTCCGAAGGTAGTACATATTCCAACTTAACATATAGGCTAATTTTTTTTCGGATAGTACATAGGGTTTTAAAATGGCGGATCCAAGATGGCGGCTGAAAATTTTAAATTTGAAGCGATTTTCATGAAAATTGGTACATAAAGGTTTTGCGCAATGCTGATTTCAAATCCGCTGTCCAAATTTAGAAATTCAAGATGGCGGATCCAATATGGAGACAAAAATTTCTCGATTTCAATGGATTTTAATGAAAATTAGTACAATGATTGCTTTGAGGTCACTGGTTTTGAATATTATCAACATTTAGAAATCCAAGATGGCGGATACAATATGGCGACCAATATTTCTCGATTTCAACTGATGTTAATGAAAATCAGTATATAATGATTATCTTGAGGTCAATGATTTTGAATGTTATCAAAATTTATAAACATGGCGGGAAAAATAGTTATAAATTTATAAAAAAAATATGGCCGCAAAAATTTCTCGATTTCAACGGATTTTAGTGAAAATTGGTACAATGTTTATTCTGAGGCCACTAATTTCGAATATTATCAAAATTTCCAAATCCAAGATGGCTTCCAAAATTTGTCGGTTTCAACGGATTTTAATGAAAATTAGTACAACGATTGTTCTAAGGCCACTAATTTCGAATATTAGCAAAATTTCCAAATTCAAGATGGCGGATCCAATATGGCGCCCAAAACTTCTCGATTTCAACGGATTTTAATGAAAATTTGTACAATGATTATTTTAAGGCTCCTAATTTTGAATATTATTAAGTTTTGGAAATTCAAAATGGCGGATCCATAAAGGGGTTTTCGGATGGAAACAATTTCTAGGATTAGCGGTAACTTTTATTATATTAAATACTTTTATTATCTACATTCACTCTCTAAATTTATAGTTAGGCACTTCTCAATTGCTTAGTAGGTACACCTATCCCTCGATTTACACGTTTTCGCTTTTACATGGCTTAATTTACACGTTTTCGCTTTTACATGGGATTTAGATGAAAACAGATCTTTTTGGGTTTTATTTTGATTGTTTTACATTATACCATTTATAAATAAAAGAATATATAATATGTAATAAAAAGCACGATTAAAACCTTCTTCAGGCACCCTTTTAAAAACTCGCAAACGTCAAAGTCCTTTGTTTGAATTCTTTAATTGTTTTTATTTGTACGGAATGTTGTTAACTTCTATTTATGTTTTTTGTTTTTATCGAATATTGTCAATTAATATTTAAGTTTTTTATTTTTCAAAATAAATTAAAGAAGGATAAGCATTAAATTGTCTCTAAAAATTAATGAACCAATCCCCTTTTCCTTATTTAATCCTTATCCCATTTTACACGGTTATAATGAACATATCCTCGACTTTTCTTTATAAGTTTCCGTTTGCACGATTTTTCCAGGAAGGTATCTACAGTGTAAATCGAGGGTTACGTGATTTACTTAAGTTTTTTTGTTGTTGAATTACGTTTTTGTAGGCAAATAAATAAATAAATAAATAAATAAATAAATAAAAACTAGCAGTCCTCACTGTATTTCTGTTTTGTGGCGCCATTTGCTCACCAAAAAAACCAATCATCAAAATCGGTGAATCATTATCATTTTTTACTCCAACACTCACATTAAAAAGGAATTAAAATACATTCGCGACGAATGCATGGTCTTTTTTACATATGGCGAAAAAATGTTAATTGAAAGTGTCTGTTAACCTCACGAAGTTGAAATATTTACTTATGCTCAGAATACAAATGATTTGGTAATGTTTTCTATTGATCCCCACACCAATTATTTACCAGAATTTTATTCAAAAGTAACCAGATAGATCTATAAAATTTGCTCTTTTTTTAGAAGTCAATTTAAAAACATATTAAGCTAACGATTCTTCGAATTCGAAAATGCCCGTCTTTTGGGCCTTCGATACTTTTCGGCCAGGCGGGGGCGGCCAGTCTCTGTGTCACGAATTCCTTGCGGGCCTAGTGACCTTTCTACGGCGAGCGCGATTCTTGAGATTGCGCTCGGTTTAGTACCGAAAACACTTTTGGACTAATTGCGGCAACCCAGTTCGTGCTCACACAAATTCAATTGAGCAATGGAAGAAAACAAATTTATTTCCCCAGAGCACCCAGGACAAGACGGAGCCCGATAAGATCTCTGATTAACCAGGGAGCAATTTATATCGCCTCGGTTGCGCGCCAGATACTTCGGTGCGGCCAGTCCCTTTCGAGAGTATCGTAAGAGAGTTTTAGCAAACCAAAGACGTTTTTGGGTAATTAGGGCAAAATTCTCCTTGAAGGAAAAATGTATGGTGGTTTTCGAATTAGATACTAAAGACTTAAATTTTTTCTTAGTACAATAAGGTAAATTACACTGGTCAGCAGCGAATGGGTATGTGAAGAACAATGAACATGACGAATTCTCGCACAAAGGTTAGTTTCCTTTTCGGAAAAATTAATATAAAAAATATATATTGGGAATTTTTGTAAGTTTTAAAAATATAACCGAAGATTGCATCAGCTCAAAACGTAATGAATATGAAAGCTTGAAACTTAAACTATAGCTATTATACTAGTATTATTTACTTTCAACGTATAAGGTAGGTGCGGGTAATAAGGCCTAGCTAAGGGAGATTTTAAATAAAATAAAAAGTATGTATGCGAATCAACAAAAGCGTCGCAAAAAGTTTCAGGTGCCATCGATGAGTGTTAGCTACCTGCGATTATGACCTTGAGCGACATCGATCATTTTAAATTATATATTTTGTTACTTAGGCTTTATTAGCCGACAGGCCTTATTACCCGCACCTACCTTACTTTTTAGTATGTTTTTTCACGCAGAGTATACGAAGTCGAAATCGAAAATATTCTCTGAGGTCATAAATATTTTTATTTTGGATAATTTTTAGTCGATGAAACATATTCGTTTGAGTAAGTTTTCATTTAACTGACGTGTTTTAAAGCTTCTACAAGGAACCGTAATTTGTCCAAATATATTTTTTGTAAATTAAACCAATTTTTCCCGAAAACTACAAAATTTCATTTAGAGATTCGTAAGATATGGAAAAAACCTATAGAATTGATTTGTCAAGCTTTTACAAAAATTTTACTTTTTTTTGCTCAGTCTTATTGAGAAAGTAATAATGAAAGATAAATAAATAAGCTTACTTTTTAAATCTTTAAATTTTGAATTTTTTCAAGTAAATTTGTCCGGAAATTAATACGTTAAAAATGGTCAAATTTGAGTTCGACTCGCGCGCAGAGGATTCTGTACCATATTTTTATTATAATTTTCCTGCAAACTTCAAGTAAGGCTTTATATCCTTGATTTCACTAAAATTTTAGCTTCAGCAGTTTCGGAAATAAGAGAGGGGCGCATAAGTTTCACAATGTCTTAAACATCCTATTTCAAATTATCAAAAAAAAAAATGTATTTTTGTACTCCACATAAAAAGCCCTTTTAAAAAATATCCCACATGATATATAAAATTAATACGAATTGAATTCTTATATGAATATTTGAAAGTGTCAACTAGTACAAAATAATAAGTTAATAAGATGTATTACCAATGTTCAACTTTCTTTGTGAGAAAATCGGTCGCGACAGACAGACAAGCGATTGATCTTATAAGGGCTCCCCTTTTTTCCTTTCTACCCTAAAAATGAACCAAAGTATTGAAGAGACAGTCTTCAATTTTGATGAGTGGTGGATGTAATCAAATGCATATGTAACGCCAATTTTTCATCAAAAAGATAGGTATACAAACATTCTTCCATTGGGATTTTAACTTTTATTATAAGAGCACTGTCTTGAACTTAAAAAGGTAAGTTAGTACTCCAAAAATACTTTTGTAGATAAATAAAAGTGAAAGCATATCGCGTATAATTCTTCTGCAATGTAACACTTATTGTTATTCCATATCTACTGACAAGTATTTACCTACTTTTGGCGAGCAAATAATCAATAAGGAGTGAGTGCATGTGTTCGTTATCGTAAGAAAACTTTAGTTTGGTTTTATGGGTTTTTTGGTAGTCACTGAAATCTAATGCTGTGCTTTTAACGAATTCTTATCATTAAAGAAGTTTTAAGCTAGTAATAGTCATGAAGTAAATTCTAATTCCCTAGTTCTATAAGGTATTTTTTTTAAACTTTTTACATAATTCTCGCTGAGGAAATTTAAATAAATAGTTCTGAGGGATTATTACTTGATACGATTCCATTCAAATTCGAATGCAAAACCCATTTAATACATATTTCATTTACTATCCTATTTAATAAAATCTTAATTCACCTTGGAATTTTGAATACGAATCTTATGCGAATATATTGGGTGTACAAATTAGTTCGGTCCGTTTTCAAAAGATGGTTCTGGCTGTTATGAATGTTTCACAGTGACAGCTGATCTCGGTGGTTTCAGAGAGGTTAGACATCTGTCAATAACATTCAGTTTCTATCACTTTGAATTTCATAAAAAACCTTGTTTTTTATGTTATCGAAGATGTCAAATTTTGTGTTAACTAAGCTGCATGTGCGGGAGGTTTTAATTTTTTGCTTTAATTGGAAGAAAAGTGCAGCGAAAGCGCATCGAATGCTTGTGGAAGTTTATGGTGATAATGCTCCAACTTATAAATCATGTAACGAATGGTTCCGACGTTTTAAAAATGGTGATTTCAGCGTTGAAGATAAGCCTCGCCCTGGACAACCCAAAAATTCGAAGACGAAGAATTGGAGGCATTACTCGATGAAGATCCGTGTCAAATGCAAGAGGAGCTTGCAGATACATTGGGAGTGACTCAACAAGCAGTTTCTGTACGATTAAAGTCCATAGGAATGATTCAAAAGCAAGGAAACTGGGTTCCTCATGAATTGAAACCAAGAGACGTTGAAAGGCTATTTTTCACTTGCGAGCAGTTGATTTAAAGGCAAAAAATAAAGGGTTTTTACATCGGATTGTTACTGGGGATAAGAAATGGATATTCTATAGGCTACAATTGACTCGTTTAAGCTGTGCATTACGAGAAAAACGGCCGGAATATGAACGAAGACATGATAAAGTTATTCTTTTGCACGATAACGCTCGACCTCATGTCGCAAAAGTCGTCAAAAAATATTTTGAAACACTCAAATGGAATATTCTACAGCACCCGCCGTATTCTCCGGACCTTGCTCCTCCTGATTACTGGTTATTCCGACAGATGCAGCACGACTTGGCAGGTCGCCGGTTCACTTCTTTCGCAGAAATAGAAAATTGGATCGGAAGTTGGATTGCCTCAAAAGACAAAACATTTTTTCAAGATGGAATTCGAAAATTGCCTGAGAGGTGGGAAAAAGTAGTAATCAACGATGGACAATACTTTGATTAATCTGTTAATTCATTTTGTTTCAAAATAAATATATTTTTAACAACAAAAAAACGGACCGAATTAATTTGTACACCCAATATATAATTAAAATAACAACAAAAAACGTATATTACTTCATATATAGCGTTTACACGTGTACGTTTTTCATTTAACGTAAGTATGTATTCTTCATTTTTATATATTCAATTGTTGTTAATGGTAACATAAGTCACATTAGGCCCTCATAATCCAATATTCATATGCCACATTTCCTAATTGCAACCTAATATCCACTCAATGAGGTCTTCCCATTTAGGGGCGAAAAGAGGTATACGTTACTTTTGTGATAAGAGCCTAATGCGGTTTTCTCATTAGGTCCTAACTTGCTAACTGAATTCCAGTCGGGATTAACTCTAAACGCAACTTAAATGAAGGTTTGAGGCCTTAGCTATAATCATAAAATATAAGTTTATTTGTAACTTTTATTTAAACTTGTTTCGAGAAGGTTTTTATGAGCCGTTTCCATATCGACCATTTAAAAAGCTTTGATCCCAAATATATGATGGATTATTGCTATAGTTACGAAAAATGTAACAATTTTCGAAAATGGTCAAAATAAATATAACTTTCCACAGTTTGTGTTAAATTTTCTTGAAAATGTGGAGTTAAAACATTTTTCCTTATGGATTTGTAATCTACTGCAAAACCATATAGAAATCATCTATAATTTAGGATTTAAGTTTTTGAAAATGAAAAAAATTGTTGTCAACAACTCGAAAAAAACATTGAAATTTCTACATACTTATTCACATTAACACTACGTGTACCGAGTTGTCATACAATGGGTCAAGACATGTATAACTAATTATTAATCAAGGAATTTATAAAAAGTACGGTATAATTTTTCTTTGAAAGAATACATTTAAAATAAACTGACACGGGTGAAAATGACCCTCGGTAAACCTAGTATTAAAGTTTCCTTGCGAATTGTGTAAATACCACAAGATAAAGTTGTTTCCAACTTTGTGTTGTAAAAAGAACGGAAAGAGCCTTCGAAATTAACGAATATATTTTTCAATTTATCAACGATAATAAGCACGCATTTGTGTGAAATGGCGGATTGAAGTAACATAATTTTTTTTTAATTTGTTTATTATTTGAAGCAAAAAATCGCGGGGAAAAAATGTCACTTCAGAATTTTATAATCTCGAAAATTACAACGAACTTACACAAAATGTTTGCATACGTCACTTTTTATCCCAAATTAACATTCCTACAAAGATCGATAAAACTCAAACTTAATTTAAGCTAATAAAAAATATAATCGTCCTTCTGAAAACAGTTATATTCTAACTCTAATCTCAACTTTACTATTTGCACACGGGCGGCTTTTATGCATTTTACGCTTATTGAATTTTATTAGCGCCATAACTCATCACATCCAGGGGAATCGCATAAAGGAAAAGTAGTACATAATTCAACATCAGTTTTGAATTAATGCTATTCCATCTAACGGCTTTCAATAGATAGTTAGAAATCACACATAACAAAAATGAAATTCTCGGCATGCCGACGTACCAGAAAACCGCTCCGATACCTGCTGCACAAATTATGCCAACTCAGAAATCCATAAATCCCTTATCGGCCGATCGTTGAATAAATTTTCCACTTTCCACCGACCGCCGTACAAGCGGCTTAATTCAAGCACGTCGGCGAATTCGTTGCAAAAATCACTCACATCACTGCTCCAACTCCCGAAAACAAAAACTCCGCAGGTGAAGTTGCAGCTATCCGCTCGGTGGACAGGTGAACCAGGAAAAACGAAGGCACGGTGGCGGTGGCGGCGACGACAAGGAGTCGAGCCCCTCCGACTTGGGCGAGTAAGTCAGTAAACTTTTCCTGATTTTCACTCGGACAGGTAAGGCACCTGAGGAAAGTAACAAGTAGCGCCGAAAATTCGAAAATTGACGGCGACTGTGAGGAATGCTTCGGTCAGTTTTGGCCCTGTTTTGTCAGAAAGAAAATCACCGGAGCATACACGAACCCAACGGACCTTTCACAATTTTCTATGTTGGGAGCCGGTGGCGGACGGTGTCCGTACGGTACAAGCACAAATTACAAACTCAACAAGTAACCGAAAAGAAAATCTTGCGACTGAGGGAAAAGAAAATTCGTGACGTAACGAACGCAACCGACTTGCACCTTATCACTGATCCAACGTGTCACATGGTCATCCGCATGTTGTACTATTTTTTGTTGCGTGCACTGAAGCAGAGACTTAATTGGCCCACATTTTCGCGATTTTCCACGATAACGTTGCAATTTCCGCGAGTGTGACAACAACTTCAACGAGAATCGGCGGCTGCGAGCATAGCCGAAAAGCCGTGTTCATTCATCAGGGCAGAAACACCTGAACTAAACTGCTGAGATCGGCGTCTTCCCATCAGGTGCGGGAAAAATGCTTTTTTTATTTTGTAAAGAATCAGCGAAAAACTCCGCGAGTACACCGTACACACCAACCAATCAACAACCCCCGCTCGGCCCCCAGCCCGGTAATGAGCGTGCTAAGCTAAACAAACGGAAAATTCGCGGTTCACGCGCTTGTTGGGCCAGTCTAAGGCGCTCGTTATTCTCGGGCTGCTATTGTGCGGTTAGCTTTGGTTGCAGTTTCGTCTCGCTTGAAGTTCGAGTCGCGAGCAAGATACAAATACAAGATACAAAGCTAGGCCAGCCATCCACCGTTCGACGTTCTTCGCGGAATCGCGGCCGAGCTTTCAAACGAGAAGAGAACTTGGGCAAATTGAGTTGAGCCCGGCTTTAATGTGCACTGGAAAATGTCAGGTGTAGTGGTGGAATGATTTGTCTAACTGCACGAGCAATGAGCACTTCACCTAAGGGTGACCATTCGTAATGACTTTGTCATTAATAGTATGCCGCCGTATTTCAAATTCTACTACTAGACAATTAGTCACGTTTCAATTATATCGACCCTTAATTAACTTTATTGGTTCTGTTTTAAAGGAGCGTTATTGGTCTGTTTGTATATATATTTGTCCTTCCAATGTTTGTAATGGAATATATTAGCCTAAAATCAATAGATCAATTTGGTTCAAACCACCTAATGGTAATTCATCTGAATCATATAATGATGTTCATACGTATCGACTACTAAACAACTAAACTAAACTACCAAATCTTCATATATGCCTATCATATTGCTAGAACGGAAAGGTAAGTAATACAATGACTTAAAAAATAATAAGTGCTATTTTTCGTAGGTATGTTACCCTTCAAATGACTACTGTCAAATTGTAAGCCAGCTGCATTATTCAGTTTGTGTTTCACAGCCATAGAAAGCGAAAAATTGTTGTATTTTTACAAACATTGGTTTTGAAAAAATAACGAATGATGAAATAAGTTTCCAATAATAAAATATTGGACAGCTGAATTTAGACACGGCCGTACAAGCATTTGTGATGAAGAACGTTAAAATTATCCAAATAAGATTGCCACACCAGAAATGATTGAGAAAATCTACGATCTATGGTAATGAATAACACAAGTCAACAAAATTAAACTTTTTTTTTGAGTCTGAGTTATGAATGCTAATTTCTTATTGCTTGTGTCCAAAAGGAAGGTAAAAGTGCCAAAATTTTGTTAAAACTTTGCTTTTGTGAAGGAAAATTTGACATTCGTTTGGATAGTTTGAACCTCAATTACAACTAAATGCGTTCTGGAATATATCTGATTTTTTGCCAAAAAGTACGTTATATTAGAGAAAACAGTATAGGAACTTTTTTGTATTGGGTTTCAAAGTGGTGAATCAAATATGGCGTCCGAACACTTGCAATTTTATGGAATTTTTTATCAAAATGAATCAAAGAGGTTTTAGGGTCACTGATACTAAGTCTGTTATCAAAATATATATTAAAGATGGCGGATCTAATATAGCAACCGAAAATTTAAAAAATTTCCGCTCCCAAAAGATTTACAAGGAAATGAAAACATAACAATTTTGATGATTGGTAATTTTAAATTTGCTGTCCTTGTCACAAAAGCAAAGTTTTTTAAAAATCATATTGATTTTATTCAATTGTGAGACGAAAGCAATGAGGAATGACCGCATATTAATCAGAATCAAAAATCGTGTCGACTTGTGTAATCGGAGATTCTGTGAGATTGGTGAGGCTGTTGGAATCTCAATCAAATGGGTGTAGAATATTTTAGAAGTTCATTTGGATATCCGCAAAATAGATGTCGCCGCGATTGCTCACAATTGACCATAAACACATGTTAAAGCGCAATTCAAAGAACTTTTAGCATCGATTCATAACTGTGGAAGAAACATGGACCCATCAGAGTGTATCAGAGAACAACAAAAAGTGAACTTTGGTGAGATGCCTATTTTTAAGGGTTATTTTGTTAATGCAACTTAGTGGCAAAAATGTACAAGTATACAGAATTAAAAGCCAGAAGTTATAGACTAATAGGAAAAATAAATTAATACTAATACTTTCTTGAGAACAAGGGTGTGGAATTGGGGGCGGAAGAGGGGTACCGATATTAGCTTAAGGGGATTCGTATCGAGCGATATCAATTACAACAGAGAGGGGCAGTCGATGACTCTAGTAATCAATGGATAAATAAAGAGACGTTCCAAATCGACTAAACTAGATAATCCTAATGGATGATCCTCCAGGAGGCAAGTTCTGATAGTCTGACTATGTTTTTATGGCACCATATGCAAAAAGAATCCGGATGACCTTATAAACGTGGAGAGTCAACCGCGGAGGAATTTCGTTTGAAAATATTCATAAAGATCGATGGACTCAGATGACTGCCTTGAGGGACCTCTGAACGTATTATTCAGAAGGGATCCAAGGGTTTCTAAAACGTTCGGCTGTGTATCGTTTTAAAAGGAAACTATGTTGTTAATGTTGTCCAAGAAACTTTTTTTTTTGGTGGAGGCCAATTATTTATCATACAATAAATAAAGAAAGCAGCTTTCGATTGTTTAAAAAGAAACTTTAAAATTATGTCACGTAAACAATTGCAATAGTTTGAAGAAATTTGCAAAAATTTTGCCTCGAACAACTGCTTACATTTTCAAGAAAAATATAGTTTTAAAACAACTCGGTTTTAGACATTTTCAAACCTACTTTTTCGTAATTGTAAATGTAATAATTCACCATTTCTTTCGACTTGGAAACTTTTATAACAGATCTTCAAAGATCCATGTAAAATATTCTTTTAAGTTGGATTAATAAAAATAAAGTGCCTGCTGTTAAAAAAGTTTTGAAAGAATTACTTATTTTATTTCAAATAACAAAAATATGGTCACCCTAACATAGCCCCAAGAGGTACTACGTCCATTGTAACGTTGGAAAACTTCTGCGAAAAATCTTTTGATTTTCTTTCGCCGAGTTACAGTTACCATTGCGCACACACTCCGTCAATGTTCACACGGGCGTGCTTTACTCGTTGTCCAGAGTGGGAGGAATTCCCCCGGAGAATTGCAGGGAAAGTAAACGGCACCTGAAGTCGTCCGCACGGCTGTCAAAGATTTCCAGCCGGCTCAGACCTCCGATGCCAAGAAAGCCGGGAAACCTCTTCCAGTTCTACTTTCGGTTTCTACGACGAGACGTGCATTGCACCGTGCACTAGTCAGACAGGTACCACCACCTTTCGGCGACTCGAGGCGCCTGCTGTCGCCCTAAAGTGGCTTAAGAAACCGAGAAGAGATCCAGCGTCTTATGCAGCCTCTGTGGGTCCGTCATGCCCGACTGATTCCCATCTCCGTCGTAACGAGGAAGTGGGTGTGTCATCGTGTCGGTCGCAAATGACATTCTCAAGGGTGGCTGCTGGGCCGTTCGCCAGATCCAGCGATGGCCCAGGATGGAAGGAGGAAGCGTTTTGACTTAATGACGACTGAACTGGGTTACTCGAGTGTGGGGCGAAGAAGATGGGCTGAGCGATTACGTGCGAAGTGTGTAATTAGCCCCACTAATTCACACCTACTCCGGTGTTGTTATTAACAGCACCAGTCAATTGGGATGGATGATAGCCGGATGGATAGCGTTTAATTTATGTTTTGGCAAGGTTAATGTGCCCCCCGCCTAAGGTGCACGTATGCTTTCATTGTGGGGCCAAATGAGCACATGTGGGAACTCGTCGTCGCCGCCAGCCGCCGCAACGGGGAGAGGGGCTGATCTCTGTGCAGCGCGTAGAAAAGAAATTCGCTTAATCTTTCAATACATTAGTGCTAATTCTGATTTATTTCCTGGTCGATTTATGGTCGAGAGAAGATATTGAGCAGTGATAGGAAAGGTGGCACAGTTTCGCATGATTCCGATCGCTCTTGTACCGGATTTGTTTCGCATTTTTCAAATGGGAAATCGACTAAATAGCTCATTAACATGCCTGGTTTTTGCACTTTTTGATAGCCGAAAAAGATTAGATTTCATATGGTCATTAATTAACTTATTTCAACGATTTTCAGAAATAAATTGCTTTTTGCTTTTTTGTATTATTTCTGCATATTCTTTTTATTTGATGTTTGTTCTCTACTCTACTTCTTCAGTCTTTATGCTCTTCATTTTATGTTGACATTTTGAATAGACAATATAAACTGTCATACTAAAATAATTTCAGAAAATATATTGTATTATACTTTGTTTAAAACTCTTTTATTGTGAATTACAATATAAAAAGCGACCTAAACTCTTTGCTCAGATAGGATGTCATCTATACTATACTATAAATATTGGAAATTATTTTATTTATTTGCAGAGAGGCATAAAATATCCATTAGGTGGAGATAAATAACAAAGCAAATCTATTATCAAGCGAAGGGCAACAATGAAGATACACCGGAATAAGAAACTTAATTAGAAATTACAGTGGGAGGTCAAGCAATTGGAGCGCATGGAAAAATTATAGAATTTAAACTTTTCTACAATAAAAACTTTTTTGTTTATATGTATTGATATAATAGTGGGTACATAATATTATAACAAGGCTCCCCTGCCTTTAATACACCCCCCTTTGCCTTAATGACAATTCTGCGTGGCATGCTACTAATGGACTTGGTGATGCATGTCCTTACTTCTGAGGCCTCTTGCCAAACTTTAAGAATATTTTCTTTAAGAATAGGCAACTTGGGATTGGGAGGGAGGTAAACAAGGGTTTTTAGGGTTTGCCAGACATTCTCAATTTCATTGACATCCGGAGAATTGCTGGGCCAAGGTAGAAGGGGGATAGTTTTTGCAGAAATGAATGTTGTGACCGATTTAGTGCCAAGGAGCCCCATCTTGCATAAAGATAAAGGGGTCAGTGTTCATCTTGCATTGTGTCACATAAGGAAAAAATACATCCCCCAGTACGCGGATGTATTGGTCCTGCCGCATATTTCCCATATTTTACACAAAATTTAACTCCAAATATTTATTTATTTAACATTACAGGACAGCTGATCAATCCTCAGGCCAGAGTACTTACTCACACTGAAGGTAGAGAGACATTTATTATTTTAAATTTAGAGATAATGCGTTTGGTCTTATTTAGTTAAATGTTAGCCTATCAGATAATTATAGACAGGCAAATTTATATACAGGGTGTTCAGAGGTGGGTGGTCAATACTGCAGGGGGTGAAAGGTCAGACCGAGACAAGCAAAAAATCGTATGGGTGGGGGGGGGGGGGGGGGGGCATCTCGCACCGTTTGGCAGTTACAGGGTGATTCGTAAATCAGGATTTTGCCTTATATGGGAACCGCTCTTGTATTTTTATCTTTTTTTCTACGCATCGCAGCGGCCCCAAACTGATTTCAAAAAATCACTATTTGGAAGCCCTTTCCAAAAAAGTTTACACCACCCCCCTATCCCCAACCCCTTGGCCGCAATCCCCCCTGGAAGTTGAAAAAATTAACTTTTATTTCACGATTTTTCACCTTTCGCCCCACTTTTCTCCGAAATTCATGTTATTAACATACCTACTTTTTATTTTTTTTAAGTTGCCTATCTAATTACCTTGCCAAAAAGGTGCAACATGCCCAGATAGGAAAAGGATACGAAAATTTATTTACAAAAATCCTCTTACAGAAAATCATGATAATTTGAATTTTTAAGAAATTATACTGAAGTTAACTAAAAAATACATTTTGTTTGCTTAAAAACTAATTACAATTAAAACGTTTGTCCTTTAAAAGCTGTTCAAAATGTTCTCCGCCAGTTTCGATGCATGCAAGTAGCCTTGGTCTTATTTCACGTTTCAGGTCTATGGTAACCAGTCTCTCCCGTATTTTCGTGGCTGCAGTCCCAATCCTGGTAATTAATTTTGCTCTAGTGTTGATTAGTCTTGAGTAAACT
The DNA here is from genome assembly GCA_949715965.1 of Dysmachus trigonus. NCBI lineage: Eukaryota > Metazoa > Arthropoda > Insecta > Diptera > Asilidae > Dysmachus > Dysmachus trigonus. Next base: position 56,049,085 of record OX454323.1, on the reverse strand, counting down.
TCATCTTTCATCATTCCCCATAAGAAAAAGTCCAGTGGAGTAAGGTTCGGTGACCTAGCAGGCCAAGGAATCGGTCCACCTCGTCCAATCCAGCGCTCTGGGTAATTTTCATTTAACCTTGCCCTAACAATGTTCCCAGTATGCGCATGTGCTCCGTCGAGCTGTAAATAAATTGCGCTTCTGATGGCCAGGGGGATGTCCTCCAACAGATCCGGAAGGGTATTCTCCAAAAAGTCCGAGTATAGCTGACTATTCAGCATTTGGGGCAAGATGAAGGGTCCTATCAACTGGTTGCCGATGATGCCAGCCCAGACATTGACACTAAATCTTTGCTGGAAGGACCGACACCTGGTCCTATGTGGGTTCACATCTAACCAGGTGTGGAGGTTGTGCAAGTTTGTGATGCCATCCCGGGTGAATTGCGATTCATCCGTCCACAGAATTCGGTCTAGAAACCTTCTGTTTTCGATGTCAGACTCGAGCAGCCAAGTGCAAATTGCAATCGTCTTTCGGAATCTCCTTCCTGTAGTGCTTGGACCAGGATATGGTGGTATGGATGTAGTCCCTCTCGGTTCACAACGGTCCAAACTCTCCCTGAAGACAATCCTGACCTTCGTGCGACCTGCCTGATGCTTATTACAGGGCTGTTCCTGACGATGTTGAGGATTTGTTGGTCGGGGTCCGCTGAATCGGCCGATTTTCCTGCTCGCATTTCTGCTCTGGGGGCGGTTACACTTCCGGTTTCTTTTAACCTTCTGAAAGTCCTTGAAAATACCCTTCTGTTGGGTACCCGCCGATTCGGGAATCTCCTTTGGTATTCTCGTACGGCCTCATTATCATTTCCTTCTACTAAACCGTACACGTAAATTATATCGGCATACTCGTCAACACTGAATTCTGCCATTTTATCTTAATTTTTTCTATTAAACACCCGTTCTTATCGCTTGCTTCTTCAACTGTGGTCAATGTCCTTTCAAACTTACCCATTTTTATACCATAATTCATACGAAGTATTAGAAACGGAGCGTCAGGATACTTAGGAGTCAATACTGGATATAATAAACTAATAACGCTATTTAACGAGATTACATTTATTATTTTATTACTGTTTTGCTGAAATAATAAAAATGTACTACCTCTGTTTCCTAAACAAACATTTCCGAACTTGCTGTCATAAAAATTGTTTACTTAACGACTTTTTCCATTATGGTGCAATAAAGTAATTAGGTACCTGTGAGGATGTTTTAATTTCAGGACTTTTGCAACCCTTTTCTACCTGGGCATGTTGCACCTTTTCGGAAAGGTAATTAGATAGGCAACTTAAAAAAAATAAAAAGTGGGTATGTTAATAACATGAATTTCAGAGAAAAGTGGGGCGAAAGGTGAAAAATCGTGAAATAAAAGTTAATTTTTTCAACTTCCAGGGGGGATTGTGGCCAAGGGGTTGGGGATAGGGAGGTGGTGTAAACTTTTTTGGAAAGGGATTCCAAATAGTGATTTTTTGAAATCAGTTTGGGGCCGCTGCGATGCGTAGAAAAAAAGATAAAAATACAAGAGCGGTTCCCATATAAGGCAAAATCCTTATTTACGAATCACCCTGTAACTGCCAAACGGTGCGAGATGCCCCCCCCCACCCATACGATTTTTTGCTTGTCTCGGTCTGACCTTTCACCCCCTGCAGTATTGACCTCCCACCTCTGAACACCCTGTATAGTGGTAGTTGATTATTTCTACTTACCTAAAATTAATAAATTTATAATCTCTATAAGATGTGCCATTTATAATTATTTTCTAGTAACTAATAATGATTTTTGGGGAAGTTTTTGGAAATAATTTAAGAGCTAAAAGTAGATATATGCTGTATTGATAGCTTCTTATCTTAATCAGCTTTTATTATTTGTTATTATTTCTGTTTCGAACAATTAACGAATAACTTTTTTCCAGACTGCGGGATTTTTATGAAACTAAAAATTAAGCAGCATTATATTTGAAATATGTGTGGTGTAGCAGCGTGAAAGATCTCTGTTATATAGTATGTTGGTGGATCAATGGCTTTGTGGCGGTACTAATATAATAATATCTATATATATAAAAGAAAGTCGTGTTAGTTACACTATTTATAACTCAAGAACGGCTGAACCGATTTGGCTGAAAATTGGTGGGGACGTAGCTTAGAACCAGGAAACGGCTATAGGATACTTTGTAGGATTTCAAAATGGCGGATCCAAGATGGCGGCTGAGAATTTTAAATTTGAAGCGATTTTCATGAAAAAATTGGTATATAGAGGTTTTGCGGGATGAGGATTTCAAATCCGCTGTCCAAATTTAGAAATTCAAGATGGCGGATCCAATATGGCGACCAAGATTTCCTTATTTCAACGGATTTTAATGAAAATTAGTACAATGAATGTTTTGAGCTCACTGATTTTGAATATTATCAAAATTTATAAATCGAAGATGGCGGATCCAAAATGGCGACCATATTTCTCGATTTCAAGGGATTTTAATGAAAATTAGTACAATTATCTTGAGGTCACTGATTTTGAATATTATCAAAATTTACAAATCCAAGATGGCGGACCCAATATGGTGACCAAGATTTCTCGAATTCAACGGATTTTAATGAAAATTGGTACAATGATTATTCTGAGGCCACTAATTTTGAATATTAGCAAAATTTCCAAATCCAACATGGCGGATCCAACATGGCGACCAAAATTTCTCGATTTCAACGGATTGTAATAGAAATTAGTACAGTGATTATTCTGAGACCACTAATTTTGTATATTATTAAAATTTCTAAATGCAAGATGGCAGATCCAATATGGCGTCCAGAATGTCTCGATTTCGACGGATTTTAATGAAAATTGGTACAATGATTATTCTGAAGAAGAATATTATCAAAATTTGTAAATCCAAGATGGCGGGTCCAATATGAGACCAAATTTCTTGATTTCAACAGATTTTACTGAAAATTAGTACAATGATTATTCTGAGGCCACTAATTTCGAATATTAGCCAAATTTCCAAACTCAAGATGTCGGATCCAACATTTCTCGATTTCAACGGATTTGAATGAAAATTGGTACAATGATTATTTTAAGGCCACTAATTTTGAATATTATTAAGATTTGGAATTTCAAAATAGCGGATCCATAAAGGGGTTTTTGGGTTAAAACAATTTCTAGGATATAAAAAACTAGAACATTTGAGAAGTGTTTAATTAGTAAGTATTTACCCAACGCCGGGTGAAACCGGGTAACCCAGCTAGTATATAATATAATAACAACAGCTCTTGTATTATCTACTATTCTTATGTACCATCGAGCCAACATCCCAGGCATATACCCACCGAATAATTTAAGTTACACCCATCCCTCAATTTACACGGTAGGGACGTTCCAAGAAAAATCGTGTTAATCAAAACCGTGTTAAATGAGACGCCGCATAAATAAATAAATCAAATCAAAGAAAATAAATAAAACAATAAAATAAAACTAGTCATAATAACAATAAAGACAAAGATTTTATAACAAAACGAAGATTGGTTATACTGAATACTAAGTATTGAAGCTCTAGTATTCATATGTATAAATTATTCAAAGAATCACATTTTCTACGCATTGCACAATTTCAATTCATTTATTAAAATGAAAAACACATAAACCTGAATTAGTAATATTACATAAGAAGTAAAAAATGCAATACAACATGTTCCATAATAAATGAAAAAAGAAAATAAATTGTTTTTCATTGTTTTAGTATACTGATTCTCATGTCTTTCATTACATTATTGGGTTATAGTATGTAATAAAATGTTAAAAAATTAAATCTTAAAGTTATAAAATTACTGTTCCTATTATTTATTTATTTATCTTGTCATTTCGGGGATTCACATGTATGAAGGGGGTACCTTCAATAATACATCGGGTTTGTGGAGATTTTTGAGATCAATATCATCAATGTAGGTATGTAAATTAAACGAAATAATATATAGAAAGTATTTAAATTCAAAAATCATGTACAAATTGTACAATTGCATAAGTCAGGTATCATGCAAGTCGAAGGATAGTTGTATTTTATTAGAAATTTTCAATTTCAGGGGGTAGTCCAGTGAAAAAAAACATTTTTTTCGTTTTTTGTTTTTTTGCTTAAATCTACTCTACTACACCTAGAAAATACTCCCTTAAAATATCTAAGCAAAATATTGAATAGTTTTAAAGATACAGAGAGTTTTCGAGAGACGTGTAATCCGAGCGCTCGAAGGTCCCCTGGCGTGTTTCGGAGCAAGGAGGACTCTTGTATTTCTGTTTGCTTCGCCCATTTTTTTTCGGTTTATAACGGTCTAGGTCCTTCTGCTTTGTATTTAAGGTTAGTTATGTGTGGAGGAGGCATCGCGTTATGTATGGAGCAGGCATCGCTGACTAAGGTAAAACTGATTTTTTTAGCTTTTTTCCGCATAAAAAATTTTAAACGCGTTTTTCTGAAAACAACATGTTTTGACTCGGCGGACGTCAGATCTCAGAGTCTTTTGCTCCGATTGATCTAAAAATTTAGCTGTATATTTTTTGATTGTGTATCTATCGTCGGAACTAGAATTATTAAAATCCATTGTTTATTTACAAAGTTATAAACAAATTAAGCACCCGAAAAACACCCAAAAAATTCGAAATGCCGCCATTTTGTTATTTTTTATTGAAAATTAATAATTCTAGTTCCGACGATAGCCAATGTTCTACAGATTAAAACCTCGTTTGAATTTTTTGTTTCAAATGAACCGTTGCAGAGATTCGACGTCCGCCAACAAAAAATTTTTTTTTTTGGAGCGGTCATTTTGTCGGGATGACTCATCGAAAACAAAAAAAAAAATTTTTTGAGTATTTTAATAGTTGTACTATGATATGTCAAAAAGGTTTTTAATAATAATTGACTTCTAATATGAAACAAAAATCGTTGAAAAAACAGTCGTTTTCACTGGACTACCCCCTTAATATTAAGATTAAGTACCTACTTCTCTACGCATAAAATCATATTATAATTATAAAGCATACTTAGTAAAAAAAGCTCCTCAAGGGGGTAAAAAACCCTAATACGTAAATGATGTATATTTTTTCAGACATCAGTTTTTTCGTGAAAACCAGTATTAAGGGGTTTTTGGCGTCGCTGATTACAAATCTGACATTAAATTTTAAAAAAATCAATATGGCGGATCCAACATGGCGGACAAAAAATTAGAAGAGGCCCATTTTCACACTCAAAAACAGGTCGTGACTAATGATTTATAAGATATTGTTCTCTTGATCTATGGGACATGGGACTGTATTTACATATACATATGAAAAAATTTATATTTGTAGTAATGAAGTTTATGTTAAATTTTCTATACATTGCTAACAATTCCATAACAAAAATAGTGATTCCCTGTAGCCATTTTATGGATGCATTTGAAAATAATAAAAATAAATGAATCCCGTACAATGATCCATTACGAAATTTTTGAATTCCCATAATAATCTCAAAGGAATTCTCAGGCTCCATAAATATTTACAAATATCTCCTCCAGCTAGGTGCTATCCACTATATTATGAAATCTCAAAATATGATTTATGCCTGTGTAAATGGCCGCAACAGGGGCATTTCAAAATCTGCAGAACCTTGCCGTTGCTGCCACAAAAACTGGCCACATATAAGGCCACAAGAGCCAGACATATTAATAGACCTGCCCCCAGAATCAGACTGCGTTTCAAAATTTTCTCATGACCACCGCGTCTTTTATGGACGCAGTGAACCGTATCCGCGAACTATCACTTTCGCTGGCTATCGCATCCAGTCCAATTGGCGGCGGCTGCAAGAACTGGAAACAAAGCGGCCTACCTGCCGCAAGGTACAGCTTCCGTCGAAAGAGATTTTGAAAGACATATCTAGTCCAGTTGGCTGCCAGAAAAAGTGCAAAATCGATTTGCAAGCCCATGCCTGGAACGGCGTCCAACCGCCAGGACACGACACGGCAGTCCCAATTAATTGCGTGTCGTTTGTGGATTTTTCCTTGCAATTATCCCATTAGCCGATGAGGGCTTAACATGGAATTTCGCAGCTCCTCAACGGCCCTCTAATTGTAGCCATCGTAAATGAAATCCATTAACTACGTCATAAAACTTTATATGCAACAAAGTTTCAGCACAGGTTGCTCTGCTCGGAGTATGCTAGGGCCATTGTTGCGGCCCTGGACGCCTTTTAATTCCGCTGCAGATTAAGATTGTGCGAGAAGAGCAATCTGAGCCGAGAACAGACGGATCAAAGCAGAGTATACACTTGAACTGGTCTCGTCGGGGTCTGCACGGAACAAGCTCGGCTACATCCGCAGCAACAAGAGATAATTTTCATCACATCTTGCATAATCTCGTTAAATGTTAATTAAAACGAGAACAATGTTGGGGCTCCTCCGGCTGTACGGCATGTTCGTTGGCTGCGGGCTTCCCATTTTGGGTGCTCCGTTCCGTCGTCGAGCCAACCTCCTCTGTAATTCAGCCCCAGCACCGAAGGTCGGATCCCCGGGTATCTCTCGAAGTGTTGAAGAAATAAATGCCTCGATGCAAAGGTTCGCACTTCGTATATAGCCGTTTTTTAGTCTCCTTTGGTTTTCACGGAATTTGATGCCACCCATTTATGGGACATTTCCCAAATTTTCAACGTGAACGGTTAAGCCATTATTTTTGATTTTACGGAACTCTGAAAATTAAATTTCCCTATTAAATCTCAAAATTCCTTACGCTAGAGATGTTACATATTTTATGTAAGTCTCAAATCGTTTCATAATGCTAGTGAAAATTGCCATAAAAACCAAAAAATTCAAATAAAGTAAGTCATGAAATTTACCACCCACTATCTGACAAAAACCAATTCCCACATAAAACTACCAATAAAAAGTCGCATACATATATGCATTGTAAACTCAATTTTATTAACCCTCTATAGGCCGAATTTTTTAAATATAAAAAAATTTATACAATGGAAAATCTATTCTTATAAACCTATATATGCTAATTAAAAAAATATTTAACAGTTTAAACAACTTTACTATAATTAATTCAATTAAATCAAAAGTAATAACGGCTTACAATGTTTCCACTTCTGTGCATAAATGCTTAAGCGTGAAATTCCATAAAACAGTTTGGTTTTGGCGTTAAACATAGATGTACGCATTATATCACTTATGACATCACTGTCAAATAGTTATCGAAAATAGGTCACAGGAGAGTAGAGTCCTTCGGGGTCTTCAGGGCAATCACCTTTCCAAGAGCGATGACAATTATTATTCGTCTGGGATACTGATTGCCAAACAATTTTTTGTGGACTTGAATTTTCCTTATCTGATATATTTATATTAATAAATCTACAAAGCTTCATAAACCTGTCCAGTTGTCTATTCTTCCGCCGACAAGTGCTGCAGCCCATCAGCATATAAACCGTGTCTATTACCAAGTTCAAAAATGGTTAGGGCATGATTTAGAACCCCAGGAATGGGGTTGGGTGCTGCAAAATGAATTGCTTAAGAATGGATGTGGTCCGGCTGCAGAAAATCGGGGTTGCATTGCACTTTAGCTTGTGGCCACTGTAATGGGCAAGCTTGCCTCAATGCTATTTCATTGCAAAGCAACGCCAAAGAAGAGAGTGCTTTCGACCCAAAAATGTTAGAAGGCCTGGAAGCAATGATTCAGGACGACGAAAATGATGATAATGAAACAGAAATTTTCGAACGCCCGGCAGATGAGGATGAAGAAGAAGAAAAGTAATATTGTTGATCTTTGAATTACTTAAGATTTGTAAATTTACATAATACAAATTATTCACTTTTAATAATATTTTAATGAATTATTAACTTTATACAATGTATTACTCACCGAGCTTCACTATTGACCTTGTATTATAGCTTGTATGGCTGAACACTGCGCGCTCTCCGCCCTCTATCTCAAAAAAGGTTGAGCGCATGAAAAAATGTTTGGAACAAAAATTTTTGCAAATTTTACGCCCTACAATTTTTATAATAGGTGTTAACATCATTGGAGCTGTAGAAACAGAGATAATCGCGAAAAACCGATTTATGTGACCTTTGACCTTCAATAACTTACGATGCAGACACGAGATTTTATGAGACTTTTGACACAACTTTTAGAACGTTAAAATGAAGGTGTATACAAGTTTCCAGCTTATTATCTCTCATTCCGAGGTTGACCAATTATTTTTTTTTTTGCTTATTTGACTGGACTATAAGTGCGCTTCACAATTCATTGTCTTTGCACCAAATTTTAATTTTATATTTAGTAGTGAACCATCTGGTCGCAGTCTTTCGACCAGACACAAGTCACACGAGCGAAATTAGTGGTAACTCCTGAAGAACGAAATCCAAAGAGGACAAATTGGTGATAAAGTGCAATTATGATTTCACTTTTGAAACTTTCCATTTCCAAATAAGAAAACTACGACTATCAATTTTTCGCAACATCAAAGGAGTTTTCCAACACTAAAATAAAAGGTAATGGATTGGTGCAATATTTTCATTATAAGGTTGAGTAATGGTTTCAGTCAACAACTTTCCGTGCCAGAATTACTCTTTAAAAGTGATTAATTGTTATTAAACTCTACATTGATCTATTTCTATTTGTTTGCCCAGATGTAGTAGCCACAAGAGTCACAGGGGGTAGCCAACAAATTTCCAATATACGACGCACTTGTGCTAACGAACGAACGGGCTACTGAAGTACTCGATCGAAATTTATCTTTCTAATTTGCTCCCAAAGGTGCCGACACTTTACCTTAAATCGCATGCAAATCGGTAATTGTGTGTCAATTCACCTGGCCAATAACAAGGGGAATCAACAGCGACACTATAAATCCTTTCCCACCACAAATTGAGCACGAAAAGCACTTCTTGCAGACCGGTGCCCAAAGTGAGCAGTCGTGTGTAAAACCCATTTATGAGTCCACTACGAAAACCCCCCTCATAGTAGGTGGACAGCAAATATATGCTGGCGATAATCAGGTCCGGGGAGCGAGATAAATCACCTTTCCCGAAATATCGGTCACTGTAACTGAAGAGCACTGGAGCAATGCTCCGACTCGATGCAAAATTTATAAAGCCGCCACTGGCAGGAGGGCAAATTTTCGATGGCTAAGACTGTCGAAAACAAACACTCCCCCAGTCCCAGAAATCTTTAGGAGCTAAGGCCCGAGCTGAACTGGGCAAACTGTTCAAATTTCAACATATGCTCCCGGCACTTTGAATAAACTCAACTCTTACCTGGGCACCCGTTTGATGAAGAAATGGACAAACAGATGTCGGTTGTAATGTTCATGCAGTCATACATACATATATACGGAATGAGCTGGCGCTCACCTGGGGACGAGTGCCAGCCAACGTGTGCCCCCACGTGCAGAAATGGTCATAGTGGACTTCCGCAAACATACAACTCTTTTTAATATTTCATGAGATGAAGGAGGCAATTTGCACATAAACCGCTCCCACATGTCCTTGTAAGTGCTCAAAAGCGTGACTCTGGATACCTGCATTTGTGCACAGGTAGTCTCTTCTGGAGCTTGGCAATCAGGAGCTGACCGTGAATTAATACGATTCAGGGACTTGCACTATTAGAATTAACTGACTGGTTTATTCACATATAGGAAATATTTGGGAATTTTTTATGATCTGAGAATTCTTATGATGCATTTATAAAATAAGTGCTATTTTGACATCCCTTACACAAAATGTTTTTTAAATGCCTTTTAAAGCAAAAATCCGCCATTTTAAGCATTAAGAACACACGGAAATGAATATAAACTACTTATTATAGTTCACTTACGCATTAAGGGGTCACATACGTCTATATTCTTTTAATATAAGGTAACATTTATGAACTCTCGAGCCAATTACTTTTAAACAAAAAAAAAAATATCTTTTAAAAAAAAATCCGTTTTTTGGGAAAATGTTGTTCTTTAATTTTAATTATTTATAAAAATTAAAATAAACCAAATATCGAAAAAATGGCTCGACAGACTATAGATAAAGCGATTCAAAAAATTTAAAAAAAATATTGACAACATTTCGAGTTATCATGCCGACCGTGTCGAGAAAAGTAGCTTCAAGAAAAACGTGTTTCAAACTCCCCGGCACACGGTCAGCTAAATCGCTATAACTTCGTCATCACGACGTATTTTTGAATGATTTTTTTTTTAAGTAGTTTAAAAGTATGCAGAATAATAATACTAATCAATACCAAATTTTTTTTCCAATTGGCAAATAATTTGTATACGATTTTTTCCATAGATTATGAATTCGTAAATGAAAATGCACAATCAGCTCCCGTTTTCAATGAATAGGTGAGTAAAAAAGTCAAAAGACCTTATTTTGACCATATTTGAAAAATCATTAAAATATAACGGACTATTATAGAAGCTTGTAACAAGGCTAAAACCAAAGTTAGAACCTTGAGCTATTATCTCAAAATACGAAAGGTCTTAAAAATGTTCGAAAAATACGTTGAAAATCAAATTTTGACCAAACCGATTATTACATACAAATAATGAATGAAGACTATAGTAAATACACGCTCATGAAAAACTTTTTCGCTAGAATGTTTAGAAAAGCTATAGAAATTACTGGTTTTTGATATTTTTTAGAATAAGTTTGAGGCTTTGATTTGAGCCATGTTACAAGTTCCAGTGACCATCTGTTATTTTTTGATGATTTAAAAATACGATATTTTGAATTTTTCTCGAAAACGGGAGCTAATTGAGATATTTCATTTAAGAATTCGTAATATACGGAAAAAAATCCTATAGAAATGATATGGTACTCATTCGGAAACAGAAAGAAACATGAAATTTGTTGACCAGTGTAATCAGTGAAAAAACCAAAAAAAAAGGGCTTATGTGGAAATTCAGGACGTACGTGACCCCTTAGACATGATTAAATTCGCACAAATCGCAAAAACCACATAACGTACAAACCAAAATCACCCGCAACACCGACATTTTTCATTTCGTTTTTTCTTCTTCTTCCTGTATTGAAAGTTCACTGAACTTCAGTTTATAGATTGACAATTCCTCAATTTTGTGCAAGGTAGGACAAAGTAATTTCCTAATACAAAATGTCTCTTGACAGAATTTTCCTTATAAAAAATGTATATTTACTGATGTGGTGGCATGGCAGGAGGCTTTAAAAAAAAAAATGTAAAAAATTAAGTTTTGCCTCGGAAAAGAAAAAGTAAAATTAATTCGCTTTATGTCTTTGATATAGAAAGACGTTTCTTTAAAATTAAAAAAAATACAAAAATTAAGGGGACATTTACTTTCTAAATTTGAAAAAAATCGCTTTTTTTTTATTTCATAAATGTGCTCTAATATATCATGGAAATGTTCTCCCAAAACCGTTTTGAGAAATTCGATATATAAAAAAAGTTATAGATACATCTGTAGCGGTGCCTTACGCACCTTAAAATTATCGAATAAAAACTTTAAACTCGTTTTTCTCGAAACTACATTTTTTGAACTTGTCAGACACTTTTCTCAGGTTCTAATCATCCGATTTGAAAAACCCAAAAAGTATTCGACTCTTTATACAATATACTAGGGGTTATACCTCTAAAAACTTATATTTATATAAATCCACCCCTTTTACAAGGGTAGTTCACCAAAAAAATTCGTCGATTTTTCAAGACTTTTTGAAAATCATCTATAAAATAACGAAAAAAAATGTTTTTTATAATTTTATTGGTATAACCCCTAGGAAAATGTCTCAGGAACATAACCTATTTTGAATTTTGTCTTAATTTTTTTTAGGAAGCTCAAAAATTGTCCTACCGACAAAAACGAGCCTTTTGGAATGCGCCCTCTACCGTCCCTACGAAGAGTAAAAAATTTTCAAAAACAATTTTTTTATGTTGTTTAATATATATAAAATCAGTTTGTCAATAAATACTATACATTTTTTTTATAAAAGTTTTAAGAATGTGATTTTTTTCCAATTTAGAAAGTAAATGTCCCCTTAAGAAAAGTAGCTTGTGTTTTAAAACTTAGATATAACAAAATAGCCCACAACGATAGTGTGATTTGTACTATTTAATCATAGTACAGTGAGAAACTTACTATTTCTTTATAAATATAAATCTTTTTATGAATATAATATTATTATTTATTATCTATATTTATGAATATAACCTCATTATTAAAATGTTAAAAAAAATAATTATAACAATATTTTTATAAAAATAGAAAACAATTTATTCTTCCATAATTTTAAAAGTTAATTACATAATTTTACAGATTACACTAGTAAGTGTTTTGTACCTTGTACAGTTCTGTATTTGATGTATTGAATGTCGTAACTTTAACTATGATTAATTCATAATTATTTCTATATTAGTTTTTTTTATCTGCGGATACGGACATTTAAAGGGTACTTTTATTTATTGTTTGTTTTTTTTTTAATAAAAATTGGTGCATTTTTCAAAAGTTTGTCCGCCATGTTGGATCCGCCATTTTGAGTTTTTTAAATTTAACATCAGATTCCTAATCAGCAACTCCAAAAACCCCTTAATACTGGTTTTCACGACAAAACTGATGTCTGAAAGAATATACGTTATTTACATATTAGTGGTAGGGGTTGTTGACCCCCTTCAGGAGCTTTTTTTACGAAAATGCCAAATTCAAAATCGTATGTAAAAAAATTATTTTCAATGATTTTTAACTAAAACTGTTGTTTTTGTGACGCAAAAATATAAAAAAAAATCACTTTTCTGCAATGAAAATTAAGGGTTACCACCCCCAGGAACCGGATTACATAAAAAATTTTAGTATATTTATGAGACATCATTTCCATTTTGTTTCATTCGAAAAAGTTCATTAGAACTTGAAATATTTAGGAAAATTGCTTTTGGGGGTAAACTTAAGGGTGGTTTTCAACCCCTTAATGTGCGTATCCACAGATTAAAAAATACGTGTCTCTTATTTTTTGATACTCTATAACATATTTCAATTTCATTAAAATCGGTGAGACACTCTCAGGTGTGTATTCCTTGTTAGAGGTAAAAGTATATATGTACTATTTTTTATTTTATATTTGTTTATAGTAACGCCAACTATTCTGAAATATTTCTATCCGAAGACCGATTTTCAAAGTAAAGGATAATTCTTAACAGTTCCGCAAACGTGAATCTGATTACTTGGCAGACTATATTGAGCATAAATATCACATAGAGCTGTCAGATTAAAAGTTCGGATGGACAATATAATCCTTGTAGGAAGTTCTAAGCTAAAAAAGTATCCCTTGTGAGGATAAATTACTCAATAATTCTGAAACCCGTCAATTTGGCTGAATTAATTCCATCATATCGTTTCAACTGATATGTGGTTTAGAGAATGAAATAGTTTTATAATTTTTAAATATATTTCTCTGGTTATGCTTACCAACAAGCTTGTTAGGTGAAAATCATAAGAAAAAATAGTTATATGAACCACGAAATTAGTTGTTGGAACCATATATATTTTTTGGGTGTAGGCTATCTGTTCCCAGTTGGTACGATGATGTAACTTGTACATAAAACATCTAATAAAAGCTCTATTTGTTATTTTATTAGTATAATAATGTTACTGAACTACATAAAACAAAATGCTTTTCATCATAGTGGGTCAGCAGGTCGTCACAGATACTTATAACATGTTTGAACTGAAACACTGCCCGCACAAATGACTTACATATATGGCAGAGTTTAATTACTCAAAATAACTAATCCGTCTGGCAGTTCGGACATCAAAACCCATTCCATAAAGCAGCAGCAGCCATCACTCCTCCGCTCACCCACAGCAACGTTTATCATGGGAAAATCACATTTGCTGAAAATGGCAATCAATAGACACTGCCACAACTGCTGTCTAAAACTGCATTCAAATCCTCGACCGTGGAAAGTATGGAAACGAAAATACACACGAGCGGGTTGGGTCCGCTCGCCCAGGCTCCATCCACGCCGTGGACCAGTCCGCATGGTCATCACCCGATAGCAATCCGAGCAGTATTGAGCCCGTGTGGAAATAAATACGAGGCCTTGTCTTATTGTTGCAGTTCGACTGTAAATTAGCTTGGACCACTCCCAGCAACATGTCAAGCGCTGAATATGCTGCGCGGCAGTGATGCTATTCGGCGGCGTGGCTTAGCTACTTCTACTTCTATCTATGCTGTCGAGTTGAGATCTCGTGCCCGTTCCGCCAGTCCTGCCTTAGCAGGCACGGGTTTGGCGGGTAAACGGCGATCTAGACCATTTGTATGTTGTATGCTCAGAGTTATGAGCAGTTGATCCGCTCCTTGGGCGCCTTCCTGACCCCCTCAATGGCAAAATAAATTTGTCTTATAAGCGCCAGATATGGGTGGACTCCAGGGAGTTGGTGCACTAATGAGGTCGAGTTCGGCGGGTAATTGGAAAATCGAAAACGAGTTGGCATTTTACGCTGCTCGGACGGATTAATTCCGCCAATTGAATCCCACCGTTGAGCCGCAAACAATCTGCAACCTGCTTATTACCACTTTAAAGCCTTGTTTGCAGCACGTTTCGCTAGTTTTTGAGCCCACTTACATTTTGTTCAATTACAATGCGGACGTTGTCACACTATAATACTCCTCTTCATTTTCTTGGTATTATTTTTCAAAAATATGAACATTTTTTATAAATCGATAGAAAACCTCATTCCACCAAGTAATTTAACAGTGTCGCAGCAAAAGGCAATTTAGCGCTGGTGGCTAATAAAATTTTATAGCTGGCGTTGATTAAAAGTGAATTAGCATCGATGCTGGCTCAGTTCGTGATCGTCTTGCTATTTATTGACGATCTGCACTGCTGCAAGTCAATTGTTTTCCGCTACCTGCGCATGACGGCGGCATAAAGCCATAAAGACATATGACTCTTATGAGTTCGGTGCGATCACGCCAAAGCACTAAAAATGGATTTCGAAATGACGATTTGTTAACATGCTCAATTATTACGTCATTTGGCGGTGCAAGATCGTTCTGAGGTATGCGAAAATCGCTGCTAAGTGTTGCGCGACATTATGGTGTTTCTGTACGACGTTGTTAGAGAAATGCATTTTAGGAATTTTTCGCTACATTACTAAATTGTGGGTCGTACTTGGTGCTGTGGCTTATGCTATGATGGGAAATATATGGTTCATATTATGTGAGCACAATTATTACAATCATTCTACAGCGTTTCGTTATTCGCATCAATTCATCTTTAATTGAAATATAGTTTATACAGTATTTCAAACTTATATATCCAAAATTCACTCTTGGTTCCTGTTTTACTGAATATTAGGTATTGCTTTTTGAAAATTAAGTCATTAAACTACAATCCAAAATATACCCTTTCATGTTTTACACCCATATGTTTTGAGTTAAGAGGGAACGTCACTGTAATTATGTAGTTAAAAAATTTTCAATGTTTTGAAATTGTTGTCACAGGCATAACTAGTTATTCAAGGAATGGTAAAGGATATCCCCTGCACTGTGTGTTTTGTTATTTGAAATGTAGATTACATTAAATAGATTATGCCAATTTCCTTCCCGACACACGTTATTTTATTTCATTAAAGAACTGACAAATATTGAGACTCTTTATTTTATCACCTTAAACACATGTTCCAAATTTCAAAGCAACACTCGTATCTTGGAAACTTTTCCACCTAGATGTATGAAATTGAATGGAATACTGTTTCCTTTTGTTAGGCTTAACTTCTCTGGAAAAATTAAGTCCTGTAACATAACTAGCTTCGGAGATAGAGGGAGGTCGAAAGAGAGTCGAATTCGTCTTCATAAATATTGCGCAGTGCGCTTATAGTCCCGAGTACATCGGTCTCAAAAAAAGTTGATTGCTAAAGTTTTCTAACCTTATGGAATCGCTTATTTATAACGAGTACACCGATGAATTAGGTATATAACAATTGGGCGCCGGGGCATTTTTCTTTTATTTATATGCAAAATGTTGTGGGCGGTGGAAACCCCAAACGCCCCACAATTATCGGTGGACAAGTACACCACTATTTTTTAAATTATTCAATTAAACAACCCTGTGAAAATTAAAACTTTAGCTATGACCTTACAACATGTCCGTAGAGTGACATGTTGGGGCGGTGAAGAGTCTCTCAGCTATTGAAAAGTAATAGCTATAGTTTTAATTTTCACAGAGTTGTTTAATTAAATTATTTAAAAAATAGTGGCGTTTGGGGTCTCCACGGCCCACAACGTATTGCATGTAAATAAAAGAAAAACGCCTTTGCATGTAAACGTAAAGAAAAAAAAATTTTCGTTGACATAAATAAAATATTTACACCTATAAAAATCGAAAAATTTCAAAAAATCATTACTTGATAAAGTGCAAACCAAAGCACGTGATTCTTTCAACAATTTATGAACGACAATACATACTATTATAAAGGGTTAAATTTTTTAATGTCCACTTTTTTCGCATTTCGAACCACTGTGCAGCTCCCAAATGTCATATACCTAATTCATCGGTATTCTCGTCATAAATAAGCGATTCCATAAGGTTAGAAAACTTCAGCAATCAACTTTTTTTGAGACCGATGTACTGGGGACTATTCGATTTTATTAAATATATATTCAACTTGTTCAATACTAATTTTTATTGAAAAATATTAAACGGTTACAAAGTTACGAGCCTCAATGTAACGATAAAAACAATTGCTATCTTCATTGTCCCATCGAAAGTTCGGTTCAGGATTGTTTGAAAATAAAAAAAAACATAAAATACTCTACGCAGACTTAGTTAGACTTACAAGGATACGTTCTCAGGTGTGTCTCACCGATTTTGATGAAATTGAAATATGTTATAGAGTTTCGAAAAATACGTATTTTTTTTTATCTGCGGATACGCATATTTAGGGGGTGACAACCATCCCTAAAGTTTACCCCCAAACACAGTTTTTCCTAAATATTTCAAGTTCTAATGACATTTTTCGAATGAGGCAAATTGGAAATGCTGTCTCATAAATATACTAACCTTTTGTAAATAATCCGGTTCCCGAGGGTGACAACCCTTATTTTTTATTGCAGCAAAACGATTTTTTTTTTGTATTTGTGCGTCACAGAAATAAAAGTTTTAGTTAAAAATCATTGAAAAATATTTTTTTACATACGATTTTGAAAAATAAAGTTGACCTGTTTTTGCGTTTTCGTAAAAAAAGTTCCTCAAGGGGGTAATACACTAATACCTAAATTATGTGTATTCTTTCGGACATCAGTTTTTTCGTGAAAAGCAGTATTAAGGGGTTTTTGGAGTTGATTACGAATCTGATGTTAAATTTAAAAAATTCAAAATGGCGGATCCAACATGGCGGATCCAACATGGCGGACAAACTTTTGAAATTTATTTAAAACAACAATAAATAAAAGTACCCCCTTAATGTGCGTATCCGCAGATAAAAAATTTTGATCTCATCGGTGAGACACACCTGAGAACGTTTCCTTGTTAGTTATGAAAATTAGCTTATTAATATTTGAATATTCGCTTATTAGTCTTTGAGTATTCGCTGAGACATGGTCGAAAAAAATTGTTTCCAGAAAAATGTGTTTTCGTTGCGTTTTTCTTAATATAAAAAAAAAAAAAAAATTTAACTCGAACACTGATACTTACATTAAACTACACGGAAAAAAATCCACATATCTTCATTTGATAAAAACTGTAGCAAAGCGTTTATGTCACAGAAAGCTATAAATTATAGCAAGCCAAGTTATGTTATCACAAAACGGCTAAAACATTTTAACAGTCCTAGGAAAACAATAACGGCAACAGCTATTCATATAGCCAAATAAGTATATTGCAATGTTAGTCAAATACACAGCATAATTTGATATTAAATGTGCAATATCCGCCACAATTGTATGCAAGAGATGTTATACTTTGATTACCAATTAAATGATGCACATATAGCTCCTTGTGAAATAACCCAACACAGTTTAAGCATTAAAACTTAGTAGATATTTGCTATACAGTATTATATACCTATAATTGAAACCATGCTATAAAATGTAAGACTTTACTTATAAATAAAATAGCATCAGTACTATAAAGTATTCTACTTGATCAATGTCTACCTCTCCTGAAAAAAGAAATGTTTGCAACTTCTGCGTGCGGCCTTGTAGCCCCATAAGAAGCAATGTTATTTCTCTCTAATTCTCAATGTTATTTCTCTCTAATTCTCAATGTTATTTCTCTCTAATTCTTATACATCACTGCCTCTTTGATCACTGCATTAACAATTTCTCTTTTATATATACGGCTTGTATATTTATATCCATTCCCGTAAAGCCCGGCGCAAAGTATATTATATCTTTTCACATACATTATAACAGCGTGCGCAATTGCATATAACGTAGCGAGCTTTTGTGTGTATTGCCTACAGTTATGCATATATTCGCTTGAGTATTGTTTATAAGAGCACGCGTATTAAGGATTTGTGTAAGTTGCGTGCGTTTTACCATTCAGTTGTGAATGCTCAGCGTGGTAGGTTCGCCATTCGAAACCAGTAAAACTTCTCAATTCGATTGGTCGAATTATAAACATTATATTACGTCAATAAATAACCCTAAATTTTTTAACTGGATATCTGTTAATAATCAAAAAATTAAAGTAGGAGTTGTTCTACAAGTTGGAAGTAAAGACAATTTACCATTATTTGCTTTATTAGAAGGAATTATTGTTTTAGAAAAAACTAAAATTTATTTTTGTATGAACGAAATTAATTCTCTATATTTTGATGTACACCGATATTGTCATGTGGTTTCCAAAACAAATAATTTTAGAGTTGTTAAATATTATCTTGATCATGTTAATATTTACAACTTAATTGAAATCCATTCCGTTTTAACAATTCTCTAAAAAGTATTAGAATAAACTTATATGTACTCTTTATCCCATAATAAAGGAAATCGTTTTGTTTACATATTTGCTTGTTTGTTTTTTATTTTAATTTTAAATTTTGGTGGATTACAATTGAAGTTTTCAGTGTTGCTGATTTCGGATCATCAAAGTTTGAGATTTCTCTGGATGCAGCTGTTTTAGGTGGATCAATTATATAATTTTCGCACTTGGTTCTTATTGCGGAGTTGTTTTATATAACTCTTGATGGAATGAAAACATATCGTAATGCCCAATTTAATATACGTTTTCTAGATAAAATATATATGAAAACGTATATTAAATTATATCAGTAAATGCCACAAATATTCTTGTTTTGCTACTACATATATATCACTAAATGCTAAACAATATAGCTATGTACGCAGTGTTTGTAGCTGTTTGTATTATATCCGTTGAAGACTTTCTATGTTTTTATGTTACATTTAGCGTTAAATTTATTGCATTTTATGCATTTCTCATCAGGCGGCTTGAGCTTTTTCATTAGCGAGAAATAATATATGTAATGACGTATCGAAATATAAAATATTTTAAAAAATGCTTTATTATATTGCATAGGTTGTCACATATAAATAACTGAACAAGCTACAAACGATTACCTTCCGGTGTATATTATGGATAGCATTAAGAAATATATTAGATGGCATATACGCTGATAACTATAAGATTTAAATGTGCTATAAAGCAATAGCTAGTGTAGCTACATATGGCCACAATCCTGATTTGAGTGATGTGAATAGCCGTACGGATATATAAAAAATGACAGATGAAGCTATTATTTTTTTCCGTGTATCTAGTGCGGAACCATTTGACTGTTCTTCATTTCGAGCCCCGCTATTTTGAGGCCCCCACCAAGTTTAGGTTTCAACAAATTGTATCCCACCATCACGAAAAGAACTCGGGAAAAGCAAGTTCCACGCCTGTTAAACTAGAAAAGGAAGCGCTAAATTGTATCTGCTCGTATCTCATCCGACGCAGTGCGACTAGAGTGTCGATCCAACTCAATCATTTTCGGATTTTTGATTAAAGTTTTTAAAGTTTTATTAAAAAACTGGAGAAAAGTGATCAAAACGCATTCAACCAAATAAAATTTGAGTCATTGATGCCATAACGATTTGAAGGAAAAATAAAACTGAATTTTAAAAATTTTCGACTTACAGTCTTCTTCTACTCATGTCTTTAGTAATATTTATTCATTGCTGTTGTTTTTAATATATATTATATAATATTAAAAGCACGAGACTTTTTTTTAAAATTTAGTTGGTCTTAATACGGAGTCTAGGAACAAAACATGTGTGGAAGACAAAGTACAATAAATATTGCATTGCCATTATAGGAGCCAACCACATATTTTGTAGGTGTAGAACCCATCTTATTATGCAAAAGACTATTAAATATAGCTAATTATCCAACAAATTAAGCAAAATTAAATTAAGAAAAATTACGGCCAAATTGGTATATTTATATATCACTACATATTTTTTTTTTTTTTTTTTTTTTTTATTTATTTATTTATTTCGATTTCATCAACAAGCTGATTATTACATAGCATACGGAGAGAAAAATATCAATTTTAACGAAGTTGACTTTTAATTGTATTTCTAGAAAGGTGAAAATGAATGTGTTGAAAGTAGGCATTGAAGGAGCGTGACATTGACGTAATAGCTTCGTTCAACCCGTAATTTGTGTGATGAATAGGCGTGCGGAAGAAATTATAATGTCTTGTAGGGCGAGCTGGAACAGAAATGTCAAAGAGGGAGAGAAGTTCAGGGGAGTTAACGTTTCCTGAAACACAATCAAAGGCAAACACTATTTTAGCGATATTGCGGCGTTGCTCGAGGGATTGCAAAGAGGTCAATTTAAATCTGTCCTCATAAGGAGGCAGAATTAGTGGGTCGCACCAAGGAAGGTTTCGAAGAGCAAATCTAAGAAATCTTCGTTGTACTGCCTCAACACGGTTAATGTGTGTCGTCATTGATGGGGACCAAACTGGACTCGCATACTCAAGTATTGGTCTTACAAAAGTACAGAAGAGAGTACGAGTAATATAAGGATCGTTGAACTCCTTAGACCAGCGTTTGACAAAGCCCAGGGTGGCACCTGCTTTGCGAACAATGGCGTCAATATGATCCTCAAACGAAAAACGGCCATTTAACCAGACCCCAAGATCTTTCGTTTTTTCGAGTCTCTGCAGCGAGCAATTGTCAATGGTATAATTAAAAGTTGTGATACTTTTTCTGCGTGAAAAACACATATACGTACATTTGTCAATATTTAATGGTAAGCGGTTACACCAATCATGAAAAGCATCAATGTCAGAATTTAAAAGAATACAATCCTTCTCGCTAGATATAACCCGAAAAATCTTGGCGACGTCAGCATAACAGAGAATTCTAGAATTTGGCAAGAACATTGACACATCATTAATGAATATGATGAATAGGAGAGGACCAAGGTGACTATCCTGAGGTATGCCCGACGTATTAAATATGTCTCTGGATAGCACGCCTCGAAATATGACGCGTTGCGATCGCTGGAACAAGTATGAGCAAAGCCATTTAATAAAAATAGAGGGAAATCCGAGAAGGCTGAGAGCAGAATATGGACACATATAGCAAATTCTCATACATAAATTAGCATTAATATCAGAAATATACACACAATTATCACTTCAACTATATGTTTGGCCAATAGTAAGAAAATCAAATTAATTATCACACAAGTACACAAATAATAAATTTTCTGGAAAAATTTGGCCTTATCGTTTAACTCTTCAAGTTTATCTATCATTTTCCATTTGATATTTGTGCAGTGCGATTGTTCTTGGCTTTCTTACAAACATTAAAACATATTTAGTAAACATTTTTTGAATGAGTTCTAATTCTCATAATAAGCATATAACTGTAAGGATTAGATATAGCCGACACATATTGAATGATAGAATCAACCAATGAAATTAATAATACTTTCAAAGTGAAGGCATCCTGAAAGACAGTAGAATTACGTTTTATAAAACCAAGCTTTGTTGCAAGTATAGTCTACATGCAGGCTACTTCCTAATTTATATTAGTATTTGATCCTAAAACATCTATAATCCCCAACATATATAATTCCTGGAACGATCCAGCACATGCTAACTTGAATAACAATAAACTAATGGAGAGAAATAAGATGAAAACTGAATGTCTTACATTGAGCAAGTACTTATATTCCCTAAAATTTTCGTTTTAAATTGTGTAAGTACCCTAAATAAAAGATGTCTTTAAATGCAAGAATTCTTTAAATTAACGAATTAACGAAAACATCTTTTTCGACTTATTGATGCATTTGAATCGCATAGAAGAAATGTATTTTTTTTATGTTTCTAAATACATACTTCGGAAAGTGCAAAAAATATTTATACAAACTTTCATCGAAATCCCTGAGGTGACCTCAAAATTACTTTAAGCCCACCAAACGAACAGCCTACACATTTAGCTCAATCTCATTTTAAATAACTCAATAGAATTGTTTAGAATCACAAAAACATTGAGCTTAAATTCATGTTTCTAAAATTTTCAAGGCATTGAGGAATTTTAATTGAATCAAATTAAAATTTTAGAAAATAAACAAAATGGTGTGCAAAACTCGACAAAATAAAATACACAGATTGCTCGAATTTGATTCAAAGTTCGTTAAAATTAGAGTAATATTTTTCAGTGGTTGCAGACGGTGTGAAAATAATATGAATTATTCATGAGCTTTCTTTAGCGTATGTACTTTACTTCGGAGTTATTCAGGAAAGTATGCGGCGGGGGGTTACGACCCAGCTGGTTAAAAACCGATTTAAATACGGCGTCGCTACCTACGCTATAAAATATTGAAGCTCATTCGATGGGTGTCAATTTATGTTGCCGGGACCATTCGTCCCCAGCAATTTGGGACCGCTCCTGTGTTGTGGGCAGAGTTTGCATGGCCCGCACAATTGATCCCCGGCCCGTCGTACAGCTTCGCCTTGCGCAAGCATGTTCCTCGAACCTGCCAGCCTCTAACGAGCATATCCAGCGGACCTGAAAAAGAGCCTCGCAACTGACTCACCTGAATAAGTTAGGCACTTACCTGCCCTAGAAGTGAACTGGGCCCGTAATGGCTGTAACAGGCCGCCTTTTTCACCTGTACGTGCCGAGCAATAACCGTAATTCACCGGCGTGGCGGCGGCGATGGGAAACTTTGCAAGAGCAGATTTTTCCCCACATTTCAGTTAAATTTATTATTTACGCGGCTGTAAACGGTGCGGTGTGACGAATTAAACCGAGCGCCGAAAATGTCGGGATCTACATCTGCATAATTATGACGGGGGAATTATTTATGAATTTTGGCACAAACAACATATGCGGGGGCTAAAATCGTGTGTCGCACATATGGGAGCCGTCCTCTACCGCCCCGCTCCCCGGACAGGAAAAACCATTCGCTGTTTTATTTGGCTGATTAAAATTGAAAACTGTGGCAACCTCATCGGTAATTTATCGGATGATTAATATTAATGGATTTTGGATTTACCAAATTAATAAATTGATTTGTTGGTCAATATTAATTTCACTGATACCTCGGAAAATCTCTATCATGATAGTGAACTGTAACTGTATCGAATTACCAATTAATTCATTAAATTCGTTAAATTATTTTACCAAAAATCGAAAGACAAATTTAATTTTGTCTCGAGACAAGATGCTTTAATTCGATAAACAGAATAAAATCATATATTAATTGATAACACACGAATCCTTAAACTATCACGTAAAGTTTTTGAAAAAAAATAGGTTTCAAAAGCACAAAAGATCGTATTTTGGCCATTATTGCAAATTAGTTAAAAAATAAACAATTGCCGCAGGAGCTTGTAAATTAGCTCAAATAAAAGTAAGAACCTTTAGTTATATTATTAAAATACGAGAGGCTTTAATACTTTCCGAAATATTACGTGAAATTCACTTCTTTCCATAAGCCGATTACATATATCATACAATAAATAGTGAATGAAGATCTCTGCTTGCGCATGCTCATGAAAATCTAATTCCCAAAGATGCTTCTTAAGTGCTATAGATTAGTTGTATTTTATATATATAGATAAGGATTCAGGGTCTTTTTCGAGCCGTCTTAAGAGCAGTCTCAACGTTCCGTTATTTTTTAATGAGTTTTTAAAAATGGCTGAAATACGCTATTTTGTGCATTTCAACCCTATTTTGCTAAAAAACGTGATGTGATAGAAAAAAACCCCCATAATCGGCTATAAAAACTGTGACAGTTTTTAAAAGTGTTTAATTTGCAAACCTGTGTAATTATTGCTATCTAAACGGAAGCCTGCTAATTTTCTATAAAAATGCTCCAAATTGACAAGATTTTTATACATGCAAAACTTCAAACTTTGAATTGAAAATGGTTCAGATCAAGGACCCACTTTCCGCCTCTTCTAGATTTTCAATTTTGGTAGTGCACTAGCTTTATATGAAAACAAGTAACACGATAACAATGATTTTTTACTCGGATATTACATATAACTTATACTTTGAAATTAATATTACATATTAGCGCGGGAAGGTGTTATTAAAAGTCATAATCCCGGAATCAATCAACTTTATTGCACATTTTGTCACGTTCCATGACATGTAACATAATATATGACATATGTTACGAGTAATACATGACATAACATATAACATAACACGTGACATGACATATGTCGTCTTACGCATTATGTTACGTGACATGTTAAGTCACTAGTTGTGCCATGTGACATCATATCACGTATCATGTAACGTGTCATGTCACGTCACCTAGCGTAATATCAAAATATATACTAAAATCTAGCCAAAAAACATGTCTATAATAAAAAAGAAAAAGCATGTGAATCGGATCAGTGGTTCTCGAGTTATAAGCGCACTAACGGACATGTTAGATGAACTAGAATCTAGAATGTTTGAAACAGAAGATTCTGACTGGCTGAATTGACCACTCCTAATTGATGAATCAATTATAAATATTTTTTTCAGTATACTTTTTTTACAATATTTATTACAGTATAAGGAATATATTTTAAGAGAAAGCGGAAAAGCACAATTGTAGACATTTTAGAGACTTGGACGCGTAAACGAGTCTGTAAATTAGTTTTTCCCATAAAATTTTCAAAATGAAATAATTTCCTATATGTTTTCCGGATAGACTGTTTGAAGATTTCAAAAATACCTCATATTCGTAAATATAGAATATGAAATATATGTAACTAAAAGGAAGCCAAAATACAATCGAATGCAATTCCTGTATTGATGCCACTTTTCTTCAATAACAAAAAAATGTTTAATAAACTTACCAAATCCTTTGTAGGAGGCTCTAGCGAAAGTCCCTCATATTTCTTAACTGTGAGAATTGGAGGGCTGCCGGGTGAAGAGGGACGGTTCGAAATTGTGATTGGGACTTCAGTCATTTTAGTAACGTCGTTTCGTGTTCCAAGATGATCATAGCCAAAAACCTGCAAAGGAATCGTAAAACCGACATTAATAAGGAGCTTTAGGCGAACAAAATGAAATAACTGCCACCATGTGTTCTATGCGAAGTGATTCATGTGGCGTAAAGTAATTTATTTGGTATTATCCCAAATCCAATAAGAATTTATTGCCTCCGTCACCGCCTCATAATTTCTGGCTGCCGTTCGATCGATCTGCAAACTCCAATCAATCGGTTGAACAACGACCGAATAATCCGCTGTGTTGCCTAAGTAGGCCTTAATAAATCCGGAATCCCTTCGGCTCCCACTTCCACCGATTTCGGGGTAGATTCGAAAACTGCACAGTGCCCCTACAGATGTCGACTTAACTTATTTTCTACTTACTACTGCTTTCGTCATCAAAAGCCATTTCTCAGCAGTGCGACTGAAGGAATAGAGCCCATTAAACCCGCCATAATCATGCAAGGCTCGGGGCACACATCCTACGGAATCAAAATATGAGCCCCGAGGAAACGACTCGAGGCCCTGTGTTATGGGCGTCGGGGACGAGGCAATAACCACCTAATAAAATTGCAATTTCACAGCCAATTAAGTGGTGAATGAGTTCGAGTTAGAGTTCTTGCAGAAGAAACTTAGACTGCCCCCAGGCGGAGGCTTTTCGCTCCATTCGCTGGGCGCCACTTTCAACTTTTGCAACAAAAATTCACAACCCCGGGATCGAAGCGCGGTAGAAAGGGCTGCACGGGTTCAGAAATTAGGAGACCCTATGAACAAATTTGTGGCTCCCTCGGTTGATTTGCATTTTCCCTCGTATCAGCCACAAGGGCCCCTTTCTGCTCGTACTTCCGGGCACCACTGAGCACTCTTGACTGGAAGAGAATGCGCTTGCATGATAGCGCCACCTGGTGTAGGTGCATTGAAATTAGTTTTCGTGCTTTTTAAAATTTGAATGGGTGCACTCAGGATTAACACCGCAGTCCACCATTTTATGACTTAATTAGACGGTAATAGACCCAAAGTAGTCGTTAAATGCCACCTCGGCTGCACTATTCACTGGTCTTGCACCGCCTGTTTATTTGTGAAAATTGCACTCAAGTGCAATGTGGGCAACTTTTATTAGACGCCATATTTTTCCGTAAAACACTGCTTCGATTTTGACTTATGCAACATTTTATGTTGTTGGTACGAAGGGTGAAACACTTGGCCCCTTGACAAGTATTTGTAGAGTTTGCTATGAATCGACTAATACCATTTGTTGAAACTGACCATCAATATTTCCGTATGTCAACAGGAATGAAGTTCGAAGTATCAATAAATTCTTCATTCCATTCCTACTGTATGAAGTTCTTGGAGATTCATTCATAGGGAAATAAGGTGGAATTATTGAAAATATCAACTGCACTCCAGTGTCCAATTCAATTGGGCATTGATAAGTTGTAAAACGAGAACATTCCTGTTCCAACTGACCACTGGCTAATTTTAAACATTTTTATTTGTTCTCGTTCTTTATAGTTGCTGATGAGGGGTGATTTTAATGTGGGACCCGAATTTCAGTCTGATTTGACTTGTCAACTTGACATTTGTTACTCGGATTTGTAAATAGTATTTGACGTTTAAATATACTTTGCATAAGTCACCGGTATAAGTTATTATGCAATGGAGTTAACGTATGTAAAAACCAGAGATCGGCAAACAAATTTCTTTTTCGTCAATATTTTCGATGATAATAACCAATACCATAAAAATTACAATTTTAATAAAAAAATTTCCAATTATTAATAAATTTGGTAATAAGCCAAAATATATTTTCCATTATCTAAGCAATCGGTAATTCATCGGTAAGAAATTATAGAATACTAAACTAGTCGGTAATTTTCTGTGAGAAATTTCTGATTACTCCACCAATCGGTAATCCATAGGCCAGAAATTAGAGAATACTTAACTAGTCGGCAATTTTCTGACACAAATTTTTGATTACTCTAGCTTTCGGTAATTTATTGACTAGAAATTTGAAAATACCCATTTTCGTGTGATATATGATATGCTACGAATTATAATTATGTATTGCATTATTCATGTGATATGTGACATAACTGTATGTTATATGACAAAGCGCATATAACATGTTTGCGTATACAGTTATGTTATTTGTAATATGTGATGAAACGCATAACATATGCTACATATAATGAATATGCGGGGAACGCAGATAACATTCCCCATATGACATTCATGTCACATACAGTGAATATGAGATTTTTAAATAAACGATGCACATATTTACATGTCACATATGTTTTGTGACAAATCACATATCACGTTGAAGCACTTATCATATGTTACTTATGTCAAATATAATGATGTGTGATATATGACGTATGACGAAGAGTGTAAGTTGTATGTTGTATATCATGTGATATATGATGTGTATGTGTATCATAAAAAATACACCTACACATCAAATATCACATGTGACAATGGCACATGACGATTTACGCACAATAAATAACGTGACACGATATGTAACAGTTTGTAGAAAGTTTTGATGAAAACAGAGTCTCAGATCAGATCAGGACACTACAAGGAATCGATTGGCATAGCGTTGCTTACGTTGAATCGGGACACCTTGGATATATATTCTTTTTTGATGACTGACTGTATCTGTAAAATCGTTACCATTCTAGCTATCATTTTTCTACAAATTATTTAATCGACGGAATTATATCTATGGTGAAAATAAATGGATTTCATAAACTTCAATTTGTCATATTTCTAAACAGTTGCAAATTTTGTAGGCATGTATATAGAAATATGTGGCCAGACAAACATTGGTGGCCTGGCGGTATTAATAAAGGTTACAAATCAATTAGAAAGTGGGGATTATTTTGGATTATTTAATGATTGCAAACTAATTAGAAGATCCCAGAGGAGCTGGATCGTAAAATATTCCGAAACAATTCGCTTAATGCCATCATCACGCAAACTTATTACAGAAGTTGGAAGCCGGCAGGGGCACCACATCCAGAAGCCAAATAACTCATTACGTTCAACTTTGGCAACTTACTGAAACTACAATCATAGGGCCAGAGGACGACCACATACCCATACACATATTGTGCGAGGCGAACGTAGAACGTACCATACCGCCCGACACCACTGGCCCTTAAGCCCATAACTCAGGGCACTTGAAACTTTTAAAGTTCACTAATTAACCAGAAACCCCAAAACGCCCAGCATATAAACACCGAGTCCCATAAATCTGTGAAGCGGCAGGAGGGGACGACTTCCAGAGAAGGCCACTTTGTTCGGACGTAAAACTATAAAATAATCATAAACACACGAGTAAATAGCGATATAGGGCCAGACAATTGCGCATAAATATCATGCGGGCTCCATAACACTAAAAACATATTTCAGCCACCCGCTGGCGGGCACAAAAAAGCTCCACGGGCCAGGGCCGGGCAGTAGATGGGGCCGCGGAATGGGGCTCATCAGGGCTGCTGAAACTATAGCTGCGAATAACTCGTCCAGAGATCTATGGCCGTGATAGGGAAAGGAAAGGACGGGCTTCAGCGTCCAGGGTGCCCTCGTCGGTCAGGATCGGGACGACAACACTATCTGGATTCTGGCATCCGTGCATTGGCGGTAGTCAGACCACCGCCGAAATGGGGCTCCAGCAACAAGCTCCAAAATATTTTCTGGCGAGTGGCTGTTGTGGGGTGGTCCTTAGATTTTTCTTTATGGGGTGGATTAGGTCAGAGTGGGATTATACTGCTTTTTTTTCTTTTTGCTTCTTTATTAGAACTGAACGGAGCGGAAAATGAGCGGAACGTAAAGTGGGGCAAGTGCCGGTAATGGATATGCATAAACAACAATTTTATATTGACCTCTTTTTTTATATCGACCTGGAGAATACCTCTTCAATAAAAATGTTTTGCATTAGTTTTGGCATCATGGTAAAATATCTGAGGTAACTGACCTAGAACAGAGTCAACTTCCATTGAAATTTAGTATTGCAAATTATTTTAACCCGTATATTAATGAAACCTTAAATAATATTTTGGAGTTAATTTTATCAATACTTTTACTTTATGTCATCGGACTATATGGCGGGTTTTATTTTAAAAATACTATAAAATAAACTCTATTCAGGATTTTTCAAAGTTTATTGATTTCTTGAATAGAGTAAACTTTCCGATTAGTTATGGAATATGATTTTTGGACCAAGCTGTTATATAAAAATATAATATACATCTATAACTCGAACTTCAAAGGAAAGGCTACAATTTTCGAATTAACGAGTTTTCGATTTATGGTGGATTTTGAAAAACAGAATTTTTAACATTTTAAATTTCGACTTATAGAGGCATATGTTCTATGTATGATTTTTGAAGTTGTAATGTTGCTGAATTAGTAGTTCAAGTTACAGTTATGTATTAATATAATAACACATTGTAGGGAAACCATATTTAGTTCGAGTTATAGAGTACATAATTCTAAATAGAGAGTTATTTGTGTGTCAGCAGAAAGGAATGGCTAATTTCATTTTCTTAGAGTGAATTTCGAGTACATACCATATGTTAGCTTTTTTCATAATTTCATTTATTTATTTTATTTTATTTCATATATAGATAGAGAACAATGATCAGCACTAGAATATGCTAACAAAAAACGTCTTATTTATCGCTGCAGCTTAGAGTGTAAGTTTTCATTTAAATTCATTTTTGACTTCTTTCGACTCTCTATTATCTTTGAACGAATTTTCAAATATAGTCAAAATACGGATTTTCTCACATTGTTTTCGGAAAAATGCATATAATATAAAGCATTTACACTTCAAATACAACTATTTCAACGATATCTACAACCAAATCAAATTAAACGACAACGAAATCAAATTCAACTACAACTTAATCAAAATTAAAATCAACTAAATCAAGTGTAGACCAGCCAAATCAAAATCAAGGCCAACATTTCGAAATTGCCAATAATTTTTTTAAATACAAATTCAACTAGGTAAACTTCAAAACAACCATTTCACATTTCAACTTAAAAAATAACCTTTACTACGTATACATGCGGGGATTCAAACCGGATTCAATCCGACATCGACTCGATCCGATCCAACTTCTCAACTTGGATCGAATAGAAATTATCGCATATAGACGCGGATCGAGGGATCGAGAGATCGAAGGATCCAAATAGCTCTGACAGCTATAAATTCGTTGAGGCTGTGCAGTGACTTGCAAAGGTAGAAAATCGACGCAATAAGTAATCTGTGATTGAATTTATTAATTTATTATTTATTAAAAGGCAATGAGTAAGAGGAATTTGTGGAAGCTTGAGGAGAGCCTTGCTCTCCTCGAAATTATGTAAGAGACAAATTCTGTTGTCTTTTTTGACGGAAAACTTTATAAAAACAGAGAAGTGTACCAAAAAATTAAAATCAAACTTGTTAAAAAAGGTTATAATACCAAACATTCCAACCAAGTTGAAATAAGGTGGAAGAATATAAAGCGTTATCTGTCACTTCGATCACATTTCGATCTTTCGATCCTTCAATCCTACATGTATACGTAGTACTTGTCATTCGAAATTTAAATAGGTATGTCAAGCGTAGAAGCTAAATAAGAAAAATCTGAACGATATTAAATAAAGTTATCAAATTCAATAAAACCTTTCGTTTATTGCTGAGATTATTTAAACAAAAACTTTTAAGGGGGTAGTCCATTGAAAAAAAAAAATTTTTGGTTTTTTTTTTTTTTTTGCTTAAATCTACTCTAATACACCTAGAAAATACTCCCTTAAAATATCTAAGCAAAATATTGAATAGTTTTAAAGATACAGAGAGTTTTCGAGAGACGTGTAATCCGAGCGCTCGAAGGTCCCCTGGTGTGTTTCGGAGCAAGGAGGACTCTTGTATTTCTCTTTGCTTCGCCCATTTTTTTTCGGTTTATAACGGTCTAGGTCCTTCTGCTTTGTATTTAAGGTTAGTTACGTATGGAGGAGGCATCGCGTTATGTATGGAGCAGGCATCGCTGACTAAGGTAAAATTAATTTGTTTAGCTTTTTTCCGCATAAAAAACTTTAAACGCGTTTTTCTGATAACAGCATATTTTGACTCGGCGGACGTCAGATGTCAGAGTCTTTTGCTCCGATTGATCTAAAAATTTAGCTGTATATTTCTTGATTGTGTATCTATCGTCGGAACTAGAATATTAAAATCCATTGTTTATTTAAAAAGTTATAAACAAATTAAGCACCCGAAAAACACCCGAAAAATTCGAAATGCCGCCATTTTGTTATTTTTTATTGAAAATTAATAATTCTAGTTCCGACGATAGCCAATGTTCTACAGATTAAAACCTCGTTTGAATTTTTTGTTTCAAATGAACCGTTGCGGAGATTCGACGTCCGCCAACAAAAAAAATTTTTTTTTTGGAGCGGGCATTTTGTCGGGATGACTCATCGAAAACAAAAAAAAAATTTTTTGTTTATTTTAATAGTTGTACTATCATATGTCAAAAAGTTTTTTAATAAAAATTTACTTCTAATATAAAAAAAAAATCGTTGAAAAAACAGTCGTTTTCACTGGACTACCCCCTTAAATGGTACAGTTGCATAACACTTTAGTTTTCTATGCTAAAATAGTCTACATAATATTAATGGAGTAATATCGTAACATTTAAAGCTTTTAATTAAAATAGAAGATTTAATTACAAAGTGAACTGTTAACAAATCAAATACATTGTTTTATTCTTGATTTTGCTTTAGTTAGTCCTGATTTAGATTTGGTTGATTTTGATTTTGATTTGGTTGTCGTTGAAATTGACTTGGTTGTTTTTTGTTTTTGATATGATTTGATGTAAATGCTGTAGAAATGATCTTTCACTTGTCTGAAAAGAAAATGTTATTCATCTGTAATACAACAGGAAAGATTTTTGGTATAACATGGCAATGGGGTCAGAAAATATATCATTTTAACAAACATTATGCTAGTTGTTAACTATTGTGAGTGTATTTATTTAAATTTAGTAATAATTAGTACCGTTTGCGCAAGCATCAGCCGGTTTCGTAAATTTTTACTATCGCTTATATAATATTATTTTTTCGCGTTTTAAACACACGCAATCAAAAAAAGAACTCTTTTCGTTAGCTTAGATAAACTATGGAACTTGCCAATGACATGCACAAAGTTATGTACATATTTATTTAATTCTATTTCTTAGTTCTTCGATTACAAAATTATACATATAAAAGTTGAAAATAATGTTTTATTTTTACAGGGAGAATTAGAGGTTCCGGACTATAAGTAAGTTCATAAGTCCAGTGACAAGGTACAAATAAATTTTATAAGATATATTTTAAATGAAAATCATCATTGTTCAAACGTAGAATGAGTAAACCCTTAAATTTCAGATAAATCTGCTTTATATTTTATTTACACAATATTTAACAAGATTTTTTGGCCCAAAGGTTTCAGCCGTATACTCGAAAAGTTAATGTCAAAATTTCCAAAGAGAAGGAAAACAATTTTAAGCGAAGACAAATATACAAAACATATTTTACGACCCATGCTTTCAATGCTTTAAATCGTCTTTATATAGAGCTGGCAGTTGTGCACAATCGGAAGGTTGCATACTTTTGAGCTCAGAATAAAATATCTCAGCTTTAAGCTTTCATACGTCTTATACCACTTATAAAACTACTGTGGGTATGCACCAATTTTTTAATGTGCGCGATCGTGATAAGAAGATCAGATTTCTATTAAACAAATTAGGAGATTTATAAATAGAAAACATTATTTAATTTAATTAAAGACTTTCTTGAGTTAAACTTAAACATTAATAATGTTAATCATGTAATGACGAAGCCACAGACAAAGATTATACTTCATGAATTTTGATACAATAGCAATAAACATCCGTAGAATCACGATCTGGTTAAACAAATTAATAATAATTTAATGGGATATCTCTATTATGTAATCCGTATGTGGGATTGCTGATTTCGGTTATGTTATCAGAATTTTTAATTCTAAAAGGCGGGCCAAAAAACTTCAAACTGCTAATTTTAGCAAAAAGCCGCACATGGGGATTTTTAAAATCTGGTTTGACTGGCTCTGCAGACGTCTAAATAGTATTTTTAAGAGGTTAAAACTTTTTCACACTTTAAGTTGCAGTAAAAGACGTCAAAAGCTTTTCACAATTATGTATATATTTTTTTTTCTGAAGTGATGACAATTCAGTAAATTGATTAATTTATAATTGAAGGTTTAACGTTTGTTTTGAAAAGAAATATTCCTGAAATTAAATCCAAAAAAATAAATACAATTTTACTTATTATAATCTTATACATACATATTTCAACTTTTCTTGTTCTAAAAACTATTACAAGTTCCATAAATGTTTTTGTACTTTTAGAATTTCTAAACATTAGCGAATTCCTGATACAAATATACAACATAAAATTTGGTGCAAGATTTAATTTTTTAACTATATATTTTTCATTTTTAAATTATACATAAAATTGCTTCGTATTTCATTTTTAGTGGGTAAATAATGATTTCGCGGAAAAAAAATTGAAAAGAAAATCAGCCTTTAAAGAGACATTTGCATCTAATATAGTGACCATCTGAATTTTAAACATAAAATAGTTTGAGTTAGGAAATATCCACGCCTATAAAATTACAATTTTAAATCTGTGAGTATTTTTCTATATGAAATTTTATATAATGATTATTCGTTGATGTGGGTATACCCATGATTGCATTAAGATTTATGAATTTTTTGGTATTCAATCAATCTCTCTAATGGAATTTTTTCACGGCTAAGACATAGTCCACTCAGGTGTCTTTTAAATTATTTTTTAAGTAAAGATTGGGCATAACTTAAACCTGATTGAAAATCTTTGTTTGATGCAGTTTTAAAAAATGCTTATGTAAACGATATAAAAATTGAAGTAATAATTTTTAAGACATCACGTCCACAATTGTGGGAGAAAAAACAAAGTCTCACACCATTTTATGACAATGACTATAATACACCTTTAATTTAATTGTAAATTTAAGTATAGGGCATCTAGGCTACATCAACTCTAGGCTAAAAAAATGCTTAGTTATGTACTCGAGCAAAGGGTCTAGTCAGTTAAGGAGGTGAAAAGTGGCCCAGCGCTTTTGAAAAACAAAAAAATAACCTTATATAGTACATGAAAAAGTAAATCTTTGCTGAAATTTTCTGACCCATAGACCCTCATATAACCTCAAAAAAAAAAATAAAAACGTGATTTTTAGTGTTTTGGCGATATCTCGGCTTCTTGTGGACGTAGAAAATTTTTTTTTTTCAAATTATAGTGTCTTTTGTCAGCTACAACATGATATTTTTTTCGACATTTTTGGCGGGAAATTCCAATTTTTATACAAGTTCGAAATTTTTAAAATTCAATTAAAAAAAAAAACAAAAAAAGTAGAAACGACGAAAAAAAAATATATTATTCTCTGAATGTCAAGCTATATCCATGAATTATTTCAGATTTTTAGATTTGGTGCAACAGGGTCAAAATATCGAAAATCGTTTTTTCAGCATTTTTGGGTATTTTTACCTCTTTTTTAAGTCTGAATATTCTTTAAGTATGCATTTTTTTAAGTCATTTCCTACCTTGAAATCCTATAATTTGAGATAAAAAAGAATTTTCTACGTCTACACGAAGCCGAGATATCGCCAAAACACTAAAAATCAAGTTTTAATTTTTTTTGAGGTTATGTGAGGGTCTATGTGTCAGGAAATTTCAGCAAAGATGTACTTTTTCATGTACTATATAAGGATATTTTTTGTTTTTCAAAAGCGCTGGGGGCACTTAACCGGCTAGACCCTTTACATTGTTACCGTGTCCTCTTCTAAATTACTTTTATTTTTCATCAAATATGTGCACTATTTTCGAAAATGTTTCTACTTTTATGTCATTTTCGAAAATGTCTCTACTCTATGTCAAGTAAGCCCAACTTTACCAAAAAACAAAACTTACTACTTCCCATAATTCATCACATTTTCACGAAATAGTTTCAACAACAATCAATCTGCATTTCAGAGCGAAAATTTTTGAAAAAAGGTTTTTTAGTGTGCTTTTTTAAATTGCGTTTTGAAATCTCTTCCTTAAGCGATCATTTCGCTTTATTATTGTAAACAAAAATTTTTTTTCTAAATCCTTTCATTAAGCACTAGTTTTTCATATTTAGAAGATATTGATAAAATTCGTTGTTAGTAAACGATTACGATTTTGTTTATTTTTACCAATGTGTTTCTTTCAGTGTAGATAAAGATACTAAAATTCTTTAAGATATTTTGCCTTTTTAAAAAGAGGAAGCCTATAAATTTTCTTAGCTGGTAAAAACAAAAACCTATTAAATTTGAACTCAGAAGATTCAGAGGCATTAATATCAAGTACTTACTGAGCGTAAGCGGTCGTGTTTTACCAACTTAAACTTTCATTTTTGGTCAGTAATCTTCTAAAATGGTCATGAAAAATATGCGTATGCCTTAATGGGATTAAAATATAAATTCTTGCGTAAATTAAATTTATTTTTCGCCTTCTCTTTTTTCCCATTCTCACAAGATTACGAAATTCTGTTGGCGCCACTGGGAATCATTACGATCAACAGTCTACAGTCTGCGCCAAACCATAGCCAACCGGGAAAATATGGAGCCCATTTCCTTTTTAATCGAGCCCAACAATTGACCAAAATGTCAGGCTAGTTCGGAGCTATACAGGCGGCTGCCACAGCACTTAAGATAGCTTGTTTGGCTGAAAATCGACCAAACTACTTCTAATTAATTCTACTCCCCTCACTCTTCGTACGCGACTCGAAGAAGTCATGGGAACTGAGTTTTGTATGTGCTTAAGCCCAATGTTCATGCGCAGTCCGCCTTCCGTCAAAGTTCCCTGTAGAATGGAGTGTGATTTTCAGCCAAATGACCCAGATAAAGAGTAATAATTCGACTTCCCAGTGATGCAATACATGTAACCTGTGTGGGCTAACCTGAAATGCTGTAACGAAGCACTTCGGAAATTCAAGCCCCCCAAGATTTATTGTGGAAGTTAAAGCCATAAGTGATTCGGCTTGATAGTCTGGAAGAAGTCTTTTAAAATGATTGTCATCTTCCCAGCCTGGTAGACACGTGCCAATGCAGCAAATAGCGTGCCAATCGCTAATTTGCAACTCAGGTGTTTCAATGCCGAAGTCTTTCCGTCCGAGATGTCCCCTGGAGAGAGACCTGCACTGAATCATCATCCCAGAGACTATTGCAGCTCACTCATTTTTTCCACATTCCTCCATTTGCCCACATTAACTCGATGTACGTGGATTAAATGATAATCGCGACATAAGTCGCTGCGAGCATGCGCCGTCCGATCATAAGCTCATGATGGATGGGGCACAGGTAGACTTATGTGTCACGTACGAATTGATTGCGCCAGCGTACAAATCTCCTCAGCGTTTTCATATGACCGTAAATAGATCGGGCAAGGACACGGACGTGATGAGTTTTTATTTGTCCTCCCCACCGTCCCCGTACTCCAGCCCCTAATCCCGGATTGAGTAGCTGGACCGCGATAAAATCAATGGACGGTAACTGCCCACTTCGATTTCATTCTGAAGAGCTGCCTCGGTACCTTATCAGATTGATTTTAATCGTGTTTCTTGTATTTCGCCATTTTCCACGATGAAATGCAGTCAGCTTCAGACGACCCTGAGTTTTATTGCATGGGTCGGAGGGCACTTAATGGCGTTGCACTGCACTGCACTGGATTGCATGGCACGCAGTGCACAATCATTGCACGGGGGATTACTGCAGATTTAGCTGTCCAGCTAAACTTGAAATTTAGAACGATTCCTTTTATGATATGATGAAATTGGTGCAGTTGGTCGAAGATCAAGGAACACAGCTTTTTTAGCCTTCAGCTGACATTTATCGTCGACTTTGGATTAAGTTGACGTATACGTAGTTTTGAAATTTTTGAATTATACACGGTAAAAAATTTTGGATTAAAAACAAAAATTTTCTGGATTGGATATAAGTCCACACCAAAAAAGTATTAGATTTTAATATTTTGAAAGGATTAAAATGAAACTGTAATATTGGCAGGTATTAAAATAAAATCTCTTCAGTATTAAATTACTTTTAATACTAGAACATTAAAAATCAATACTTGTTGTATTAAAATGTAATATTGAATGGTAATCTTTTATTGAGGTTAAAAATTAATATTAACGATACTTCACCTCGAACCTTCCATGGTTTTAATAAGTTAATACAAATTGTATTGCATAAATCCATTGATGCAGTGACAGGTACTTTTTTTTTTTGGGAGTATTTAGGTTTTATGATGTTCATCATTTTTAAAAATTTAAAATTTTTTTTTTTTTCATAGATTAAATAAGGAAATATTCAAACATTTTAACTAATTTAATTCATTTTATTCAAATTGTATAGACAGTACACAGAATAATGTTAAACGTAATTACTTTCATAAAATAGAGCTCATAGCTCTGTTTGTTTGTCAAGGAGTTGTATTTGACAAGGAATGAATTTGAAGTTTTACTTACTTTAAAACTATTTAAAATCCGAGTAAAACCGTGTGTCAACTATTTTGTTAAACTCAAGTATAAACATTTACAATTGAAATATATTAGTGAAATTTGGCCAAATGTAAATCAGTGAATTCTGCCCGTATAAATTTCACTTTCCACTCGCACTGCATCTTTTTCTAAAACTGTGAATGAAATGGTTCACTCAAGCCCATTACCAACGCGGCAACGTGACACATTGTGACACAAAAAACTTAAAATTCAATCTACTTGGATTGAAGTAATAACTTTTAATCTAATTTTAATTCAATTAATATTGAAAATTAGTCCAAAAAGATTACAGAGCATTTTAACATATATTTTGGATTACATTTTAATACAAAAATTATTACATTTTTGAGTAATATTCGATGAATATTTACTTTTAATTCGAAGTGGATTGAAAAATGGCTGTAATACAAGCAAAAGATTAAATTTTACTCCAAAATTTTTAACCGTGTAGTAAGTAATTACGCACATTAAGAAGATATTGTGTGTTTATTATAAATAATTTGATTTCGGTAACTCTTATCCGTAAATTTACTTTTACTACCTTCAATGCCTTAGTGATTTCCATTAGCTCTAAAATCAAAATCTTTATGAATGTTTCGTCAGTGTTTCTAATGGGATCAGACACGATACCAAAAACCGGCCGTTGACGGATAACTTTAATATTGGAATTATGACATGCTGCAGTGAATGAAATTGATTTAAACCCAGTGCCTAATCTTCATTCCGAATTACAATACTTTGAAAACCAAAAATGATAAAACTTATTGATAACCTGTCCTGCGGTTGCTGGTCACCTTTGTTTTACTCTTGTTTGTAAATATTTCCATGATTCATTTGCTAATTGGTACTGAGATATGTTGCATTAGTTGGAATCAGCTATTCACGGTGTGGTATTTAACATTTTAAAACAGAATTTCCGGAAAATAATGAGTTCTTTTTTTTTCTACAATTGTAAGTTTTCTTAAGTGGGCATTACCTACTTTCTTAGCAATAGATAAAAAACAAGGCTTAAGTTTTACATACATGAAGAGAATATGCTAGATCAGTGATGGCGAACCTTTTTGAGAAGTGGGTCAAATTTTGTTCATTATTTTTTTTAGTATTAGCTCGTGGGTCACTATGTCAGTGGCGTCATTTGGAAAGGGGGAGGGGGGATGGTTAAAAACTACTTTTTTTGGTTCTCACTTTTAAAATCCTCTAAAAAGTTTACGTTTCTTTTTTGTTTTACAACTTTTACGTTTGCAATTGAAGAGCTAAGAATAAAGTTAAAACAAATTGATATAAATGTAGTGATACCATGAATTGCAGCACCAGATGATTGCAGATGAGTATTATAATGAACAAGGAATAAAGAAAATCACATATTTATTATGAAATATTATATATTAATAGATATAGTTACAGGTATGCATAAGTATTATAAAGTGGAAGTACATTTAATGAGAAATCTGCTGTTGTTTAGTTTCAGATAGTTTCTTAATATTAGGTTCGTATTCCGTATTCATTAGTTTAACGAATTTCGCAGTCAATCCATTTCCAAGTTTATTTCTATCGTAAGATTTTACAAAATTCATTGAAGAAATCAATTTTTCACACGAATATGTGGACCCAAACATAATTAGAAGACCATTACCAAGTTTCTTCATTAAGGGGACATTCTCTTTCAAAATTGGGAAAAAAAGCACTTTTTAAAAATTTTATTATGAAAAAACTATTATATTTACTGACAAAATTTCTTTTGGACATTGTTCAACTGTGTCTTAAGAATATAAAAAAAATTTTTTTTTTCATTTTTAGTTTCCCTTGGCTCCTGTAGAGGGCGTCGTCCAAAAGTGACGTTTTATACGGTAGGACAATTTGTGGACCTCCTGTAACAGATTTTTGAAAAATTCAAAATGGATTCTATTCTTGAGACTCTAAACTAAGGGATATGCCTCTAAAACTCATACTTTTTCATATTTTGAAGTTTTCATATGTATATTTCAGAAAAATGCGAAAAAAAAGCAATTTTGTTTTGGGGTAAGTTACCCCCGTAACAAAAGGGGTTTTTTGTTTTTAAATTTTAGAGGCATATCCTCTAGTATTTTCAATAAGTAATCGAATGCTCTTTGGTTTTTTAAAATCGGTCAAGTAGATTCGGAGAAAACCGTCCTACCAGTTTGAAAAAGGTAGTTTCGAGAAAAACGCGTTGAAAGATTTTTTACCATAATTTTATTGCATATAAACCGGTTGTTACTCATGGGTGAGGGCTCTTACAAATATAGCTGTAACTTTTTTTCTATTACGAATTTCTTGATGAAATTTTAGGAGGGAACTTTTGAAAGTATATAGAATCCAAATATGTAAAAATCTCAAAATCGATTTTTTGACAATTTAGAAAGAGAATGTCCCCTTAATACAAAATTATTTGGTAAAGAATCCCATACGATTAATACAATATTTTACAATATTATACATTTTTCCTTCGACTTCGGAAATCAAGTTTTCAAATTTATTTTCCACACTATGCTGCCTTGAAATTCAACTAATTCCATTTCTAAATTATGGATACCTCACCACATAAATTCGGTTATTGTTTCGAATTCCATTTTGTATGGATACAAAATAAAGTTAAATGTATTTTCCAAATTTTTAAATTTATTAAATATCTCCTCAAAAGCGTGTGTTTTGAAAATGTTTTTGTAATTGAGGAAAATATTTCATGCTTTTCATTTCCAAATCCTTAGTAAAGATTTCAAATTTCGTGATAAATATTTTCAAACATCATTAAAAAAACTTGTCCATTGTGTCCACATGTTTCTAACTTTTCTGTACAAATGAGGTTGCCTACATCCATTGTTAATAATGTAATCTTTTGTGCATTTTTTTAAACAAATTTAGTTTTGTGTTTTGTTTTACATGTGTTTAAATTGAAATATGGTTATTGAAATTATGTAATATCAACCTTTTGGGTGCGATATCATTAAAATCAGAAAAGTGACCAAATTTCCCCCAGTGCATAAACCATTTTTGCTCATCAGTGTACGTCATGCAGTGTGCAGATAGAAAATCAGCTAGCCAATGTCCACATGGAAATATTTTTAGTTGTAAATTCGACATTAGATATATATTATATATATTTTATATATTAAATATTTTTGATTCTCTGTTCCCTCTTTTATGATATAAAAAATAAGTTTATAACAATCAACGCGTGGGTCATTTAAAAAGCCTGCGTGGGTCAGTGTCTGACCCGCGGGTCATAGGTTCGCCACCATTGTGCTAGATGCTACTATATAGGATATACTATACTGAGTGACCTTTAAAATTAACCATGAAAATGAAATCGTAGAAAAAAAGTTAAATTTCTTGCATAAAATTATTCATAGAGACTCATCGCAGAGTAAAACAATCCTGTCTCATTACTTATCACGATTAACCCCAATTGACCCGAAATTTAATTGAAGGAATCCAAAAAGATTCGCTCGAATGAATATTAGATTAGGCCGTAAATTGGATTACGTAGCAATTCCTGAAGTGTTCGCTTTGTTAATGAAATTTCGTTCCGAAAAAAGTCTCTCTGTCGTAGGCGGGTGGGATCGTGCTCCCTGAGGAGGATGGTGGCGTCGTGTCGCGCCGCACAAAGGACAGCACATCCGATGAAAAGAATGGGCAAGCTAAGCCAAACAAGTTGATTTAATTCCGCGAGTCAATGGGCCCAAAAGGAAAAGCAAAACAGGAACTGGACGCGCCCGCCACCCACACCGACGAAGGCGAAGGTGCTGTTCGTGGTTGGCGCTGTTGTCCTCCTCCTTGTTTTTCGGGATTGCGGCGTGTTATGCTTATCCCTTAATCAAATTTCATTCGCTTTTTTTGGGGTAAAAAAATTTGGGAATTTCTGTCGTTGCTAAATTAAACATTAAATAAAATGTCATTTACTTTGAATGCAGAATTAACTTAAGGGGTTATCCGTAAACTGCTTGAAAAAAGCCATACATATTATTGACATATTATGCACGAAACTCCTCTTTTTAAACATGATTAATTTTATTACTAAACTTTTTAAACTATTTTATTCCATGTCAAATTAAAATTTTTGCAATTGATTGTCCTCGAACTTCCATCGAACCGAATCAATCAAATTTTGCATACATATTCTCTTTTGTTGACAATACAACACGCGTTCTACTTTAGCATTGAATTCTCAAACCGTGCTTCAATGTTATAAGTGAATACCATAAAAACTAGCAATCAAAGATCTTTGGGGTCGCTGTTTTGGAATCTGCAATGGAAATTTTGAAGTTCAGTGTGACGACAACAAGAGATTTGTATGAAATTTAGACTGACCATATAACATAAAGCTATTTACCACTTCCCTTGTTATTGTTAGCTTTCGGACAAGTCCAGAGAAAAAAAAAGTTCATAAAAGTTTAATTCACAAATTTGTGTACCATTTTCGTGCGTATGTGACACATCATCCTCCCAAAAAATTTCCATATATTGTCGTTATACGTTCACAAGTAGCTATGATGAGTTCTGTCGCTACATTTTTGGTAAGCTTAAAAAACTAGTTTCTTTTATCTTAATGGGTAAAATGTTTTCAAACGATTTTTATTTTAATTATAACTCAACTAATTTATGTGTGCTCTTAAAGAAGCAATATTCATAAATTAGTAGTTAGTGGATCAGAATGGATGTGAAGAACCAAAAGGAATTATAATAACAAAAAGAGTGAATTTTAATGGAACAACAAAAATAAGGAAAATTTCTTTTTAAAATCGAATCAAATTGAACATTTATAATTCACCATATTGAATTATATTATCATTTATGGAAATTTCATGCAACTTAATCTAAATCACCAGCCTTAAAAGAGAAGATTAGCATTAAGAGACCGTCATTCTAGATCTACGATTTAAAATTTTACACCATATTTGAAATTAGCGGTCCAATCGTAAAAACAACATTTTTCAAAATCACTACTAGCAAATAATTTCAATAGAAGTTAACTTTTTAAAGTAACTCGTCCCAAAAATATAAAAAGATATTTGAAATCAATTTCAGTCAGTAGTCGGTTTTAGTCAAAATTCAAAATATTAGGTTGGTAAGAAAGTCTTGCGACACACAACACAAGTAAAAAAGAAAAACATTTTATTTTAACAATAAAAGATTATACAATAAGCTCCCTCTGCATCTACAACTTGTGCCCAACGCTCTGATAGACTTTGCACGCCTGCAGTCCAGAATTCTTTTGGTCGTGAATTAAAAAACTTGTCCAGTGTATTTTTGATATCCGCGAGATCATCAAATTTTTTATCCTGTAAATAATTTTTCAAAGCTCAAAACAGATGGTAGTCGGTAGGTGCTAAGTCTGGTGAATACGGTGGGTGTGGTAGAACTTCCCACCCTAACTGCGAAATAGATTCTTGTGTCACCTTAGCTACGTGGGGTCGAGCATTGTCGTGGAGAAGCCAAACTTGGAGACATTTACGCCTTTTTTGTTTAATAATTTGAGCCAGCTTTTGGAGTTGTGTAGAGTAATTCTCTGCCTTTATTGTGGTGTTGGATCGGAGACGTTCATAATTAGAACAAGCCCTCAGAGTCCCACTAATAACAAAGTAAAATTTTCTCTATTTCACGGGTCAGCTTAGAGGTCGGTTCTGGTTTTACTCCTTTCGGTGGCCACTGTCGCTTGCGTGTGTGGTTAACATAGAGCACTCAGCTCTCATCTCCAGTAACTATTTCTTGAAGGAAATCCCATCTTTGCTCATACTGTCTGCGCGGAACAGCTGACTCGCTTATATACCCTGCGGCATGGAAGGTTCTAGACCAGTCTTGCATTTACCACTCTCGAATGTTCGCGAACTTCGATATAAAAAAAAAATATTTTAATCGAATAAACATAATATTTAGCTCATATCTTCCTATATATAATATATACTATATTGTATTCCTCTGCTTTTTTGAGGTGTGAATTTTTTTTTCTCTTAAAAATTGCTCATATATGTAGAAGCAAGAACGAATTTCAAAGAAGTGTTGCAACAATTAGTCGATATTTTTCTTTTCCATTAATAACTAACATTTTAATCGAATCGGTTTATTGGAACCCGAGATATTTTGGTTACCATACTAAACACTTGGAGACTGTTTTTCTATACTAAAACATAGTACATATATTGTTCCATTATATTAATATAAAGCCGCAATGCGCAGAGCTATGATCAGAAAGATATGATTTTTAAAGCGTGCTAATTTTAAA
Source organism: Dysmachus trigonus (assembly GCA_949715965.1). Taxonomy (NCBI): domain Eukaryota; kingdom Metazoa; phylum Arthropoda; class Insecta; order Diptera; family Asilidae; genus Dysmachus; species Dysmachus trigonus. The sequence goes on along the minus strand of OX454323.1, from coordinate 56,004,758 downwards.
GCACTTTAGATGTATGTAATCCCTTAAGGGTGGAGTCTAGTTGGTAACTCTCAAAAAGTCGATTTTTGTTGTTTTACATTTCACGAATGTATATGTATCTAGGAATATTGTATAAAATGTTCATGAAGATCCAAGCAGTATCAAAACGTTAGTATTATGGCTTAAGGTACAGGTAGGAATCCGAATAGAAAGTTTAAACACTTTAAATAGGAACTAGGAATAGGATCAGACGTTAAGATATCGTGAAGAAGCCTACCTGCCTCCAAATTATGGCGTTATGTTCAACTGCGGATTTTGTATAAAAAAACTGAAAAATATTAATAACAATTTTTTCTTTTTTTTTGGTATTTTAAGACTGGATTTATCATACCTAAAAATTTTTATATCCATATCTTCCATAGCATGCTCAAATAAAGTTTCCGACAATTTTTTTAGCTTACCAACTAGACTACACCTTTAATGCCCTACATGTTACAAGAAAAAGGAAAAATTTATTTTATATAAAGCTACTACATATGAAAAACAATCAACATTATTGTTTAATAAGTGAAAGACTTTGAAGTGAAAAGAGATCTGGTTATTAAACAAATTTTTATACAATTCGAAAACGGATACATTTGTTTTTTTTTTTTCTTCCAAAATTGAAGTTATTGTGCTGAATCCAGAAGTACGATAAAATAAGATTTTGATGTGATTTCCTATATTAGATTACATACAAGTTTAAAAGGCAAATTCTAAAAATACTTTACGGGCGCTAGGGATTATTGATCAATAAAGTGTCTAAAAATCCACTCACTTTAGAAAAATACGTATATGCCGGAAAAGTATTTTTCCCCATTTCAACTGACATTCCTAATTATACCTTGTTTCTTTGTAAGTCGTGCTCATAAAAACGTCATAGAGTTAGAGTATCCTATTCGTGACAGTAGATAATTGTCAGAATTAGGGGCAATTAGTCCAAAATGTTGGGACATTTAGCTAATTATAATGCAACAGACGTTAACAAAGTTAGACGAATGTCAGTAATAAATCCACCAAATCCCACTGCTGACAAGCAAGCATAAAAGACCAGTAAAAAGCATAATGCACGCACCGCACATGCGCTAATTGTTCCCCAGAAAGGTTTCCGCCAAATCGTGATCATGAGCAACCTTCTCAAGGTTGTTCTCGCGAAAATCTCCTCACTCACGCGATCAGCCGCCGCGACATGGTGAGTGTTAACGTAAGTCGACGTACCGTCACGATATTATCGGCCCAAGAAATGACTCAAGCTGAATCGGCTTGGCGTGCAGCCTCCAATGGACCAACAGATCCATCGTTTATGGAGTTTCGCCTTCAAGCAAGTTTTCATTTTCATCGAGCAGATTCTGATGACCCAATCGGCGAAATTCGCTGCTGGTCAGAACCGCACCGGCCGATGCGCGGTCAAGCGTCTTCCATTTTTGGCTCGGTCCAAGGCCCGGCCGTTTGTGTTCGGTCTTCGCGGCGTGTCACAGCTGCGGATTATTTTGATATGCTGCGCCGCCTGTTCAGATTTATGAACCAGCCGGTGGAAAGTCACTCGCGGTGTGGAGGCACCTTCTTGTGGATTTTACAACGATTGGCTAATTGCACGGCGGCCGATGTTGTCGGGCTTTGTGAAAGGTCATGTACACTAATTTCGACTTGAATGCGCTGAATTGGTTTTGTAATGTTCTGATGGCTTTCAATTGCCCACCGAGGGTCACTTCCATTTGTTAGCTCAGCCGCTCGCCGGCAATTTTGCGCGAATGAGCTGTGCAATTTTCATTAAGCGTTTGGTTTGTGCACAGGTGGATTTTAACAGCTCTGTGGGTTTTTATTAAATTGAGCCTCGTGTTCGGAATTTGAGGTAATTTTGAGAACTACAATTTACGAAGTTAATTTATAAAGATCACCGAACATCAGTTTTCCTTATAAGATAATTTTGCCTTTAACGTACGTCGGAAGCAATTCTTGAAATTATTTTAACCCATTTTTAGTCGATTTAAGTTGTAAACAAATAATAATTCCATTTCTTAATTCTTAATAAAGTTAGCTATTTTTAGAAACTCAATCTTAAAATGTAATAGATCGACTGTCTATATATAGTAATATTTCTGGAGTGCTGCGATTTAGTTTTTTGGCATTCTATTTCTTAAAGCATATTTTGAGAAAGATCTTGTACAAAATTGTGTGTCAAAATTCTCACATAACGAATTTGTAGAGATCCAAACAATGCACCAATAGCGGTGTACTTAAAACTTGAATAGCTTATTTCTTTAGGTGTTATTATTAACTATAACACTAACAATCCAATTCCTAAAATGTTTTATTAAGAATTCTTGTAATCACTGCCTTGGTCTGAGGCATAATGTGAAGCATAACCTGTTTTTAATTTTAAAAATTTGTAATATCTTCATTATTAACTTATTACTTATTTATTTATTTATTACTTATTCAGGATACTATAAGATTATAATTTGTTTACAGTAACTTTTAATATCTTGGTGAGAAGCTAAATAACAAAAAACACGGAAGATGTTTGTTGCACAAAAAAGTTTTTTCAACCTAAAAAACTATAGTTCTTTAGGTTGAAAAAACCATACATACATAGCATACACTCAAGCAAGGAAGAACTCAAGTGGGACACATGATCAAACCTACGCAAACCTTAGATGAGATTCATGCAGTCGTTGAAGGCTCCATTTAATCTTCTTAAACAACAGAAATCTTTTTTTACGAACATAAGAATGCTACCTGATAACAAAAAGACGGCGAAGACTGGCATAAATATTAGCATTCTGGTAATTTACATAATCGCAGCACTTCATTAAGGTGTTGAAAATTACTCCTAAGTTGGACATTTTTCCCAACTAAAAAACAGCCACATTTCTTAACATTACAAGGGTAATGCCGGAGATTAGATGACTGTGCTTATTATCAACAGGCCATCTGCATATTTTCTCCAGGCTATTATTTATACGCGATCCACAGTCTTCAGTGTGGCCCAAGGAACAACTTAGATAAATTGGGACATCATCGACACAAATATGGCAACTAATATGCGGTAAAACTTCAGAAAGATCATTTATGTACAGATTGAATAGCAGAGGTCCAAGTATGGAACCTTCAGGAACATCCATATGTTACTGAAGCAGATCAGAGTTATTGCCTTTGTCCATGACTACCCTTTGTGATCCATGGCTAAGAAAATTTTGCAAGCAAGCACTTCGTAGCGTAGTAAAAGCTAAAAACATAATAGTAAATAACTTTAGAGAATAATTCTAGAACCAACTCAAATCGTTGTATTTTCACAAATACTATATTGTATTATACAGTCAGTTAAAAGTTTAAGTTTCATGTCTCATACTCTATGGAAACCAAATTGGAGATATTTATGTAATATATAATAAAGTGGTATATCTGACCTTTAATTAAGCATAAATATAGTACATTATAAACATAAATATAATCTGTAAGATTGCGCAAATGAGTCTGCAAAGAATTTTACTGTTTCCTTGTGCATGAGCCGAAATACACTATTATTCAACAACTTTGTGAATGTTAAGTTTCTTCATCTTCAGTTGTAACCCTCAAGTAAGCAACTGGGTTACACTAAACCAGACAAAAATTTAAACTTGATGGTGGAAGGTGTAATAGCAGAAATTATTGATACTGATGTATTTGAGGATTAAATTATTGCTACTAATCATTCGCATACCTATCTATGTATTGCTTTTATGCCACTGACGACTTAAAATGATAAAAAATCGTTTGAGAGTACTCGAAAAGGAGCATAAAGGATTGTAGCTATTTTAAATGTTTGAATCAAAAAACTCAAAACCGATAATAATTTCAAAAGTTTTGCAATCCCTGAATTTCAATGTTGTAGAATCATGCATGTAAGCCAAAATTATAAGAAAAAAAATCTGTAAAAAATATAAAATGTATATTCTTCACATAACTTGTGTCAACTCAAGTAATGTTAGATTTAAAGTGTCATATAAAAGAAAAAGGTTAAACTGTCAAAATTTTCCTAAAAATTGGTATAAGGCTTTCGGGGTCACTTTTTTCAAATAGATATTATTGAAACTTCTAAATTCTAGATGATTTAGCCATTATGGTCTACTAAAGTTAACGAAATTAAGTGAAAATAATGCTTATATTATACTTTTTATGGGATCAACAAAAATCCTACGTAATGTTTCAAATCAAATCGGTGATTGGAACTTACCTTGATTTAATTTGCAATTTTTGTAGAATGCATGCATCGTAACGTATTTGGTTGGGCTATTTATTATAAAAAGATGGCTTGATGAATTAATAAGACAATCAAATTCGTATAAATGATAGGACTCATTCGGCTCTTACGTATCGTTCGTCTCCTTTGTTTTTTGTCTCTGTTTTCAATTTTGAAGTGATATTGCGTTCAGAATTTTAAATATGCCAACGTTGTTAGGATTAATCATATATTCATACCACGAGTCGTGTACTTTCATAATTTATTAATTTTCAGCACACACTATTTTAAAAATGATACCAATTCCTTCTCATGCACTTAAATTGGCTGAAAGTAATGAATCTTAATGGTAGAACGAAATTGCCTGCTGTTTTCCAGCAAAATACTATTTTACGACCAGCACAGCTCCATTAAACAAACAGCTCCAGTAATAATCATGCCACTTACTACGAGACTCCGGAGCACCCTCAGCCTGCGCGGAATTCAATTCCCGGACTCGATCTTGGCTGTCTGACAAATCACCTTGCACCGATCAGAACTGATCAGTAATCAGGTGGTCGTGTTCGGGCCGTTTTTATTAATAAGTTCGCTACAATTATGCTCCTCTGTTGCAGCATTTGTTTACCGGGGCATACATAAGAAGCGGAGCTTGTCTGCTGCCGTTTTGTCGCTGTTTCTTCTAAGAAAACGCGCCACGCTCATGCTAAAAGACGGACATTATCGTCACGACTTGTCGGTTACCTGCGCACGGTGATAGCGATAATGCGTGCTTCTGTGTCTCTGCGGGTTAAGTCGAACACGGCGTCTTGCAATTAAGCCCGTCAATGGATTTTATGCTGGGCTCACCGTAATGTTTCGCAACTTTCTTATATGAACATTTTACAGACGCACTTCACTTTTCGGAAGACTGGTCATTTCGTTAGAGGCTGCTCGTAAACAGTTGAAAATCCTCCGTCAAATTGGCGAACGGACAGGCGTTTTACGGCCGCGTCAAGACGTCCAGCGGTCTGAAGGCCTTTCTAATCTCCTTGCATCTGGGCGCAGTATACAACGAGTAACTTTCTGGGAGCCATTTGGCTTATTTTGCACCTTAAATTCATTAGTGGACTATTAAGCAGGCCCAACCACCGCTCCCACGGATATTTAGATCCGCTCCGAAGTTTGCGCCTTACCTTGCGTCGCATAATGCTTATACTGCGCAAACTATTTGCGCTTTTATACCTGGTCAAAATGGACTTGCGCAGTGGGAATTTGCAAATGCATTTATCGCAAACGCATTTAAATTGCTCGTATTCCCCGAAGTTTATTTGATTTCACAATTGCCGGAGTCAGCTTGCAGACGCCTTGACTGTTATTGTTGGACACAAAATGTACATAGTTATTTTTGAAGGCGAGATTTTAATCGCATATCTTGTTTTTGCTTTGCTAGCTCATCCTACTACAGAAGGCTACCTTTAAACGAGTTAAGGTAGTTACGTAATTTCGGTTTATGTGCTAAATCCAAAAACTTTAATAAGTTATAGCATACCATACATCTGTTTAAACAGAGTTAATCCAGATTAAGTAAAGTTTAACAACAATATATGTTTATCTACATATCGCAAAAACAAACAATTTATTGTTGATAGACTAATATTAAACCCATCTTCAATTTTAGCACTATGTTTTACAACAACTATTAGGCGACTGGCTCGAAAAATGTTATAAGGTACAAAACTTCGCATATTAGAAAAGTATAAATCTGGACTGAGGTAATCTACTTCGCTTGCAGTGCTGTGACACTCTTCATCCGATTTTTAAAATATTTATTTTGTTCTGTTTATTTAATTATTTATTTACCTTCTCTGAAACTACCAAGTTGTCTACCCACGGTTTCTTTAACCTTTAGACGGCCGGGATTTGAGAGCTAACATAGCCCTTGAAAAGTGCCCAAATTTGTATCTGGTATCACGTATCAACTATATACAAAGTTCATATCACAGAGCGAGCCGATATATCGGCTCTCCGGTCCGGTAAGGGATAGGAAACATTTTCCAGTATTAAAATTTATGAAAGTGCTAAAATTCGGTGAAAATGTGACTCTAGGGGTTTTCGGGGTCGCTGATTACGAATCCGGGGTCAGATTTGATCAATTTACATATCCCTACCCCCCACTCTAGCTCCTCCGCTACAAAGACTTTATTTTTTGACACTCGCGAAGTTTGAAGAGATGGTAAGGGGTGTGTGAACTTATCAAATCGGGAGTACTAAAAAATAAGGCATTTGAAGAGTAGGAGAGGGGGTAGCAGGGGGTAGGAAGAATGCATTTATCAAATTTGACCCCAGATTCGTGATCAGCAACCCCAAAAACGCCCTGGATCTTGTTTATGATAAAAAATTTGCACTCCACAGTCACTTTCTTCAATTTGCATTATGGGATCATTAATTTAATTAAAACGCTTTTCTTTAAAGAAAAAACGATTAACACCTTACCAAATATTAAAGGATAACAAAAATGTATGTATGTTTTATTTATATTTTTTGTTACAATGGATTAAAATTTTGGCACTTGTCTTGTTTTCAGTTAAATTCGTGATATGTGTTTATTATATCAGTTAAACTATTTTCACTCGAAAAATACAATATTTACACTTTTGCAGTTCACTTTGTTTTTTGAATTTTAAATAAATATTAAGGTCTTTCTCATTTCATATCCCCTACTATTAACATTTTGAATTAACTGAGTAATTCAAAAATATTACACATATATTTATCTGTATAATTGAAAAATATGTCATAGATTCAGTCAAACGATTTTGTAAATCTAGGATAATTTTTCGTAGATCCAAACATTCATATTTTTTGATAGTTAACAATAAATCCATTTTTACCCAGAAAAAAGAATTAGTTAAAATAAAATAAAGTGCGATTTAAATCAAATATTTCTACGTTTAAAAAGGTTCCGATGTTAAAAACTTCTGATTTCAAACTCGTTACATTTTCAATGAAAACGGCATGACCAATCAAGAGTTTTTGTACTTGTATGTATGACAAATGTGTTGACTTTTAAGTTAAATGTGCAACTCATTTCAATCATCAAATGCTTCAATTTTCAAACTGAAAGCAAACATTTTTAAACCAACCGTGGCAAATACATTCAAACGCTTCAAAATTCGAATTACATAAGTTATAGATATAAAAGGACAGTAACTGAAACAAAGAATATTGCAGGGCTTGGATCATGTAAAATTAAGTTGAATCAGATTCAAATGGCAGACAGGCGGGGACAAATTGATACGGTGTGTTATAATTCGGCTGAGTTCACTTCTGCGTCTTTTGTAGACATCGGCAACCAGCACAATTAAAGAAATTAAAAGGTAGAATGATTAGACCAATATGAATGAATTTGAATTTAATGCATTTTCATTTGAATGGAGAAAAGCCAAAGCTCGAACAACTTGTATTAAACGCGCTTACTTTTAAAGTAGTAACTTTAAAAAGTCAAATATTTGGACATTTAGATCAATATTACTAGATTTTGCTTTCAGCACAATGAGTGTTTGTCTGAAAATAGTTAAACTTTAAATAATTTGATTCAAAAGCTTTGAAATTTCACCACAAGTAAACATTTAGATATTTGATTTGAATGTTTTTGGTCAACTTGAATGAAAAACTTTTGCATCAAACAAAAAACCTCTTTTCCGTAAGTGTGGAAATTACAAAATTTTCGTTATTTTGGTTTAGTATCAATTTGATGAAAGTAATTTATATAGCCTAAATATTCAAATTTAAATAATTAACATATAATTCACGAAAATTTCTTACTTATTTTTTTGACAATACTTTAAAAGTTTACGAAATATTTCTCTAAGTGCATATTATACATATTTTTCCTGTCTTGACTGATGACATTTAACTGAAAATTATAATTCAGAATTCTTAAAAGCTCTGAGGATCTCTCGGCCAGTAGTTAGTCCAGCCGACAAAATCCCATGTCGTCGTCATACATATTGCAAATCACACAAATTGAGCTATTAGCATATCGCGCTGACACGACACCGGAACATTCCTCGACAGCACGAAACAGTAGTGCTCCTTGGAGATTGGTCATGATTGGTGCAGACAGTCGGTGACAACCTAATCTACATTGAGAGGACGCATAAATCGCGATTTAGCCACAGTTGGGCCCAGCTGCCCATTGGGACCCCTACGAGGACCGCATGTAAGCAAGGAAAAGAGGCCGGCCTGGGGCCAGTGCCGGAATCCAGTGGTCGGCAGTAGCCTGAGCAACAATCAGTTGAAAGGTGAAGAGTTCAGCGTTGTTGCATAACAAATTTTGAAGCGAAATTAATTGAACCATTTTCGGAGTTTCTGGTGAAGCTGGCGCGGCGCGGTTTTGCATTAGAAGGCCCTGTGGGTGTGGTTGAGTGTGTGTTATCATAGTGTGTCAGTATTTTGGCACGACCAGCACGAAATTGGGTGCGTATTATAAAGTATAAAGTCTGTTGGGAGCACAGCCCCAAAGGGTGGTTTCGTCTGGATCGGACTTAGATTCGATAGGTCGGTTTTGTTGGTATCACAACACATAAACTGAAACTCACCACTGGAACTCTCTGCTGGCTGCTGTGGGGTTGCAATTTATTTCATAAAACTGAAAATTGAATTTTGATTGCTGATAGGTTGTCAATTTTCAACCAGAAATTTCGTATAACTTACTACAGAGCTGGGTTACACTCACCAGTGGCCCTTTGCGATGGTCACAGCAATTTACGGACTCCAAAGTGGATCACCGAGGAACGCAGTAGGCCAGACCCTAGAGCCTTTTGAGCGAATAATTGTGTTGCGTTGCGAACACTCGGTTATTGGTGGCGGGGCCTATTGGCCCAAGCATTAGCCTCCTTGCCCGGCGAACTTGCAGCATATGTGGGCTACACTGAGGTAATCATAGACCGGCCGCATACGCCGATTGAGGCTTATCTGCAAGCCGACCTGATTGATATTGTTTTAATGAAAATTGATATAAGCACAATAAGTAAAGTTGTAATTGAAGGAGTTCGAATTGTATGCAATTTGACAGTAATTAAAATAATCGATGCAAATAAAATACCTTCCCGAACGGACGGTGAATGGCTCTAAATTGCAAGAAAGTGAATAGTTGATCTGCCCCCAGCGGGGGACGTAAGCGCATACTAGACCCTTACTAGCTGATATTAGACATGATTTACTACAATTAATAAAATGTACTCCCAGCGGCTAACAAGTGCTCTGGGATTTTCAATTAACATTTTGCCTTCGAAGTAATGTGCCCGTCAATAGCCAAGGCGATTGCAAGCGGACTTCAGCAATTGTGAAACCAAATAATCTTGAGGGAATAGCGATTTAATTTGTAAGCGATAAATGCTATTAAACATTTCTGTAGAGCTATCCCATTCTCTAAACCCTCAAACAAACAAGTACGGAAATCTTAAGCAAAAGACGTTATAGACATCGTACAACTTTCTAATACATTAGTTAATTGACATCAGAAAATCTCATATTAGAAAAACGCATTTTTAAGAAATACTAACAGATTCCTGTGTCGATTTATATATGAGTTGTAGTTAAAAACTGATATAAACGAAATAAAAAGCGGATAAAAGTAACTTCTTATTTCAAAAACATAAACGCCAACAATAAATTTAGAAATTAAATAAATAAATTTGCTTATATTCAAAGTCTCATTGTTTCCGAGATAAAGGGACTTATACATAATTATGCCTGTAAGAACAGGCATCTTTTAATAGTAGACTGCACTTTTAACTCTTCCCCTTCTTTATAATGTAGAACTATAATTATAAAGATTAGGTCTGTTCGTTGACAATCCTGTGGCACCCCAGGGCGCCCTAGCTGCACTGGTTTTTAAACGTCAAATGCCAGTTCTGTGTTTTTTGAGAAACCTGGGGCGCCCTGGTGCGCCCTGGTGCGCCCTGGTGCACCCTGGTTTTACCCCAGATATAAACTCAGGGTTAATGACGGATATCAGTTTAATTGTTAACAGATACAGTATACAGTAAAGTGGGATTAACTCTTATTGCGGCCACAAGAACTTAATTTTAGCATTTCGATGTGAACATTATGAAAAAGTAGTGGTTTTATTTTATAATTTTTGTGTAAAAGGCCAGATGACAGTTCTCCTTTTTAATAAGCTGTTCGCTGGAGTGAAAAGCACTGGGATGCCCCGTGTTTTTTTACAGTTCCCAGGGCGCACCAGGCACCCTGGGGTGCCACAGTTTTTCAAGCCAACGAACAAACCTATTAAAATCTGAAGCGTATGATGTTTGTACCGCTTTTTCCAAAAAATAATGGGTTTTCTCAAGAAAAAGGGCAGTTAGTACGTTATGCCAGAAACTTTGAAACTCCTGAATATTAACCCAGAGTCTATGTTACCTCGTTTATAACTGTAATACCTGATTTGGAAATATTCGAAAAAAAAAGATTAATTAAAAGTCAGTTTTGAAAGTTTATATTTTTACAAAGACCCCGGATTATTCCCTTACAAGGTTCAACTGACTCAGGAATTGGCGAGCTCTGGTTCCAGTAGGATGGCGCTAGGTGCCACACAAGCCGGGCAACAATCGATGTTTTATGCATCGAGTTCAATAATCATGTTATCAACCGTTCTGGAGATGTGTCATGATCACAGCGTAGTTACTATATTTTTATGGGGTGCCGTTAAAAAACCAATGTTATGCCGACAATCCAAAAACGATTCAGGACATTAATCACAATATGAATCGACCTATTCGTGAAATATGGCTCCAAACCATCGAAATTTTCCTGCCAAATTAAGGACGGTCTGCTGCCCAACTAGCCGAGGCAGCCATTTCAATGAAATTTTATTCCATAACTTGCTCTTTTCAATAAATTAACAAACTTTTAAAAAAATATTAAACAGTGTTTATTTAATATTATTTGTAAAAAAAAAAACCACCCGAAGCTACCTAACGTTTACCAAGTTTATAAGGTACGGAATTAAAAAACCATGAATACGCAGTTCCGGAAGACTTTTAAGATTCTTTATATCGCAAATGATGACACTTTGCATGTAAGAATGTTTGGTTATTTCGTTTTAAAATTGTCTGTACTACTTATCTAACTTTAATTTTTGAATAAGTTCTGACGGAATACCCTATATAAATTACTGCCTTATCATTTAAAACAAGATCAGCACCTTTCATTTCGTTTTAACTTGGAAAAGAATGATTATTTTTTTGCAAAATTATATAAGAATATTTTTTTCTTTCTGCATCCTTAGAGCCGCAACGGCTTGAAAGATTTTGGTGGGTGAGGTATAATTGGAATTATCTTGGAATGTGACTGGATATAAATTAAAAACAGGTAATCAAGAAACACGCGTCTATTATTTTAGTAAGTAGCGCAGTAGTTTTGAAGCCTGTGTCAAATATAAAAATACTATGATACTATCATTTAAATGAAAACAAATTCGATTATTTGTAAATTCCCCTTTAACTTTTTCGTATGTCTAAATGTATTATAACAAAACAATTCATTAAATTATAAGTTTCAGCAACCCTCTTTTTGCCCAATATATTTGGACTGAAATTTGGAATCAACTCAAACGATGTACAAAGTGTTAAATAAAAATTTGAATAGTAAGATCAATTTATCTCAAAATTTGTTTCTTTATGAACTTAGCAATGTCGCCACTTTGATTTTACCTTCATAAGTAAGCAAAAAGTTCGTACTTTGCGAATGACACTAATTCAGCCTAATACCAAATAATTGCCCGATTACGCAAAACTGTCGCTTTCATTAGATGCCGCAATGTAACTGGCGACAAAATTAAGGTAAAAATCAAATAAAAAATGTCAGTCCCGCCTAAAGCCCATTACACGCTTTAATAAAACCTTAAGAAGTTGCAAAAACTCGAAAAGGCTTAAAAGTTTTTTAGACCGTCCCCAATGGTCGGTGCCCGTGGCGTTTATCAAAATTTGTCACTTTTTTGCCATACACCCGTCGGATGTGTTGAAGGACACTGAAAATTAACTTCTACCTGAAGATGGAGAAAAAACGCCAAGAAAAACTGATCGGAAAGAGATTAACTATGTATCGCATACCGGTAACCATTGATGATGGTACACAAAAAGCAGAGCATAACTAAGAAAACTGAAGAATATAAGTAACTACTGTTGATTGAGATATGGTGTGGATCAAGTGATTAATGATCGCGACCGTCTTGAAGGGCATCTTCTTCTTTAGCAGGTGTATTCTTAGCGGTGCGGCGATCTTCAAATATTTACCATGATCTTGCTAAAATTTGCAGACAAAATACCGCGATCGACATACATACTTCCGTTTTTTTTATCTATATATCTATGTTATGTACTATATATGCTGCACTACAGCACAAGTTGTGAGTCATGTGAATGTTTTTTCTAGGTCTCTAATGAGGCCCGGACGTGATTTCAATTGATCTTGTTTTTAGTAGTTTTTTTATATTCATGTGAGACAATTTTAAAAGGTTGTCTGTTTCCTGTAATTTGGGTATAAGTTAGACCCCTCGAGGTATCTCAACTCAGTTTAAATAGATTTACAGCGATTTGCTTTTTATAAAGTTTTCATCCGTTAGATGAAAAACTCAAAACCTTCGCGTCATCATCAACGCCAGCCAAACATCTTATGTAAGCAATTAAAATTGCTTGAGTTACTACAGCAGCTTTTGATTAACTTACCTTTCAACAACAATAAATTTGCCCTAAACGATAAAAGGCGGTCAACAGCTTCCAAAGTAGTTTCACTTTCCTCCGGTGAAGAAAACCAGTTTTCAATGATTTAGAAGGTGAAATCTTATTTTCCTGCGTAAGTCTGGAATGTGTGGCGGCGGTTTTCGTGTCATCATTTCTGTTCATCTCATCGAGACGCTAAAAGCATCACTTTGTAGAACTTGGCCTGACCTTGAATTTGTAATTTAATTTTTTTCCGATTACATCACTACGCCACACCGATCAGATTGTCCCCCAGCACCAATGTAAACGAAACAAACTAAATAAGCCTCATTCGCTCAATTGACTATGGCGGTTGAGTTTAGAATTTAGAATTCCACGAATAATAGCGATATCGATTACCGAAGGGGTACCCCACTGAAACCACAACCCTCAGCTCAATTCCACTGAAATGCACTTAAATGCATCCGATGGAATTTTTAAAATAATTTAAATATTTCCCTTGTGACGACAGCGGCATTTGTGAATATATTATTTTTTAATGGTCACGTACTTGAATGTTTTTCCTCCATTTCAACTCGCAGTTCCCGTCCAATGATGGATGGATGGCATCGCTGAAGTGGACAAACTTTGCATGCGTAATTAACTTGGTCGACGGCTGAAGGGAACAAATATACTGCGTAATTTTTACGAATGCCGAAAACAAATAACTTTCACCTGTCCAAAAAGGACGGCGGCATGGGAAAATTCGTTTTTGAGAAATCAATAAATTTACTTTGTGTAGTGTACTTGGGACTTGAATACACTTGACATCTCAATTTGGAATTTTTTTACCAATTTTAATTGGATTGCACACTCTGGCTTCATTGAAGTGAAGCGGCAAATGGCCATTCAAATCTATGTCGGGGAATTTATTGAAGACAAAGCAGAAAGGTTTGTTGAGGAATCGAGGCGACGGAAAAATTAAAACATGTGATTAAGCAACATTGTTTTTCTGTGGATTTCCCATAGTTGATGATAAATGACATAACTGATATCGTTTTATAATAGAACAGAGCACTTTTTCGATTCCTTGACAAAAAAAACCTTGTAGTTAAAATTATAAAGAGTAGACCATCTGTTGGTTTCTTTTTAAATTACATGTTATTTTCACACAGATAGCTCTTTCGCGCTCAAAAGATTCAAAAAAACACATTATCATATCTTCGCGGTGCGAAAAGAATAGATTTACACTTGAACAACATTGGAAAATATTAAAAGCATATTTGAAAATTCAGTACTGTGTTGCCGAAACAGTGCGAAATTTGAAAAGAAATTTATGAAGAAAATTTGTGAGATTGGCATGCTAATTGATAACACAAGTTATTTCGTATTTATCCTATGCACTCAGCCAGGAATGTTGCTGCTGTTGCTGAAAGGGTCTGAACATTAGCCGCACTAGATATTGAAAGACCGAATAAGAAAAATTCTGCATAAAGATCTTGGCTTATTCCCTGACAAGGTCCAACTGACTCAGTAAATGTATTTGGACCTGGACGTGCTCTGATTCCAGCAGGATGGCGCTTCGTCCCACACAAGCTGCACACTAACCTCAATAATCGTTTAATCGTGTAATAATTGACGCCTTTAGACTCTTTTTTTGTGGGTTGCCGTTAAAGATCGATGTATTGCTGACAATCCAGAAACGATTCAACACAATATTGAATGAGCTATTCGTGAAATAAAGCATCAAAGCATCGAGAATTTCCTGCAAAATTAGGTTGTCGGGGTAGACTACGGCCAAGTCAGCCGAGGCACCCACTTAAATGAAATCATATTCCGTAACTAATCGGAAAGTTTACTTTTTTCAATAAATCAGCAAAATTTGAAAAATATGTAACAGTGTTTGTTTTATAGTATTTTTGAAAAGAAACTAGCGTATGGCGGACGCTTTATTTTAGCTTGTGAATATCAAAAATATTTTTAAGAGTATTTTTATAAGAGTATTTCAACCTCCAAAAGGATACGGTCTAATTCGCTACAATGTAAACTTCAAACTTATAATTATAAATTTGTAAGAGCTTGAGGATAATGACGGAGTTATGGAATAGTATAACATAGTCTTTTAAAATTTCAATTTAAAATTTAATTGACAGCATAAGAGAGCGATCGATTTTTATGATTTTATACCACTTTTGTTATTAGGCACGCTGAGCCTGAATCATGATTGAATGAAAAAATCTCTGATTGTAAATTTTCTTTCTGATTTTAAATATACAATACAAATGAATCATTTTGAGATAAAAATGAAAATATTCTGTGGAGGGCTTTTTGAAAAAATTGATTTTTAATCTTTCTCCAAAATCACAATATCGCCGATTTGAAATACAAGTATCATGAATGATTAATCTGAAAAGTATTGCGGTAAATATTTAATTTTTAATAGAAATAGATAAATGAACATGATAAAAACATGATACATAAAGAAGAAAACATCATATAAATATATATAAATAATATAAATGTATTCAGTATTATTATTGAACAAATTATCACAAAATCATTGCTGCAAGTTGTCAATCTTTCTTATGGATAAGTGATGATATATACATTGACTCTATATATTAGTATTATATGTCTATGAGCAATTAAGTAGTAATATTATGATAATATAATTTTTTATTTATATTTACATATGCGAACTGTTATATTGGCATACCGTGCGCAAAAGTCTTTGTCCAAAATCTGGATGTGTTGTCGAAACTTTATTAACCTCCCAAGTTTTTTTAAAATCGAAATGAACGGACTCCATGGCCTGTTCACTAAAAAATCCTAATCCCATGTTATGTTTTTCACAAAACTGCAAAACGTGAAAAAAAACTGCGTGAACTTTTGGTGTAATGTTAACTCCTAAGTCCACGTAACTTTTTTTAAAAGATTCTATATGCTTTTTGTAATCTTTTTCAAGATGAATTCCAAAACAAGCTGATACTACATTTTTAAAATCACTAAATGCTTGGACATATTTCAGTAAGCCTAAAGTTTTTACGCTGCGCAACAAATCAACATTATTTAAAAGTTTTTTACAAGAGTTTCCCTTGAAGCTTGGAGCACCATGGGTGATTTCACGTTGAACATTGCAAACTTTTGCCCAAGTAAGTGAATCTTTTTCGTATTCTTTCAACATATGAGAAAAAATCGTGTTTACTACTCCGAGCATTAAGTGTAGTTCTGGTGGCGGAATAAGATCTAAAAATGTCTTTTCTTCGCAGGCTTTGAGCAATGGTGGATGAATACAATTGAAAAAATCTTTAGCTTGCTCTTTTGATGCTCCTGCCGCACACCATTTCTCATAGTTTTCTAACGTATTTTTGGGAGATCTGAGAAAGCCACAGACTTCAAGTTTAGCTTTCATTGCGTAGCAGTAAGTGCATGGATAAAGGGAACTATGCGACATGATACCTACTAATATCAGGTCAGTTGCGAGTGTACCTTCGAAATAGCTTATATTTAACTCGCTAAAAAGTTGACTGACATTTTCATAATTCTCTTGAGAATTTGAAGCTACTGCCAAAAGGAATAACTTTTTCACTCCCGAATCTTTAAAAATTTTTGCCGCAATACCTTCATCGTACTTTGCTCTTTTGGCTTTGTCCCGAGATAGTCCACTGGATATTGATTGCACTGAAAGGCACATTTTCAGGAACCCACCTCCTCCATCGATACCTAATTTCAAATGAACTTCCGATACTTGTCTTTTTTCTTTAACATAGTTGATGAAAGCACTAAGCTTATTGCAATAAACGACAACTTTGGCATCATTGGAGATCTCCTCGCCTTTTATTTTAACAAATGCAAAATTCTTATAAGAGAAAAAATCATCTAGTAAGTGTAATTTAGTCGCAAGCTTTGACTTTAAATCCGACTCAATCACTTTTCGATTTCTAGTAGCTACACGTATAGCAGAAGCAATCGAGTTGACTTTACGATTACTCAGATTTAGATTTGCTTGAACCTTAAACATATCATCAGCAGACAATAACTGACATTTCGTGGATGATTTATCCGTGGTTTTTCCTACAGTAATATTAAGAGGTGGACCATGTAGTTGAGAAAGCGATAAATTTGAAAATTTACATTCGTCCTTATTTTCGTTCAATTTTTCCTTGACTATCAACGAAACTATTTGATTTTGAGCCTTTGATGAAGTTTCTAATATGCAAGAAGATACATTTTGAACTAGTGATGTTGAATTACAATGGTGAGGCTTTCCTTTCCCGACAATAGAAAAGCAAGATGAACATCGACGCTCAGCAACAGTTACTTTTGGTGTTATTTGGTTGTCTGATATAAAAAAAGGTGACACAAATAATGTACAAAAGAATAAAAAAAAAACCTAATTTTCAATAATATTCGCAAAACTTACTTGATACTTGATTATATACAGTTTTTCCAGAGATTTTAATGGGTTGACTGCGCGCAATTTCACAAATTTGACAGAGACATTTCAAGTTATCTCTGGATCTTGTAATCATCCTCTGCTGTCGTATAAATATAGATAAATCTAGTGATTCTATTTTCTTCCTACCGGCTTTTGTATCAAAGATATTTATTCTGCAAGAATTGCATAAAGCTGCTGGCAATTTGTCGTCATCTAAATCTATCGAGCTTCCCAGGAGATTTTTAATATCTAGTTTTAATTTTTTTTTTACAACAGTCATTTTCTTTTTCTTTCTAAAACACATCAAACATACTTTATTACGATTTTCACTATGCGTTAAAGTTTTATTTGGCATCGTTACACAGTCCATTGAAAGCAACACAATCGTCCCAAATGAAAAAGTTGAAAATATGGCAGAGGAGAACAGCCGTTAGGACAATATTACAGTTGCATTATCAGATCCGATACGGCCAGGGCCGTAGGCAAAATTTTTTTTCGGGGAGGGTTCTCAAAGTAAAAAGTGAATGGCGGTGGTAATTTACATTTTTGAGCTAAATTGACAATTTTTTTAAATAGCGTTAAAATATTAATTTAAAATAAATATTTACCGTAATATTTTTCAGATTAATCATTCATGATACTTGTATTTCAAATTGGCGATATTGTGATTTTGGAGAAAGATTAAAAATCAATTTTTTCAAAAAGCCCTCCACAGAATATTTTCATTTTTATCTCAAAATGATTCATTTGTATTGTATATTTAAAATCAGAAAGAAAATTTACAATCAGAGATTTTTTCATTCAATCATGATTCAGGCTCAGCGTGTAGGTCTATTTAAGTACATTTATTTCTATAGTTCAACAATAAATAATAATAAATACTTGAGAGTGTCAATAAATTCAATATGGCAAACTGTCAAACTTTAAACTTCAAGTAATTTGTGTGGAAAGGAGTATATAAGGATTTTTAGAGACGCGGATTTCAAATTTGCAGTTTGTTATTATTTTGAACTTCAAGATCAGATAAAAATTGGCAACAGAAATGCAACGATGTCATGGATTTTAGATATCTTTAATTTGTCATTACCAAGTTGAATGCAAGTAATTTAGACAGTGTAAGGAAATGGTGAAAAATTTATTTATGCTCATTCAAGTAATAACAAAAAAAAATCAACGGCTCTGGTTTCTTTGATTTTATAACATTTGATTTTAAAGATATTTGTAATAGCTGTAGTGATTTCGAAAATTTTCTAGGAATTCCATGACGATCGTTTTGTGAATTTAAAAAGCTAAATTGTTATAGAAACTTCTCTCTAACCTTTTGTCTTCTAATACCTACATCAAAATCCGTTCTTTTGAAATCGTGATATGGGATAACTTTTTTACAATATCATAGGCACGATGGCATGTTTTTATTTAATTCTGTATGTTTCTTTGCATAATAAATCACTTACAGAAAACTACATCAAAATCAGTCCACATATTAAAAAATTACGACTAAAGGGGTAGATAGAAAAACAAAGAAACATATGCTCCGTTTTTTGTCTGCGGTTCATTAAAACGCAAGTTGTTTGTGTACTAATTCGCCTCACAGGCTATTTTTTGCTCATGGGATGGTGGCCGACATGTGTAGAATAAAAATTGAAAGCTTCAAACGTTTATAATAGCTTTTAGTTTTGTTCTACCTACATTCATTATATAATATATGTAAATTTCTGTACAAAAAACTTGTCAAAATTACCTGAATAGTTTTAAACATTTAAAAAAGTACTACGCTAATTTTGGCATTCAGTACATCTTAACACAATTTTATTATCTCTATGTTAAAAATTTGTGTCAACATCAACTACAGCAGAAGTCACGGACAAACTCAATCGATTGATTTTATTAATTAGAAGCATTCACCTTCATTGTTTGTTTAACCACAGTCTCTTAGACTAATTAAGGCACGATTGCGCAATTTCAAGTGGCACCTATTTTCTGCATTATTAATGATTTTCCAAACAAAAGAGCCGCCGCTGCTGATGCATTCCACTCCTACAAACTGCGCCGGTCGGGGCAGTAGCAGCAAGCAGCAGCAACAGAACCAAAACACATCACATTTTGAATTGCCTTGCAAATTATTGCTATTAGCTGCGGCTGCGTTCGTCATTCATTTTCCAGAGAACACACTTTATCCCAGTAAATGCCCGTCCCGATGACCAATTACAGCCCTAGCGAGTATCTCGCAAATGTTTGTCCAGGTTCGCTTAGAATTGTGAGTTAATTAAAAAATAGCTGCGCGCGAAATTGCAGGGTTCTCCTTTTAGAGAAACGACTTTCAATGACTTGCCGTGTGATGAATAAGTCCGCGGCACAGATAGAACGCGATTCGATCTAAATGGCTCTGAAATCAGTCAATTCATGGAAGTCGCGGTGAGCGAGACCGCATCGGATACGTTTGACTTTAATGCGAGATACGATTAAGCTGGGAAGATGAGATAGAATTTTTTAAATTCCATCTCACAGAATTGCAGCATCTTCAGAAAGTGGTTTTCTACGAGAGAATATTCCCACCACCACCGTACCAATGAGGTAGACAGTCGAAATCAATAAAACTAAATTACGTCCCACGGCTGAGATTCTTTGTCCATATATATAAAAAAAAAAATCACTTAAGTCATCAATTGTTCTCGGGGAATAAGAACAAATAAACATCTCCTGAGATAGCATTGGAATCCACAGCCAGGCGGATACCTATCTCTCATGCCAGATGCAAATGCGCTACAATGGCCAAATGTCTGTATTTACGGAGATAATCATAAGCCCGGAGCGCTATAAATCAATCAGTCCAGCTCCGAATCGGATTATGTTAATGAGCCTCAATCGATACTTAGGCCCCACATACACGGGGACCTCTAGCCCAATACAACACCTTAAAAATATTTCCTACCTTGGTCGGCCAGAGGCGAGATTTACTTCGACTCGTCGTTGTCTTCGTCTTACACTTTTCCCGCTGCACGGTGCCGCTGCACAAGAAGCTACCAAAAAGCACAAGTGTTTGCGTGTTGTGGATAAGTTAGCCGCGCCTGCGCAATGCTTTCGCAAAATGAAAAAAGATATTGGTTTCGGTGACTTTTATGTTGGTCTTATTTTAGCCACCCACGTAAGTGATTTTCGACCAGCAGAGGTGGTCTTAATTAATTTATCCTTCACGCCGATATTTATGTGTGGCACAATCGAATTTCGGACAGTTTTTCACCAGATCACTCAATTTCAATTTTTTGCCTTATTTTTTTTTTTATAAATCAATTTTTTTCCACAGTGATCACATTCGATTCACTACAAACTGGTTGGCACGTGATGATGTCGATCGCTGTTTGTCGTCACGAAAGTGTTCACTTGCGATCCAAAACGAATGTTCCTGGAATGAGATATGAAACGGTTAGATGCGTCGCTATTTGCAAGTCCATTAAAGGAAATTGAATTTACTAATTGGTACGTAAATATTTGTTATGCTTGACACATCCAAGTATAAAATTGAAAGGCCAAGCATATCTTATCCATACACAAAATTGCTTATATAAAAAATACATTGTATTATGCTTTCGTAGAATTGCGCAAAATTTGTCATTGTTAAAACATGTCGGAAATTGTTACTGATGAAAATAGTATATCAAAAGATCGGAAAAAATTTTAACATCGAAAACACAATGGCAATAGTTAACAAAAATATATACAACACGTAAATGTATCATCATTACATATGGAAAAATATAAACTTGTAATCTTGTAAAATTTTTACCGAATTTCAATGTAACAACATTAATTTATTTTAAAGAAATATTGCATAATTAAAAACAAATTCATAAAATGTTCGTAAGCTTTCACGTAATCCCAATCGCAAGTGCTTTTAGAACACTTAGAATACCTAGGAGTATATTTAGACAAAACCCTGAACTACGTTTTACATGTCAACAAAAACCATTGAAAAATAAATAAATTAATAAAAGCACTATATCTGCTTATAAAGCCTCACTCTCCGTTGAATACTAGCAGTTCACTTTTAATGTACAAAATGGTTTTCCAACCAAGTCTTACTTATAGGTCTCCTTGGGGAAAAACTGCACTAAATCATACAAAAAGGAGCTGCAAATACAACATAACAAAACTTGAAAATGATGATGACCCTCTGTTCAACAAAATTATTCCACGACCACACAAATACAAAATCCGTCGAAGAAATGTGCTCTTAAAACATTAATAGATACAATAACAACGAAATAAGTTAATAGCCAGAATTCAGATAAATTAACACAAATAACTAATAATAAGAACGTCAAATTGACAGGTATTCAATTCCTTCCATGAATTATTTATATTTTTCAAAGTCATCTCTAAAGATTTATGCGAAAGCTTATTAAGGTTAAAAATTACGACATATTTCGAAAACCTTCCCTTTCGTAATTACTAATTCAAAGTTGAGAGCAAAATACATTAAAGGTGTAGAAAATTGTTAAAATTACAAGCTCCTGTAGTTCTAGAGATAATGTTGACCTTAGTAATTGGATATTTTAAGTAAGTTTTATATCCTGACACTCGATATGAGGTTCTAATATTTTCCTTTTATTTATTTATTATTTAAACTGCATATATATTTTACATTATCCATAATATACTGAATTGAACTGAATTCAGTTGAAAATGTTTAATTTTCATGTAATTTTGTTCTTACACTTTTTAACATGATTGCATCATTCGAGGCGCCGATATTTGACCACAAATTTTGTATATGTACATATGTAGGTTTCAATGAAATTATTTACTTATTTACATACAACTTTCTTTGTAATGGGACAATGTCAGATAGACACTGATGCCAAAAGGTTCTGCAATTACAATTCAAGAAATCATCTGGCGCATACACACAGCAAAGTGGCAAATAAAATCCATTGGGTCTTATGGCGGACGACATTAACATAGTAAAAAATTTACAGCAGCTTTCAAACTAGAGCTTCTATCTAAAAACTATTTTCACTCACGTTTAGCATAAGTTATCTTTTCAATTCACTAGACTTTTTATCACCTTTTCAAACAAAATATGTGTAGCGACTTGCTGTCGCTACGATTCAAAACAGTTGAAAGACAATTTTTAATCCTTAGAATTAAATTAGAGACCAATACTGGTTGAAGTCCAGACTCGAAACTGAACTCTTCTTTTTTTATTTTTTCAAATCAGAAGGCAACTCTTTTTTTATTTTTTTACAATCAAAAAGCAACTCCAACTTTCTCAAGAATCTTGAGGGGAACAGCCGCCTCCCACATATGTCACACTATTGAGTTTGAACACAACTCAACGAAAAACACGAGCTCTGGACAAAGGCGTACCCAGTGCAACTCATATACAACCTACAATGTATAATATTTAACTGAGCTAAATGTCTCTGTTAACAATAAACTTGCAAATTTGTCTATAACTTTCTTTTTCATCATTTTACGGTTTTCTTTCATAAAATTCCGATGCACGCTTATTAGACATAATCAAATCAGTCTCTTCTCTCTTAAGTCAAGTCTTCGGTCGTTCTACAATCGCCGTAATGCATGGAATAATGCTAAAAAATGAGAGTGCTTTATTCATGTCGGGGAAAAAAATATTAGTTTCGTTAAACAGGTCAACATCTTCTGTATCCCTTAATTTGTCTTCAGGTAAATTCTTTCTCATCCACAAATTATAGCAAAGGTCTATTTCACCGGTGGCATCATATAACTCGGTGCATGTGTTGCGTTGACAATAAATTACGCAAGTGAATTGATTGCTTTCTTTGTTACTGATACTGAATTGATACGTCTGCCTGTGTGGCGGAATGGGATGCGAATTCGGCCCTTGGCTCTCAAGCACATGCAACGTACGGCGGTTTGACAGTGTAAGGAAGATTTGGCTATAGAGAACCCAAAAATCAGTACAATTTCATTAGGGATTAATTAATATTTTCAGCCTATATGAAATAAAACTTCCAAAGGCTCAATTTTCTAAAATAATACTTTTTCTGGCAGTGCTATAATCAAGCTAAATGTGAATTTTCGTGGGAGTTCTACCGATAAGCATAAATGTAAATTTTTCGAACTGTCAGACCACTTACGAACACATAAAAAAGGCCAGTCCATTGCTTTTAATTGTATAAGGTTTTGCTTATGCCCAGTTAGACAAATACTAATGCACAATCAGTAGTGCAGCACATTCCATACACATTGGAAATTTAGTAGCAATATTACATATCTTCTGACGTGAAAAATTTTGCTTTACATGCATTTTTAATATCTTATGTAATTTTTTGTTAGTCAAATTTAAACGAATTTGTATTGCCTCGACTATAGCATCAATCGTTCCGTGAACGTTATACGTTCCGAGAAAGTTATTAGCAGTAATAATTGTAAAGCATGATATAGATTTTATTTTTATTTTTTAATTTTTGCTTTTTTAAAAACTTCAAAGCCCATCTCCAATTTGCCAAATTTCATTATATATGTACATACGGATATATAATATATAGATATACAGACTTTTTGAAAGTCTATTTTTGTTATTCGAATCTGAAGCCCTGATTGTCGAAAAATTCGACAATGTCGTGACTTCGATGCAATATCTATTACTATTATTTTAGCAAAATCTATCCAAAAGTAGGCAGTTTGTCGTATTTAGTTCATAAATGTTGTAAACATTTTATTATATACCACCTTGATCAACAAGTTTCAGGAATTTATTTCGAAAATTAAAAATACAAGTTTATTCATCAAAATAGACATAGTTCCCTTCAAAATACTTTCTATCAACTGCAACGCACTTATGTCAGCGCTTGACCCAATACTCAAAACAGTATCAGAGACTCCTTTTTCATATGGCCATCTTCGATTTTTCCATTATCTCCTCTAGGCTGCTAAAACGCGTTCCTCGGAGCGGTTTTTTTAGTCATACGCATAAACTCACGTCTCGTCTCCAGTAATTATGCGTTGGATGAATGTTGGTTTGGATTCAGCTATCAAAATCATGTCTTTCGCGACGTTAACGCGGTCCTTTTTTTGCGTGAAATTCAATTCTTTTGGGCACTAGCTTTGGAACGACACATCTAAAGCCTATCATTAAGCAAAATGTTTTGAACGGATGCATAAGCTATTTTCAATTCCTCTGCCAGCTCTCTAATGGTCAATTTGTGGTTTTCGGCAATCATTTCTTTGATTTTATCGATGTTTTCGACGATTTTCGAAGGTCTGCCACTGCGTTCTTCATCCTCGGCAGACTCACGCTCATCTCTGAAGTGTTCGTGCCACACATAAACGTTTGTTTTCAATTGTCTATCATTGCCGAAACACTTCTCCAACATTTCCAAGGTCTTCGCCCCGTTAAACCCGTTTTTAACACAAAATTTAATACAAACTCATTGATGCAAAGTCAATTCCATTTTTAAACTCGTACAAATCGAAATACGCACAGAGGCAGATGTATTCAAGACTGCGTCACTTCACTTCTACAAATACGAAGCTATAACGCTGCAATTTGGCGGGAATATCAATGACAGATGTAGAAATCTTACAAAAAAAAAAAAAAAAAATCAAATCGAGTGACTGACAGAATCACACTGTGGTCTTCCTGAAACTTTTTGATCAAAATGGTATTTACTTTCCCGAAAACTTATAATGTTCAAACAATTTAATAAATATATCAGCGTACCCCGTAAATTTTAAATTCTCATCAATATTCCCCAGTTTCTAATTTTCAATATGCTTCAGTAGAGATTAGAACTAGTTATGATTCAGCTACAACTCTAATTGCTAAAACTTTTTTGGCACGCCCAAAATTCTTTCACGCGCTGTTCGGCACTTTTTGGTATTTTTGGGTTCTATAAATTTTGCGAAATTGTCTTACCTAATGTTCACTTTATTAACGCATTTCCAATTAATGGCTGATTATAATATTACGCTTTTACAATACCAGTAAGCCTTTACATTTTTTTAATTTGATTTCATTGCCACTCTTGTTTCATTTTTCGTTTTACTTCAAAAAATCTAAATATGAAATTCACCTCCAAAAACTCCTAAAATGAAAGAATGAGTCTTTTATCAAGTATAAGAAAAACGAACAGTGAACTAATTTTCCGATTTTCACTCTGAAATCTTGGAGGTGCCCACTCTCCATGGGTGAATCTCATTTATTTGTACAATTTATGTAGTACATGTTTGTTTAAATGCATTTTAAAATTCTTGGGAATGCTTTTACAAATCACTCTGTAACTT
Source organism: Dysmachus trigonus (assembly GCA_949715965.1). NCBI lineage: Eukaryota > Metazoa > Arthropoda > Insecta > Diptera > Asilidae > Dysmachus > Dysmachus trigonus. Next base: position 55,979,128 of record OX454323.1, on the reverse strand, counting down.
TTATAACTTTCTTTTTATAATAATAAGATATTTTTAAAATTGAGTACACACGCAATTCTACATTTTATTCATAGTCTGTCCAGAGTTGAAAAAATTTGATTATTTTTTTTGGTTTTTGTCTGAAAATAACGACATTTTTAGGTAGAAGAACCATTATAATTCATAGATATTTGATTTGATTTATTTGTCTAATTCTTGCATTCTAAATTTATTTAAACATTATAGGTCAACTACTTACTATAGTTGGAGTTCAGTTCAACTAACAATTCGAAAGATGATGGAAGAAATGCGGTGCGCAGATGTACAATTTTATGCGTGTTAAACCTCACTAATAAACTTTAATGATCGTGAAAACGTGCATAAAACGTTCATAAAAAATTCTCAGAAGAACATTGCCGTTCTACAAGCTATTCCTCTCTTTACTGCCATCCATCTAATAATCATTTCGCTACACTCGCTACCATCGCATATCACTTGCTTGGATATTTTTTGCTTGGTGTACGCTTATCGGCCGTATAAGGTTTTTATGTTGCAGCGTGTTCGCATTAATCAGTGACTCCCTGCACCAGGTGAGAAATTCTGGCTCATGCCCGGTGCGATACAGCACCTATCATAATCAAGTGGTAGATGAACGATTGCCTCTACACCTTAGCCTCAATGAAATTTTATTGTTGCATATCTCTCGTAATTGGCGGCAATCACTGTCTTGAATTTAAAGACGTGGTAATCTCAAATGGACTACCTGTAGATGATGCGCCTCGTTATTGATACCGCAAGAGGATTATACTTAACGCCTCAAACTGATGACTTAATCGCAAATTAGAAAATTATCAAATTTTTTATTTTATTACTTTTAATATTGCCTCCGGGCAGGGCAAAAGGCGCAGAAGAGAACGCTAAACGGCGTATATAATTGCTAATGAAATGAGGTACAAGTTTTTGCTAAAAATATACATCCATCTTTATGGCACGAAGGTTAAGATCATACTGAGGTGACTCCAAAGCAGTTTAAGTCATTCGCTGATAGTCGCGGTTAAATTTCAATTTGTAAATAAACATTTTCCTTACTTGTTGAATTTTGCAATCCGAGATAATTGGCGGACTTGAGCTGAATTTCAATTGTTTCGACTTTGAAAATGAATATACTTGCTGCGGTTTTACTAATGGCCAATAAACGAAAAAGATGGATAGGCCATAGCTTTTATTTTACCTTTAGTTGAATACTGGCCAAACGAGCTTGGACACGAAATCATAGTCAAAGCAGACCGCCATTGCAATCTCAAGCAAGTATGCATACTAATCAGTTTTAGACAGTTTTAGACATGCGAACGAGGATCCCTTAAGATTATCTCTGCAGGCAGTAGTTTCGGACATTTCTGCAGACTTGCAGAAATGAAGTAAGTGATCGACAGGGTGTCATGTAAGATTATATCACGTCGTATCCATGGCATAGATTCCAAAATCACTTGTAATAATGACCATATGGCGAGTTGCAAATATTTCATTTCGTGAATGTGATGGACTGCCTTACAGTGGTATGTAATTAGCAGGAATTGATTAATATCATTTAAATTTATTAAACAAGTAGTAAGATAAAACATGAAAAAACGTTGAATAGAGCCCACCTACTGGTTGCGAGTATTATTCGAAAAAATGAAAGTACTACAAAAAACATTCAAGTTGTTTAATTCATTTCAGTTTTGAACACACCATCAAACTTAAACCTTTGATAATATTTACCTAATTCTTTGTGTGAATTTTTTTGTTATTTGCAATATATAGTATTTAGTATTAATCAATTAATGAAAATAATATAAGCTTCTAAATGCAGACAATATCAAAAAAAAATAAATTAAAATTGTAAAGCAGAGAGAAATTTCGATTTTATATGCAATTTTTCACATCCACTTACGTTGTTTCAAAGAAAACATATGATTTTGACAAAAAATTATTTGACACCAAAACTGTAGAAGTAGGACTAAGGATACAGGGTAATACTGTAAAAAATTAAAGTCTTGTTTTCGTAATCTATGTATAACAGGTGTCAGAAAAACTGATATTGAACGACCTCGGATTGCAAGATAAGCGAAGAGCATTTTTAAGAATGGGTAATTTTAGTATAAGTAATTGATAATTAAAAAAATATATTTTCTTTTTCCTCGCACGAGAAATTTCATTTTAAAATCGAATTAATCATTCAAAATTAAGAAATGGAAAATTGGACATTATTTTAAATTCTTTTTTTACACAACTAGATTTTAAAAATATTTTTAAAAAGTACCGAAAGCAATGGTATTTGTGTGGTATAAATGGTACGTTATGCTGAGACAGCAATCATAAACAAAATTTATAATTTAGCATAAGAAAGGTTTCAGAGATATGATAAATATGGTTAAAATGATCAAAAGTGAGGGATCGTTACAGTGGTGTAGCCAGCACCCGGTAATGGTATCGCTGGTGTCAGACCATGGAAACAATTAAATTGAACATCAACTAAAATAAGAGATCCGATAAGCGTAAGGTATGATTTTAATAAAACAATGTTTAAATAAACAATTAAAAAGATGTATGAAAGAATCGATTAATACAATTTAGAAGTGACACATTGAACTTCAATTTGACATACGAAGTAGGTGAGAACTTCAAACTTTTGACTTTAGGAATTCATAGCATTGGGAATTTAGACAATTTATAAAATATGTTTTAGAAGAGAACTAAAGTAGACGACGTCCTGCAGGAAAGCATATGAAAGAATGACAGTGTAGTCACAAAATTTTCGCCATATTAAATCTTCAGTGATTTAAGTAGAGGCTTGGGTGTCATATTTTTGTCAACTATTTTTAAAGCTGCCTCTGGCACCTCGAGAAAAGCAAGAAGAAGAACGAAAGTGGCTACGCTTTTCTCCTAACATGCCATCTCCTTTGATTCTGTCCTCAAAGTAAAATATTTATATTATGATGACTCTAACGAAGACGCACTGGAGTGGTTTCAAAAAAGATTTAGAATAAAAGGAAACACGTATTCAAGTCCAATAGAGCCAGCTTGTAGAAAAAAATGTAATTGGTATGATGTGTTCACCTATTTTCATGTAATTTTATATTCAGTAATAGTAAATATTAAGATCAGTTCCAATAACAATCTCAGCGAGCTTAGAGCTAGTGTTGTGAAATATCTTTTGTGGTCGTTAAATGAATTTGAATTCTAAATGACTAGTACATTCGCCATATAAGTTAGCCATATTGGCATTCTAGTACTCTTCAGAAGGAAGTTACTTTTCCACCATTAAAAAAGGTAACTTCCTCCCTCGTTTTTTGTCCTCACTTGGATTTCGGCGCTGATGGTGAGTGGATCATTTTATTCATATGTATTAATTAAATTTTCACTTATTTTTCACAACAGTCCTTTCGCGTATAAAGTTGATGTTAACAAATGGTGTAGCAAAATAGGAGAATAAATAATAGATCAAAGCGATTCTCGTTGTTTTTTTGGTTTGTGGTTGTGCAGTAATTTGTGCAAGAAATCCAAGAATTTCTTAACACTAGCATTAAAATTGTTGTGTATCCCGGTATTTGAAACCAAGTTGAATATATCAATATTCAAAGTATTAGAATCGAATCAAAGTATCAAAATATCGGATTCGATAACATGTCCCTAGGAGTGATTATTACGCTTGATGTGTTGTCGACTATAGCCTATACCATTTCATAACTTTCATAATTTTAGCGATTACATAAAATTTTTATAAATTTCTAATTTTTTTAAATTGTGGGGTCATTCCCAAATGGAGCGGAATTTCAAAATTTTAGTTGTGGGAGACCTTTCCCTACGACTCTTTCGGTTTGTTTTAACATTAATTTTATGAAGAAATTGATATTTAATTTTTATTATCGTCTTCATTTACTGTGTAATGTAATCACTTTCACCCTCTATATCTCTCAAATCTTTCTTATGTTTAACTTCAACTTTAAACCTTAACAATACCAAGACCTTCAATCAATCGAAAATATCCGCACCTCACTCACGCACTTCAGTTTGTATTTCAACGACAAATGCGTGCTTGTCACCGTCGTTGTGTTGAATAATTTATTTTCCTTTAATTCGCTATATTCAGGAATTCTTGAGAAGTTTTTTCAATAAAAAGTTAGAAACATATTTTACTAAAGGGCTTAAGTACAGTGAGAGGTGAGGTATCAACCAGCTTCTACTGAACTCTCAGGTAAATATGATGATTATACGATTCCAAAATTAAAACTGGGCTTCAACTTCTGTCATATTTAATTAAAAGAGGTAGCATTGGACTGCTACTTTGTAATTTGAGTGAAATCGAAATTCAGTCGAGCTTGAATGAATAGCTACAGTCCTAAATGTATCCAGCAACACTGATTCCCGTTTGGTCAATGGTTCTAATGATAAACTACGACTAAAAAATTGTATTTTTCGGCATTTTATAGTTAACTTAGAAAGTAGGGTACTTAAAACTGACCAAAACAAACATAGTTTATCAAAAACTGTAAGACTTCAAACTCATTTTGATCTTTTTTTGGAAAAATTTAACCTAAATTACAATGGTCTTTCTATCATCAAAAGAGATTATCATTCTAATCATAAAGTTTTAACCCTTTCTTATATTATTAAAGGCAGTTGCATTGAATGCGAACTGCTTCGTAAGTAATCTAAAATGGTAAAATCGGCGCACATCAAAGAAGTTCGAACGGCGCATTTCAAAGGTACAGGTAATTTAATCCCACTGAGCAAAGCAAACACCTCTGAAAGCGTCCTAGTGTACTGATTTTCATTTGCCCATTTATGCGAGCACAGTTCTACCAAGATAACTTTCTACCGCCTTATAAAGTCCCACCGAATTCAAAATCCCAAAATCTGCCCAGAACTCATAAAAACTGAAAATTTTTTTAAAATTTAAAATAGGCATACGATCACACTGCTTCAACGTGCCGTGTCGCACCGGCAACAGCTGCAAAATGGAAAAATTCAGAGACAGCCGCCCACTCAGAAATATCGGTCAATCTCCACATGCCGCGAGTGATAGTAAGACACAATAACAAGGCGCGATTTACGAAAAAGGAAGCGTGCAGTACCTGCCAAGGTGGGCAGTGCTAAATACCGCACTGAGTCATGATGCTAAGAATGGAAGGTGACATTACAGGTATCCCGCTGCTAATCACTGAAAAATGTGCTTAAACCCAAAAAGTGTATCGTAAAACGTTTAAGCTTTAGCTTAAAACTTACAGGTGAGATCGCGCGATCGTTCAATTAGCAAAGCTCTAAACGAATATATCCATACCGGCCGGATACATAGGCAAATTCCAGTGATGGAGCACCTGGCACTGTCCAGTAATTTAGTTTGACATAGTGGAAGTGTCACAACAAATCAAAATTTCCACCTGGGTTGGAATATTTATATATTTTTTGTTATTTTCCGCTAGCACACCTGTAACCACACCAACTGAACTAACAACAACACAACAATTTTTGCATTTATCTCACCAAGAACGCACAAATTCCGCGTCGATTTTACACCTGATTGCATTCACTGAGAGCGCATTCATCGGTGCAGGTAAAAAAGTAATACCTGAATTAGAAGCAGAGTTCGTAATAAATTCGAATTCGAACTCGAACATTTGCAACTAAAACGGATCAAAAGAAAATATTGTAAACAGTGCAGGTGTCCGTTCAAGCCGCTCAGGTGCTATTCCCCAGGGGGTGTATAAAAGACGCTTTTCAATGCAGCGATTCGGAAAAGTGCAAAACACGCTTCAAACAATCTACAACATATATACACACACGTGCTGGAACCGTTTTTTCAAACCTATCGAGATGTTTACCGGACAAGTTTCGCGTTACGACTGATTCGATGTGGTCCATTCGTTCGTAAACAACACCGAACGACATCTTGCCGCGACCGCACCGCCAGGTATTCACCGGACTTACAAATATAAAATCTTAGATACCGGCTCAGATTCGGGCAGAGCGCGCGGATATTGCCGCGACACAGCTTCAATGTCGTGCTTAAGCTTAGCTTTTCGCGTGCTCAAAAGTAGCTGATTATACCTGCCGGAAAGCTTTGCTCACCTGAAAACACGATTTTTAAGCTTAAAGTCAGATGCAACCAACTTGAACCTAATAAACTTATGAAATATGATCCAATTTTGACACTATTGTCCACTTGATCCGCATTTTTCCTTGGAAATGCATTGTATTATATAATCGAATCGTGAGTCAACGGCTTAAAACCGAATTTTTCAGAAATTTATGTTTGTCAATCAAAAAAACGATATTCATATTCATATATGAACCTACCTGACTCACTCCTACGTACATATATATGTCTATTCATACTTTTAAGTATTAACAATTTTGAAATCTTTCTATTCATGGATTTTTTTTCGATGAAATAATAACGCTATCAAATCCAAACCATTACCTAAGTGACAAATTTTAAGGTATTTTCGAAATTCAAAAAAATAAAATCTTAAAATAATATCGCATCTCATAAATGATTGATCTCGGGTCTTGTTCGATATTTGACCGATTAATTAACTCTCATTCCAAATGCAAAAGTGAATGAAGTGAACATATTCGATGAATTAGCAAAATACGTGTCTTTTATATTTTCATTCCAGCACCTTGAATGATGCGAGCATTATTTTCATCAGGTTAGACAGGTGTCACAGGTCTTAAGTCGGAAGTCAGATTTTGCTTAATAACGCACCTTTAATGGTAAGATTGATTGATTTCCAACTCTCGACTGATTGTTTTGATTCCTGTGATATGTTTGCAGCAAGGTTGCATTGCTGATTTGCATACCGATTAAAAAAAATACGTTTAATGAATATCAATTATAATTATCACAAACAGCTCCCTTGACAATAATTGAGAGTATTTTGACTTGAATAGACTGTTGTGACTGCCATTCGTCACGCTCAGCAAAACACTATAAAAATCACAGTTTAATGTATTGCTATAAATTAAAGTGTAATAGTTTTCACTTTAACTTTAGTAGATCAATGGACTCACGATAGCGAAAATTATTTCATCGTTTATTGCTTTTACAATTTAACTTTTTAAACTAATTAAATCTTTACGGTTTACTGTTTCAGTTAAGAATAATCGTAGATAAAAATTTGTTTAAAAAATTAACAAATGTTTTAAAAGAAAAAAAACTTTACTACTATTTAAATACATATTGATAAGACATTTTTAAAACTTGTGTAATTAGTGAATAATTGGAAAGCTTTCATAGGTATTGCAATGCTTAGAGACATGCATATTTTATATATTTAAAAAAAAATTTCCTGTTCGAACAACCAATATCATAGTTCCTTCATCTAATTTTCTTAATGATTTTCACCCAAAAAAATTACTAGTAAACATGACCAGACAAGTCTAGTTAAAGCCCTTTCCCAACAGATGTCGTATTTAGTATTGTTTACGTGTACTAATAAATGGCAACACTTGTGTTCGATATTACTTATGTCAGCTGTCAAACGCACTACGTGACATTTGGTTGAAATATTAATTACAAGTGCACGATTTTATTCCAAAGAAAAGTGGAGTGGAAATTCATCGTTTGCTCGTGAGATTTACGGTGAGCATGCTACATCTAATACAACTTGTAAGGAATGGTTTCGACGATTTCAAAATAATGATTTTGATTACTGAGGCCAAAGAACATGGAAAACTACCAAAAAAAATTGAAGATGCTGAATTGGAAGCATTATTGGCAGAAGATTCTTGACAAACTCATTCAGAATTGGCTGCAGCATTAACATTTAAAACGATATCAACTGTTGCAAAACGTTTAAAAGCAATGGGAATGGTTCAAAAAGTTGATCACTAGGTTTCATATGAATTGAAAGAAAGAGACATCAAACGTCGAAAAACAATTTGTGAAATGCTACTTCAAATGCAGCAAAGCAAAGGATTTTTGCATCAAATAATCACAGGAGATGAAAAATGAATATATTATGAGAATCCTAAACCTAAAAAAGCTTGGGTGAAACCAGGTGAACTCGGCCCATCACAGCCAAAGAAAAATATTCACTGTGACAAGGTTATGCTCTGCATTTGGTGGGATCAGAGAAGTGTTGTTTATTATGAGTTGCTCGAACCCTCTCAAACTATTAATGGAGAAGTTTACCGACGACAACTAATGCGTTTGAACGGAGCCATAGAAGAAAAACGACCAGAATTGGTGAATTGGCACAGTTAATTAATTCTTCAACAGGATAATGCCAAACCGCATACCGCACAAGTCGTGAAAAGATATTTAGATGGAAAGAACTGGGAAGTGCTACTCCAGCCGCCATATTCGCCAGACATAGCTCCTTCGGATTATCACTTATTCCGAACAATGCAGTCAGATCTTACGGGAGAACGGTTCACTTCATACGAAAGTATCAAAACTTGGGTTGATAGATCAGCTCAAAAGACCAGGATTTCTTCATGCAAGGAATACGTAAATTACCTGAAAGATGGGCGAAGGTTGTAGCTGCCGATGGAACATACTTTGAATAAACTTTTCTTTAATTTTCTAAAAAAGCAAATGTGTTTTATTTTAACATAAAAGGGCGGAGTCATATTCACATACATATATAGGGTAGGTAGGTAGGGTACAAAACTAATTAGAATAAAATGGAGGAGTTTTACATAGAACTAGATCTATTATTAAAACATCTTACGAGCTAATGTTAAAACAAAAAGAATATGGTTTTAATTTGACTATATTATTTAGTCTATATATATGTATATGTTGTGTTTTAAAAAAGGCTTTTTTATTCCATTAAAACATTTTTCTCTTCTATATATAACTTTTTTTCAAAGTCCATGCAAATATTGTTAAAAAAACGCTGTCAATGACGCGACAATGAAGGTGAAAATATGTAACTAAAGGACTAACTAGCAATAAAACAAGTCAAACGAGCCGAAACTTTGTGGACTTACTGTTTGTCACTGAAGGTCCCTATGACACCTCCCACCTCCATCATCATAAAAGAACTATGGTACCATATTACTGAATTGTCATCAGAATTGCATAAGTTTGCAAAGTTTGAGATGAATACGACAATTTGAAGAAGGTGAAAAGTCAGTTGTTAGATTTGCTTACAATATTAGGTAAATCTAATAAAAGGGTGATAAAAATCGAAGAATATGTTCTAGAAAAATCGACAATTAATCCTACAATTTTAGTAACACCTTCAACCATTACTTAAATATTCTTATTATTACTTTATAAAGCGAAGAATGGTGTTTCTTATATTTTAATAAGCCATCAATGTGCATTACACAGAGATTTGTTTACTGTTTAAAATGTTCTCTAGTTTATCTTATCTTATAAACAAATTATATTTGCCTAATCTGGTTGTAAAATATATACCGAAATCATCTTGACTTGTGCAATATATTAAGTAGAAGATCACTTGCTTTAGCTATATGGGTATCTAAAAATGAGTATATCTAAATAACCCATCTTTTAACCGCCAGGTCTAATCAACATTCCGCGGCTGACCAAAGTAGGTGTAAAGCCTAAAAATAAATCATCGTCGTCACGACGCAGATCGTACAACTCAATCTGTTCGCATAGATGGACGCGTCGGACGACCCAACCTCTTGCGAAAACCGCTCGCGGGTAAAGGTGGAGAGAGCCCAGCAGACCAGCATCGTGGCTCGCCCATTTTCACCTCCTTGGAGTGGAAAAAGATTTATTTCTTGGCCTGGATGCAAGACAACATCCATCTGACTACCCACTGTCGCGAGCTGACGATAGTTGCGGTAGTCCGAAAACGCACTCAAATGTACCTTTAACTATATTTTGCGCTTAAAGAAGGTGGACGGCACCTAATAAGCCAACAAAGGTGAAATCTCGAGACTACCAAACTTTTTGTCTCAGTCTGCCCGGTCTTTCCTAATCCGTCAAAGTGCCACAAGTGACATCAGCCAGCGTCCGATTGGCGGCCAATCAGCGGGAATGATCCCAACACGCGACTTAAGTCGGCTTCGTGTCAACGATCACCTGGACAGGGAAACGGATGAAACAAAGAAATCCGGGGGTGAGTTCGGCATTCTTTTTTTTTTCTTTTTATATATCAAGTCATATTTTAAGGCATTCGCACGCAAAAGTCCCAAGGACACCGCTCCAGCTACTTTACATCAGCATCAAGTGGCTCTCGATCATAAGAAACAGCTGCCGCTGATCATGCTCGCGGCGATGCTGGAGCGCTGCAAGGTCTGTCCGGAACGGAGCATGGCTCGTGGGATGGACGTGTTTTTCTTGACTCTTTCTATTTGGCCAAGGCACCCGAAGTATGCTCGAGTTGGTCTCGAGAGCCTCCTGACGGGGAGTGGGCGACCCGCTACGAAATAATTTGTCACTCACTGTGTGTCCGACAAGTGAACGAATTTTTATTGCCACAAGATGAGGATCAGGCCACTTAGCTGCAATTGATTGATTGTCCTCCCGACGGATTCTTGGGATTATCTCCGGATAGGACCTGGGGTCAATGGAGATTGCGACTAGACCTTCTCAGCAACAGCTAAAATAGGTGCACTATCGGAGGCACCTTTTTAACAATTGCAGGAGTGCCTCTAGTGCGAGTCTGGTCACTTGGGTTATTTATATTCATTTTAATTTTTGATAATAACCGAAAAAAATCTATTGCATATTTGAAATTTTAACGACAGTCGCTTAACTGAATGTTGGTAATGCCTGTGTCCATGGTTCAATAATACAAAGGTAAGGTAAATCTTCTTGTATCGTTAAGGGTGTGAAATTTTGAAAAAATAAGTTTTTATAGTCTATACCTTTGAAAATAACATACTTAAATTTCCAGTTCATATGTCAAATAATTTTTGAGTCACAGCCATCTGAAGAGCAGCCACTCATCGTATCGGGGTATTGAGAAATGTATGAATTAAACTTTAAACGCGTTTTTCTCGAAACTACTTTTTTTCAAATTGACTGCACCTGTAACTCGAAGACATATCATCCGATCTGATTTGATTCTTATTACAGCTTCTTTTATACAGGGTGATCCAAAAGTATGGAAACGGCTAAATAACTTTTTATGAATGCATTTTGGAGACAAAAGTTGTAGACAAAAGTTTTAGGAATTCTCCCTAGCTATTCAATGGTGGTCTTAGATTTGACCTTGGCCATGGCCTTCAAGGTCATTTCAAGGTCAAGTTGACTTTTTTAAATGGGGATGGATATTTTTGACCATGGAAATGGAAAGAGCGGAACATTTTACGTCCGACTACGACCTTAACCATTACCTCGAAGGTCATATCAAGGTCAAGATGGTTCTTTAAAAGGGAACCTGCATTGTTGCTGCGAATTTGGAAAGAGTAGGAGTTTTGCGTCCAAATGTGGCGTTGACCACAACCTTGATGACAAGGTCAAATCTAAGGTCACCATTGAATAGCCAGGGAAAATTCCTAAAACTTTTGCTTAAAACTTTTTTCTCCAAAATGCATTCCGCGAAAGTTATTTAGCCGTTTCCATACTTTTGGATCACTCTGTATATGCTTCTCCATGCCATGAACCTCCAGGTTTCCAATCGAATAAATAAATGTAATTTTGGCGGAAAAAATTCATCAAATTTTGGGGCGAAATGTGAATTTTCTTTTAAAACTCCACAATTTTTTAAATTTCAAGTTTCTTTTATCGAGGTTCATGGCACGGGCAATACCTTCTAGTTTAATAAACTTTTTGGTTTTTTCGATTTCACGCACTGTGAAAGTCGCTATCACTGCAGCAGTAGGGGGCCTTTTTTTTTTTGTGCCTTGGGAAAGTGCGAATAACTCGTTGAATTTTAAATTGTTTAGTCCAAAAAGTTTATCATGTATTTACTAATATATATATGCACAAATATATCCTTAAAATATCAAAACATTCCATGCAGTAGTTGTCTTTAAAAAAATTCCCAAAAATCACCTTTTTTCAGGTGGTCAAACTAGTGGTGCCCCTTAATGATTATTGTCAGTGACGTCACTATTTGAAGTGAGTTCTGTTGAAAAAGAATAATTTTTGTAATTGGAATGGATAAATTGAATTATTCTTGTAATTTAAGTTTATTTCTACGTACAGCATTAAAGGATATAAAAATCATTCTTTGCAAAAAGGCTGTGGAGAAAACGTAGAATTTCACAGTTTTCCGAAAGATGTGCATATCTCTTGCGATGCAACAAGGAAAACATAAAAGTACTATACAGCATGCAAAAATATGTTCACTCAATTTTAATGCGAACGCATACAGACTGAGAGATAGAATCTAGAATGTTCCTTAAAAAAAAGGAAAATTAATTCCAGGTGATTATCAGGCAACTAATCTACCAGTAATAAGTGATTACGATCCGTTGCAACATTTAGGTTAAGTTTAGGATAGGTTTTAGTTATTCACAAAACAAAAGTCACACAAGATTTTTCATGTTGCTGTTTTTTTAGATTAATTGTACTACACACTAGCTACATAGGTCTCCCCAAACAAATGTTATATCAAAGATGAAAAGGCAAAACCAATTACCCAAATACTTACTTAAGTCTACATTGTTAAATAGAATAAGAAATCCATAAAGCAATAAAAAAAATTCAATTTAAAATTGAAAATTCAAATACTCTGCCAAACATGAATTTATTATATCGAAAGAAGAAAAATGGAATTTCCGCTATAAAATTGATAAGATTCCCATACAAAATCTACCCAATATGAATACAGTATTATTTTGATATGAAATTATTATTACTAGCGCATTATTTTTATAAGAAAACGTATTGAAAGTAAAGGACTCTTTATTAGAAGCCATATCGAAGTCATACGATTTACATAAGAGCTTCTTTAAAATTGATAAGCAAACATATTAAAAATACACTATTATTTTTTCCTAATTAACTTTTGTTCAACTTTTTTTACGATAGGAACTTTTTGCTTCGCAGTGAAAAGTAATATTATAACACATAAAGTAATAAAAGAAAACCGTTTTCACTTCTTGATTATATTTATTTCGAGAAAATTTAAAAGTCTCCATTACAAAAAAAAAACAACTGGTCATTCCCATTGATTTTATCTTCCTGGTATGACGAAAAATTAAATAATCACGTTTCACGTATGAATACAGCTTAGGATGATACGAAAACTTACGCTTAAACATATGAAATTGATACTTTTTCGTATCAAATTAATAAGTGTGGCAATAAATAATATTATATCTTATCAAATTAATAATATTTCGTAAAAGTACTATATTTTACGTATTGACTTCCAAAACTGATACGCTTGGCATATATCTTTCATATTGGAAAAGTATTAAGACCATATTTTCTATTGATAAGAGCGAATTTCTTTTAGTTATGAAACTGATATTTTTATTATTAATTTTATATGTTTTTTATGAAAATCATAAGAAAATTATGGAGTTGATTCCAATACAATTTCCGTATAAAATTGGAGAGAATTGTTATAATATATAATACTAGCTGGGTTACCCGGTTTCACCGGAGTTGGTAAATATTTACTAATTAAACACTTCTCAAATGTTCTAGTTTTTTATATCCTAGAAATTGTTTCAACCGATTTTGAATTTCGAAATCTTAATAATATTCAAAATAAGTGACCTTAAAGTAATCATTGTACTAATTTTCATTAAAATTTGTTGAAATCGAGAAATTATGGTCTCCATATTGGATCCGCCATCTTGAATTTGAAAATTTTGCTAATATTCGAAATTAGTGAATTAGTGGCCTCAGAATAACCACTGTACTAATTTTCATTAAAATCCGTTGAAATCGAGACATTTAGTCTCCATATTGGATCCGCCATCTTGGATTTACAAATTTTGCTAATATTCGAAATTAGTAGCCTCAGAATACTCATTGTACTAATTTTCATTAAAATTCGTTGAAATCGAGACATTTGGTCTCCATATTGGATTCGCCATCTTGGATTTACAAATTTTGTTAATATTCGAAATTAGTTGCCTCAGAATAATCATTGTATTAATATTCATTAAAATCCGTTCAAATCGAGACATTTGGTCTCCATATTGGATCCGCCATCTTGGATTTGTAAATTTTGATAACATTCAAATTCAGTGACCTCAAAACAATCATTGTACTAATTTTCATTAAAATCCGTTCAAATCGAGAAACATAGGTCGCCATATTGGATCCGACATCTTGAATTTCTAAATTTGGACAGCGAATTTGAAATCAGAATTGCGCAAAACCCCTATGTACCAATTTTCATGAAAATCACTTCAAATTTAGAATTTTCAGCCGCCATCTTTGATCCGCCATTTTGAAACCCTATGTATTATCCAAAAAAAAATTAGCCTATATGTTAAGTTGGAATATGTACTACTATGTTCGGACAAAAAATGAAAAATATCGATGCAAGCGTTTAGGCGTGATTGAGCAACAAACAAACAAACGAACTTTCATTTTTATATATATAGGGATAGGGATATGTAGACGTAGATTGACGAAGACACACTTAGGCCATTATATGATTAGTCCATTGTGCTTCTCTCTTTGTCACCAGGGTTTCTGGTGGGAATTGAACCCGCAGCCTCCAGTACCCTGCAGGCTCGCAGTCAACGCGTCACGTTGCCAACCGAGCTATTGGGGACCCCGATGTAAAATTAATTAGAAACAAATATTGATTTCATATGGTATATTTTCTTCGGTATACTCTACCTGTTAGTGAAGATCTGCAAGAATTCTAGAAAGAAATGCGAAGAAAGAAGTAACAATTTTATTGGTTGATTTCCAGTAAGTAGTTACCATTATGATTGCGTATATTATAAATACATATGGCTTATTATCTTCTTTGCTAACTCAGGGTTGATGTACAACTTCCAAGCTCTTAATAGAAAAATGATAACAACAATTTATATGATCCGATTATTATTGATGCAAAAACTTAAACTATGTAGGTAAAATGTGTGTTCACCACATAATTATGTATTTATTATTTCCTTACTAAATACGTGATTCCAATATACATATCAACAGTGGTTTTTTACTCGAAGTGCCACAATTTACAAAGTGCAAATACAACTTGAACATGAGAACAAAAGGTTTACTAAAGAACTTTGCCAACAGGTAGGACCTGAGAACCGAATTCCCCAAATTAACAAAATTACAAACATTGTAGGAGAACTTTTTCAGCATAATGCATTAAATATATAATCCTTATCCACAATTTTCACTAATTCCAAATTTAAACACCACTATCTCCGTCATTTATCAACGGATCATCGTATATAACATATTATTCGAAAGTGAAAAATGCCTACTTTCTAACGTACCCTCTTTATTATTCTGCAATATCCATGAAAAACGTAATAATAATTTACGTCAGTGCAGCTCCATTTGAGAATATAAAATTCTCAACAGCGTTTTTGAGGGTGAATGGTTTATATAAGAGAGGGTTATTCTCAAATATGTTCATCAGGACACTTCCCAGAATCCTACCGATTGATGTTGGAACACTTAGCTACGAATTGCCCTGTATTAAATTGCTGAGACACAGTGGCGGACTAAGCCCGTGAGAGGCCCGGGGCGGCAAAGCTGAATGAGGCCCCCCAGCTTTAGAAAAAATTTAGTTTTACAAGCTTTTCATTCAGTTCACATTTGTATGTATAAATAAGTGTTTTTGTTTATTTCGTTAAAATCTGGCAAGTAAAATTTAAATTCGAATTAAATAATTTAGGCTAAATAAACATACATACCTACAATATGGAATGGATATGGGTGAGGAAAATAAAATACGAATCGATCGAAAAAAAAAAAAATTAGATAAAATAAATCAAAGATAGTTTTTTTTTATTTTTTGTAGCGTGTTATATGTGTTTTCGTGCCTTCAATTTACTGAACTCCTCAATAACTTCTGTGAAATCGATTTCTTTGGAAATTTTTCTTTCTATTGAAAGCACGGCTAGATTAACCAGTCGCTCTTGATCCATTGTAGATCGAAGATAATTTTTAATTAGTTTAAGTTTCGAAAACTCCTCTCGCATGATGCAACCGAGATGCAAATGGTCAAGAAGTATTGAAGTATAAGCTATATACAGGGTAACGATTCACTGAAGTCCCATTTTATTATAAATTGAAGGATTTCTTGGGCTCTCCACTTGACAGCAACGTCCATACTCGTATCGGTGGCTTTTACATGCCTGCGGTACCTTTTTATTTCTTGGGAAACTTGCTCCTTGTCAAATTCATCATAAATTTGTATCAGATTGTCAACTGCTACAGCTAGAGCGTCATCTGAAGCTTCTAGCATAAACTTTGTTTCAATAATTTGGAAAATATTATTGATTTGTTTCATGGCCCCGTATCGTGTCGACAATTGTTGTATAAATCGGTCTATGCATTCATATAATATGCATCAATATCAACGTAATGAAATTTAATATATTTTAAATGAGGCCAATGTTTATTTTTCGACGTAAATAGAATGTAGTGAATGTAAATGTAGGCATACAAGAGTGAATTATTTGCACTTCACTCATTCAGGGATTCCTGGGGAAGTACCCGCTACAAAGACGGGAATTCCCCCAGCATATTGGACGCGTTCAGCAAAGTTAAAAGAATATTAGTACCGCGTAAAAAGTCTAGATGGCTGTAGTGTTTTGATCTTGATGAAATTATGTAGGTACTAAGCACATTTTTAAAGTCTTGTTTAGGATTTGATCAGGGGAACGCGAAGGCATTTGGGGGCCCCCAAGACCGAAGGCCCGGGGCGGGCCGCCCCTTCCGCCCCCTGTTAGTCCGCCACTGCTGAGACAGTGAACATAAAAACGTTAAAACACAAAAAATATCAATTTCGTTTAATATTTGGAAATCAAACATAAAATTTCTAAGTGCTCTTTTTTTCCAATTTAATATGCTTAAAAGTTAATAAAGCATAAACTTAACATATTAAAGGTTGACTGCCTGTGGAAAAGTATAATCTTTAATTAAAAAAAAAAAAAAAAAAAAACATGAAGATCGATTCATTAATTTTTGAAATGTTTGTCCCACCAACTCAAAAAACAATGTTTCTAGAAAATAACGTTTAAAGTTTTACATTTCCTTTTAAACACATATTCTTAAGATATTGAAAAAATGATAAAAGAAAAAAAAATCGATTTTTTCAAAATTCCAGATCAAAACCTCCCTTTGGGAGGTCAGGAGCCCAAAAAAAAGTTGATTTTTCAAGAATTTTTCTTGAGATGTCCTTTTAAGTTATTAATTTAAAAATGTGTACACATATTATGGTAACCCTTGAGTGTATTCTAATGTTTTTTATTTGTAAAAATAATTATTTTCAAAGCTGCTACAGCTGATCTCCGGGAGCAACTCTAAAAAAAAGCGTCTTGCGGTGAACACGATATCTCTGGACTAGGTCATCCAAAATGAAAAAACCAAAAATATTTCGTTAATATATTGTTTTATCTTATAATTAATCGAAGGAATAAGCAAAATAAGAATTTTTGACAAAATGGCGGCTTCTTAACCCTTTCAGACACAAAAATCAGGCGTTTGAGATAAAAATCTGAATTTTTGCTTATACACAAATATGACACTACTAAACACGAATATGCAAAAAAAATTAAGGTAGGATGCCTCACCTGGCCACCAGGTGATGTCCAATATATGGGACATCATTACCCTGTGTACTATGATTTTAGTTGAACACCTATATATATTTTTTGTAAAACAAAGACAATTTTTTTTTTTTAGCGTGTTTGCAATGCTTTATTGATTGTATTAAAATATTTACATTAAAAAGCAGTTTATTGTACATGATATGCAGCAAAGCAGTTACTCTCGCGCTTTAAACACAAATAAACGTTACATTTATAATTTCACAAAAAAGGCACTGAACCATGTGAAGTGGTCAGAGTTCGGTACAAAACT
Organism: Dysmachus trigonus; assembly: GCA_949715965.1. Lineage (NCBI taxonomy): Eukaryota > Metazoa > Arthropoda > Insecta > Diptera > Asilidae > Dysmachus > Dysmachus trigonus. Next base: position 55,961,211 of record OX454323.1, on the reverse strand, counting down.
TATTTTTGTAAAATTTAAAAGCTACTTTATTAGCAAAATTGCCATCCATTGCAGATTTAAAATTGGTGTCTACGTTAAATAGCTTTAAAATCAGTGACAGCTTTTGTCCAATATATTGGACATTGTGTCTGAAAGGGTTAAAGAAACAATCGATTTTTAACAACAATTTTTGCTCTAAATTGTTTATAAAATGGAAAATATTTATCGGTGAGCAAAAAGCCTCGATTAATTTCTAAAAAATATGCTTAAGAAGCTTGTGTTAAAATTTGAAACTGATCGGTTGAGCCATTTCCGAAAAATCTTGCTCACCGACTTTAAGAACACAGTTTTGAGAAGAACGCGTTTAAAGTTTAAAACGCACTTTACATATAGTACAAAAACTCGGGCACGTCATTACAAATATGTGTGTAACTTCGAGAATATTCACCAGATTGACATGAAATTTGATGTGGATGACTTAAATATATGTACATTACGAAAATAAAAAAAAAAAGTCGGTTTTCTGAAAATCCTGACTGTATATAACCCCTTAAGTTTTCCATCTAGCATTAGCAGAAAGCAAGATACAACTCATTGCATAACCCCTTAACCTAAAAAAAATCGATATATTAAATTTCGCAAGCTAATAGTGCATAGCGAATGGACCGCAGGGTCATCGGGAATCGCGATTCGACCGCCTTTTTCACAATGGCAGGAGTGCCGCTAGTGCCCGGATCTGGGCAATCGACATCGCGAAAAGTGCCTACCGCAACTCGCAAGGTGTGTTGTTATGTTGCCTCCATAAGAGGTATAGAGGAAGTTTCTGATTTTGGAGATTTTGCGTGCCAGTCCGACGGCGTTCCAAAAACGATGCAGATCATTTATCACACCTCACACAATGGTCGAGTGTGATTAATCAAAATCCGATCACGCCGGTGACTCGCTGACACCTCAATTAATTCATCCAGATCTATTTGTACCTTGAAGAAGGCGAGAAAACAATTTGCGCGAACAGTGCAGCACAAAGTACTCGAAACGGCGCGATCGCTTCCGTTTAAGGTAAAAGGAATTCCGACTGTGAGCTCAGCGCAGGAGGCGAAGCAAAGTGCTTTCCCCAGGTGAGCCCCATACCCGCCCAATGCATCAATAATTCTCCTGCTAAGGCAGAAGAGAGATTTCGAATTGTGTCAGGCTGCATCACAAGAAAGAAGTCAGCCGAATCGAAAGGCCGAACTCGCACCGAGAGTCGCGAGCTCTTTATATGGGAGCGCGCCTTAAAAGGGAGCCGCGAACGCGAATGCACACGTGAAATGAGCACACTGGAACAGGTAGGTATACAGGTAATCAGCGGGCGACTAATATGGCCGGTGGGTTTCATTCAGTCTTCTTGACAAATGGGCTTAATAAGATAAACAGCTCGAAAAAAGTGAAAAGAAAATCTGTAAGTAAACAAACAGATTGTCTGGTCGCCACCGCGTTTTTATACTCGTCAAGATAGTTTCGGAAAATGTTGCAACTTTTCTTTTCCCCGAGTAAACACATATCTAAAATTTTTAAGAAGGTCGCAACAAGACCCCACCATCTGCTCAACCAATTTATAAATACAGGGTGGACTGAAACTTTCTTTCCAGTTTAAATGTTAAATTTTTTAAAAGAGTTTCTATGTAACGAAATTAAATTTCTTTTCAGTTCTTCAATTTATCGTGTTGAGATTTAATCTAAGTAATATTAGGTATGTAGTCCTCCTTTTTCTAGACAATTCTTAATTCGATTCTTAATAGTATTACAAATACGGAAGATAATATCAGGAGTAATCGAATTCTAAATTTTGAAGTCGAACGTACAAGTATTCAATTGGATTAAGGTGTTTAATCTTATACACTCCCTTTCCATTATTGAATCCAGAATCGAACAGTCGGCTTGCAAGCCTTCAGTGTCATAAAAATTTGAGCCACAGATTCAACACAAGCACATCATACCTTAAAGCTATTTCAAGTAGTGATGAGCAAAACAAGACTAAGGCTGGCCCATTAGAACCGGTACAATGTGTCAAGAACTGTAGAACTAAACACTTTCAAATTTGGAGTATCAGTTCAGTTAATAAAAGTTCACTAAACCGCGTGTTACAGATAGATAATTTTCTTGAAACCAGTGACTAAAGTAGAAAGAAATATTTTTCAATCAGCAAGTCTTGGTGAAGTCTCGCAAACATGGTTTTGATCTTGCAAATCGAGTCTTGGTAATGCTACCGCAGGTATATGTAATACTGGTCTTGGGCTTAGAATTTCTGCAAGACCAAGATCAAGACCGATTTTGCTCATCACTAAATTCAAGACCAAAACCAAGTGTGCAAGACCAAGATTTGGTATTAATATTCGTATCGATTATCATAGTCTTGCTCTTGGTCTTGGTCTTGTTATGCTCATCACTAATTTTAAGCCAAATAATCAAAAAAACTGTAAATAAAATGAGAGAAAACGGGATTAAATATGAATTCCGAAATGTCTCTTAATATACGGTAACAAATGGTAAACAAACCGCATTAAAAAAAACTTTCATTTTTTAGGCTAAAGATGGGGAAATAACAAAATTATCAGTTGCATTTTTTTTCGACAACTAATAAAATCAAAACCTATTTGAATATTAAAATTCACCTTTTCAAAAAAAAAAGCCACCGTCATGACCCAACGTTAAAACGATCACTTTTAAAAAGTTCACTTCTTTAAGAGATTTGTGCGATTACTCAATCAATGCAAATGTGATTACTTTTCACTTGAAACAAGCAAGATTTTGGACTTCCAGCAATTTACTACTAACATATCTGAAGAGGGTGTTATATTATTCTATCCTAAGAGAGTAGTCTATAATTAAAAAACAAAAACCTTGTATGTAGTTTTTAGATTTTACTTAATATATACATTCTTCAAATTATGTTTTTTTTTTTTTTAACAATTTGAATGATTTTCAATGTGATCTTAAACTTTCGATTCGCTTTTCATAATTTCAAAATATGTATACATTTTTTTACTGCATTATAAAGAGATGAGGTTAAGTTTGTTTCTCAAAATCTCAATATTTTAAAAAGTCACAATCGATAATTAAGTATATTAAGAACCTACAAAGTACCAACCCAAAATCTTTGTAAGGATGCATACCAAGGTTATTACGCTAACCATGAATTGTCTGTTACTAGAAATAAAACAATTTTTTGAATTTATTAAGTCCAAATCCAAAAATTGGTTTCTTTTAGTTATTGAAAACCAAGTAATAAGTAATTAGAGTTAAAATATATTTACTATAAAATACTTGTAATAAAACGTTCACCAGCTCTCACAAGGAGAAGGCACCTGCTCGTCATCACCGATTTCGCTCAAATTTATAGCACATGTAGGGTTTGGCAAATGAAAGTACCTGAAGTGGGAACTCCAGATGGCCAAGCGTTTACAAAATAATAGTATACAAAAAATTTTACGCGACTCTAAATCTCATTCATTGTAACCCTTTCCCAAAGAGGCGACTGGTGTAGTGGTGAACACTTGGGCTTGTGATTCAGTGGTCACGGGTTCGAATTTCTGCGTGCACAGGCTTTTTTTTCGGATCTCTCCCAATTTTTATAAGTTTCGTTCCGCAATTAAACGAAGTGATAATTTTTTTCTTTTTTTATTTATTTATACGCAACATCCATACATAAGGAAAAAATTGGGATTGCGGACTTCTCAGCAAAGGATTGTAATTAAAGCGATATAGATTTTTTTCTAAAGGTTTTTCTTCTTATTAATATCAAAAGAAGAAAACATATAGTTTGGGATATCCTCCGAGATTTTGATGAAACTTTGTACAAACAATTTTTGTCGGTCGCTTGAGCTTCCTTAGATTCTTAATTTTAAAGTTTTAAATTATTTCACTGCAAATTGTGTAAATATCTTAAATTTAAGGTACCACCTTTGAATTGTTTAAAAAGGCATACAAGAATCCTTGAAATTGATTTATCGACCGTGATAAACATGCATTAGTAGATCAGGAATTTTGCGAAATTATTTATGAAAGACAGATGAAAACATCTCCTCATACTTTAGCCTTTAAATTTGTTACAATGCAAAAGACGTGTTTTAGATATCTCACTTCGTAAAATCTTAGCTGAAATGAGGTCGAAACTTAGTGAAGTAAGTAATTATAATTTTAAGCCCATTTGCACGGGTTTTTGTGCCGTTGTTAATAGAAAAAATAACCCTCTGTTACTCAATACTATTTTTAACTACTTTAAAGTAGATAATGCAATTTTTATCGGTCATAGATCCAAATGGCTTTTCCAGCTTTTATTTTATGGATCACGTGGTTGCTGTTCAGCGTCGTTTGACACTGATCTTACCACCGATGCGAAATAATCTGCTCCGTTTCGGGCGAGTATTACTAAACCTCTTGACCCCCATTTTTACCTAAGGAACAAATTTAAATGCTGGTCTCGCTCATTGGATACAATACTCTGCCCACATGTGGGGGAGCGGATGAAATCACAGTTAAATGCAGCGCAATTCACAAGAATCGATTCAATTGCAAATTGCTTTGCCGCCAAAAGCGAAGACGGTAAGTTCACGAAGTGCATACTCCACTGTCTTCGTCTTCGTCTTCTTGGGCTGCCACTGGACGCCCGCCACCGCCGTCTTTTCACAGTTCATTACTATTCACCTTGGCGCGAAAGTATTTCAATGGACCAGTCGGCCGGCGGCGACGGAGTCCCTAGATGGGCCTTGGATAGCAAAAGATGGTTTTTGCATCTTTAGTTTTCCACTCCTCGCCGCAAAGTGTATTATGGAGGCTGCGGCGAAGACGGCGACGGGCATCTTCTTAAGAGTCTCATCATTTTTGTTTGACTTAGTGATGCGTTCGAGTGGAACTGACTGACATCAGTAGGTCGAACGCTGAGTTCAGAAGCGGGATAACTTTTCCAATTTTCACATTTTCCCTTCGGTCGTTTGTGGAACCTTCAATGATTTTAACGAGCTTTGATTTTATGCAGCGGCCAGCCACTTTGAGTGTAGCTTCGGAAGGAGCGCCCATTGTCTGGGGCGGCCCTCATGCACCGCAATTTCCTTAAGACGTGCATCTACCTGCCGTAGAGTGTGTGTGCTTCTATTAAGGCGTCTGTCTTTCGATGGGCGCCTCTTCTACGTTGCGTTGTCGGCGTCGTCGTTGCCCAACGATTTGTTGCAAAGTCTCAAAGGAACGCCACTCACTCCTCCGTTCGGCTTTGGAGTAGAGCAACGGACGCCGGCCGCCACCACAGCCGCCAGCAACCAATTCAATTCAATCAAGCAGCTGGCGGAGGAGCCCCGCGGCTCGAAGGACCGCTCTGTTGACACAGTGCTTGATCCGGACGATGCATAATCAATGAGAGCAGCTAAGCCGGCCGCTGCACACCCGAGCCGTAATCACTTTACCTGGAAAACTGAATTAGGGCTACACAAACAAGACCCTGATGAGGCTGGAACGAATCTGGCCACGGGCTGGGGAGCTCTGGTATCTGTTTAAATAAATATTGGATTACGGCGGGGTCTTAGACAAGCGGATATATCATATGCACTTCTCTAACTGTATGGGCACGTTGAAATAATTCAGGGTCTTATGGGCGGAATTTTATATTCCTGCACATATTATGGGTTGGTGCTGACTGGTGCTCTAAATTGCTATGAATGTGAAGTCATCGAGTTTAACTTGTCCCAATAGAGGAATATAATAGAAAATTGGAAGAAATATGGTATTAAAATTGGATCAAATTAGGCGAAACCTAAGTATTACCCGAATTTTCGTTCTTTATAAATAAATAGTCCGAAAAATTCCTTTCTGATTATGTTGTTCTTCTTTGAAGCGAGTAGATAGACCAAGAAATTGTAAGTTTCAGAAACTTTTTGAACAATGAAAAAAGCAATTTAACTCATTATTCGCAAAACTAGAATTTTGTACACGCAAGTTCAATTGTACGATTCGAATAGAAAATTGGAACGATTTTCTTCCAAAATCATATACAGGTGGTTTTCGGGGATGCTCTTTCAGAATCTGGCATTTGTTTTGCACAAAAGTTTCAAAAACCCTATTGTTTTTTAGGGTTTTTAAAAAAAGTGTTGATTTTTTTGGATCATATAAACACCAGAAATCGGGATCCGAATATATAAGCTTTCGCAAACCCTGGTTTTGAAAGTTCTTTTTTGCTTTGGTTTTTGCAAAATGGCCATTTTGTACAGCAATATAATAACAAATTTGGAAAAGAATCAACATTAAAAAAAAATTTTATAGAAGAGAAAAATACTTGAAATTAGCCAAAAAACACTTGTGAATTTTTTCGACTATTTTTGATTTTTTAAATTTGGCCAATTTTTGAAAAATCCAAAATTCTTGGCTAATTACAAGCACTTTTTGTCCTATAAAATTTATTCATAAAATTGATCAATTTTGAATAAAAATATTATTTATTATTATTATTTATTAGTTTATTAAGATAATATAAAGTTTACAACAAGAATTCATAAGATAAATACAGAGATTAGAATCGAAGTTCTTTACAGTCTGGGATTTAATTGTGTAGTTGAGTGAGATGTAGTAATATATTTTTTTATTGATATTTTTACTCAAAAAGGATCAATGGATTAAGCTTAAAGACACCTGTGTAATAAATCTGGCCAACCTTCGACCCTATTAGGTCAAAAAGTATAATCTCACTCAAGCAGGCTGATATTAGTAATGATGTAGCAGTCATTACTGGTTATTTTCTTATCGGCGATCGCATTAGACACCTTGACGTAATTAACTATAACTTTTGCGAGAGTTGCCACAATGACGAAAAGAATGGAAACTTCATTCTCTCTTCTATGTCACTACCAAGCTCTGGCCTTTCGTAGTTGTTGTTTTTCTTTGATGACCTTGTGGATCTAGGTTCTGTTAACATTAGGGACTCTAAAGAGGTTCTCCAGTTAGTCGTGGGGTACTTAGGTATTTAGAAAAGAATGACTACAACTACTTATTTTCCTCAGTAAAAACTGAAATAGTGGCAACAATTATTATTTTAGTAAAATTTACTGGAAAATGAAAAAATATAAATCGTTGAAATATTTCAGAATAGTTGGCTTTACTATGGACAAACGTATCGGGTTGGCTAATAAATAATGAGCGACATACATGACTTTATGTTTGTATTTATTTATTTAATAATTTACTATTAATCGTTAACAATATAATCACCGTCGTTATCTACTACCATCCGCCAACGATTCGGCAAAGAATGGATGGCATCCCTGTAAAACTTTGCCGGTTTTGCTTCGAAGAATTCATCTATGTATTGTTGCAACTGATGTTCATCATCGAAGCTTTTTCCTTGTAAATGATTACTGAGAGACCGGAATAAACTGAAATCCGTTGGGGCTAAGTCCGGCGAATATGGAGGGTGTGGCACTATTTCCCAGTTGAGCTCCAGTAGCTTTAGTCGGGTACACTTAGCGATGTGCGGCCGGGCATTGTCGTGAAGGAAAAATATTTTGTCATGTTGTGGACGTTTACGACGGAGTTCAAGCTTTAGATTTTCAAGTTGATTACAGTATACTATTGCCGTCATCCTGGTATTAGTAGGAAGAATTTCCCAATATATTACTCCATGTATGTCCCACCAGACCGAGAACATCACTTTCCGAGTATGAGGATCTTTTTTTGGCGTAGGTTTACCTGGTTCGTTGCGGCCGAGCCACTGGCGCTTGCGTGTGTGGTTGATATAGATAACCCACTTTTCGTCTCCAGTAACGAGATGGTCTAGCCAGCTAAATGTGCGACGGAACGATAAAAGGTATGCACAGATATCTGCACGATAAGTCAGTTGATCTTTGTTCAACTGGTGGGGTACCCAAACACCATATTTGTACGTCTTCCCCAAACCGGGCAGATACTTTTCCACCGTGCCATGAGAGCATCCGAGCTTAAGAGCCAAATTGCGCGTAGTGCTTCGAGGATCTTCTTCAATTAATGCCTTCAGTTTATTTATATCTATTTCTACCGGACGCCCAGACCTTGGTTGATCGATCAAGGAATAGTTACCCTTGCGGAATTTTTGGAACCACCGCTTTGCTGTAGCCTCGGAGACTGCATCATCAGCTATCCTCTGGCATATATTACGTGCAGCTTCTGCAGCCGAATGCCCAGATTGGTACTCGTATAATAAACAGTGCCGAATATGCGTTTTAATATCACTCATTTTTTTCGTGGTGCTTTACGCAATGACAAATGACAACCGAAACATTACTGATGGTATGCTCACGACTCGCTCTTTATATACCCCCTGCAACAGAACGTTCTCGACCTTACCCGAAATTTCCAGAAAATAAAAACTGAAACGCTCATTACTTATTAGCCAACCCGATAATATAAAAAATAGCATATATTACTAACGTTCTTAGTGATACCTCTAACCATTTAATTGTAGTTGCAAGAACTCCTAATCATCAGTAAAAGTAACAAATAACACTTTGTGACAGTGAATTCATACCAAAACAAGTAATATGTCATTTCAATCGGATTTTTTCTGTAGACTTCGAATTCGCAAACAAAAATGTCCTATCGCTTCACGTTTGTGAAAAAAAATTAGGTTTGAAAAGTTCAAAATACCGTATCGTGGTCATTGTGTCAAATTAATTAAAAAATAACGAATTATTGTAGGACCTTGTATAGTTGCACAAATAAAAGTATGAACCTTTATTTATTATATTAAAATTCGATAGTCTTTAATACTTTCCGAAATATACCGGGGAATTCACTTTTTTGCATAAGCTGACTACTTCATTCAATAGATAGTGTGAATGGAGATTACTGTTTGCGTATGCTCATGAAATCAAAAAATGAAAAATTGTGAAAAAATTCACACGTATTCTCAGGCTAATTGTAAGCACTTTTTGTACTATAAAATTTATTCGATATTTTTACTCAAAAAGCATTAATTTTACGAATAAATTTTATATCACAAAAAGTGCTTATAATTAGCCAAATAATACGTGTGAATATTTTCAGAATTTTTCGGGACAAATTTGGATTTTTCAAAAACTGGACAAATCCAAAAACCCAAAAATAGTACGCAAAATTCTGAAAAAATTCACACATGTTCCTTGGCTTATTTTAAGTATTTTCAGTTCTATAAAGTTTTTTGTAAGATTGATTGTTTTCGTGTAAAAAAATCCAAATTTTTTTATTACATTGCTGTACAAAATGACCATTTTGAAAAAACCAAAACAAAAAAAAAACTTCCAAAACAATGATTTGAGAAAGTTTAAAACTTCGGACCGCGATTTCTGGTGGTCATATGATCATTCAATAATAGCAAAGACAAGATAATCGACTTGGAAAAGAAAAAAAAAAAACACCGCCTTTTTTTAAAAAACCTAAAACATAATAGGGTTTTTTAAAGCTTTTATGCAAAACGAATGCCAGATTCTGAGAGAGCATCTCCGAAAACCCCCTATATACGATTTTGGAAAAAAAATCGCTCCAGTTTTCTATACGAATCGTATAATTGAACTTGTGAACAAAATTCTCGTTTTTCGCATTAATGAGTTAAGAAGTAGAAGTCATACTATTAATAAATACATGAGAATATACTATGTATTCGTATATCGGTATTTGTAACTACAAATCGTAGTTCAATCAACTATCAAATTTTACTATTTTTCTGAGTTGACTTCTATTGGAAAACTAATAAATAGTTAAATATAATTTTTTGAGAGTGGTTCCACAATGATTCTCTTTTTATATTTTGGCTTAAGTGTGTCTTTCTAGTTAGCTACTTTAACCTAATCTAATCTCGCTGTTTAGAGAAAGTTATATACATATATAAAACCAAGTAAAAGCCAAAATAGTTATAATCAATACTAAATCAAATTTTTAGTTACCAGTGGAAATCATCACTCATATTTTATGCACTCTCTGTGGCAACATAATTCAATTACTTACTTACCTGGTTTTTGCCCACCCTTTCTCTCCAACAGTTTAAAACCTACTTCCGTTGGTGCACATTAAATAAGCCACTCGCTAAACTGCAAATTGAATTTTCAACTCAAGTTCCTTAATTCGAGCCATTTAATTACGTAAAAGACTCAAGCGAAAAGTTGCCGGAATAGTTAGTTTCGGAAAGCTCAAGCTCTGTGCACCGTACCGCACCACTCGCCCATCCCCCCGCCTTCGTCACCACGAATAAAACCGGGTTTGCTCGTTAATCCCTTGGAATTATGAAAATAAGACGCTCCCGGATATGATCCCAGGCAAAGTTTCTCCAGCTACTCCTCGCGTTGCCTCTAAACAAATAAACCGATAAAAACTCACAAAACTTTTGATTAAAAATTTATTTCAGCACATCAGACATGGTCGGGAAAAGGAGGGGGAGGCACGTCCTGGCCGATTTCCAGAACCCGTTTGCACTTAGCGTGACAAAAAGAACAAAAGGACGATGGGTGGGGGAAGGAGAAGGGAAGGGGTCGGACAGGCGGACATTAAAAGACATAAAAAGTATTGTACAAGCCGGAAAGCAAGCAGCACTAAGAACTAATCTGACACAAAACATATAAAAGTTTTTCTCTTCGTCTTTACGCGGAGATTCGACCAGGAACAGGAACAGGCGATAGGGAGGACGGTAGAAGGGGAGGGGGTGGAAAGTTTTTTACGTTGTCATAAGTACTTAATCAAGTTTCTTGAGGGAATCCGTTGAAAGTTTCTTAAGCTGATTGTACCGCTCCCAGGCGATGAACAGGTTGGCCAAGTTGACGGCATAAGTTGAGACGCAGACGACACACAAGTCCTCGAGCACGAAGTATAAAAGATACGCGAGATACAATGACATCAGATTGGATACGGCGCATAGTGTCACGACGATCTTAGCAACTGCCGGGCTGTTGATGAAACCTGGAAATATTGCAAAAACCAAAGATAAGTAAAAGGCTACGCGATGCTCTTCCGGGAAGAAGGAAAAGACGGCGGCAGACAGAGGAGCTAAGAAATCGCGAGAGCATTTCGGAAACTGCAGGAAGCGCAGGAAAACTTCGTTTCCGGGAAGATACAGCCCGACTAGGGATTGTTTGTTCTTAACATGCTCATCCAGGGATAATGGAGAAGATTTTGGGATAATTTCAAAGTTCCTTAAAAACTTTCCTTTTTTATGCGTCCGCTTAAGCTTCCTCCAGTATCAAAATTCCCCTGTCTCATCCCATTTACAGAGTCCAAAACTTATGCGAGACGCAGAGGGCGGAAAATGAATTATGCTCGCCTCTGAATTTGTAAGATTCGCTTGACCGAAAACTTTCGCCAACATAAAGAAATAAAAAACAAATGAAGTGTGTCCGTCTTAAAGGCCTTAAATGATCCGCTGTTATCAAAAGTTTTTCAATTTAAAACGTTCTGGACGCTCTGCGGCAGAACTGGAGCAACTTTTAAATGGTAATTTATTCGGGACGTGCCGAATTACCTAAGCTGGCGACGCTTACGATCGCTGTTTGTGTTATTAAAACTTTTTTTCCCGGTGGGGGCGTCCCCTCATTCATAAGTAATGAGCGCAGGACAAATCCTAATCTGTAAGCCCGGCATGCGAACCGGACAGTTGGAACCGTCGTCCTTCATGTTTTCGTCAATGCGGGCAAATCCCTGTTTTGTAAACTCATTCAATGTCCTAGTCCTAAATGTTTTTGTTTCTTTCCGGAAATTGTTTTACAGTACATAAGTAGGGTTGAAAGTTTAAGTCTAATAAAAATGTCTTCACTTTAAGAAATGGAAGGTTCTTTTAAAAATTAAAATTTCGAAAAACTGTGTTCTTCTTTAGCTATTGTAACATTAAATGAATATTTACCAAAACACGAAATGCAATCCATACACTTGGATATATTAGGGAGAACAGGAAGCATATAACATTCAATTTTAAATTGAAAAAAAAAACTATTACTCAGAATCACAATATATAAATTCCATAATAGTTTACGTGACAAAACTGCGATTTTGGGTTAAAATATTGGATAAGGCGCTTTCAACATCGTTCATATTTTGCAATTTTTTGTTTCTCAAGTAGTGCTCTAAAGATCGAAAAGATCATAGTTGGACGGAACACGGTCTAGGGTAGGGAAACATTGATGTTTAAGAAACGACGCATCGAAATAAGCCAATGTTTTTTAACACCTTTGATATATTCGATATATTGCTGTTTTCTATCTAATGATGATGTATCGTGTAGGATGTACTTATGATAGTTTAAAGATTTCACTTGATCTAGCTGAAATAAAATATGGTAAGAAAACGTAAATTAATATGGATAACAATGGCAGACAATTGACTGACTGTATATATAAACCAATATGTGAATAATAAACTAATACAGTAAATTCAAAACAAATCAGAACTTGTCAGGGCCGTAGCCAGAATTTTTTTCGGGTTGTGGGGTTCTCAAAGTAAAAAGTGGAAGATGGGAGTGGGGGGGGGGGGGGATACTAATTTATATTTTTGAACTAAATTGACAAGTTTTTTAAATAGCGTTGAAATATTAATTTGAAATAAAGTTTAATTTTTACATCTTCGATATATATTTAATTAAATATTTTTAAAAATATCAATACTACTATCTCTTATTTAAAAAATACGAAATAAAACACTTAATTTTTTGAAAAAGATATCTTTACAAACTTAAACAAAAAACAATTTCACAAATCAAAATCTAATTTTCGACTTTTCGCACCGAAAGAAAGAGTAAGAAACATTTAAAAAAATATGTTTGAACTTCTTCAGTTATCATTTACAATCTGAGTAAATCAATAAGTAAAGGTGTTCGTTGATCGCATCTAAAATGTACTCAAAGTGAGTAAAGGCGCCAATATTTTTTACCTAGTGGAGAGGACCTATTATATTGTTACCTTTGTTAATGAATTTGCGATGAGGTATCTGAAGTATTCTATTTTTTCATTCCGAGGGCATTTTTTTCATACATCAATTTTTTTGAAGAGGTAAATGCTACCTTTGTGGTATGAGAAAAATATCACATAACATCACATCATCATTAAAAAGTTACATCGATATAGAAATTATACTAATTTTTATATTGTATGTAAAAAAAGAAAAAATTTACAATTATCACCTTTTGTATATATGTATGTATAAGTTGAATTAAATATTACCAAATTAAAAATGTAAATAAAACTCAACTCAACTGAATGCAACTGAATATGTGGAACAGTTGCACCTATTTTCATTAAAATAAATCAATAAATTTTACAAAATTAAAATATTTGAATAAAAAATTATTTGCTTAAGATACAAACACGTCTTTAACATATTTCATCATTGTCAAAGAAAAAATAAGAGCGTAAGTTTTACCCATCTGACTGCTCAACCCTTGTTCTGTTCTTAAAAAATAAAATCATGTAAATTTTTAGTTAAGTTTCAAAATTACGGTAGAACACCCCCCACCCCCCTTACTATGCATTATATCGAAAAAATATCCATATTTTTTCTTTGTCCATCCCTAGCGGGTATAGTATTACTTCCCAATTTATATCTTGGATTGTTTGGAGGGTAATTCTTGCTGTATGATAACGTGGGTTGTCTTGGTTAAGGAGGGATATTTCGTCCGATATCCAAATATCTATCCTGTTCACTTCCCCGATCCAGTTTAAATAAAACTCCTCTGAGGAGTTTCTGGGTTAATTCGTCGATGGTTTGAAAAGAATCAGAATCAACCAGAAATTTTAATTTGCCTTCAAGAAAATCCGACGATGTCCACTTCTAAGAAGGTTCTTCAGACTTCGATTACCTGATTGGTACTTTTTCAGCTCACAATAAACTATCTACATATATTGTATTAGAATCGAGCATGTTTTTTATTAAATCAGTTCCTGTTAATTTACGGATTCTACCCTTACTTGCACTCGAGGCTCAAAAACTCCCATTTTATCAAAAGCAAGAAAAAGCAGAATGCCATGTCTGATAAATTTGTATTGAATAGATATCCATTCATTATAGAATTTACGAAATAAAAGAAACAACGAAGATAAAAAAAAAAAACAACGAAAAAACAATACAAAAAACATATCGACTATTATTATAATTAGAATTAAACTCTCTTCTAACAATATCGAATGGATGTATCGAGAATGTTTTGAATAAAAATCTGTTGAAATTTTCAAAGACCAATTATTTTCATTTATCTAAAACGAAATAGAATAAATATTAAGTACTTAGATATTCCCGATTGTTTTCCACTAAATAAGTATTTTTACAGTTATTTTGGGACAAAATAACTATTTTATACTATCAATTAACTTTTATCAGAGGGGCAAAAATTAAATTAACATTGTTCTTCAATTAGATACTTATAAATATATCTATTAATAATAGTTCAAAAATAAATCAAATCAAAATTATAGTTTTCGTTTAATTAATTTATGAATTTTTAGCGCCATGACATTAATATAATAACCCCTTAAACGTTTAACATTCCTTTCAACAAGAATTTTTATGTTCTTATTTTTAAAACTTTAGTGTCTTGTCTAAAGGTGAAATCAGAATTACATATGCAAATGATAGTTATTTAATGAATGTTTTCTTAAGCAAAACTGAAAAATCACAAAATATGATTCATAAATTTATTCAGAGGAGATCATAAAAATTGTCGCTCTCAAGTTCCATTTCTCTTTCGCTAACTGAAGCTGCTCGCGCGAATACACAAGCAAAAGTAGTTGAAACGAAGAGAAATTTAATGTAAGTCTTCTTATTACAATTGTGTGTTGCTAAACGGACACATTGGCCTTAAAGCTGAATCTTTCAAATCCGTTCAAATTGAGAATTTTTATTTGCGTGAAAAAAATACAAAGTTTAAGTTTAAATTCTTTAAAGACGTTAAAATTACTAGAGGCTCGGCGGATTTTATATGCATATAAAATTAAATATTTGAAAGAATTTCTTATTTTGGATATAGCAAAAACTTACATTGATATAAGACATATACACGGAGAAAAATATAACCTTTAAATATTAAAAGATCATATTATTGTCTCCCGACTTATCTTATGACCTTAAACAAAATCTGTTACATTAAATTAAAGTTTTATTTAGTACAAATAGAAATTGGTTGCTTGAAGAGGTGGGTCTTCTAATTTGAATAAGAAAAATCTCCTTAAGTTTGAATATTTTCCTTTAAAAGTAATCTGGCTTATATTTCAATTAAGCTACCACCTCGTTTAGTTTATTTAATATTTCCATAAATAGCAGTTCTTTGAAGATTAATGTTCTTGCCTAAATATTGTAAAATTAAGTAGAACTGGAGTTTCCAAACAGATTTCATTTAAAATTAGGATGAAAAGTCTTATTAAGCTTATAAGGATATCCGTTTGGATTAAAATAATAAATAAATCCATTTAAAATTTTTCTCTGCGGAAATATAGCTTTTTCGTTTCATATCTACATTATTTTTTATTTCACACGCATCTTTCATAATTTCCTGTAAGAGTAATAAGCTTGCTAATTAATAATTCATATTTTATTGATGAAAAATGGCTCCACAACGCCACATTGTTAACGCACTTAAACATTTTTTAAAGAATATTTTTAAATTTTAAAAGTAATAACATTTTGGAAATAACCAGATCGATAGAAGACAGCAATAAACAACTGATTTCGTGTAAAAAAATATCGTAAATAATTATTTCGCAATTCCTCAAATTTCGAAAATGATATAATGCCACTGTCGTCTGTCGAAGACTATTTAAAATATTTTTCATACGATATTTTTGCTATACATATTTTCTGTTGTCTACTAATTTAGCTATAATTTTAAAATTAGTTTGGAAGGAAATATATTTATGATAAAGTCAGGTGTTCGGCCTACAGAGCGAACCTTCCTTTAAAAATATTCAAACTACAAATTCAAATATGAATTTCACACATCTGATCGTAAAATCAGCTGCTCAATAAGGGCCATGCGCCATGGAGGCAAAAGTCCTCCAACTTGTTTTAGGTAGTACCGCTGTAAGTGCACCTCACTTCACAGCTTCTCACAATTTGACTCGGGCCTTAGCCCATTATTTAAGCAGCTCGATCAGTCGATCGGGTAGCAGTCGCAAGATTGACCTCCTAGGGTTCTGACCTAGAAGCAAAAGGGAATTGAGCTTTCAATCCGACCAGCTCCCTCCTCTTCCCAAGCGTATTGAGCTTAAGTCCCATTCCTCATAGTCAACGTATTGAGTTGACTATTCCTACATAGCTTGCTGAGCTATTCCTTCATATATTTAACGTATTGAGTTGACTATTCCTACATAGCTTGCTGAGCTATTCCTTCATATATTTAACGTATTGAGTTAACTATTCCTA
Organism: Dysmachus trigonus; assembly: GCA_949715965.1. NCBI lineage: Eukaryota > Metazoa > Arthropoda > Insecta > Diptera > Asilidae > Dysmachus > Dysmachus trigonus. The sequence goes on along the minus strand of OX454323.1, from coordinate 55,944,870 downwards.
TATAGCGTGCTGAGCTATTCCTCATAGTCAACGTATTGAGTTAACTATATCTGTAGCGGATTGAGCTATTCTCTCTAGCGTTAACGTATTGAGTTAACTAAAAATCTCTCCGACTAGCGTAGTGAGCTACCCAAATTCTCAGACCGCAGGCATTCAACGACATCAACCTCATCAGGAATATCGATACCTTACTTTCTTTGCAGACGATCTGCCAGCGGATTAAAGAAGAATTATATCTGATGAATTTATTTTGTATTTTATATTTATTGGAAATAGATCAGTTTCGTTCTCTTTTCTTTGAATTTCCTGTTAATTTTATTGTTAGCTTTAAGTTGTTTGAAATATACTATTTTTTAACTGACTACGACTTTGATCTGGCACCTTTTTTCAGTTAAGCCGCTTAACTGGCTTGTCGAAATTTATTTTATCGAGAGAGAGTCTTTTTTTTACAACATTACCATAAAATTCAATAGAATTAATTGCCGCAATAGGAACACAAATAGGATAATAGTACGACAACAGAACAAATCGTGAATCAAATCTTTAAGAGGCAAAATGCTTCCTACTTTCAAGAAAATAGGATAAGGAATTAAATTCTAAAAAAAAATTAGAAAAATTCAGTTTATTAAATGACTAAGCTTTCAAGATTCCTTGAAATTTAGTTCCTGAATAGTTTTATGATTGCAAGTTAATAAAACTTTACGGTTTACATACATTCGCTGTGAATTAAGAAAAAATTCCGAATTAACTTGGTAATTTAAAATTTAATTTTCTTCTGTTTATAATCGAAATTGCTTCGTTTTCCGAACCCTACTTAATTTGTACATGCCTCACCTGGCTAAGATCGTTGAGGAATGTCGTGGGCAGGTTGCGTTTGTTTAATTCGCGTCTACTGCGCCATCAATTATGTGTTTACCTGAGATGTATTTAAGTATCTCAATCTGGAACTTGTCCTCCCATTTTTGTATTGTTCTCGAAGACTGTAGGTAAAAACAAGCAGAAATTAAAAAAAAAAAAAATCTGCTCGCCTTGGACGCTGTCTTTAACTCGGCCCGGCCCGCAAGTCGTTTATGTTTCGCACCCGACCGCCCCCGTTGTATGTGACAAAAGACACAAAGTTTGGATATTCCGGGTGTTATTGAGCTTTTTAAAAATTTTATCGTCACACCGGTCGAACCGACCAGAATTCCCACACCTGACAATCAAGCGCGCTCGTCTTTCTAACGACCCAAATTAAATGAGAAAAGCCTACAATCAACCGCGCAGCAATGATTTTTCAGAAACGCATTAAGATTATGCCAATTGCATTCAGATGCGCGACCTGTCTCGCGGCACGATGCACGCGACGGCTGAGGTCTTATCTTGCAAGGAATTTGTTTATTGTGCCTGCGATGCGAACTTACCTTACCTCGACGGAACGTTTTAATAATTGTTTTGCTTGCCAACGACGGATTTATTGCATGCCCAGCAGACTGGAAAATCGAGAAAGCTCCAGCTGCCAGCCGCCGACAAACCGATGGAAGCAGATCTCCTTTACTATGTTAATTTTCTTCCCCTTTTGGGCTGTTTGCTGGGTCCTCGCTCCTGGCACGGGGAGTGTTGTAATTAATTTAATATGCACACGCACGGAATTTAAATGGGTCAAAGGCTGATAATGTGTCAAAATTCTCTACAATATAACAGAGCGTATCCAGATTAGATTTCTTGGAGAATTTAGACAACTTTAAGTTTCCTACTTTTCATGGAATTATGCCTTCTTTCAAAAAAATATTTCCTTGGCAATTTTTTATTTTAACATTAGGTTGTTTTGTTTGAAGAAACTTTTTATATTAATCCTTAATATTAATAAAATGATAAATGTTTGTCTGTTTGTTCAGCCATAACTTCTAAATCTCTCTACTGAATTCAATGAACAATCATTGTACAAATACATATCATACTATTGGTCCTGGTCAAAAGGCTATATAAAGGATGGACCATCTGTGGGTTTCTTTTTATATTACGTGCTATTTTGACACAGGCAGCTCTTTCGCACTCAGAAAATACACAAAAAGAAAGTATCATATCTCCGCGATACAAAATGAATTGACTTACGACTGAACGTTAGCCGCACTAGCCTGGGGAGAATTCTGCATAAAGTCTTCGGATTATTCCCTTACAAGGTCCAAATGACTAAGAAATAGAAGCAAAATGACCACCGACTTCGTTATCACTTCTCTGTTTGGGTTTTAGAATAGCTCGAAAGTTACGTCGATTTAGCTAACAAAAGAAGCGCATTTTCATCTCGTCGGCTATGTAAACAAGCGAAATTGCCATATATGGGTCACGGAAAGCCCACACATAGTCATAGAGAAGCCAATGCATCGTCAACGTGTGACAATTTGGTGTGGTTTTTGGAGTGGCGGTATTATTGGCCCATTTTTCTTCGAAGATGAAGATGGTAACTACGGTCAGCGGAGAGCGCTACAGAGGCATAATAATCGGGTTTTTTACCCCAGAAATTGAGGTATTGGAACTAGGCGAGCTCTGAGAGAACAGAATGAGGCTACGTACCACACAACAATCTATCTTTTGTGTACCAAGTTCAATAATCGTGTAATCAGCCGCTTTGGAGATATGACGCTTATGATGTGACGCCGTTTGATTTTTTTTGTGAGTGCAGTTAAAGGTCCATGTTATGCTAACAATCCAGAAACTATTCAGGGTCTAGAGCACAATATCGATTGAGTTATTCGTGAGGTAGAGCCCCAGCCATCAAAAATGTGCTGCAAAATCTAGTTGACAAACTTTTAAAATATTTAGCAGAGTTTATTTGATATTATTTTTAGAAAAAAACCAGCCTTTATTATTCGACTTAAGCTAGACTTGAGCCAAGATAAGATCAGCTTGAGCTAAGAAGCTTGATTCGGCTTAAGCCAAGATTGGTTTTGAATTAAAACAGCCCTTAGGCCAGAGCCCAATCTTAAGCTAGATTTCAATCAAATTTAAATCAGAGTAGAGCAAACTTGAAACAAGCTTACGCCAAGCTCGAACCAAGTTTGAGGCAGTCTTAAGCTTAAGCTAATATATATCTTATTTATATTCATCCTGCTTTTTCGCGAGAATTAAGAAACTCCCGTAAAATGAAAGACGAATGTTAACCGATTTTGGGAAAACAGCTTAATAAGGAGCCGTGAGCGAAGTCGCGGGGAAAATACTAATTATAAATAGGAAGATTTTTCTTTCATTGTACATATGGGGTGACAAATGACTTTGACCTTGTTAATAATATGGAGTTATTTAAAGGTGGGTGTGAAATTACTGGAGGAATTCGTTTATAAGTTGAAATGTCGTTTAATCCGAAAAAAAAATAAAACCGCAAAGAAAAGTGTTTGGAGCAAATGAAGCCCAAATTGTTAGTGTAGTCATATTCAAAAGCCGCTTTTCTCTTCTCCATCATTAAAAGAATCTTAGCAAAATAAGCACATAAAGTTTTACAGGCCTTCAAATTGCCTATCAACTTTTACAATATCCGTATTTATCTGATGACTATATATTTGCAATAGTATCAGCAATCACGTTTTTGTTAGAATTTCAAATATTGCATTGTCAGGTTCTGAATGAGTCTGCATTGGTGATAACATCATAAATCTCAGTCACCAAAAAAATCGACTGTATTACATAAAATAAACTGTTCTTTAAAAAAAAATTCAATTTTAGTGGGAATTTCATACAAGTAATTACTAACTATAAAAAGCACTACTTATATTCCAATTATTGAGAGATTTTAATTATAGTTGTATTTAACATTATTGAATTTTCAAAACAAAGCACCAAAACCTTTGCCTTTTGTAGGACCCTGAACGTTTTTACGAAGGGATGAGTAAAAATGCACAAAAATGTTACTATGGAACAGCTTGATGCAGAAACCCATTTTCGTTTTTGTGGCACTATATTATTTAAGGTATAAAATCTATAAATCGAAATTCGCTATCTGATATCAACAAATATTCAATTCCAAATGCATGTGAATGCGCTGATAAGCCATGACGAGCTTTTAAACGCTCATAAGTCAAAATGAACTTGTTTTCCTGAGCGCATATACTCAAAAAATTAACAAGAAACCTTTAACAAATTATGCGAAGCAACAATTTTAAATTTTAACAAATTAAAAATGGTAGTTCTTGAGCTTACTTAGACTCAGTCTTTGAAACAACATTACTAAACACGTCTATGTGGGTATTAAAACAATTTAATCGAAAAACAGAAATCCGCATTTGAATTGTTCGCGAGCCGTGTGCCAATCAGAAAAAACACAAAACCCATTTCTAGTCGAACGATTTGCTTAATATGTTGTGAAATTTGTGAAATCCAGGCACATAGGATAAAAGCCGACGAGGAAAGAGGAGGAAATGAAAAATCACTTACCCAGCAGGGCGATGAGGATGTAAAAGACAACCCCAATCATTCCATTTGGCGAATTGAAAATTGAATCCTCGCCGAAGATGGATCCCAGCAGCCCGAATCCTTTCCCGTAGCTGGAAGGAACAAAAGAGATCCGGGGATTATCCTGTGATTACATGTCATTTACACTTCCATACAAAGCACTGGCATTTCCATAAATTCTCTCTTTTCGTCTAAACACAGACGCAATCACACCAAAATCTTTTCGCATGCACACAAACTCAAACAGGCGCCCTCAGGACTTTTATACATATATATTTTTGGTTTTTTTATTTTCATTGATTTTTACCTCGAGGAGAAAACTTTTGTGCAGCTAATTGACTCGCTGATGTCACACATCGCCTTGTAGTTGTGATCCTTTTCGACGTTAATCTCGACGTACGTGGCGTAGACGGAAAGGATTAATCCAATAACGCAGGACGCACTAAGCCAGGCTCTCAAGTTGCAGTTGCACGCGCATTTTTCCGTCTTATCGACCATCTTCGAATTTTCGGCACTTCCGCAATGTCTGAAGAAAAACTTAAAAGAAAATCGGTAAGTATCTTTTCAAAAGAGCGACAAAGTTGAAAGGACGAAACATTCCTTTGCGTTAAGGAATGGACTGTCGACTGGATTTCTTGTCGAAGAGCTACAATAGACGGGGCTCCGCACACATCGTCCTCCGCACTATAAATAGACGGGGAATGGCAAACACAAAACATGCTGGTGCTCCTGTGCCGAGGTCCCCACAATCCTCAGGTTGCTACCCCGACTCCTCCCACGCCCCAACAAAGTTACCTCGGCCTCGATCCGACTCCAGGTGAGGTTAACGCGAGGTGACATGAATTTTTCTCGCTCTGCCCATTTTGCCGTACGTGAGCTAAATGATTAAGGGCCAACTTCAGGGGGTTGTTTATCTTAATAAATTCGACAAGATGTTCCTAAGCCGTTTTTAGATTAAATCGCTTAAGCAATCCCGCCGACCCTGCTCCCAAAAGCCGTGGTAGGGGAGCCGAAAACCTGAAGATGGATGACAGGATTTCGGAGGCGGAAAATACGGAAAATCTAATCGACCCTGGTTTCGGATGAATGGAAGATGGACAGGCAACCTGGGCTTCGGCTTACTTTTCGTTCCTCGAGTTATTTTTTTTTCCTTGAGAGAGATTATTTAGTCCTAAAAAAGAAAGTGGTTCACGGTACTCCTTACTTTAAGTAGAAGGAAAAATTAGAGCCAATGTGAAATTGGTATACTGAAAAAACTATAATTCAAAATTTAATTCATTCAAATTAATTAAATTGAAATTATTTGTTTTATATTAAATGCAATTTAAAAGTAACATATTCATAATCAGTAAAATAAGAAATTTGTATAATTTATATATTGATTCATTTAATTTGGGGCAAATTTGTTCATTCAGAAAATCATCTTATATTTAAAGAAATCACGCTAGATCACGAAAAAAGAGGAAGTTCAACTGCAACACCTGTTGCCCTTTGAATTCACATCTAAAATATTTTTAAAAATTTTTTTAAGTATTTTAAGACTTATGTTAAAATATACACAAAACCGAATTACATTATATTAAACAATTTTTGTAAAAACAAACTCTAAAAATTATCCCTGATTTCGGGCACATAAGACAGTATTACCTACCCTTTAAAATTAAAAACTATTTTACTTTTTTTTAAACATTTACAAAATCTAGATTTAGAAATGCATCCTTAAATTGAAGATATATCATTTTACTTATTTCAAGGAAATCAATGTCTTTTAAAATTATTTGGATCGGTATGAAATTAAGATAACAATTTTTATTAACCGTAATCACAGTCAAAGAAGGCTTATTATTTAGCAACAAAACGATTCGTCAGATGTTTCGGCCTCAGTTGACTTCAAAATCTTATCGAATTCTACAAATATCTAAATATCTTTTGGAGCCCCCTGTAGATTGGCAGGATATTTTAATTCTGAAACAGAATTATTTTTGGTAACAAGAAAAATATATTATATGTATAACATAAGGCAGCATATGAAAAGGACTAAGTATGAGATTTCTCGAAAAAAATGTATGTGTAGATATTTTCAAATTTTAATTTTTGATTTTAGTTTCTGTTGATTATTGGCGAATCAATATTTGATACCGGTTTTAACGCTCAGCTTAAAAGTAATACCACATGGTAAAAAATGTTGGACTAAAAACCAATATCTTCTGGATTGTATATAAGTCCACACCAAAAAAGTATTAGATTTTAATATTTTGAAAGGATTAAAATGAAACTGTAATATTGGCATGTATGTATTAAAATAAAATCTCTTCAGTATTAAATTAATTTTAATGCTAGAACATTAAAAATCAATACTTGTTATATTAAAAGGTAATATTATCTATACTTTACTTCTAATCCACTATGGTTTGAAAAAGTTAATACTAATTTTTGTTTTAATAAAAAAATATTGAATTGTAATCTTTTATTGAGGTATAGTATAAATAAATGCCATTTTCCATTAAAACTAGTACTTATGGTATTAAAAGTTAATATTAACGTTACTTTACCTCCAATCTACCATGATTTTAATAAGTTAACACTAATTGTTTTACTTTATAATGCATTAATCCATTGAAGAAGTGACAAGGTTTTTTTTTGGGATTTGAGGGAATATTTAGGTTTTATGATATTTTATTTCCCCAAAAAAGATGTATTAATTTTCTTTTCATAGAAAAAATAAGGAAAAATTCAAACACAAACTAATTTATTTTATTTTATTAAAATTATATACATAGTACACAAAATAATGTTATACGTAATATAAACTATCGCTTGACTATCTAATATAAACGTATTATTAAACGTAATATAAACTATCGATTTTGACTATGAAAGAAATGCGTTACGGACGCGGCATGGCCAACGTGACACATTGTGGCATAAAAAACTTAAAATTCAATCTGCTTGGATTGAAGTATTATTTTTTAATCTAATTTTAATCCAATTAATACTGAAAATTACTTCATAAAGATAACAAAGTTTTTTAACATATATTTTGGAGTATACTTTTCAATATAAAAATGATTGCGTTTTTGAGTAATATTCGATGAATATTTACTTTTAATTCGAAGTGGATTGAAAAATAACTGTAATACAAGCAAAAGATTAAATTTTACTCCAAAATTTTTAACCGTGTACTACAATGTAATATATTGCATATCTATATAAATATTAGAGATGCCACGAATAGTAATTTGGCCGAATACCGAATACCGAATATTCGGCGAGGTTCTTGGCCGAAGCGCCGAACATTCGGCAGCCGAATATTCGGCCACACTTATTACTTTCCGCGGGCGACAAGTCACAACTGTCGCTGCAGAAAATGTTCGTTCAGATGAAGGTGTGGAACAGAAAAATTCTGTTGCAAATGAACTTGATTTTTACATGGTATCTGTTCGTTTAGATCGGACAGCAGACCCTTACAAGTGGTGGTCAGCAAACGCGAAACAATATCCAACCCTTTTACAATTTTCTAAGATGTATTTATCATCTCCCGGTAGCAGTGTGTATAGTGAGCGGCTGTTTTCGGAAGCAGGTATAATTTATGTGGAAAAACGCAACCGTCTGCTATCAACAAACGCTGAAAAAATTGTTTTCATTCATCATAACTTACCACTGGTAGATTTTAAATATTAATTTGTTAGTTCTTTTTTTTGGTTAAATAAATATATCTTTGTGAGTAATATTTTGAGTTCTTTTTTCATGATTTATTTGGTAATCCTTACTATATTTTATCATAAATACGAAAGTAAATCTGTTTATCACGATTTCACGCCAAAACTGCTGAACCGATTTAAATGAAATTTGGTACACAGATACTCTAGAGCCTTAGAAAGGACATGGGCTATAATTTACGCGGACGAAGTCGCGGGAAAACAGCTAGTAATAAAAAAATAATAAATAAATTGCTATTCGGTATTCGGCCGAATAGTTAACCATATTCGGCCGAATACCGAATAGCGAAAAAAAGTGGCCGAATAGCCGAATACCGAATAGTTGCCGAATATTCGTGGCATCTCTAATAAATATTATGTATGTACTGAACTATACGCTTCAAAACTTAAATGTGTTCTTTTTTACTATAAGATTTTTTTTGTGTAGTTTTTTTTCCAAATGTTTTGTTATTTTATATAAATAAATGTTATGTGCATAAATTACACATATTTTGTATCCAAAGTTGAAACTTTTTAACTATATTTGAGAGAGAAAACGTCTGATTTCTAAAACGGTCGGAATTAGGTTAAGCGGAGGACGGTATTAGGAAACGACAGTTCTTGTATTCGGAAATAGGCGCATCTGACCTCTTTGCTTCATGCCAGTTTAAAATGTTATTTTAATACATTTGTAGCTATGTAGCTTTTTATTATTTTATTTATATATTATTATTTTTTAGTTATAAGATCAAAGTTATTGTTTATTACAATTTTATTATATTTATATTTATTACATTTTTTAATTAGTATATACTTTAATTTTATTTAATTATATAATGAACTGAGCAGTCAAGTAATTTATCAAGAAGTGAAGAAATACATTTTATTTTTAAGAAACAAAAAGAATCAGGTTACTTTGATTTCTTTTTAAAATCCTGGTTACTTTGATATCTTTTTGAAATCAAGAATTTAAGTAGATATGTTAGAGGTAAGTAACTAATTTAAAAGTAGAGAAGCGAGCAGTGGTGGATTTACCAGCAGGCTGAGTAGGCTGGAGCCTAGAGCGGCAGATTTTAAGGGCGGCAAATTTGGGGGCAACATTTTCTTTTCATGTCTTATAGAAATTAACAGGATTCATATTTATATACCTAAGTCCTAAACTAGTAGACCGTGATTTCGCAAGCGCCCTCATTCTACCAATAGATATAAATTATTTATAAATAAAAGAAATAATAAATCGTAAGATTATTAGACTGCACAATTTATTTTAAATAACAACAAATAATGAAAACCAAAAGGAATAAAGAAGTATATAAAGAATAAATAGAAAAATATTTGTAATTATAATTGTAACACACCTCACAAATTACTCAAAAAGGAAATCAAAAAAGTGTACAACATTTATAAAAGTCTTGAATGGACGCAGTAACAATTTCAGAAAACCCATAGTTCGTTCTATGTTCAGGAATATACAACAAATTTCTCATACGCAACAGGGGCATAAATATTGATTATGGCTAATAGTTCAGAACAGTCAATATGGCTAGTCGAAATATCTCTTATGAATAAGGCACGCCAATAAGTTCGTCTACAATGTAACATTTGTAACCCTAACACTGGACATTGAGTTTCATAAGATGGAACTATATTACCTAATATCTTGTATAATTTGAATAAAAACCGAGTAAAACTTCTTTGCACCGATTCTATTCGGGTTATCCAGAGATCATGCTGAGGACTTCCTATAACTGCCGCATATTCCAAAACAGATCTGATCAAGGAGATAAAAATAAACCTAATTGTAATTTCTAAGTAAATTCTTTTGTGTTCCTTTCCATAAAACCTAAAAGTTTAAGTGTTTTATTAATGGTGTAATCAATGTGGTATAAAAATGTGAGTTTGGAATCGTAGATAAGACCCAAGTCTTTATATTTGTCTTAATTCTTCTTAATTTTATAATCCCATCTTACAGGGTTAACACATCTGTGGAAGGTCATAATTTTGCACTTAGTAACGTTCAGAGAAAGATCATTAATACTACACCAGTTAGCTTACGTATCCAAATAATTTTGAAGCTTAGCACAATCTTCTGAAGATCTAACTGAGACGAACAATTTTAAATCATCAGCGTAAATTAAGCACTTAGCAAAGGAGAATATTTCAACAATATCATTAATAAATAATATGAATAATAGAGGCCCAAATTGACTCCCTTGTGGTACTCCGGATGAGGCAATAAAATCCTTACAATATAAGTTGCCTATTTTTACCTGTTGTATGCGATTGGTAAGATACTACTGAAAACACTTCAAAATTGATCCATTGAATCCAAAATATTTTATTTTATCCAATAAAATCGGAATTGTTACTTTATCAAACACTTTAGAAAAGTCGTTATACAGTACATCCAGTTGAATACCATTTTCTATATTCGGAGCACAGAAGTTTGTAAATATCGCTAGATTCGAAATAGTGGATCTACCAGCGAAAACTCCATGCTGCTCATTCACAATAATATGCTAAACCAATGAAGCTGTTTTGGAAGCAACCAGAGCATCTAATAGCTGAAGGATAATATTCATAATTAGGACGATAGTGCACAAATCATAAAGTTACAATTTCGTTGACAATTGTAATTAATATGGTTGTAACGAATTTTAGAGGTCGGTAGGAGCGGCAACATTTTAATAGCCTACTGGTGGCAAATTTGTAAATCCGCCACTGGAAGCGAGCAAGTAAGTTAGTCGTGAGTAAGTTAGTTGGCAGACAAGTAAGTTAGCTGCAAGTAAGTTAGTTGACGGACAAGTAAGTTAGCCGTGGGCAAGTAAGTTAATTGGCGGACAAGTAAGTTAGCCGCCACATCTCCCTCCTACCAGAGGATTACCAGTAATTCGCAATATATAAATCATAGAAAGGGATTAGACGATTATTAAAAAAAATACTTGTTTCAAATGATTAGGTTGATGATAACTGCTCCTCAAGTAGGCCTAACTCTTCTTTAAAAATCAGTTTAGTTGAATGTAGGGTTCGGGTAGATTTTTAGATGATTAAGTTGATGATTAGGTTGATGATGAACAAATCATGGAAATGGATTAGACGATGATTAACAAATCCTTGTTTCCAATGATTAGGTTGATGATGAGGTTGATGATAATTAAATCATGGAAAGGGATTAGACGATAATTAACAAATCCTTGTTTCCAATGATTAGGTTGATGATGAGGTTGATGATAAATAAATCATGGAAAGGGATTAGACGATTATTAACAAATCCTTGTTTCCAATGATTAGGTTGTTGATTAGGTTGATGATGACTGCTCTTCAAGTAGGATTAACTCTTCTTTAAAAATTCAGTTTTGCTGAATGTAGGATTTTTAGATGATTAGGTTGATGATGACTACTCTTCAGTTCAGCTGAATGTAAACGCACAGGGACTTCTTGGTAAAACATAATATTTGTTGACATAATTGGACTTCTTCTTGGTAAAACATAATATTTACTGACATGATTGGACTTTAGTACTTTAGTTGGTTGGTAAATTGGGATTAGATTGATTGGAAGGTTTGTTAATCTGGTGGCTGAATCTCCCATTTTTAAGTAAAAATTTTCCTCCTCCGATATAAATGTAATCAGGACGGGCCTGTGCTGATAACCAGGTTTGGATGGCTTCTGATTTGGTTTTCTTTTTTCATTGTTGTGCGTTGACTCCATTTCTCCTTTTGTGTTCTTTCTCGGGGTCACCAATTTATAGCCGTATAGTTAATTTTTTACAACTATATTATTATATATTTTTTATTATATTTCTTATTTTTTTATCTATTTAATACATTTATTTCTTAGTTTAACATTATTCTCTTTTAAATTATTTTATTATATTTTATTACATTTATTATTGATTTAATTTTATAATTTATAAATTTTAATTTTATTAATTTTTAAACAAACGAGTTATTTTCTTCTTGATATTTTAGTCGACTGCTTTTTTTATTTTCTTAAAAATCACAGGTCACTTTTTTAAAAATATTAATCAATTAAAAAACCAACGCCTGCCACCACATCACCCTCCTCCCAGTGTAGCGATATATGATGCTGGCTCGATGGGCCGTAATTTATGTTGGCTCGATGGGCCGTAATTGATGATGTTGGCTCGATGGGCCGTAATTGCTGATGTTGGCTCGATGGGCCGTAATTGATGATGTTGGCTCGATGGGCCGTTATTGATGATGTTGGCTCGATGGGCCGTAATTGGTGTTGTTGGTGATGTTGATTTTGAAACTTGGGCCATGCGGGTGGCGTTGGTGGTGATGGTGGCGATGGTGATGGTGATTTTGAATTTTTGGGCCATGCGGGTGGCGCTGTTTGTGAAGAAGGTGGCTATACTGGCGGTCAACGGCTTGGGCGGAAAGCCATGCCTGGAGGACCGCCGACCTGCAAGTTGATCTTGGCTCTATCCTAGAGCCGATGTCGGGGTCACCGAAAGTCAAACAACAATCTGCAGAATAATTCCTTCTTTATATATCGTTACACTGGGAGGAGGGTGATGTGGTGGCAGGCGTTGTTTTCCGTTTTTAGAAAAATTTAAAAAAAAGTGACCTGAGATTTTGAAGAAAAATAAAAAGACAGTCGACTTAAAATTTGAAATAAAGTAGGTTGTTAAATTACAAATTAATAAAATAAATTAATAATAAATAATTTAAAAATATAATAAAATATTTTAAAAGAAAATAATTAATAAATTAAAATTTAAAAAATTAATAAAATGGGTTAGTAAAAAGAGAATTGTGATAAATTAAGTCAAAAATAAAATAAATAAATAAAAATATATGTGTATCAATAAAACAATCAATATATAATATAGTTGCAATTATAACTATACAGCTATAAATTGGTGACCCCGACAACCTGAACAACCCCGACATCTCATATCATCACTACCATTATGTCGCATCCCTACAAGCCTTCCCGGTCGGCATCCCTTGAGTCTTGGCTTATGGCCCAAGCTGCCGGCAGGGATTACGCTTATATTGGGGGAGGTAAGAATGTGGTAACTTCGCCACTTCCGCCAGAACGAGGTAAGCCACCACCATCATCATCATCACCACCAGCACCACCCGCATGGCCCAACGAGCATCTTTCATCAACACCATCACCACCAGCACCACCTGCATGACCCAAAGAGCATCTTTCATCACCACCAGCGCCACCCACTTGGCCCATAGTAAAACAACATTTTTCAGTGCTACGGCCCATCGAGCCAGCACCGGTTACGGCTCATCGTGCCCACCTCAATAACAAATGCATAGCCCATCGAGCTAGAATCAATCAACAACCAGGACAGAATAATTCCTACTTCAAGATTTTTTTCTTGTATATATCGTTGCACTGGGAGGAGGGTGATGTGTTGACAGACAGGCGTTGTTTCTTTTTAAAAAAAAAAATTAAAAAGAGTTGCCTTTGACTTTAAAAACATAAAAATAAAAGTTAGTCTGCTGATAATTTTTAATTTGATAGATTGAAATATTAAAATTAATAAATTAAATTTAAATTAAAAAAAATTATATTAAATTAAATAATTAAATAAAAATTAATAAAATATATATTTCTTTAAAAAGTATCAAGAAACAAAGAATATTTAATAATATAGTTTCCAGAGACTATAAACATCCATTTCTTTTTTATTTTTTATAATTAGTAAAAATCCTTTTATTATTTGTTATTAATTTATTGTTATTATTTTTATTTTTTATTATTTATTTAAATTTTTAAAACTCTTTTTTTAACTACAATTAATTTTTTGAATCTTCTTTCTTTTATGTCAACCTATAAACTAAAACTCTAAAATTATTTTTTTGTTTTAGCTTACTTTATATATTTATTTTTTTTTTTTTTAAATCATTGCCTCCTTAATTTAAAAAATCATCGCCTCCTCCACATCACCCTCCTCCCACTTACAGCACCATTGATGTAAGGATATTAAACAATTTGGCTGATTTGCGGCTAGAAATAGTTATGGACCGATGAGCGGTTGTTAAATTAATGGCATAGCCGATTTGCGGCTGGTTAACCGATTTGCGGTGATTTAAAGTTGATGTTGATTAATGATGATTTAAAGTTGATGTTGATTAATGATTGATGTTGGTGCTAGTGGTGGTTTCTTTTTTTGATAGAATCAATGGGCTGCGGGAGGTGTTTATGAGGAGATGTGGAGAATGATGATGTTGTTGCGGGTGGTGGTGTTGAAGTTGTTGTTGTTGTTGTTGTTGAGCCTGCTGTTGAGCCTGCTGTTGAGCTTGTTGCTGCTGAGCTTGCTGTTGAGCTTGTTGCTGCTGAGCCTGCTGTTGAGCTTGTTGCTGCTGAGCCTGCTGTTGTTGAGCTTGTTGTTGTTGTTGTTGGGCCTGCTGTTGCGCTTGTTGTTGTTGTTGTTGAGCCTGTTGTTGTTGCTGCTGATGATGCTGTTGAATCAATTGATTTTGTATTTGTTGCTGCTGTTGCTGCTGAGTTATATATGTTCCTTGTTGAGTCGGTTGTAACGTCGTTTGATGATGTATTTGCGTTTGTTGATTTTGAGGATGTTGATACAGTTGAATTTGTTGATACTCCTGTTGCTTCCGCTCTTGTCGGGGTCACCATGAAAGTTGAGCTGATCTGCAGCTGGTGAATGTTTATTGATGTGGTTGGTAAGGGCGTGGTAGGGAGGTGTTGTAGTAGATCCCTGCCGGCAGCTTGGGCAGAAATTCAGGCATTAATGGCTGCCGACTTAGAAGTCTTGTTAAAATTTCTTTCTTCGTTCTTCGGCTCTATAACGCCGATGTCGGGGTCACCAATTTGTATTTTGAGGAATGGAATGAGAATCATCTCTAGTTCTATTTCTGGAACGGTTGAACGAAAAATTTGATGAATTTCTTGAATTATTGGAAGATCGACTAAACGATCTACTTCTTCTTAAGGGGGGGGTAAGGTTTTCAGCGTGAAAAAAACACTTTTCTTTCCGATTTTTTTTTAGAAATATGGATTGAGCAAAGTTATTGAAACCTTTTGTACATTATTAAGTATGATGTCGATAATACTCAGTAATTTTTTTATGCGAAAATATCGACAAACAAGCCGGTAACGGAGCTTTTCCAAGAACGTCTTTGGAAATAGACGATTTGCGGTGTACACTGTATCTCAGCGGGAAATTATCCGAAATTAAAAACCTTTAAAATTTAGTCAGAGTATCATTCAATCCTCCCCCCTACGTTCTCTGATTATTATTTTTTTCATTTATAAATTTTTGGTGGTCATTTAAAGTAAAAACTGCTATTTTTTACGAAAAATTTCGTCATTTTGTAAGTGGAAACCCCCCTTAATGTAAAAAAAAAATTTAAAACTCAACGTAGGGGGGAGGTATTTTATATATAGAAAGTGTGTACCAAGTTTGAAATGAATCAGTAATGTAGTTTTTAAATAGCAGTGTACACGGACTTTTAAAAAGTGGTTTTCAAAAAGTTCAGTCACCGGCTTGTCTGTCGATATTTTCGTATAAAAAAATTACTGAGTATTGCTGAGATCATACTTAATAATATACAAAAGATTTCAATAAATTTGCTCAAACCATATTTCTAAAAAAAAATCGCAAAAAAAGTGTTTCTTTTTCATACTGAAAACCTTACCCCTCCCTTAATGATTTAACTTCGAGTGTTAAATCTTGTACCTGTTTAGTTAGGATTAACATTTGGGAAGTTAGGTGGGAAAGCATTGAGTTGTCTGGTTGAGGAGAAGTACAAGCAAAAATTGAAGGCTTGCTAGACATTTCATTTTTTACTTTTTTTATTATTTACATTTATTTTAATTATTATTTTTTATATTATTTCAAATTTACATTTTTTCTTTTTAAATAATTTTATCACAATGACTTTTTTAATTTTTTAAAACAAAAACAAAAACAGTCTACTTTATTTAAAAATCAAAATTCAACTGATGCTTTGATGATAAATTCAACTCTTGCTTTGATGAGAAATTCCACTATTACTTTGATGAGAAATTCAATTATTGCTTTGATGAGAAATTCAATTATTGCTTTGATGAGCCCCACATTACCCTCCTCCCAGTGTAACGAAAAATAAAAAAAAATTATTTTTGAAGCGGGCTCGATGGGCCTTGAGGTGGCACGATGGGCCATTTTGGAGGTAGAGGTGGCACGATGGGCCATTTTGAAGGTAGAGGTGGCACGATGGGCCATGCTGGTGGTGGTGGTGGCACGATGGGCCATGCTGGTGGTGATGGTGGCAATGGTGATATTATTTTAAATTTTCCTCCTTCGGTGTAAACATAATCCCGGTCGGCAGCTTGGGTTTTTAACCAAGACCTAAGGGATGTCGACCGGGAAGACTTGCTGGAATACGATGCCATTTCAGCGTTGTTGGGAGGAATGTGGAGAGATGTTTTCTTGTTGTTTTCTCAATAGTTGTTCGTTAGTGGTCGGGGTCACCAATGTATAGCGGTTGGTTTCCACTATATTTTATTTTTTTATTCATTATTTTATTTTAATTAATTATTATTTAATTTATTTTACTATTTATTTATTTTTAAATAATTTTTTTATATACACTTTATTTTATGTTCCCTATTTTTATTGACAAGATATTCTAAACTGATTTTTTATTTTCTAAAACGCCTACTTCAAAAATTTATTTTTTTAATTTTTAAAACGCCTACTTCAAAAAAAAATTTATTTTTTAATAAAATCCAGCAGCCATCTCCTCCACATCACCCTCCTCCCAGTACTAACGTGATAAAGTTGATGATATATGTATATGATAAAGATGATGATAGAGCTGATCTGCAGCTAGTTGCTAATGCGTGCCGATTTGCGGCTGATTGAGAGTGAAAATGTGGTTGTTGTTTGTTGAGGTGCTGGGCTCGTAGTTGGGGTGTTGCTAGTCGGGTTGCAACTTTTGATCACGTCGGGGTCACCAATGTAGCTATGTAGCTTTTTATTATTTTATTTATATATTATTATTTTTTAGTTATAAGATCAAAGTTATTGTTTATTACAATTTTATTATATTTATATTTATTACATTTTTTAATTAGTATATACTTTAATTTTATTTAATTATATAATTATGGATGAGCAGTCAAGTAATTTATCAAGAAGTGAAGAAATACATTTTATTTTTAAGAAACAAAAAGAATCAGGTTACTTTGATTTCTTTTTAAAATCCTGGTTACTTTGATATCTTTTTGAAATCAAGAATTTAAGGGGACATTCTCTTTCGAAATTTTCAAAAAATCGATTTTGAGATTTTTACATATTTGGATTCTATATACTTTCAAAAGTTCCCTCCTAAAATTTCATCAAGAAATTCGTAATAGAAAAAAAGTTACAGCTATATTTGTAAGAGCGCTCACCCATGAGTAAACACCGGTTTCTATTCAATAAAATTATGGTAAAAAACCTTTAAACGCGTTTTTCTCGAAACTACCTTTTTCAAACTGGTAGGACGGTTTTCTCCGAATCTACTTGACCGATTTTAAAAAACCAAAGAGCATTCGATTACTTATTGAAAATACTAGAGGATATGCCTCTAAAATTTAACAACAAAAAACCCCTTTTTTTACGGGGGTAACTTACCCCAAAACAAAATTGCTTTTTTTTCGCATTTTTCTGAAATATACATATGAAAACTTCAAAATATGAAAAAGTATGAGTTTTAGAGGCATATCCCTTAGTTTAGAGTCTCAAGAATAGAATCCATTTTGAATTTTTCAAAAATCTGTTACAGGAGGTCCACAAATTGTCCTACCGTATTAAACGTCACTTTTGGACGACGCCCTCTACAGGAGCCAAGGGAAACTAAAAATGAAAAAAAAATTTTTTTTTATATTCTTAAGACACAGTTGAACAATGTCCAAAAGAAATTTTGTCAGTAAATATAATAGTTTTTTCATAATAAAATTTTTAAAAAGTGCTTTTTTCTTCAATTTCGAAAGAGAATGTCCCCTTAAGTAGATAAGTTAGAGGTAAGTAACTAATTTAAAAGTAGAGAAGCGAGCAAGTAAGTTAGTCGTGAGTAAGTTAGTTGGCAGACAAGTAAGTTAGCTGCAAGTAAGTTAGTTGACGGACAAGTAAGTTAGCCGTGGGCAAGTAAGTTAATTGGCGGACAAGTAAGTTAGCCGCCACACATTTTGCAACTAGAAAGTACCATAACAATTTTTTTTTAAATTCTTACATCACTTTAATTTCAAGATTTGCCCTTCTTGATTGATTTTAATATATTAGTCGCTTCATTTAGGGAAAATAGATAAGGAACGAGTTTGGTGGTCGTAACTAGGCCAATTTACGTTACTATCGCAAATTTTATTACTGTCAGTTGTCATCCCACAAAGACTTTCCTTCTGGCAACCCATACAATTTTCAGCCGAACATCACAAATAAAACGCCTCTTGGTATGCAATTTTATGCTGTCATATCAAAAGCCAAGTCGCGAGCACGATCGCAGCCAGTACCCAAACCTTTCCGAGTAATTTCCCATTAAGATAATCTCCTCACGAATATACGAAATTTTATTAAGCGCCTGTTGCCCTACTTAGCGAAAAATTAAGTTCCATAAAACTATCCGGGGCCAGGGCCGTTCCCCGGGGGGCAAGTTCCATCCCTTAATCATGTTCCATTAGGATCTCTTCCTTTGCACTTTATCTCCGGAAAATATGTGTCGAAAATACATCCTCGGTTTTTTCACAGCACTTAAGTCAGCGGAGCAGACCCGTCCCGCCGGCCGTCCAGCTCCCTCTGCCGGCTACAGCGCCCAGCATTTCATCTCATCAGCAGCCGGGGGTAGCTCTTGCCGACGTCGTTGGCAGACATCCCCGCTGGGTACATTTCACACTGGAACGTCTGCACCCTTTCCCGCCCCTCGCCGCGTCGAGCTGCTTAAATATTCAAATCTGTTAGACTGCTACACATAACAACGTAAATTCCTTTCACATAAAATTACATAAAAATTTGCATAACAACCGAATTTTGTGAGAAAACGTTCTAGGGCTGCGGAGGGTTGCTACGCTCGCCAGCAGCTCTTCCCGGGGGCGCTTCATTGTTCAGGCGAAGGGCCCCTTTACGGCGGGTAGGGTTCTTTCCCCACGGCAAGGGTTAATAATGTGAGGAAACAGATACCGCACGATATGCGCCCCAGAAATATTCGAATGGGGCCACTTCCGCCGGGATGGCGATGGTGATGGTATCCTCGCTCACCTGCCAGCGACCAGAGGGACCCTTTACCCTTGCCTGCGCGGTCCGGGCCGAATTCATCCAATTTCACCGGATCCCAGCCGGATATAAGCAGGCACGAGACCAAATATTTAAAGAACACCGCCCGGGCTCCACTGCCCCTTTAATCCCGGATATTATTTTTTTAGAAGCTTTTTTCCCCTTCTTCTGCACCCCTCTGCCCTTTACACCCGGCACGGCACAGCGGCGGATGAGCGAAGCACTTTTTATGTCGCCTTATCCCGGTACAGCATGTCCGGGCATCAGAGACTCATTACGAAACATGTGCTCTTGCGGTTTTAAGGTACGTGGAGTCGTTCCCTCTTCGTGTCCCTCTACTCCGCGCTCTCCACAAAACCCTTTTCGAGGGGTTTTTTTTTTTTTTTAACGAAAGTGGGCGACAGCAGTGCCATCACCGGTGCCCTCTCGTACTCGTCGCCAGCAACGACAACGTCCTCGGCTGGCCTTTATTGCGGGGGAGAAGTCTCATTTTAACGAGGGGCCTCCCGAAAAGGGTTTAATTGCTTAAGCGCAAAACTGAATTAATTTAATTAAAGCGAAGCTGTCCTTCCGGGAAGGCTTTAATTTTTCCCGAAAGTGGCATTCACGGTTAACGGGATCAAGTCGCCAAACACCGATGATACCGCTACGGAACTTTTTCACGGGAATAATTCGTTGGGGAGTAATTGCTTCCCTGTTTGTGGTAATTTTTATGCTTTGAGCCTCCTTTATGGCTGTTATGCGAAATTAATTTCTGAAGTGGAGAACGTCAATGTTGATGACGGTATTAGAAGTCTTTTAGAAACGTCTAAGGTCTAAGGTCTGCCGGGCTCAAAGGATAATGATGAACAAAAAGAGTAAACGTACCCAAGTGTGTTTTGATTAGCGATATCTATACGGTAAAAAGGTAACAAAACCTACCCATTTGAGGTTAGGGGTGACATTTTGAACGGGTAGCTTGTCGTTATAAAAGTTTTAATGGCACTACTTCAGAATGATGTATTTTTAATTGATCGAATTACTGAAAAAGCGGGAGCTACTTAAAAACCTTTAACACAAACTCGTATTTCGTTAGAAACCTCACATTTTGAGATCAAGTGGGGTTTTAAGTTCCGGCAATTCCAGAAAATTTCGCCTGTTTTGACCGTTTCCGTTCCATAGAAACTTGGCTGGAAATTCCTGATCTCACGGAATTGGAGATACATAGTCTTATTTGTTGAGTATATCAATTTTATATTTACTTTTGCTGATTATATTTGTTAAAGTGTATAAAACTAACTGTTATTAGCTGCGTTTTGTGAAGTGAAAACTTTGATGCCGGGTGTAAGGAGGCAATCGCGGCCGAATGAGTGGCAGTTTCTATCGAAATAATTTCAAACTTCAATAAATTGGCTAAATATAAACACAGCGCCGCCATCTTGATCTCGTTTTAAAGAGAAAAAAAGTTATGCCAGTAACGCTCCGACATTTGTGGCGCAAATTAGACATACGATTCTCGACTTTCCGGATTCTACACGTATCCACAAGGATTCATAGGATCAGATCTCAGAGACTAATTACACAGGCCTGCATTTTGATAGGATTTATTCTATAGATCAGGAATTCGCAAACGATAAAGTTCTATCACGTCACGCTTTTGAAAAAAATTAAATAAATTTGAAAAGTGCAAACGATTTTTTTACTATTCATTAAAAAATAATAGCGTAAAATGTAGCGCGCGCTACAGTGAACGCGAATGATACTCACTATTTGAAATAAAAGGAGTCTGAAAACTATTTAAGTAGTAAATTATATTTACGGTAACGGTTTAAAGTCCTCACATACTGTGTATATACAAAACATAAAATTACAAGTATTTTGAAGATGCTGAATTGGAAGCATTATTGGCAGAGGATTCTTGACAAACTCATTCAGAATTGGCTGCAGCATTAAATGTTGAACGATCAACTGTTGCAAAGTGTTTAAAAGCAATGGGAATGGTTCCAAAAGTTGGTAACTGGATTCCATATGAATTGACAGAAAGAGACATGGAACATCGAAAAACAATTTGTGAAATGCTACTCCAAAGGCAGTAAAGAAGAGGATTTTTGCATCGAATAATCACAGGAGATGAAAAATGAATATTACTATGAGAATCCTAAACGTAAAAAAGCTTGGGTGAAGCCAGGTGAATTTGGTCCATTACAGCCAAAGAGAAATATTCACTGTGACAAGGCTATGCTCTGCATTTGATGGGATCAGAGAGGTGTTGTTTATTAGGAGTTGCTCAAACCCCCTCAAACTATTAAAGGAGAAGTTTACCGACGACAACTAATACGTTTGAAGGGAGCTATAGAAGAAAAAAGACCAAAATGAGTGAATAGGCTCAGTAAATTAATTCTTCAACAGGATAATGACAAACCGCATACCGCACAAGTCGTAAAAAGATATTTAAATGGATAGAACTGGGAAGTGCTACTCCTCCCGGCATATTCGCCTGACATAGCTCCTTCGGATTAGCACTTATTCTGAACAATGCAGTCAGATCTTACGGGAGAACGGCCCACTTCACACGAAAGTATCAACATTTGGATTGATAATTGGATCAGCTCAGGAATGTGTAAATTACCTGAAAGATTGGCGCAGGTTGTAGCTGCCGATGGAGCATACTTTGAATAAACTACTTTCCTTAATTTTCTAAAAAAACAAATGTGTTTTATTTACAAAAATCGGACACGAATACGTAGAACACAAAATTCTAAAAAGAATGGTATCGAAAACACAGGGTCCGTATCCAAAACCAACACGCACTGCTGGCTTGAATGTAGGCAACGTAAGCATACTCGGACAACTCAGGACCTAGGTTCATCGGATCTACTTGGCATATCCAATATGGTGGAGGGGACTCAAAATTCGACTATACTATACACCATTGACATTTTCATGAAGATAACTACGGCAGTTTCAGATATTGCACAACTCTCTTTTTTTTTTTTTATCTACCCAGAATATTAAAAAATTTTGTATTGAGCGGCAGCTTACACACAGCAGTTTTGCTAACGGTCATGCAATGACTTCGATTGTTAACCTGTTAACTGATTAGTTTTTCTTAGAAAGTTCGATATGTGCTGAATTAATTTCAAGCCAAGACGCGTATTTACGACATAAGCAAAGTAACTTACTATGCGTTATAAAAGTTGAAAAAGTATAGCATTTTTAAATTTGGTTTGACTCAACATCAAAAGTACTTTTATAATTAAAAACTGTTTAATGCAAAAATATGAAACTTTTGAAATTGACGCATATATACGACATAATCAGTTAACAGGTTAAAACTACATTCACTGACTTACTTGCGTTCCGTCAACTGGCAAATCAGATTATTTGTTAAAATTTCGTGAACCAGTTTATACATATGTTTCCATGGCTGCATTTATATTACTACATATTATTGAAAGTATTGAAAGAGAAGAGAAAATAAAGTCCACAAAAAGGAAATATTGAGCTGAATATGATATAGAATTTATTTGGTTAAAATATTTGCTTTATTCGGACAATAAAGATCACACCAACTTTTTGAGATTCCCTTACAAAAAGTTAACATTATTTAAAACGTGAAAATCTGTAAATTTAAATTTTTGAAAGTTTTAGGTTCATTCATTATTAGATTATACCTTATTTACTGCACGACTGCACTAGCCAGATTTTCTGTTTTACCATCTGTTCTGTCTATAAAATGTGGAGACCGCACATGACATACCAAATTTTCTGGTAAGACAGAAATGGCAGGCCAGATTTGTTGCAATCAAAACTACCAGAAATTTGACAGATGCAGTTTAAAAAATGCCGGAATTTAAATTATCTAATTGAATTTATTAACACTTTTCGTGAAAAAGAGTGCTTATGGAATATGAAGAGTAAATTTTATAAACGTTTAGACTTGAAGAAAAAAGCATGGTCTGATATCGCCAAAGCACGTAAGTTAATCAAAATATCTAGAATCTGTTTCTTTCGTAATGCCATTTTTCAAATAAAATGTCTTACCAGAATATTCCCACACACTAGACATATCAGCCATGATGTTTAATCAGCTTATCAGAAAATCTAGCTAGTGCAGACGTAGGGTTAGACGAGCCAGAGCCAACGTCAGTGTCAGTAGAATTGACCCCTGTAAAGACCGAGTTACTAACGGCTACCCAGAATGAAGATTTGATATTTTTGAAAAGGTTCATCAAATGCCACGATATTCATCCAATTTTGAATTGAAAATTGTGTAGAGTAATTTTTAATTCGAAAATGGTTGTAAGTCATGGAAATTTGTTATTATTTTAACAAGATTTTGAATCTTGGCTATGTTACATTAAATTTATATTTAATGAGTATTTTTTGGTTTAATTAGACTTAAGTTGGAAGGGAAATTTATTTAAATGAAAGAATAAGACTAGAAAATCAGGAATTATTTGTTAAGGGGACATTCGTCTGTTAAAAATGAAGAGCTTTATGTATGTATTGTAATACATTCTTAAGGTATTACTATCATCTAGAATTTTCAAAAAATATTTCATTTTCACACTCCTCATAGTCTCAGAAATCATCGTAATAGAGAAAAACTTATAGCGTTATACCAAGTGTCTCTCTAAGCTTTAAACGCGTTTTTCTCGAAATGACATTTTTTGAGTCTGCCCATAGATAAACTCGATATTAATAAACCTTGGTGCGTTTTGTTTGTTTAGGTTGCCTCTGTTGTAATTAACTACAGTTTAGCACAAAAATGAAAAAAGAAAAATTTTGGCAAGAGAAAAAGATGAAAAAATATGCAATTTTTTAAAAAAAAATTTTCAAACTTTTTTAATTTTTCTTTTTTTGTTGCATTTTTCGACTAAATGTGGTAAATTAATTAATAATTAAGGTAAGGGACCTTCCTTTATAAAATCCCGTTTGAATTTTTTGTTTCAGTCATCTCAATCGTGAGATAATCACTGGGCAATGGGACTAGCATATTTTCGAGCTGCCAGCTTCAGCGCCCTCTATACAAATTTCTAAAAATAAAAATTAAATTAAATAATTTTTTTTCAATCTATAAGGATCAAACTTATTCTAAAAAATTTTTGTTGTATGTAATATCTAATAAAGGGGCTGAGCAAAAAAGAATAATGACAAAGTGTAATTTTTTGGCTCTCTAGACGGTAGTAGAACCTTAAGCTTTGAAGACGTTTTTCTCACAAAATATTTTTTAAACTCGTGGTAATTAACACAGAAAAAAGTAATAGTCGGATTAACTTCATTATTTGTACATTTATTGATGAAATCTTATTGCACGGAAATAACCTCAATTTGATCTGATTTTTAACAACTTTTTAGTTATTTTTAGAAATTTAACACAAAAAAAGCCTTTATTTTTAAATACGAGCCTAGCTGCAATTTGTTTGGTTTTTGTAAACTCAACAATCAGTTGTACAATTAATCCAACAAATAGTAAGAAAAATTGTTCGCATTTTATTTTGAAGATAACGTTGCTTTGCTTAAATAATGATAGAATTTATATTTCCAAATCACTAGTTAATGAATGATCAAGGTGGAAATTCATTAAAGTACCTCAATAATTTACAAATACAAATGCCCATAAAAGCTAGAATAGAAAATAAGTAGCGGAAAATCTTGTGTGCGCTTTTCTTCACTTGAATTACTCATTCGTGAGTAATGAGTTATTAAAAATTTCCATGTACATACTAGTGAGTAATAAGCGAAGAGAATTTTCGTATGTGCACATGAGTGAATAATTAAGGGTTCGAATTACTACGGGAATCACACTACACAACAACAACTTACGCACGCGCACACGAATTTTTAAGAAGCGAACGCGGACATGAGTGTAAAATGAGTTTTGAGTCATTCGTGTGCGCACTCGAGTGCGCGTTTTCGTACTCTGCTTTTGAATGAACATTCCAAAAATTACAGAGTGCTCACTTATCTTCGGAGAGTGCTTGCCGCTTTGATAATTCCTCCTTGCTTAGCTCTGCCACTGAATGCCGCCAACACGCTCTATCGAACACTGAGGGGGCAATTTCAACGGCCATGCAACGAGATCCCCAAATTAAAATTCTTAAAAGGCAAATTTCTTGGAGTAAATTCCAATTAGAGGCAGCTTAAACTTCTTCGCCGTCGGTAATCCCTTCGGTAACGAAGTGACGCGAACTCCTACGGGCATTTGGGGAGCCCTCAGAGGATCGTCCTTTGCCGGAGGTTCCGAAGTCACCTGATACCCGCGATGTTCCACGACGACGACGACCATCACCACCCGGGCAACTGCCTGCCCCCCTAAGAGAGGGTAATGGGTTAAAACTTGTAATTAAATTAATTCTCCCAGAAAAAAAGGGGAAAAATTAATTTCCACGAAAATAATTTGTCTTAATGCCAATCTAGGAGCCTTCTGCCCCTGCTCCCGGCGAGCAACAAAGCTCGGAGTGCTACTAAATGGAGCGGGCGCCACTGAGGGGGAGACACCGAGAACAACAGATCCATAAAGCAGTGGGCGGCGCCACTAACCAGGTCAGGGATGATGAAGCGTTTTTTTTTTAATTTACCCAGCTCCTCGTTATGGCGCTCCGGTGGCCCCACACTCCCCCATGGCTGCCTGACTTCCAGCACCCGGAGGCTGTCCATGGCGACTGCGGGGAGAAGAAAATGGCGAAAGGTTCACGTTTATTAACGCAAAAAAAAAAATTCACTCTTCTTTCTTTGGCTTCTTAAAGTGCAAGCAGAAAGAAATTCGCTAACTCGATATGTTGAAAATAATCGAATTTAAAAATTTAATATTCCAATACATTTCGACAAACAACAAACACACTTAAAGAATTGTTGTTTACACTTTAAACAATTCTAAACATCTCATTTACTTTCTTAGAGTTCCCTACGTCAGGATAAACCCTTATATCATAGGATCACTTTGTTGTCCATCTGTCTCTCTGTCCATCAAGATCACCGTACACAGGAACGGCTAGAGGTATCAAATTTAAATTAATATCAGATACTAAAGTCTACAACCCGATAGTCCTATAAAAAATTCAAGCTTCTAACGAAGGTTTTGATGATGACAGTGAGACTGACAACAAGGTAATACTATAAGGGTTGTATTTTATCGTTCTGCGGTACGGAACCCCAAAAATCATGTATTTTGATACTGACTCACTCATCCGTTGACCCAGAATCTTGAAATTTGGCACAAGGAAAAATTCCGAAAATCAGTAATTTATAATTCTGCTTGGAATTATTACGTGACAAGCTTAATTTTTCTTTAACGAATTTTCTTTATATTTCTCCTGCATCAATAAGTTAAAGTACTACTAGAAGCAATACTGAGGGTTTGTCTTCGTCTTGTTATGACTGTATATGACATCAGGAAATAAGTTGAACTATTATAACAAATAAGAAAAACGCAAAGCTAACCTACTCGGAGGGAAAATAAATCCACACATATTTGTTATGCAAGTCGTGAAACGATTTTGGAAGGAACAATAATAGAAGTTTGACTAAAATTCATCAAAATGAAGTGCCTGAAAATTCTACAAAAAATCAAATAAGATTGAAATGCTAATAACAATAAAAAATTCCATAGACGTCTGTAGGTTTCAGTACATTACTGTCCGTCACAAAACCTCGCAGCTCAATTAGTTTCAAAACGTTTTCTTTAGCAATACAAAAATTGTTCTCAAGGACATAACAATCTGTAACAATTACAATTAATTCTACTCACATTTTGTAACTAACATTGTTAATTAATTTCACAACTGCTTATTAAAGCAACCAACTTCATGTAGTCTAATGCCTACTCTCCAATGGGCAAACCAACCATGAACCAACCACTTGCCAGTTGGCTGACAAAATGCGTTCATACACATCTTTATCAATGTAGATGTGCTGTGTGATCTTTATCAATGTAGATGTGCTGCTTGTTTTGATCGAGAGTGAAATGGAACAAGAAGAAATTTATATTTCGTAATTTATGAACAATGATGTTTATAAATTTCATCCTTTTTTACTTAACACTCCAAATAAATGTCATTTCCACTTAAAAATTCTTTTTCACTTTTGGCGGCAATTTTTTTCTAACGCTTAACCTCAATTATTTCTTAAGATTTGACATGTAGACATGAATTCGGACGGAGCTTAGCTCAATGTGTCATCACGAACTGTCATAACAAGAAAACTTGGATTCAGACAAGCCCTGAGTTATAGATAATATTTCACCCTAAGTTTTGAGTCCACCTAACACTTGTCCGTATTTTTTAGATTCGATGTTATTGACCAGACCAGAATGTAATTCCTTATGTTGAAAATTTAATAAAAATATTTGTAATTTTTCAATATGTATTTCCCCCACTTTGCTTTTCACCTTTAGGTTAGGTTAGGTTGCCGTGGCTGCCTGGCGGCGCACTTAGGCCACAAGGGCCCATTGTGATACCACACGGGGGCTTTTCCCATAAAAACTAGCTAACCTTTGAACCACTTCGTGCCTTTGATGAAGTGTTCAATGTCTCTGATGTTCTTTGAACTCAGATCCGACAAATCATCAAAGAAATAAGCGCCCAGATGTTGGTTTCTGCACATTGCTAGTGCTGGGCATTGGCACAGGAGATGGGTTATATTTTCCTCCTCCTCCTCATTGTGACAACTTCTGCAGAAGTCGTTGGAGGTAACGCCTAGTCTATTGGCATGTTTGCCTACGAGGCAATGCCCCGTAATTACCGCTACGACGCTACTAATGGCCTCCCTCCTGAGAGTAATTAGATTCTTAGACCTATTACGGTCAAATGTTGGCCAGATCTGCCTGGTGGTCACGCAAGTGTTCTCGTTCCTCCACCTATTATCGGCGATCCTTAAGTATGATCGTACAATCTCTGCTTTATGGGAGGCGAGCGGTGTCCCTATCCGCCGAATGATGTCCTTTTCTGGAAGGGTCGTTCCCTGCCTGGCTAGCTCATCCGCTCTTATATTGCCCGGGACATCACTATGCCCTGGTACCCAGATTATGCTAATGTTAACCCCCTCCGCTACTTTATTAAGCAGAGAGCGGCAGTCCGCAACCACCTTTGATGTCGTATACACACCTGTAAGTGATTTAATTGCAGCTTGGCTGTCAGTAAAGATAGAAATACCCCCGGAAGAAGATATATTCTCCTGCAGCCATAAGAGGGCTTCCATGATAGCCATGACCTCCGCCTGAATTACACTGCAGTGGTCTGGCAGCCGAAATGACGTTTCGAGGCTTAGTTGCTCCGAGTATATTCCACCTCCAACTCTGCCCTTCAACTTTGAGCCATCGGTGAATATCTTAACCGAGTTTGCTTTGCTAAGGAGCTCTTCCCCCCACTCATGTCTCGCTGGGATGAGCGAGTCGAATTTAATCTCGAAACAGGGGTTTGGAATAGTATAGTCCAAGCCCTGGGTACAAGTGCTGAGGATTTTTGAATGTCCATAATCCATGCGTGCCCAGGGATGCACAGAATTGAGCCTAGCGGCAGTGGAGGCTGCAGTTTGCTTGCCAAAGAGTTCCATTGGAAGAAGATGTAGGATGACATTTAGGGCTTTGGTGGGAGTTGTCCTAAGAGCACCCGTGATCAAGACAGAAGCCATTCTTTGGATCTTGTCCAGCGCATTCTGGTGGCATTTCTTCTCCAGGGCGGGCCACCACACTAACACCCCGTATACCAGTATCGGTCTGATTACTGTCACGAAGAGCCAGTGGACGATGCGTGGTTCTAGGCCCCATCTTTTGCCGACTGCGTTTTTGCATGAATACAAGGCTATTGTAGCCTTGCGTACTCTTTCAGCAATATTGGCTTTCCAATTCAGCTTCCTGTCAATAACGAGACCAAGGTATTTTACCTGGTCCGTGAGTACCAACCTCACTCCGCCAAGGAGTGGTGTGTTAAAAGAGGGAATCTTGTACTTTCTGGAAAATAGTACAAGTTCCGTTTTGCTCGGGTTAACGCACAAGCCACTATTTACACTCCACGCTGTGAGCTTATTTAGGGCTTGCTGTAACACCTCCGACAGCGTATTCAGGTATTTGCCTGATACTGCAATGACAATGTCGTCCGCATACGCAACCACGCAGCAGCCCGAGCGGTCAAGATCTAGGAGGAGATCGTTCAGGGTCAGGTTCCACAGAAGCGGCGACAGGACCCCTCCTTGGGGGGTGCCCCTGTACACATGTCTCCTGATGGAAGATGCCCCGAGAACTGAGCTGACAATCCTGCCACACAACATCTGATTGATCAACCCAATAATCGATTCATCCAGATCAAGACCCCTCATGGCTCCCGCAACCGCCTCAGGTCTGACATTATTAAATGCTCCCTCGATGTCCAAGAAGGCCGCCAGTGTGTACTCCTTGTACAACATGGCCCTCTCAATGTGGTCAACCAGGGTGTGCAGGGCCGTTTCGGTAGATTTGCCCTTGGTGTACGCGTGTTGCGAGGGTGATAATCTAGACGGATTTATATACCCTCTTATATATATATCGATTAGTCTTTCCAGCGTTTTAAGAAGAAAGGAAGAAAGACTAATGGGCCTGAAGTCTTTGGACCTGCAGTGCGAGACCTTCCCCCCCTTGGGAATGTAGACAACCTTGACTTCAGTCCAGGTCTTGGGAATATAGACCAGGTTAAGACAGGCACTGTATATTGCCAACAGCCAAGGAATAATTATCTCTGAGGCTTCCTGAAGCTCAGCTGGTATGATGTCGTCCAAGCCTGGGGATTTAAAAGGCTTGAAGCTCTTTATAGCCCATTCCAATTTGCTCCTACTAAGGATTTTCTGGGCGAGTTCGTTGGGGACGGTAGCGACTACCGACTCAGCCGTTTGCTCTGAGGAGCAACCGGGAAAGTGAGTTTCGGTTAGCAGCTCCAACGTTTCCAAACACGAGGAGGTCCATTCCCCGTTATCCTTTAACAGGAGACTAGGGGTACTCGGGGTCGTCGAAAGGACCTTACGTAGACGGCTAGTCTCTGATACTTCCTCCACCCTACTGCAGAAGTTCTCCCAGGAGGAGCGTTTAGCTGTCCTGACTAGTTTTTTGCAGTTCCTAAGGCTTTCCTTATATGATGACCAATCATCAGTACGCTTAGCCTTATTGAACATCTTGCGGCATTCTTTCCTTGCGGTCATGATCTCCGTTGACCACCATGGAGGTTTAGGTTTCCCCCTGGGCCTCCTGATGGGACACGAAGTCCGCGTTGCCTTGTTACACGCCTTGGTGAGGGTTTCCACCACCTTGTCCACCTCCTCCCTGGAGTGGAGCATGGGAGGCTCCCCACCAGAGAGCGCACGCTCTAGGGTTTTCCTATATGCGTCCCAGTTGGTTTTCCTTCTATTCCTGAAGGGTGTACATACCGGTTTCTGTATATCAAGCTCAAACTCGATATACCGGTGATCGGAAATAGAAGGGTCGCCGGATACTCTCCAGCTTCTAATAGCATGGGCATCCCGCCCAGTGACGAGAGTGATGTCGAGAACCTCTCGCCTCACCGCATTCATAAATGTGGGCTCGTTTCCCACATTACAAATCCAGAGGTTAGCGCCAATAATAAATTCTAATAAAGACTCACCCCTTTCGTTTACGTCCGTACTTCCCCAGATCGTATGATGAGCGTTTGCATCCGCGCCGACAATCGCTGTTATCCTCCGCTCATTAGCTTCCTTTATCGTTTTGCGTAGGAGTTGATGCGGGGGGGGTTCCTCGTGGTCATGAGCCATATAGCTGGAAATCAGCCATATGGGCCTGGTTTGGGACTCCAGCATGACCACTACGTTGTCCTTATCACTATTGTTAGTGAGGATGAATGCACT
This sequence comes from Dysmachus trigonus, assembly GCA_949715965.1. Taxonomy (NCBI): domain Eukaryota; kingdom Metazoa; phylum Arthropoda; class Insecta; order Diptera; family Asilidae; genus Dysmachus; species Dysmachus trigonus. The sequence continues at coordinate 55,913,670 of OX454323.1, read as the reverse complement.
AAAGTTGTTATTTATCAGAATACATGATCTTGGTTTACCTGTACCCTTTATATAAAAAGCCTTATACCCGGCTAGGTTAAGTCCACAAACCCGGTCCCCAACGACCCATGGTTCCTGGACTAGGACGACGTCTTCCCCTTTCTGAGAGAGACGCAGAAGCAGCGCAGCCGACGCCGCCTTGGAGTGGTGTAGATTAATCTGCACCACTCCCACCATGGCTGCTGCTAGGTTTAGCCACCTCGACGACCGTCATATCCGCGTCTTCCGCGTCGAAAAGCAGGTCGTCTTCTTCACCCTCCTCAGGCATCTCCTCCTCTTCCTGATGGAGGTACAGGTCCCCAAGCAATCCTGATGTTGATTGGATGCTGTCCTCGTCTATAAGTGGGGCCGGTGGCGGTGGCACGTCTGGAGCCACGGAGGTGGGGATATCCACAGCGCCCTCCTCAGCTACTGTCTTGGCCTCGGTGGGGATCTCCGCCTTGTTACCCTTCAGATCCTTACGATAGACCGTCAGGGTAATCGAGCCGAAGCCGTAGCTGATGACGCCATTGGATTCCTTAAGCGGGGCAAGTGACTCCTCGTTGAGTATTATCACCGCTTGTCTTCGCTTGCCGCTAGCCTCGCTGACCTGGGCAACCTTCCAATCATGGGTGGGGAGATTGGTGTTGCTCATCCTGATCAGCTTCAAAATTCCTGCAGGGCTTGATGGCTCTGCAGGAATCCACGCCCTAGACCTAGGCCTATTAGGAATCTGCTCCTTTTTAACTGCCTCTAGCCTAGCACCCGGCCAAACCTCCCCTACGGAGGATACCGCTAGCTTGTAGAGATCGGCCGAACGCTGATCTGCACAAGCTATGAGTTTAATGCGGCCCTGGTACCAGCCAGCATCTCGACAGAACGGAGGGGGTCCAGGGTTCCTTTCGAGGATATCCTCATATACTTTCAGCAGCTCCATCTCCACCGTCTTCCAGTTATCCACTGAAATGGTGCCATCCTGGTTGCCGAAATCAACTATCGCCCAAATGAGGTGATCCTTCGCAGCTTCGCTGAAGGACCTGGTGAGCTGAGGGGGGGGCCTAGGGGGGCCAGCTTTTGGCCTCTTAGAGGCAGATGTCTCCTGCTCGTCTTGCGAGCGCTGCCGTTTAGGAGCAGGGTCCTGCTGCTTTGCCCTGTGCTGGGCAACCACGCTCCTGGCCCAATTCAGAGAAGATTTCTCCTTCTCCGAAAGCTCCGTTTCCGAGATAGCGCTAAGCCTATCTAGGACCCTAAAGGCCGCTCGCTTTTCTCGGTAGGTCGCCGCAGAGGGGCTATCGCGCCGCGTGGGTTGGGTGGGTTTGGGCTTGAGTGCCCTAAGAGGCGCAGCGGCACCGCTCGGTCCAGGCTTAGAAGCCGATGACACGTTACCTTGCGCAATCTTGGCGGGCGATGGAGGACCCACAGTACTGCATCCTTGCTTAGCGCCGGATTCTGCAGCCTGCGGCCTCGAAGCAGGGGTTGCACTAGGTGCTGACTTGGAATTATCAGCACCAGTGCTGACCGATGGAGCTGGAGCATTGGTGCGGGCGGTGCCCGCCGACGTTGAGGGTCGTGCGGCTCCCTTCACGGGTGCCTTGGCCTTGACGGCCGTGCGCTGCTCTGTTCGAGCAGACGCAAGAGAAGTCTTAGACTTGGTCTCGGTTTTATCCGAGGCTGGTGTTGGGTTCATGAAGTACAACTGTTTCGTACGACCACTTTCGCGACGAGGCGCTACTCATGGTCTTGGCTAGAAAAAGGGGAAAGGAAGTCACCCATGCAGCGCCCCTTACATGGGAAGTCCAGAATACGACCTGAGGTGGACAGGTATCAGGAAGGCTCCGTACGAATACAGCCCGATGTAACCCCCTGGCTGCAAACGACCCAATGGGCACGGATCGCATTACACCCTGGGTTAGGGGGGGTACTTTTTATAAGAGAGTCTCCTTCTCTCCGCCCGACCACGATTAGTCAGCACTCCCAGCAGAGACATAACCTAACTGGGAGCCTGCTTCCAGCCGCCCCCGCGTGGAGGATATGGTCGCACTTCCGCAGTGCACACAGTTACGGCACATGTACACAGATACGGCACGTACCCTACTACTACATCACGTGTTATTCCCCCTGTGTACATGTGTTATTCCCCCTGTGTGCCTAACGACTGACGGTCAACCTCAATTATTTCTTAAGATTTGACATGTAGACATGAATTCGGACGGAGCTTAGCTCAATGTGTCATCACGAACTGTCATAACAAGAAAACTTGGATTCAGACAAGCCCTGAGTTATAGATAATATTTCACCCTAAGTTTTGAGTCCACCTAACACTTGTCCGTATTTTTTAGATTCGATGTTATTGACCAGACCAGAATGTAATTCCTTATGTTGAAAATTTAATAAAAATATTTGTAATTTTTCAATATGTATTTCCCCCACTTTGCTTTTCACCTTTAAAATCAAAAGTCTTCGTTGTGTAACGACTTTTTTTCCATTTTCAAGCACTCATTTGACACAATTGTGTAGCGTAGTAAAAAACAAATTGCATGCAGTACTACCAATTCTTTAGCACATTAGAACCTACAATACAAGTAGAAGAGGGGATCAGAGCGCTATCCCCTAAGCATGAAATAACAGAATCTGCGCAGAATGCTAGTTTGCATTCATTCAGGAAAGGGCATCTGGGTTAGTCCTGTTCAAATAGTGCGAATTTTAAACTTACAATTGCCAAGTCCGTTGTAACAAATATCCCATACAAAATGCCAGACAGAAAATTGTGCACTTTCTTCCCCTCTTGCTCACACTTTTAACAGATCAATTTTAACAGGCAATCAACTGCGGGTTCAGATTATTACGATATACTTTTTTGGAGCATTTCTCAATATAAACGATGCGAACCCATTGTGACGGGTAGGAACAAGTATGCCAGGAGTTTACTATTCGAATTAGAATTTAAAAAAAAAATAGAATCAAGTAAGCTTTTACAATAAGTGTAAAAGGAATTTTGTTTAAAAAAGTTCATTCTAGGGAAAACCATCTTGTGATTAAATTCAAATCAAAAATTAATAAAATTTTAATGTGATTTCTTCAATTTTTAATTTAAAGTTAAGATATTAAATAATCGTTGGATACATCAAAAGTTTTCATCTTCTATTCTACTTTAAATAAATCTTCATCTTCTACCTACACCATCAAGTAATTACTCCGAATATTCTTAAGTAATGCATTTTGCGTCTTAGCCCCTCAAAAAGAATGCAGCCGTACTCGAAATTAGGCCGGTTGCCAATTCGTCTTTTCAAATATTATTCTTTCCCTTTTGCTTACTCTTTTCGAAAATCTGAAACGTGCAAATTCATGACATTTGCTTTTCATTGATAGTTATTTTCAAAAAGGAAAAATGAATGATAATTTATTTAAAATTACAAACTTTGAAAAGACTCTTGTGAAAGGTTGAAAGTAGATTTACATAGAAGCTTTTAATAATTTTAAAGTATTTTAAAAAACTAGGGGAATTAATTTGTGCGCAATATGTAAAGTCTTGAGATTTATACATACATAAGATTAAGTAAAGCAAATGGAACTACTGTAGCATTAGAAATTAATATAATTTCAGAAATCTGCTCCAGATTGCTACTGATATTACGTATACACACTAACATACTTCATTTATGAAGACTTTTCAAGGAAGCGCAAACTGCCGAGCAGTCTTTTCCTAAGTCACAAACTCTCGAGGGTCCCCTTAATAGTTTTGCAAAATGGCAAAATGCAACTCTTTGTTATTCTCGAGAAATATCAATTTAAGGAGACATTCTCATTGAAATGAACAAAAAAACGACTTTTTTTGGAATTTTTTCTTTAAACCCTATGGCATTTATTCAAAAACCTTTTTTGATATATTGAATATATAGGCATTGAAGTATACAACAAAAACCAATTTTTTTTTTGTTACGTTTTGCGGCAATAGAGGGTTTTGTACGAAAAGTCCCTTTTTAGCTGGTACCAGTTCTTGCGAACTTTCTGGAGAAGATAAAGACAAAATTTAAAATGGGTTTTGTTCTTTAGACTTTTTTCTAGGACATAGACCTTTAAAAATGGTACTTTTAATTTTTTAAATTTTTTTAGGACTGTTTTTCTAACAATCTTAAAAATTGGCCATGTTTTAGGGGGAAAGTACGTGTATAAAAAAGAGGGTGGGGTACTTTTATGCATTTTTAAAGGTCTATGGCTTAGAATTTATGTTAATGAGTCGAATGCTTTTTGATTTTTTTATATCTATCTAGCTGAATTTGAGATATCACTGGTACCAGGTGAAAAAAAGTAGTTTCGAGAAAAACGCGTTCAAAGTTTTTGTGCGACGCTCCAAATCTATAGAAACCGGTATATATCGTTACGTATATACAGGGTGTTCAGAGGTGGGAGGTCAATACTGAAGGGGGTGAAAGGTCAGACCGAGACAAGCAAAAAATCGTATGGGTGGGGGGGGGGGGGGGGGCATCTCGCACCGTTTGGCAGTTACAGGGTGATTCGTAAATCAGGATTTAGCCTTATATGGGAACCGCTCTTGTATTTTTATCTTTTTTTCTACGCATCGCAGCGGCCCCAAACTGATTTCAAAAAATCACTATTTGGAAGCCCTTTCCAACAAAGTTTACACCACCCCCCTATCCCCAACCCCTTGGCCGCAATCCCCCCTGGAAGTTGAAAAAATTAACTTTTATTTCACGATTTTTCACCTTTCGCCCCACTTTTCTCCGAAATTCATGTTATTAACATACCTACTTTTTATTTTTTTTAAGTTGCCTATCTAATTACCTTTCCAAAAAGGTGCAACATGCCCAGGTAGAAAAGGGTTGCAAAAGTCCTGAAATTAAAACATTCTCACAGGTACCTAATTACTTTATTGCACCATAATGGAAAAAGTCGTTAAGTAAACAATTTTTATCACAGCAAGTTCGGAAATGTTTGTTTGGGAAACAGAGGTAATACATTTTTATTATTTCAGCAAAACAGTAATAAAATAATAAATGTAATCTCGTTAAATAGCGTTATTAGTTTATTATATCCAGTATTGACTCTTAGGTATCCTGACGCTCCGTTTCTAATACCTCCTATGAATTATGGTATAAAAATGGGTAAGTTTGAAAGGACATTGACCACAGGTGAAGAAGCAAGCGATAAAACCGGGTGTTTAATAGAAAAAATTAAGATAAAATGGCAGAATGCAGTGTTGAAGAGTCTGCCGATATAATTTACGTGTACGGTTTAGTAGACGGAAATGATAGTGAGGCCGTACGACAATACCAAAGGAGATTCCCGAATCGGCGTGTACCCGACAGAAGGGTATTTTCAAGGACTTTCAGAAGGTTAAAAGAAACCGGAAGTGTAACCACCCCCAGAGCAGAAACGCGATCAGGAAAATCGGCCGATTAAGCGGACCCCGACCAACAAATCCTCAACATCGTCAGGAGCAGCCCTGTAATAAGCATTAGGCAGGTCGCACGAAGGTCAGGATTGTCTTCAGGGAGAGTTTGGACCGTGGTGAACCGAGAGGGACTACATCCATACCACCATATCCCGGTCCAAGCACTAGGGAAGGAGATTCCGAAGGACGATTGCAATTCTGCACTTGGCTGTTCGAGTCTGACATTGAAAACAGAAGGTTTCTAGACCGAATTCTGTGGACGGATGAATCGCAATTCACCCGGGATGGCATCACAAACTTCCACAACCTGCACACCTGGTCAGATGTGAACCCACATAGGACAAGGAGTCGGTCCTTTCAGCAAAGATTTAGTGTCAATGTCTGGGCTGGCATCATCGGCAACCAGTTGATGGGACCCTTCATCTTGCCCCAAGTGCTGAATAGTCAGCTATACTCGGACTTTTTGGAGAGTACCCTTCCGGATCTGTTGGAGGACATCCCCCTGGCCACCAGAAGCGCAATTTATTTACAGCTCGACGGAGCAACTGCGCATACTGGGGGGAACATTGTTAGGGCAAGGTTGAATGAGCATTACCCAGAGCGCTGGATTGGACGAGGTGGACCGATTCCTTGGCCTGCTAGGTCACCGGACCTTACTCCACTGGACTTTTTCTTATGGGGAATGATGAAAGATGAAGTTTACTCAAGACCAATCAACACCAGAGAAGAATTAGTTATCAGGATTGGGACTACAGCCACGAAAATACGGGAGAGACTGGCTACCATAGACCTCTAACGCGAAATAAGAAGAAGGCTACTTGCATGCATCGAAACTGGCGGAGAACATTTTGAACAGCTTTTAAAGGACAAACGATTTAATTGTAATTAGTTTTTAAGCGAACAAAATGTATTTTTAAGTTAACTTAAGCATAATTTCTTAAAAAATTCGAATTGTCATGATATTCTGTAAAAGGGTTTTGTAAATAAATTTTCGTATCCTTTTCCTATCTGGGCATGTTGCACCTCTTTGGAAAGGTAATTAGATAGGCAACTTAAAAAAAATAAAAAGTAGGTATGTTAATAACATGAATTTCGGAGAAAAGTGGGGCGAAAGGTGAAAAATCGTGAAATAAAAGTTAATTTTTTCAACTTCCAGGGGGGATTGCGGCCAAGGGGTTGGGGATAGGGGGGTGGTGTAAACTTTTTTGGAAAGGGCTTCCAAATAGTGATTTTTTTAAAGCAGTTTGGGGCCGCTGCGATGCGTAGAAAAAAAGATAAAAATACAAGAGCGGTTCCCATATAAGGCTAAATCCTGATTTACGAATCACCCTGTAACTGCCAAACGGTGCGAGATGCCCCCCCCCCCCCCCCCACCCATACGATTTTTTGCTTGTCTCGGTCTGACCTTTCACCCCCTTCAGTATTGACCTCCCACCTCTGAACACCCTGTATAGCTATAACTTTCGTTTTGTTTCGAATTTCTCACAACGGTTTGAGAACAGCATTACTATGATGTTAAGGAATACTTTTATGTAAAAAAAAAAAATATAAAAATATCGATTTTTTTTTTCACTTCCAATGAGAATGTCCCCTTAAAGTTGTATGCGTAAATTAAGCATAAGGAACGTTTATACCGCTAGCAGCAATGGGTTCGTGGCGTAGCGGTAACGCTCTTGCTTACTGAGCGATGGGTCCGCTGTTCAAGTCACGGTCAAGTAACTTTTTTTTTTTTTGAGTTGCATTTTGCCATTTTGCAAAACTATTAAGAGGACCCTCCCCTACAATATACAGGGTGTTCAGAGGTGGGTGGTCAATACTGCAGGGGGTGAAAGGTCAGACCGAGGCAAGCAAAAAATCGTATGGGTGGGGGGGGGGCATCTTGCACCGTTTGGCAGTTACAGGGTGATTCATAAATCAGGATTTTTCCTTATATGGGAACCGCTCTTGTATTTTTATCTTTTTTTCTACGCATCGCAGCGGCCCCAAACTGATTTCAAAAAATCACTATTTGGAAGCCCTTTCCAAAAAAGTTTACACCACCCCCCTATCCCCAACCCCTTGGCCGCAATCCCCCCTGCAAGTTGAAAAAATTAACTTTTATTTCACGATTTTTCACCTTTCGCCCCACTTTTCTCCCAAATTCATGTTATTAACATACCTACTTTTTATTTTTTTTAAGTTGCCTATCTAATTACCTTTCCAAAAAGGTGCAACATGCCCAGGTAGGAAAAGGATACGAAAATTTATTTACAAAAATCCTTTTACAGAATATCATGACAATTCGAATTTTTAAGAAATTATACTTAAGTTAACTAAAAAATACATTTTGTTCGCTTAAAAACTAATTACAATTAAAACGTTTGTCCTTTAAAAGCTGTTCAAAATGTTCTCCGCTAGTTTCGATGCATGCAAGTAGCCTTCGTTTTATTTCACGTTTGAGGTCTATGGTAGCCAGTCTCTCCCGTATTTTCGTGGCTGCAGTCACAATCCTGGTAACTAATTCTTCTCTGGTGTTGATTGGTCTTGAGTAAACTTCATCTTTCATCATTCCCTATAAGAAAAAGTCCAGTGGAGTAAGGTCCGGTGACCTAGCAGGCCAAGGAATCGGTCCACCTCGTCCAATCCAGCGCTCTGGGTAATTTTCATTTAACCTTGCCCTAACAATGTTCCCAGTATGCGCAGGTGCTCCGTCGAGCTGTAAATAAATTGCGCTTCTGGTGGCCAGGGGGATGTCCTCCAACAGATCCGGAAGGATATTCTCCAAAAAGTCCGAGTATAGCTGACTATTCGGCACTTGGGGCAAGATGAAGGGTTCTATCAACTGGTTGCCGATGATGCCAGCCCAGACATTGACACTAAATCTTTGCTGGAAGGACCGACACCTGGTCCTATGTGGGTTCACATCTGACCAGGTGTGGAGGTTGTGTAAGTTTGTGATGCCATCCCGGGTGAATTGCGATTCATCCGTCCACAGAATTCGGTCTAGAAACCTTCTGTTTTCGATGTCAGACTCGAACAGCCAAGTGCAGAATTGCAATCGTCCTTCGGAATCTCCTTCCCTAGTGCTTGGACCGGGATATGGTGGTATGGATGTAGTCCCTCTCGGTTCACAACGGTCCAAACTCTCCCTGAAGACAATCCTGACCTTCGTGCGACCTGCCTGATGCTTATTACAGGGCTGTTCCTGACGATGTTGAGGATTTGTTGGTCGGGCTCCGCTGAATCGGCCGATTTTCCTGCTCGCATTTCTGCTCTGGGGGCGGTTACACTTCCGGTTTCTTTTAACCTTCTGAAAGTCCTTGAAAATACCCTTCTGTCGGGTACCCGCCGATTCGGGAATCTCCTTTGGTATTCTCGTACGGCCTCACTGTCATTTCCTTCTACTAAACCGTACACGTAAATTATATCGGCATACTCGTCAACACTGAATTCTGCCATTTTATCTTAATTTTTTCTATTAAACACCCGTTCTTATCGCTTGCTTCTTCAACTGTGGTCAATGTCCTTTCAAACTTACCCATTTTTATACCATAATTCATAGGAGGTATTAGAAACGGAGCGTCAGGATACTTAAGAGTCAATACTGGATATAATAAACTAATAACGCTATTTAACGGGATTACATTTATTATTTTATTACTGTTTTGCTGAAAAAATAAAAATGTATTACCTCTGTTTCCTAAACAAACATTTCCGAACTTGCTGTCATAAAAATTGTTTACTTAACGACATTTTCCATTATGGTGCAATAAAGTAATTAGGTACCTGTGAGGATGTTTTAATTTCAGGACTTTTGCAACCCTTTTCTACCTGGGCATGTTGCACCTTTTTGGAAAGGTAATTAGATAGGCAACTTAAAAAAAATAAAAAGTAGGTATGTTAATAACATGAATTTCGGAGAAAAGTGGGGCGAAAGGTGAAAAATCGTGAAATAAAAGTTAATTTTTTCAACTTCCAGGGGGGATTGTGGCCAAGGGGTTGGGGATAGGGGGGTGGTGTAAACTTTGTTGGAAAGGGCTTCCAAATAGTGATTTTTTGAAATCAGTTTGGGGCCGCTGCGATGCGTAGAAAAAAAGATAAAAATACAAGAGCGGTTCCCATATAAGGCAAAATCCTGATTTACGAATCACCCTCTAACTGCCAAACGGTGCGAGATGCCCCCCCCCCCCACCCATACGATTTTTTGCTTGTCTCGGTCTGACCTTTCACCCCCTTCAGTATTGACCTCCCACCTCTGAACACCCTGTATATAAAGTGATGGGAATCTGTGATTCCCATGTTTGATACTGCCCTTGTTAGTTGTACAGGGTTAAATAAAGTTACTATTATTTTTTATTTAAATTTCCGTTGATTGTTTTCTACTTTATGGATTTGAATCAGACTTTTTTTTATTTTGTTAATAGCAATATATTCCAAAAATTTTATAAATAAACAATGGCTGTTTTTTCAGAAGGAATTAATTTTCTAGTGATGCTTACAATATTATTGCCTGAAATTAATATCCGAGGTTTTTGCGGTCGTTAGTTATGAATCTGATAGCAGATTTTTGAAATTCAAACTAAATGTAAACAGCATGTTCAAGGGAAAAATTTATTTATAATTTATGATTAAATTGAATACCTTTTTAAATCCTCTAATCTAACCGTCTTAAGCGTCGCGTCATTGAACATTACCGAAACTTATCTACATGACTTAATCCCGGGAAATAATATAGCTTAATATAATTTTCTCATGTATGAAATTGTTTCAATGAACCCAGAACGACTTCCCTCTAATCTACTTGCAATTATCATGTACGGAGTTACCGCGGTGCCATGTAATCCCCGCGATTAAATCAGTTTCTCAAGCTCCTCTCCACTTGCTGTTAAAAAATTAAATTTGAGCGAAAAGAAATGGGGAAAAAGTCGCGCGTCCCACCAGCCACAAGTTCAGACGTGACCAGATCGCATCGGATTAAATCCTCCTCCGAATTCACTTCGTCCGGGGCTGTCCAGCGAGGGAGGTATTAATTATTCCGCTCGACTCCCGCCCACTAAGTCCAAAGTCTTAAAATTTTAAGCTTGCTCCGGGGCGCCCGGGGCTGTGGTGGCGCTCCGGATCCCCTAGAATGAGTCCGGGCATGCATAGTCGGACGATAAAAATGTATTTATCCACTGGCAAGTTTCATTTAAATCGAAAAGTTTCCCGGATGGATGTCGTGAGCGCTTGGTTGGTTGGGGCTTCTGTTCTGGGGCTCTCCGCCTTCAGCATGGACGAATACGTGATAGCCGCACCTAACTCCAGTTTATCACAGTCGCAGGAGTTAATTTAACAGCGACGGACACCCATCCGGAGGAGCTTTTATTTACTCAAGTTCTTCACACAAATTAAGTTAATTAGAAATCTATAACTCATTTCTTATTAAGTTGAGCCCTACTCTCACCCTTTCTCCTACTCTTTAAATCCCACCACCTTCCTCCCGTGCATCAGCCGCCTTTACCCGAGTGATTTTCTCAGAGCTGCCACATGCTCCCGATTCGACCAACAATTGGATCTTGGGGACCGGGTTCACGTCTGCAGCTTGCGCGGGGTTGGAAATGGCCGGCTCCCCGCAAGTGCAAATTGCGCAAGGTGCAGAAGCAAAGAAAGTTTCCTCTGAAGAAAACCGAAGTCGATCTATTGGACCCGTCGAGTAGGGAGAGGGGAAAAAGGGCAGTCAGATGGATGTTGGAGCGACAGCGGCAACTGCATCTGAGCTCGGTGCTCTTTTTGGGGCTGTTCCTGGATTTGTTGTAAGCCGCTGTAGTTTGCACTCAACTGAAATTGCTGAACGAAACGGAGAAGGAGGGGGCGAAATTAATTTCCCTTGTGGGGTGTCACTTTTGGTGCATGGACTGAGCAAGTACCCCCCCCCCCCCCCCCCCCCCCCCCCCTTTTGAGACCCAGAATCTCGCTTGAGAGCTCGTTCCAGCGGGAAATGAAAATGATTAAAGGACCCTGCTACTCGCAAGCATTAAGCTCTTAATTGGCTTGATAACGGACCTGTAAAAATATCCCTGCAGCTCCTGTAAGTGGCAGTTGGGTGGTTTGCGACCGTTTTTCAATCTGTCGGGGCGGATTTCGTAAAATGGCCATTAAATTCGAAAGGAATCGATCCGAAGCGGGACGAGATAATTTATAGAGTGAGGGAACTCTCTGCAGTGACTCGTTTGTTGTCCGCTCTTCACTTCCAATGTACTTTTGAGGTGATGCACCAAAAGTGCCAGCAATTCTACAAGCACAAAGGATCGTGAAAATATTCAAAAGACATACAATTTATATATATAGGGTGTTTCACATAGCGTATGCCAAAATGAGTGAGGTGAAAGATCTCACCTAGCTTCCGCCTCACCACACAAATTATGGTTTAAATGTGCCGGTTTCATCGATGTCTCGACTTTTCAATCGCAACTTCGATCAAATTGACTTCAACCTAACGAAGCGCCACATTAAGGGTCAGCTTTCTTAGGGTTGCTTTTGTTTTTTTTTATTTTTTTTTTTTTTTTTTATTTTTTTTTTTTTATATAAAAATATTTTTTTGTGCAGTAATCAGTGGTTGATGAAGCTTTGATGAATAAATAAATAAATAGCCAAACAAAAAATTGAATGACAGGAGGCGGGAGGGAGGGGGAACCCGATTTCAAATCCATTTTGGAGTTACAGGTTGATTAATAAGTTCGGAATTTTCATGGTATGCAAATCATTAGTTTATTTTTATCTTTTAATCTATTCAATGCAGCGACATCAAACTCACGCCAAAAAGCTACTATAATGTCAACTATGTTGATCTATCTCCTACCACTGTAGGAGTGGTGTAAGTGGCGCACGACATTTCGACCAGCTTTTGTAATGTATTACCATTAACTATACTAAGTTTATAATTTAATAAAAACATTTTGGGGTTAATTTAAGTTTAATATTTTTAAAATGCAGATTTTTATAATAATCCACGAAAATTTACGAAAAAATTAGTATAACCTTTCTCTGACTAGATATGTACCTTTTTAGAAAGGTAATAAGATGGAGAATTTTATAAAAATAAAAAACAAGTATATTAATTACATGAATTTCGGAGAAAATTTAGGGCAAACCTGAATTTTAGGAAATTATTAAACATTTTTTTTGTGTTGCAGGTGACAGGTGGTAGCTACAGTGGTAGGAGGTAGATCAACATAGTTAACATTTTTGGAAAGGACATTGGTATAGTATTTTTTAGGCGTGAGTTTGATGTGGGTGCGCTGACTAGATCAAAAGATAAAAATGAACTAACGATGTGCATACCTTGAAAATTCCGAACTAATGATTCACCCCCCCCCCCCCCCCCCCCCCCCACGTATAGGATAGTATTCAAAATACTTTGATTTATGTATTTTCTCCTTTACCGTCTAGAGGGCAAAAAAAAAACCCACTTTTTTAAGAATTTCTTTTCTCAGGTTCCTTATTAGATATTGCAATAATAAAAATAAATAATAAAAAAAGGAAAAACATGGCGGATGTTTGAAAAATTTATCTTTTTTCTCTTGCCAAATTTTGTTTTTTGGATTTGTATGCCAAAATGTGGTAGATTACACAGGACACCTTAATAAACAAAACGCACCAAGATCTATATAAATCGATTCCGTAGATCCGGAGATTAACTAGCGGTCAATTGGAAAAAAGTCATTTCGAGAAGAACTCGTTTAAAATTTTGGTGCGTTTTATTTGTAATACTAATACAGGTTACACAGTTAGCTATATAATGCTATAACTTTGTTGTGAATTTCTTTACAAAATTTTAGGAGGTGATTCTTGAGAGTATAAGAAGTCGAAAAATGAAAAAAAAATCGTTTTTTTGAAAATTCTATATGGTATGTTATGTAGTAGTACCTTAACGAAATTGAATGTGACTTCATTCTATTCAGATTAAATGAAAGGCTTTTCATGTTGAATGAAACTATTTTTAAATAAAATATAATCTCAGACGAATGCATTTTTTTTGGAAGATGAATATATTAAAATATTGGTAAAAATATATTCCGATATTATAATGAAAAACATAAACAACAAGTTACTCACATAAAAAATATATCTCTTTCGTTATCGACGATTTTTAACGATCTACGTGAACTGATACCCAATTAGCTTCGGATCTAATGAATGAAACAAAATCACTGGAGTTGCGAATTGGCTCCACAGAAACGCGAAAAATTAATTTTTAAGGACTCAAGGCTTCAACCTACATTTTTGAAGATCAAATCAGATATACAGCCCGTGCCAAATTAGGCACAAGACCACACGTGTTTTTTTTCCAGGACTTTCATTTTCATCCATTGAGGATTGAAGTTTTCGGAACTTCATCGAATAGCATTCGAATGAAGATTGAAACTAAATCCGCAATGTTACACAATACAACCAATGGTGATTCCTGCTGGATCTTCATTCGACAGTGCCTAGGCATTAATCATTACTCGAATAAATGCACACTTTTCGAATATTGGCTCATACTTTAAAAAACCGTCTTTAATTTTAACAAAAAAACCGAGCTTAATCTTAATTTGAAACTAGTTTTTATAAAAATCGAAACTGACCTTCTGCTCAATGTTTTAAAATATATGCTATTAATTGCTATGCTCTGCTACTAATTGCTACTATTCTATAGTACTTGTTCAAGTATAATTTTATTAATTTTAAAAATTGTTGGTATGAGGAAGTTGAAAAAATGAGTAATGAGTTTTTCACTAAGTGTCATCGTGAAAGTGGATTCCTCAGGAAGTACTATCTGTGTGGGAAAAGTAAAATTGCACTAGTTCGAAGTATTTTTCCATTTTTGTTATAATTTTATTATTAATTTTACTAAATATTTAGGAACATAATAATATTTACTTTACTGAAATTTATACTACTGTGATCAAAAAGTAAAGCCAATTTGTTTATAACTTTGAAAATTTTTATTTATTCTTCCAAATCTATATCACCCCAGCCATTTGCCAGCGATTTTTCTAATCCTCGAAACAGATTTTTCTTTTATCTCATCATTCGATTCAAAACGGTGTCCCCGAAGCGGTCTTTTGAGCTTAGAGAATAGCCATAAGTCACATAGAGCTAATCCGGGTGAATACGGTGGTTGTGGAACGATATGCATTGAATTTTTGATGAAAAAGAAGAACCAATGCAGTGCAGTGCAAGAAATTGAGTGCTTTTGGAACCAATCGAGATGTGACTCTTCTTAAGCACAAATGTTCTTTCAAAATGGTTTGGACCGATCCAAATGAAATGTTTACAGTATCAGCAAGGTCGGCACGCTCTTTGTCTTCAACGCTTTCTCTACCTTCTTTGAACTGTTTATACCATTTGTAAAAATTTCTTTCACACAAAACCTGATCACCGAAGGCCTTCTGCAACATTCTAAACGTTTCTGCAGCAGAAATTTCATTCCGCAAACAAAATTTAATGCAACTTCTTTGCTCAATAAAATCACACATTGTAAAAATCGATCATTATTAGTTGCTCAGAAAACACCAAACCAAACAAATGGCGTACTGGCGTGAAATTACACTGATATGAGTAACAGTGCTGCCAACCTAAAAACAAGAAGGTTTGCTCGAATTTAAATTCGAAATTGGCTTTACTTTTTGATCACAGTAGTAGATTTTCAAGATGTTTCAATATGGTTTAGTAAATTTACATTTAAGTAAGCAATTAAGACAGGCCATTTGAAATCAATAGATTTAAACTTCGTATTCTATATAATGTACATTATTGTCAAATGAAAATTTGGCAACAGTTCAAAGTCAAAAATTCGACTTTGCTCCAGAAATTTTACGAAATTGCTTGCAATAAAAATAAAAATACACAAAATATTATTTTTTCCGGTCATCGAACGACTACAGCATCCTTTCTGAACATTCAATACAAATTTTAAAATCAATCGATGTAATAGTTACTTTTCAATCTTGGTTGCAGAAATCATGTTTCGAAAAAATCGTATTTAAAATTTTCCCGAAATGTTCTTCAAGTATTATTCCGTAAAAAAAGTGTTCATAATTCTTTCACCAATAGAAAGCTGATTTAACCCTTGAAATAAACAATTTTCCATTTGGAAGTAGGTAGGTACTGGAGGCCTATACGAGTAAATGCAGTGTCGTGCGAGTAGTGGTACTATTAATTGTATTTCGATTTCAACGATATGCATTGCGAATATCGTAATAGTAACCGATATCTCAGCATCATATTAAAATTAATCGGAATCGTCGGGGGTAATTAATAGTTAATGAATTAGGTACTACCCTCTAAAAACTGAATGTAATGCAAATATATGACAAAATGTATTAAACTAAATATTTTTTGTAGACATTCCTGATAGTTTTTAGTGAACTCCTCTCACTATAATAAGAGTGAAATTTAAGTCTGTAGTTTATTTCGTTAACAAGCTAAAGTCTGTCCCAGACGGGCAGTAATTGTAGCGAAACTAATAATGTTCCGTCTGGACCCTTTGAGCACGGAACACTAAAAAGTTAATCAGCGACTGAAGTGTAAAGCTATTAAACGTTAGTAAAGAGGTACACATTTTCGACATAATTACCAACCATATTTTGATTGTCGCGAATCCCCCAGCGAACATGCATGAGCGTTCAAAAAGGGTATCGTAATGAAAAAGCGATTAATCGACCATACCAGTGAGATCCGGCATTAACCTGCTCAATTAACGTCTTGTCCACACCTTTACAGCCCTGCAGGCCGCGACTCATAGCCGCAATAAATCCAAATGTTTTCGTACGCCCTGAGCCCCGCCACATCAAATAGTCGTAAAACAGGCCCAGGAGGGAGGGACAACTGCACCATTTGTGCGTTAAACTACGATCGTTAAATTTAGTGCGCTCGTAGCCGATACGCCGGTAATTAACATATCTGGCCGCTGCATGGGTCCGGTTCGATCCGCGCTGCGTGTGTGAGCAGAGCACGCAGCGTAGACCCACGAACCCGGCGCGGATACTTTAGAGCCCGCAATAACTCCACTTTATGCCCCCATAAAACTAAACTTGTCAGGATTGCGTAACTTGCCGCAATTACTCCGCTCTCCGCGCACCCGATTTCGCAGCGATGCCGTAAAGTCGAATTTTGCGTTAACAACAATATAGAGCAAATGCCGCCCGTAAACAGCCTTCCTGGCCTCCTTTTGAGCCACTTTTGTAGCTAAAATTGCTCGGAGGAGGAGCACAAAAAAAGGTGAAAAACGGCGAAAAATTCGACTTCGGAACCACAACAAAATTCTTGCGTTTACTACCGAAGTCGACAGGTAAGAAAAAAAGTGGTTCAGAATCAAGCTGGGCCAGACCACACGAACATCTGCATGAAATTTTGATGGTTCTGGTTGCTGCGGTTGCGAGCGTTCGTACTGCGACCAGAACAGAACCTTTTCACCTCCTAGGGATCATGCACCTTTTAGTCGACAAAGGTTGGACCAGATCCGCACAAAGGGCTCGTGCTGTTTGAAATGCCTTTTCAGTGTCACCCTTCTCCCTGCTGGTTCTCCTCGACCGCTTTATTCATGCACTTTAGGTTCTCAGGCACTCAAGCGGAACCCTACCCAGCAATGTTACTTTAGACGTGACATGATCGCCACAGAGAGGTGTTGGCATCATTTGATCCAGAAAAAAAAATATTAAATGTTACAGTAGTTTAGGTACATTCATTAAGTAGAAGAAAACGGAGGGCAATGTTGAGCCTATGCATTTTAAAATGTTTTTTTTGGGTCTCAACATATGCCGATAAATCATAAAAATAGCTTACATAAATCAAAATAGAAAACAAAAAACACCCTTTTAAAAGTGATAAAATCGAATTTTTTCCTAGCCGTCAGTACCTTTAACCCTCAGGCGCACGATATTAAAGAAAAAACAAAACACAAGTTGCACAGAATTGTTTTCAAAATAAAAAGTGTAAGACTTTAAATAAAATATGAACACGTTGATGCCGGCGCAGTACTTTGTATTTCACTTCATCGGGCGGCAGTAAAAATCGTATTTTGCTTTATTTGGCGACGCCTGGCACAAAATGTTTTAAAAAAACCCATAAAAACAAATAAATATGTAAATACATTAAGTCTATTATAGCCTACCTGTTAAAATGAGCTCTTCAATTTTTCAATAAAAAAACATGTGATGTGATTGAGCCACCGGTGGTACACGCCGCCGCCAGATGAATCATTCGCGTGTGAGCCACCGGTGGTACACGCCGGGTTGAACGTGTTAAACTGTATGACTATGAGAAATTTCGACTTTTTGAGGTGGGCTAAAAAATATCCCACCGTGCATAAAAAGTTAAACAAAAGGTGGGACAGTTTTTAACCCACCTAACCCAAAAAAGAGTTAATACTTGAATTCACAAAGATCTTGACTTTAAGTAACTGACATAAAACCGTAATGCGCGAAACTGCTTGGGTGGAGACATTCAGACGCAGATTTTTCATTAATGATAAGATAATAAAATATAATGTCATCTTTTTTTTTATGGCTTCTTTTCAATTAATAAATATTAGTAATAAAATATTATGTTGGTTTAATAGAGGAGGTATTATTGTCACCTTTGTCATTATAAGTACACGAGACCCAAACTTGAATATTTTTAATGTTAAGATTTTAGTAGGTAAATAGATCGCGACAGATTTTTAAGGAAAAAAGTTGATAATATACTTATTTATATACAACCAAATCTGTTTTTATACGATAGATGCGTTCCGTTTAAAAAAAATCACTGTGCGTATGGAAAAATAGAGATTGATTCCAAACCGAATAAATCAGCAAAATAAAACAATAAAGCATATGAAAATTCATGTTAGCTTGTTATCGATTCTATGTGCTTGCACCTATTGTTTATGGGTATAAAAGTGTGTTTACCAATTTACGCATTCGCACATGCGTTTTTCTTTGAAATTAGGAACGTCTGGGATAAAAGTTTGTCTAAAGAGTATTTTATTTTACCGCATGAGGACATAATTCCCTACTTTATTTTGCCTAGAAAGTTTTTCTTAGAATTTGGGTGATCGTGTTTAAAGAAACTAAATCGTGTAAAAATAAAATTATTGCTTTTTATATTCGTGTTAAATCAAATACACTAGGTAGAAAAAGTCTGCGTACGGCAAGGTATGTGGGAACGGTCTACAGTTATATGACTACAGTTTTAAGAATGCTGACTAAATAAATTTAAATACATATAACCGAAATTGAAGTAAATAAATCAAAACGAAAAAGATCACAAAAATTCAGTAGAAGCAAAAGTCTGCGTACACCTACATAAAAACTAAAGTAACGTAAATTGATACGGAAATTAATAGCTTGTAGGATATCCTTTTCTTCTAAGAACCTCTTGCAATCTTTTCAGCATAGAATTTACAAGTGTGGATGTTTCTTGAGAACATATTTTCTCCCATTCTTCTTTCAAAGTGGTTTTTAACGTATCCTTCGAAGTTATGTTATGTTGACGAATTCCCCGTTCTAGTAAATTCCATAGATGCTCTATGGGATTTAAGTCAGGAGATTGTGGGGGTGTATCCAACTGCTTTGGAACATTATACAATAACCAAAGCTTAACAAATTCGGATGTATGTTTAGGATCGTTGTCATGCATAAAGTAATATGTATTCCCTAGTCTCAGTTTTTCAGCACTTTTTTGTAAGTTTCGTTTTAAAATGTTTACCACCCTTTGGATAGATGAATGTTGTCTTCCTACTACAGTCAAGTCTCCTATAACGCGGTGTTTTTATAGCGCGATTCCCATATAACGCGGTGTGAAAAGTACGACAAGTTCTCCTATAACGCGGTCTCTTTATAACGCGTTTTTGATACAAGAACATTCCAACAACTGAAATGGCTTGAAAAATTTATCTATGGCAACACTTATTCGATATGTTAAATTTTTGTATGTACATAGTTAATATTTGGGGTATATTACCCTGTTTGTCAATTCTAGTTAATAGGGAATTTCCCTAAAAATGAGCTAAAAATAAAGCGTTGCCCTCTTTTAATTTATTCTAAGATTGTCTTTAAATGTGTTAAATGTGTTCTGAGATTCCATATAACGCGGTACGAATCATTTAATTTACATTAATTCTGAGTTTCTTATAACGCGGTTTCCATAGAACGCGATTGCGGTTTCCATATAACGCGGTATAGATTATTTTGATTTATCTTATTTTTATGTTTCTCAAAACGCGGTTTCCATAGAACGCATATCCTGATTTGAATTTATTTGAAGTCTCTCATAGCGCGGTTTCCATATAACGCGGTACGAATCAATCGCGTTATAGGAGACTTGACTGTAACATTCGTATCACACGAAAACTTTTCCCTTCTTTCCATAATTTTATTATAATTTTTCGTTCACTTATACTTAATCTTCTTTCTTTTGGATTCCATGCTAATTACTTTAATTGAAAATCCCACTGCAACGTCCGAAACAATGAATTACACTCACGTTACATCACACCGCGTATGATGGAGATTCGTGGAAAAATAAAACCCTAAGTAAGAGTAATATTGTAAAATTCAATTTCGGGGAATTGCCCATTTTTGTAGGTGTACGCAGACTTTTTCTACTGAATTTTGTGATCTTTTTCTTTTTGATTTATTTAATTAAATGTCGATTATATTTAAATTTATTTAGTCATCATTCTTAAAACTGTAGTCATATATATGTAGAGTATGTAGAAAAAAAATGTTGACCTGAACTTAAAAGTATTTTTGTGTTTTAATTAAGACCGTTTCCACAAACCTTGCCGTACGCAGACTTTTTCTACCTAGTGTATATCGCGTAAAATAATTTATGTTAAATCAAACTCGTGTAAAAAAAATTTGTTTAAAAACAGACTTGGGTGTATATGTAGAAGTTGGCCACCTCTGCTCTAGAGCATTGAAACATTGAGTAGAGTCAAATAGATGTATGAAATCCTACCTGCACAAAAAATTTCAGATCTTTTGTACGTACGTACGATTAAAATTTTATAGTCGTTCAAAAAAATGTGCTAAATTTTTTGCAGAACAAAAAATTTACCACCTAATTGCATATGTGTACATATGCGAATTCGTATGGAAAGAGCATAGAAACTATTCCTAGGCAAATATATGGAATATTTTTGGTATTTCGTGATTAAGCAAAAGTCATTACAGGATGACATAAACTAGCCCACAGCCTACATTATGCTGGCCTTCAGCACGGAAGAAATTTTCGACGGAAACAATCATTTCAGCACACATCTTCAGACGAAGAAGAAGGACAAAAAAAGCGACTCGTGTTCGGCGGTACTTCGACAAAATGCTGACCTGATTTAGGTACACGAAATAGAGCTCTTTGAGTGAAAGAACGTTTCCTGAGTAGTCTGTAACTTTCGAACCCTAGCACTGTCCACCTCGCCCCGCCAACCAAGGGGGAGAGACAACGTCCCGGAAAAGTCAGTTTAGACAGAAAGAGAGAGAGACAGAGAGGGAGAAAAAAAAATCCTAGAAAGGGCTGAAAACAATTTAGCCACCCCGCCCGGTGTTTACAATTCGCTTAATTTGGAAAGTCGCTTACGGCTAGCGCGGGGACAGGATGCAGGAGCACCTGACGAAATGAGAAATTTTTACGTGCTACGGAAAAACAAGACCCTTCGCCAGCCACCGCCGCCATCCGAAAACCCACGTGCCGCCCTTAGAAGGCCGTTCGAAGGCAAACACTTCACTTTCCTCTGGAAACGTCGACCAAGCTGCAGCCCATGAAAGATAGGTTGCCGGGCGGTGGGAGGGAGGTCGGTAAAGAAGCGAAATCGATTTTTTCACTCTCCAGAAATAGAGTGAAATTGGAATTAGGCGCGCGGGGTGGATGGCCCCCAGGGAGGCTTCATAGAGCACTCATAAATGGAAGCGGCAGCTATGGCGAGGTGAAGGACACACCGCCTCCGCCCCCCTGCCCTGCCCCGGGATGCGTTCTTCATTTTATGGCCGGTCCCTGTGAATGTTTCCCTCCCAGGAGAAATATTTTTAATGCAGAGCTATTGATAGCTTCCGCCTCGCCACAATGGTTTCCGGGCGGAAATGATTTCATTCACGATACGACAAAAAGGGAAAACTGCTGACCTCAAAGGACTTGTTATGTGCAATTGAAGCCGGAAGTGCTCCTCGAGGATGATATCTAACTATACGCAAGGAACTTTCTCTAGTAGAGGATTCAGGAGACATTAATCTTTTAGGCCATGCGCCACTTTGCCGAATGGCAGGCAAATTTTTGCTTGATCGCTTCTTAAAAAGGAAAATCACTCGGCAAAGGAATTCTAAAACCAGTTTCTATACTATAATTACAAACACGCAAATGACAATTACGCCAATCAAAAAGACTTTCTAGCATATATGTATAGTAGGATGGGTAAAAAAAAAATTGTTTCCGAAACCACACTGAATGCCTGTAAAAGTATTATTCATTTATTTTTAGTATAGCAGTCCCCAATTTCTGTGCTAATTTTATTAAGTAGGAGACCGAACTGAGCTTTCTTCTATAATTTCGAAGCGCCCTAAGACCAGACTTTACGAAAATGTACAATAGATTGTAGACAAACGTTAATTACAATGGCGTAATGCAAAATCGCAAGGCCCCCCTGCAATCTCACGTTTGGACCTTAGATCATACACAAAAAGAAAAGGACATACCGTGTAAAATCCGTGTACGTAAGTCAAATATTTTCCCCTCATAATTAGCTCTCGTGGGGCACATTATTATGTAGACTAGCGATATAAAGAAAAACGAGATTTTAAATTAATTTTTCGGGTGATAGTTGTTTTGCTTAAAATAAGTTTCAAAATTTGTCAGATCGCAACAGAGCCTAAACAGGGGTATCACGTGAAAAATTTAATTTTCCTTTCCCATCTTGATGGAAAACTATAAGCGAGAAGGCTACCACTACGCCCACGAAATTGCTTTAAATATATCAACTTATGTCAAATTATTTTTTCTATGATCTTGGACCCTTTCTCTCTCGCTGACAAATTGCAATATACAAAATACAGGTATTAACCCTTTTGGTTCTACCGCCGCCTATAGTCGGCATCCACCAAACATTCTCTGGATACGACCGCCGCCTAAAGTCGGTATCTGCACAAAATTCTCTGGGTACGACCGCTACCTAAAGTCGGCATGCACGGAAAGCTTTTTGGGTACGATCGCCGCCTACTTGCCACTTTCGTAGAAAACTTTCTCATCCAGGAAATGTACATATGGTACAGTATGTGAATCAGTTTGTCATAAAATACGCATTGACATATACGTAGGTGAACGTAACACGAAATGTACTACTTACTAAATGAAACAATTATAATAATCTCACTTATGTATGTATGTCCCGACAAAATATTTACATTTTCTAACCTCATGAAACATAATTAATGGCGCCTATATCGCGTCAATGGTTATATTTCAATCTCTGTCTGATGAATTACTGATTAATTGAGTAATTGAAAATTCCCTACTGAAAATTATAATTATATTGTTGAGTACATATTTTAAAATTGCTCGCCCATGAATTACCGATTGCAGCGACAGGAATTAATCATTGACTATTACGAAATATTTGAGTGTTTTCAAATTCCTGGCCGATGAATAATCACAATTTTTGGACGACAAATTATCGGTATTATGGGTATTCAAAAATGTTTGTGTGGCCAAGCATTGATTATTTGGGCAATTGGAAATTCTAGAACGATGATTATTATTGATATTAATCTCTGGTGATGGATATCTGGTGCGATTAAATTTAAGAAAATAAAGTGGTTCGAAACAGGGGAAAGTTGGGATGTTTTGTTATAATAACGTAAATGAAATCTTTTGTTGTATAACTAAAATAAAACTTAATAAAATAACTTTTTTAACAGCAAAAAAAAAAAATCAGCTAGAGAACCCTGATTCACCAAATGCGTCACTGTCGTAGTGTTTACGACGCGATATTTGTTATAAAAGTTTTATCAATAATAATAAATTGAACTGATCGTATTTTTCCAATAAAAGAGTCTTTTTTTATTAATTTTAAAACTTTTCAAGAAAAACAATCCATGCTGAAGAAAATTAAAATTTATGATTTGAACTTACAAAGTAAAGGCAGACTTATTAAATTAATATTAAAACTTTTCGAATTTTTTTAGAGCATATTTAAGAGAGTGATTATTGAATGTAAGACATCATCGAAATATTTCTGTGAATTTTTTTATTTCAATACTCTTAATACCGTGATTACAACTTTAAAATATGCAAAATTTACATTAATATGACAATACCTATGATAATTTATCGAAGGTATTACCAAATAATTGATTAAAGTAATTTTCCAGATTTGTAGAGCGAAATTAGCCATCATTACGTCACGACAAGTGTCAAAACCTGATGAACATACCTTGTTTTCTCTTTATCGTGGATCTACCCAGGCTGTCAGACTCCGACCACAACAAAGTGTAGACGGCATATACAAATAACGAATTTTGCTTCTGTAATTATTTTTGCATAATTCACGAGGTGTTGCACGAAACTGCATCACTTTACATGTCGGCATTTCATTAATACCTTTAAGGGGGTAGTCCAGTGAAAACGACTGTTTTTTCAACGATTTTTTTTTCATATTAGAAGTCAATTTGTATTCAAAAATTTTTTGACATATGATAGTACAACTATTAAAATACACAAATAAAATTTTTTTTTTTGTTTTCGATGAGTCATCTCGACAAAATGGCCGCTCCAAAAAAAAAAAAATTTTGTTGGCGGACGTCGAATCTCTGCAACGGTTCATTTGAAACAAAAAATTCAAACGAGGTTTTAATCTGTAGAACATTGGCTATCGTCGGAACTAGAATTATTAATTTTCAATCAAAAATAACAAAATGGCAGCATTTCGAATTTTTCGGGTGTTTTTCGGGTGCTTAATTTGTTTATAACTTTGTAAATAAAAAATGGATTTTAATAATTCTAGTTCCGACGATAGACACACAATCAAGAAATATACAGCTAAATTTTTAGATCAATCGGAGCAAAAGACTCTGAGATCTGACGTCCGCCGAGTCAAAACATGCTGTTTTCAGAAAAACGCGTTTAAAGTTTTTTATGCGGGAAAAAGCTAAAAAAATTAATTTTACCTTAGTCAGCGATGCCTGCTCCATACATAACGCGATGCCTCCTAAATACATAACTAACCTTAAATATAAAGCAGAAGGACCTAGACCGTTATAAACCGAAAAAAAATGGGCGAAGCAAACAGAAATACAAGAGTCCTCCTTGCTTCGAAACACGCCAGGGGACCTTCGAGCGCTCGGCTTACACGTCTCTCGAAAACTCTCTGTATCTTTAAAACTATTCAATATTTTGCTTAGATATTTTAAGGGAGTATTTTCTAGGTGTAGTAGAGTAGATTTAAGCAAAAAACAAAAAAAACGAAAAATTTTTTTTTTTCACTGGACTACCCCCTTAAGATAAGACTCACCTCGGAACTTTTAAAGTACTTGCTAATTGACAATAACAAGGCAATAACGCTTCACTTAAAACTGCAAATTCACTACTGACTGATGTAACGCGAGCGCGCTCTTAATCTGCTGGAGAACGACGCGCAGAATCTGCCAGATATCACCGAAACTCTTCTGATAGACTCACTTTTAAGTTCTCGGACATTCCAACCCCTAACCGATAACGACGACAAACAAACCATTAATCTGCTGGTCGTTCTTCAAATTTCAAGTAGAGGTCGCATTAATAGAGTTATAGACGCTACTGGGAATGTCGTATCATGTCGTATAATTTGTTAATAATTTCAAACATCGAAGGCTGTTACAGGAAAATGTTTTATATTTTAAGCAGGCAAACTAGATCTCAACTCTAATTATAAATGTGTTCGCAAACAGTTCATGTTTTAGGAAAAGTTATTGAAAAATAAAAATTTAATACCGAATTCTTATGCCCTAGACCAGTGATGGCGAACATATAACCCGCGGGTCAGAAACTAACCCACGCTTTTTAAATGACCCACGCGTTGATTTTTATAAACTTATTTTTTATATCATAAAAGAGAGAACAGCAATCAAACATCAAAACAACAGCCAATCAAACTATCAAAAATAATAAAAATAAAGTGTATACAGGGTGTCCAATACGAATGTGTGAAAACTAATGAGTCACTGCTTTTTAATAAATGGATAGATCGATAAAATGTAAATACTTTTTAATAAAGGAAAGTGGTCAATTTCATTTCATGTCCATTTTATTATAAAAGAAATTAAACCTATTTAACACAAACCATTAATTTAAAAATATAGTGAAGAACGTGAATTCTTCATGATATATACTTTTGAAATGTGAACCGTCTATATAAAAGTTATCTACCTGCATTTCTTGGAATCTTCCGTCGCTGGAGAGACGCACAAAGGGATGTTAGAGACCAAATCCTTTCGTCATGCGAAAAAGAGAGGTCTCGTTAAATCTTTTTGTTTTATTCAAGACGTAGCAGCACCTCATCGCACACAAGAAGTTTTTGAAGCCATCAATAAATTATATGGCCTTCCAGTTATTGGCCTACAGTACCCACGCTTTGCTAGGGGAAAAGGCATAGAATAGCCACCTTACTCGTCAGATCTCAATCAATATGATTTCTTTTTTTTAAAAAGATAGGTGTGGAGGACGATGATACATGTCGCTTCTGTCTTGAAGAAGAAGAAACAGCGGAACACGTACTCTGCCAATGCCCAGCCTTAGGTCGACAAAGGCTGGCACACTTCGGAGCATCCATTATAGCGCCGGAAGATGTGTCGAATGCGACTCCCCAACACACCATAGCCTATTTTAAGGACCTTGATATGGAAGGGGTTTAAATAAGAGGGACTAGCACAATAGATCTTTTAGGTCGCGTTGCTATTCGGCTGGCACTGGGAGTGCCTTGGACGACCCGCTAACAATAATAATAATAATAATAATAAATGATTTCTTTTTATGGGGCCACATTAAAGATCACTGCTATGAAAATAACATACACTGACGAGCAAAAATGGTCAAATGTTTCTAACTTTTCTGGTTTTAATCATGTCGCACCCAAATGGTGGGTATTACATAATTTCAATAAACATATTTTAATTTAAACATATATTTATTTTATTTATACATATATTTATTATATTTTTAGTATTGTTATTATTATTATTAAATAAATTTGTTTCGAAAAATTTACAAAATATTATATTATTAACAAAGGACATACACTTTTCCAAGTGACGCCACTGACTTAGTGACCCACGAGATAGTACTAAAAAACATAATGAACAAAAATTTGACCCACTAAATTAATAATTATTTAATAACTCATTTAGCACTAATTATTAATTAATGAAGTGGTGACAAACTCCCATTTCTTAATCGTCATTTAGCAGCTTTCAGTTATTCAATAGTCCTTGCGCTTTTCTTCTTCTTGTTCTTTGTAATGGATGGTGCAACGTAATGTTGCAACTGGTATAGAAGTACAAAATCAGCTGAATTATAGTACACTTTTCATCATTTAGATCAAATGACCAAAAAATTATGACATGACAGACATTATTCGTAATTTATGTGTGCTGTCTGTCTAGGGCACTACATAGTTTTCAAGGCATAAGTATAAAAAAACGTAATTTTAGAGACTAAACTAATAGGAAAAATCAGCCAATATTAATTATTAGGATTTTGCACCTATTATTTCGCAATGTCATGTTAAATTATTTCTAGTTTCAAATTTTTTTGAAGCATTTCAGACAAATTCAAATCAAGATATTGTGTTATTCGATAATGTAATGTTTTTTTCTTGTTCTACTAAATTTAAAAATAACTAAAGGAGTTATTTCATATTCTTTTGTTAATGCATAAGAGCAGCTATAAATACAATAATAACCAAAAATATAATAAAATTAATTATGTCATTTTCTAACTAGATCTGGTCGCACTTCAAACTCATAAAATGAGCCATATATTAAACAATCCATGTTTATAAAACGTTGAATGCATTTTGCATTGCATATACTGCGGGACACTTGTTTACCCTCACTTATTTTATGGAAGCAATTATTACAGCATTTCTTACCTCTTCTCTTGAAGACGGAAATAA
This sequence comes from Dysmachus trigonus, assembly GCA_949715965.1. NCBI lineage: Eukaryota > Metazoa > Arthropoda > Insecta > Diptera > Asilidae > Dysmachus > Dysmachus trigonus. Next base: position 55,886,119 of record OX454323.1, on the reverse strand, counting down.
AAATTTAAAAAAGGGAAGGTGGAAATTCTCATGTTCAATTTTCAGGTCATTTAAAAAGGGACACTTGATTATGTTCAGTTGCATAAAAATAAAAATTAATAATTCTTTTAATTAGTTGAATATTTGATGTTAGTATTTTGTAGATTCTCCGTTTTTACGCACAATTTCGAAAATTCGATTATGTAAAATATTGTAAAAAGTATACAACATTTTTAAATAATATAAAGAGATTTCCTCAAAAGCTTTAATAAAATCTTCGCTGTTTTAAAATTGCATTCCTTTTGCATTAATTTTCGTTGAAATCATCCCCAAACATTTTCGGCAATATTAAGGTTAGGAGAAATACCTGGCCAATCCAAAACATGTACATTGTTGTGTGCAAACCAATGTTTTACACTTCTTTGTATTGTCTTGCTGGAAAATCCATCGTCGAGAATTGAATATTTCATCAAATTTAATTTTTTTGAATTTGCGAGAGTTCAGTGATGTCTGTTCAAGTCTGTCAACATTCTAGAATGATACGAAATTTCAACCCATACGATGCTGGAACCAGTAGTGCTACGACGACGTGACAGAAACAGCTCAGATTTCCTCGAATCATGGAAGTAATGTTGAAAACCATCAGATCTATCCAAATAAAAATTTTTTCTCGTCGGAAAAAATCACCTGCTGCCATTTCTCCTTGCAATTGAGTTGAGAGTGAAAAAATTCTTATTTGCCAGCTTTATGGCTCCGAAGCTTCCTGCTTTAATGTGAGAATTTTTGCCAATGTTTGCTACAATGCAACAAAAATATGTTCAACTCTGACAAATAAGCAGCAATAGTTAAATAGAACAAACACACTTTTATTAATTTGATAGGACTTTCAATCTTTAAATGTTTAAAGCTGTTTAGTGGGATTAGGGGTAATCAAGTGTCTCTTTTTAACTGTCCGGAAAATTGAAAATGGAAATGTCCACTTCTCCTTTTTTTAAATGTCTTATTTCCGTCGCCAGGTAGCATGAAACAATGTTATGATTTAAGTGAATGTTTCTAGTGAGTGTAGTAATCATGTGTCCTGCAGTGTATACTAAAGAAAATAAATTAATTTAATATATGTACGCAATCATCACATAAATAGATTCATTTTTTATAAAAATCACTTACATAAAAGTACAGCCCTAGGCTGGGTCTCAGACGTTTCTTTCAGTTTACTAGCACTGTTTACAAACTATGGATTAAAGTAATAGAAATTTAAAAGAGGATTAAAGTAAAAGTAAATGAACAACTAAACACAAAGAAAGATATTACCAAAAGAATTTGATGAGAAAATTTTAAATAACCTAAAAAGTGGTTAACGAATTTTTTTTAAATTGAAGACGAAAGTGATTGGCGGGAAGTTTTTAAATTTACACTTAGAAAACAATCGATTTTATAACTTAAGCAAATATGATTTTAAAGCAAAAATGAAAATTTTTTTATGAATAATTCTTTCTCATAGTCTTAACAATCTTACGTAAAGTCAATGTAAAAATGTTTTTATTAAGACAAATCTTTCATATAAATTGCCATTTAAAAGTGTGCCTTGACTCAAAATTTTCTTAGCAATCGCATTATATAATAGGACCTCTGGTTACACTCAAATAGTTTTAAAATTGGAGTTAAGTACCTGTTACAAAACATTGACGAAGTTTTATGTTTATTTTTAGTTTGCGTAATCGAATTTTCTTACACTTTATAAATTTTTTTTGATTGTACATTTCTTGAGTTTTGTAGCAGTTATTTAGCGGCGTGTTTAAAAACATTTGAACTTAATCAAATAAAATCAAATAAAAATGATTATTTTCGACTTACAGGAGTTTTTTGGAGGAATTTTTTTTTTTTTTAGTAACATTCATTTTTTGATTTAAAAATCAATGCTCTTAGTTATATGTATAATGATTAAATTAATAAAAATGTTCATATAATTTAAAACATACCCTTTTTGTTAGTACATAAGATTAGTGTATTTTATTTTAAAAATAAGTTTTCTTCAATTTGAGAAAAATACTTCTTTAGATTAATTAAACATTTTCTACCTGACAAAAATATATTTTCCTTAAATCAATCAACATTTTCATTAAACTTAAAACCTATACATTTTTTAGTAAAAAAAATTCTCTTATTTTGAAGATTTTGCATACGTTAAAAAAAAATTTCTTACTTCCTAAGGTATTTTGTTTGTTCATGATTTTAAATTTAGAAAAATTGGAACTCGTATTCAAAGAAGTTTTTCTTTTAACTTGACTGTAGTTTTCCTTTGGTATGGGAAGATTTTTCTCAGGATGTAAAAACGATCGTTATAAGATTTGTATGTTTTAATTGTTTCCATTAATTTAAATACTTTTATTTTATCTCTTTTGAAAAATGCAGACGTAGTATCGCAACCAATTATTGCTCCAAGCACTCTCCCTTGAAGGTGGTTTAGAAAAGAGTGCATATTATAAAAAGTATGAGTTTTGCAGTTTTTTAAATTGCGATTACTCACGTACAATCATTTATACCAAAAAAAGTATATGATTCTTTCTTGCAGAGAATCGCATGCTCTATAAATTTTATATAAACTATTTTCACAAAAAAACTCGCTTTTTGATATTTCCTTTTGAATGATGTTTTAAAAGTCTGTATAAACGTTCAACACCATCGGGATTTTTCCAAGGTATGGCAAATTTTTTGTCTATTTTTACTGAACTATCTATTGTGCATTGCCTTAGGATGTTGGCCTAGGAATGCAATTACTTTCAATAAATTAATGTAAGACCTTTTGAATTGTGTTTTTTTAGACAAAATACTTAAAAGTTCACCCAATTTTTGTTTTCATCTTAAGTATATAAGTTTTTTTGAAATGTTGATAGTATAACCGTCATTTAACAAAATGAACATTAGAAATCATCTTTCATAGAAGCACGGAGCAGGTATCAAAAAGTGGAGAAGATAGCATTTTTGTCCGTTACGGCCATAAGTTTTTTTATTTATAATCTGATTTTCGTTTTGTTTTTCCTTCAAAAATGAATTATTTTTTCTCCAACTTTTTCTAATACATCATTTTTATCTACTATTATTAAATTTTTTTTATTTTAAAGAAAAGTTGAAAACACTTTCCCATACATTTAACTTTTTAACTTTTTTTTATTTCTATTATACATCTTTCACTTTTTTTCAATTAAGTACCTTTATATTTCCGTTTTTAAATTTTTTTTCGCCCAATTTCCCTTCAATTAATTCCAATTTTTTTCTACCCAAGTTGTGTACGTTGAAACCTCTGTTAACTTTCTGCAGATCCACTTCTTCATTATTGCTAATAGTTTACATCCTCTCGTATGAGCTAAACTCTTTTTTCGACTTTCTCAAAATGTTATCGCAGAATTTCCTTTTATAAGTTATACCCCTCCCCAATACCTATCAAATGACTGACTGCGGGTGTCGAAAAAGTGGTTTACATTGCACTGTAGCGTGTTTTCAGTGCAATCATAATAGTTGTTTAAATCAGTGATGAGCAAAATAGTCTTGGTCTTGCAGTTTTGTCTTGGTCTTGCACATTTAGCAAGACCAAGACTTAGCTATTCTCGCACGACCAAGACCAAGACTAAATGAACAAGACCAAGACTTATTAGCAAGATTCTCGCAAAATTCTTACCTAAATTTCTAATACAGTTACTAAATAGAATAAAATAACTCAAAATAGAATAAACTATATAAAAATATTTTCATTAGAATGTACATACATATATTATAATAATATATGTTTAGTCTTCCAGTAAGAATACTTGACGTGGACCACAATAGAGAGTATACCCCTATATACGAACAAATTGTTTAAACTATGATGTTAAAAATAAGAAATTTTTAATCAATTTAAATTAAGATAACGTTACTGAAAAATGAGAAAACTGAGAAGTGGATTGTTTCCGAGTTGAAAAATTAGTGCTGTTCTTGTGCTGATTTGAGACTGATTTTATTCGTAAATACGTACAAAATCGGTCTAAAACTTTATACATAAAATAATTTTCCTGCTTTTATCCATAAGGTGACCAAAAACAGTACAGCCAGTGAAAATAATGAAATTATACTGTTTTTGTACTTATATTAAAAAAGGGCTAAATCAGGTTTAAATAGATACCTTCAACATAAGTTTAGGAAAACTTTAATTTTTAGAGAAATCAAATAACTCAAGATTAATTAATTTTTATCTGTTTTATTTGCAAAAAAAATTTCATATTTTTACTACTTTTTTTTTTTTTTGTTTTTCATTATAATATTCTAAATTCATTTGTAGAATGTAAGTTGCGAAACTTTTGAAAAAAATATTGTATAATTAATAAGTAAACATAAAATATTCTATTTCTTAAATAGATTTCAGGAATTGGTTAATTAAAATTATAATAATAATCATAATTATTGTTATTGCAACGGAAAAGATTTCGTGAGAAAAAGGAGAATAATAGATTTTTTCGATAACCAAAAAAATCTATTTTTATCCTGAATAACAACAAATTCAGTTTTAATTGGGTTCTCAAAATAGTCTAAATTACTGCTAAAAGTTCAATAATGAGGAGAAAATTAGACTTAAATTTAATAAGATGTATCTGTTAAACATTGTTTTCAGAACAAATTTAGAATTATTCATAAAGTACTAATACAGCACAAAATTTCTTCGTATTTAGTTATCGTTATATAAATTTGCAGAAATTTATTAACGTTCGAATGCCCTTTTCGTTAGCATTGCTATATTTCAGAGTAATATATTCACGGTCATCTTTAGTGGTAGTTAATTCCGCGAGTCGACTTACCATTATCTATATGTATCGTTGTGCAAAATATAAACAAAGATCGTAGCCTCCAGTTCAGAAGAATAGAAAAATAAACTAGGGTACACAGAATACTTTTAAAAACAATTTCTTGTAATTTGATAATTTTATATAAGTTTTTTATAAATATCTACGTTTCTTTTCTTTTTTTTAAAACGGAATTTATAAAAAATAATACATACTAGAATATAGTTAAATAAATATAAAAAAAATTTCAATATACAGTGGTGGCCAAAAAAATAAGAGTGAGTGCCTTCAATTTCAAAATTCATGAATCTTTTTCTTATAATGCATTCTTTTGTGGCATGTGAAGTGTACAACTTTTATTTTTCTTTACTGTAAAACATTGTTTACTCCATTGCTAATTTCCCATGTGCATTGAGAAAACTACCGCTACTTTTGTCTGCGAAGCCGTTTTTCGTCGTGGACAAAATAATAAGAGTGCTTCGGTTATTTTCAGTTTTTCTGGTGTGTTTCACTTTCTTAACACAAATTTGTTATAGGATCTTTGTATAACATAGTTTTTGAACATTTTCTCAATAAATTTTATATCAGTTATGGGGCGTGCAAAATATTGGCCGAAGAAAAAACGCGATTGATGCTTCAACTTCGAGATCGAGGCAAAACGTTTAAATTTATCACAGAGGGTCTTCATCGTTCTTAATGTATTATAGCGCGGATATTGAAAGAGCGAAATTTACCCGAAAAACAAACAGAAACGAGAGGACGTCCAAAATACAACAATTTTACTTGACAAGCGAATCATTAGGGGGTGCTTAAAGATCCGTTTTCGACATCTATGTCGATTAAAAGCAATTTGCGTTAAGATATCAGCGCTCGAACGATACGCAGGCGTTTGCAGGACCACAATTTTCATGGCAGAATTGCCCGGAAGGTTCCACTATTAAGCGCTAAAAACATAAAACAGCGAATTGAGTTTGCTACTTCAAACATAGCATTCGGCAATCCACGAAATTGGGAAAATTGTTTGTTCAGCGACGAAATAAAATTGTTCGGATCCGATGACAGAGTTTATGTTCGAATAGGTAAAAATCAAAAATTGAATCCAAGGAACACAATAAAGTCAGTAAAGCACGGTGGCGCAAATATAAAAATTTGGGGTTGTTTCTCATATGCTGGAGTTGATAGTAAATTTTTGATAAAAGACAACATGACCAAAGAATTGTACCTAAAAATATTAAAAACGGCAATGCTTCCTTATGCAGAGGACAATATTCTCTTATTATGGACCTTCCAGCAGGATAATGACCCCAAGCACACTGCGAAGGTTGTGACTAGGTGGTTCGAACGAAGAAATATTACGGTTTTGCCTTGGCCCTTTCAATCGGCAGATTTAAATCCAATTGAAAATCTGTAGAAATGTTAAAAAATAAGGTTTCTGTTAAAAAAACAGCTAATGCGCAGGTTTTATGGAGGGAAATTGAGAGGGAATGGTATGCTATACCTGTCGAAATGTGTCAAAAGCTCATCGACTCTATGCCAAGAAGGTTTGAACGTGTTTTAAGAAATAAAAGACATACAATCAAATACTTAAGCTGTCAGATAATTCCTGCTACCCTATTTTAAATATATACTTGACTTTTATTCTCCTTTGAGGTCATCTTATAAGACACTTGTTGCACCCTTGTTTTTTTGACCAGCAAAAAATATGACTGATTACTTAATTATATGAATTATTTATTTGTCTAATTAACTTTATGGAAATTATTTATGTTACATAAAAGGAATATTATTTATGTAAAGAAATAACAAAATTTTTAAAGATTATTTATAAAAATATAGCTGGAATATTGAAACATTTCAGCAAAAGCGTTTTACTCTTATTTTTTTAGCCATCACTGTATATATATTCATTTCTAAAATGTTACGATAAGTCTTGCAAAAACAAGAACCGATCTCGCAAGAACAAAACCAAGACCAAGACTCAATGTACTAGGTCAAGACCAAGACCAAGACTATGTTAGTCTTGTCTTGGTCTTGCGTTTGCTCATGACTGGTTTAAATGCATCTCCTATATAAAAATAAATAAAGTAGAAGAAAGTGATGAAATTGAATAAATTCCTTTCTAATAGTTTTTAATTTTACGTTGTAAGCCAAATAAATAAATATTTTTTATTATTATTTTATTTATTATTTTTCTTATTAAAATTAATGTTTTTTTCAATGTTATTAATTAAATATATTCGTAATATAATTTATTCACTGAACTACTTCATTAAGCCTACATCGTATTTGATTATATATATTTTTGGTTTTATTTATTTATGTTATTTTATTAAATATAAAGCAATCAATTTTAATGGATAAGCACTTTTTATATACGTTATGAATAAGATTTTATGAAAATTCATTCAACGTGATTATATTCCGACATTTGGTGCTCCACTGCAAGGGTCGTTGCAGTAACTCAGAAAGTTTCAAGTAAAATGCATGGTTGCACTTTAAGAGGTTTTTATAAACATTAAATTTGGACCGTAAGTAGTTTGAGATTTTATTGACTAGGGCGGTTGCAAGGAAGCATAAAAAGGGAATTTATGGCATATAAAAAACGCAAGAAAGGAAGGTGAGTGAAGGACCTTTCGGGGCAACTACCTGGAATTCCTGGATGGGTTTTAATCTCAACATTCCCGAAAATCAGAATTAATTAAATCTAACAGGAATCTGGGTTCAGCGTGACGACGATGAGTAAGAGACTATCGAAAGGAAAATAAAATAAAATTACATATATGAAAACGAGAGAGAGAGCGGAGCGAAGTGAAATTCAAACATCCGAGGAAACACCACGCGCTCACACCTGGTCATCATCATCATCATCCAGCCCGAGCCGTCGCCGTGCCGCTGCTTGCCAGCCATGAGCCGGTCGAGCCGAGCCGAAGAGCCAGCCGCAGCACAGCCAGCAGCCGCCTTTGGCCGTCGTGAATCGTCTCAACAAAAAAAAATCATCCCTTTCCGGGTGAATTAAAATCCAAACACGCAACCAGCTGCAAATCGAGCGCGTGCAAACACGCCACTCCGTAAGAATGTGTGTGCGATTCGCTTGCCGAAAGCGCTCTGCAAAGTTCAATAGAACTTGAAAGGAAAACGTCAAAAGAAAGGGCAAAAAAACAACAGCGCGGTGGATGAGAAAGAGCAAGAACACAGAACGTTTCGGAGAAATTTTTTGCTTTTCAAGTTATGCACAGAGTGGGCAACAGAACTGCATAAAAATCTCACAAATAGTCCGGAATTGTTGCGGCTCTTTTTATGTATTGCAAGAGTGATGAAAGTTGAATTGAATTAATTGAATACCTTGATTTAATCGAAGATGAACTATAAAAACTGTGAAAAAGTAGCCGGAAACGCGATTACCACTCGCTGAGAAATTTCTCAGCGTGATAGCTGCGGTGACGCCCGATTCAGTTGTGATATTTTGTACCTAACAGTTGGTTGCAGTGGTTACGTTGAACATTTTCCTCCAACTTCAGATTGTCACGCACATTACTTTCGGGGGTGTTCATAAATTCCGTATACATGCACTCACATACGGAACACATTCAAAGTCACCATTTGATTGTGTTCGTTGAAAAATGTCAGGAGTAGTGCTTTTCACATCCGTCACATTGGTATGCGAGGGTAAATTAGAGGAGCGAATTGCCATCGGAGTGTGATGTTGTGTGTCCGTCATTTTGCGAGCAAATTTTCAATGTTTTCATCGGTAAAATGTAAATAAATTAATAAAAATTCATCTGTACACAAGTTATATTAACAATAGGTGTTTTATGATCGCTCTATATTATAAAAATTCCATAAAATAACCGCTCGGTGGACGCAAACATTTTTCGTTTCGAGAAAAAAAAGTTTTTCTAAAAGAAATTTCTTCCTTTTTAGTGCCGTGTGTGGAGTGTGTATATTATCAAGAAAAAAATTTACTCTTCTGCGCTCGATAGTGAGAAGAAAACTCACAAAATCGAAATATTATATATATAATGTTCGGATGGAAAAGCTAAAGAGCAGCAACACACAGCGGCATACAAAATAAATACACGAAAAGCGGCTGCTGCCTCTAAAATGGGCATGGTGTTGGGCTGCTGCTGCTGGTACAACTGTGGAAAAAGGGCACTGCTGCCGAGAGCGGTACGGGCGGATAAATTTTGAAATAAAATAAAAATAAATTATTTAAAAAAGACACGAGAAAGGAAAACATGTGTTTCGAAACGAGATGAAATATTTTACGCTTTTATTTTAAAAAAGAACTGCAACAAAATTTTTGCAAGAATTCTTACTATAAACGACAAACGCACGGTGGTGCGGTGCGAAAGAAAAGGAAATGATCTGTTTATCTGAGGCTGCTGCTACTACCTGCGAAGAGCCGAAGAAAAGTGATTTTGCTTAATAAAATGGACAGGGGAGAACGAATGCGCATCTTGCGTGCTATTTTAGAGGTAGCAAGGTGCCCCGCTTGTGCTTGTGCTTATCCGTTTCGATTTGAGGCAATTTCATCGGGAATTTACTCGGAAATTGTCGAAAAGTGTTAAAGAGACATCTTCTAACCTTAAACGAGGGGTGAAACTGGAACGGTCATGCAGTGCGTTCTGTGACAGTTTGATGAGGTGACAGAAAAGTGCCGCTACGGTGCGATTAAGTGGCCAACAGTGCCCTAAATACAGTTCGTGTGTCGTCGATGTCGACTTCTGTTTATATAGCCGCGAAAATCTTCGGCGAATTTTTAATGTTTTCATCTTAAAAGAAAACGAACGGGTAGCCCCCACAAAAACACAAAAAGAAAGAAAGAAGAAAAAAACAGCAGCCGAGAACAGGCCCGAGAGCAGGTCGTCGCAGTTGCCGCCGTCGTCTTCGGAGTCGGTCGTCCGTCGTGTGTGAGTGGAAGAAGTGCCAGAAGGAGTTCTGCTGTGGTGCCCCCTCTTTTACCCCGCTGTGCATTGTGGAAAAGGGATAAATGAATCCAAAATTGATTTCAACTAATTCAATTCCAAGTGGAGGAAGTGAATATGATATATATTAATTTCTCATAAGGGGAAAAAAAGCTTAAAAAAAGTACACATAATTTGCCTTTGTGTTCCGTTGTTGTTGCTTTTTTTTAAAAATGTGATGTTGCTTCGCTCACAAGTGTTTCGTGTGATAAATATCAAAAAGAGAAGAAAAATCATCACATTTAAAAAGTAGAAAGAGAGCAGGGAATTAAATAAAAAAAAAGTAGTTTTTTCTTTTGAGTTAATTTCACCCGTCAATAAGAGAGATAACAAATACGGTTGTGTCCGTTTGAGTGAAAGAGATGTGTTAATTAAAACAAAATAACCACCAGGAATATTTTTCTTAAAACGGAAAAAAAAAAATTTGTTCCTCCACCAGCCAATATAAGTGTAAGTGAGATAGATATATTCCCTGAAGACGGAGATGAAACGTTTATGAAATTTGTGCGTGATTGAAGCCTTCCAACAAGAAAAAGAAGAAATATCGTTTTTTTTTTAATTCGGAAGGTGAATTGCAAACAATTAATAAGTAAAAATTGAAAAATGTTTGAGCAGCAAAAGTGCCGACGTAATTTCGGACGCCCTCACACTCCGCCCTGAAGTGATTTTGTCGCCGAATTGGAAGAAAAACATGGCAAAAATCATCTCGCCGTTAACCGCGTGTAATAAATGTGTTGCCCTAAAGGTGTATTAGTGCCCGAGATCGTACACTGGGTGGTTTAATGTGCGTATGTCCGAATGCGACAGATGAATATTTCGCGAATACGGTAAACTCAACGTGCGGGAAAGAGTCGACGCGATTTGTGTTTTTTTTTTTGGAATCGTGTACTTCGAAAATCCATATACACACGCATCCATGTACAATATACGTGAAGATTATTTCGTGATAAAATTTCAGTGTATTGAGGTTTGTTTTAATTCCTCCAGCAATTTTTTTTTTTGGTGAGCAGAAATTCCAAGCGAGTTTTTTCCGGTGAAATTAATGCCAATTAACGTGCTAAAAAGTGATTTTTAACCACCTTAAAGTGATTTTATTAAGCGGAGTGGTCGATAGAAAAAATTAATAAGAATAATCCCTTGCAAATAAGAAAGAAATCCTTGAGAGGGCCCAATGTAAAGTGTGTATGTGTGTGTGTGCAACGCTATACTTCATTGGACTAGTGTTTGTTTAATTGGTTTCCGACTGTCAAAGAAGCGGCAAAAGGGATTTTTTTTTTCAACCTTCAAAAGGATAAATTCTGAGAAAACTCAATTTCCGGCCGATCAGAGCTTTAAAGCTGGTAATTTTAACTTAATCGGGATTTGCAAAAAAAAAATAAATACAAAGTGTTCCCCGGGCGCGGTGCATCCGTTAAATAGACTCCTTAATCGAGGAGGCTCCTCCGGATATTGAATTCGGTATTTTGCGCCTACCAAAGAATTTTAAACGGCGGTAGCTCAGAATATTTTCGAATAATTTCTTAAACTAGTTACGACGGTTCAAGTTTCCGCTGTTCATCCGTACATCACAGTTTTCTTGTGTTTTATTTTTCACCTTCAACGCAGTGGCAAAAGAAGTGCTGTGTGCTCTTAAATAAAATTAAAAGAAATTTTTATTCAAAATTTCTTCTTGTAGCTGAAATGTTTGTGTTTGTGCAACCCCGTGGTGGTGGCTTCGGCTCCTAATCCCTTCCGTTTTAGTGGTGTAAAAGTTGCACAACTGCAGTGTGAAGGCCATTATCCTTCGTCCTCGTCCCCCCGCGCGCACGATGTGAAAGAAAAGAAAAGAAAATTGTTCGGAGAAAAATGATTCGTCCTCGCAGTGTTTAAGAAGGAAAACGGAGCCCCAAAAATCTCCACCATCCCCTCGGGGGTTGAAATATGTGCTTTAAGCCGTGAAGAATTCCCTATTTTTTTTGTTTTGTTTTTTGTTTGAAGAGGAAAAAAGGAATTTTTCGCCGAAGAAAACTCCTCTGCCAATGTGTGGTGAAGAGAAGCCACCCTTTTCCCCCCTCTAGTGCTCCGTCGCAAAGAGCCTCCCATACAGCCACAGGATATTCGGCTTCTTCGTAAAGTGTGTAAAAAAAAAAAAAAAAAAATCCAGTGCTGTCATACTGTCATACATGCGCAAGCATAAATAATTTATGTGAAGCAATTTTGGTAGTTAAGGAAAAAGTGTATAAATAAGTAAATAAAAAATAAAAAAAATAAACGGCGTAATAATGACAATAGCAACATTATTGTCGCCCCCAATTAGAACCGTCATAACATGGAAGATACTGCTGATTTAACTCCAAATAGTGCGAGGCAACTAAATCAGCAGGATCATACGAATCAACAGCAGCAGCAACAATCATCTCAAGGTGATCAACAAACAAAACAACAACGTCAACATCAACAGCAAAGAAATCGTCGACGTGAAAGGGCGCAACGTATGCAGGCCGAACGTGATAGTCGGGAACGTGCGGATGGTGGTGGTCCAGAAAATCTCAGCAGTAGCAGCAACAGCAACATAAATAATAACAATAATAATAGCAACAATAACGGTGGTTCGAATAGTAACAACACCAGCAACATTAATTCACAACAGCTGGCAACAGTTACAGCAACAAATGGCAATAGTACGGGCAGCAGTGCAACAGCCACCAGAACGTCGGCAAGTCCTCCGACATCGACGGATACATCACATTTAACAAATGCTGGAGCTCCGCAGTCCCCCGATGGCGGGACGGACGCTGATAGCGATGACTCAGTCGATGAGGATCTCATGTCGACCTCGTCATCGTCAACGATGCTGCTGCCCAATAAACCACCGCCGAGACCACCACCTCCACCAAGACGTAAACCCAAAATTAATAACCATGCAACGCCACTGCTCGAAGAGGATATCATCGACGGATTTTCCATACTAGCGTTCAAATCTTATGAGGATTTAGAGGTAAGTTATATTAGAAAATTATAATTTTAATTGAATGGCAGCCCACATATATTATATTACTTTTTATACATGAACTTGGCAGTTCCGAATTTTCTAAATGCACCCATGAAATTATTTTATTACCTACAATTGGAAAATTGTTGATGTTGTCTGTTGAGATTGAGTATTCATATGACATTGACAACTGTCAATCAAGCCTACTTAGTACTTTGGCAGTTGGCTCGAAATTGGCTTGATTTTGATTTCATTATTATTATTAATTAACCGCAAGAATGGTTAATTACCGACAAACAGTGTAATCCTTTGTCACAAATCTGTAATTGAACAAGGTAAATTAAAATAAATTACATTCTCTGATCTCTTTTTGCGTTGTCGTTATATCTTTCTAACCAATTTATCAACAATGTTGCAATGTGTTCCTTGAATCCTTGAAAATTGTCCTTTCAAACAGTACTTCACGTTAAAAAAAAAAAAAAAAGCAAAAAGAAAAAACACTCATTAAAAAAGCAACATTTCATAATCTTTCTCTGTCGAAATATGGTCGCGTCACAAAAATGGCAAATTTCAAATTCCTACGTCATGTCGCTTTTAAGAAAAACATCTGAGAAAGACAGACGAACGGACGCAAGAGATCTTTTATAATGTTGTTTTTTCTTTTGAGGTGCAGAACCTTAAAAAGTGTCCATTGCAATGAATTTTTATCAACAACTTTTTGTTAACACACATTTGGACAGAACCAAGTTGCCATATCACCAATTTATTTAATATATGAGTGTCTTTAAGGCCGTATCAAACCGTCGCGTTCACGTTTGCGTTCAGGTAGCGATCACGATCAAACGCAACAAAGCATTTGTAATCACCCTTTCACACAGGGAACGCAAGTCACAAGTGTTTAACGATCAATGTTCCATTTGAACGCAGATCGCGAGGGAAATTTTAAAAAGGACTATAATTTTACTGAAGCGATAATACATACTATAGGTATGGAGGAGATTATCCCATTCTGTTTAATTTAAAAATTTAAAAATTCAGCATAATTTTGTTGAGTTATCTGATGAAGAAACTATGTGAAACAAAAACAAATTATGCGCAAACAATGAATTTATGTGCAAATTTAAATATACACATCTATTATAATTCTGTAAATATTTGTTTTTGTTCAAAAATACTGCTGATCGCACTACTGGTGGAATTGCATGGCGATAATTTATCTCCTGCTTGCAAATATCTTTTTCCATCAAGCACAACAATTCTTAGGTCATTTTAAAGTACTTGGAGGTCTAAGAGTCTTTTAGAAATCAGTAAATAAATAAAGGTAATAATAATAAAGCGTCTTCTTTAACTTTCACTTAACATTTAAGTCTTGCAAGAAACTGTAGAATTGATTTGTAAAAAACGCGTATGCGATCGCATGTGTGCGAAATGTTCTGATCCCAATCCGAAATTGCGAATGTAAACTCGAACGCGCCGGTGTGAAACGACTTTTAATACACTTATCGAATCAAAATGACTACAACCAAGTTCTTTCTATGAATGAATTTGCCGATTCTTGAAGAAAATCAATGGATAAGCGGATTTTGCGTTCATAGAGGTGCAGGCGGTACTAGAAACATTCCCTCAAAGATCATCTATCTACTCATCATCATACTATCTTTTTTCGACCTCGGTACGTGGAAGTGGGAAATTATGCTAGAAATAGGTAGTAATAAAGAAGTCATTATTGAGAGAAAGATGAAAACAGCCACACATAAAACACGTTATACGATGCTTTCCTATTATTTATCTAAAACAAATTAAATTTTATTTTATTAATTGTATTTATAAACACACTTTTTTATTTAAGAACTTCTAAGATCGTTGAAATTTACGATTAAATCAAGACAGCTCTATACTTTTCTTTATCGAGCGATGCCCACTATTCGTCCTAGGTCGCCTTTAAAAATACACTGTAAAAAAATGTAAACAACTTCATCCGTATTTATGCTCGGTGTATGCTACCTACTTTGTTCCCATTCTTCGATTCATAATCTCCCCATAACTTAACATTGCAAAAGGAGGTAGCATTGAGAGACCAATACCAATGCAGTCATTCCATCTCGCCTTTAAAAATGCATTGTAAAAAAATGCTTCAGTTTATTGCTTACGTTCTAAATGGAATCTGTGAGGATTTTTTTGGAGACTAATTCTCTCCATATTTCTTATAAGAATTTACAGAGGTAATACATAGTCCTGACCTGCTTTATCTAATGGGAAATTTTACTAGGTGTATTTTGAGAGTTTGCATAAGGGTTGGAATTTTGAAAACTTATTAGAGTGTTCCTTCTTGTTATTATCGATATTCTTTGCTCTTCCCCAAGGGCAGTCTTTAATTTAAGCAGAACGAATAGCAACACCCTAGGACCTAGATCAACATTAGCTTTCATATGTCATAATAGCGGTTTTGAGGTTGTGGTGCCAACTTTCGATAAATCCATTAGATGATATGTAATTGTACGTTTGTGTTGAAAACCTACTAATTTTGAAGAACGAAGAAAACAAGATATTTAAACTTTATTGGTCCACAGTTTAAAATTTTTAAGTATAGTCTCAATGTAATCGACGTAGTGACGTAGTGTAGTGACGCCATAAAGCTATAAAATGTAAAATTTTCTTAGCAGGCTTTCTAGATCCCACCAAGTTTACGGAAGGTTAATGGAGGTTTTCATTGTACAAAACGTCCTCATTATAGATGATAGCAAATGCCATCTACAGTAGTGGAAATAACTATAATTCCACTGAGTTTTTTTCTATTGAAAGCAACTGACTGCTAATTTATAATTCGAAGTGAGCCGTTTTATTTCCGTTTATTGTATCATTTCTAAAATCTAACGTAAAAAACAAAAATATCACTAGTTGAAAGCAAAATTTTAAGTAATATTAAAAAAAACAATTTTTAGCATGGAAATAACTATAAATCCACTATTCATATTTTAAGAAGTACAACACAACTTTTTTTTTTTTAAACGTGTACTGCCTCCATTAGCCTGAATTACTTCGAAAATTCTCGTTGGCATGCTGTCTATCAACTTTTGTAGCTGCGATTGAGACAATTGCGCCCAAGCATGTTTTATGGCCGCTTTCAACTCCTGAATCGTTGTAAACTGCCTTCCATTTGAGTAAACCTGCCGAATCAATATTGCCCATAGATTTTCAATTGGGTTCAGATCAGCATTATGCGACGGTCAATCCAAAACAGGTATGTTCCTGGTCTGAAACCACGATTTCGTTTCGCGAGATGAGTGGATGAGTGCATTGTCTTGCTGAAAGATCCACTCCTTGCTGAGATTATCATCGCCGAAGTCAATTAGGATACTATACAGTAGTTGAATATAATCGCTGGATTTCATTCTGGTAGATATCCAAAAAATGGGTGTCTTCGCTTGGCTGCAAAAAGCAGCCCAAACCATTACCGTACCACCTCCAAAATTGCGACTCATAGCGACCTCTGTATCTTTTCTAAGGTCGTGCCAGTAAAATTGACATCCATCTGGACCGTCTAAATTGAACTTCTTTTCGTTGCTAAAAATCAATTTCCCTGGTCCAAGACATATGATTTTTAGCAAATTGAAGTCTGGCTTCCTTATGCTGCTTGTTCATTGCCGGTTTTGATATTCTTTTTCTCCATTCTAACGTTCCACTGGTATGCAAAATCTGCCGAACGCGTCTAGAAGTCACGGGCAACTTAAGGTCATTCACAATTTGAAAAGAACTTAAATGTTTTCTTCCTGCTAACCCAATTATAGAACGCCGGTCCATGTTGGTAAGTTTTGGTGGAGGTTTTTTTTTGTTAGTTTTACCATAATTTGCACATAAACACAGGAAATTTCGTACAGCTGTGTGAGTCCTTCCATTTCCCAACATCTGAGCAATTCTTCACAGTGAAAAATTTGCTGTTTTGAACGCAACCACTTTCGTCTGCTCTTCTTTAGTTAATAATTTTCCTGGATAAAATATAGTACTCCCTTTTTTTTTTTTTTTTTGCTAAAATATTTAAATTACCTCCAAAATTATTTTTTATATCTTAATGAATCAATAACTCCTTGTTTTAATCCGCCAGCGGCACTTCAACACTTCTGGAATTATAGCAATTTCCACGCGCAATCACAACGAAAATGATTAAAACTCACCCAGAAATCGTTAACACTAACCAATTTGACACGAATTCTGACTAAATTGATTGAGCATGCGCACAAAGCCGAGGAGTGCAGTTTTCATTTTTTTCTCTCAAAATACAAAGCTATGGCATAACTTTTATTCAGTGGAATTATAGTTATTTCCACCACTGTATGTGTAGAAGAGTAACCCATAAGGGACTTAAACGAATATAACTTAAACTCGTCTCGTTTACGGGAGCATGGAAAGGGAACAGTCTCAGACATATAATATTTTTGGTTGAGTTTCTCCAGAAAACTCAGCAATTTTTCACTAAGCTTGGATGCTTCTTTTATTTTTCTTATAAAACAGAACCGGAAAATTTTTTAGCTTGAAATGACTTTCAAGATCCGTTGAGAGCTTTATAAAAAGACCCTATAGCTTCCGGTTTAAGATCCACCACTAAATTGCAGAAACTAAAATATTCTTAGTTCTTTGGGTGGTAAACGTGATAAAAAGCAGCCTTTCGCTACATAGCCTTTTTTACCTTGAGAGACATCAGAAGGAGAAAAAGAAGGTAGCAGAGCTTTCCCCATAACCCCCCGGCAAATATGATATTTCACATGACAAGTCAACTAAAAGCCAACAAATTACGTGTTCCATGGAATTTTCTGTGCATTTCACGGGGTGCTCCCGTGGTGGTGGTACAGCTGCTGCGCCAACGAGCCCCACAGTGGGGCAGTAGTAGCAACAAATGTTAAATTTATTCTAGGCTAGGGTTTGCGGGGCGACAGTCCGGATGAGAGGAAGCTGTTGAAAAAGTGTACGCTTCTTGTTTTGTGCGCTTCTCAGGGACTAAAGTAGGATAAACTTTCACAGTCCGAGAAAATGCATAACATGAGGCTGGCTGTTTGGTTTAGATGCTTGGTTTGGGGTCCCCGCGGGAGAGGGGGGATGGAACATTTTATTTGGCCGGGTGGGTGGTAAACTGGGGTCGGCCGGCTATCCGACGACAAAGAAGAAGAAAACTGCAAGGATCTTTCTCCTCTGCTCACCCCCCGAGATGTGGCCGCGGATGCTGTACTGGAGCCAGAGCTAGGGCTGCGCTGGCGACGAGGATGTCGTCTTCTTCGTCGTCGTCGTCGACGGGGACTACCGGGAAGAGGCTCTGTGTGACATGAACTCGTTTTCCTGAATAACAAAGTGGGAGCCTTAAGTGAATGACTCTTGAGATTTCTTCTCTTCTTTCTATCTTAAGTTTTTGCCTTATTTTTTTCAGGTTTTTTGTCGGTCGCCTCCGGTGTACCTCTAGCGCTCCAGATCCCGATTTTTGTAATTTTTTTTTTTTTTACACATCTCGCTTGGAAACTTCTTTTCCACTTGGCTGTTTTACATTTCGCTTATTCGATTCAGATTTTGAGGGGTTTCGGGAGAAAATATCCCTCCTCATGTCCTTCTTATATCTTTGTGCAGCGCCCTGTGTGAAGGGGATAAAACGGCGCACTATAAAACTTTGTTGATGGACGCCAGACGAAGGTGTGAAAATTCAATTTAAAATTTGAATTTTTTTTTTTCTTCTCTCCCTCGCTAAAGCTAAACGAGGGACTAGGGTGCGGGAGCAGTTCGAAGGGACAACGTTGCAACAAAATATTTCAGAATGTGTATCATTCTGGGCAAGACTCGTTGACAGTTTTTTTTTTGCGTTTTTTTTTTGTTACTTTCCGGGGAAAACCTTTTAGCGAAGTTTTGTTTCACGGCGGACGTGGAGCACCTGTAGTTCTTCAACAGAATCCTAAATCTCTTGGGGATTTGTTCTCGAGCTTGTGCCGGATGAATTTCAATATTGCCATTTGGTTTATTTTTGTTTTTAACGTTTTGAGTGTTATGCATCTTGGAAATTTCGAGTGCATTTAAGCCACTGTTGATAGTTTCAGCGGTTCGTTCTGACTTGAAGTATCTCTCAAATATCTCAGTTCTTAGTAGCAATCGTTACTGAGTACTTACATACTTTTTGATGGCTCTGCCTGTAAAAGGAGATTTTAATTTAATGATAAAGAAAAGCAAACACTTTTTCATGATCTTTAAGAAAGGAAAACTTTTAAGGAGTTGGGCGTCACTATCTATCTAAGTTTCCGGACAAGAAAATAAATCGACAAATTATTAAATAAAAACCTTTTATTTAAGAAATATTGATAAATTTTAATTGCAAAACGACACAAGATAAAGAAAATACATAAAATAGAGTAACTCAGCTCTTTAGTATAGTATTTTGTTTTGTTTATTGCAGTTTTTTGTTTATACCTTTTTTTTGTTCTTCCTTACCTCAAAATGAAAAAAAAAACAAAAAATAAGATCACTTTGTCTGTCAGGGCTCTTTTTCTCAGGAACGGCTAGAGGTATCGAGTTGAAATTAATACCAAATATTGTAATTAAAGCCTCATAGTCCTGTAGAAAAGTTTTTAACACAGTGCAAAAAAAAAATGCGGCATATAAAAGTATATTTTCATATTGATAGACTGACTCCTGACAATTCCGAAAATCATTAAGTTCTAATTCTACGTGGTATTATTAATTTGTTTGCGATTTTTTCGCGGATTTCTAAAAGTTGTTCAATTCCTGATACCGAGTAACCCCACAAAATTCGTAGAGCTAATTTTTTAACATTCTATATAATGGTAATTTTTCGTTAAAAAGTTTTCGTCAGTTTTGCGTAAGCGTTGCTTGAGAGTATTTACTGATATTTCCTTTGATTAAACCACGTTAGAATTTCAGGTGTAGTAGGCTTCCTATTCATTTTGCATATTATAACTATTGATTGGTCCT
Source organism: Dysmachus trigonus (assembly GCA_949715965.1). NCBI lineage: Eukaryota > Metazoa > Arthropoda > Insecta > Diptera > Asilidae > Dysmachus > Dysmachus trigonus. The sequence continues at coordinate 55,866,431 of OX454323.1, read as the reverse complement.
CTGCTTTGAAAGTGGCATGAGGCTACCGTTGCGTGTTTTGTCCTCATTTTAGCCCTTATTTTAAATAATTTAAAAATGTAGTGATTTCAAATTAATGTCAAAAAGGTAATATAAAACACTTACCAGGAATTGTGTTGTATAAGTTCCTAAAGATATAGAAATTGACTTGTGTGAAATATGCAGTATGAAGTTCACCTGAATAAGAAAACAGTAGTTGGTAAATATGCCCACTCAATTAATCGTTTGTATAAATGCGCGAATGTCTCAATTGTTAGATGCTGACACATTCACATGCTTCAGTAAAGTTGAGGAAAGCATCACACAAAATACGCTGATTGTGAAAGTATTTTTCACAATGATCATCTTTTCTTTCATTTTGAAAGTGGATAAAAAAGTTTGTCCGGAAACTTTTTTATTCACCCACTAAAAAAAGTAATAACTCTAAAAATGAGTTCTGCGGTCTCGAAAATATATGAAACGATAAGCATATTGCTGCTAGCTATAATTTAGGGAAAACTACCCTAGATATTTTCAACCTCTAGGTAAAAAGTAGCCCCAGCAATGGGTTCTACATTCTCGAGAACGTGTGAAACGATATAAATCCTGTTACCGGCAATAGTTTAGAAATAAGACGAATTCCATATCTTCAGCCCTTCAACTCCTAGGTAAAAAGTAACCCTAGAAATTGGGAATAGTTCTGCGTTGTCGTAAGTGTATGAAACGATGTCTATTGTTCCATCTTGTTATATTCAATTACCTAGAAAAACCTATCCCCTCTATCTTTAACAATTCAACTCTTAAGTAAAAAATAACCTAAAAAATTGTGTTCTATTATAACTGGTCTGTGCAAATTGTGAGCGAAAATTATTTTATATCGCTTTTTAGGGTCGTGAACGTGAAAGCAACATTTATGCATTTCTCAATTTCAAACATGTTATAATTCACTGTCATTGAGAAAATCTCATCTACAACTCAGAAATGTGTTTACACAAATTTAAAATCCAAATACTCATGTTCACTCCGATTTTTGCTTATATTAGCCAAAATAAGTCAAATGACAAGAATTTAATATTACATATTTTGAAAAATGAATCAAACAAATTTTATTATTCATTGATAGCAGAAAACCTGTCAATTTTCACATAGAATGGAATTTGTTGATTAGCCAAGGTTATTTACACAAATGTGACACGTTTTGAAGTCTTTGATTCAACACATGTGTTTCATGTTTGCAACAACATGACGACTATATGAAATGAATTTTAATTTAAACGCAAAATAAATTGCATGTGTATACGTTATGACGTACAACTTGAAGTTGAATTATTAAAGCAGTATGTATACATCTATATAATGTGTTGGTGGATTAAGTTTTATTGAAACAAGAGCTGTATTTAAGGTAGATCGATCAAAAATGTTAACACAGTATCTATGTGTCACAAATAGGACTGTCGACTATCTGTTAAGCCTCTCAAGTTCTCAAAGATGTGTTGGTAAATAAAATATTTAGCATGGAGCATGTACAAAATATATAAGCTGTATACGCAACTAGGTAATATTTGGCGTATGAAGACGTTGGTAGACGTAGACAGTTTGGATTGATAATTTTTGGATTAATTTATAAGCTGTCAGTCTGCAGTCTTAATGATATTTTTAAAAACAAAAAATAATATAAGCTAATAATAAATGAAAACTAAATATTTAATTTTACAAACAAACAAATTTAATTTATTTACTTAAGATGCTAAAGAGAATTTTAACCACATCTCAGAATTTGTGCGATATCTAAGTACGTATTATTTGTATTTATCTCTTTCTACTGTTTTCGATTAAACTTTTTAAACTGCTGTATTTCGTTAAGCTGCTGTATTTCGTTAACCGGGTGAACGAGCGTGTGCCTTTTTGGCATGGTTGGCAAAACCAGGAAACATTCAACAATCATTTTATGAAGGGAATAGTCATAGAGCAAAATATTATTTTTTCAGAGTTTGGCGCATGTTTGAAAAATTGTTTAAAAAATTGTGAAAAATTATCTTTATATCATACATATAGAAAAGGAAGGATGCAATAGGCTTGGACGAATTGCTAATTCTTCTACGCGAGATGTTAACAGTTGAGACCTTTTGTCATATTGCAGAACATCATAATAGCCGAAGACTTTGAGTCAAGCCTAGATATGAAGATACGTTGACAAACAGGAAGTAAGGTTTTTAGGGCATGTGGAATTAAGGTAGTAATAGAATTCGTCTTAGCAGAAAAGGAATTGTTTCAATATCAATAACTTCAATTTCAGTATTTTCTGTAGGTGAGGATTACTTTCAAATCGCTTTTTGCGCTTTTACGCTTGCCAAAACCTCGTCTTTTTAGCCTCAAGGTAGGCAAGCGATCCGACGAAGGTGGGCTACATTCTATTTTGGTGTCTGGTGGGGTAGATTCTCTTTATGTTGCATTATGGGCTTTTCTTCTTCAGTGTTTTGGAGTGTATTTTCATTTTGCTTTGAGATTCTTCAAGAATTTCTTATATAAATCAATCTTGATATTCTTTTTCCTTCTAATATACCAAATTTCACAGGCTTAACAAATTTTGCTACTTTTTTGTTCTCTTTCCATTAACTTTCAGAAGATTGTGTATTTCGTAAACGACGCCTACTAACTTTTCATTTAACAAAACAACAATAGGAAGTTGAGATTTAAATTACCGATTAAAAAAATGTGTATATCTAATTGAAAATTTAGTCACCTTTAGGCAACATATTTGGAAATAATTCCTTATGCGCAATAAATTGATTATAAAATGAAAAAGAGACGCCATAGGCCCACAAATTGAGCCCTAATTAAAATTTTCAACAGTGAAAGCGGAAAATGGCCTGGACTTTAATCATTCGACATTCCTACGCACCGATACCGTTAGCACTTACATACCAATTAACGCAAAAATTCGCCGAATACCTACAATCTCCAATTTAATCACGAGCACGCAATTCGAGAGAAAAAAAAGGGGAAAATGTTGGCCAAAAACGCACGAACAGGAGGTGCAAAAAATAAAAATCCCCCTCATCGCCTGGCGTACCTTCAAGATAAGAAATTCGCACGAGAGCCGAAAGACATTACACGCGTGGCGGCGGCGGTGAGCGGTGTGCTGTGTACTTGCAAGCGCAAGGGCACCGACATGAACCAATTTGTCCGACATGAAAGTCATGACGGAGCCCCGGACTCGATGGATACTGGTCAAAATCGAGGTGGGCAAAAATCAGCCATCTGTCACGGAGCGGAGAGCATGTGTAATATGTGTGCAGGTCGCACGCTGTATAGAGGCCTAGGTGCATGTGTCCTACTTCCGTTACTCGACACGGGTTTAGGTATGCCAAGACAAGAACACCAGATACCAGACTTCAGAATACACCTTTGTCGTGTCGTCATCTTCGGTCGGTCTTCTTTCTCTGGAGGTGAAGCTGGTGGAACTGGGCTTCAGGCATTCAACCGAAGAAGGAAGGAATAAAACCTGAAAGAGCCGAGGCTTGGGCGAACGTCGTCGAACAGACATACACCGACAAAGATGTCGAACATAATTGAGAACCTTTTTATGTGCCTTCTCTGATTAAATCGATTCCCAGAATCATCTTCAACAGCGCAACAAAGAGCCTCGAACGTATGCTGAACTGAACTAGTCATAATATAAAAATGAAGGGAAACCGGAACGATGCCGCTGTGGAAGGGAGGATTAAAGCAGGAAACGCGCCACGAAAATGGAGTTCCGGATGGTGGGGGCGGAATCATTTTTCGTCGACGAACAGAAACAGCATCCAGAGTGAATTTTATGGAATTTAAAGGATTAAAACATTCCGCGCACCATTCAGGACGCAATGGTGAGTGCACAAATATGCTTCTGTAAACTGTAATTCAGGCGGAGCTCGAAAGCTCTTCCTTTGGGTGGGGAGGGCGCCTGAAGGCCATTCACTGCAGCGCAACACAGCGACACAGCAGGAAAAACATTGCTAAAAGGGAAATAGGACGAAAAGCGCTCCTCCAACAATCCTGGCAACAAAACGATGACAAACAGAAACTAGCACAACAAAAATGGTATATATACTACTGCTGCGGAGCGATAGTGCACCCCGGAGATATGAGGCCATACCTTCCCGCTAGAGGGACTTGGAACGGATGAACTCGCCCATCAGCTGTACGTGCACGGAGAAAAAAGAACCATTCTTTGTGTGCGCAACTTAATTGAGGGAAGTGTGATAGAAAGTCAATTAGAAACCTTCGAATGGACCTCATTTTGTGGTTGGGCATTGTTGGGCAATCCTTGTATATCGCGGACTCCCTCCACCTATCATATATATGTCTCCCGATTTGCAAAAATGCCCAATCACCAGAACCACGCTTTGCAATACAATCCAACCTCACTTTTATCAAAAGTAAGACTATCATTAATGGGACGATTTAACGTTTGCATCAGAAACCTCTGTATTATAAATGGGTAGTTTCCGCGATTTATAAGTAATAAGTATGAGTAACAAGTAATTGAGTGTATTCAGTGTGACGGAAATTTTATCATTTTACTTTCATAAAGCATGTTCAGGCTTTTCATATACGCTGGATAGCCTTTATATTGCAAATATGTATTTTAAAATCAATTTATTATTATTCTACTTAATCAACTTATTATTAATCTACTTAATTTTTTTTTCTACTTATTTATTTAGTTGTTTAATAGTTTTATCTGTTTATTAATTAATTATTATAGTTTATTCATTTTTAGTGTAGTATATCATGTCCTACATTAATTTCTGTAGGGTGGACTAAAGGCTGATTTCTTTTTAAATATTACTATAAAATAAATAATGATCCATATTTTTCAAAGTGTATTGATTTATTGAGAAGAATAAACCTTCCTATAAGTTACGAAATATAATTTAATTTAAATGGTTACTTCACCTGTCTTGATACTAACCCATCTTGTTAACTCAAGTTTGCAGCACATTTTTGATGGTTTGGGGCCTTATTTCACGAATATCTCGATCAATATTGTGCTTAAGTGGCTGAATGGTTCTGTATATCGCAGGTGCGTAAACACTTGCGTAAAGTAGACGTGGTTGGTATATTATTTCGAACGAAATTTCATTTAAAAATTTTCAATATGTTGTTTAAGCGTTAATCTATTTATTTCGTAACGCGGAGATATGACACTGTATTTCTGTAAATTTTTGAGCGCAAAAGAGCTGCCTATGTCAAAGTAATATATAATTTAAAAAGAAACCAATAGATGGGCCACCTTTTATGTTATACACAATTACCGAAATAATCTGAATTTTATCTAAACTAATTATTTGGTTTGGCAGCAAAATTCAGTAGCATATTTAAGTATTAGCTATAGACAATAGATATTAGAATTTAAGCCTCACGAGAATTTTCTTTACCCTTTTTAATCTTATCCGATTAAACCATTACTATTATTATGTCCTTGACATAGAGGGATAAAGGAAGGGAAGAAAGTGTATTATGCGAAACTATACAAATTATCATAAATATACCTTTAAGCCGTAATGCATACAAAATCAATAGATGTTAACATCTATTGGATACCAATTTTAAATCGAGTGTCATCAAGCCCCGATCCTCCCTGCTTGCCAAATTATGTACTATCCTCCATCTCACGATTTGCATCCAATTCATAGGCAGAATAAGTATACGAATAAAATGAGAAGGCAACTAGTCCCATTATGAAAACTCGCAAATACCTTTAATGAAATCACATTTATTGCACACCTACGGCGAGAGATTATACGCGTTCCGATTAAGAACGTTTTGTAAAAAGCTGTTTATTCATTGAGTGATTTATTCGTTTGGAAGTGGTAGCTTGGTTCATGTTTGATTTATTGATAATCTGTTTATGTAAAAAATTCATCTACATACAATAATTTTCACTGTCTCCATAACATTATATGTAGTACCTATTATTCCGTACATTTTCTTAGTTTTGAACGATTTGCAACGACTTTCCACTGTAAAAAGGTGTTACTTTCATTCAATCTGTAAAATGTAGCTTTAGCTGATGGTAACATATTGAAAATCAATTCTGATGTGTAGAGCCAGTACTTAATTAAGGTGCAGCTTAGTGAAAGGAGATTTAAATATTTGATATGAAAAGCTGTGACTGTAAATAAAAAAAATTAATGAGACTAGGTTATGGTTAGGAATTCGACTCTAACTAAATTATTGTTATCATTGAAAGTTAGTGAATTTTGTCAGAAAGACAAAATTTTACAATTAGTTATAGTATAGTGAATTTTACCTGCTCCTAGATGGACTGTCTGGGGGATGCATATAACGACATAAGCATTCTATGTTCACAATTTCAACATTCTCGTATAGACTATGGGAATAGGTTATTACTGCATTCGTCTATAAAATTTCATTTCGATAAGCTAATAGCTATGCCAATTTAGACAGAAGAATTTGTCATTTATATGGTGAAATAGTAAATAGATACCACTCATTGCTTAATGGGAAAAAAATCGCAAGAAATAGCATATTGAATTCAAGATTTTATGTTCTACAAAAAAAAAAAATTTATGTCTGCCTGCAATTGTAAATAAAACATTCCCGCACGCAAGTTATAGTAATTATAATAAATAACTGTGGCATTTTATTGCTGTGTGCTCATGTCACCACATGGTGGGCTTACAGAAGTTTATGGTACCATAAGCACAAGCAATAAATGAAATGAAGGGACTTTCGAACATAAAATACATGGAACATGATGAAGTATGAAGTCAGAATTTTGCTGCATCTGTTTCAGTTTTTTTTTTTTTTATGATTCGATTATTTATTATATAATAGGAGAAAGTTTGGAGAAAGATTTGTAGACAAATGCAGAAATACTCATTTACTGTTATATAGTGATAACTGGTGCAATATTTGGAAAATTTGTGTATTTCCTTTTAAAAGTACAGTTCTGTTTTTCTTAATATTTGGTTTAAGCACTCTTAGCTTTTATGACACCTTCCGTTCTTTTAAGTAAGCTGTTGAAAATTACTCCAATTTCTTTCTTCTTTATTCATTCCCATACAGTTTTTGTGCGTAAAAAAAGCTCATCTAAATTTTTCGTGTCAGTCGAAAAATATCCGTTTCTTGTTCATTAAACTTCAGAAATATTCAGTAATTTTTAAGTCTGGATATTGTAGTGCAAATCCTTCTTCCTTGCTGTTGCTATAACATTCAAATCCTTTTTAGCATAACAGAGGACTTCCTTTGCCTTAGTGTCCGATTTTTTTTTCATATTTTCATAGAAATTTGATTGCTAAACGAAAAAAAAATCCTTAATAATATTTCACACTAAATGCTATACCTCTAGATGAATAAAAAAGGGAATTGATCGTTTTTGACACAAAAGCAACTATACAATGTCGTCATTCGCTTAGAAGTTAAGTTAGGAAGCTGCTATTATTTAATACAGACAACTGTTGCAATGACCCCATATGAATAAATTCCTGTTAAAGATGATTGTACAACAGTGTTTTAGTGTTGCCAGATTTTTCTCATTTTATTGTTCGTTACAAAGAGAAGATAATCGAAATCATTGTGACAGTTGTTTGGTCACTGTATCTAATTCTTGAGTCTTTTCTGCAATCAGCTGACTGATGTCATACACAAAAATGAGAAGCAATCTTATTTATTGCTTGCATTAAAATAAGATTATTGTACATATGTTTCTTCTAATAAAGTTTGAGATCCGCAATAAAAATTGTATAATTTTTCAGTTGATACCTCCACATATTAGTTTGATAATCTTTCTGAAAAGACAATCACCTTCTCGGCGAGTTATGTTATTTCTCGAACAAAGGCATTGCCATCTGTGTGTCCGCCGTTCATTAAATTATGAACCAGAGTCGCCATCTATGTTTCAGTTCCTTTATCCTATCGAGCTGCCTTTGTGGGTAATTTTTATAAGTTGTTTTTTTCCACAAACTTTACACTTAAAGAGTTAAAGCAAGCAATTATATTGTATAAGAATCCTGTTTTTAAGCGTTCTGTTGCCATGAATCATAATATTTAACTTGCAGGGAAAAACTCTCTAAAGTCGCTTGGCAGAAATGAAAGTACATATACCTCACTCCCGCCTAGACAGTAAAAATTGACTTTCAAAATGAGAATTTCATCTCAAGAAAAAGCTTCATCCCCTCGTAGTCTCATCCCGGGAAAAAAGCTATCATAAATTCTGGAAAATGTCGATTCATCCATTCGGTTCTTTGGAAACATTAGTGCGCAACAATCGCGCTTAATGCAGAGGGCTCCTCTTGCTGAGCGCTAAAAAGGCCACAAAACAAATTGCAGTCACTTCAGTGAAAAATTGATGACAATGTGGTCGATGGTAAACGCGCGGGCGGGGAGCAGCAAGCGGGGATGTGGCGGTGCGGTGTCGGATTGCATGTCTTTCGTCGATGCCTGAAGCCTCCGAAGGCATTATCATTCCTCGCGCAGACAATCAGTCAGACACCGAACGAACCAGTCGCACCAGACAGACACACATGAGAGAGCGCAACGCTACGCACATACGCGTCCGACGTGCGGTGCGGTGCTGCAAACCTGTTGTGTTACCTTTTCGTTCAATATACCTGCGGGCTGAAGGAAACGCGTCTTGATGTCGGGGTGAGTGGAATTTTTACTTTTATAAAAGAAACACAGGAAGGCGGCGGCGACGGCATGTGGAGGAGGACATTAACGACAACAATGGCTCTGGCGCGGGAAAGGAGGAAATGCACAAAAAAGCAAACAGAGGGAGCTACCAGCCGTAGACAAAACGATAAATAATCCATTCGACGACCTGCCCAGCACGAGGACTAGAAAAATCAATGTTGCGAGGAAAATCTATAAATTTAGATCTGGTTAACTCGTCCCCTGGGCACATATTTCCAATAAGGAAAAGTGTTTTTCATGGCCTGCTCCTTTTTGCAATCAGCTCTAGGTTCAAGAAGACGGCAAGCAATGAGAGATGGCTGGCAAAGGAAGTGGATGGGCGGCGGGTGGGCGGTTCCTCCCCTGGCTGGAGATGAGGGCTCTTTTTGAATAAAATATTTTACACGCCATCACGATGAAGCTGGATCCACTCCGCCTCTTCTTTCCAATAGAAGGGCAGGCACTGCGAAATTATGGGGAAGAAACAATTCGGGGATTAAGGGAATGGAGAAGGAATCAGCTGAAGGAACGCACGTCCTTCAGAGACAACGCCGGGCGAGATTTATGGCAGGAATTTGCTAAAACTTTCACTTTGCATTAAATGAGGGTCGCTCGAGAGGAAATTACTCATTCAGTCTTTGAACAGGAGAGAGGTTGGCTGCCTTAACACAGTTTGGTTAATGGCGATAAGGGAGGTGGCGACAGGGATTTTTTTCCATTTTTTTTTTCAGCCGACTACTTGAGGACATCCTTCAAAGGAAAAATTGGTGTATGCTTGAGATGCTCTTGTGTCCACTTTCACAAGCAAGTCTGGAGTGAATTCTAGTTTATTCACTGAAAATTTGATGATGCCTTTTTAACAGGGTTTTTATTGATCATATTTTACTACTGTAGATATTTCAATCGTCTGCACATAGAATTATCAAAAAAATTAATTTTCATCAATACAATCTACAGAGTTTTATATACATCAGTGATTTGAATTGAATGAGAACAGAAATCTTTAGGTTTACATACGTTTTTTGTTTTACATATGTGTATATTTTTAAAAAGGAAATTTTTAATTTAAAAAGAAATATTTAGTTTTAAAAAGTTTGCATTCCGCGGTGATGGGCCCAATGGGCTGCTAAAAAAGTCAGGTGCAGAATGAACACACATGAGTGGATCCCTCGTCATTATCGTCTTCTCCAGCGCATGAACAATTTGTGCATTTCCCACATGATATACATGAAGCCTACACTTCTGTGGATTGGGAATATCAATCCCCTTTCGGTGGGCTAAATTTAATTGATTTCTGTTTTCTTCGATTTCTTAACTTTTTTAGCTTCTTTCGTCTTTTAGCCCGTTTTTTGTTTCACAAAATTGCGAATCATCTAAAATACTAAGAATTTTTTGTTTATATGTATTTTGTTTAAATTTTCTGTATAGACTTTTATTAGCGAATATCTTTCGAGAAAAGATGTAGTTTTTCAAATATGGGATAACTTTTAATAATAATGGTCTTGCAATTGGCCATTGTGTTGTTGCCTGTACACCAATTTTGAAGTAACATGCTTAAATTATTATTGCACAATATGGGGGTTACTTTGATCAAAGTATCAATATTTATGGAAATTACTTGACAATAGCAAAAATCACATATGCCACGCTCCCAGTTCAACAATTAGTTAGGTTTCAAACTTTATTGGACTTACAAATACCTGTACAGATTTTTTAAAGAACTAGTATAACAAGCATTGATCTAAAATTTTTGGCCTAGTAGCACTTGAATAGTTCAACAATCATTCTCCACTAAAACTAAACACTAGCAATGCATTGAACTTCAAGTGAATGCATTCAAACATGGCGGAATGTTTTATCATCCGTCAAGATGGGATCCCGTTATGGCCCGGATGTCTGTTACGTCCCGACCTCAAAGAAAAGAAAATTGAAGGTACGTACACTGAGAGAAAATTCTAATAAAAATTACGGTGCTATCCCCTGTAATCCGGACTTAAGTGACAAGTTCCTAGAAAATTTACGAGGGAATAACAGATAAAATACGGTTGACTATTACTATTCATCCAAGAATTTTTCCGAAACGTCATAGGAACTTTTACTGTACAGCACAGTAAATTTTTATGCTAAGAAAAATTTCCTGTTGATTCAAGGAAAATTTACTTAGTCTTCATGAAATTGTACTAGTTCATAAAGGAATTTTTACGGTGCCACAACGTAATTTTCTACTGAATTTAGAAGCCGAAGTACATCGGGTGTACGATCGGATTTTTTTTCGGAAATTGGTACGGCTTACGGGTGTTGTTCATAGTAAATTTGCTCGCTGCGTGGTCGCTTACGGAAAGTCTGTAAGTATGACATTTTTATTATTACTGCTAAACATGTGTTTCATGGAATCTTCAAATCGGAGTGCAGTCGGACAGGTCAGTTATCCGAAAGTCTTCGAAAGAGTTAGATCATATGCATTTTTTTTCACCGCAAAAGTCTTTCACAGAGAGGGTTTATATGCTTTATTATATTTTCGATTGGAATTTCTTTACAATATAAATATTTGTAGTTAATATCTTATCCTACTTTCTAATACATAAATATCTACATCAAAATGTACCCAAGGGTGCTTTTTTTTTCGTAGACGGAAAGCCACAGCGTAATTTTATCTTGTGCACATAGTACTTTTACCTATGCCTGTCACTTAAGTCCTGTTTACGGGAGAGCACCGTAATTTTTCTTTGAAAAAATCGTAAAAATTATTAGAATTTTATCTCAGTGTAGGTATCTCTTTTGGGTGCAGTGTATCGCTCCTTCGACTTTGGCAAATAGATGTCACTTCTTGCATTTGAGTTTGTCAAGATGACAGACAGTTCTCGTTAAGCTTGTGCACGCAAATACGAGTACATCCTCCATATTGAATTCAGAAAAAAGGTCGCTAAAGTTATATCTCCTTCAATTTAATAAGAAGCGGTAGCTTTATGCTTTTTTGAAGCACTCCCAACAGCAATCAAATTCCGTAAAATGATTCAAACATTATCTCCTTTCCCTAAAAATATCCCTCAAGCGATGGAATAATGTCAACTCCGGTTTCCTCACCTCGTTACAAAATTATGACACAAACTTTGAAGTACTTTCCGGGGGGTGGGGGAAAAAAAAACCCGAAAAACAAAAAATGCCTACCCTTTGCGTTTCCCACATATTCTGCATCGAGCTCATTAAAAGCGGCGCAAAGTGAGCAGCGTGTCGCGTCGCGCGGCAATACTTCTTCGTGTCCTCGAACGAGAAATGATTCAATTTAGCCTTGGTAATGGCATCAATAACCAGACAACCGTATGGAGAAAGAATTTCCTTTTTCCTGTTTTTCCTTGCGTTCTTTCATCCCGGTTTTTCCCCACACACTTGTATACGCTATGGGGCTGAAAGAGGGAAGAAAAAAATTGGAGCTCGAAGAAACCGCCGAAACGAAACTTTCACCGATGCGCCACTTCTTCCGTCCTTCGGGTAGAGCTTGATGGAGCGCGTACAGGGGGCGCGCACCCGGGAAATGGACGGAAGCCCCTCGCCCGAAAAAAAATGTAAAAACTTTTTTATGACATTTTCATAAGAGTTTTCCGCACAACTTGAATTGCTTAACACACAAAACTTTTTTATGTGGTGGTTTTTTAGCAGTTCATGGTGCGGTCGGAGCGATGCCTTTTGTGGGCGGATTAAGCTGATACCAGTGCCGTCGTCGGAGTACGAATTAGGATGCCACTAACTCCCGGGTATAAGTTAAGGCTGGGGGCGCACGGAGTGGTATCGGGCTTGTTTGGGGGGCGGAATGAAGCAGCAATATAATTGTGATTGTGCTTGCTTCCCGTTCCCCCCAGCGTACAGCCAAGAAGGATTTTTCTCCTCGTTGATCTCCTATTATCGTCACATACTCGAAATTAGCTCTCCATGGGGCTTTACCCCCTTCCCCCTTTGGGGATTATGGTGAGAGGTTGCTTTCGGGGGCTTAGGCAAGTTTTAACTTTCGAAATGAGTTTGTGGGATTTCATTCAATTCTGCAGGAGCAGGATGGAAGCTTTACTGTTGCTTAAAGGGTTTATTGGAAACTTGAAGTAAACAATAATAAACGTTATTAGAAACTAAAGTGGATGATCTCAGTTTTTATGCGTTCATTGAAATATAGATCATAGGGCTTAATGCTTTAGATAGACTAGTCACTAGAGCAATTGAACTAGCTTCAGACGTCATCGTGACTTATCCTATTGAAAGGTGCCATTGCTGAACTGAAATTTTGAATAAAGAAGCGCAGCGAGTGCGTATATACACGAGATTTTCTAAAGTCAGAATGATCTGTGACTGTGTGGGTCAGAAAAAAAAAAAACCCAAAAATACCATCATCAAATTCGCTAAAATTGTGCTGCATTTTACGCATATGGACACTTTCGGCATTGGTTTGTTTCTAACTCCGTCGCTGCCTTTGGCCTCCCTGTCAATGTATTGCAAAATGGGTTTAGCGATGATCTTAGATGATTTTTGAGTGCTTTCTGTGCTCTCTTTATTCAAAGCTTCATAATGGCTCTGTATGCACTTTCCTGCTCGACGCCAACAGCACAGAAATTAAAAATATGTTACTAGCAAACTGAGAAATGCTACATTCCCAATACTACAGTGAGTTTTAGTAGAGCGTGAGCATATCTTTAGCTCCGTTCCCAATGTTATAGTGAAAATACTCAGATTTTCAAGTTAATCAATTTCTGTCCATAATAATTACACTGCAAAAATCATGTAAACTTTGAGGCGACTTGATATTCGGAAAATTTTTAGAATTTTTAAATACAGTGTGCGAGTGAAACCTTCTAGTGCAAAATCAGAGTGTATTAGAAAGGGATTTTCGTACAAAGCTCACAATATTCACTCTAATCCAAGCTAGCATTGGGAACTCACGTTAATGCGGGAAGGAATTTATTTGGATGTAATTGAGTTATTTGGATGTAATTAATATGACCTTAGTTGGTGGAACCATATATATAATAATTTTGTTTTGAGTCGGTCTCGGATCTAGTTCACAGATGTCAAAATGTGACGTTATGAACTTGTTCAACTGCTTTAGCCTGTCGAAGGCACAAGAACTCATGTTAGATAGTTTTTTGATGAATTGCAGTATTAATGCGACATTAATTACAAACTGATCAAAAATCATTTCTTTGTATAGAGATCCGGGTGTTGTACAACAAAAGACAGTTCCCGTGACCATATGAATGCAAAACGATTTTTTTCTACAATTTTTCCAAATTACTTGTATCAACAAAGCTAACCAAATTCGAATGATGTTTAAATCATTGTTGCTTAGTTTTGAAGGGTTAATACTGCAAATCTTTTTTTTTAAATTAATTAACCAAAAAAAAAAAAACATATTGTTCTAATTTAGCCCCTCAATAACCATTAGCTTTAGCCATGGCAATTTTGGAGTTGTATGATACGGAGACAGGGAGCTAAAACGAATTCAATTTAAAAAAAACAAATTGCATTTTAATCTGACTAACTTCATCAAACAGCTTCTATATTTTATTGGTATCAGTATGACTATTTTAGAGTTAGTCAATTCTGTGATAGAATGATATATGACTTTAGAAACCCAAATATCAGGCTAAGGTAGATATGTCGACAAATTCTCTCGTTTATACAAGTCCGTTAAAACAAATGTTTCAATGAAAATTAAATGAGATTTCTATAAATTTATTACAATTTCATATCGTATTAATTCTTTCATCTATTATTAATATAAAATTCAAAACTTATACAGAAATATACAGTTTTAATAATAATATCAAAAATTCAGTAACAACACAAACTTATAGGTCAAACTTTATAAGTTATGTAAATTTTACATAAGCAAGTAGATTAATTTACTATTTTGTTGGATATCCTTTCATTTTCTTCATAAGTTTCATAACTCTTTTAGGAATAGATATGACCAGCTTGTTCGTAGTTTCACTGTCTATTTTGTTCCATTTTTCTAACAAAATCTTTTTCATACCTGATTTATTTGAAATATTGTGCTTCTGTGCTCATCGACTAAGTTTATCCCATAAAGGTTCAAGGGGTTCATATTTATTATAAGGGGGTTTATATTTACTATAATGGTGTAAAACCAATTGCCTTTCAGAAATAGATGTTTCTTTTATTTACGTAGTCATATTGTTACTTTTATGTTGCTTTCATTTCTCAAAAATGTTAATTTTAGTATTATAAACCCTTTGCGAATCACTTTCGTGATATCATACACTATGCTGATAATGATGAATGCATGCTGCAAGCGCTCAGTCCAATTTGATAATGATAGTGGAATAAAATTGTAACAGAATTAGGAGGTACCACGCGGACCCAGTTTGAATCATTTTTATCCTTAGAAAATACGCCGCTTTTATTAAACTGCTTCATTTATTAACGCTTGCCCCTTCACTTTTGAACGCCACTGAATGAAGTTTGCGAAATATGTACCTAATACTAGGTTGTTATATTTTTAGTATATTTCCGTAAGAAAAAGAGCGAACAACCACAATGTATCTATCTCAATTTTATAAAGTATGAAAAGTAAAGCGCAAAAAAAATTTACATCTTCATAAACTTTCCTTAAATCCCTTCTGCCTTCCGATCAAAGAAAGCAATTGACAGGTGCGAAGCACGAAATCTTACACAAATAAGGACATATCCTCAGCGCAGCAAAAAGAACGTGAAAAATTTGTCTCAGTGACAAACGCCTGACATGCCGGCGCTAAACTTTTCGCTGGTAACAAGAATATCACACAGGGGAACAACAGGAACAAGAAGATTTCAAGAAAAAATATATTCACGTACTCGAGAGCTCTCTCCCAGTGCCTGTTGTCGGTACGGGAGCGTTCCGAACTTGTGAGGGCGGGGACGGAGCGGGGAGGGGACCAGAATGACATCCAGAAAGGAATCTCTCGGTTAAGTAGATAAAAATGTAAAGCGATATCCCATGTGTGCACGAGCACATGTACGCGTGATTCTCCGTCTGCCTGAAATTTAATATGTTTTGATAACAATTTCTTGTGAGATGTCATTTGAATGGTAATTTATTGATTTGGGGAGGGGATGGCGTGATTCTCAATTTTTCTTGCCACACGTTCGCACGTTAATAATTGAGTACGCTCAAATGATCATGTCCTCGGTTACAAAGTTTCACTTTACGTAAGGTGGGGTAGTTGCGACAATCTTAAACTTAATTTAATTCTTACGTTGCTTATACATTTTTAATATTGCTTTACAATGTATTTCAACAGTGTGCGTTTTAATCGATATTTTTGAAATAGACTATAGACATTAGATAATTGGGTTACGAATTATTTATAAGAAGTTTTAATCATTTACTGAAAGTTCAAACCGGACAATTATTTAGCTCACTGGGGTCTTACGTAAAGTACTTTTCAACTTTTCGTAACTTCATATTTACTGCGGTTTTCCCTACAATTAGTTATAGCCTACGAGGGATGTTCGAAAAGTAAGGGACTTTAATAAAAGATGGCGTTAAAACCGCTACTGTAATTTTATCTTTGATGTTTATTTCTCATTAAGATGAATTTAAATTTAAGTATCTACATATATCTGTTAAATTAAGAATTTTTGACAGCGTTTGAACGTAGATACGTTTATGTTTCTTTATAACAATGTATTTGCAATTGTCGTAACAAAAATTGTCTTATTTTTAAGATTAGATCCCTACCTTTCGGAAATTTTTTTCCTTTCTGTGTTTCTCTTGAGGGCGTTATGTATGTCTTTCAGAATTTCTATTTATATAGTATACTCCTCGATATATTACAATGAGCAAGAAGTTGTTTTTCTGGTGACGAATAAGTATTGCTTCATTTCATAGGATGTTTTTCCGTAGATGACGAATTCTTAAACGGAAATGTTCAGTCAGATTCTGTTTTTGAGAAAATTAGAGTTAAAAAATGCAAAAGATCGTATTTCAGCCATTTTTGAATAATCACTAAAAAATAACATATTGTACTTTTATAGAAGTCCATAATATGACTTAAATGTAGCCCTGAATCCTTATCTAGAAATATGAAAGAGCAATAATCTTCAGAATTTACTAATCATCTTGTTTTTCATAAGGTGCGTCAAGTGAGATTTACATTCACTTTCCATTGTATGAAATAATCAACTCATAGAAAAATGACTTTGAATAGAATTTTCCGGAAAATTTGAAAGCCTTTCGTATTTTTATATGAAATATTAAGATTCAAACCTTCATTTGAGCTACGTTGCAAGTTCCTATGATGATTCTTTGTTGTTTTAATTTAATAATTTTTCAGAAATGACCGAAATACGATCTTTTGTACTTTTCAACTCTATTTTTTTCGAAAATGGATCCTAATTCGACATATTCGTTTGAGAATTCATAATCTATCTAATTCTATAGAAATGATCTATCATTTGCTGGGTAACTAGATTCGTCTTGGCCTGTCTTATTAGCAATATTTTGGCTTAAATTGAATTTTTGGCTCACGGATTTTGATGAAACGTTGAAACGTCAAACGGACTGATGAATATGCAACAAAATTTTTTCGTTTGTCTATACTTCTCGATATACTAAACTTTAAAATTTCGAAAAGTGCGATTTTTTTAAGGCAATTGTTTGCATATTCCCACAAAGTTTTGGTAAACATTGTGACTTTGTAAATTCAAGATTTTTCCATCCTTTTTCTATACATAAATCTAACGAAGTCTTCAAATATTTGTTTTTGAATCATATTGTTGTCATATTGCCAAAAAGTATTTTATCTTATTGTGAAAAAACTGATTAATAAAATAGAAAAGCAGGCTCTATGAGCCCTTTTTTGTATTTATTAATTCGTTCCACACGTGTACACCACAAATGTTATTCCAGGATTTTAAAAGATAGGTTTGCATGAATTTTTAGTTATATTCCTTCGCTAGCACAATTTATTGTTTACTGAGACTGATCGTTGAAGTTTACTTTAGAAGATCAGACTAGTCAGCGATAGTATAGCTTAGTGTATCTAGATCTAGATTCGTTTAGTTTTTAGTGCGACATATTGATGTTTGTTTATAAAAGGCAAAATCGTACTCCACGTTTTGTACTTAAGAGATTCGTTGGGGTCTTAAGGAGGATGTCCAGCTCATGGGCCTGAAAATTAAGCTATTTTCAAAAATTCTATAAAGATAGACGAATGAAATTTGACACATATTTATTGAGCTAAAAAAATATTCGTTTGACCCCTTATGAAATAAACGTTAATTTTTAGAAAGAAATTCTTAATTTATTAAAGGAAGTAATTCGCAACATAACATCTGATTTCTAATAAAGTAATCAAACGTATATTTTTATTTTTAGATGAGTGCAAGAAATAACAATGAATGTACGATTTTAAAGTAAATGTTGAAATGGGTCATTTGACTCCGCTTGGTACGTTTAGTGTTAACGTTCGTCTCAGCTAGAGAAACGTTTCCCCTGCGCCCTCAGGATATCGCTTTCGTTAGTGGAAATTATAACTCTTGATAAAATTATCCGAAAACAACAATTTCCAGAATAAGCGTGTTTTGCTCAAAATTGTTAATTTTTTTGGTTTTATAACAAACAATTTCCAATGTTTTTCCATGATTCTATAGTCTGTACCATACAGACTGTATTTCTGAGTATTTCAAGCCCAGGAATAAGGAAGAATTTGGTAGGTGATGCGGAATTAAACCAGTTCAAAAAAGGTAGTTCGAGGAAAAAACATTTAAAGTTTTTTAAGTATTTGCGTTCAGTAGGTTATAACTACGTAAACATTACGAGTTTCAGCTTTGCAATTTACTAACAATTTTTTTAAAGTATAATCTTTCAGGAAGTGTAAAAAAATAGAGATTGAAACTCTCCTAAAAATAGGGAGTGGGTTATTAAAAACCACAGGTTTCGATAGAGTTTACTTTGAATGAATTTGAAAATGTTTAATCTTATCTTGTATAACATGTCTTGTGGTCTGTTACAAAGTCATATTTACTGTTGACTCGGCTAATTCCTCAATGAACCAATAAAAGAGCTAACCGACTGTGGTAGAAACTTGACTGTCACGGAATTGTTCGGACCTTGGTTGGGTTGATTAATTGCCATTAGGTTGAATGAGGGTCGACTGAGACAATAAAACTCTAGAAAAGGCCACAGGTACACGAAGTGCGATATTTTCTTTTCCTACAAACGAAGGGGCTGCCATTCCTTTTTATTTCCTCGTTGAGCTGTCTCAGATAACGATGTGCCATTCATCAAATTAATCCTCCTTTTTCTGTTTTCTTTTTATTTCCAGGTAAGTTAATTGCGACTAAGCCTTCCTACTCGGTGCTGGACACGCATTACATATTTTGCTGCAAATCCTCGGAACGGCTGCTGCAATGCAGTTGGCTTGCGATATCCATGATGAAATTAAAACTAGCTGTTGTCGGTCGTGCAAAGGCCAGGTAAAAGGTTTAAATAAAGGGAGAAAAAAAAAGAAGAGTAACAGTGACCGAGTTGAAAAGTTGCCAATGAGTTGATTAATTAACCACCTGGTGATCGGTAAGTGATTCTATCGCTTGCTAATGTAAGTAATCAAATGAAGTTTCTTGTCATTTGCCCCGGGCGTTCCGCTCCCCGGTGCGGCGTGCTGCTGGTGCTGGTCCTTCCGTTTGGCTCTTGTTATTGAATCATTGGGGCAGAGCGCCACTCCGTCGAGCTTCCTCTACTAATTACGGAGCATGCTCTGCTCCGATTGTGCTGATTTTTGTGTCGCAGCCCCAACCACCGAACGCTTCTCCGGTCCACACGTAAACATAGGGCACTTTATTTTCTTCTATTTTATCACCGCAGCACCCCTGGGGCCACCCCGACTCCTGTTGATTTGTATATCTAGATAAAATACCCTGGTGGCGCTATCTGACGGCGAACTGAGAGGCATTTTTCGGGGAGCAATTCGATAGCTGTTATCGGTTTTTAATGGCAGGTAGCGATTTCGTGTAAACAATTTTATCGCTCATATGCGCGGCGCACCGTCAGGGGTTGTCTGTCGTCTTGCAGGTTTTTCTACGGCAGCTGGTTTGTCAATTATTTCTGGAATTTGTGGATTTCGTGGATTGCTCGGGTGTCGGATGGCAAGGAATGTTCGGGGTGTATCGGTGGCGAAGCAATGTGCGGTGGGAAAATATATTGCTTACGCTGTGCTGCGAATTCAATTCCCTTTTGTGAATGCAAAAGAATGCTGCAGAACGATTCCAGTGCAGCTGGTGTCAAGTGTGGGATGCTTGTTGATATTTTTGTTTAATTTTGTTCAATTAAGCTTTACAGAAAATACTTTTATTGGACTGTCATAGCATAATAAATGTGAAATGCATTGTTCGGTATGAAATTCAGAAAATATAAGCGACGAAAGAGGATATCCCTCAATAACGTTTCGGGAATTAAATCGGCTTAAAATTAAAACAACCTGTGTAAAGGAAAATTTGATTTTTTATTTCACTGTGATTTTTTAAAAGCTTCATTCATTCATAAATCAATAAATAAAAAATGTATAGTCAATTAGCCTTATGAATTTTTAGTAGAAGCTCTTTTATAGGTTTAGTAAAACATTTTCAATTCACAGTTCTCAAGTAATAGACAAAATTAACAGACCCTTTAAACTTAAAAGAAAAACGAACACTTTTAGTTCATAATGAAGCTTTAAGGACAAAGTAGATAAGTTTAAAACACTTCAACTTGCTGACTTTTGAAAATTTACCAATGATTGAAGAAGACGGTGCTAAATAAGTTTAATGCTTAATTTTAACTTAAACATTCTTTTAAAGAATTTGTTTATTAGAACATCTATATATAGGCCTATAATATAGGCCCAAAAACGAAATCTCGAAATTCAGGAAAAATTTACTAGGTTTCTGAAAATGAATTAAAAAGGAAGGTTCAATTTTAAAAACTTTTTTCCAGCATAAGTTTAATCAAGGAATCCTTATAATTTCGTCATAACTTCATAATTTCTTTATTTTGCAAAATTTTGAGACGAAATTGTACAAGAAGATGGCTTAAATATTCACAAGGACAAACATTAAGAAAAATTATAACAAAACCACACAAAGGGGTAACTACTTCTGTAGATATGAAGAAAATTTTTGTTCAGATATGAAGTGATCAGGAAAAACTAATCCCATTTAATATTTTATAAGATCTGGCTATTCTGTTTCGGTTCAATTCTTATCAGGAATACCTAACTAATTAGTGTTTCAAAGCGTCTGAATATCATATTTATTTGGAACCATATTCATTAGGCCTTCGTACTCTGTCTTTGGTTTTTTTTTGAGAAGGCATGCCTTAAATTCCTATAAAAGGGTCCTGATATATCCCAAGGTTTATTTCTAGTGGGGTAACAGAGATATATATGAAGAAAGTTGGGCTGGACAAAAGCATAACTTAATATTAGATTTTATACCTCTTATCGCCACCTTGGATACAAAAACAGAACACAAATGTTTTGACCGTCCGGTCAAAAGCCTTAAAATCACCCCCTTACAAAATGGCACTGACACGCATAAATCATGCCAGTTAATGCGGCAGTTATTCTAATTAAAAGATGTGTGTACCACTTTAGTAAATCAATTCAGTGCCAGCCCCCTCAATGACAAATGGAGATTTACTAGCCAACAGCTTGAAGAAGGGTCGGTGTCAGGTGTGGGGTTTTTGTTTTGGTGGCACAGTGGGCATAAACTACGGCATGCGTTGCTTACATAATCGCAGTCGCTGTAATTTTGTTTTTAAATAAACCTACACTTAAATAACTTCACTTCCAAGTTGATAATTGAGTCTGACTAGACGGCTGGAAGTTTACTACACCTTTTTACATGTTTTTACACGTTACCGCGCTTCGTGGGTCATAGTCAAAACGCATTAGAATTACCGTCATTTTCCGTACGCAACCCACCCTTTTGCCCTTAGGGAAACTCTTCAGCATGCCTGAAGAACGCTTGAATATTTTAAACCGATTGAATTTAGTGTCGCGTTAAGGTGAAAGAGATTTGCTTTGAGGGCTTTTGTGCGGAGTGTTTGGAGCATCTAGTCTAACGCATGGGTTCGCATTTTATACGCACCTCTCGCAGCATTAGGCTCCATCCAGACCCCGCTAATTTTTGCGCCTCATTTTCACGCCTCTTATCGCCTGAGGGATGTGCGACCGATTGTTTTCCGGTCCCACTTTAGATGTTTTCCAGCAGCCGCACAACCTATTTTATTTTCCACTTTCCCGGGCGAGTTTATTTATTTTTCCGCCCGTTTCATGAGGCATTACCCCTTTGGCATTTGAAACTGCTGCCGTTGCTGCCGCCCCGGGGAGGTACGAGGGACTTCGCGGCGACGACGACGACGACGACACAGCAAGAACCTCATGCCCCCATTTCCAAACAAACAAACAAACGAACGAACGAACGTAACAGCCCAGACAGACAGTCAGCTCAGAGCCGGCGATTTAGTGAATTATGTGCGCGGCGCACGTGTGTGGGCCGGCGTTGTGCGTTTGAGTGTGGTGTGAGCGCGACAATTTAGCCACTTCTGCATGCATAGTGTCATCGATTACGGAGCTAAATGACACTCAAATAAGGAAATTACCTGTTTGAGTGGCTTTTTCTTGTTGCTTTGATAATTTTCTCGTTTTTCAGCGTTTCTTTTGCAATCGCGGTAATTGAGTATGTTGCTGGATATTACGAATTAGCGTGAACAGAGCTCTGAGTTATTCGTATTGAATACCACTTAATTAATCATTTAGAATTGAGTCAATATTAAAAGCACCTAGTTTCTAATTTCATATCTAAAATCGATACACTGTATCACTATAAGTTAATGAGCTAATTAACGTTGACTTCGTTGCACCCGGATTCAACAAAGATTTGCCTGAAAGTATGCCAGGTTCAACCTCGAAAAATTTTGGATTCTGCACACACAAGTAGTAACTCGATCAGCTATAATGTCATGACGTCTTAATTGAAACTATTTTGTTCTTGATTTTTGACACTTCTTGATACTTTTGTTCATACAGACACACTTGCATCATCACAATTCATCCCGACATCGTTCGCTTTCCACCGTTTTGGATTCAGGTTATCGGGTCGAATTTAGGTTGGTAGCGTGTAACGCGTTGCTGTACCAACCGAGCTATTGAGATGCAAACATTCAAACAGCCATTCGCATTTTTGACTTGACACTATTTCCCATTTTCACAAGTAAAGTGTCGTGTTACTGAAATCGAGCTTCACCACAAAAATTTACATTTAGTGAAACTAAACCCAATTTAGTCGCGCGGGGCGGGGCATACACGTTTCAACTTTTCAAAAATAACATGCAAAAAAAAGAAAAAAAGGAAAAACGAAGAAATATTTCCGGTTTAAAAAAAGAACAAATAAAAAATCATTAATGATCACAACTGCAGGTCATACCTTTTTCTCAAAACTCCTGTATAAGGCAAGGTCACATATTAAAATTTTTTTTTATAGGTACCTACCTTAAAACATTTTTAACTTTATGATGATGAATTTCATCGTAAAAATTAATAGCCATTCCAAATTCATTACAATTTAACGGAAGGGAAAGCAATTTCAATGAATTTTATTTTGTACCACGAGGCATATGTGGAACGTAACAGACGGTTGCAAATAAAAAGTAATAAAAAGTAATTGCTAGCAATGAATAAGGTTTGACATGCGCAGAACCTTTAACTTGTTCATTAAGTAGCCACATATCGGCCTATTTGGCAGTAGTGTGTGGAGATTTTCAATTCCATGGCTTCGAGAATAAACGGTTCCGTAAGTTGTCAGATTCGGTCAATATAAAGATCTTGATAGGACCCTTCGCTCAATATAAAGATCTTGTTAGGACCCTTCAATATAAAAAATCTTGATAGGACCCAAATTGATTGTGAATTGTGTGTCCTTGTTTTTCGTCTCAAGAGTAGAGTAGAAACCTGACTTTCCGCAATGTCAAAAGAACTTTTTCTGGAATCAGTGCCAATTTCATTGAAAGTTGATTAAAATTTTTTAAGAAATAACATTTAAAATTTGTTGTGCAAATTGATAAAATTTTAAGGAAAGGATGTATATCTGGATCCTTCGGTCGTCGTCTTTTATCTGTGAAAGAACGAATCACATAATATTGAGTGATTCATTAGATAAAAGTCAGTAGTTTTTGCTGGCAGATTGTAGACAGCAGCTTTTTATTGTTTCTTATTGTCAAATTTCCATAGTAACATCACGTGGATGTGACGTAAATATTTTACACATGCTTCTTCATTTCGCTTTTGACTTTGAGAAAAAGTAAGGTGAGGTAAGGTCGTTATGGAAGTGATGTGGATTATTTTACGAGGTTCGTTGTTGAGTTTGTATTTTAGAAAATAATAAAAGTGGCTTCATCACTATGATAAAGATGTCAAATATGAGATGCTACACTAATATGCGACCCCCATGTAACTGGCGATTGTAAAATCGGAATGCAGTTCGGCTATTTTGAAATCGTTCCGCCAAAAGTTTGACGGCTGTTATTGGGCACGACAGCATTTTTTATTGCATATCCATTCGTTTTACTCTTTTTGATGATATGACAGTAAGTAATTACTTATTCGAAGAGTAAACTTATTTTAATATTGGGAATTATTAAAATGTTATTAGTACTATCTATCTGGGCCTAGTAGGCAATTAGTTCCCAATTATTTTAATACTACAATTGCATCTAGGAACACATTTATGATGTTTATTTTTGCGCAGAGTAAGTATCCTACACTTTAAATGTAGCTGATCTCTGTTCATCATTAAGAGATCTAAAATTTAATAAAATTGTACGTTTTTAAGGTGAATTTTACTCCTTTACAGAAGAATTGTATTTAACAAGCTTCTACTTTTCGGTGCTGTTCCTACAGAAATTACTAGCGATTTTTCTGGAAAATGGGATTTATATGCTTTTACGCACACAGCATGTGTGATACATATATATTTATTAAACTAGTATTAATAGTGTTTCACGATAATTGTTCAAAATTTCCTTCTATTAGGCCTTAATACATTTCTGAAGGCATTTTGGAAAATTTACAATGATGATCGCACACACTTCCATTAGTATTGCGTTCAGTGGGTCTGCTCGCCCAAACCATAATAGAGGCCGTGAAATGGCTATGATCAACGAGTTTTGCAGTAGCAAACTTTTTTTTTTGATCCTTTTTGAGTAGTTGACGATAGTTCTGGCGATTATGACGGAATTTGATGGTGAAAATCTTTTCATCAGTGAAGAGCACCTTTTTCAAATAATCGTTATCGATCAGGCGTAGCATTTGTTGAATGTTTTCTTTTGCTTCTCTTTCAGATCATTGAAGAAAGTGGCACCGATCGATCAACTGCAAATTTTTAGCTTCTCGTTGACAATCCTGTAGACACGGTTTTTGTTGATCTTGACCTCTTCGGCCATACGTACCGGATTTTGACGCATTCGTCAACGAACTTTATTGATGTTCTTCAATTTTGTTGCAGTAAAAGGACACACTGAAGTAGTGGTGGACTGTTAGATGTTGTTCCTGTCTTCTAAAAACGTTATACAACGTTGTAGATTGTTCGTTGCTTGCAATTCGTTGTTCGAACAATGTATGCTATCTTCATCCCCGTTTTGTGCAACTCAATTATTGTCAGACGCTCATTTCAGAGTTTATAGTTAATGCAACCAAAAATGAGCTGACAAATAAACAACAGTTGCTAGGCTGTTTTAAATTGGATCATTCAAATCGGACAGCTGTCAAATGCCAATTTACAATGTCTGACTGAATAAAATGGCGACAAGGGATAATGGCGATACATTTTTTTGTATCATGTATATGTGTTGATATTGATATTGTACACGCCTCACCCACTTCAATTAAGTCAACTACCCCCGGCTGTTCTTGCCGCAACAAAAGGTTTATAGGGTTCAGCAGAACAATTCCAGTGATGTAATCTCTCAGTCGCTCGTGTGGATATATGAATATCCATCGTCGATCCGCTGAAAAGACGGTGGGTAACGTATTCGGCCTAGGATTTCAATATTTCAAAACATGGGAGCCCCACGAATCAAAATGCTATTTGAATATGAAATCAGCCGCGTCGCTGTTCGGGCGATTTTCGAGCAGCGAGCGTTGACTTGCTGTCGTCGACGACTCCCAACGTCGCATTCTCTCGAATCACAACAAAGGCAAAAAGCCGCCGCCACCGCCATTCCTGCCCGGGTACATATGACAGTGCAACCCCCTAAATTACACAGAAGTCCTTCGGCCGCCGTGCCGTGCATGTGCCCTCCCATTCCTGCTCCACTGATGCTGCAGTAGCAGCAGCCGGGAGTTGGGTCCCTAGAGGCACCAGCGAAGTTAGGAAATACCCGGAATACCCGACGGATCCGGGGAAAAATTCGAACGGAGCGATGAAAAAGCGAACGCGTCACTCGCAAGGCTAACGTTATTTTTTTTCTTCTTTCTTTTTTTGTTTCGTCCTGATAAGGGGCGAGCAATGGCTGAAGGCTTGGGGGTGGTTATCGATTGTGTGCATCTCCTCTTCTCTCTCACAATTCAACCCCGGGATAAAGCAGCACGTAATCCGCCGGGTTGCTAGAAGAAGCCTGAGTTACTGCATCCGATGTTATCCGATGTCAAACCGGGCTTTTAACTCGTAAGCCCCCAAAAAGTTGATACACGGCGCACGTATGTTCCTGAAATTCGTCCATATTGCATCCCCCGTCGAATATCGACGGGACGAGTCCCGGGCGGGAGGGCGAAGAATGCAACTGCATCATGCATGCTCTCTCTCGTAACCGGGTAAATCCATGGAGTGTAAGTGGAAAATGGAAAACAATTTTTTAGCACTTTTGATCATTGCCGAAAAGTACGGCACCATGATGTACACCCTATACCTTCCCCCTACTCCTTCTTCTCCCGCTTCTGTGGCCACTTACTTGCACTTGGGGGAGGGGAAGGGGTGACAATAGCAAAAGTTTCAGGTTTCGCTCCCCCCCGTAAATGAATCCGCGATCTGATTTGGCCGCCCCATCTCGAACGGGTTTGGTTTTTTTCATCGTCTCGTCGGGTTGTCCATCAGGTTGCGATTTGTTGTAAATTGGTTAATTTTAGGGTTGTTTACTGCTAATTTGAGTGCAACACAGCAATAAGTGTGAAATGGTTGCACCATTTTGCCGGGATGCTGCCCCAAGTTCTCCCCATACTCTGCTTATTGGGGACTCTTTGGGAATCAACCGGAGAAGGTCACCACAATACATTTCAATTTACACGGGACGAGAGCTGTAATGGTTTTTGCGAGGGTTGGATTAGGAGGGTTAAATGTGCAAAGATTTGCGAAAAATTGAGGTTCATGTGGGTCGTTTAAACTTTTGGATGATATCCGGTGATAATAGGGAGAGAGAGAGGAGTGAGCTTTGAATTGTTTAAAGCCTTTTTTGTGAGTCTTTTTTTTTTTTTTGTTAAAAAGGTTCTGATGGGAAAAGAAAAATTATTTTATAAGAGGAGGTGCTTTAGTATGCTTTAGGATATTAGGGTTTGTATTATCTTATTCCTAAATTAAATCTTATAATTCGACAGTTCCAAAGTAGCGTCACATCATTTGGTTAATTGGAATGACTTATAAACTTTTCTGTCTGCGGGACTAGATTGCTAGAGTTTTGTTATATGTCAGTATTAATACTAGAGATGCCACGAATATTCGGCAACTATTCGGTATTCGGCTATTCGGCCACTTTTTTTCGCTATTCGGTATTCGGCCGAATATGGTTAACTATTCGGCCGAATACCGAATAGCAATTTATTTATTATTTTTTTATTACTAGCTGTTTTCCCGCGACATCGTCCGCGTAAATTATAGCCCATGTCCTTTCTAAGGCTCTAGGGTATGTATCTGTGTACCAAATTTCATTTGAATCGGTTCCGTCCGCAGTTTTGGCATGAAATCGTGATAAACAGATTTAATTTCGTATTTATGATAAAATATAGTAAGGATTACCAAATAAATCATGAAAAAAGAACTCAAAATATTACTCACAAAGATATATTTATTTAACCAAAAAAAAAGAACTAACAAATTAATATTTAAAATCTACCAGTGGTAAGTTATGATGAATGAAAACAATTTTTTCAGCGTTTGTTGATAGCAGACGATTGCGTTTTTCCTCATAAATACCTGCTTCCGAAAACAGCCGCTCACTATACACACTGCTACCGGGAGATGATAAATACATCTTAGCAAATTGTAAAAGGGTTGGATATTGTTTCGCGTTTGCTGACCACCACTTGTAAGGGTCTGCTGTCCGATCTAAACGAACAGATACCATGTAAAAATCAAGTTCATTTGCAACAGAATTTTTCTGTTCCACACCTTCATCTGAACGAACATTTTCTGTAGCGACAGTTGTGACTTGTCGCCCGCGGAAAGTACTAAGTGTGGCCGAATATTCGGCTGCCGAATGTTCGGCGCTTCGGCCAAGAGGCTCGCCGAACATTCGGTATTCGGTATTCGGCCAAATTACTATTCGTGGCATCTCTAATTAATACCTATAGCAAATCAATGCCAAATAAGTAGTTCTATAAATTCGTACGTTTGAAGTTCTTATTTAAAATATTAAGTTTCAGCAAGTATAATGGTTTTAAAAACTAGCATTCAGTCGCTAAATCGGACTTCAATACAAATTCCAAATTAAATTAAGTAAGGTTTAATTGCGATATAGCATTGTATGGCGAAATAAAGCTTTCGCTTATATCGGAGCCATATTTTCGAGCGAAGTTGAATGCTATATCAAGCATATATTTTGGCCTGTGCTCTTCTACCTGTTTTCAGAATTTTATTGAAATCGGTTGTGGGGTTTACAAGTTTTATTATTGGTATTCAAAAGTCGCCTAATATATAATAAATTATTTTTCAAGCACAGCATCGATTGGGATGTCATTGGACAAACTCTATTTATATTTTGGCGCAACATTCTCGTCTTATTAAGTTTCAAAGTCGTTCTAAATCATGACAGTAAATTAATAAGTTATATCCGTGTCTGACTAAAATAATTTTACAAACGTTACAACTGGTGAAACAGTGTGGGAATCGTCTGGTCAGCTTATGCAGCCGTCTTGATATCACTGTACTCTGGGTACCAGGACATAGGAACATAGGAGGAAGGGAGGTTGACGGACTGGTCAAACAAGGCGCTATAAATTAGGAGTGTGAATGCACGCTCCTCTGGGATCGATTTAAAAGGGAGTTCAGGCCCATTTTCTTATTATTGCCAATAAAAAGTGGACAAATCTAAGCACTTGCGCAATCTCTAGATTGACGTGCCCTCCTGCGATAGGAGGAAAATGCAGAAGCTTTTAAATCTGACCCGTGAGAATATTGCCACAGCTGTGTGTGTTCACAGGTCACTTGCTCATAGGGGAACATGCAGTTAAGCTTGGGATCGGATCCCCTTCAACAGTCATTGCCGCAGTTGCGAAAACCCAAATGAGAGGGCGTCCTGCGTTTGCTAGCGCCACACATAGAGCACTGGGTAAACATGCTATCGACGATCTCGGGGAGGTGTCTGAAAAGTATTATCTAGACGCCACGGGTTGACTGTAGCCCATGGCGAAGTCTACCTGTCTACTGAACTTTTATACTAAACACTCTACTAACAGGTCATAGCTTTGTGGCATCAAAACGTCACGTTTATTCTAGTGCTAATTGGATTCTGACCAGGTTGTGAGAATCGCCACTTAACCAACCCCCCTCATGTTACAATGACAAGTTTCATATATAGATGTTGATATATCAAGTGAATTTTTTTTTTCACAATAACACTTTTAAGCTTTAACCCAACAATTAAACGAGTTTGAATAAAATATATTTACGTTTTAACAAAAACAAAAAAACCGAAATGGGTTTTATGCTTTAGTCCAACAACGTAATGCTAAAATGTTTGGTTGAGTTCGATATACGTTTTTTTTGATCTGAACCTTTATTACACTTCCACAATTGTCAAGCAAGGTAAAGGATACCATTAAGAAACTAATAAAAAATAAAAAATGAACATAAAATTCATACTTTAAAAGCTTCCCACTTTCGAATTTAGCCTGTAACGATAGAAATTCAGTCAGCAAGCACGATTTCTCCGAAATGTGCTATTGTGTGAGATAGAGAAAACTCGCGTGACGATCGTAAAAACATCCTTTCAGTGCTAAAGTTATAGTAGCCCGCAGAAATATTTCCATCAAATTTTCACCCTAAATCCGTGCTGTCATCAAAACAAATGGAAGTCCATAAAAAGTTTCAAGTTAAATCTAGGAGACCCAGTCCCGGCCATATTTCACTTGGTTTTTCCACCATTTTTACGGCATCCGAAACTAATTACTGGGCGAACAAAACAATTTCAGGCGTAGAGGGAGCATTTACCCCAGGTGAACGTGACTCCGATGCAATCTCATTTATTCTTCCGCACCCGGGGGGGCTCCTTGGATGTGACTCTCCTCGAGCGTTCCGCTAGCTATCATCATCATAACTCATCATAGTTAGGTGAAACTGACTAGGGCAACGAGGGAGGTTTGTGCTATCGTCATCTCTGCGCGACCGCGTTTTCCGCCGTCCCCACGGCAGATGGCAGCACCTACAGTAGCAGGCCCTCAACGGCGGGGGTCATAGGGTGATCTTTATTAGTCCGACACGACAAATACACTTGACTCGGTTAGGAAAGTTCATGCTCTTCTCCATTTGGCCGTTCTCTGGCAGCAGCATCCACCGCGAAACCTCCAGGTGTGGAGCATCAGCATCAGCAGCAGTACTCTCCGTCTCCCCCGCCACTTCTCATCTTTGTAAGTTCACCTGCCAGTAAGACAAGCTGGGGGGGCATAGGTATAACATCATCAAAGAGGACGGATGATGGAAATTTCGACTTTGAGGTCCACCGAAAGGTCGCGACTTCTGGGCATGGGCGCGCACTCAAGGATGAAGCTCCAGCCTCCGTAGGGGGGTGCACGGGGCCACCGGCGTGGCGGCAGCACAATTCAATTTAAATCAATGGAGCGCGATGAACCAGTCTTGAGGAAGACCCAATTTTCTTGTCTTTGTTCGGGGATTTTTTAGGCGTCATTGCCGCTATTTCTTTAATCGGCTTCAAAGACTCCGTTTTTTTTTTCGTTTTTTATTTCCGCGCAGAGAAACCCTTTCCTTTTTTTCCGATTTCTTATTGATAATTTAATTATTCAGAAATAACCGAAAAACCAAGGATACGAAAGGATACGGAAAAGTCGACGCAATCAACTCCCCGTCTCATACCATTTTCCGGGCTGAAATGACTCCTTCCACTCTTCCGCAGCATCCCTCCTCCTTCTAGTTATCCCGTAGAGAGATCATCTAGAAAACTTAATGCGACGATGAGGAGGGAGGAAATAAAAATCACTGAGGGGTAAAAAAAACGAAAGGAAACTCCAAACGGGGTGAAAATTAAGTCGATTAGATTAAATTTTCATCCTCTCCGCTGGAAATGATGAAAATATCTTTTGTGATCGGATTAGCGCGCGCGACTGCCGCCTGTCATCCCAGCCCCTGCCCAACTCCTTCAGCTAAGAGCGGCGCCTGTGTTTACATAGACAAAATTCATTCCCAGAATCCATTTGGCATCGAGATGAAAGCCAAATGAAAGAATCGTAATCCGCGAAAAGCTTTTTTTAATTGGGGACGAACGAGAGATAAATGTTGAGATTAATGTGATAAGAAGTCGAGCACAGTTTATACTCAGAATTGGGCCAGCGGGGGTCGGGAAAGGACCGTGGTAAAAATTAAGCGTTAAGTAAGCAATCTTAAGGCATTGAATAGCTTTCAGAATACAATTTAAAGGAGTATTTTTCTCTTAATCTTTATTTTTTTTAAATAGACTGTTAATAGGGTAGCTTTTGATATATTTTTCCGCACTTTCAAATTCGAACTCAAAGCGATTGCGGTCTGTCTAAATAAATCTATTCTTCAAAGTAAAACTAATACAAAGAATACCTTTGAAAAGTATCTGTACACTGATGTTTTATACAGTATGCTTTTTGTATATAAAAACAGTCTCAGAAGGGCGGCATTTTTACATCATCATCATCATCATCAATTATTATTTCGCCGTTAACCAGAATTCTTAGGAAATCACTGAACTGATTTGTTTGAAATTTTAATTATTCATTTTTTTGACTTATTGTAAACGTAAATGATACTTTCCAGACTTTTGATGTTTTCAAGAATTTAACAAAAGATATGCAGTGTAAATTGGGTCATTGTGAAAATCGTAAAGATCGATATAAATTATGATATTTTCACTGAATATGCACTTAAATAATCTATATTATCAGTTACTTAAATGTTTGAAATTACAGAGAACTTTTGGCTAATCTAGAAGGTGAAGGAGATGATGATATATTTTTAATAACTCATTGAATAATATCCAACATATACTTATGTTCATGTAATTCTGTATTTTTACTACATCCAATCTGTTTTTAAAGTATTCTTCAGGTTTTCTTCCTTTTTTGGTGCTGAGGACGATAAGTTTCTTGTTTTCTATCATAAGCTTCAAGAATAAATAAATAAATAGTAATAATTTAAATATTTCCATTTTCAAAAGACAAGAGAGAACTCAGTATAATTTAATTACCATGTAATTACCTTCTTTTTTATCTGCAAGTGATATTTGCAAACAAATCGCTCAAAAATTTTGACACAAACTACGAGTCTACTAATTATGTGCCAGCAGATGAATTCTTAAGAATACTAAGGGTATTCTGCAAAATATTTGAATAGTTTTGATAAAACTTTCATATACCTACTCTAAACGATATATAATGATTCACAACGAAAGCCAACATATATAGATTAAAACTTTGTACATAAAATATATAAATTTGGAAAATAAGCCTTAATAATATTTAAAGTTTTTATGTTAAATGGAGCTCCATAGTAATACAATAGTTGAATGTTTTTACAAGTTTTAGACAAGATGCAGTGTTCATTCACTGTCTTGTGGGAACTATGATTCAATTCCTGATATTTACTTTACACCGGTTGGTATCGCACGATATTCACATAGTAATAGAATTTTCAGTATATATCTGTCAATTATTCCATTTGCCCATAACACAACTACATCAAATAGTGATTTTTATGAGTGTACAGATGTTTCATGAATAATACGAGGATTTGCATTATCAATGCTACGATCATTTACTTATTAACGAATCCATTCATTTTGAAAGACAGACTTAAAATTCAAAATAAAAAATAAAAAAACCCATAACAATATTGAAAGGTGAGCAACAGGGGGAGGACTGAACAAGCTGTATCCTTTTTCTCTATTAGAAGAGAGGGTAACCAATTAAACATGAATTGAGCGATAAATCCACCCGGACAAGAATTCGGGTCAAGTTCCATTAGTAACATACAGGATTCAACAGATGAATCAAAAGTCAACAACGATTGTATTGTCTAAAATTAAAGGAAATACACCAGAAAGTTTATTATTTAAAAGAACATAAAATGAAACTTAGTCAAAGATAATTTGCAATTGACCGCTTTCTGATAAAGTGCGTTTCATATTTATAACGCCACAAAAAAAATTATGATTTCTGGAAAACTATTCATTCCAGCAGAATACAATATATAACGAAAATGATGAATTTGATCAAAAGGAAACAATCACTCATAATTTATAAACCTAACACTTCAATGGCTTCCATACGGGAGGAAAAAGTGATTTTAGCTTGTTTCATAATTATAACGCCACGTACATTTTCGACAAAAATAACAATTTTATTTCAGCAAAAATAATATTAAAACATAGTAACGTAAAATTCATTAAATTAGTTACATTCTAGAACACAGTAACGTAAAGTTCATTAATCAAGAGTTGCTCCTTGCTTGAAAATGGTATTAAAAATTCTGGTATTCATGCTATCGATGAGACTTTGAATTAAATCTAAATCAATAGCATTCCATTCTTCCGCGATTGCGCGTTTTAAGTCCTCAACGGAATTGTATTGGCGATTTTCCCTATACACCCGGCGAACTAAAACTCCCCAGTGATTTTCAATTCGATTGTGGTCAGGGGAGCATGGTGGCCACTCCAAAACCTCAATCGAATTAGAAGAGAACACGGACCTGGTTTCGCGGCTAACGTGGATACGAGCATTATCCTGCTGAAAAATCCACTGTGTTGCAGGATTTTGCCGAATAAAAGGTACCAAACTCATCTGGAGCACATCCGTGTAATCCTTGCTGTTCATTCTTGATGAAGTGAATTGCAATTCTAAACAGCCGGACAAAGAAATTGCACCCCAAACCATCACGCTTCCGCCGCCAAAATTTCTTTTGGAAAAATATAGCGTTTCTTTTCTCAAGTCACGCCAATATCCTCGAAAACCATCCGGTCCATCCAAATTCCATTTTTTTTCATTGGAGAATATCACCTAAATTCTAATTTCTGTGTCCGGCTGTTTAGAATTGCAATTCACTACTTCATCAAGAATGAAAAGCAAGGATTACACGGATGTGCTCCAGATGAGTTTGGTACCTTTTATTCGGCAAAATCCTGCAACACAGTGGATTTTTCAGCAGGATAATGCTCGTATCCACGTTAGCCGCGAAACCAGGTCCGTGTTCTCTTCTAATTCGATTGAGGTTTTGGAGTGGCCACCATGCTCCCCTGACCACAATCGAATTGAAAATCACTGGGGAGTTTTAGTTCGCCGGGTGTATAGGGAAAATCGCCAATACAATTCCGTTGAGGACTTAAAACGCGCAATCGCGGAAGAATGGAATGCTATTGATTTAGATTTAATTCAAAGTCTCATCGATAGCATGAATACCAGAATTTTTAATACCATTTTCAAGCAAGGAGCAACTCTTGATTAATGAACTTTACGTTACTGTGTTCTAGAATGTAACTAATTTAATGAATTTTACGTTACTATGTTTTAATATTATTTTTGCTGAAATAAAATTGTTATTTTTGTCGAAAATGTACGTGGCGTTATAATTATGAAACAAGCTAAAATCACTTTTTCCTCCCGTATGGAAGCCATTGAAGTGTTAGGTTTATAAATTATGAGTGATTGTTTCCTTTTTATCAAATTCATCATTTTCGTTATATATTGTATTCTGCTGGAATGAATAGTTTTCCAGAAATCATATTTTTTTTTGTGGCGTTATAAATATGAAACGCACTTTAGTTAAAAGCACTTTTGAAAGTCCAGTAATATGACATTTTAAGAAATTTTACATGGTAATACCTTTGTGTCGATTCAATCACGTTGGATAATAGAAAAAGACAAAATCGACAAGACAACTTAAGCACCGGTCTATTTAAAATCGACAAGCTAATAGCAAGAGGGGTGAATGAAAAAAAATATTCCATAAGAATTGAAAAACTACAGAAGTTAGAAATAGATGCTGTACTTAAGGATATTTTACTGTATAAATTCGAAACATGTAATTTATTTACGGTAAATAAAGTTATTTTATAAACAAACAACAGTTTTCCAACTGTTACACGACACTTTTACCATACACGCAATTGAAAGGAAAAAAAAAACGAATACTCGGAAAAATTGGATAAATTAATTTCCCAAGGAGCAATTTAGTCGGGACGAAAAACAATTGTCCCAATAAAAAACGTCGTCAATTGGTTTGGTGTATCGTATCAGGGCCATTAGGAGCCTACCCGCCCGCACATCACTACAATTCGAATCAATATTCAAACCCCCTAATATAGGCAATATTCGTGAGCTAGCATACTTCCAGCACTTATGGGGAGGTCTATTTCTTCCAGCACATATCCATTAAGTCTTCGGGGAGCTGCTGCTTCCTTTCCATACATTTTTATATGTTGGACTTTTATCCATTCACGGCACCACTCACTATCTTCCGCAATTTCTCCATTCCAAATCGTAGAGTACAAGGCATCCGGAAGAAGTATGGCGGACGGGTAGTAGTGTGGTCCTAGCATAGTCGTCGCCGCATACCACCTACCCGGAGAGGGGCGGGGGCTCAGTAGGATGGCAGGGGACCGAAATAATAATAAAATCATAGTGATCGAAAAATATCCCTGAGAATTGCTGGAGCAAGCACTTTGAGTGCCAAACATTTCGAATAAATTTGTATCGATGGGGCTGGGACTGTTGGTAGCTCACTTGGGAAGAGGGTAAAGGGAGGAGATGTGGGGGGAATATGGATGGGCGAGTGAGTGGAAGGATAAATTGATAGCGCGCTACTGTGTGATAGTATATTCCTTTCACCAGCACTTGACTGATGACGTCTATTTCTTGCCATCGTCATTGCTTTGTGGATATGATGTGATCTCGGGACTAAAAGGAGAATGACTTTGTTGATTTTTTGGGTTACTTTGCAAAGTTTCTTTCTCATGCTAAAAAAAAAAAAATAAAATAAAAGAGTCCTTTGTCTGAAGAGAAAGTAGCTGGATTTCGTAATTAAGAGATTCAGGGTCTTAAGTGGTTCTGATAATCCAGCCATTAAAAAAAAAGAACTTTTTACATTCCCCACAACATTCTCTGCTCACTTAGAAGTGGTGCCCTTTAAAAAATTCAGTTCAAGTTCACAATTTCCCGTCGACTCATTATCTCTGGCCGGATCTTTTTCAACCAAAATGAAGGCGCACAGAAATTGGGGGCGGACAAAGTGAGGGGAGGTTTTCCCGCCCTTTTGCTATGGTCATAGCCTGTGGAGCGAATTTAAATCTCTATTTATGCGTTTTAATTTTTAATTAAAGCTTCACTCGCCCCTTCGGTATCCATGGCTCATAGCCATTCCCAAGGGCGTCGGTCGTTCTACAGCTGAAAGTTCACGATTCTCATTTTATATATATGTATACAGTATACTCACTGTTGCCATCGACCCCCCGGCAAAGATCATCCACCTCTCTTTGGGGAGGTTTCGATTGTTCTTCAGCCAGAACCGTCCGACACTGGGACGTGCGTCGCACCTCCCCCGAACTGCCAAGCCCCATTATATGCACGGTGCTCCTCGTCAAACCCTATGGGGTTGGAGAGAGGCTCAGCCCCCGCCCGGACCCGCCACCATTGGATTCGATTAAATTAATGAAATGTAACACCGGAACGACGCTGGGCTTTTTGTTGAAAATCGCCCGAGGTCACAGCCATTCGAGTCTGTGTGTTCTTTTGCCTCCACTTTTGCCCTGTTATTTTACTTAGTTAAATACCCATAAACAAGCAGCTAACCCCTCTCGACCCGGGGGCGTCTGCCATGTGGACTGATTCACCTGTTTAAATCCACACTGTGCGAATTCCCTTCACCCTCTACTTGCGCGTCGTTTTGGTTCTCGGTCCGAACTCGACTCGCTTCCAGGAGTGTTTGAGCCCACAGAGGACTAGAGGAGGGGGAGTAAACGACGGACCGGACGGGGGTAGACCATTTATTAAATACGGGCCCTGTTGGCTTTTCTGATTTTCACAAATAATTTCGATGTTTGTCCTACTAATGGGTTGATACTGAGATAATTTTGACATGGAAAAGACCTTATTGCCCCCTCCCTCAATTCCGACACCGTCGACGCCGCTGCTGCCGCCCTTGGTATTTGCCGTGGGGGATGGTGGCTCGTTACTTGCTTTGTTTGCGATGATCCGCTTTATCTGGACGAATCTATTGGTTCGACTTTGCCCGCAATACGCCTGTTGAAATGAATTATTGAATGATCTGATTTTCGATAGCAGAGGTATCATTTTTTCCAGTTCATCGGAAAGTATTATGGGGATTTTGAAGGGTTTTGTTCGGTCATTCAAACCCTTGATTCCCTCCAATTGATAGGAAAATCAACGAATACCGTTGGTAATGTGTGGAAGTAATTGCGGTCGTTTAGTGTAAATAAAGCCAGGTTGAAATTGGTCTCGTAGGTAAATTAAATAACAAATAAAAAACTTCAGTACCTATAACGTAATTGGCTATGGTTAAGTATCATTTTTTCCATAAAGAAAATAGTATGACTTTATAATAGGTTTCTTAGGTTAATGTTACTATTGAAATTTTAAAATGAACAAATAACTTTTTTGAATTCGATTCAGATATTTCTTCTTTTATTTGAATTTTTATGTAAAAATAAATTTTAAAAACAAATGAGTGTTATTTGATTATAATTTCTTTATATGTAGTACAATTGGTTATGTCCAAATATGTAAAAGGCACAAGGTCTCAAGTTAAAAATTTATCGAAATTTTGGGGCTCAGAACAAACGTTGATCAGTACATTCCAAGGAATCGATTGGTATTGTCGTCAAATACGATTAACATTCGAATCAGTAAGAGTCGATCTGTGCAACATAAGAAATTCACTTCTCAACAAGTGCTTATAGTTTAGCTGATTTCATCTAATTTCAAGATTAATCAAACATGTCACTCAGCACGTCAACCCTTTCCCATAGAAGCTTTGAGTTTTCAATTCTACGAACCCATCAAATCACACATATCGTTTGGTGTACGACAACAAATCACCGACATCCTTCCGTCTTTGAATCGTCCGGCCACCCCACCCTCAGAAAGCACTCACATCGCTCATTAGCATAAGAAAATTCCCATCAATCTGAGCAGTCAATTAAGATCTGCGCGAGACGAGACGAGATGTTTTGACAACCACTTAAGAGGAAACATATAAATTGCCACAGAAATGTACTTCGTCGCAAAGCAATTTGCTGCTTCTGGATGCTGTGAGCTTTTGAGGGAAATTGTCTATGAATGCCCCCGCCACAGCCACAGCCGCCGTCCTCCCCGTTCCTCCGCAGCAATGAATTGGCTCAAGCTCCAGATTTGCTCCAGGAGGAACCAGAAGAAGTGGTTTGGGCTGTGCAATGGCTTCTGGCGGAGTTCTTTGAGCCTTTCGCCAACAGACCCACAAGGTTCTTCTGGAGTACGTATCTGAAATTCGTATCTTTGATTTTGTTAAATCCGGCAGAGTCGTATATACCACATGCCTGGGATCTGCCATAATGCTGAACTTTTCCCTGGATCAATAACAGCATGCCAATATACCATCCCACTTGATCCGTAAATACGGGGGCGCAGTGGTAGTCGAATGGGGCCGGAGCTCGAACCCACTCCCACCGTGCCGCGCCAGCCCCGAAAATATCAATGGGAGCGCCAAGTCAGTCCCTTGCACTTGGTGTGGCGTTCGGTCGTTTTATTTACATGGAACCAATGAGTGGAAAGGTCCATAAATTTTACATGAAGTCGAGCTCAGGAATACACCTCCTCTAGTGAGTAGTGTGGGACGGCCGACGGGAAGGGGGTCGGAACCTCCCCTGTAATAGGCAGCGTAGGAACGACCCTTCCATGAGGTTGAACTCCGCCCCCCCTAGGCTAGCCCAGACGAAAGGTGAAATTCATATTTTTTATTTCCTTTATTTTTGGAACGGCCGGAAGAGCCTTTTGAGGCCTCGAATTCATTCCTTAATGACACGTCTGTTATTGAAGTTTAAGTGTTCGGTTATTGACGTTAAATAAATTTTTCATCGCCACGTAATGGGGGGAACTTTTTATCGTCGGCATTTTACTCGCCTTTCTTGACTCTGTCCATATTATCCTGGCTGTTGTCTATGGGGAAATTCACGAGCGATTCCCCAAAGTGAGAATGAGCAGTATTTATTCTGTTGGGGATTTTTTGATGGTTGAATTCTTCATAGCTGGTCGTAGGAGTACTACATTAAAAATGCACCGACATTACCATGATACTGGGGAAGCTTGCTGAGTTCATGTTTATGCAAATGTATCCCGAGATTATAAAATGTTGTCTTTCTTTTAAAATTGTACATTGTACACTAGTAGTATTTTTTCCTAATACTGCTCTTTTTTAAAAGTCGTGTTGAAATTGCTTTTTAACTTCGTGTAGGTAAATGGAGTCAAACTCGCGGTACACAGTAGAAAATTTCCAAGGTAATAATACACCGCTACGCTGATATTGGTATATTTTTATCCATTCGGAGTATTTTTACCCATTTCGGTATAACTCGATCCACAAATTAATTCTAGTCGAAAATGAGAAAGACAATATAAAGAATAAATGTGTGAATTTACGCCAGGTAAATATCTGACTTATAACCCTCCTCTTTTTTGATCAATTTTATAAAAAAATGTATTATTTATTATAATTTCATCATAAAAAACGTGATGATATTTTTACTCAGAAAGGATCAATTCTACCAATAAATTGTGTAGGATAAAAAGTGCTTATAATTAGCCAAAGAATACGAGTGAACTTTCAGAATTTGTTGGCATATTTTTGAATTTTTCAAAAATTGGTCAAATCAAAAAAATCAAAAATAGTCTTAAAAATTCACACATGTTCTTTGGCTAATTTTAAGCATTTTCTGTCCTATCAAATTTTTTGTAAAGTTGATCCTTTTCGTACAAAAAAATCCAAAGTTTTTTATTTCATTGCTCTACAAAATTGTCTTTTTGCAAAAAACAAAGTAAAAAAAAACTTTTAAAACCATGGTTTGAGAAAGTTTAGACATTCGGGCCGCGATTTCTGGTGGTTATATGATCATTAAATAGCAGCAAAGTTAAGATAATCTACTTTGAAAAGAAAAAATACCAAACAAAATCACTTTTTTTTAAAAACCCCAAAAAATAATAGGGTTCTTGAAGCTTTTATGCAAAACAAATACTAGATTCTGAAAGAACATCCCCAAAACCCCTCTATATACGATTTTGGAAGAAAATCGCCCCAATTTGCGTACCTACACAAAATTCTCGTTTTGCGCATTAATGGGTTAAACGAGCAAAATAAAAGATGGAATGCAAGGCAAAATTGCAGGCAGTTTACAATTGTTTTTAAATAAAAGCAGAGCAGTACAAGCTCCTCACAGACACTATAGGCTGAATAAGCATCATCCGATGCATACATATTGCTGAATGGCCATTATGTAAATTCGAACAAGAGGAAACCATCCCTCACCACCTATGCTAATATCTCTACTTCAGCATGAGAGCCGAGTTATTCGGATCACATATTGTAGCAAAAAGTGAGCTACAAAGCCTGACGATACCCAAAACATTCAGTTTTGTTAGATAAACAATTAAATTAATCTGGGTGACAAATCTTCTTCTGAGATATGTACATTGGACCACATGGTCTAAGTTCTCGGCCCCAATGTCCGCTTTTCGAAATCTGCATCTATAATACAATAGCATATTTAATACATTTGTATTAAACTTTACGCAATTTATAAAGTGTACTTTTTACTATTCCAACCTATTTTTTTTTTCAAAAACGTTACGCGATAGGCATTTTGGTTTATGAATTCGTAATCTACGGAAAAATCATTCATATAAATTATTTGCCACTTGTTCGGAAGAAAATTTGGTGTTGACCAGTGTTATTATTATTATCATAATTATCGTGCTTAAAACATACCATGGCGATTATATTTATTTATATTATTCTTTCAGTGTAAATTTTATAAAGTGTGGAGTATAATATTGTTCGAATGAATAAGTTGACCTTTGAACAAAGTCATTGTCCTTTTTAACATACAAAGTCCATTGTTTTGTAATTTTTTTAATTCATTGGACCGTAAATGCACCAGTGTTAAAAAAGATACCGAAAAGCAATGGACTCCATCGAACACCGTTTTCGTGTTTTATTTAACACCGATTTTTGACTGTGTAACTAACTGTCTAACTCTTGAATGGATTATCTCTAATTTGCATTATATAAAGATGTTATGAGTGATCTAGAGATTTGTATCATATTTTCCTACACTGTATACTTATTATGGCAATAAAATATTCGATTACTTAAAAATATAGAGTGTTTGTGCACTCTTCTTACTACCAAACAAATGTACATAAACTAAGAAAACCATTTTCGCAATCAAACCTCTTCGCGAAGTTCTTTGAGAGTGCATCGGAAGTTATCGCCCTGTTCATAAAGAAGTCCAAGTCATCTCGTCAGCTTCACCATTCCGAAGGCATTCTTGGAAACTCTTTCGTTGGGCGTCGGCAGCGTCGCCTTGAAGAAAGTGGCGGGGGAGCCGCGACGAGGGACCGGAGGAGTCTTAACGCGACCGTAAAAATATCTTGAGAGAAAAAAAAAGGAGCACTCGAAGGGGCACAGATTGAAAGTTAATAAATGACTCCGCCTCGGCTTATCACTTAATGCTCGAATGGTTCCGATGATGGCTGCTTAGGGATGCCGCGGGCGCGTCCGGGGAGTCCGTAAAGGCCCCCGGGGAGGCATGTTAAAAACGTAAATAGCGCTTAATTTTTCTTCACTTATTTGTTTTGAAACTCAACCGCTGATGTTGATGGTAGAGGAGGACTGCGCGGGGGCGGACAAATTATCACGTCAAATTTATTACGGCTGCCCCGACTGAGTTTAATGTATTGCCCCGCTGCCGCCGCCACTGGGGCCACTCAATTCCGCACCAACGTGGTCGCCCAAGGGCATTTGAGTGGATTAATTGGTCAAATCAAGACCTATTTGAGTGCGCGGCGGTGGAAAATAATTAGAATTCTTGAGAAGGAATTCCACGAGTAAAATATTTACCGAAAAATTCCATTAAATAGCGCCCACCCGACAATGGTTTTGTCCGTTCGTCCGTCCGTCCGTTCGTGCTGTTTTTACTTTTTTAGTTCGTTTGTTCGTTGTCAGGTGAATTTGTGGAGCACGGCAACGCAAATGGCCCGCAAACAATCGATTCATCAAGTTGAAAAGTTGGCGGGCGCTAATTGTAAGATCAATCAATTAGCGGCGATCGGCGCGGTAATTAATTTCAGTTTTAACACGAATAACTGGATTAGCAGCAGCACCTGAGCGCAGTCGATCTACCCCAGAAGGACGGAGTTCCAATTCCTTTTCCCTTTTATAGCCCTTTCGGAAGTGGCCACTCGTTTCTCGATAAATTAACCTTTAAATGGGGCGGTAAGCGGAATTTCAACCATTTCCTTTGGCGTTCGGGAGCCTTTATTCTTTACTCTTTAAGGGCACATACTTTAGAATTTCACCTGGCTCCCCGTAATTGCAGGTAGTACTTTATTTTATTAAAAAAATCAATTTTTTCCCTTATAAACTGCCATATACTTCAACCATGTAAAAATGAAGAAAAAAAGAAAGATAAATTCAAATAATCCCAATAATAATAATATCATTTATTCAGTAACAATAGTAGAAAGTATGTAAGGTTTCATTTGAATTTTGTTTTGAAATCTTTCGACGCTTCTTTATTTTGAAACAAATTTTCAAAAGTATTGAAAATACGCAATTTATTACTATTTAGTATTTATTATCAGAATCAACCAAACTTGTTTGTTGATTCGTTTTTAATTTCATTATATAAATCAGTCTCAACATAAGGAACAAAAGTTTTATTCCCTATAATTATCTAACAATATCAGGTACCTATTTATAAGATCACGTTGGTACCAGCTCTGTTACAACTTTCCTTAACAGTGTTCTCTGGATTTGATTAACATTTTCAGGATAAGACTTTTAATAAAAATTAATAAGATTACTGTTTCAATAAAAAAAAAAGAAAAACAAGTATTCACCTTGCTATCGTACAACACTATCACGATTAGTGAAGTTGAACAAAAATTACTTTGAAGCCTAGAAAGTCATTTCACCTTGACTGACTGACGAGCACTTAAACATTCGTTTCAACTCTTTCGGTGATTC
This sequence comes from Dysmachus trigonus, assembly GCA_949715965.1. Taxonomy (NCBI): domain Eukaryota; kingdom Metazoa; phylum Arthropoda; class Insecta; order Diptera; family Asilidae; genus Dysmachus; species Dysmachus trigonus. The sequence goes on along the minus strand of OX454323.1, from coordinate 55,823,039 downwards.
AAGCGGCGTAAACACGTATGTGTATAGCTATAATAAGTTTGAAAATATTTGCAGTGTTATTTTCGCCTTACTACAAAGTCAGTATTGAAATATTGAACGATAATATTGAGTCGTCTGTGGACTTCAGCAACGTCAATATTATTGATGAATAAATCGCTTTCAATATTATCATTATGAGAAACTACTGTACTGGTTGAACTAAATGAGTACAAAAGTCACTCTAGATTGAAAGGAAAGAGTATAAGTATACTACAATATTTTAACCCTTTAAGTCACTATACTCTATAGTTACTATAAAACACTAACTGGTCGTACGAATTTCGACTGAAGTCAGATTTGGGAAATATGGCCGCTGTATTGGTTTCGACATTTTGAATTTAGGAAATTCATTTGCAATTATGTTATCTTGGGTAATCAACCCATAAGTTTCAAGTATTTTTAGCTTATGCTTATAATAAAAATGTTACTGCTAACAATTTAGAATCACGAAAATACCTTTTTTTTGCATATATTTGTTTATAATAATTGTAAACAATCATGAATTCACAAAATATCATAATCATTCTAAAGTCCAAGTATTTTTGCACCTGAGAATGCAAATGAGATTCCTTTTAGGATTGCAACAAATTGATGTAAAAAGAGGGTGCCTTTGTAGTGGCTTCTGTCACTGAAAGGGTTAAGAGTATGTATAAGTATCCAGCTCCTTTCCGTATCTCAGTAGGGCTCACGGGAAAGATGTAAGGGGTAAGGGGTTACTTCAGTGCTACTGAGATGCATAGAAAATGTTCTTGATTTATTGCCATTGAACGATTGAATGGCTATAAATAAGGGCACATTTGGTAGCGGGGGGTGCAGTGCTCATTGGTCGATTAGGGCCCATCATCGTCATCATCATCATCACCGCCACATCGCGTAGCGGCCCGACGCTCCACCGCCCCAACGGGAGACGTGTAGAGCGTCGCGTACGTGCCACAGACCAATTAGAACGCATCGCGTGCTCACGGGCAACTTATTGATTGCTGACTGACTTAACTGATAACAAACATTTCTTACCCGGAGGAAGCTATTTGAATAGTTTCATCACGATTAATTGCCGCTTTGTAATCCCCGGGCAGGTGCCGGGCTGTGGCGGGGCCGGCAGGCAGGTGTGGGGTCTACTTTCCGTAGAGTCGACACAGCTCGATTCCGAGCTTTGCATCTTAATAAATCCATTATGAGACGATTTATGGGGCTTCGGGTTAACCTTTTTATCCATTTGAATTATCTGCTCAACAGCACATTAAATGGTGGAAAATGTGTGGCAATCTCTTGCCGCTTTTCGCCGCAGCTAATTTTATTATGGCATGGGAGATACTTACAACGTTCGCAGTTTCGCGCAGCAGACTACAGACGGCATTTAGGGAAGTTTTAACGAGGTTTTCAGGCGAAAGGCGTTACTTACATGATTTATAACCTTAAATTACGAATTTCGGCACTTTCGTGCAATAAGTTTAGTGGCAGTGTTTGGAGCAGAGTTTGTTGAATACCCAATCTGATTCGGTTATAACACATTGTTTCAACTATGTTATTTAAATTTTATTATTTTTTTTTGCAGAAAATATTTTAATTATACGAAGCATGTGAATATAATCTACGATGTTGTGAATGGCTAACATCATAAAGAGAGACAAGGCTCAATAGTTAAATATGGGGGAAGCCCATAGAAAATGAAAGTTTAAAAATTACAAAAACTGTATTTTTATCTCGTATATTGTTGTTTCTTTATTAAAATATTGGTTAAAAGTTTCACGAGAACACATTTAGAGCTATATAAAAATAGGTAGCATGTACTTTTATTCAAAAGACGGATCATGACTTAAAGCTTTATTGTAAGTGTATAATAAGGATGAAAACTATTAAAAAAAAATAATTATATCAAAAAAAAAACCTACCTAGCTCAAAATATCATAATAAAATTTTAATAATACAGTCAAGCTCTGTGGTCGTGTAAACTTACTCGTATTTTATCGATTTTCGTGAATATCCCAGAATGTTAAATATATTTTTATTCATTATCTTCAAGAAACAGACGACATTCTGTCTCATTAGACAGACCCATTTTATGTAGGTGCTATCTTAGTCCATGATGGCCAGAGAGAGCCTACTAACAATTTGAGATCCGCTTTTCTCAAAGCGTTGATTTCAATGTAGGCAGAAAATTGTCCCTTGTGACACCTAATTGTCTTGGTCCCATTTGTTCGGTCGTAAGATGTATTTAGGGTGCACTTCCGAGTTTGTATCGTTATCTGGTGTTCCACAAGGATCTATTCTCAGTCCGCTGCTGTTTTTGTTATTATTGATGACTGTACCTCGTAGATTAATTTTGACTGCTTTTTATATGCTGATGACCTCAAGACTTTCGAGTGGTTAATAATGATAATGACTGTGATATTCTACACCATGATTTAATTGCTCTTGAAAGCTGATATCGAATTAACTACCTGACTCTTGTTTTACAATGATCTATATCTTTAGCAAATCCCGTATCTCATTCGACTATTGATCTTAACTCAACACAAACTTTAAGGACTTGGGTATCACTTTCGACTCTAAATTAAATCTTGATGGTTATACAAATGACATATGTAGCAGATCCTTTAGACTAGTCCGATTCATACTTCATACTTCGCACTCCCTTCTATTTTCACAACATGACAGCCAGCCTGCTTCAAACATTGGTACGTAGTATCCTTGCATACTGTTCATCAGTTTGGTCACTACTGTGCATACTGTAGCAGAAACAATAATACTTTCTTACCTACCTATCTCTCTATTTATCTATCTGTCTAGTGGATAGTGTAAAAAAAACATAACAGATTTCAACTTCGTCCTCTGAACTGCTTCTATAGCAGATTATAGAATTATGTTATTAAAGCAAATTGGATACTTAACTTCCTTTCTATTTTATTGTAGTATATTAGATAACATTGAGTTTTCTTCTATTGTGTTTTGTTTTCTACAGTGAGATTTTTAATTCATGTTCAAATCTACTTCGAAATAAATAAATAAATAAATAGTTGTATTTTAACTCGAAAATTAGGAGTATTCCAAAATTATTAAAGTATGTAATTTAACATTGAAAGACTGCATCATATATTTTTAATTGCATTTAACTTTGTCTTCCAAAAACCGATCTTAGAGATTTTATCTGGCCCTTTATTTTTCATATGAAATCCCACTCAACATATAAAAAATTTATCCGTGTGAAATATTTAGAAGTGAAAATTCCTACCTTATCTTCAATAAATAAATCTTTAAAGCTTTTTCAATCCTTTTGTAAAATATATCAGGCTATAACGATTGAAGTGAATTTTTCCGTCGGAACAGTCCCGTAAAATTTTTTTAAATCGTTCTACCTGGAAGTTTCCTCTGCATGTGTCGGTCAACTTCAGTCCGAAGTATAAAAAGGTATTCTACGAGCTTTGGTTGATATCCCCGACAGTTACTAATAAAGCCACAAACTGTCAATACCTTTCGTAAAACCCTTTTTCATGATTTCCCTTAAACTGCGGGGGGCATTTATATGGCATCGTTTCTGTTGATGACCTCTTTTCCATATTCCATTTTGCGAAAAGCAAGTACCTTATGAAAAACTGCTTTATAGCGAATTTTCATAAAAACCCTCAACTAAATGCAATCCTCATCTGCACTGGAAGTGTATATATTGTGGACGATAAATCCATCATGGCGGCTTCATCTCCTGCCCCCGCGTTCTGCCTGAAAGTCTAGAATCCTTTCGGTGGACAATAAAATTTTTCACTTTTAAAATGAAATATTCATACTTTGGGGGCAATTTTGTCTGCTTCCATATTCCGAGGACAGCATTCGAATGTTTCAAAGTTGGAGTGCCAAGGACGCGCAGCAGCAAATGCCCTTTCAAGGCAGCAGCCATTCAACCCCCACCCTTCCCCTCTCTTTTCTCACTCGTCCAGGCAGCCACACAGACCTTCGCCCTACAAAAACATGAAATCCTCTATAAAAATCCATATGCAAATTGATTGTCGCATTTTGACGCTTCGGGACATTTTGAATTTCATCTCGCCAGGATCAAGTCATGAGCGGCGGGAATGGGTGGGGGTACGCGAAAACACTATAGAGAGAATCTAGCAACAACAGGCGGTGTCAGGTCTGTCAGAGCACCCATTCGTCCTCAGTCCTGGATGCTCCGTTTATTTATTTTTTTTATTTTTTTTCAAAAGATTTTCATTTCCATTTTTCATATTCTTCCATTTCTTTCTCACCTTTGGAGCAGAGATTTCCCTTAGCTTTTGCTGGCTGGGTGCTGCTGCTGCTGCTTTTGCCCGTCATCGGTAGATTTCTGAAATGGCTTTTTACGAATCTGGTGACATGGAAGATATTCGATTTGTTAGCAAATCACAACAAAGTGAAATTGGTTTTGTCCACACGAAATGGGCTCGTTTTTGTCAACTGTTTTGCAAATTATAAGTGAATTTGCGCTGTACCATCAAAATGGGAACTGCGTTTCACTGAATGTTGGAAAATGTTTTCATTTCCGCAACGATTTTCCATCAAAAGGGGCTTTGACTATACGCAACAGTAGTACCAAACATAGGACCTATGTCCCATGCATATTGATGTGTAAACTCGAAACCAATTTTATCAGGTCTAATGTAATGTGTGTTGCTTCGGTAAGTGGAAATTTTGAATTTGCACAGGTGAAGTTAATCTGTTCGGCTTCTCTCTGTAATTTCAATAGCACTTTGGAAACTATAATTCCGAATTTGCTGAATTGCATGGTATTTGTATACCAAAACAAACGTGCTCTTCTTTGGAATTGTCCGGTGAATATCTGTAGGATATATGCAAAGCATCCCATTATTATCTGAAGTTAATTTTTGGCATTATTAGTTTAAAGGGAATTTAGTAACATTGCATGGAGGGTTTCCGAATTTTACCCATGGTTAAAACTCACAAACTATTGAAGACATTAGAACTGTCAATGTCTTGCTATGGATCACAAAAGTCACCTAAAGTTATTAACCAAAATGAATATAATTTCAAAAATATATATTTCCATTTTACTAAAATAAAGTTTGTAAAGTTGTAAATGATGACACAACATATATTTGGCTAGAAATTATATCATGTTGCAGTACCGCTCAAAAGTATTTACTCACCACGAAATAGAAATAGAAAGATGTCTTACAGAAACAGATGCCAGAATATTGCTTCCTTTCATTTAATAAAATTTAATTAGGATCCTCTTTCCTGACAAGAGCAGGTATTCTATGTATGTTGACTGTGTTTAACAATTTTTTGTAACTTTATTATTATTTTGTATTACAAAATCCTGCTTGCTTAATATTGTTATCTTGCAGGTCAGTTTTGGATTTGCATAAACTCGAAATTAAGTTAAGTCCATTCAGCAATTGTTGAGTCATTTAACGATAATTCTTTGCATCAACTGATAATACACTATCATAGTTATTTAAAAAAAAAATAAGGTTCAATCTCCCCATGGGCATAAGGTGCAAAATAATACAATCATTTGTTTTGGATGTAATGGTGTCTGATGAATTTGTTGAGAATTTCTTATTCTCTAAAAACTTAAATTTTGTTGATATATTATTGCTGAGGTAGAAATGAGCCTCATCTTTCATTAGCAGTTTTTATGAAAACATTCATATTCACATATTCCTATTGTTTATATTCATATTGCTGTTGATTTCTGTGCAATAGTTCTTGAGTCGGTATTTTGTAAGAAAACCTGTGTAAAGCTTTTTGCAAAATTCGATTTTCAAACAAAATCAGCGCATGTCATTTAAAGCCAATAGTTATTTATAGCAATGTGATTCTCAGTGCAGTTCTCACAAAAAAGCTCACAATAAATTCACCACAGCATGTTAACTTTGTAGTCAGTCTTTGAGTTTAACTACAGTTTATTTTTCTTAAATAAATATTTGTGAACTGCCATTGAGGGATGCAAGGCTGTTGTGAGTAAACACAAGAATTACAAAATACAAAATCATTCCTCGAATAACAAAAGGCAAAGTAGTAGTCTGCCGATTATGAGATTGCGGCTTCTGAATGTACAATTCCAGCATAAAGCTTTCGGAATATGAAAACAATAATATTTTTTACCTCAGTTTCTGAAGATCTACAATGTAATGAAATTACTAGTTCGTTAAAAGTAGTGTTTTGCGAAATATAAACGTTAATTTTCGTTTGTGACATGCTCAATAGCAGATCATCAAAATACGAAAACCAGAAAAAATCAAATTTACTCAACCTTGTGTGGATCTTGTGATTTGCCTGAATACGTATATTAATTTAAAAAAAAATAATAAAATCAAAAATTATTATATTATTTATTATTGTTATATGAGCCGTTTGTTTTGAAAGTGGCCCAAGTCCAAATGATCATAATGACTATTTTTCTATATTCTTGTAAAGTAAAATAGTCTTTATGATCATTTGGGTTTGGACCACTTTCAAAATACAGGGTTCATATTAGGCACTAATTATGTGAGTTTACCTATATATTGACTCGCATTAATTAATGGGTTTTTTACTAACACCTTAAGGACCGGTTTCGCGTTAGCGCGATATTCGAACCAATCGTGAAGGACCGGTTCGCCTCTAACGCGGGTTTGTAAATATGTAGTCGAATTCAGTGCCATCTCTTGGACAAAAGCAATCGGAAGTACATTCAATACTAACGGCCGATTCCAACATTTTAATCCCAATTTTAAGTTTGTATTACTTTGAACTTACAAGGAAACGTTCCCAGGTGTGTCTCACCGATTTTGATGAAATTGAAATATGTTATAGAGTATCGAAAAATAAGAGACACGTATTTTTGTTTTTATCTGCGGATACGCACATTTAAGGGGTATTTTTATTTATTGTTTTTTAAAAAAAAAAAACAGGTGTATTTTACAAAAGTTTTTCCGCCATGTTGGATCCGCCATTTTGAATTTTTTAAATTTAACATCAGATTCGTAATCAGCGACTCCAAAAACCCCTTAATACTGATTTTCACGAAAAAACTGATGTCTGAAAGAATATATATCATTTACGTATTAGTGTTAGGGGTTGTTTAACCCCTTGAGGAGCTTTTTTTACGAAAACGCAAAAACAGGTCAACTTTATTTTCCAAAATCGTATGTAAAAAATATTTGTGAATGATTTTTAACTAAAACTGTTATTTTTGTGACGCAAAAATATAAAAAAAAAATCTTTTTCTGTGATAAAAAATAAGAACCGGATTACTTACAAAAGGTTAGTAATATTTATGAGACATCATTTCCATTATGTTTCATTCGAAAAAGTTCATTAGAATTTGAAATATTTAGGAAAAACTATTTTTGGGAGTAAACTTTAGGTGGTTTTCACCCTCTAAATATCCGTATCCGCAGATAAAAAAAAAAAATACGTGTCTCTTATTTTTCGATACTCTATAACATATTTCAATTTCATCAAAATCGGTGAGACACACCTGAGAACGTTTCCTTGTTTCCTTGTTAAACTTAAAAACTTCAAACGTCAGTGGTTGCTCCTTGCCGGCTGACGCACTTCATCTCATTGCTGTAATCCTAGTGGCTATAAATTTAGTTAATAAAATAAAGACGACTTTTATTTAATTTCAATAATTTGTTTAGTTATATTGCTTATAAAACTAAGTTTATTATTCCCATGCATGAAATGCAGTTCCATTTAAAGTTTCGATAGTATTTTCTTAAGACAGCTATAAAATTGTGCAGTTCCTGTAATATTATGTTGTCAAAGAGATTTCTATACCGTCCGATACAATAAAAAGTGATAGGTACTCAAACTAACGTCAAATACACTCATTATCTCACAATGTAGCAAAATTGTTTCAAGTCACTCACTCTGATATCCCGACATCGCATCGGTTGGGTTCATCAAATCGATTTACAAACAATTGCGCGCCCATAAAGGCGGCCAATTACAGTAATTAAAAGGACGTCTTACACCGTCCATAAAAATTAAGTGTTATGCTCTGTCGCTTAGCATTGACAGCATGAAATTTGCACGCGAAACAGACACAAGACAAGAAATTACCGAGGGAATTACATTGCACCGACATTTAAAGAGCTCTCTAGTGCGCGATATCTTTTTTGCCTTCCCACCGGAGAATTGCCTTAATTAGACACAGTGGCGAAGCTAGGCGAGGAGGCTATTTAGCTAACGAGCAGGCAATTGCACTTTCTCATCCATTTTCTGTGTCGTCGTCGTCGTCGTAGTCTGAGATGGGGCTTCTCTTGGGTTGTGGCTCCCCTAGAGAGGAGGAGGAGATCGAGCCCGGACTGGAGCGTTCTACATCACGCTCTGGACCATAAAACAGCGACCGAGAGCTGTTTCGAGACCACCTTTTGCGCGATGGGATGCAGCGTTTGATGCACTTCGCATAAAAGCGTTCGCTAATAAATTTTCGTTTTATTGACTTGTTGGTGTCGTCTTTGAACCGGCGATCAGCAGTCTCAGAGGTGGGCAGACTCTAGGGCCCCATAGAAACTCATAAAGCAAGTTACAATGGCCAACGGCAGCGATGGCTCCGATAGTGACTATAACGAAATTTGCCTCATTTTCTCGGCATGACGGTTTCTTTTTTTAGCTTTGGTCAATTGTAGTGGGAGCTCAAAATTGGCATTTTCGCCGACCCATAGTTGATGGCGAAATTGCACGGTTTTGTTTGATTTTCGGACATGTGTGCAAACTTTACTCGGTGTTCTACCGGGGGTCAGTTGAAACGCTTATGAGCAATTTCCTATCTTATTAAAAGGCGCTGCATGGGGTGAACGAGACTAGCAAGCGATTCGATCAGCTGGTGCATTATTTGCCATGCCTAGTAATTTCTAGAGATTTCTCAATTACTTGTGTTAGCTTTCTGGTGATTTCGTTGCGGTTGTTGGGGTCATTTAGATATCAGTTTGATGTTTTTAAATGTACACTTTATTTTTGGCTGTCAAAATGGAGAGACATGCGGGTTAACACTAGATTGCCGGATGTTGGATATATACAGTGATGATCGAAATAATAAGTAATAAAGGCTGAAAAATAGTCTAAGATCAATTCCGTCTTTAAAAAACTCTTTCCTCTGAAATTTAATTGGTACTATTACTTGAGTAATAAAGTCTTCGTTATTTGTTATATGGAAACTTAGTCATGCAGTCAAGTTTTAGGTGTGAAACTGCAAAGTTAAAAAATCACTGCATTTTTAAAGTGGTAAAAAAATAGAATTTTTTTTTTTGATTGGTAATAAACTCTTTTGTTAATGGGATAAAAAGTTTATTACATTGATTATTGGCGATTTAGGTTAAAGTAAATAATTTTTTGTAATATGATTCTACTAGATTTTTTAATCACACAATTTTAGAAGGGTCGAACAAAACTTCCACTGAAGAGCGTTGCATGAATGAAAAATTTTCCGTATGACAAATATCAAACACTTGGTTACTCAAATAATGATAGCAATTATTTTGCAGAGGAGCAAGATTTTAAAAGAGAATGTGATATTTAGACTACTTCTCAACTTTATTACCTATTATTTTGATCAGCACTGTACCTATTTTGCCTGAAATGAGTCAGTTTGACTCAAACATCAAAATCGATGTTTTTGAAAAAAATAAAGTGTTATTTTAAAGAAACATTATTCAAAACAATATATATATAAATTGTTTTTGTGTTACTACAAATGCGCTATTGTCTCCTATGCCACAAATCTAAATGGAAGTACACGAAGAATTTGTTTATCAAAGTTTTAATAGAAGCTTTCAATAAAAAAGAATTGCAGCAAATAACTTCATAATATTAAATGTCCAACTTTGCCCTAGTTTTCTAACTAGTAAAGTGGCAAGTTCGAACATAAAAACTTTTGCATCAGATTGTTTACAAAATATTTTTATGCTCAAAAATAAGTTACATGTGGGTAAAACAATCAATTTTAAAAATATTTTGTGAATCATCTTGACTCACATCCAAACTAGGTATAGTACATATGAATTTTTGGAACTAAGGGGTGGGGAGCGAGTATTAATATACATTTCGTAATTCTATTAAAAACCAACATTTATTTTAAAAAAAAAGTTTTTCTATATATGTATGTAGCAATAAAATATTAAATGAGTCAAATTGACTCGTTCCGGCAATCTAGTGTTAAATCTACCATGTCCGTGGGTAAAATAAATCAATAATTCTCTCCCTTAATACCTTTAAAAATTATAAAATGTTCAGTCATTTGTTAGATTTTACTAAGTTTGTAGGAAAAATATTCGACTGCGTTAGTTGCGTATTTAAAAAAAAATCTACGAGAGGTATATATTTTGAGATAATACACACAAAATGGTAAAACAAAGCCAGGCAGAATGGAGTACCAGACCTTTCGCTTGATTCAAATAAGCCAATCATGTTCGTTCTAGATAAATGACAGTAATTTGCAGTCAAACCATAAGCTTTGAAATTTGATACTTTTTTATTGAAACATTCCTTATTAATTTCTTATTTGAGTTTAAATTTATAAACGAAAGGGCAAGATGGGGTATTGCACATGTTTATTTTATAAGTACTCCAATTAAAGGGTTGTATCGTGTTCTATGTGTCTCAAGTGGGCATAGTTTCTTCCAGCCTGAGTAATCAAGAGGCTTGCTATAGCCCATCGTGCAAGGTCCCACTCAGAGAAAAGTCATTGTAAAATTTGGCAAAGTACCTACATATATGAATTTACTATTTTGTACTATAAAATCGAATCATACAGGTTTTTCGTAATTCAACAGTGACTGTAGCAATATTTAACAAATTGTCGACTACGAAATTCTATAAAACAACAGAAGGAAATGTAAGAACAACACATGATTATTACATTTATTATACATATAATATTTCTAAATTACAAATAGTCATGTACTCTTTAACATCTTTAGTGATAAATGCTAGCATGTTTTAAAATAATGAAGCAACAAAGGTGAATACTATTTTTTTGTAATATGTACTATATTTAGGGTCTTCCCGAATAAATAGTCTGTGATAAATTGTATAATTCGTGTGTCATTCAAATTACACAAATTACCACAAACTATTTGTTCCCGGACACCCAGTGTATAGTATGGTTTACAAATCTGTAGTATTAATCTATTTTACATCATAATCTTAAAAGATGAAATCAAAAATATATATATTTAGAATTCGTCACTATTTATTTATTAATTTATCATAATATTTACAATATTGGACATCGAACACTACCCTTTCATTCTAGCTCAGTACATAGTACACAGTAAATATTTTTAAAATACAGAGAAAATTGTAGTTTCATAGATTTTTTAGATAGCTTAGATGGGCAAATAATATATTATATCCATGTTAATTGTAATATGCAATGGAAGTTGTAAAACTAATATGCAAGTTTCAATTTAAAACGTCATAATAATAATTTCAAATGTAAATCCTTATCAATTAACATTTTGCACTGTAACAAATTAAATGTTTTAATTAAACTACACTGATTTGGTATGATTTTACAACTCCATTTTTCTCTGAATGTCGTTTATCATAATATTCCTATCGGGCAAGATGGGATGACATCTATTTTCTACATTTTGTTAGTTTGTGATTATTTCATTTGTTTGTCTTACCCGGTCTTTCTCTATGCCCTAGGAACCTCACTTTGACTTTCTTCAATTGAGTAGACTTGTAGCTTTTAATAAATGCATAATTCCCATTTATTTCCCTATTATAGATGTTATTTATATTTATAAGAAAACAAAATTTAACCTTGTTTTGAAAAAGTCAAAATTTAAATTTAAAAAAAAAAAATTTATTTAGTGGTCAAGCAGTCTTTTTTTAAATAAATGAATTCGATTGTGTAGAAAAGTGAAATTCTATGTATGTATCTGTATAAAAATACAAAACGAATGAAATTATTTATCTTTTCCAATTTGCGAACCGCATAAAAGTTATTTGTTTAATTGACCTTGAGAACAAGTTGGCTTCCTTAAATATCATATCTTGTTTTTATTGTATTATACCAAATTTGAAATTATACATACAATCAAAACTTAAAAGAATCTGCAACCACTAACAGCTATACCCTGAAACATCAGTCAGAAGTTGGCTGCAGATGTTCAAATCCATTACTGCCAACCTTTTAAAAGAAAACTCACAAGAACGTAATACTGAAGCATCGCGCATGTCCTTCTATGGGACACACGTTGAAAAGAAACGTTTGCTTGAAACCGCCTGGATGTATAGGTAAATAGAGGCAACAGCATGGCTGGGAAATTATCCTGGAGGAGTACGGGCAGCTCATAAGTGATATTCCCACAGGCATCGTATACACATGCTTACCGCAGCCAGCTGTTGGTGTGCATTGGGGTCGTATCGAACACCATTAGCCAGGCTCTTCTCACGTACTTTCGATAATCTTACTTTATAAAAGTCCTCTGGAAATTGAATCAAAAGTTGAGCTCTTCAAATTTAAATTGCCATCGGAGTTATGGGGGGAGAAGTAAAGGAAGGATACTGCATAGAAAGTCTAAAGGATACATGTGCGCTCAAAGGGAATTTTATCGACTAACTAAGCCACAGAGTAGTGATTTAAATTAGGACAAGAAATTTGCCTATTTTTGGGTAGGTATATCCGCATGCAGCTTTTCAATTTGTCTAAATATGTTGAATTTTGGAGTAATGGGAGTAAGATTCGTGTGTCATGCGGACATGGCAGCTATGGTATCTGTGCTGAAAGTTAGGCATGTTATACACAGCTGAAAGGATGGTATGGATTAATCGAGAATATACAAGTTATTTAAAACTGAAAAACTTAACCTCCCTTATGAAGAAATTAGTAAAATCTTTGAAACTAAATGATGGTACAAAGAAAGCAAGTATTTAACTGAATGTTATTCAATCTTATACCAATTCGAAACAAGCCGGTTGCAAAAATCATCCAAATCGCAATTTTTAACAGTGAGCCTTGTGGTGCCACTCAGAAAAACTGCACCAGGAAACGTTCATATGATATAATAATCATCCGAATTGCAAATTTTGGATGGTGGCACCATATGTCTAATAATATTTACTATCATTAGGACAGTTTTGACAAGATTAAAATAATAGTGAGTATTGCGAAACAAAATTAAAGTAAGTAATAAAACAAATTTTGTTCTGGCTTAATATTGTTTAAGTATTATATTTATTTGTTTTTATATTGTTGTGCGGTAAAATGCAATCGAATATACATATCCCTCCTTTTTGGTAGGGGATTACATGTTCTATACTAAAATAAAGTTTAGAATGAAAGTCTACCATATAGCCATACAAAAAAATGATTGCTAGTCACTCCGAAATTTATCATATATACGGTTGTACATAAGATTTAAATTTGTGATTCCGAAGACACTCCAATACCCATTTTTACGAAATTCATATACATTTTAGAATTTAACAGACCTCAGTATTATTTTATTATTTATAAATTTCATGAAGATCTTATAAAGTTTAGAATGTAATAATTCGTTATCTTCAAAACCACTCATCTAATTTTTGCTATAATCAACATGTCTAGAATCTTCATTAATATAAAAAGAACATGAAAATTGATACGTTTTTTGCAAAAGGATACCGTGAGTGTAAGAAAATTATGCATGCACAAAATTGTATTTGGGAGAAAACGGATAGGGATTCTTATCCTAATACAATACATAGGTATTTCCAATTCCTTTGGACTTGGTAGTAAATAAAAGAAAAACTAAAAAATGCGAGTCCAAAGGAAATAGGGAATTATGAGAATTGTTCTTACTGTTTTTATTACATTTCACAGAATTTTCCTGGAAACTGCAAATCCATTTGAATTGGTTTTTTCCTTTATTTGAAGTACCTCCGCCAGCCAAGTAACTATTCAACTGAACAAGTGTCTGAAGCAATGCCACGTCACAACAAGCAGCATGTAAACCCCGAAATAAACCCAATTTTTTCCCGAGCACAAGAAAAGGATATTTTTCCTAGGCAAACACTTGCTTTCACATCTTCTCCAGCCCTCCTTTTTATACATTTTCCCGAACAAAACGGTCACAGAAAGATGCACATATCCGACGTGGGGCTAGAGTAACCATAATTGTCATAAAAATTCACTGAAAAGAATTCTGAAAATGTTAATAAAAATTCATCTTCCATGAAAATAAAATTTATGCAAATGTTTTAATAATGAAACTCATCTGGAATTCAAAGAAAATCTCTCAAGAGTTTCACCGATAAAGCGCCATGAATTTCCGAATGAGGGAGCACATATGTGAGGTTAGGATAGCGAGCAAGCTCTCCTGAGGGAAGAAGGGAGGAGGTGCGCGCACACGGGGGACAAAGTAAATGTATCCAGTGGGGACGGGCGATGAGAGCGGAAAAATTGTTATGCTAGGTAAATGTGCAAATTTTAAAGCGACTCATTTGTTACATAATTTAAACGAAGTTTACTCTGTTTGGATCTTTCTGGTTTGTTTTATGGCTCTGGCGTGGGTGAATTTCAGGAAAATGAGCTTTTGGGTGAAATATGGTCAAGTTCAACAGATGGTGCGGGGATATTTAGAATGATGGTTTTATTTACATACAAATTTACATACACTTAAAAGGATGTCAGCAGTATTTTCCGAGCTGGTGTCTAATGGTTTTGTTGTTTCATGAAGTAGGTTATGTAATGATTCACTTAAAATGAGCTAGTTAGACAATCTTTTGATGTCAGCAGTTTGCTTTCTCTATTTATCTAACCGTAGTATTGTGACAAAAACCAAATGTAAAAGCAAATTTTATAGTATTTTTTTATTCATTTCAAGTCAAAACATACATAAGTATGTGGTATGTAGCTGAAGCTAAACAGTATATTCTAAAAGTAGAGATGTAGATGTAGATTGATGTGACTGGCCGAAGAAATGAAGTGGTATCACAATGGGCCTAAAATGGCCTAAGTATGTCTTCCAACAGCCATATCAATCTAACATATATATTTACTCGGTGACTCTGGCAAATCCGTATATATAAATTTTCATTAAACTCCTATTAAGGTAAAAAGCCAAAAGCTAAGCTAAAAAGACATGTCCTGTAGCTACATAATTACAAAAATGAAAATATTTCCTGAAAAGTGGTATAAATGGGTTTTCGAGTTTCTTTGGTGTTCGTTATATTGAATATAGGGTGTATCGTTTATAATGACCTGGGCTAATATCGAGAAAGTATCAAAATGACAGTAGCGCAATTATCGGTGAAAATGTGGTTAACTACTTGTATTAATTTTTACTGTGATGGAAAAGTGAATTGATTTGTACAACAATTTTTTTTTTGCATCACGACAACACAAGGTCACACATTAGCATTTTTTTTTTGCCAGAATTTGGAATTTCGATGCGAACTGCTCCTAAATTTTCTTCATTCAAGGATATACATATATATATAAAGGGTTAGTTTAAATTTAATCCGTGCCGCTCTGCTCCAGATTCAGGTAACAATGCTACCTAAAATTCATTAACAACAAACTAGGTTGAGAGAGGCTCCGAAACTAGTAAAGTACCATACAAATTTTGGGATCACTGAAGGCCTCGAAATGGTAACCCACTATTTGTAGTTGATTCCCTTCTATTTTTCCCATGGAATTTCTCCATTTCTTCCGTAGAATTACTCTCCTTTGTTCCCGCACTTTTCTTCATATAGGGAGAATCTAAAGTTTTCTGCAGCAAGGTCGTTTGTTAACCTTCCTCCTGACGTTATACATGTGTTTATGCGACACTAACAGGTCCGACTAGAAGTTAGAATGATGGGTGGGGGTCACGATATTTATATATTGTGTGTGCGCGTGTGTTTGCTTTGAGGGAATTTTTCATGACTTGACTCTATGACTTCCACTCGTAAGACGTTAGGAATTATTACAAAAGAAATGTGAATGCATTACGAGACGACAACAGCAACGACAACTCGAGTGATGAAGGTGAATTGTGAAATGTGATGTGATGGAGTTTTTCAAGTTTCCGGTAGGATAGATGTGTAATGTATGAACCAACCTAACAAGAATAGAGACTTATTTAAGTTTGTGGATTTATTTTTTTATTTTTTTGCTTTTCTATGGTAATATGCAATATTTTAAATTTATTCGAGCATGATGCGGGAAAACTACATTTTCATAACTTGTGTGCTTATTTGCATACTGAGAGAAAACTAGGATAAATAAAACTTTGTAAAGGAATTGCTATATTCAAGTTTCTACAAATTTAAATTTAAAATTTAACATTTTGAGAATCATGCTAACTGAAGGAGCAATAAATTGGCATACTCTGATATCAAATTGCTAGTTTTCATAGCACTGATCTCATAAATGCGATTTTGTGTAGAATTTGTTTGTTGAATTTGTTGCGATTCGGGTATTATCGTTTAACTTTAAGTAAGTATTTAGAAATTAAAAGCTATAGAATTAATAATACATTGGATGTTGGCACCATTGATGTAGGCCTCGATTAATGTTTTACAGCTATAAGATGTGCTTTGTCTTATTTGAATTATCGTAATGTAGATGTAATACTTATTTGAATTCTTATTGATTGCTATCTCGAAACAAAGCTATTAATATAAAAATCATCTGAATGCAATGTTCCAATGGTGACGCCATATGGTACCACTCAGAAAAATACACCAGAGGAAATGTTCATATAGCATATATGTATAGTATAATCATCTAGACTTTATAATGCGTTCCAACTGAGTTCTTTCTTGTTTGGGTATACGTTGGAGGGTTACCTCAAACGTAAAGCTATTATTTTTCTTTATAATCTGGTTACTTTCGCAAAACCACCATACTACTGTGATCAAAAAGTAAAGCCAGTTTGTTTATAACTTTGAAATTTTTTATTTATTCTTCCAAATCTATATCATCCTCTTCAAAGTAGTCGCCGCCCGATACAGTGCGATTTTTACAATTCTCGAAACACTTCTGAAACTTCATGATTGGAATGGCCTTCAGTTCCTTCTTCGATTTTTCTTTTATCTCATCAGTCGATTCAAAACGGTGTCCCCGAAGCGGTCTTTTGAACTTAGAGAATAACCAGAAGTCACATGGAGCTAAATCGGGTGAATACGGTGGTTGTGGAACGTCGTGCATTGAATTGTTGATGAAAAAATCTCGAACAACAAATGCAGTGCAGTGTAAGAAATTTAGTGTTTTTGGAACCAATCGAGATGTGACTCTTCTCAAGCACAAATGTTCTTTCCAAAAGGATTTGACCGATCCAAATGAAATGTTTACAGTATCAGCAAGGTCTCTAATTGTCAACTGACGTGAAGATTTGCTCGAATCGATGTACCGACGCAATTTAAATTCAAAAGTGGCTTTACTTTTTGATCCCAGTAGTATCTGAGGAGTATGTTGTTTAAATTCTTCCAGAGGCCATAAGGTCCGAATTCCACAGCAACTAACTAACCTCTGTTATGGGGGGCTCCTCTTTCACTGTACAATCAATACGCCTTTGGAACGCTTTGCTAAACAGCGTTAAGACGGCGGACTCCTTCGGCGTTTTCAGGAGACGGCTTGTGGAACTGATTGAAGTGATTAAATTACATACCAACTTATATTATTGTAGACTTGTGGGCACTAATGTTTTATTATATATTTAATTTATATTCAATTTCTTTTTTAATTACTAATTCGTAAAGTTAGAAAAGTTTAATTACTTATTTGTAAAGTTCGTTATTTTACTGACGCTGAGTTGAATGTATTTATTAATATTGTTTAAAAATTACTTTTTAAATTAAAAATCGCTGCCTACTTTCCTGCCACAAAAGTATTAAAAAGTACTGTAAAAATATTGTAATCTTATAGTACCTACAATAATCAAAAAATAAGTTTACATTTTCTGATGTTGGCACCATATGGTAATAATAATACTGCAATATAAAAAATTTGATTAGACTAATTTGCTTAGATTAAATCACATCGTAGAGTACATGTACAGTGTCCTTATACATAAAATCGTTTTACAACATTGTCCAGCTCTATTATGTAGTAGTGAATAAAATTAGATAAATATCTCGTGGAACAAAATTGTAAATCATAAACTGCTCACGTTTCTCGTTCCCGCCCTCGAACACCTGTAAATTTTCGGAGAGGAAATTCATAAACTCCGACATTAAGTGAAAGCTCCAAATAATTTCTAACCATAAATCCGAGGCATAACACGGTTCTATTATCCATTTCTCTACGTTTATCGCTTCGAACACATGAAGCTCGTAAAAAGTGAAGCAGAGAGCACACACGTCGTGAATCCGAAGGTAGAAATCTTCGCCCAGCCCTAACTTTTGCGCCCCCCTTCTTTTAGCAGTGGCGCACAAACGAGCAAAAGTTTTATAGCTGCCAAAGGCCGGGCTCTATGCTCTCATATGTACGTGATAACGGCATTCACCTTATTCTTAACGTCTCCCTCCCTTTAACTTCACCAATTTTATGGTGGAAATGCGGAAATTTATGAAATTTCCACTCATGAATTTGCCGCCTCACACAAACGCTGTGCTGTGTCGAACCGACAATGGCGGGGCTTATCTCTACTTTTCTCATAAGAGGTTGGGACACCTCCTCCGCTTTCGTTAATTAGCCGAGTATAGTGTGCACTTGGACTAATTATGCTCCTTTTCGGTTGGCTCCTTCCATGTTTAAGCGGGCAGAAGGAAACTGATTAAATTAATTCACCTGGTGGCTGCTACCGGGTGCATTACGCTCCTGGCAGAAAAGAAAACGAAACGAAGGAGAGGCGTGGGGGAGCTAAAACAGTAGAAAAAAGCTCATCCAGGTGATAAACTCAAACATTTCACAGTTTTGCTCTAATTAAATTTTCTGGACACCACTGCAATGGGTGTCTTATGGAATTTTTCAAGCGGGTTCTCTCCCTTCGCAATAAAAAGAAAAAAAAACGGTGAAAGGTGCACAAAACGACCCTTTGTTTTCACGCCCATTCTCCTGCTTGAAAGAAGGGTAAAGCAAGCTTCTACAGAGAAACTTTTAAATGCCAGTGGCGTACCAGGACCGTTTTCCACTAATTACAGTGGTTCCCGTCTCGCCTGGCAGCCTCCCATTTATCCCAGAGAGCTCCTTTCAGCCACCGTCTTCGTAGGACGGGAGCAGCACCAGATATTTATGTCTTTTTGACTGATACCATCTGTTACCGCCTTGTTGTCTCAACTATCGTCTTGATCCATTCATCAAGCGCGTCCGCACCTGGTGACGGGTCGTCAGAGACATCTCCGCTGGCGGGCAATTTGCATTTGTTGCATCGCCCGGGCAAATCTGATGCGATGCGATGCCGCCACCAGAGCAAAGCAGCGTGATATGACACCGTGTCTTGTATCATATCGTATCATATAGAGCCTTCCTCTCCCCTACGGGCGCTACTGTTCAAAGCCCGGAACTCTTGTTTAGCTGCCTGTCAAACATAATTACACGTCAGGTGGGTAATTGTCAGGTGCGAATCGCTTTGCAGTCGCCTTGTCATTATAATGCACCACTCTCTCCTTGTGGGGAGTCGATGACACACGACAGTGGCGGAAGATTTAAAAAAATTTCCATCTGAAGCTGGTGGATGGGTGTTGAAATTGCAGTTGTTGTTAACGAACCTGTCGTCATCTCTGTCTTCCTTGTTCTTCTGCTGTATCGAACAGGTGGTTTTTTTCCTTATACCTCTAATTTGGTGCTTTAGGAGAAATTTTTAATTTGCATCCCTGCTTAAAGGTAGCGATTTAGCAATTTGAACTAAATGGATTGACGAAACCTGCTATTCTTAAAAAAAAATTTATTTTTTCTCAAAACACGATCAACTATTACTATTAAGAGAAGATATACAGGGCGGGCCATCTATTGGTTTTTTTTAAATTACATGTAATTCGGACAAACAGCTCTTTTACACTCCAAGAATTGACAGAGATATAGTATCATATATTAGCGGTACGAAATGAATAGATTTACACTTGAACAACTTTGGGAGGGAAGTATGATACACTTATTTCCAAAGTGAGTACTATGTTGCCCAAATAGTGCGGATTTTGGAAAGAAATTTCGTTCGAAATCATGCATCAATCTGTCGTTTCGTCCTGTGTGCTCAGACAAGAATATGGCTATTATTGCCGAAAGTGTGCACTTAAACCCGAAAACCTCAACTCGCCACAGATAAGCAATTGAACATTAGCCGCATTAGTCCGAGGAGAATTCTGCATAAATACCTTGAATTATTCCTGTACAAGGTTCAACTGATTCAGAAATTGAACTTTGGCGAGCTCTGATTCCAGCAGGATGGCGCTACGTGCCACACCAGCCGTACAACAATCGATCTTTTATACATTAAGGTCAACAAATGTATAATGAACACTTAAGCACAATATTAATCGAGTTATTCGTGAAATGGTGCCCCAAACTATTGAAAATATGTCACAGAATTATACAAAAATATACGTATCTACTATGTCAGCACTTCCTTCACTACATAAATTTTCAACTTTTCCTTGATCAAAAATTTTTTGGTATGTTTTTGTCGGATTATTACACAAATACTAAACAACTTATTGACTAAAATTTTAATATTTCAACCTATGTATCAGTACAGTACCTTATATATATTTGAAATATTTTTAAAATGTGAAGACTACTATTCAAACCAATTCCAAGACATTTCAAATTTTCCTCATAAAAATCCATTATAATTCGTATTATTATATGTATATGTATATATTATTATACGCGTCATTTTTTTTTCTGGGTTACGACAGAATCCATTTGGATCGTAGGATATTCAAAGTAGGCTGACACTTTCAGAGAAGTCGATGCTTGCTTATCTTTTTAAATTCTCCAGTCTTCTTTCAAATTTGGTATATTCCGAACGGATTTGATATCCGTTGGAATCAAGAGAGCTGATTAACTCTACAATATGGTCTAATTTACACTAATTTTTTTTGAAAACCTTTTGTACATTACCATTACCTAGATATGTGAATTATGTCTGTATAATATATTAAAATGTTCCTAGCCACCAATTATAAATAATAATTATATTGCTTTAAATCTCAATAAACTTCGAAAGTTTAACATGTGCACATATCTGTAAATTTTGATTACTACGAATAATGATATACAGTAAAACCCGCTTAAATGCAACCCGCTTTACTGCACAATTCCTTTTATTGCACACAATGCGAATGCACCGAATTTTTTGCCTTATTAATGTGTAGAAACAAAGACCGCATTATTGCACACCTCTTAAATACACAAACCTTTTATTTGCACATTAATTTCAGGCACGAATTTTCTATTTGAATTAAAAAATAACCGGATAAATGCAATGTACATATTTTAACACTAGAACTACCAAGACCGGTAAAATTGACCGGTACTAAATTTCTTGCTTGAATTAATCATATTTTTTGAAAATATCTCTTAAGAGTAATACCAAATCTTATTAAATTCAAAATTGCGACATATGTATCGTGAACCTATTTCCATTTATAATTATTAATTTAAATGTGAAAGCATATTATTTTAAAGGTGCCAAAAATTATCAAAATTACAAGCTTGAGCGCCGGTAGTTCTAGTGTTAAATGAACAGATATGTAATGTCAAAAATTCATTTTCTGTAGAAGTGTAGTACTTTTACATTGTCCCCTCGGTGGTTACCATTTAAAGGCAAAGAAGAAGAAGAACACTTTCTCGTTAGTCTTTGCTTTGACATTTCAGTCTTTTTGAGTTGGCGGGTGGACCTTGTAAATTGCGGATTGTAATTGTTTAATTTTGGTAAAATTTGTAAAGTAAAGACGAAAACAGAACGCTATGTAATTAACCAAACTGAAAAAAAGTAATCCGAGCTCTCTTAAATGCACAACATGTGCATTTATCTTAAAAACGTTTAAATGCACAAACCGTTTAAATGCACGAAATTTTCTGACAAATTGGATGTGCATTTAAGCGGGTTTTACTGTACACTCTTAGGGGAAATTTCAAATTCGTTCTGATGTCTCTTCAACGCTTTCCTGAAGACCACAAACTCTTTAATGTCAATACAAATGTGTGCACATCAGCATTAATTATGCATAATGTTTTCCCCAATTTAATTCATCAACCCTTTCGAAGTTCATCACGCTTAATCAAAAATCCCAAGCGTTATCCTTTGTTAATCGGCACGACCACTTTTTAGGGCCTAATAAAACCGCATTGTTGATGGTTATCCCTCTTCGTTTGCGGGATGACTAAAAACAACGATTCGTAATCAATATTCACGCATATGTCCCTCACGGGCAAATTAGAAATCGCCCTCATTTCACTGCCTCCTTGCAGCACCCTCGCGGTGTAGTTGCCGCCCTTTGGTGTCGCGTCGCGTTGTATAAATTATATCTCACCCGGGACCATCACAACGACCACCCCGGACAAACAGTGTAGTAGGTAATTGATGGCCAAAGGTGTAAAATGACGAATAAACACCCCAAGCCGACATCTCGACAAATTCGAGCGTTTTGGTCAAACGGTGTCCTCTGGACAAGGGGTAGAAACCAGAGGCGATTGGTCGGTCAGTAGGAAAGGTGAGAACTGGACGGCCCGTGGATTTTAATTATCCCTAAACTTAGTTGGGTATATTACGTATGTTGAACGACCCTTGAAGTCTATCAAATGCTTAACTTCCATTTTTTTATATTTTAATCACCTTGTGGTATTCAAATGGGCAAGGTGTTATAATTACAACGGATATGCTTATCAAATTTCCTTGAAATCGTCATTTGATTTATATATACGTAGATTTGATTCGCTCTTTTAGTTTTCGAAAAACTCTGACTATAAATGTTCGAAATCTGTATGTTTAAAAAGATCATAATCCATTATTTTGGATCCGCCATCTTGAATTTCTGAAATATTTCAGCAATGGAAATATATGTATATATTTATTTTTTTCTATTCTTCTTCTAAGCTACACTGTTTAGAAATTTTTCAAAATTACATACATAGATATGATATAAAAAATATAATGTAAGCACACGTATACTGTTGTAAATGTAGATTGATTTGGCTGTCCGAAGATAAAAAACAAAAGCAATTTTGCGATGTATGAAAATTCAAATAAGTGACGAGAATTTTTAAAATTAGCATCCTGTTTCTTTTTGAGTGGGGTCATAATTTTTCCTCATGTTGATAACACTTTATTTGTATGGGCATGCACATTACAGAATTTGTATCAACTGAGAAAAAAAACGATTGGCTCAATCGAATGCAAATAAATAAATAAACTTTTTGCGTTAGTCTTTTGTCTTCTTTGTAGAGCGAGAAAAATAAGACAAAACGTAAGGTAAATCAAAGAGAAGTAAAAATAATAATAAGTAAAGAGATAAGTATTAATCAAGATTTAACTTAAGGTTAAGATGTTTTAGAAAAACTTTAATACAAACAAGACTCAACAAATTTAATCTAAATTAAATAATAACTATGAATATAAAGTGCATATATGCAAAATGTGGAATATTATAATTGTAGGTAACATCGGTGTCTAGAATTACCTTATCTAAAATCGTTACTATCGGAAGTAGTCGGAAAATCGGTACGAAATCATCAACTAACGTACTAAATATCATATATGGTTTAAACGATAATATTGTGAAACTTTATTAAATATAGTAATGATAACATCGGAATAATTCTTTGAGCTCGAATCACAATTGCACGGCTGCAGCAGCAAAAGTGACGTTGGACGTTTTTGAGTCACGTAACTACTTTGGGCCAATGAAAAAGGTTTTTTTGGTTGCTTCTGCATTCTACTGTGATTCCCTGTTTAAGGATACCCTCCTATCAAAATGCTTAAATAAAACATTGCTTGAATTTTTTTTATAAAAGTTTACGACATATCGAAAAACACTTTTGGAGTTTTATTTATACATCTTTCTCATATGTAAAGAGTGTTATATAATTCCAAAATTATTATTATTAAATTGAAGAAGGCAGCGATCTTCATCAGCGCCATTAGAACTCGTGACAGGATTGTCCAAAATAAAAAAATCAAATAAATTCATATAATATATGAATATAGCTCTCGCCTTGTTCACTATGAAACCAAAAAAAAATTGTTTTCAGTTTTTCACTAGAATTTAATGTTTTAATTTAAAAACAAATTAGGATTTTTTGGATGAATGAACCAAAATGTATAATAGACCATATCTAACGACTTTGATAACAACTAGAATGCAAAGAGATTTTTTAAAATAATTTAAAAATTTAATTTTTTTACGTGGCGTCCATAAGGAAACAATTCATTTCGAGAAAACGCATTTAAATTTGCATTATATAATGAAAAATCCCTTTTCAGCCTACTTTACCGATCTATAGTATCTTAACTATTGGGAATTTCGACTTGACATTTTTACACAACATTCTTAACTTAAACAATATATGTATAATGAAAATGTGAAATAAAAAAAAAACCAAACTTTCCACGAAATTTGATGGAAAATTAACAAAGTTTGCTTTTCCGCATTTCGTTCTCTTGCGGCTGACGTTAAATTGATACGTTTTGAATGGGTGCTTATCCCTAACTATTATTATTCAGGTGAAAATGCGCTTTAACGACTTACGTCGTCAAACACAAGCAGTGAGGAACCATGGTGTTCCGAATTACCTGCAGTATTTGAAATATGCTGCACTTCCTCTATGTAATAAAATTTTATGTTAAATTTTTAATAGCTTTGTAACAATTCCTGTACAAACCATAAAAACAGTACCTTATTTATGCAGATTTGGGTATTATAAAAAGTTTTTATTAAAAACCCAGATATACCCGGGGTATGAAACAATTTAGGGTCATACACATATAGCAGTAGTGATATTTTTTAAACACTTACTAACCTTATCAGAGATTTCAAATTTTTCCACGATTGCCAACCGGTTGGAAATCAATTTAGCGTGCGCACAATGCAACAGGAAATTATCGCTGGCGTTTATAATTGCCCAGAGGAATGAAGAAGGAGAAAAAGGGCTGCAGTCGATTCAGAAAAAAAAAAAATATATATATATATATAGAACTCGATTGCATAATTGCCGCGGCATTAACATTTTTATCGCGCGCTTAATCGGATCTCAGTGGCGGCACAATTTTTGATACGCCGAGAGTGATTACATGATAATCGGTCATTTGCTCGGCGTTTGTGATGGCTGGTGATTAATTATTCGTTTATTTTGACGTGAAAGCAGTAGAAGCAGTAGAGTTTGTCGGGAAGGAATCGGCGGCTCAGGAAGTCGGGCTCTGGGCCCCTTTTTGATGGCTGCTGAGGGGTGGGTAACATGGGAGTTTAGGGTGTGGGTATAGGAGAAGCTGGGAGACTCCCGGGATTCCGCGAGGTCTCGTTGATTTAATGCCAACAAAATGTGGCGAACAGGAGAGGATAATATTCCCATAAATTATGTATACTTGGCCCGGCTATGGTTTTATGTATGTACATTTATTTTTTTCGTTGCTGCAAATAATGAACGTGACTTGTGCTCCTATTTCACCTCTGTGTGTGAATAATTAAGTGCTAATTACGCGATTTATGGGAAAATTCCGATGTTAATTGTTATATAAAACGAAAAATTTATTTTTCACCTCTGCCTATGAGGTCACAAGATAAAAGAGTTAATCAACACTGCGGTAGGCCTCTAAGGCAAATGTAGCCTATGTTAGGTATATATGAATGTTATGGAATGATTTATCTATGGGCAGCATTTTAATTCTTTCTGTAGCAGTGGGATAATCTGGATAATATCTATAGAGACTACTATGCCATGTTTGGCATTTGGGTGGGTATTGATGAGAATTTTTATCATACAACGTATGGCAATATATTTTTTTGTAAATTTTTTTTGGGTAATGCTAAAATTGCACTAGTTATACGTATAGCTGATACTATGAGTCTCTTCCCAGGTAACATGTTGGTACTGATGCTTAACAAGTCGTTGTCAGTGAAATTTTATAGACCAATAAGGCTGGAGACATATAAGAGCACTAAGTCAGTGTCCGACGATTTTAAACATTGTATAGACGATTAAGGAAGAATTCTGAAAAATGATGTAATATCGAATGTCTTGATGAACTAAATTATGTGTACGGGATCATATAAAATAGCAGCATACAAACATGCGAAAGGCGATTTCAATAGGTGCATCTTATATAAGAAACTCCGATTTCATTGATTAAAAATTAAATGTGCACCGATATAAGACATTCTTATCAAAATAACCACAAGAATAACGAAAAGGAGGATGTTGACAAAATGTTTAAGGGCCCTATTATGGAAGTCGATTTCGGTCGACTCGACTAGCGAAGACACTATTTTCCTTAGCATTTCAGGCTTGAAAATGTGTCTTCGCTAGTCGAGTGGACGGAAATCGACTTTCATAATAGGGCCCTAAATCTTCATTTATTGCTTCTAAAATGACAGGAAAAACATATTTATTGGTTAGAAATGATGAGAACATTACTTTAACGGACTAAATAGTATTAATAAATGCCGCTACACTTCCGAAAAGTGCCAACGACGATATATCATTGTGCGTAAATCAGTATGCGTTTAGAGTTGAAAAGTATTTTTAAACATTATTTACACAATTTTCAACAAAGCTAAAATACCCTAATCATTAATTCTTAATATGTTCCTGTATGAATTTTGTAAATATTTTTTAAAATTAATTTTTTATAATCTATAATTAATATAAGTAATATGTATATAATTTTTTAAAACTAATTTTTTATAATCCTTTTTTTTTAATTCAATAAATTATATAAATGTCACCAGGCACTTCGTGCACAACTTTAATTTTTCGCTGGGCACTAAAACTAATTTGTTTAGTTATTGTAATTAGAATTCAATGTTTCATTTTTTTTTTTTAATATTTATTTCGGGTGATTTTAGGGGCAAAACTATCCTAAAGTTATTCCACAGCTTCATAGTAAATTCTACGGTATGATTTTATAATAATAATGCTAATATGTCATAGGTTATCTTTAAAGTCTTTTCTATATGGATAAAAAGGCCACGTTAGGTTTTTAAATTCTTTTGTCTTGATCATATAATGCAACAATAGACGTATAGAAAAGTTTAAAGCAAGTATCACTTCGGTTACATAGAATCATTTATGAGGTTTCTGCAAACATACCTTTAAAAGTAGAACAAGCAATTCAATTTATGTAAAAATTCTTCAATCAGTTTTATAAACGGTGAGATGTGAAGAAAAAGAAAATCTTAAGACGAAAATTTGCCTTAGAGCCCTCAAAACTGCCAATTGCTGCAAATCAAACAATTTCGCTGGAAATCATTCGGAAACAGCACTCAGCATCTCCTCTTAACGTGAAGAGTATCGAGGAAATTCGAAAAATTGTTGATCATTAACTGAGCAACAGTCATAAACACAGCAGAGCCCCGGCAGCAGAAGTACCACGGCAGCACAATGGGGGCTCGTCTAAATTCATTCTCCTTGTAAGCTCACCATCCCGACAAAATGTTTAGGTTTTCGCCTCAATCAAAAAGTCCATTAAGAGCCAAATCCCATTTGAAACTTGAGCGCAAACAAAACACGAGATTAAACTCTAAGAAACAAAAATCTCCGGGATGAATAACATAAACAGTGCAAAGTTAAACACTGGAGCGCTCCTTTGATTCGTGCCTCCTCTGGAATTGAAAGGTGGGTCGCAGGGGAGGGCAGCGGGGGCGGGCGGGTGGCAGCAACAGCAGCAAGAAGTCCAACTCCAGTAGCTGTGTATAGTCAGCACAATTGGAAAAGAACCACCGGGAGCAGGCGGCACCAGCTTCGAGCTTCAGAACTGGGAATCGGGAGAGGCAAAAACAGAAATAGGAACGATATACCAACAAAAACAATCGCTGAAACAAGTGGAGCTGTGGAGCGTACAAAACAAAGAAGGGCTCCGCTTTCTGCCCTGCGCGCCTGCTTAAACCCTGTTTTATTAGAATTCGAGCGTCTCCAGCTCCAGAAACGTCTTTTATTGCATATTATGCCACGAGTACTCGCACTCCAGGCACGGAGGCCACTTATGGAGCAGCACACATTCTTCTAGCCCCGAGCCCTGCCAGCTGGTCGGAAGACCACTCGTCGTCCCGGTTCCGGATCCCGGAACCAAGTACCAGAATCCCGGACAGATTCTATTTCTGCCGGTGGCCGCTCGCTCGTCGACTGTTCATTGATTATTCATTCATGACATGAGGACCGGCGTGAAGCACCGATTTCCGCCCGATAGCATATGTTGTCCTCCTGAGAGGCAAGATTTCTTCTACTGATTGTGTGAGGTTTAGTTAACACATGCACACTTTCCGATTTTTCTTGCCCTTGGGCTATATTTTGAAATCTCATCGAGGTCAGTTCTCTTTGAAGGTTCAACTCTTTCATCTTCTATCAATAACATCTCCGATATTCCGCAAGGAAGCCATCTTGGCCCACTTTTGTTCATTTTATTTATAAATTACGAGGTTTCGGTTTTATCTAACTCTAGAATTTTAATTTATGTTGACGATGCGAAAATATTTGGCACATTAATGCCATTGTTAACAAAGCTAACTCGTTTTTAGGGTTTATCAAGCGTTTGTCAGAGGAATTTAACGATCCTCACATTATTAAACTTCTATTTTTATTACTTTTCCTATTTCCATGGTTGTCCTTTGTTTTAAGATTTTGACAGTTGAATGTGACTGTCCTGATTTACCGCCCTATTTGAACCTTCATCTTCCTGTGCCAGATTTGATTCTTTTAGTCGGAGAGCTGGTCGCCACTTCGACTAAGGTACAGCTACAAGGCTGAAACTTTTTGTACATACTATTTAATGTAATTGAAGTAAGAAAATCCACGTCTGGCAGGATTATCACGGTTGCAACATTTTTTTTTTTTTTTTTGAAGTTGGCAATTTGTTATTAAAAAAAATGTACTACTACAAGTCTGGCATCTAAGTATATCGTAATTCACACTATTTTGAATACAAAAAAAATATTGCCAGACGTTTTTCGCGGTTACAAATGCCTGTCAGGTGGGTCTAAAGGTGCTAATATTTGGAGAACTGGTCGCCACTTCGACTAAAGTACAGCTACAAGGCTGAAACTTTTTGTACATACTATCTAATGTAATTGAAGTAAGAAAATCCACGTCTGGCAGGATTATCGCGGTTGCAACATTTCTTTTTTGCTTGAAGTTGGCAATTTGTTATTAAAAAAAATGTGTATGTGAATAATACAAACATACTTTCTCGTTATTAAATGGGCATCTTGTCTGATTTTCAAAAAATTTCCTAGAATATTTCATAGAACATTTTCAGTAGAAGTCAGTTTTGGAGAAATACAGTGTTACCAGCTTAGCACCTTTAGACCCATCTGATAGGTATTTGTAACCGCGAAAAACGTCTGGCAATCTTTTTTTTGTATTCAAAATAGTGTGAATTACGATACACTCAGATGCCAGACTTGTAGTAGTACATTTTTTTTAATAACAAATTGCCAACTTCAAAAAAAAAAAAAAAAATGTTGCAACCGCGATAATCCTGCCAGACGTGGATTTTCTTACTTCAATTACATTAAATAGTATGTATAAAAAGTTTCAGCTTTGTAGCTGTACCTTAGTCGAAGTGGCGACCAGCTCTTAGACTATTTATTGCGTACCCCTCGACATGAGCCAATCACTTCAATAGCGTATCTATTGAATGAATATTGCGATTTGATTGATTTCAGTATAATCAACTTTGAATCTTGTTTTATTCGATCCTGGATACTCATTTTTTTATTTCTTTGTTATTTACCAACATTGAATGTCCAGTTAGCGAATAAAAAAATAAATAAACACGGTTATTATTTGAATTCATTAATTTTGGTAAAAAATTCATAATCCGCGACCCCAGAAATCTCTCAATACTAAATTTGACTTTAATGGAACCATAAATGAAAAAAAATTCAACCGCTGTTTTGGAGACGCCACCTTGAAATTTTATTATCAAATACATTTTTCATGATGTAAACATTTGTGCACAATTTTCAATTCAATCAGAAAGTGGTATTAGAATTGATAGAAAATGTTGAAATGGAAAGACATACATACAAACAGGTGGAGCTAAATAAAAGCTTGTAAAAAGCCTCTTCAGGTTAATTCAGCAATTAAGAAAAGGTCTTTAAAATTTTATTATATTTCTTATTAAATCTTGCAATCAGAAAATAGATTTTACATAAGGTCTAGACTCTAGAGGTACGATGGTGTTCGGTGTTTTTTTTTTTTTTTTATATAACAAGTAAAATTTTGCATTTACTTGTTTGTTACTACGACTAATCAACTCTAGTGGCCGAATTCAGAAACGAGGCTTAAACTGAGCGTTTTTATATTAATAGCCAATCATTGCCATCAAATGCTAAAGTCTTCAAATTAGCTGGCCTAAAATTCTCTCCTGGAATCATTGGCGTAAACTAGACCAATTGAAACGATACTCAAGCTTCATCTCGAATTCTTGCTTCATGAATTCGATCTTAGGTTCATTTACACATTCTTTCAGTTCTTAGCTTAATCAGTTTTTGAATTCTTGAAAACAAAACAGAGGCCTTATTACGAGAAACGAAACGATTCGTCTCGCTTTGTTTGATGTAGTTGAATTGTATTTTACAAGAATTTAAATATGCAATATGGAGCTATAACTGATGAAACGAATTGATTTTTTGATAATAATGCCTCAAGAGAGAATTACATAATTAACAATTTATTATTAGATTTTTTAAATTAATGTTTTCAAGCCTTTAAATAATGTTGATATTTTAATTTAGGTACTATTTTTATTATTTTTCTAACTTATAATCTATTTAAATCAGTTAAATGTAATATATTTGTGACACAATTTTTTTTTCATAAGGAATATATATTTAGATAGTATCTTATTTTGAACGGTTTATTTATTTTTATTTTATTTATTTATTTATTTCCCATCTACAAGTTATAAACCATTACAGACTACTAAAATAAAAAACAACATTAGAAAGATACATAACAAAAATGCAAATAATAGACAGAATAAAATGAGAGCTTAGTAAAGAGTAGCAAAGAAAAAGGCAGATAATTCTTTTTTAAATGAAAATCTAGAAACACAAAAATCGGTAGATTCCATGCAACAGTTAAACAAATTAGATGAAAGTAAATCTAGTAAACGTTTTTTGAACAGATTCAATTCTATTTATATGTATTTCGTATACAGGAAACCAGACAATGGAAGCATATTCAAGAATTGATCGAACAATTGAGCAAAATACGGTTTTTAATGTATAGGGATCAGAGAAGTTCTTACAATTTCTTTTAATAAAGCCAAGAAGCGAGAAGGCTTTAGGAATGATATAATTGAGATGGTTGTTGAAAGACAACTTAGAGTCAAAGATTACACCAAGGTCCTTAAATTCCTAAACACGTTGAATAGGATCATTCGAGATTCTGTAGTGAAAAAGAATCGTATTGACCTTAAGAGAAAAAGATATGCATTTACATTTGTTAATATTAAGCAGAAACCCATTATTAACATACCATTTGACGAGATTGTCAATATCACGTTGCAATAGATGGCAGTGTTCAGTGGAGCGAATTGGGATCAACAATTTCAAGTTGTCAGCATATAATAGACATTTTGAATGTTTAAAGCATACTATATATCTTGAATTCTGTATTTGATTTTGATATCGTTACCATTTGAACATTAAAGTATTGTTAAGCTGTTATAAATATTGTTGCAAATATTATAAAATGTTGGTATCTGTCTGTTTGTTCATTTTTCCAGGCTAAAATTTAAGTAATGGAGTTAAAATACAATACATAGACTATATTTGTTAGTTCTGGAAATTATGTCTCCTTGTTTGAGACGAAAACATGTGAATATGACAGATTTATTCCTAAAACGTTGATATATGAAAATATACGCCGTCAATATCTATTTTCCTTCACTTAATTTTGTATAAATTCATAATACATAATGTTGTAAATGAAATGCTAGTACCTATACCATTATTATACTAGTATGCATAAACTATTTTGTTTTTAAAGCAATCAATGGTCTGTCAAGCTATAATGTAATGTAATATTTCTTTTATAACAATTCTAATTCCTTTTCTTATTTTTAATTTCAGTACGCCATAAAATATGCGCAAAAACGGAAAGAGAAACGTCTCTCGGCACTCGAGGAACTAACGTCGTATGTGATCGAAGAGAAGCCACCAAAAATAATCGACACGGGACAACGTGATCGTGAACGTGACAAAGACAATCGTGATCGTGAACGCGAGTGGAACAGCTATGCGAACAATCACATCGTGAATAAAAATCAAAATATCAACAACAACAACAACACAAGCAGCAATCATGCACAGAATAGTCTGATAAATCACACATCTCATGTAAGTACCTTTGCGCTTAACCCTTTTACATTATTCAGTGGCGGCCCCGCCTCGTGCGTTTCGCGAACCTTTTGCCAGAAGGGGCCTTTAATAAATGAAGGATTCATTTAGCCGTGACATGCCAGCATAATGAAATATTTAGGGCTTTGTTGGCTTGTTGTAACTGATATAAGAGTGTGTGTGTGTGTGTAGGGAAAACGGCCTGATGATTTGTATTTTTCCTTATTTTTTCGAACCCTGTCCGATCCCCTGCCACTGATTCGATTGATGGAAAATAAAAAAAATCAACACGAATTGAATCATTAATATTTCACCCAACCCTGGCTGCATCCTGACTGGCTGCATATCGTAACTCTCAATTATTTGCAGATTCATCGATATATATATTTTTTTATATTCAGTATTTTTTGCAGCGTGGCATAATTTGTCTTTATTCCGATCGATTGGTACGTTGTAAAATGCAAGTTCGTTCCGGCAAGGAATTATATGGGACTTGCGACACATGGGGAAAGGGGCGTGGAACAAATAAATGGGGAGCTATGTTTGTCCCATGTGTTTGTGGCACATTCAACAAATTGTTGTGCTGTCGACACGCGTGTACTTGCACTGTGCTTCGTACACGTCGGCATACCACAAATATTTGCCGCGATTCTTCCCTTTGCAATTCAAATCTCGGAATGCTTTTGTGGCTAGCCCCACAGATTGACCCCTCCTGTCCTGTCCGTCACTGTTGTTCTGATTGACATGCAAAATGCAGTTGCGATTCATGTGCGCGTTCGCGGGACACCAAACAACAGGGGCTCTTTCGAGTTTATTAATTAATTAGCAAAGATTAATGGACCAGTCGACGTCTCATTGGGGACGACGGCATCGCACGGGACCCCAAATTCATTCAAAACTCACTTGAACAGATGTGCGTTGTCATATCGTTCAGCGTTCCGACACAAGACAGCTTCTGTCCGCGCGTCTCGCGGTCCATTGCCGCAATTCCCACCAAAATCCCATTCAGCTAGGCGAGATACAAATATACTCGAGATACAGATACAGCGCGAGTTGCACCGGGCGGCAGTAGCGTCAACTTTTGCCGCCGCTTATCCACGCTCTGGCTTTATTCCGGCAGTGATAAATTAATACATTTCGATCGCGCACGCCTGTGAAATGATAATTAATGGTCTGAACAAATTTGAATTTTATTAAAATTATAAAACTATAAAACTCGGGCTCTGGCCGTATTTCTTATTCGCGCCATGGTCTGACAGCCGTCCCGTGC
The DNA here is from genome assembly GCA_949715965.1 of Dysmachus trigonus. Taxonomy (NCBI): domain Eukaryota; kingdom Metazoa; phylum Arthropoda; class Insecta; order Diptera; family Asilidae; genus Dysmachus; species Dysmachus trigonus. The sequence continues at coordinate 55,789,330 of OX454323.1, read as the reverse complement.
CATTAGAGGAGCGTTTGGTTGGGCTTAACGCCTTTTTGCGGTCTAAATGGGCGATGAGCTTTTAGAGGTCGTAAAATGCTATTGGGTCGTTATTGTCACCGCTTCCATAGGGTCTGATAAAATCGCAAACAAAGCACGGCACCGTGGGCGGTATCGTTGGCTTTTATAGACGACCCAAAACTGTAGTCACGACGTTTTTTAATTCTCTTAGCACCGGCCATCATGCCGTGTCGTGCTTTGTCTTCCGAAAATATAAGTGTCGACTTTAATTTGACATATTAATGTACCGAGCATGTACTCGCAAGTCTTCATGCCGTGAACTGGTTTTCACACTTCAGATTAGATTTATGTAACAAATGGTTAAGGTTGTAGCTACAGATAACCGGTATTGTCAAAATAGCGTTCTCAAATCTCCTACATATAAGCTTTCCTTTTTAACTTTCTAGTATTCTAGTTTATAGACGGACGAGTTAAATGATCATTTCCAAATGATACCAATACTTAGAAATCCGCGACACATACGGCAAGTCGGCAAGTAGTATTTGATTTGTCAAATCCACTATGTCATATTACATTCAAAATCTATTTCGCGGCGGGATTATTTGTTCAATACTCTGCATCATTTGTTCATTATGGATAAGGACATCTGTATTACGTAATTTAGAGATTTCTTCAAAGCTATCATGAGCAAAAAAAAAGGCAACTTTCGATAAATTTATTATTATATCAGGTACAAGCTACTAAAATGAGCTTCGTAATGAAGCTGTATAAGCTCTTCAAGGTAAAGAAACCGAAAACAAGCGAATGTTAAACGTTTATTTGTGTTGTTAAAACGATTTATACAACATAATTTATAATTTAGACATATGTAATTAATTAATATGTTTTTTTAATATTCAAAAATCGCGGCTGTGCGACACTTACATCTGAGATGGTTGCCGCCTGAGTTCTTCCACCGAATACAACGTAGTGTCTGCTGTATTGATTTTAAACATCAGATCTAAAAAAATTTAGATTACTGAGACCCCCACATGTACGTGAACTTGGAAAATCCAAAGAAAAATTAAAATTCGAAATATAGTACGTGCTTGAAAAAAGTGTTTGATGACATTTTCACTATATTTGTAACTTTAAAAAATACTTTTTTAAATAATTTCCAAGAAACCTTAGGTTCACATTGAAGATAATCTTGTTATTTAAATGTGTGGGGAATCTCAAAATGATCAAATAGTTTTTGAATTATTTTGTACGAGTTTCACAAAAAAGCGGTTTGGAGAAAAACACGTTTCAAGACTCAACATTTTTGTGTCCGAATGGCCTACCTTCAGCATCCTCATCGATTTCGTTTTCGGCCATCTTCTCTACCTGAAGTGAAATTGCCAACATTTGAAAGGACAGGATAATAAGCGGAGGTCAGTAGCGTTCATTAGGGACGATATTCTTCACATGTTTGAGTAATATTTAATTTTAAATTTTTTAAAGAGACCTCCCCTCTTAAGTAGCATTTGGAAGGTGACACACGGTTGTATAAAGGAAAATTAATGGAAAACGATCATTTTACTCGTTTGTGTGTTGCTGGATTTAGTCTGTTAGACCTAGGATCATCGCTATTTAGTTTTCCTGCAAGCGGTAGATAAACTCCAGTTCTATTGTTGTTTCATAACTTTTCCAATTTGAACAATATTTCTAGAACTACTTTAGACAACATTAAATACAATTTTTTTTTGAGTCCTTGTAGGCCCCAGTTATAAGAAACCGCATATAAGAGACAACATTTAAAAAAAAAAATGAGTTACCTATTTCAATTTAAACTAAAAAGTATAGGCTACAAAAAAAAAAGTAATTTGTCATCCCTCAAATTAGGGCTATTCACGCCTCACTGCATTTGCTATTGCTTCATTGCAAAAGTTGTAAAATAATTGGTTGCCATGGGAACAACCATAAAAATTTAAATTTTACAATAAATGCAAATTCTGTTTGCAGTAAAGCGTGAATACCCATATTATTCTGCTAAAAAAATTTCCCGATTTGCACGATTTATTATACTGCAGTACCGTTTCATAACTAATTTCCGTGCAAATTGGCGATACATTTTAAACAAAAAGTCAGCTCATATTGAGAAGTATCGTTTATTTGTACAAAATTGATTGTGGTGGCTTATAGATGTTGTAATGGAATGAATACTCTTTTAATAGAATTTATTTTAGTTTTAATCTGAACCTCTACCTCTCACATATCCCTCTATATCTAAATAATTAAATTTTAAGGTTCAATGCAAATTTTGAATAAAATGTAGTCATCGGTTAATTCCTTTCAATCCTGCAATTCGACTTTTCAATGATTAACAACAGAACTGATGACGATGATGATTTACATTATAATTAGCGAAAACATATGATAATATTTTCCTTTTACCTTGGTTTTTGAAAGATCTTCAACAAAAGAGCTTTTTAAAACGATTATAGGATGATCATTCTATCTCTATATATATAGTAATATTTCATAATTGATAGTATCATCTCTTTATGCAAATTTGTTCACGAATTCTGATAGTTTGAAAGAGGATTGTTTGCTATTTTGTTTCATTTCTCAGTTTGAAGTTTTTACTATAGAAAAGTGCACGAACAGATTTACTAATGCTATCAGTATCGGCAGTTTTCTAGACTTCATTACAATTTTATTTTTACTTGGCAAAAAAAAAAAAAAAAGCAATCACGGTAGATTTGACAGCTGTCTTATTGACATTGTGCGGAAACTTACGAGGGTGGATATATATACCTGCTTTTAAAGACATTTGGCGTGGCTGAGAGAAATTGACATTATCATCGTGTACTTATCATATTTCAAACGACGCCATACAAAATTTCAGACTGATTTATAGGTTAGTTTTGATTTGACAACCATTTGTATTAAAAGTGTTTTGTGTTTTTCCCATACAGTGGAAAAAGAGCAATGTCATCCGTAATCAACATTTTACTTTTGGATGGAAAAATTCGCGAAGAAATAAAAACGAAGTTTGATACTTTCCATGATAAGTTAAGAACGAGAAAGATGTCGGCTCGATGGGTGCCATGATTGCTCATGGTGGACAACAAGCGGATGTGGAATCGTCGTGGTCAAATTGCATAAATTGCGCTACAAATTGTTGCAGTATGCTACTTACTCGCCCGATCTGGCTGCCGGCGATATCGTTCTGTTCCCAAACATGAAAACTTGGTTCGCGGGGAACAAACATTTAGCTCAAACGAGAAGGTCATCGTCGAGACAAGAGCCTACTTTGAAGAGTTTGACAAGTCGTACTTTTTAGAGTAGTTAAAGAAATGGCTGGGAGGTTGGGAAAAGTGTATCGTCCTAAAAGGAGATTACGTTGAAAAGTAAAAAATTCCTAATTCGTTAAAAACTTGCGTCTTCATTCCTAACATAAGTACTTATTGATCCACCATTTTATAAACTAACTGCATTTTATGTAGTTGAAATATTGAAAATTGTAAATGAGTATATTGGAATCTAAATTTTAGTCAGGACTCGCACACATTCGAACTTTTCCCTTTGTATAAAACAATAAATCTATTGATTAAGTGATTGTTTAAGATGATCTGCAAATACAATATTAAGTTCAATTGTAGTTATTTGACCCAGTTTACTCCCAATCATAAACATTAGCACCATAGAGGTCAACAGATTACGTCCTCCTCCGGCACGCCGCACAAACAACAAAAGACACCAGGGGGCAGCCATCTGGCCCCACAAACGCAAGGGGAAATGAATGGGGCAAATATAGGGCTGGACAAAAGGCATTAGGAGTAATGAAGTTAAGCACAGATAAGTTCCAAGGACAAAAACTTTCAAGACGATCCCGTTGGCCCGGGGATGGGAGGAGAGGGGGATAAAATGAGTGAGGTAAAGCGGTCGGGAAGCCGACGGCTTTTCAGTCTTTTCAGTCTTTTCAATAAATTTCAGCCAGCTCCAGTGGTATTTACCGCTACCCTCATCTTGTTATGAGGACATTTGATTTTTTCCGGCCACATCCACATCGTATGTAAACTCCCCGAAAAGGGAGGCTGCCTGAGGACCCCCATGCAGATTTTGGTACTGTTCGGGATGTGATGTCACTACCACAAAAGCTCCGCATCCCTGCCAGTGTTTAGGGATAAAGGAAAGGGGAAGGGAGGGGATACTGCTGATGATATCGATGGCACCGGGTAACTACCAGAAAATGTCCACCAGTTTTCTCATTTTCACCCCGAGACGCAATGTGAGTCCGGCGTGATTTCCAGAATTACTGTGCCCCAAGCTAGCCAAAATCCCCCATAATGGCCCTGGAATTTTGTCGGGTACACAAAAGGGGTTTTCGGGATGGAGTGGGTCACACGAATTGGATTCAATAAGTGACCCGGACGGGATCGGATCGGGAGCAGGGAAGGATTGAGCCCGGCAGATTGGGATTAGGGCGTGAGAATGGTTGCCAGTCGGGTCGAGTGGATAAATGGGTGGTGCATTCGATTTGGGCAATGGTCACTTGTGATTATGCCCAAATGTACTGCTCTGATGGTGGTCTCCTGGTCTCCTGTCAGCCGCTGAGATAAATGAATTGAAGGACACTAAGTAATTATTAGGGATGGAATTTCGGGCATTTCGAAATTGGGATCAATTATATTGCCGAGATAGGGTCTGTTTGGGCAGTTTGGGGCTTCTAGGCGCGCCGTATTAATTTACATGTCTTTGTCAGCGAGATTAATTCATGATGTTTTATAGCATTTATGTGTTGGACAATATTATGAGTTTTAAATGTCAATAGATAGGATAAAATTATAAAGCAATGACGCACACAGGCTGTCAGAAACATTAATTCAAGTTTTGAGAGCAGTTGGTTTAAGCACGTATATAAGTATGTAATGAACCATTGAAACCTATTCACACATATTAAATCAAATCATACTAAAAAACAATGATTCCAATACCGAATTCTTCAGCAGAACGCTTGAGTCGTGTTAATTATAGTTTCTATTATTAACTTTAAAATTACATACTAGTGATTTTCAGCAATTCAATTTGCAGGCGCTTTATATGAATCAAAAGTTAATAAATATTCCAAAGTTCAAGCGCTGTATCATAAAAAATGTTCTCATACGTTAATCGATAAAATTATTTATTAAAAAATTACAATGGCTTTTGAAACCCAATTTATGTGCAGTACCACGCGTGTACGTGTATCTTACTGTTCTCATTAACAGCTACGATAACATTTGGGTGATTGAACAAAAATTCAAAAAGGTTGAAAAAATTTTTTGAAAAAACAAAGACAATTTTTTTGTAGGGTATATCCAGTTTTCAGTTCCACTGATTTTTTCTGTGATGCACTTCACTGACATATATAACATGTCAAAATCGCACCCAAATCAGTCAACGCGTTCAAAAGATATTAATTTTGCTCGAATTTTTTAAAATTAATTATCACCCCTTGGAGGTCAATAAAGCGTAGCTAAATTGTTACTTGTGTTAGTTCTGACGATAAAATATATATAACGGCCATAATCGGCGCGGGGGCAATTTACCCCTTCCTAACCCTCTATGGTCTTTGGTTTTATTTGAAAGATAATTTTATTTAAAATTTAAGTTCAATTTTGGGCATATGAGCGGCTGTCAGTTATATAGTGCATTCTATCAGTCCAATTTCGAGGCCGTATTCGATACGTCTTATGTTGATTTCCAATACGTCAATCAAAGCTGGTTTATCAACAGAGCCCAGAGACTTCACATATCTGCACACATATTATTATTCAATAATACGACGAATAGTAGGTAGGTACATTCTGATTGGAGATTATTCGGCCCATAAGTTTTTATAACTGAACCCTGATTTCGGAAACAACTTCCCACGATTTGGAATCGTTGTTGCGGTGTTACATGATAATTTGTTAGCCATTATCGAATGAAAATGAGATGGACACCTACAACAAATGACAGCTCATTTTACCTCTTTAAAAAACATCCTTTATAAGTGGTTTATATTCATACACGGTAAAAAATTTAGGATTAAAAACCAATATTTTCTGGATTGGATATAAGTCCCCACCAAAAAAAGATTAGATTTTAATATTTTGAAAGTATTAAAATGAAACTGTAATACTGGTAAGTGTATTAAAATTAAACCTCTTCAGTATTAAATTAATTTTAATACTAGAATATTAAAAATCAATACTTGTTGTATTAAAAGGTAATATTGTCTATAATCTACTTCTAACCCATTATGGTTTTAAGAAGTTAATACTAATTGTATTGCTTTATAATCCGTTTTTCTGAATTTCAAGGAAGGTTTTATGGATGTTTAGTTTTTTTTTCCAACAAAATTTCTTAATATTTTTTTTTTTCATAAGAAGATATTCAAACTTGTTAAGTAATTTAACTCATTTTATTCAAAATATGTTCATACAATACACAAAATAATGTTCCCGATTGATCTTTGAAGGTGAAGTCTGCATATTGGTCAACACTGTAGAATGCTTCTAAGACTTGAAAAAAATGTTAAGTGATACGTACAAAACAGAATAACACATTCTATACTTACTCGGCAATAATATATCTTCACTTGATAAAATATCATCATCGGTCACCTTTCTAATGCGTTTTGCCCGCACACGTTTTTCTTTCAGCTCGCACTGCATCTTATTCTAAATGATACTCTGAATTCTGAATGAAATGGCTCACCCAAGCTAGATATTCACACGTTGTGGCATAAAAAACTTAAAATTAAATCTAATTAGTTTAAAGAATTAACTTTAAATGTAATTAATATTAAAAATAACTCCAAAAGGATAAAAGAATATTTTAACATATACATATTTTGGATTACTTTTCAATTCAGAAATTATTGCCTTTTTGAGTAATATTCCATAAATATTTACTTTTAGTTCGAAGTTGATTGAAAAATGGCTGTAATAGAAGCAAACGATTAAATTTTACTCCAAATTTTTTAACCGTGTATCTAAAACTTTTGGAGTATTTTTTCCGCTTAAATCGAAGATTACACTCTCCAGACCGCAAAACGACATTTACTTTATCTAGTTATTCAGTATTTTCTCGAAAAGCAATTAAAGTTGTGTCCTGTTCGCCTGGTGTAATATTTTGCATAACCACCTACCTAGCGATTCTCATTACGCTTTGTAATACAACTTTCGTATAATCTCGGCAACATTTTGATTAACCCGAAGATCGGTCGGATCGTGTTGGTTAACAAAGGCCAAACCAACCCAGCGATTGCAGCGCGCCGACAGCCACCGGCGACTTGAGGAACATGCTAGACGTCTACATTTCATCAGCGCGGTGCATAAATCTCTGATGCTCGCGAGGCATCCGCCGCAGACGGAGCGCAGCTTCGAGCGAGCGCCCACATCGCCACAAATTACAAGGGGAGACAGCAGTCGCACTGCTGCGCTGTCCGGGCGTGGACCGGGGGGTCAGTGGCGGCGGCGGAATTTATTTATTACCGAACATAATTATTAATCGCATAATTGTTAACAAGTTGGTCAAACAAATCAACAAATTACGACAGCGCTCATTTTATTTACTCTCGGGCAGAAATATTTCCGACCTTTTATTTATTATCTGCCGGCCGGGCTCCGGCTCTGGCTCCGGTCCCCGCGGTAGTGTGTCTCCTCCATGTGCTGGGTCGATGGGGGCGCAAAGGGGAGCTCTGCTGCTGTTCGGTGTCGGGCACGGCGGAAGAGTTATTCACCGGCCCGGGCCGGGGTCGGGGCCGGAATGCATGCCCGGCATTCGGCGCGGAGCTCACTGCCATAATTATGCCGGCGTATTTAACCAAACGGACTGAGACCATCTGTGGCGGTGGAAATTTAATTTGCGGACAAGTTGGAAATTATTTTATGGAATTTTCCGTGGATTATTCATGGCATATTTCCAGTTTATGAAATAATTTTTAATTTTGGCCGTTCTTTACCTTCACTGTAATTTTTTGTTCGCTTTCTCTCGTTCTCTTTGTAGATATATATATATATTTTTTGGGGGTTTTTAATTATGCACTTGCACTTTAGCGCTTTAGTAATGCAAATTCGCGTGGGCTGCCAAAATTACATTTTAATTTGCGACATATTTGCGCACATTCACAAGTTGAAAATTTTTTTCCGCGTATTATGAATCTTTTAGCATAATTAACACAACCTTACTCAGAGCCCGCATTTTTCCATATTTGTTGATTGGTTCAATTAATATTGTTGTCAAAAGCGCAATGAGGGTCTGAAAGAGACTGTCGATGAAAAAACTTTTTAATGAAATATTTGATTGTCCGGATAATGGCCTGTGGACTCCATTTACTAGCCATCCTTTGTGGCTGAAAATTTTTTGAAATAGTCCAACAGAGCGCAGTCAATAAAAATTTTAACAGAGGTTTTATATGGAACATTCAGACATTTGGTTATACTGGGTAATTAATGGTACAGGTGGTTGACCAATTCACATTAGCTTTGTGTACGGGTTTTGATTAAAATTCTGAAAAGCCCTATATATTTGCGGTTTTAGCTAAATATACGATGACATTATGGCTTTAGAATGTGATTTTATTTACGAATAATTGGCAATATCACTGACCGATTTGTCAATCCATTTATTATTACATTAAGTTTGATATGTGGTTAAATAAAAAAATGTTTGCATATTAAAGCAGATTGCAATAAAGTCTAAAATTTACATAAAACCTTTTCCAATAAAAACTCAACGGTTTTTTTTTAAACTTAAGTAGAAATATCCTGGAAAAATTGCTTCAAAATGTAACAGCACACTTAATCTATCTAAACTTATAAATACAGTTTAGCTTGAAGTAGTAAACGTTTCAGTATCGGAATTCATCAAAAACATATAGTCTTTACATTCAAATGTTAGTTCTAGCTCTACAGCATAAAAAAGATATATCCAATTGCCAGTATAACTATTCACGTAGTCGATTTTTTTTACATTGAATTTAACCATATGGTATATTTAGCTGTATGCAGAAATGTTGTTTGCTTCATATTCAACTGATTTACTACAATGTACATATTTAAACATATAGAAGCATAGGTTTTCCTTAACTTACTAGGTTTTTGTTTTTTGACAGCTGTTATAAGTACTTTTTTTGGACAAGCAAATAGCTGGCTAATGGAGTTGACGAATCGATCGATGTTTCCTTGCTTCTGATTATAAATATAGACCTAATCTTTAAGCCGTTTTCGAATTCGCATGCCCTTGCACTGTTCTCTAACAATTTTTAGTGTACTAAGCTGATGAAATTGTCTGCACACCAGTTGCTTGGGTTAACAGTGTTTTAACATAAAAAATCAACTCAATCAATTTTTTGCATATGACGCTCTGTTCCTGTAAACAATTCCGAGGATATATATAGGCGGCAAAACTCGTAGCTATCATCCATTTTGCAATATAAGAGAGCATCTTACGTAGGTGGTGCGAAGATATTTCTTGTTGTCTCATGAGATTGGCTGTGCTTTTCTACAGTCTGACTTAGTCATTTTTCATAAGTAATAATCTACTAACCGATTGCCTTTGAATGTAAACAAATGTAGCTACTGTTGTGTAGTTTTCTAGAAAAAGTGCATATCCCGCTCAGTGAAGGCACAAACAGAATACCATCTAATACGCTGGTTTAAGTTTTAACCACTTCGGTACGAGCGTCGACTATAGTCAGACATCCAGTTTATCTGCTGTGCAGTTTTAATGGGTAGGTTCAGCTGACTACGAATCCTTACCCTTTGTCAAGATCCTAGGAGAAATGATTATAGCACACTTGTGATTCATTTAAATAAAATTAATTAGTAAAATTTCCACGAAATATCATGTGGAGAGTGAGTGTCGGCTGTGTGATAATTTTCACTGCTGGTGAACGCCGTACCGAAGTGGTTAAACCAATGAAACCATACGGCAACACGAATTTGTAGCTTGAAAATTTTAGCAGGATGGCAGCTTTGCTCAAATTTCAAATCTTAAACTGGTTTGTATTATTTCTTACAGCTGATCTGCCACACTTGACAAGTTCCGTTCTTAGTTTTGCACAGACACATATAGTAAAATATTTGCATATTTTTAACAATAGGAGAAACGACCACTTTTGACTATCATACCTTAACAATTTAGCGCCACAAATGATAAATTTCAAGCTACTGCAAAAGCTGTTGTTTTGTTTTACAGAACTTTTTCACCAGCGGTAAAGCTACAAACTGCCTGAAAAAGCTGGAATTGTGTTTCTACCATAATGTCCTAGACAGACAGCACACTAAATTAATAATTAGTTAATTACTCATTTAGCACTAATTACACAGGTTTACAAAAAAAAAAAGTGGATGTCTATTTGACCAGACCATTTCATTTTTATGTAAATCGACGTCCCGAATCCGAGGTCCGTTAACCTCCATCACATCCGGTTCAATGTCATGTCAAGGTCAAATTGGGAAAAATCCACTAAATAAGTCTGAAAAGGAAGATGTGTAAGTTTTTGGAGTCGCCCAATCCGAATTCGTGGTTTGCTTAATACCTCAAGATCAGCCAGAGGTCGTTTTAAAGTTATTCCAAGGTCAAATTTAGAAAAAGCATGTATTAAATCCTAACCACTGAACACATGGGTTTTTGGGTCGCTGATTGCAAATCATGGGCTAGTTTAACCTCAGAAGGCCAACTAATTGTTATGTAAAGGTCAGTCGTAGGTTATCTTAAGCTTAAGTGGAGAGAGGGCCACGCAACATATACTCATCAACAAAAAATTATGGTAATTTAGGAAAGTCTTAAATGATTAAGTTTTTCGTCATTTAGCGGCGATAATGATAAGCGCATGACAGACAGCACCTAAAGTAGTAATTAGTACTAATTCACTTCTCACTCTCTTAACCGTTTGCACTCGGCGATATTGCGTAGCTGAATGGTGCCTCAGAAGCAACACCCGAGCGTAAAGGGGTAAAAACTGCATCTGCTCCAAATCTTGTGAATTCGAAAGGCATATTAACTGTTTGAATTCAGTCGGCTCGAAATTTATTTTGAATAAACTTGTAATAATCAGTTCTTGATGAACATTAAATAAATAAATAAAGATAACATCCAGAATTCCAGATAATATATTGAATTCATATTATTCCGAAGAAAGCGAAAATTTCACTTTGTTCACCTTAAATGCTCTACATCTTACATTTAAATTTGTTTCAACTTCTGTTCTTGCATTCATGTAAATGCTAAAAAAGATGGTTTCATATTTATGAAATGTATGATACGTACATATATGTATATATGACGGAAAAACAAAGGCCATAATCTGTCCCATAAATTGTCTCTGTTAATATCGCTTAAGTTTCAACAAGAGCAAGCGGCCAGCAGCGATGAAGTGCCGTGATACTGCCCAACAGTGGCGATGACACCCTGTGCACGTAAAATAAATTTTTATATGGCCCTTTCGGCTCTGGGGTGAATTGCACAAAAAACGTTGCAGGCCGTCGACTATCGTTTTTTTTTTATGCGACCACTGCATAAAAATCTGCCACTGTAGAATGGTCCCGCCTGGACTTCTATACATATTTCGTCAAACTGGGTTTTATGTTTTTGGCTCGCTCTACTCAACGACATGTGTGCCCGCGAAAGCTTGCCAGAAAGCTCCTGATTACTTTTCTCTATTTATTTTGCAAATTTTCTTCTGCGTCCTCTTCGCGCACTTGGACGCCTTTAAGGAGTTGCCCCTCCTTCGCCCTCCGAAGCCTCTGACGCGTTGTCATGGTGTTGCTGTTGGCTCGCTCGCCTTCAGCTGAGGAGAACGGCTTCCCCGCGGGACTTGTTTAACTTTGAATTGCTGGATAATAAAAGGCGAAAATTACCAGTGTATTTTTATGGAATGATAAACAGGAGGGTGCACACCGACTGCCAAGACTGAAGGCTGAAAGCAGCTTTGTTTACATTCGAGAATTGCTGTAATTATGGTAATTGCTTAATGACTTTTGGAATTCGTAAAATTATTTTTAATGATGCTCTCCTTCGTGGTGATATCCTTGTAATTATGTTTGCTAAATATTTTTCCTTTTCGCCTGACGGTAAGGAGTTGATGACACCCTTGCTCTTTGGAGGACTAGACTGTTGGCGTTCGAGGTGTCGGGTTTATAAGGGACAGTTGGGAGTTATTAAAAATATGTACGAACATTGTAAATATTATATATGTATATATATGAAAGGCCAAGGAAAATACGTCAATCTTTTGTTCATAACTTTCTTAGAGGTTAACTAATTTTAAATATTGATGCCTCATATAAAGAGTTCCAGTCACTTTTAACCTTTAACACACGACAGTCAAAATAATTATAAATTAACATATGTAAGTGGTAGTGGTAGGTTCTTAAAATTGGAATAAAAAGAATGCCTTCATTTAAGAACTTTGTATATTAAAACAAGAAAATTCTCAGTATTTCAAATTAAGCAAAATTGTTCTTTTATAAAGAACTAGTTTCTTGATTGAAGGGAAATAATATATTGAAGTAACTTTTTACTTCTTGCTTTAGGATCAATTTTCATGATTTTATCGCTACTATGGATCTTTAAATAAGAGGAGTTAATTTAAAATTAACACACTTTTCCTTCTTTTAAGAGGAAATTGCTTATTAATAAATAATAAAATATTAAATTTTCATGCAAGTAAGAAACTATATTTTTTAGTTTCACGAAATTATTTCTCTCAGTGTTGTCAAAACTTTTGAGTTGTGTTGTCTAACTGTGTCAAGAAATAGTTTTTTTTCTGATGACAAATAAAATGTCAAAGTTGTTGGTAGAAATGAAGAGAATTTCTCAAAACTAGTTTAAGATAGATACTTTATCGGAGAGTGTTCAATTCTAATATTTCTCAGCGTGCTATTAATGTGATTAAACTATATAATGTAATTCCTTGTAACGACTTTCTTTTACTTGACGAGTTTATTTGTTAACTATTAATAAACCTTTGAAAATACAACATATCTCCCAACGAATTAGACCTTAAGTGCAAAATCATCTCGAATGGGGGACTATTGGCAAAAAAAAAAAGTTATATGTATGCTAACCGGCTTAAGTTGAGCTTGAAATAGGCTTAGTTCAGCTTGCGTAAGGCTTAGACCAATCTTGAACCAGTATTAGATTAGGCTTGAATAAGGCCAGATTTGATTTAAGCTTGAAGCGGTCTAGAGACAAACTTAAGCTAATTGAACTAAATCTGATTCACTCTTTAGCCAAGTTTGAGCCAGTACGAGATACTTTTTCGGCTATAGATTTATATTATCTGGATAAGATTTATATTATATTTATATTATGCAGCTTTGCTAGTGAGACCCAGTAGGAAAAAGAAGGGGCTAAGAAGAAGTGATATAACTGCTTCTCGGGCAACTAGCATTCCTTCCCGACTCGATTCTTTTACTTCTTCTTTTTTACCCACGACGGGATTGGAGGCAAGGTCTTGACTTTCGTTTCCCTAATAACCAGGTATAGAAGAAGTTACTCTGAATCAATGGCGTAATCGCTTATGCTGAATGACTATTATAAGAAGTTTCGCTTCCCCAATAACCAGGGATAGAAGAAGTTATTAAAAATAAATGGAATAAAGGGCGTATTTTAGTAAAGTGAGCAAAAGCTCTGTCTCAATTCTTATATAGAAAACCAAACTTGATCTGAATCAAAATAAAAATCGAGACTGAGCTGTTTCTCAGCTTATTAACATATGAGGCACAATTAATAAAAATTAAAACAATCTGTCATGCGCACTTTCTCCTCGAGAGTGAAAAGAAAACGCGTAGATGCAAGCGCATCGCACGATGACGAAATCTTTTTAAAACACAACAAGTTTTTAGGTAAAACTCATTTACTCCTTACCCAATCGATTCAGCAGGGATATAAGGTAGGTACCTGCAGACCCATGCTAGAGGGAATATTGAAAATGCGTGGATGTAGTTATATCAGGCTTTCTTAGGGCAATCCCTTGTTACATTTCCTACTGGGTAAAGAACGGCTCTCATACAAAATAAAGAGAATTATTTAACTGAATCTGGAAGAGACCTTAAGTACGCGCGGACGAAGTTGCAGGAGAAAAATGCTAGTTAAGAATAAACCAGAAAAAATGAAACTTGTAGGTATGTAGTATGTTGACGTGGACGTGTTTATCGTGTGGCTATTCACGTGGCGATAGTCCTGCAAAATTGGGTCGTCAATCGAACCATTTAAATATACAAAAAAAAAAAAACTAATTTCATGTCACTCTTAATGTAACCGGATAGCGTCGACAGATAATCTTGCTGTCAGCCAGAAAATTCCGAGGCAATTAAGCAAATGCCAATTTGTCAGTCGGCCGGAGAGGGGAAACCACACTAAAAAGTACAAACAGGAGAAAAACATCAAGAGCGGAACCAAGAAAGATTTATCTGCGTCTCACGCTGACAAGCATCGAATACCGCTATCATCGCTGACAGAGAGTTCGCCCGAGATCTTGAGACCATCTTCGATTCGGTGTAGCACAACATGCTGAAGTGAGTCTATAAATACGGCGATAGAACGAAAGATAAACTCTAGGCGAGTCTGAAACAACTGCTGGGCTACAGCGGGCCCAGCATCCAGTAAAGAATGTCTCTTCCAGCACATTAGGCATATACACGAAGATGCTCCGCTCTCGGCCGGATCAAAATAGATAAACACGTCTGGAGAATTTTTAGGATGAATCGCAGCTTGTGGAGATGATGGTTTCGAAAAAAAAAAAGAAAAAAGGAAAGAAATCTTAAGATAGTCCCGGTGGTCAGGAGATACGACGCATGAGATGTCGCCAGCTCCAATTTACCCGTCACAGTTGGAACCGTGTGTCGTAGTTGATGGCGTGTGCGAGGGGTCAAGAATTATTGTAAGACCATCGTCGCTGCCGGAGGAGTAGGAGGCAAAATTATGTGTCCGAGATGAGTGACGGATTTCTTGGAGCTCGACTGGCTAGTGGGGCCCCGTAGGTGGCTGGCGAGCCGCTCCCGTGTGATTGATGTAAGGTGCGAGATGAAATCTGTTCCACAACCGTCAGCAGATTGCTGTGATTGATATTTACCCGAAATGATTTTGAGCTGATGATGATTTATGAGCGGCGGCGGATGGAAACATGACAGTGAGTTTTTCTCCGCTTTTGCCTCCTCAACTCAGTCCGAATCATGCCGCACACGGGGAAAGAAGTTCGCCTTCGGAGGAAGGTCAGAAATGTATTAAGAGGTCAGTTGAGCTCCATTATTTATGCCAGATAAATCAGGAGTTGCTGTGCCGTTGTTGTGGACGACGTGTGTAATTAGGTTGAGAGATAATTCCCTGTTTAGATAGATAGTTGCCGCTGGTTGCTTAATGGAAATCGTGAGGCAGGTATTAAGTAGCCTCGAGAATTTTCTTGTGTCGGTCAGGAATAAGAAGTGAAGGACGGGCTCTGCACAGGAAGCTTTATGACTGCTCCATTTTAAGTGCAAATTTTTTGCTTGTCATATTTCACGACATGCTGACATAAAACAGAGTTATGTTACCAACTACACCGACCATAGAGCTTTTTGCACTGCATTCGGGGATATTTATGAGCTCGTGATATTTAAAGCTTGCAGTAAAAGTTGATGCATGGAAAATTGACATAGCTACTCCAGGACAGATAACACTATAAACATAAATAATTACAGAAATATAAAAACCTCGTAGGTAAAGTGCAATTTTAATTTAGAAAAAGAATTTATTATCCTCTTTCTTTTGATTTTACCGTGTATTTATTCTGTGCGATTTTGTTTTGCCCCGTACAAGCCTCACCAAAACTTGTTCCAAATTTGGTCTAGGTTAGGTTAGGTTAACGTGGTTGCTTGCAGAAATTCTTAGGCAAGGTGAAAGAGGCTTATTTTGATACCACACGGGACGACTCCAATGTCTAATCAGAGAACCAATGGCCTCCTCATCTTCTGAGCGAGATCAGGCTACTTGAACTAGTATGGTCGAAGGTTGTCCAGATATACCCAGTGATCATACAAATGTTTTCGCGTTTACACTTACTATCGGCGATCTCTACTTACGATCGATTAATCTCCAGCTGGCAAGAGGCAAGCACGCCTGTACACTGGATTATATACTCTTCTTCCCGAGACGTCACTGTGCCCCGGTACCCATATGAGGTTAATTTTGACCCTTTCAGCTAGCTTATTTAGCAGAGTGGCAGTCAGCGATCAACCTGTGAGCAATTTAATTGCAGCCTAGCTGTCAGTGAATATAGAAATGCCATGAAAAGATGTCCTTCTGCAGCCATAATAATGCCTCCATAATGGCCATATCCTCTGCCTGAAGAACGCTACAGTGGTTTGGTAGACGAAATGACGTTTCAAGCCCAGTTTTTATCAGGCATATTTCGTCTTCCACTTTTGAGTCGTCAGGTTTCGTTTGTCTAAAAAAGCCCTCCCACACTATTGCTTCGCCAAGATAAGAGAGTTGAATTTAATATTGAAGAAGGGTCTGGGGATAATGTAGTTGTTTAATCCAGGATTCTGGAATGTTCGTAGTTTGTACGAGTCTATGAATTTACTGAATTAAGCAGTTTGTATGCCAAAGAGTTTCACTGGTAAGATGTGGAAGATAACTTTCAAGGGCTTAGTAGGAGTTTTCAAATTAGAAGCCATTCTTTGGACCATTTCCAACGCATTTTGATGGCATGCCTTCTGTTGGGGGGGCCATCACACTAGTGCATCGTAGACTAGAATGGTAACCGTGATCAGGGGTCAAGAAGAGCCCCATATTTTACCAATTGCATTCTTGCAACAATACTGGGTCGTTTTAAACTTGCGCATCCTTTCCAGAACGTTGGCTTTAAAGTCTAGCGTCGTGTCTATAACGAAATCCAAGTATTTAACATAGTCTGAGAGTCTTAAGTTCACACCATTAAGAAATGGGGTTCAAGGTTGACAAAAACCTGGCTTAAGCCTGAAATAAGTTTGGCTCAGTACGGAATAAGCTTTGTTCAAGAATATTTTTCTTGTTGCTGTAGCTTCGAAACAAGAATTATTTTGTACTTTTCCTTAGTTCACGAATAAGAAACTAGTTTTCTTACTTTTACAAAATCAGTTTTTCCATGTAGTTCCTTATTTCAATCAGTTGAGGAGTTTAGAAGTTATGTGTGTAGTTGCAGTTTAATTCTAGGTAAAAATAAGAATAAAGAATTATTGATTACATTTGTTCGGATATTGAAATTTTGAGAACAAATTCGAAACCGTGACTGACATCGAATCCCTATTTTCTAATATTAGTTTCATAGATTAAGCTATTTAACCCTGGGAGTACACAGGGAGTCATCTGGACCCCAAACATTTTTTGTGATCTGAAATATCTTAGAATGAGTAGTAGGCGTCCTGTACGCCGTTAAAAATAAGTTTTTTTTCGAACTGACGCCGATTCTACCGAAAAGTACATCCTCTTAGATAAAAAGAAACATTTTTAACACAAATTCTATAAAAGCATAGTTCGGGAGATATAGCAGTGCGAAAATGTTCGGGGGTCAGTTTGATTTCATATGTGTATGTACATCCGGTACATCGGTACGGAGGTGTTTAGTGCCAAGGTTAAAAATATTGCTGCTATACTTGCTATAAGTTTAATAATTAAGGATTTCAAACTGTAAAAATTGCACAATCAAAACAAAGATAATTTAATTGAAGTAATCAGACCGATAGAGTGAGTTACCTTTCGGATTGCTGCATTAATATACCAAGAATTATTTACATTTCTTATACTAAATACTAGCTCTGATAATTTACTTCAAATCTTCCTCCATTCAAATATTTTCAAAGTCTACAGAGCCCTCAAAATCACATTCCTCTGCACGTTTCGTCCATTTCCCTCCAGAAGCAGCTCAAATCTCAATTTGTAAGAAATAACTTTAACTCAAGTGCAATTATGTTCAAGTTGAAAACTTTGTAATATCAATGTGTCACCGCAAGGAATTTACTAAAGTTCTTTCCGTCTTGTCCTATCGCTTGCACCTGCTCAAGTCGTGCACTTTATGTTGCTTGGCATGGCATCTCCGAGGCAGGCACGCGAAAGACCGAAAAATCCCAGAAACCCTGCACCGAAGTAATAATAATCAGCCGAAGGAACACTGGAGAGAATTTTCAAACCCAGCCGAGGCCCCGAGATGGTAATAATTTACTTCGCTGGCGGCGCAATCATGCAAGTTCAATAAATCTTGGCTGAGGAAATACTTTAAGAAACTATTTCTGAGGGACGAAGAATGCTTCTGAGGGAATTGAAGAGCAGAAGGTGAAGGAGAGGGTGCGCGAGACGGAAACTGTCTGTGGGCGAAAAACCAGTCAAAAGTTTCGACCTTTCTCGTGAAAAGTAAACCGAGAAAGGCAGACAATTTGCAAATTGCTTCAGTGATTGAATTATTGGAAGAGCAAGAGTTGATAGGTTCTCGACATCTCTTACCCAATGTCAGAATCCAATTTTTAGGCTTGCTATCGATAGTTGTGTTTTGGAATAATCTTTAAACTAATATATGGACTTTTTTTTAATAGCTGCTATTAATAGCTTAAAAGTTCAGGGGGACTATTCTGAATATCGAGTTCTAGTCGAATCAACAGTCACGAAAACTGCTTTGAACTTCATCCTTAAAACTTTGTCCTGTGGCTATCAAGTTCACAAGTTCACTGGAAATTGACTTAGAGAGTATACATATAGTTGAGAGTATATTAAGTATATAACATTGAGAGAAAAATTGCAAAATTTTGCAAAAACCCAGAAATAGTTGCCAACTTTTTTTTTTTTTTTTTTTTTTTTTTTTTTTTTTTTTTTTTTTTTTTTTTTTTTTTTTTTTTTTTTTTTTTTTTTTTTTTTTTTTTTTTTTTTTTTTTTTTTTTTTTTTTTTTTTTTTTTTTTTTTTTTCCCCAAAAAAACATTTATTTTTACAGAAAATTAAAATAAAAAAACACTCGACAAATGTTCAGTTTGTTAACAATGTTTTATCAAATCAATCGGTGCTGGGTCATTCTACAGAAAATCATCAAATGGTCAAAGCCGTACTATTTTCGATTTGGACGAAACTTGGTGGGTATCTTTGTTTAGATGTCAGAAGATAAAATTCACCATTATTTAATTTTTTTGATGTCTCAGCTTCGGTGCGCGACCGCTAGAGCACTCAAAAAGTGTGATTTTTACGCTCTACTACTATGCGCTGTCAAAATTGTTCTATTAGAGATATTTGAACATTTGTGATCGCAGTTGAAAGCTAAAATATAGTAGTTTTAGGAAAAAAATATGGAAATAGAAAAACATTTTTATTCGAAGTATACTAGCATCATGAAAATACGATTTTTTTCACATTTTTATATGACTTTCAAATGGCTGTAGTATCCTTCCTGGTAAATAAAAAAAATTTACTTTTTGTGTACATCATGTCCATATATTAAACAAAACAACAGTCCATTATAGACTCGTTCGACAAATGTTTTATATTAAAAAAATAAGCTTGAAATTTGAAAATTTCTGAAAATTACATATTTCGAGCTTCAAAATGAAAATGTGGGACAGGAGATAGAGAACTGAAATTCTCATGAAATTTAGGTGTAACCTTGAACTTTAAAGACCCGTTGAGTTTGCTTTGTTTTTTGCATCCCTCTAGTAATTACAGCCATTTCAATACAGCTAATAATGCAGATTTACTTTTTAATTAGTTTCTTTTCTTATTTCACAATACGAGGAAACAACAACGCAGTAATAAAAAAGAACAACAAAAACAATAAAAAACAAAACAATATGTAGTAGATACTCCGTATACATACATCCCAAATGAAGAAGGCGATTTAAATAAATATATCCCAAAAGAAGAATGCAATTTATCGTAAATGAAGAATGCGATTTAAAATATCAGAATTTTATTTTGTTACTCTAATATTAATATATATCATTATTAATACAACAATGAATTATTAATATTTTTTATTATTATGCTTGAAATGTTAGACATACTTATAATTTCTGAATTATTTGAAGCCGAGTATTTACGAATTTTCAATTTACTTTGAGAAATAGGTACAAAACTATGAAACATTCTTGTTCCCTTTATTGTAACAATATTACTAAATCTATCACATACAAATTTATCCGCAGCTTCAACATCAGCATTGAATACAAAAAAAAAAAAAAATTCGATTCCAGAAATTTGTTCGGAACAAAAATTGAACATAGCTTTAGTAATTAATATATGACGATCTTCAATTCGTTGTAAACTAGCTTTCCGCACTATTCGTTTGATCGTTCCCCCTGCACCTACACATGGACTTTTCCCGTGAGAAGTGGCAAAAAAATACCACTCTGCTTCCAACCCAAAATCATCATTATGATGACATAGATTAACAAAATTTTTCTTATTTTTGTATTGAGCCGCTGATCCATCGATGAAATATTTAATTTTTTTAAATTCTGGATAATATCTTTTGATGTATTGAATTAACACTTTTTGAAATGAATAGAAAGCTACAGTACTATGGGTTAAGTAGTCGCTAATTACACAAAATGTTTTTAACTTATAAATCAAACTATCTTTTTTATGATATACTACAAAAGGAAGTAAAGTGGCTTGATCTCATTTGTTTGCTAGCATTTACGGAGTATCTGCTGCACATTGTTCTTTTTTTATTACTACATTATTGTTTCCTCGTATTGTGAAGTAAGAAAAGAAACTAATTAAAAAGGAAAATCTGCATTACTAGCTGTATTGAAATGGCTGTAATTACTAGAGGGATGCAAAAAACAAAGCAAACTCAACGGGTCTTTAAAGTTCAAGGTTACACCTAAATTTCCTGAGAATTTCAGTTCTCTATCTCCTGTCCCACATTTTCATTTTGAAGCTCGAAATATGCAATTTTCAGAAATTTTCAAATTTCAAGCTTATTTTTTTAATATAAAACATTTGTCGAACGAGTCTATAATGGACTGTTGTTTTGTTTAATATATGGACATGATGTACACAAAAAGTAAATTTTTTTTTTTTTACCAGGAAAGATACTACAGCTATTTGAAAATCATATAAAAATGTGAAAAAAATCGTATTTTCATGATGCTAGTATACTTCGAATAAAAATGTTTTTCTATTTCCATATTTTTTTCCTAAAACTACTATATTTTAGCTTTCAACTGCGATCACAAATGTTCAAATATCTCTAATAGAACAATTTTGACAGCGCATAGTAGTAGAGCGTAAAAATCACACTTTTTGAGTGCTCTAGCGGTCGCGCACCGAAGCTGAGACATCAGAAAAATTAAATGATGGCAAATTTTCTCTTCTGACATCTAAACAAAGCTACCCACCAATTTTCGTCGAAATCAAAAATAGTCCGGCTTCAATTTTTTTTAATTTTTGATGATTTTGTATGGAATGACCCTGCTGCTATAGTTTCCCAAGAAACAAGTAAATATGCTTAGACTCTTAGAGGTACACATAATACAGATTTTCGATATTTTCGGTTAAAATCGATTTTGAGGAACTGAAATATTGACAATAAATTTCATGAAATCAAAACTCTGATAATCGATTCTAAATAATTTTTGTTTATAGAATAGACAATATTTGTCAATGTACCATCTCGGAGAATAAAAGCGACAAATTTTTTATATATTTAACCCTGGGATCATACACCACCGTACAAAACTTGATCAAACTGACCCCCTAAAGTGAAAAACTTGTTCATCATCAATCAAGAATAATTTATTTACCCTGTGGTATGCAATTTCAAAACATTTTTAGGAGACATCGCTAGGAAGTTGAGCTTTCAAAAATTCGTTTTCACTCCTGTTGTTTATCTACTTTTTGTCCTAAACTGCCTTATAGTATGCAATTTGAAAACATTTTTTAAGTTTGGAGTCATCGCTAGGATAAATAAATTATTAATTTTAAAACTTTAATTAGAATTAAATTATTAATTTTAATACTTTACTAGCGGTTCAACAGCATACGCACGTCCGACCGGCTGCTCAGCCGCAGATTCTCCCTGGCGCCGGCTGTTTTTCGGTCTAGATCATCCCACGGGAGTATCTGTGCGTTTCGTATGCTTAAATAGAATTGTCCGCTTTCTGTTATTATAGGATAATTAGATTTAATAAAATGTTTTATTTTCAAGATATTAATAATGATAAATTACATTTATTTTATATATTACAATGGCTTTCAGTTTAACCCTTTCAGACACAATGTCCAATATATTGGACAAAAGCTGTCACTGATTTTAAAGCTATTTAACGTAGACACCAATTTTAAATCTGCAATGGTTGGCAATTTTGCTAATAAAGTAGCTTTTAAACTTTACAAAAATAAGTTTTGTACCGAACTCTGACCACTTCACATGGTTCAGTGCCTTTTTTTGTGAAATTATAAATGTAACGTTTATTTGTGTTTAAAGCGCGAGAGTAACTGCTTTGCTGCTTATCATGAACAATAAACTGCTTTTTAATGTAAATATTTTAATACAATCAATAAAGCATTGCAAACACGCTAAAAAAAAAAAATTGTCTTTGTTTTACAAAAAATATATATAGGTGTTCAACTAAAATCATAGTACACAGGGTAATGATGTCCCATATATTGAACATCACCTGGTGGCCAGGTGAGGCATCCTACCTTAATTTTTTTTGCATATTCGTGTTTAGTAGTGTCATATTTGTGTATAAGCAAAAATTCAGATTTTTATCTCAAACGCCTGATTTTTGTGTCTGAAAGGGTTAATAATTATGTAAAAATACCATAATGCATTAAGCCGATTAATAGGCTATCGGTCGGTAGGCGTTGGCAACAAAAAGCCGATTAATAGGCTATCGGTCGGTAAAGTGTTAAGACTAAAGAAAACAAATATGAAGGACGCAATTGCGCGCCATATATAAATACATGTACTTGTTCAGAATGACTCCAAAAATTATATACATATATATTTCAAGCGCAAGGTCATCGAAGAGTTGGAACTTAAGGTAAATAATTACCAAGTTTTTTTTTTTTAGCTAAGAGGGTGTATTTTTCGGTAGAATCGTCGTTAGTTCGAAAAAAACTTACTTTTAACAATACACCGGGCGCCTAGAATATTCCTACTGATTCTGAGATATTCAGATCACAAAAATTTTTGGGGGTCCTGATGATCCTATGCGTTATCCCAGGGTTAAGGTAAATAATAACTGCATGCGACCCAGATTTCGTTTTCGTAATTTTTTTTTTCCTTGATGATTTTGTCCATCGCTAGAATGTTTCGTATAGTCGCAGTGGGCATTGAACTTAAATCTTTCAGTTTCCGATTTCCAGCATTATAGCTCACTAATTTTAAATGAGTATATTCCTTTATCAACGTAATTAATAATAATTAATTAATTAATTAATTAATAATTAACAAAAATTGTCGTTAAAAATCAGTGAAGCTGTATTTTCCCTAATTAATGGCACATTATTTTGATTTTTAATATGATACGAATAATTTTTGTGAATGCAATGAAATAAAAAACTGTGTCCTTTAAAATCTTGAGTAAAACACACTTTCTAAATTCTAACAAATCCCATCCGGCCAGTTTTGCCTTGAGGCGGGTAGTATACACCCTCTGGTCAGGAATGCGAACCCGCATTGCATTAATTGCACAAATTATTGCTCCAAATAACGATAAGTTCAGCAAACAAACAAGCAAACATGTTTTTGATCTCTAAATCGACCGTTTCATAAATATCGCATCATAAACGCCTCTGCATTCACAGCTCAAACAGAAACAGAGCTGGCACAGATCGGATCCCCGTGCGTTCCCCAGTCGATTTGCCCGGGATTGTGCAGTGCTGGCCGAGTGGTGCTCATGTGACTCTTTGCACCTCATAATGGGGCGATATTACACCAAATTAAATGGATTCACTTACGAAACGGGCAGCCTGCCCCTCCGCCCCGGCCCCACTGCCGCCGGAGTACATACGATGCCAATAATGGGCCGATTCAAATTCTAATTATGAACAGAACATTAACCAGGCGTTAACGATTTATGTCCATTTGTAATTATCGTGTTGGGTGTAATAAAACGGCACTGCAGTAGAATTGAAGCGCTGCGGGCTGGGCCGCCTCGACGTGGGCGACGATGATATCGTGTTAATACGTAAACAAGGGCGGCCCGAAAGGTAGATGTGGACTTCATGTAGGTTATTGATTCGAGAAATAAGCAGTCCGATAAATTGACTTGAAGGGCTTTTGGGGCATTTAGCACCTATGATGGCGCGTGACAACATGCAAATAAATTATGAAAATATCAAAGAATGTTTCTTTTAGTATTTCTCAAGAAAGAAAAGAAAATTATGGACAACAATACCTAAGTTTACGGCCAACATATGGAAATTATTCCTTGAATTGAAATTTCTCATTATAGCAACACAGCCAAGATTAATTATTATTTTTTAAATAACATCTAATTGCCATGACTTACAACCACTTTGGATCAAAAATTACTTTAATGCTGGAGCCACGGCAAATGCCGTTGATTATAGCGTTAATGGACGTTAAACGTAAGTGTATCCACGACTCAACGCGATAATTTTTCAACAACATTCTTAATAACGTTTGGCGATAACTCTTTTTTTGGCACATCAAAGAGATTTAACGCGATAATTATTGCTTGTGTGGCCACACTGACGTTTGTTCATTGTGCGCCGTATTTGTTTTCTGACTAGAGTGAGTGACAGTTGATCAACGATAACTACGGTTGAGTATTCTATGCTCTGAATTCGTCAAATGCAAAAGTGATTGAGTTCCTTGAAATATTTCAAACTGTACCATGTCATATTTAACACCATTTTTATTGGCGATGATGGGCATTGACGTTGAATTTGTAAAGTGGCTATCTCGTTATCGCGTTAATTTTGTTGCCGTTTTAAATGGCGTTGATAGGCATTGACGTTTGCCAGTAATGTGGCCCCAGCATAACAAATTTTGAGTTCAAGATTTAAAGTTTTGCATAGAATCATGGGATCATTTCATCTTGATGCACATTTCTAAAAATAATATATCTTTCTTCTGGGTAGCTGTTAGTAAGTTCATTATAAAAGGTTTAATTGTTCTGGATGGACGGAAAACCGCAGCTGTAGTTCTCCTCCTACAAACATAGGCTTATTCCAAAATATGCTGACACCTGTATTTTTTTCAATTAGTCTCAAAATACATACCTTCAACAGCAATAAGGCATACTCAGAGAAACGTTCGTTTGGCGGCCTCGTCTGAAATGATTAGTTGAATCTACTACTTAGATATGAATTTCCACCAAAAATAAAGCTAAAACTGGTTCTGCAAGGTTCGTGCACAATTTTATAGAATATAAATCTATTTAAAGGTCTATTAAATGCCATATTTTTATACTTTTATTAGTATAATACGCAGTCCTGAAAAAAAACGTTTTGACATCTCTACACAGAAAAAAATTCGGTTTTGGTAGTTAGTATTGACCCATTAATGTATTTGATCCGATAGTAAACACTTTGATTTTCAAAGGGTAACTTTTCAAATTTGCAAGATGCAAGTGTTATAAGAGTGTCATTTTTAACCGACTATGGCAAAGCCAAAAGGAAAAAGTTATTATTTTAGTAGTCTTTGTATGTGTGTATGTTTGTATTTACGTATGTTCTACCGTATCACCTAAACTACTAAGGTGATTTTGATGAATGAGGTGTCGATCGATTTGTTATTACGGTCCGTGTGACATGGGCTACATTTTATATGAACTAAGTCAATATGATGGATGTTACATTCAAAAATGGGGGGTCTCTGTTTTTTTTTTTTTTTTTTTTTTTTTTTTTTGTATTCGGAAGTTATATAAAATGAATTATGGGAAATTCAAATATTATATTTTGCTGTTCGATTAATACTATTTGAAATAAAAGCATTTTTATTTATTTGTTCTGAATTATTACTTTTATCCTGTCAATATTCCCTCTGTATTTCTGTAAAGAAGAAGATTTGTTGTTTATTTATTTTGCACTTAATATATATATATATATCTCTTAAACATTCTACTTACAAATAGAGCTTTTGCTGGAGCCGTTGACAATATTATTCCCAATTCGAAACAAGATTTGAAGTTAACCAGGAGCATATGGATGTTATTTAATGTAGTAGGTGTGGTAATACCTATCGTTTTTGGAAAAAAGTCTTTTTTTTAGAGGTTCTTTCATATCTCAATACCTACTACATTTAATTGCATCCATATGCTGGTGAAATTCTCAAAATAAAAATAGGTTTAAAAGTACACACTTATTAATTTCTAAATCAGGGATTTCTGATGTAACTAGCACGTTCAGTTATTTTTTCGTAAAGAATTTTCACAAACGCTCTGAATAGGACTTTTTTGTACTACCCAATAATCTTACAATTGAAAAAAAAATGTTATTTTGTAAAATTGAAATTGAATCATCCCTATCCTGCTGATTGTTTTATCTCCTGCTAATATGTTTTAGGTTTAAAATAAATACGGATGAGCTCAGCTCCACTCACTGTACATCGCCTCCTATTGTTTTATCGGCAAATTATTAATTATTATGCGTGCACCGAAAGCACTGACCACTGAAATTAATGGATATTCTGTAGTTCGCTCGATTTCTCGTTGATTACAGGCCTGCGGGTGGCCGACGTCCGCAAACCCCTTTTGTAAAATTACGAGGGTTTGCGACTCACCACCACATCCCGGCTTTGTCAGAACAAGTCAACAATTGAAATTTAATTACAGGCTTCCAGATATGTGCCTCAGTATACTTTTGTAACTTCCGATTGCATGCAAACAGGAGGACCGAGCTACAAAGTAAATACATACTCTGTTTACTGATAAAAGCATAATTACTGCACCGGGTCAACCGGCCCAACCGCACACACATGATTTTGAGCACAAATGTGTTGTGTATCTCAAAAAAGGAGTCCCTCAAAACCCGACCCAGCGTGTTTGGATGCATAATCAGTTAGTCAACATCTAAGTCAAATATAATCATAACAAGATGAATGTGAGCTCATAATCCCTCATCCGAACCTAATCTTGCCGCTTTGATAGTCCTCAAAATTGACGCTCCACACACAAAAGGAAGGCAAAAGACATCGCTCCGAAGGAGGCGGTAAGAGCTCCTTCGAAGATCTTCTAGAAGAATCCCCTACACCCTTTTGAGTACCGTTCCGAAACAGACAAACACCCCCGGCGCGCATATGGTCCTTTTGATGTTTTCGGGAAGGGAAGGCGCTCCCTCGTTTTCGGCTATATCCTTCCAGTGGAACCGTAGGGTGAAGGCCATGATTTTCGGAGCGATGTCGGCAATTTGAATAAATTAATTAAAATCATTGCAGCCCCTGGCAGCGGGGGACGAAAAAGCTCTACCATCCGCTCGCCTCACGGCCTATTAAAGCCTCTTGCTGCCTATGGGAGTTGTTGTTGGAACTAATTTGGTCCAAAAAAAAAAAATAGAGAGAAAATTTGGAGGCGCTCCTTCTGCACGCTCGGAGCACCTCGTAAGGACCATGATAAAAGTTAATGTATACGTGAGCTGACTCGTGAATGAAGCAACAAACTGCCACCGCCAAAAGGAACATCTTGTGGTATATGTTGTATGATGTTGCATGGATATGTGTATCTTCTGTCATGCACGAGGAGAAAGAAACTCAGGCACGTCTGCCGTTTTGTATCCACTTAAAACCTTTCTGCGGAAAAATACTGAAGACATTCGAGGAAATCATGTCACAAGGCGAAATTACGAGCTTTCCTGTTATCATAAAGATTTTCGCCGCGAGTCCTCTTTTAATAGCCCGCTGCGATCGCTGTAAAACACCTCATTTCATTTCGCGGATGGCTGCCTGATGGTATCTTGTTTATGTTCTACCTCCCTCCTCTCGCATCCCCTCCCCCAACACAAACATGTTAGCTTGGATTTTATTTTATGGCTGATGTTCGGCTCTCTTGCGAACCATATTCTTGTAATAAAAATTCGAAAGAGTTTATGAACATTTATTTTCTTTTTAATGGAGTTCTTAAAAAACCGCAAAAGGAAGTGAGATTAAACAACAAGAAATATGTTGACCAATCACCACAATATTATCTTTGATTCGACTTTGTATTTAGATTAAACATTTTGTTGTTTAAGGTTTTCTTTTAAATGTTAGCACTTTAATGATTTTAAAGTTCCGTAAAGGTTATGCGATATTTAATTCAGTTATAGATTTATTGGGACAACGAATAGTAAAATTATAAAACAAAAGGTAATTCTACATTTATAGCCCCACTCTAAAATGTATAGTTTGGGAGCTACGGGCAGTTTTATATTTACGGATACTTTTTCCATTCAACACCCTGTAATTTTCCAAACACACACAACCTACGAACGGTGGCAATTCATAGAGAAATCTTTCTGCCTTGTAATGCGTTTTCAACCACTTCTCTCTCCCGCTCCCACGAGTTTCAAAATATAAAAGTTCAAAAACCTCTTGGCACTAATTTAATAAATAAAAATAAAGTTGGTTACAATATTATCAGTTTCGAAGGTGCGTGTTAAGAAAAATATATACTCGAATTCAAATTTATTTGGCCAACAAAAATAAATTAGCTCTTGCGCTGTTGATAAAATACAAGTGGCCTTTATATGCCTTAAAAGCTGGTAAATATTACAAATATTTTATTCATATTGTTTGTGAAATGTTATTCTTCCACTGATAGTAGTATCTCTCAATTCTTCAAAGCTATATTGAAAGTTGAAAATTGCTTGAGTTTTAGCATTTGGAATAGGCTGTGAAAACGATTTCCAACCAAACGTTCCTTCCCACATATTATTGTGGGATTGTAATTGCAATATGAAAATCTTTGGTCCTGTTGGTGATTTATAATTCTAAAAATGTCACCTATTTAGTATATTTCGACTTTTCCTTGTCAAATTTAAAACTAGTGAAAGTGCTTGGACTTATGTTAATCAAATTATTTGTACTACTGAGCAATAAAGATTTTATGATTATATGACTCAGGTAATCTAATAAACACGTAGACTAATAAGGAAAAAGAGAGAAGGAGTCTTACAATTCAGTGCTAGAATTCAAATTTATTCAACTATAATATTATTTTTTATGCCTGAGCGAAAAAAGTATTTAAATAACATATTGTTTTGGGAAAAATATTTTACTGAAAGCCCAATGATGAACTACAGCTATTCTTACATACTACTAAAGCTGCGGACAACTAAGTTATCCTGCGTCAGGTCTGATTTTATTGAGGTTTACATAATTCCTTAATTAAAATATTTTCGGATCAAGAACAACTTGCGACAATTTTTTTTTCCGTGATGTATTTTAATTTAGCAGCTATGAGCTCTAATTCAGACTTTCCGTGTAATTCTGTGGTGGAGAAGTGCCATGGTAGCTTTAGCATCATTTTTAAAATTTTGTTTCAGGCAACTTGGATTTTATATATGTGTGTCTTGGCACATTGAAACCACACGGGTGCTCCATACAGCATGAGAGCTTGAAATATCACTATGAATTATTAGCTCCAGGCTCAGTGTGGATCGCCCATTTATAAATGGGTATAAAGTTTTTATTAATAGATTTGTCTTATTTAATAACTGATGTTATATGTTTCTTGGAAGTTAAGGTTTTATCAAGAGCGATGCCTAAATATTTTACGTGGTCGCCCCTTCATATAAGAGAACCGTTCAAGCTTAGGTTGGTGTTGGGGAGATTATGTGCAGTTCGTTTGAGAGTGAACGACATGCATTGTGTTTCATTCGGGTTAACCCGTCAGTTCCCAGTGTCACCTGTAGGTGACAGCAGTTTATAATTTTTTTTCCCTATTAAATGATAACATAACTCAAGAAACTTTTTACTATTAGGATATTAGTGAATAATAATACTTGGGTTTTTTTTCCCCACACTGATGTCATGTCAGCTGTCTAATAAATTAAATTATTTCTAACGGTATTATTATTATACTTCTAATTTTTTTGGCGTGACAGTGACTTGCTCTGCAAAAATTGCAATAAAAAATGTCAAAAGTCTGAGTATTATATTTTTTCTTACTGCATATCATTTTTTAATAAATATACTAATATAATCAGTGCATTTTGTGTGAAAAGCAAAATTCAAAATATGTGTTTAATTTTCTAGTGTCATCCGTAGGTGACACGTTTTTTATACAAACCCTAAAAGATTTTTTTAGAATAATTTTACTATTCTTCTTGGGGATGTCTAAGGAATACATAACAGAAAAATAATATTATTTTTTCCATTAATCTCGTCATGGGAATTGAAGGGTTAATTTTCCATTTATGAAAATAATCTTGGAGTTTTTCGAGTCCAAGTTGGAGACTGGAGCAAATGTACTTAGCGCTATTATGTGAACAAGAAATTGCTGTATAATCAGCAAAAATTGAAGAAGAACAGTTTGGAATTTCTGGAAAATCAGCCATGTAAATGTTATATAAAATTGGCCCCAAAACCGAACCTTTGGGAACTCCTGCGGTAATGGGAAGTTCAGTGGAAAAAGTATTTCCAATGCAAACTCTAAAGGTACGATTATACAAGAAATTTTTAATTATTAGAACAAGCGCAAGAGGGAAAGCGAAATATATCATTTTATGTACAAGAGCATCATGCCAAACAGAATCAAGGATTGAACGTCAAGAAGAACCACCCCAGTTGCTTCTTTCATATTGAAGTGGGATTTAATATGTTGTGTAATTCTTAAAAGAGGATGGCATGTATTATGTCCCGGTCTGAATCCAAACTGTTGGTTGGGAAGAATGTTGTTTTCGTAGATATGATCCATCAACTTAATTTTAATTACCCTTTCTAGTATTTTTGACAAATTACTTATCAGACTGATTGGACGATAGCTTTGCTCCAAAATATACCGATTAATTAGTGCAACAATATTGATTTATATTAGTAGTAATTGTTCACTTTATTTTGTATCATCATTATTATTTACTTAAAATGTTAAAATGTTAAACGTTTCAATTTGTCTTACTCAAGCAAACAATCGCTAAAGATTTCGTGGCTTATGTTCTTGTAATCCCACTTTAGAAGTGACATGACTCCATGTGTTATTCTTTTCCAAATGAATTTTAAATTGTTCTCTCAGCTCTTGCCCTAAAAAGCCGCAAATGCCTCCGTAGTCAGCAAATCCATTTCTCACACACATCCTCCAGTCTCGACTTCGCTCGGGACCGCAAGCCGCTTGACTAACTTGTAAACTGCTTGATTTTCTTGTTTATATACTCGCTGAGTAATTCTCTACATCCTCGTTGGGCGGACTAACCACATTCATACTCCTCTACTTCTTTGGCGCGGCGCAAAGAAAAGCTTTGGCCACCTTCTTCTATGCTGGGAAGTTGCAAAAGCGCCTGACAGATGGCAGCAAACCCCAAAGCATCCTCCCTGCCCCGCGGTACCCCCGTTTATACTCGTGCCATACCTCCGGCAACCATTAAATTTTCCACTGGGCGCTTTTCATGTTTGATTCTGCGCAAATTTGCCGAAGGCAAGAGGTTTTCTTTTTCCGGAATAGCTCCGACCGAGTGCAGGTTGGTCGGGTCGCCAGATGGGAAATCGCTCCGTGTCTTGTATCCTGTATCTCCGGTGGCCCTAGCTGGGCACCTTGTAAACACCGAGCGAAACTTTCCTCCTAAGTAGCTAAGCATATACCTGATGTGTGGAGGGTGGTGCCGTTCTGTTCTATTTTGGCTCATAGGAAGCAATTTGGAGTCCGCTCACCGCCGGACGTGTCCTGAGCAGTCGTAGGTGGTGGAATGGCGATAGTCTGGAGTCTGGATCCAGTATCCAGCATCCAAGGTAGGGCACTTCATTCCCGGCTAATGTATGCTCGGATTACGTGCGAAGACTTTACAGAAGTGAACTCGAGTTGTGATTGTGGTTAGTCCTCACCGAGCAATCCAAGACTCCACTTGATCTGGAATTAGAACTTGTCCAGATTGCCCGGGACTACATCCAGACCCCATGGTCGTCGTCGTTGTCGTTGTCGTGCACAAGCGGATTTTCCTTCTGCCAGGGCTGAGCAATTTTCCTCGGGGCATAGTCGTGCTTCGCCGTTTTGGGTGTTGAAATCTTTTTGTTTGGAAACTCTAATTTATGTGATTATTGGAATTGCTGGTAATTTATGGCTTTCCGTTGTTGAAAAATTTTCCTCTCCTTGTTTATTGGAGGCCATAAATTTCATTTGATTGTTGTTTTAGGTGGAAGTCACTCGAGGGCTAGCTCTCGAGTAACTTCTCGAAACTGTTTTGTGAGCAAATGTTTGCAAAAGACGAAAGTGTGCTGGTCGATGGGTTTTCGAGCGCATGTGAAAATTGGATTTGGTCTTTCCGGCGCTGTAGAGTGGGGAAATTGTTTTATAGCACAAAAGTGGAAAATAAAGATAAAATCCTTTTTCTGTAATATGGTTCAAAATTATTCAGATGGTTTTCAATTATGTTTACCATTTTAGATAATGCATGGTTTTAGCATTTCCAATTTCTAATTTACAATAGTAAATTCAAATTGAGCTACCGCAAACATCGATACGCACTCATTTTCACAGAAATCCTTTACCACCTTCACCTCCAACTATGTCCTTTTATACGATCTTACGTTGTTATTTTTGTGTTTGTATGTATACATATAATTCTACAATGTATAGATTCTTCTCTTTAATTTCATACCTGATTTGGTATTGTGTCATTAACATAACTAAAGTTATTAATTTTCCTTTGAAACTCCCTTCGTGAACGTTCAAAATTTAATTTCATCTGAAATTTCTATAACAAAATTTTAACAAATTCGGTGAGGATTATTTTACTCACTTTCTTAAGTTAGGATGACTTTTTGTTGAATATTCTTATTTTTACCTACGAATTAGCAACTCTGATTGACGTTTTATTAACTTTTCATGAAAAGGATTAAAATCTTTAATCTTTTAAATTATTTTCTCACACTCAATTTTGTTAACTGTTTGACTGTTTATACTTCTATTTTATAAGATAAAATGTAATTTCGATTATTTACTATCACGCAAAATTAAAATAATTCGCACCACAATATCAAATAAATAAAAAGGAATAACGTGATTGAGGTTTCAAAATTGGCTTTCCCAGAATTTGTCTGTAGCAAGCAATTCCGGGGGAGAAAAGGGTTCCAAAAACAAAGAAGCTCCTTTGAAACGCCTCTCAGCCGATTATTCCACTTGACACGGTCCATCTACCCTTCTTTTCAGAACGCAGAAGACAAAAGCACTCCATAAAAAGATTCATATCCTTGGGAATCTCTTTACCCACTTCGCCATTTTTTCACCACGCTCCTCCTTCTTTGCTTGGCAGTTGTCTTTCTTCACATTCTAGCACTTAAGGCATTGCTTTAACTCACTTGAGGATGCTATTCAATTACCCCCGAGAAGATCTCTTCAAAGTTCACAACTTTTCGATTTGTAAATTGATGACGTGCCCTTAAAATTTAGAAATGGAATGGGGATGGGGTAAAGGAAAAGGGTACGGTTTGTGAGGAAGGTTCTTTGTAGATATATGTAGAAATTTTACCAGTGTTGGGTAAATTTTACCTACTTTCGGTGAGAAAAACTGCGAAAACTATTGCCGTTCTCAGGTGTGTCTCACTGATTTTGATGAAATTAAAATATGTTATAGATAGAGTATCAAAAAATAAGATACACGTATTTTTTTTTTATTTGCGGATACGCACATTTAGTTGGTGAAAACCACCCCTAAAGTTTACCCCCAAAAACAGTTTATCCTAAATATTTCAAGTTCTAATGAATTTTTTCGAATGAAACAAAATGAAAATTATGTCTCATAAATATACTCACCTTTAGTAAGTAATCCGGTTCCCGGGTGTTACCTTATTTTTTATTGCAGAAAACCGATTTTTTTTTTTATATTTTTGCATCACAAAAATAACAGTTTCAGTTAAAAATCATTGAAAAGTATTTTTTACATACGATTTGAAAAATAAAGTTGATCTGCTTTTGCGTTTTCGTAAAAAAAAAATCCTCAAGGGGGTAAACATTTGGTGTATATTATTTCAGACATCAGTTTTTTCGTGAAAATCAGTATTAAGGGGTTTTTGGAGTCGCTAACTACGAATCTGTTCTTAAATTTAAAAAATTCAAAATGGCGGATCCAACATTGCGGACAAACTTTTGAAAAATACACCAATTTTTATAAAAAAAAAAAAAAAAACAATACATAAAAGTACCCCCTATATGTGCATATCCGCAGATAAAAAGAAATACGTGTCTCTTATTTTTCAATACTTTATAACATATTTCAATTTCATCAAAATCGGTGAGACACACCTAAGAACGTTTCTTTGTTAGACGAGAAATCTGGTTACATCAGTAAGAAGTCAGTCTTATACGAGTATAGTCAAATAATTTGTCTGTATATAAGATGACATTATTACATTAAATCGATAACAACCAAATTCCATACTGTTTTAATAGATGCAACAATATTATTCGCTTATGGGAAAATTAGCAGTTTTATTTAAAGTAATACTTATTAATTTTGGTATTTGTACTTTAATAAGTAGGAAATGATACGAAAATAATAGTAGAGCAACTATTGAAATATTTTGTTGTTGTTTGTATTGTTGAAATTCCAAGACATACCAGTTGTGCACAAATTTTATAGCACCATTTTCTCTAATATTAATATAGCAGCTACTCCCGTGGAACATAACTACTTGAAAATAAGACATTTTTATGAGAAGAGATCTTTATGAAAAATGGTATATTAAGCAAAAATTTTTTTTTCGTGTGGCAATTTTTAGGGTTTCGACGTTTCGTACCTCCAAAGGAAAAAACGGAATCCTTAATAATACCACTCTTGTGTCCGTCTCTCTTTTTGTCACTGACGTTTTTCTTGGAAACAACATGACGTAGGAATCCGAAATTTGGCAGAATGTTAGGTCTTCGTGACGCGCACATAGTATCGTTTGGAAATTTTCAAAATTTTTAGTGAATTGGTTATAAATATATGTGCGAAAAAAAACTTGTTAATAATCTGTTTACTTATTTTGCACACTTGTTTTGGTTCGGCTAGAGATTTTACGGTTTATCTAATTTTATGTACTTCTTCTAAATCGTATGGTAACGTTTCAGTTTATTCTGAGCTAGAGTGAAGTGAAAAAATTTTGTGAAATCCACTCCACACTTTCTTTGTGGAACCTATACAGACCAAAATAATTCTACAAATTCCCTTTTACCTTCTGACAATTCATAAACTCATACTCCTTAGAGATTATGTTCAACTGAATTTAATGTTGTTCGAATGCAACTTGAAATGCTAGTAAAAGTTTATTTTTATAAGCAAAAGTCACTGTTTATCCGCTTAGATTCAAATATTTATTGAAGAATTTAAAATTTGCTACGTAAATGTTTCTAGTATTTCTAAATAAAGGCTTAAATATTTATTCATCATCAATATCAATTAAAAATCATTTGCTGGTTATACGATTTTGGCGGTATTTTGTAAAAATGGGAATTGGTTCGAGGAAAATAATTCGTATCCCAATAAAACCGAGATGAAATCGCCCCAAAATTAGGGATGGATCAATAACGATATATAGAGAGAACACCTACCACCACCGGAAACGCAAGCATAAGCCATCTCCAGTCACCGACTTACCCCGGGGCTTATCCAGCTCCCATCCCCGGGACGCGCATCCTTCCTTAGGCGAAATGAGGCTCCGTCGGTACCCCGTCCGTTTCGTGACTGGGCCGGGACCGGGGTAATGTTGAGGTTTTTCTCCAAATGGGATTACGCTCATTTTGATTGATGCAAATGAATACTCGGTTGATGGAAGACGGATAAATCCCATTTTATCCCAGGGATTTTCGTGGCATTAGCCTAAGAGATTCATGAAATATTGAGGAGGAAAACAATTTTGATAGGGTCTCTCTGCGACCCGGACGGAGTAACGTCGGGCGGATCAGAGCATTCTCGTGGTATTTTGGCTGCTGTTTATGCGGCTCGCCCCATTGTGCCAATTAAGTGAATCATTTCTGGATACCACAGCATCCAGAATCCAGTATTTTCTCTTCCTTATGCTGCCCGTCCCCCGCGCGGCCATAGCATCATCTTTAATGCAATTCCGACTACAGTGGATTAAGCTTAACCCCTTCGTCCATAAATTATTGTTTTCTCGCCTTTTTCCCTTCGTTTGGCGCAGAACGCAACAAATTCCCGCGCCGGTTGCGTCCTCCCCACGCTCCCCTACACAGCTATCCGGGAGGAAATTTATGAGCTCCATTGATTGCTAATAAAATTATTGAGCTGTCAATTACAAATAAATGCGCATGCAACTCGTGATTTACTGGCGACTTCTCAGCTGCCCAGCTGTGTGGCGCAACACGACGCGATGCGATGCGGAGTCCCGTGCGCAGCCGGCTTAAGACGAACTTGATTTTCTTTGATTTACTTTTATGCAGTCAAGCAATAAAATTGCACGCAAACAAACAATGTAAGGTCAGATAACGGTACATACTGCATTTTCCATTTTAGCTGCATTTGATATTTTTTGTTTACGAAAATTATTATTGAATTGTTTCGAATATCCGAAGGCCTTAGATATCACAGATACGCGGTAATAATTGCATAATTCGAGAGGATTAAACTGACTAATCTTGCCAATTATTGAATTTTTTGTTAAGAAAGGTTTCTTATTTCAAGTATGATATCTTTCAAGGCTTTATCGATTTGGGATCAAATTACGCATCCAGATGGGGAAGAAAGCAAATTTTGCTATATACCATATGTTTACACGGAAATAGTTTATTCTTTTGTTTTTTAAAAAGAGGAATTTGAAAATAGCTTTTGATATTTGAGTCGTTTAAACCTTACCTCCATTTTTAGCAATTTTTAAATCTAAAGGGTGTTTTTATAAGCGCGTCCGGGTTTTTAATTTAATTGAAAAAACATTAAAAATTGAGCAAGTGACCATAAATATTTGAAAGGTACTTTTTTAAAATTTAATATTTAAATTCAATTTCGAGTATATGAGTACCTACTGCGGCTGCCGGCTCTTCCTATCAGTCCAATGTTTGATCCCTTTTTCAAGGATTTAGAGCGGTATATCCGCAATGACTTATGTCTTATGTTGAATATTTCTGGATTCAGCTCTTGTATTGCTTGAGGTTTATTACACTTAAGTTTTATTATTTAGTTTAAAATTAATTTACATTTCCACAACTACCAAGACCAGTCAAATTGATTGGAACTCCATTTCTTCCTTGAATTAAATATATTTTTTAATATTATCTCTTAAAAACTATTTAATAATCTACCTAATGAATATAAGATTTTGAGTGCAAAATTTAATAATAAGTATAGAAAGAGTAAATTAAAATCTTGGATTAAAGAAAATGTTTAAAACTTCAGTATTATTTATGCTATATCGTATGTAATTTTTAATAGTATTATCATATTTTTGTAGTGGTTATAGTATTTGAATTCTAAAGATTTATAATGATGATATATGTATTTGTTACTTTTACCTCTTTTTTTCTCGTGATGATTAAATTTTTTTGATATATTATGTACTTTACATTTTGTATTTATTAGTATGTAAGTCTAGTTTTTAAGTTTCCAGTTCCTACGCACAGGTGTTTTTATACCTCTGTAGGGTTTACTGATGTTTTTGTAATACACATGTAAACTTTTACTGGTTTCAAATAAATAAATAAATAAATAAATAAATAAATATTTATGCTACAGCTTATTAACGTTCAAAACTACGATATATTCAAGAACCTTTTATAATTTCTAATTCAAATTTGAAAGCATATGGCATTAAATGGCGCAGAAACTTATTAAAAATACAAGCTCGCGCGCCGGTAGTTGTAGTGTTGAGGGATATAGTATATCTCAATCACGGCCGAAATGACTATTTTTTAATACTTTTTGTTTTTTGGAAGTATTCGTTAAATAATTGAAAGAAATATAATTACTATATGATTTATTGGTCATTTAAGTAAAAGAAAATAAATAACAAACAAATATTTTAGTTGAAAAAATCAAAGCTTTTAGTCGTTGCGTCCTACTCTGTTGAAAAATTCGAACCTCTTGGACGGATGATAACTTTTTTCGTTAATGGATTTGAAAAATTGATTTTTTGTATGATTCTTGTTTCAATTTATTTTCAAATGTATTCAGAATAAAAATTCGTAAAAAATATTTTTATTTCAAAAGGAAGGAACAACTTAAGGGTCATAAAAGTTATGGTTACTTTTTCAATAACTTTCATTATGTCAGTTATATTGAAACCTTATCATACTACTGTGATCAAAAATTAAGACAATTTTGAATTTAAATGAGCGGGTATATTTGAGCAAATCTTCTTGGTTTTAGGTTGGCAGTACTGTCACTCATATCTGTGTAAAATTTCACGCCATTACGTCATTTGTTTGGTTAGTTTCGTTGTATTTTCTGAGCAACTAAAAGTGAATTTTTCAATTTTTACAATGTGTGATTTTATTGAGCAAATCAATCAAATTTTGTTTGCGGAATGAAATTTCTGCTGCAGAAACGTTTAGAAGGTTGCAAAAGACCTTCGGCGATCAGGTTTTATCTGAAAGAAATGTTTCCAAGTGGTATAAAAAGTTCAAAGAAGGTAGAGAAAGCGTTGAAGACAAACAGCATCCCGGACGACCATCAACACCAATCAATGAACAACATGTCAATGAAATGAAAGATTTAGTGCTAAAAAATCGTCGCTTGACAATTAGAGACCTTGCTGAAACTGTAAACATTTCATTTGGATTGGTCCACACCATTTTGAAAGAACATTTGTGCTTGAGAAGGTTCACATCAGAATTGGTTCCAAAAACACTAAATTTCTTGCACTGCACTGCATTGGTTCTTCGAGATTTTTTCATCAAAAATTCTATGCATGTCGTTGCACAATCACCTTATTCACCCGATTTAGCTTATGTGAGTTCTGGCTATTCTCAAAGCTCAAAAGACCGCTTCGGGGACACCGTTTTGAATCAACTGATGAGATAAAAGAAAAATCGCTGGCATAGGTGTATTGTATCGGGCGGGGACTACTTTGAAGGGGATGATATAGATTTGGAAGAATAAATAAAAATTTTCAAAGTTATAAACAAATTGGCTTTACTTTTTGATCACAATAGTAAAAGGTCTCTAAACA
This sequence comes from Dysmachus trigonus, assembly GCA_949715965.1. Taxonomy (NCBI): domain Eukaryota; kingdom Metazoa; phylum Arthropoda; class Insecta; order Diptera; family Asilidae; genus Dysmachus; species Dysmachus trigonus. Next base: position 55,750,130 of record OX454323.1, on the reverse strand, counting down.
TAACAGTTCAGTTATAATAAGTGTTCTTTTTTTTAAAAGAATTAAATAATTTCTTTTGAGAAAACCAAAAAAATATTAATAGGGAAAAAAAATTTAAAATGGAAATAAATATGCCTTCTAGTTAAGATTTTGTTTCCTGTTTTTTAAATGTTGTTTAAAATAATCGGTACATTTATTTTTAATTGAATAAAAATAAAATAAATTAGGTGAGCGTAAATTTGTAAACTAATGAACGCGATAAAAAGATGTGATACCAAACTTTTATGGAAGTTGTTAATTTGTAATAGAATATAAAAAAGTGATCTTAAATCATAAAATATGATTCCCATTCTTATCGAAATTAACAATTTAAAATACAGTCATATTTTACTAGATTTTTAGTTATACAGCATACTATTGTAAAATGTATAACAACGATTTGAAAATGAATGTAACGATTATGGGTTATAATCAGTACAGTCCCGATTTGAATTATAAATAAGTGAAGTTAAATATTTTAGGTTATTAATTTAGTAAGACTTTGATTTAAAGATTGCTTCGAAACTTTTCCCCCATAAAACAATCATTATATTACGCATTTTACTTATAAATAAAATCAGCTTTTAATAGATTTATTCCACACGTCCTTAAAAATTCTTATAAATCAAAAAATTAAAATATACGAGCAATTATTAACCTTCTGTATCTGTATAGATGTCATAAAATGCCTTCCAACTGTGTGTTAATAAAAGAAAATAATATTTTATTACATCCTTCACGGAATTGAATCATAACATTATTTAGCGAGGATATAATAATTTGTAATAAATTTTATTAATTTTATTATTTTATTTTATCGTCACTTTACGTGAAATTTATTATGACAAGTTCATAGGCAGAAATGTTGCAAAAATATTATATTAAAAAACTTTTTTTTTTAACTTTGTATGAAATTACGAGTAACTCTGACGGAAATATAACGGCTGTTCAATGTGCGCCATCTTTTTTTCAGTAGGGAAAGCCACATAAACCTGAACATATCCCTGGAACACCAACAGGTGTCGCCAGTTAATAAACTTTTATCACAGCAGTAAACACCCTCCGTCACATTCTCATCAGCCGGCTGCTGATAGTTTCTCGAGTCGGCTATTAATTCCTCGAATTACTTATAATTTAGCTGCAAATGGAAGGTTTTACTTTTGCCCGTAATTACAGCAATTTACGACATTTGATACACCCTTGGGAATATGGAAATTAACGAGTTAATATTCACAACATGATGGTGTTCGCAGCCTTTATGAAATATACGTGCTGGAGAGTGCCGTCGACGGTGGCGCCGCGCACCCCCTGCGGAAGCCCATCATTCACTTACCGCTTGTGCGACAGGAATGGAGTTCCTGAGGGAGTTCAACTGTACCGGGAACAGAGCTATTGTCGTCGCACACACTAACACACAGGGTGTTGGTGTTTATTTAGTTCGGCTGTACGTCGTTAGGTGGATGTGGATTGTTGAAACGAATGGCTGTGGGGGCGCAGTCTTCGGGTTTTGTAAGCGCCCACCTGCGCCTGGCTCCTCCGATTTTGTAGTTGGAGATTAATGAATTACACCGCCATGTGCTTACATGTGTATGGCCAAATTAAATCGTTAAATATTTACGAGCGCATGCATTTCAGCATTAACCGCGGAAGTGCGTAATGCGGTTCCGCTTAATTTTGAATTTATAAGCATTCTACCCATCGCCGGAGGGCGCACTAAATTTCCATTTTCGCTAACTAGAAAGGAGCAATTTCCCTTCTTTAGAGAGTGTGTCAGTCCCCTAAGAAAGCACTTTTAGCGTAACGTCCACTTGTAGAAGTCATAAAGTTTAAAGGCAGTAATTTGCCAGTATTTCTATTGCTTGTTAAGACTTATTCAGTTTGCCATTTAGGAGGGTCGGCTGCGCAGTCAGTCGCCTCGGCAGAGACATGATAGTAAAAAAAAAGCGAAAAAAGCCCTTCCAAGGGAATGGACAGACAGATTTTTCTCACTATTGTACGATTACCATAAAAATTTAATGGCCTGGAAGAATATGGTCGTATCGTTAAATTTCTTTTGTGATAACTTTTTATGTGAAAAGGACCTTCCTCCTTGTGCCCTGCTTCTTCCATCCACCCGCAGACAGTGCGGTGGTTCACAGAAGAAGAAGATAAAGGATTTTGTGTCCTCAAAAAGAATGCTTGAAGTTTTAATAATTTTTATCATTTTATTTACGACATTTTGATAGAATCGCCCTCCTTTACAATGGTTTTCTTTCTTTTTCATTTCCAGAATTCAATTACTCTAGCTCAAGATGCTGGAACATCTGATGACAGTGGGAGAGCTTCAGAGAGACTTACGACGTCATCTGTTGCACCTCGAGATGCTGATAGTTCTAGGGATAGGCTAAGTGATGTAAGTATTTTATACTTTTTTATTTGTTTTCTTCTACACTGAGAAAAAATACGTTGTAAAAATAATGGAAGCAACATTAAATCAGAAATTTTCAAATATGATTTTGTGCCAATGCTGAAAATTAAACATTGGAGTTAATAATTTCCATTAAAACAAACTGCTTTATTTAATGAGGCGCTTTACTGTTAAAATGCTAAGTAAAATCCTAACTTTGAAATGATGTATTATATGAAAAAAAAAAAAAAAAACTACGAAAGCAATGAACTTCATTTGTTGTATGTTTATTTATTGAGCTTGAAAATTAATGTTTATATTTATAAAATGTGAAAAAATACAAAATGGCGGCCATCATAGCCAATTGACCGAGTGTCTAGATTTTTTTTGCGGTTGACAGTGTACGACCTCTACACTGTGATCTGGAACATTAATATAAAAATGTTTTTTTTTGTTAGGTTATAACGGAGTGGAATAGCCTAAATTCAAACAAATTCAAATTTTAATTTTTCACCATTTGGTAACAATTTTTTCATATCGAAAACACCTAAAAATTGAGACTCTGACTTTCAAACACGTGCCAAACTTTAAAAAAAAAAACAATATTTTGCTCTAAATTAAAGGAAATTTGTATCGTAAACGTTGACGAGATACGTAGATTTCTCGAAAAAAAAATTGGAAATAAATTTCTTTGTCGATATTTTTATTTCATACGAGCTATATGTCAGATATCATATAATAAAATGCTTTAATGATCTGAAATCTATTTTTATGAAAATTCTGTGAAGTTTATTAGATAGATATCCAACATTTTAAATCCATCCTGAAAATTTCTAATATATTTTAAATCAAAGTACTTCATAAATTCAAAAGTCACATTTTTGATCAAATTGCGTAGTATTAAGAAGTCCAGAAAGTAAACCCTAAACAGACTATCTGAAAATATTGGCGGAAATCCTGGTCCCCTAATATATTTGTATTTCTTATTCTTTAATTTTGCAATTAATTAGTTTCTGGGCGAAACTTCTTTATATTTTTTCAACTTTGAGAACTTTGTCCTAAACTGGGTCCATATGCTGTATATAAGGAAACCAATGCTCGACACTTTAAGACAAATATAAGACTTAAACGTTAATAAAAAATGCATTTATTTAATTAGAAATATAATAGTAATAAATATACTTAAACAAACTATTTTATAATATGTTAACAATGAAAACGATTTAAATATCTTAATTTTTTCTTTAAAAAATTTAAATTTATGATGAGGTTTCAAAGTCTCCTATAGTCGACACAGTAAAACAGTGAATATCCCAATAGTCGTCACTAAATGGCACGAATAATCGTCATAAAGACAATAACAATTACAAAAAATACTATCGCAGACAGTATCCTTATACGTATATAATACGTAATAAATTTCGAAACAAACGAAAATAATTCTTTACAAATATGAAAAACTTATCTCAATATGAAGAGCCTTCTTACCGAAAACCTTAAGATATTTGAGAGAACGGTAACATTTTTGGTAATTTTTTTGTTCAATATTTTTTATTGTGGAATATTTTAAAGATAAAATCTTGTACTTTGGCCGACGCATTAACAACAGTGTTGAGCAAAAAAAGGATTATTCAAAACTCATTTCGTTCCAATACTGCTAGTTTTACATAGGATGGATATCTCGGACAACAAAAATTAAAATTTTAAAAACCTCCTCTTCCCCGACCCCTACTTTTTGCATAAAAACAAAGAATTTAAATTAAAAATTAAACCGCATACTTGTTACCACACAATCAGTTTGCTTATTTATTTTCTCTGACGTTATAAAACTTTATCTGATTTCTTGCAAGTGACAGGTTAGACTAAAGATATTAATTTTTTGTTATCAACCCCTACTTCAACATTAAAAAACTTTTATTTGTTTAAAAGCTACGCCTCCCCCATACTAGTATAGTTTCAAAGCAAAATGACTCACAAAATTTCATATACATAATGGATAGTATTGTTAAAAGTAAATTAATCATGTTATGATATTAATTATTTTTCTTTTTACTAATTTCAGGCGAGCAGTCGTTGTAGTTCCGGCAAAGGATATATCGTAAGTATAATTTCTTTATTAGTTATGTAATGTAACATCAATAATCCTAATCTGCCCATTTTTGCTAATTACTTATTTTACCCATTACCTTATTATGCTTGTATCTTACACAATTTGTTATATTGTCATTTATTACCCAACTCGAACCGTAATCTCAATTTCTCCTTTTTTCGTATTTTCAGTGTGATAGTGAAGGAGACGATGATAAGGTAAGTCATTTTCCATATTTCATAACGATAACGATTTAGCCGGATCATTTACGCCGCCTTAATCGTTCACGCTTCCTGTGAATAACAATAACCGACGCCGCCGCGCCATGACGCCAACTCTTTGTGGCACCTTTTAATTGTCCAGCGCCGGGACTCTGAAAGCAACCCCTTTTTTGAAAGTTGATGAGAGAGGGGAGCAGTAAATCAATTGCATAAAACCTGCTGGTGACCATTATCGCAATCATAGCCGTTATTTTTTTTTTCTTTTGCTTTTTTCCCCGTACTGTCCCGTGGGCAATATAGATGTCGTGCCATCAATTTCTGGAATAGGTCCCCCTGCGGGGGTGAATGGCCAGCAACAGCATCGCCAAAATGAAAAGAAAATAAAAGCGACAGGAAAAAGGTTGATGCGATAACGGGAAAAGGTCCACAGTAAAATAAAAATAAATTGTTGCAAATTGACAGGATTTCCCCGGCCGCATCCACCAATCCAATCTGCGCCGGGGAGTTCGGTATTGGGACTTCAGTAGCAGCAACAGCAGCCCCTTTCTCCACCCCTGTTCCGCACCGGCCTGGCTCTTTCCGGGCCTTATCTGCAGTGGCCGGGAACATTTTGAATACAAAAAGAAAACGGCTTCCAGTCGTCCCCTCGTGGCTGAGGGACAATTTTCCTTAATTTTCCACTCATCGAAATAAATCATTCGATCCCTGGGATACCGGAGGGGGTAAGTTTCTGCCTCTGTTTCTTTTATTGTGTTTCGCCTTCGGATATGAAACGGTGGGTGGGTGGGTGGGTGGTTGGTTGGTTGGCAGTCAGTTGTCCTCCTCCTCTTACATGGTAGAGCACAATTCCGACCTCTTCCGGCGGGATCCTGTGCGGAGGACCAGGAGCGCCTTCACGGCGAGGGATATGGCTTGTTTGTAGCCCCAGATAAAGGCGCACTGGATGCGGTAATCGGAGGATATTGACTCGTCAATCACCCGTACTTAATGCTGAATTTCTTTTGTCCAGCGAACTGAAAACTTCGCCATCCAAGTGAATCCTGGATGCCTTCCTGATAACTTTACATTGTCAAATAATTTTTCAGCTCCCTTCCGCCAACCTGCTGTGTGCTGCAGGGAACAGTCTAGGATACTAGGATTCCAGGGTTTCAAGAGAGGGGCTATCAAGTCACTCCCAACGGAGTAAAAGATGATGCTGAGGCTGGCTCTATTGAGAGGCGAACCATCTTTAAGCCACGTAAGCAGAATGTGCCCGAGCGTTGCTTCTATTGCTTCCATGCTTTTTCTGTCGAGGAAACTGGGGAGGGGGACAAAAAAAGAGGGTCCCGGAAAAGGTCCTCTATGTCTTGGGAGCGGCATCAATATAAATAGTGGCCGGCGGAGGGAATAAGTTGTTAGCCAGATATATAGAGCCATGAGTGGGATCCGAGGACTCCTTACAATTCTTCTTGGCTTTAAAGGGAAAAAATTGTGCGGTCGATGGTGCCATTGAATCGCCCCATTGGGGAAAATTGGTTGGGCAAACACAATGCGGTTCTGATGTTACTGAAATTCATATAGAGATGTTCTGATACTGAACCGATACCCATCGCAGCTCCGGGACCAAGACGACGACGATAGTAGCAAAAAGAGGGATCTCTGAGGAAGGAGATATGATCCTGCGATAACAATGGGAATGCGGTTACTATTTTGAGTACATCTAAGAGTTTATGCGACCACCTTCTCGATGTACTGACCTTATCATTTTATGACTACTTTTCTGGTATTCGGGGAATAGGAAGCAGAATTAAATTTTCTATTAGACCACTGTGTTATTGAAACCAAAATTCTCAGAGGGAACTTAATTCTTTTGTTTGGTTCGATAAATTACTGACTTCGTAATCTCTAAACTGCGCAAAAATAGTATTTTCAAATCTGTAGATAAAGAAATTAATTTTTTTAAATAAAGTTCTTTGTGTTTTGTTCGTGGTCTTATAAGATAAAAAACGTATGTACTTCGAAAGTATCGTAGAAAAAAGTGTATTGTTGTTGTGCTAGACTAGGAATTACACATTGTGAATACTGTTTCTTTTACGAACTTTTTTTATGTCACATCTTTTCTTTTCAAATTTTACATATCCGTATTACAACATGCTGTAAACTTGTACCTTTACAACACTGATTGAGGAGGCTGCCTGTTTCAACAATACAGGGAAATACCATGAAAATTGGCTTTGACGAATTTTTAGGGTCGCTAATTTGGAATTTGTCGACAAGAAATTTCCGAAAAATAATTTATTTACATAATTAAAATATAAAATACTTCGATTCAATCTACTTAAATAAAAATTCAATTAAAAGTAGTTCAAAGTATGAATAATAACATTTGCAATCTACTATCATGTTCTACTTTATTATTAAGTTGCTAAAAAAAATACACCAAATCGTCAAAGTAGGCACAGATCGGGGTATTATGCGATTTGCATGGGGCTTTTTGTATTTAACATATTTTGAATGCCACTGAATAATTCCAGTTACATAGCTCTGCAACTTCAAAGGGATAAATAGAAAAAGAAAAGGAAATGCAATTTGCCTCCTTGACAAGCTGAATAAGTTCGGTCTTGTAAATGGAAATTGAAATTCCTTTTTTTTTGTACCTAAACCGATTGTAAATTTAAACGAATTTCCCAATATCCCCCAATCTCTTTCGGTGACAAATCTTGTAGAAGTACTTTGCTGCTGCGTTTCTTCGTAGTTCTTCGTACTACCTACCAATAAAAGGAGTTGTGTCGTACCCAGAAGTGAAATTAATTCAAATCCCAAAAGAAACGAACACACCAAAATGAGAATTGTTAAAAAAAAAAAATTAATGATCCTCAGATGTACACAAGCTGTACCTACTCCACCCACCCGTCTTTGCTCCGGAACTCTCTCCCCGGGCTCCACGGCAGCCTTTTTCCTTTCTTCGCCGGCTCCAAGTAGCTTTCAATTTCGCAGCTCTTAATTGCAACCATTAAATCACAATTTTTGTTTTTTATTTTTCAACTTTTTTGCGCTCGCTGATTCCAGTCATGAAGTAGCGATTCATTTTCTTAATTAGCTGATTTATTAGCGGAGGAAATTTAAATGGGAAATTGCTAGGTGAAGCGGACATTCGACTGTTGCGGACTGTTGCCCAGAGCCTGAAGGTATCAGACGACTCCGCCGCGCCATGTGGACCCTCGCTGAGCTTGTTGCCAGTTCCCACAGGGGGGGGATTTCTTGTTTTCTTTTCATTTCAGCTACGACAAAAGCAACAACTCTAATAAAATATGTTTTTGAACTAAAAAAAGGGGATTCTTTACGTTCTTCTAATGTTGAGTAAAAAGAATGTTTTATTTTCTTGGATTTCTCAAACCCAACTGTATTTAGATTAAATTAAGTACATAGCTAAAAAGCCATTTTGTAAAACAATTTTAATCATATTTTTGGTTTTCCGTACCAATTATTGAAAAACTCAGAACATATTTTTGGTTATAATCCCATCATGTGGGGTTTCAAATGAAAGATAACGAAATGAAAATTCCAAGAAGTTAATATATATTCATATATCAACATTTTTTTTGAGCAACTCTTATATTTCTTGAAGCAGTAGCAATCAAAATATTAAGGACTGCTAAGAGAAAGAGATGTTCTGAAATTAAAATATGGAACACAAACTGCACGAGTTTATTTTTGCTTCTCTTCGTTATGAATTCCTGCTCTTTCTGTATTTATACAGGATATTTTTATTAGACTAAGTTCGCTACTAACAGGAGACATGAATGAAATAGCCAATTCGAAATAATGTTGTAAAAATACGGGACATTACAAATAATCAACCATTTCCTATTCCTAAGCGGGATTGTTATCAAATCTATCCTTTTTTTAAGGATTTCTTAATTGTATACTCTTAGTAAAACTCTCAAGCTCAATTTCACGTATTTTTAAGCTAATTTCATAGTTTATTTCTTATGAGGAACCAAGAAGCCTATACGATATCAGGAATCTGTCATTCTGACAGCTCTGTGTTATTAATGCGCAGTATACTGTGGCAAGTAATCCTGCTGATCACGGTTAAACATTATCGAAGTTTATCGAAAACTTAACACGGTGTTACACGCCGGCGTTAACGTGTCAAACCTTATCGGGGAAAATTTAAATTAAATAACGTAAGTAAAAGCAAGTGAAATTCGGCTTCTTAACCCATTCAAGACCGATTGCACACCGTGTGTGCAAAGCATTTCAGAGTCAAAAAGACAGGCAGCACACCGTGTGTGCAGTGATAATGAATTGTAGCAGTAGTGGAAATAAGTTCGTTTAAAAAAATTAAATCGTTAAGTTACGTAAAGCTTAAAGTTTTATTGGTTTTAAGTTAGACCCTAAAATTAGTAGGCCACAGCCAGGACCGCTGTGAATAAAACAATATTAGTATAAACAACAAAAAGTGCTTGGCTCCTGGGAACGTTCCTTAAAAAAATGTCTGGTCTCGAATGCGTTAAACCATAAACAAGAAAATTTAATTCTATCATTCTTAATCCACTGACCTTATTACCCGGAAAAAACGGGCACTTATATTTCCATTCAAAGATAAATACTCTTTTCCTTTTTTAACCTTTTCGGTCTAAAATTTAAGGAGTCAAAAACCCGCTTTACCCCTTGGCTTTTAATTATAATAATATTGCATCATGCGTTTTTCGAAAATCGATTTTCAACCTATAATGTGAAAATTAATATTTTCTAAGAAGTTAGAATTGTTAATTCGGAAATATGGGTGGCGTACCGTCAGTGAAGCTGATAATTCAGCTCTGGTTGATTCGACTTCGCGATATTTACGGTTCCTCATTTTCGGCTTAATGGGTTTGTTAATAAACAAAATTGCAGCTTCTGGAGTGAAACTAATTCAAAAGAGAGAGTCCAGAGAGACCATATTACATCCAGAAACGTGCACCGTGTGGAGCGGTTTACACGCTGTCACCAGTCATTGGTCCTTATTTTTTTTTAAATGGGGAGCATGATCAATGAATATTTCTTCGAAAATATGGATAACATTGATCCTGGTGAGTGTGGTTTCAAAAGGATGGCACTATGTGTCATACAGCAACAAAAAGCATCGATTTATTGAAATAAAGATTTGACGATAAAGTGATTTCGAGAAATGGCCCTATAAATTGTCTTCCAATTTCCTATGGGGTTATGTGAAGTCATTGGTTTATGCTGATTTTATATATGGCTGACATTTCTCGACAAAGTGACCCAAAATTGTGCTGACAGAATACGTTTCATCAAGACAGTCCCGATGGACTTGTGCACCGAAAGATGTTTAACTCTTTTCACTAGGATATACTCTCTGGGGCACCATTCAGTTAATGCTTACGTAGGGTCGCCAAGTGCAAAGGGTTAAATATTAATGTGGTCTGTCGAATAAAAAAAAAATTGTTCATCAAAAGTTACCTCTTTGTGTTAGTTTTTATATTTAAAATTTTAGCCGGCTTTAAAAAACATCCTTTACATCCTATTATTCCGTAGTAAAAAAAATCTTATGTAATTTTATTTATTTAAACTAAGTAAGGAACCCATTCAATTTTACTGCCTCCACCTCGAAAGGGCACATAATAGAAGAGCAGCCCACAGTAACTAAAGAATTAACTGAATGCCTACATTTTCAAAGAGTTCTTTGAAGTGCTTAACAGCAACACTAACAAAAATAGCCCGAGTTGTGTGCAAAGCAACCATATAGCTTGAAAGTTCTCAATGGGGCTCTTTGCCTCCTTTACAGCAGAGGCCAACGCGTGGCCGGAGGAGTACGTGATCTTGCAACATATTTAATTCAATTATTCTCACTCGTCTTTTACACTCTATTAAATTGTACCCTCATGCCGTCAGGTGTTTAGCCATTTCCCTCTTCATAAAGTGCTTCGAAACCCTTCTTTATGGCATAAAATTTACCTCTCCTTTCATGTAAGTATCCGTTTGTAAGGATCTACTCCACCGCAGAACAGACTATAGAGTACATGCAGCGGTCAGAGGAAGGCTACGGATCTCCTTAAATTGCTTGATATCATGCCAGTTGGCAATTTGTAATGCAAACACGAAGTCAGCTTGAAAATTTTATAAACGACTGCCGTACAGCTCTGCTCTCGTGTCCCATTATAGCGCCACTAGAATTCCGAGAGGCGACAATGTCGTAATCTTACAAATGTCTGGCTTAAGCTCTGTCGTTTTTATATCGTCTGTGTTATATACCTCGCTCCTGTCGCGGTATCGTCGTAGCCGTCGTCGTCATCGCACTCCCGCACTAGGGTTCGCCATCACTAGGGCCCCATGATGAGTGTAATGTGCAGAGTGCTGTTTAATGGACTGTCGTAAAGTACATCGACGTCATTTTCCTTAATAAGGCGCTCCAAACCACTGGTAACAAGGACGTCTACGATTCGAAGTATATATTGCATAGAAATGGGCACTGGGAGACACTGGAGGACCTTTTTCACTTCAGGACTATATACTCCAACCACCACAATTGTATTATATGTGTGACATAACACAATGTCGTGTTTTTATTTCTAGCGACTTTGTTGCTGCTTCTCTTCCTTGTCCTCGTCCTCGTCCCCATCGTATGGTCCAATTTCACCCAACCGCCGCATCGTTATGCTCTGGGCAAATATTTAACGTTGAAGTAAATCACAAAGTACCTACACGTCGGTGTCGTAGCTCCTCCACTTCTCAGTGGCGTACAGAAAAGACGAGCAGATTATGTACACAGGCAAAGTCAAGAATGAGCCAACTTACTAAATCGACAAATTTTAGTCAAACGGGAGGTTCCACCCTATAGACGAGGTGCAACTATGGTTGGGGGTGATACTCTCTCTTAACTAGCTTCTTACATCTACACGGAAAGCCATTCAAGGAGCAGCAGAAAATTTTCTTTACATTGCACGTTTCTATCGCTTCTAGCCATCGCATGGTACCCTTAGTTTTCACTTTGCTGGATTTTCCAGTAAGTTCTAGTACCAGGACATGAACTTCTTCGTTAAAGGTTGTAAACAAATCTCGGAAATACAATCTTCTCAATATGATACTTACTTTCGTTGGCAACTAATCGATTTGTTGTCAGTCAACGTAATGCATTTCTAAGATATAAACATTTCAGATAAAACCAAATAATTTCTTGATTCAATCATTCAATTGAAATGCAGTTAACACTAGAACTACCGGCGCTCGAGCTTGTAATTTTGATAATTTTTCGCACCTTTAAAGTAATATGCTTTTACATTTAAATTAATAATTATAAATGGAAATAGGTTCGCGATATGTCGTAATTTTGAACCTTAATAAGATTTGGTATTACTCTTAAGAGATATTTTCAAAAAATATGATTAATTCAAGCAAGAAATTTAGTACCGGTCAATTTGACCGGTCTTGGTAGTTCTAGTGTTAATCTCAATCATCAGTAGCTGTGTTTTTTCACCTATGTGGCTCAGGATTTGGATTAGACATAAAATTGACATTTAAAGCGACTACTAATAGCTAGGATTAAAATTGCCCATCAAATCCATCAAACTGCCATGATTCGGTGGTCCAACTAAAAATTTTTATTTTTTTGTTATATTAGTAGTGAAGTTGTATCAGAAATCGACTGTTACCATTTTGTACTTTTCATGCCATGTTTCTTCTATTTTTGTAGTAATCAGTCTATATTGATGAATTGTCACTAATAAATAAATAAATAAATTACCTTATTACTACTTTATGTATTTTAGCAACATTTCTTCAAAATGTTATTTTTTTAACCAAAAAATGCACCAAAGGCGGACCTTCTGCTTATGAGATTATAACACACACATGTACAGGGTGGGCCATTTAAGATTTGGAATTTGAATCGGCTATAAAAAAAAAAAAAAATGAATATTTTTTCAAAGTTATGAGTTTATTAGAAAGATTGAACCTTCCCATTTAGGAATGGAAGACAACATCATTCAAATGACTGTCACGGCTAGCCTTACAATACCCCATTCGATCAGTCCAATTTTTCAGTACATCTTCGATTGTTTGGGCCTCTATTTCGTCAATGGCAACTTCGATTTCACGTTTCAAGTCGTCAATCGTCTCTAGATGGTTAGCGTAACACTTGTCCTTAACGGCTCCCCACAAAAAAAAGTCTAACGGAGTCAAATCGCAGCTTCGAGGTGGCCAATTGACATCAGCATTTCGGCTGATTCTGCGATTTCTGAAAACAGTGCGCAAAAGATCGACTGTTACATTGGCTGTGTGGCACGTTGCGCCGTCCTGTTAAAACCAAATGTCGTCTATGTCATACTCTTCAATTTTGGGAAACAAAAAATCGCTTAGCATGGCGCGGTAGCGATCGCATTCACTGTAACGTCGTTTCCTTGCTCATTTTTGAAGAAAAATAGCCCAATAATGCCGCCAGACCAAAATCCGCACCAGACAGTCACTCGTTGTGGATGCATTGGTTTCTCCACGATGACGTGTGGATTTTCTGAGCCCCAGATACGACCATTTTGTTTATTGACGTACCTCCGAGGTGGAAATGAGCTTCATCTGAAAAGATGATTTTTCGGTAAAAATGCAAACCGAAAACGCATCGCATGGTCATGCGGCTTCAGCTCTTGCACTAATTGAACTTTGTACGCATTCATACCGAGATCTTTATGCAAAATTCCTCTCAAAGAAGTGCGTGAAATGTTCAATTCTTGAGAACGATGACGAGTTGATGTGGATGGTTGTTCACGCACACTCTGAGCAACAGCAGCGATGTTTTCGGTTGAGCACACTGGACGAGTACGTACACGGGTTGTTTTATCCAACAACGATCCAGTTTCACGAACTCGCTTCACAAATTGATCCACAAACTGCGTTTTTGGCACATCCTTTTTGTCAAATTTTTTCCGTAAATTTCTTACAGTTTGAGTAGAAGACTCACCACTTTGGAAATAAGTTTTTAATATTTCCCAACTTTGTTCAAGCGAAAAGCGACCCATTTCATAAATGTCAAACATAAAACTAACTTTCTGTCACATCGGAAATGTTATCAAACCTTCCAACCTCAAAATAACCTATAGTTCCAATTCCAAACGTTAGATGGCCCATCCTGTACATGGGGTACACGCTAATGCAGCATGCGTTCAATATATGTGTATATTCTTTGTCTTACCTAGAGTTAGAGTTAATTAAAAATTCTATACCTTTAGAACATTTAAAAATACCTTTGGAACATTTAAAAATGCGTTCACAGGTACCCATTGAAATTTTTTTTTTATTACCATTGGGTACAAAATTGATAAAGTCTCTGAGAAAAAGTTGAAAAATCAACATACTTTCAAAATTTGTACGTACCACTTTTTTTTGATTTATTTTTTTATCATTGGACGAATTTTCGGGTTCTAACATAAGATTTTTAAAAAACACACTTTTATTTAAATTGTCAAAAACCTATCGGTGTGTTCAATAATTTTAATCATTTAAAGAAAAGTCGTAATATGCTTGTGCCGAGTCAATTTCTTTTTAATTTAAATAAACCGTTTGATTTATATATTACATACCTAGTACTTTTTTTCCAAGTAAAGTTTTGTGAAATGTTGCAAAAACCAAAATTAATATTAAGTTGGTTTTATTGTTCAGCAACATTCATACAAATAAGTACGTTTTTAATAGAAAGGCATAAAATTCGATTCAAAAAATTTATTCGATTCAGTGATAAAACATAACCTTTAAATAATATCTTTGTATTTCAGTGGTGGAAAGTGCGGTTTCCTCTATAATTTCCCCAGATATATTTTTTGGGCATGAAAAGTATCTAGCAACATTTTCTACAAAAAGCTCAATTGTAAAGAAAAGCAAAATCTTATAGATAAATTATAAAGAAATATCTTCTATAAAATTAGAACAGACTGCGGTAAATACGTATATTTCTATACTATTAAGGCTTTTAAATGACGCAAATATTCCTTTTCAATTACGAAACAGATTGTCAAATGAATGCTTTGTGCGACTTCAATAGAATTAGCGAGTTGTTTATTTAGTGGGCAAATCTGTATTTCTTGAAATAAATATACTTGAATTTAGGTAAAATACATAACAAAAAGCTTTACTGTTTCAAAGGCGTTTAAACCTTTTCTTTATATTTATAGACATTTATTTATAATTCAATTCTCCTATGATTGAATGAAAGTAAAATTTGTAATATCAAAATTAAACAGCTCGTCCGTTATACATGACTACGGCACAGAATAAAAAAAATAGAAAAAAAATATACACATAAAAGAAATCCATATTACATTAAAGCAAAAATCGTGTTAAAAAGCATAGATATATGTTTTTGCGTACAGCATCTCGCCGCGGCTTCTTTTATTTCTTTCGCTATGGGCTTCTTCTGCTGTTTGTTCCATAACCTATTTTATCTCCTGGTGCGAGACGCCTCTATGAATGTGTCACGTTTAGGCCGCAATTAATTTCACGGATTATTACGCCGTTAAGTGATGGAGATTACGCGCAAACGAAATGGTTTTTGTTACAATAAAACCGGAAAGAGATAGTCTGCTCTAGAGCTGGCAGCTGCCCAAGTTTTTGAACATTTTTGGAGAAGGCTTCCTGAAATTCACTAAGCGGAACGCTTCCGATATTTTTCGAGCAGAAAGCTAGTAAATATAATAAATGGTCAAAACGATTTTCATTACTCAGATTCTTTTATTAGGGTTTCTTAGACTTTACGCGCTTGTTCGTATTGATTTTGTTAGGTTTCTGTGGCCAACTAGGCCGTTTTTATATTGGCTGTGGGTTAAGATATTGTTTTAAAATATTTATATGACAAATGTTTTTAGTATTCAAGTATCAATTTAAATCTTATTCCATGGCGCAAAGTAGTATCATTCAAATGAGAATCTTTGAATAGTTACTCATAGCAAAAATTCTGAATTTTGTTAAAAGAACATCAAATTTGTGTCAAAAAATGAATCCAATCATTATTCCAACTAAAGATTTGAAGTTTGGATGGATAAAAGTAATGTTATAACTGGTATAGAAGTACAAAAGCAGCTGAATTCTAGTATATGATCAAAAAGTTATGGTCATTTAGCAAGTCATAAATGATCAAGTTTTACGTCATTTAGCGGCCATAATGATGATAAGCTCATGACAGACAGCACCTAAATTACTAATTAGTAATTTATGTTTGCTGTCTGTCTAGTCTAGGGGATTAGATTAATAACAAATTATCGAAATGAATGGAAATATTGAGAATATCAGTCCACGAATCCTCGAACAATATAACATACCTAAATGGGTTTCTAAGTGGTCAATTTATCTCTTTATATCTCAATATTTATGTAACAAATTGAGTCAATATATATCCAGGCCCTAGTATATGCCGAATGATATATCATTTAATACTTTTTAGTCAAATATATTAATTTTATATATGAATCAAATCGTGTAAAACCTTATGTGTGTTTACCATGTTGTAGAAAATCCATAAAAGTTCTTTCCCAATATCAATCCAAGTGCAAATGCACTGATTGCCGAAATTATCTCAATTACCTATTATATTATGTTACGTGCGTGTACCTGAGCCAGCCTTAAAGCTAATTCCGGGGTAATTTTACCCGACACGAGTAAATTTGAGCCGCTCCGGAAATCCGCTTCGTTTCATATATGCTGCATGCACATCACCACTGAGCATGTCACGTCAAACCAAGAAGACATGCGGTGTGTGCAGCTCCGTCTCGAAAGATTGTTTGATTATTCGCGCATTTAGTGAAATTTATATACCCCATTACACCGCACCCCACCCGTCTGGAGCTTACACCTGGGTGCGGCGGGTATCCGAGCCGCATCATGCTGCCTCGTGTGGTCGGCATCATATAAACATGAGTAGTTAGTTCATTTTACGTCTTTTTCCCGTGAAAATTGCTCTCGGTGTCTTAAAGACGTTGGATGGAGGTGTCGTCTTTTTTTCTTGTTCGCCACTTTTATTGCTGTTGTCGTCGTCGTTTTCAGTTCGGCTGATTCGTTTGGTTCGTTCTCAAGCCGGTGTTTATTCAGTTCTCAGAGTCCATGATATACCCCTGCTTCCCCTCCCCCTTGCGGCAGGTGTTGTGTTACGTGTCGTAACCTAGTAAACATGCCTGCTACGAGGTGAAGATGATGACTTTTCAGTAGTTCCACAATTTTTTTCTTTTCAACTCCTTTGAGCTTGTTTTTGCCTCACTTGCTTCCAACTCGCCCTTCATTTTAAGCTGCGGTGGAATGGGGCTTTGGCTTTAGGTTCTGTGTTTTCCGGTGCGGTCTCGGCGAATGGTATCATACCCGGCTGCTCACTTGCCCCGACCACACGGGTGTTCGTTACGATTATAACTT
Source organism: Dysmachus trigonus (assembly GCA_949715965.1). Lineage (NCBI taxonomy): Eukaryota > Metazoa > Arthropoda > Insecta > Diptera > Asilidae > Dysmachus > Dysmachus trigonus. The sequence goes on along the minus strand of OX454323.1, from coordinate 55,733,044 downwards.
TACACTTGTGGCTTTACTGGTTGATTAGCTAATTTGACTAGTTTGTTGTCCATCAACACTGAGGTGTGTGATGATTGTGGTTTGTCGAGGGTATTAAATTTATTATACAAATTCAGTAGAGAATCTCCTTCTGTTCGCAATTGTATCAAATTACTTTAGTAATAAAGATAGGTTTAGGTCAGAGCAAAGAACATGAGTCAAGTGCCAGGTGTTCGGTTTTCATTCTAACAGTTCAATTTATATATGATAATATTGTGTTCGGATAAAAAACGAAAGGACATTTGAACTAAGATATAACAGTTGAACTTAGATTTTCAAATTATCTTTTTCCCATTAGTCTTCTAATAATCGTTATAAGTATATTTATTTATACGGAGATTGACTGTCCGCCCTTTTGAAAAATGTAGTTTCAAGACAAAAGTGTTTAAAGTTTTTTTACGATATAACTTATGTGTGCAAAATTAAAAATGCGCGCCCACTAAAACTGCTGTAACTCTTCGATTTTTTGGAATTTCTTTGTAAAAAGAGTGACCCCAAATTTAGCCTATTTCGTGGACCTCGTATTTTAAATCAAAATGTGTGCCAATTGAAAGCTTATGATAGTATAATGATCTTTGATTTCTGAGAAACGAACGATCATAGTTGACGAAATTGAGTTGTATAATGCTTCACTTGAAGAAAAGTTTTGACATAAAAAATCTAATATCTCGACAATGAAAGAAGATAAACAAGTTTTTCTTATCTCATTTTAAAGCTTAAGGGGGTATTCTAGTCTGGAGGCATGAATTTCAGGTAATTTTTGAAGTGTCGTAAAAAAAAGACAATTAATATTTTTATTATCCATTTTTTTATAAGTTATTTATTAACATTATAAGAATAGAGAAAAAAATTAAAAAATAAAAAAATTAAAAAAATTCCACAAATTAGCAGCTGATAAAGTGGGGGGTCTCAAAAAATTGGCACGTGACCATACCCACGATTTCAACCCTCCTAGCAATCTGAAACCAAGCAAAAAAAAAAAATTATTAATCTAGAATAATGTCGCAATGGCTGGAACTACGGAAAAGTTGGAAAATTTTTTTTTCGCGAAATGGCGACTGCCTGAAAAAAAAAACACTTTTTGGGCCACTTTATCGGATTGTTTCGATTTTTTTTAAAATAGTATAAATTGAAATTTGGGGATGGGGGTAGTTCCAACCATAGACAAGTCTATAAAGAAGGCTCTCTAAAAATCTCAAGTAAATCGGTCCAGTAGAACCTGAGAAATCGTGGGTATCGTTTTGAAAAAGACAGTTTCGAGAAGAACGCGTTTAAAGTTTCGCGTAAAGTTGTTCGCAGTCTAAGTCATGAAATGCCGGGTCAGCAAAATACCTATAACTCCGAAAATAATTTGAATTTTGAAAAATCCTCTTGTATACATATTCTTGAATAGTTAAACTTTGAAAATAGCAAAAAAAAAAAAAATCGATTTTTTTTAATTTCTAGACTAGAATACCCCCTTAAATCAAGTAGAATATCAGTGACATAATAAAATTTACAAATATTGTTAAGTGCAGCCCTTAGACAGTGTAAAACTACCTCCATGCATGAAAAGTTGCAATAGATTATAAAATATCTGAAAAAAAATGTGTGTATGAGTCATAATTTAAGGTGATCATTAAATAGCGATTGCCATATATTTATGGTACATGTTCATTGACATTTACCCTTGCAAGGGGGTGAAAACAACCCCTAACAGTCAAAAATACCAAAAAATATTTATAAAAATTCGAAAAAAATTATTTCTGCACCATATAAATTGCAAGAAATATGAAAAAAAAAAATTTGAATCAGATCCAATACAAATACACTCTATGAAGATGGTAAAACTACCCCCACGCTTGAGATATTGCAATAAATTATAAATTTTCCGAAAAAATGTTTGTGTATGTGTCATAATTTAAGCTGATCATTAAATAGCAATTGCTATACATCTATGGTTCGTGTTCATTGACATTTACGCCTCTTAAGGCAAGATCTCTTAGAGATCCAGTTACTTAAGGCAAGATCAATCAAGTTCACTTCATTTCAGTGGTGTTAGTAATATTATTTTCAATCCACGTGTATCCATTATTTCATGATGAAAGTTTTACTTGGCTAGGAAATAACACATCAAATTGAATCGGTTTTGTGTAATTTTTATTTCTATAATATTTTATTATTTAAAATTATACCAGTTTGATGAAAGCGGATCTCAGATTGTTGTCTTAGGGTAACAGATCGTCTTTTACTTTAAAGGTGTTTCGGCATAAAATACTTTTCGGTCACTAACTGCTGATCTTGAGTTAGGGATAGTAATAAACAATGTGGTGCAGCGGGTCAAAAGCGGAATCGGCGATCGAATATAGGAAAATTGAATTATTACATACCAAACATGTCAAAGGATGGCACTCCAGAAATAACTGCCTTAACCCTCCCTCCAAGACCCGCGGTATCCTGATAAATTTGGATATGTTCTCCAAAAGTGAAATTGTCTTTCACATGTTTTTTTCTCTCCCAATATCGAACATCAGAAAACAAGGTGTTGAGTAAAAATACACGTAGAACTGACCGTAGATCCGTAGGGAGAGGTCTCGGGTTAAACTTTGATTAAGGGATAGAATCGATTGGCATATGTTGGAACACATTTTTATAAATCGTCCTGCATATAATTTGTTATGCTTCCTTGTCACGATTTATGACAGAACCCGCATCTGAGTGAACTTCTTTCTTTCCAAAAGTAGAATATAATATACATATATGTACAACTAATTCTATTTCCTAACAAATCTTGTGTGAGTAAAGTATGATATACGATTATTATTTTATATAATCTTTGCTTGTTGTGTTATTCACTTTTCAAACATCAAAGATGATATTCTGTAATCTAACAGTGAAATTAATAATCACCCTGTAAGTTTAGTTGAATTTTTATTAGCGTTTGCAGCTACCAATGTTAACTTTCTTTGAAAAACATGTCATTTAACTCTCATTCTCACGGTTAAGAAGCTATGATTTTAGCGTGGCACTTTGGCTCTTTGCGGTATAGCATTAATTGATCATTGATAGCAAGTTTTTGTGATTTTGGCATAAACTACCACTAGTCAATTTAGTGATAGTGAATATTGAGTGGAAGCAACGTTGAAACTAGCATGTCCAACTACATAAATGCCATATTAAAATAAATCCGGTCATTGACAACCCGATCTTATTTTAAGATCTTGTGTAAAAGTCTTTTATTTTAGGATAAAAGACGATTAAACTTGTAAAAGAACTAAAATATAGTGATCCAATAGATACAAATTGATTTGCATCTCAAAGTTAACTTATTTTCCCAGTCCGCACAAAAGGCAATAAGGAGATTAATTGCTCTGAGAAATCACTCAAATCATGTGGACATGATGAAAAGAAGCGTCGATAAGCCCCCCTCAATCACCGCCCGAATCAAAAGGAAGCTAAATTATACATTCACCCTCTGGAAGAGGGCTTTTATGAATCTAATCAAAGCCCCCGCCTCTGCCGCACAACCATCGTTGAATGGTGTCTCCGCACCATTTCTTTAGCTGCTGCGCCCGTTCCAAATAATCCGGACAACAGTCCTCTTTAGCATCTTTACGCCATCGACAGCCATATTCCCTTGCCCGCTCAATTTCATTCTATTGACTCTTTGAAGAAGGAAGTCGTTATTCAAGAAAAGGCGGATGTCTTCGATTTTACTGCGCCCTTCTCCACAGCTCCCTGTCCTTTGAGCATCCCATCGATTTCGTGTGAGAGGGAGAAAGACGGGAGGACACAGCGGAAAGGAGCTGTGTCAAGATGGTTATGGGTGAGAAGTAGTATTAAGTGATGACTGCCAACAAAATGGAGAGATCCATAAGGAGGACAACAGTGAAAATGCCCTTATTTTCCCTCCCTCCGATGGGGGGAGTCAATTCGAATAAAATAGTTAAGGAGCGCGTAGTACCACGGACAGACAGGCAGGCAGGCAGGCAGGCAGACAGACGGACAGACAGACAGACAGTAGTGAGCTCGAGAGAGCTCCACAGGAGAATTCCTGAGGAAATAATCTCGGTGTTGGTGTCTGCTTAACGCCACTGAGCTCCTTCCCTTTACAAGACCTCCTCGAGCTGAATTGGGCTCTCGTCGAAAGATGTCGGAGGAGACGACGAGATAAATGCGAAAACCAAATAAAATGCCATCTAGCGTGTATCTGCTCGAGGATAAGTAGATCAAGTGGATCGAAACCTGTGAACGTAAAGCAATTTACCGGAAATAGAAAAGAGATTAAGGCGAATGGATTTTCCCTGTTCCGGAGTATGTCGTTCAGTTCGCGTAGATTGTGTGGAAGATTCTGAGAATTTTCTGGAGCTTCTTTCTGCTCCTTGTTGTTGATGTTGTTAGTGGTTCTGCTGCTGCTTTTTGTCCTGCCACTGCACCCTTTCCCGTACCCATACAACCATGAACGTGTAAATTGTCGAAGTTTTATTGGCGTTGTTGAGGAAGTTCTCAATGTTCTTCGGTGAAGAAGATGTTTATAAACATTCTCTTGTAATTGTACCCTTAACAGAGGAATTCCGCTTATGTTTTAAATTTTCAAACTTATCACTGCTTAAAGTGTTTTGCCCTACAATTAGATATATTCATGTTCATCATAGGTTCGTCAGGTTTCAGTGTAATATCTAATTCTTCACTAACCATATTAGCGAGACTGTCGGCTGTTTGTCTGGCTATATTAAATATTGGTGCTGCTCAAAAAATTAAGTTTGACGAAACTAAGTATATGAAAGTATCAACATATAATAAAAGTTCCAGAAATATTCATTTGATCATAAGGGATGAATATGCAGAAATACACGTTATTTTTAATTTTTTTTTATTTATTTATTTATTTAAACACCTAGAGTTAAAGGTGTTTCCGCTTTTTGGTTGAATTTAACGAGTAAAAGGAAAATATATTATTAGCCCGATTTGCTCTGTCTCACGACCCTGTCGTATTCTTTTCTGAGTTGCGGAAGAAAAATCTAATTTTATTGTTTGGAACGAACGTTTTATAGTTTTGAAGGATAAGGTTTACTTTTTCTTTAATTTTTCTCACAAATTTTGCTCGAAGGTAGGCCGACGGACAAGAATCCAAAAGTATCTTTTTATAGCTACACCTTGCTTAGAGTTGCCTGAAAATGCTAGAGTTTTTTCCTAAATATACAGGGCAGATAGACCTTCGAAGAATATAACTTGTAAAAAATAACCGGCAGTGAGGCAACACGTTAAAATTTTGAATGGAAAATATGTTTCAAAACAATTTTTGCTTCACGGCATTAATATTTTACAACATTTTTAGGAAAACATCTGCTGTCTCGCCCATAGCTCGCATATAGCTGAAATTTGAAAATTGTTCATATCTGATAATGTTTTGTACCATAAAAATATCTTTTTCTTTATATATAAGAGCTTCTTTTTTTTTTTTAAAGGAAAAATTCATCAAAGCTTATTGTAAAAAAACTAAAACATCCTTTGCATTCTAGAATAATATATTTATTTTTAAGCGAAAACTTTGTTCTTCTTCAATTTTGTTCATGTAAACCGAAACAAATTAGTTTCGCGTAATAAGAGAGAATTTGAAAAATGAGCATTCCCAAAAGAGCCCTTGAAAAATTATTAAAGTTTCCCTGAAGCCCAATAAGAAGAGATATCCTTGAGCCCGCCCGTTAATCCAGAAATCCTTCCAATCATTTCTCCCTTCTGCAACAATATAAAAAGGCTACTCAGACTCATAATGGGATTCAATTAAGCTCTCCGTATGATTCCACAAATAATTAATTACTGTTGGAGTCCCAACGAGCACGGAAGCCGCCGGGCAACCCCCAACACGGATGGTAATTTACTGCCCAAATGGGATATTTGTGAATTTCGATTCAAACCCCCTTTGGATAGCCAGGACTAATTTCATAAGTCCCTGGGTTAATATACAGCCGAGTTCCACCCCCATTCCTGCAGGAATGTATATGTGTCCCTCAGGACTTCAGGCGGCTTTGCCGTACGTTTATCCCTTCGTTCTGTATGCTGAAGTAATTTCGAATATGCTGCCAGGTGGGATTGTGTTGTTCCTACAGAACACATATATACACATAGAGGTATGCAATACACACAAGCATTTGACCGAAGGTAAGGTCGAAAAAGCTCCTCAAAACGATTTCCGTCTGCGTGAGCTGTGGTGCCGTCCTGGCCGATCACCGCAGGCGTCCGCAGGAGCTCATTTCTCGAAGGTAAGGATACTTGGAGATGAGATGTAATCATTTAATGGGGTCCATTAGACGGGACAAACTCCACTCAATAGATTTTCCTCGTCGTCTGTTTGGAGCACAAACCTTCTGGTCTCCTTTTGGAGGAGTTGTGCTCAAACATTAACACGAACACGTCCTTTGAGGCTGGACGTAATAGCCTTGCTTACGTGACAATAAGCCGTTTTCCGCCCTTCCTTCCCTCCCTCACCCCGCACTTTTATGCTCATAGATCCTATCTGAGGCGCCCCCAAATGTTTACGAGGCTTGGCAGAAAGACCTGAATAAATAAGCGAGGAGCACTTCCCTGTTTTATAGGCAAATCCTTAATTTAGTCGAGCCGAAAGTGTGCGCATAAACTTAAGCCACCTCCATTAATAGAATCGCCCGATTAGAATTATCACTTGGGCTGGGGACTTAGCTTAATGTTGGGAGCACCGAGGGGGCTTGTGCGTGCAATCCGGGGGGAGTGAACAAGCTCCCCGAAAATCTTCTCTTTTGTACTTCATGAATCTTAAATTAGGCGCTGGGATTTGTCTTTACATTTTCATGGTACTGAAGGAGGCTCACTGGGATTTTCGTGCAGCTTGGGGGCGCCCCCTTTCATTCTCTGGCCCAGTGGTGGAGCTTCAGAGCTCCTCCCTATAAAGGGCAGTTTAATTGAGCTTTTCGTCAAGTCAATAACCCCTCTATCCCGGTGCCCACCGGCAAAGCCCACCATACCCACAACCAGCACGACGGCGAAGGCAGCTCCGATGGGTTGTTAGAAAGTTTATTGCACGGTTTTATGTGTTGCTGATAAAGCACTTTCTGGATGAGGATGGTCTTGTAAAGGATTCTCTGTTCCTTTTGCTGGGGCGAAAGTGGCTTTATTTGACTTAAGGGGATTTTATGGACAGAGATTTGCGCTTCAATGAAATTAAGGGATGTTTTACGGCGTGATTTTTACAGACGCACACATCACCGGCTTCCATGTCCGCGCGTTAAGGATGATCTTTTTACTCAAATTCTGCGCAAATCTGATTTCTTCTTCCAATGAGGGGTATAGTAATGAATGAGAAAAGGGATTTCAAAGAATCCTAACGAATTTGTGTTTTTTGGGTTTTATGCTTAAACTACTTGAAAATACAGAAGAATGTTTACGATCAGGAGGTTAATTAAAGTGCTTTTAAAAGATGCACGATAAAATTGTCTATAAAACTGAATATCTTCAAGAATCGGTTTGAAAATACTTATGTTCTAAAAAGTCATATATTTAATGTCAACTAAAGTTTGAGCAAAGTTGCCGACAGTTTGCAACAATAAAAAAACAAAACAAAAATCTAAATTTTAGCCAAAATTCGCACATTTTTTGAATCGCGATAACGAACAATCATTTCTACGAAAAACAATGTTAGAATATTTTTTGTAGAGAATCAGATGCACTATTTTTTCGAAAAAAAAACTCACCGTTTAAAGAATATTTTTGAAAACCCGTTTTTTGCACCTTTGACCTTGAATATGTAGAATTTTAAAATGATTTAAAGGTCTGTATAAATTTTTAATTCCATCATCTTTGTCATTCATTTTATTTTAAGCACTAAAAGCGTTTCTGTCAGAATATCGGAATTTAGGTCTTTCGGGTAGGTTTGAAATAACTATTATTAATATAATGCTTAATTCAAAAATATTCCTTTTACTACAATAAAACATTAGCTTGAGTTTGGTAGGTGATGAGATTCTTCTAATTTCCCAATGTTTGTACAATTTTGGGGACCACCAGGGGCTTTGGGTTCTTATTATGGAAGTTGGAAGTTTTTTATCTTTCAATTTGTATTTTACGCTTAAAAAATGTCTTAATTAAAGAAATGTATTGTTCTTGACCCAGTGGAAAAATTCGAAGTGCTTCGACAAAAATTATATAAGTTCATTCACTTTTCATGATATGCTTCGAAAAATTGCTTCTCCAGAAGCTATTTGAAGCAGATTCGAAGCGCTTCATCCACATTTCATGATATACTTCGAAAGCGCTTTTCAAGGAGCTCAAAGAAGGTGCTTATTTCTGCGGACGTCATATGTTAAAATTTTTATGAAACTGAAGCGCAAATGAAGCACTTGGAAAAGTCTTTTAAAGAGCTTCTTTTCCCACTGGGGGGTAACTTGATAATCGTAATATCCGGCAAATCGGGGACTCCAAAGAACTGGGTATATTACATGAATTAAATCGAACTTAATTTGAAATAAAAGTAATAAACTTTCTGTGAAGTCTTCACATTTTAAAGTCTTCATAAATGGTGTCATAGCGATTTTGCACTTTTGTCTTTTCTTTAAAACCAACGTATGTATTTACTGGGAAAATATTTCAAGAGAATCCCCTTCAAAACAACGACACAATAAGTTGTTGATCGCCACAAATTGATTGACTTAATTTGCGCCTTCCTGCGAAATCGACGTGCCATGAACCCTATCGAATCGCATATATTTTGCGCTCCAAGTTTTCCATTTTATCAGCCATTCATTCAAACAGCGCCCCCTAACTACCGATTGTGATCGGAATTTCAAAAAGGCAAGGAAAGTCAACTCAAAAGACTTATTCAATCCTCAAGAAGAGCAGTCAAAAGAGGCAGCAGCGAAGAATTTTCGCTCCTTCGTGTAGTGCCGATGACTGCGCCTTCGGTATCACGAACTAAAGTCAATCGAACACTCCTTCCGAAGCCCCCCCAAAGTCGCTGGCTCTCTTTACATCCACTGAATTTAGCATCTTTTCTATCCCTCGTGATGCCGGCACACACGGCAATTTCAAAACCCTGATCCCCCCAGGTTGCTCCACTGACAGCGGGAGGCGGGAAGAAATATGACTGACGAGGGCCGGGCGAGGTGTGACCAAAATCACAAGGTACTTCGTGTGCAGGGGCGAAATTTGTAACGAAAACGTGAAATGATTCGGCAACCCAGGTGTAAAATTCTCAACGTTGAATGCTAATAATTTTTTGTCATGCGAGACAAATCGCTCCTCCCGGTGTACTGTGCTCCCGGATCGGCAGGACGACAGACCCGGGCGGCAGAAACCCTGGGATTATTCGGGAACGGCTGCTGCTGCTGGTGGCTGCCCTGGTTCAATTGAGGGTGAAAAATTGAACAAAATGAATTCGACTGTATTTGAATATGGTTAAAGTTTCAGGAGGACATTTGCAAGTTTGATGAGATCTTCCAGCTGAAATCTGTTTTCCGGGGGTATGACGAGGAGGCGAGTGCCTCGCATTTAAATCGAACAGGAGAGTCGGGACGGATACGGCATGAATTTTTAATGCATGTTGCGGTACACGTCGGATAAGGTAATTTCCAGGCAACAGACATCGGGGACCGACACGGGAACAGCCGCAATTTGATCATGACGTATGAGCCTTGAGACCACATTAACTGACATCTTAAATGGTGCACCTACATAGTTAAATTAGTTAATGCATAGGTTAGATACACTACTTGTTGACGTCTAGGTAACATTTGAATACACTTGACAAAATTTATCTTCTGCAACATTAGGTGTTATTTTCGTAGTATTTTTTAATATACAAAATGTTAAGACTCAATAGTGCATATTTTTAAGCAAGGCGGATCTACTGCTTTAAAAAAAGACTTGGTTTATATTGAATGAATATTTAAAATAAAAACCCCATATACCCTCATTATCGTATTTTTATGAGATTTAAATGCAGTCTTAACACTAGAACTACCAAGACCGGTCAAATTGACCGGTACCGGACATTTATAAAATAAAAATCTACAGTACGTCATTTGTTTGGTTAGTTTCATTGTGTTTTCTGAGCAACTAAAGGTGAATTTTTCTATTTTTACAATATATGATCTTATTGAGCAAATAAGTTGCATTAAATTTTGTTTGCGGAATGAAATTTCTGCTGCAGAAATGTTTAGAATGTTGCAGAAGGCCTTCGGCGATTAGGTTTTGCCTGAAAGAAATGTTTACGAGTGGTATAAACAGTTCAAAGAAGGTAGAGAAAGCATTGAAGACAAAGAGCGTACCGGACGACCATCAACATCAATCAATGAACAACATGTCAATGAAATCAAAGATTTGGTGCTCAAAAATCATCGGTTGACAATTAAAGACCTTGCTGATACTGTAAACATTTCATTTGGATCGGTCCAAACCATTTTGAAAGAACATTTGTGCTTAAGAAGAGTCACATCTCGATTGGTTCCAAAAACACTCAATTTCTTGCACTGCACTGCATTGGTTCTTGGAGACTTTTTTATTAAAAAATCGATGCATGTCGTTCCACAACCATCGTATTCGCCCGATTAAGCTCCATGTGACTTCCGGCTATTCTCTAAGCTCAAAAGACCGCTTCGGAACACCGTTTTGAATCGACTGATGAGATAAAAGAAAAATCGAAGAAGGAACTGAAGGCCATTCCAATCATCTAGTTTTAGAAGTGTTTCGAGGATTGGAAAAATCTCTGGCATAGGTGTATTATATCGGACGGGGACTACTTTGAAGGGGATGATATAGATTTGGAAGAATAAATAACAATTTTCAAAGTTATAAACAAATTGGCTTTACTTTTTGATCACAGTGGTATATATTTGTTTTTTTTTTTTTTACTGCCGGGAATCAAATGTTCGTTTGTGAAAACGCGGAAAATTATGAAAAATTTCTGTAAATTTTTATTTGAAAACTATTAGTCTTTGTTATTGATTTGTAGTAAATTGTTATAACTATAGCTACGCCTTTTGTAACAATTGTACTGGAAATATTTAGGAAAATGCCAAAAATTTCAAGTGCCGGTAATGAATTGTCCCCGATTGTGTACACCATGCCTGGAAACAAAACCTAAAAGGTATAATATGAAATATTTTATTTCAACAGTTTGGCATAATTCGGGGGATAAAGAAAGCTATTTTCCTCGCATAAAACAGACTCGAAGCTCCAGTAGCAGAGGCATTAGTATCAATTCCCCCATCCGATCAGATTTCCAGGAGCAGTAAGGTACCGAGCTGGGATCCTAGACAGAAAGTCATTCCAGATGCAATTCCATCAGACTCCAGGTCGCTCCACTTGAGTAATGCTCTCATCCTGACTTGTCTGGCTCGTGTTGGATTTCTGTTTTATCCCGTCGTATCCCTCCGTATTTATTGCCGGGTTGTGTGCTGTGCGCTGTTTCATTCCATTTAGCACGTATCGGCTAAAAGGCTTAGACTCGAGGAGTAAGACATTTTCCTAGCTTTAAATAAAAGGCGAGAGGGACTGCTCTGACACGTCCCCATGGAATGGATACGTGATCCCGGGCCACCGATGCGATGCACCACCGATGATGGCAGACAACGCAATTGGAATGATGTCTTGAGGACACCGTTCTCGTAGTTTTAGCGAGACGTCGAAGTCGACATAGACGACAACGAAAACGACGTCCCTGTGCAGCCCTCTGCAGTCATGGAACTCAGGTCACGAATTCTGATGATGTGGCATTCTTGATAGTTCCGAATCCCCTAAGAGGATTGAACTCACCCCCGCTACTGCATAATACATTCCCTGCCCTTATGGGCAATGTATTGCCCTAACCCTAGATCTAGATCCCAGGTCCACAGCTCTTCCTGATGCCGATGACAGTCTGTTCGGAGATTTGAATTTTATTTGTGGCTCTTGTGACTCGGAAATTTTTGCATTCTGCCCTGAATGTCCTCGAAAGCTGACATGTCACCGCACTATTTTCACATTTTCGCTGCCAATCTCTTCAGATCCATTGGGGGTGTCTATGCAGAAATAATTTCAAGTCACAAAGCACACCGAATTTGAATACAAATCGGTTTGTGCCTGGTTATCCGGCTCCATTCGTTTTCCCTCCGAAAATCTGCTCGACTGAGCCCATGGTGGCGGGGGCGGGGGCGGGGCGGAAGGGCATGAGCTCCACTTCTGTTGCCGACAGAGATGAATGTAAATTTATCGAATTGAAAATTTTCGGAGAACGTGATGAATTTTTATGCATCTAAGGGCTCGAAATTATGCCGAAGTGATTCCCTCCATGTTTTTCATGCTGTGCGAACACCGCCTCAGAGGCAATCTAATGGAATTTGTTAGCATCTGACGATAATTTGCTTGGATGCTTGTAAACATCATTTTTTTTTTGCTGTCCTTTCCTCCCACACCTTAAATATTTTTTGTTCAAGTTCAGAAAGATAAGTGTCTTGAGGATGATAAGTTTATTTTACTAGAAAAATAATGAGTTGCTATTTTCGGTTAAGTAAGTTGGACAGAAGAAAATGGGGCTCCTTACAATTTAAGCCAAGATTTTTTTTGATTTCTATTTATTGTGCATAGCAGAGGCCAGCAAATTAAATGCTTTTCTTTGGTACTAAAAATTGAAAGGTCATTTCCTTATTATTTTTCCATAGAATGTGAATCTGGAAAATTTTTTTATCATATCACGTTTTCAAGTAAAATAAGATTGTTAAGTAAAGGAACCGGTTTTTTGTCATTTTTAGAAATTTTTCAACAAAAACGGAACGTTCGTAGAGCTCAAATTGGAAACGTTACTCCAGTAAATGCTAGTACTCGATAAAATTTAAATTAAATGTATGTTACTTTCCTTAAGATTTAATTTAATTTCGTATTTTTTTTATTTTTTTTAAACAATGCTTAATTTCACTCTAAAGAAAGATCATTTTGTGTTGAAAGTGTGTGCATCACAGGTGGAATGTTGGTATTGTATTGTTTGGTGTCTAGGTCAAACTTATATAACAATCTATTATTGATTTTAAAATCATCACAAACACCTCACGATCAAAAACTAATGCTGAAAATAATCCAAAAAACTTTTGTTTGCAACGAAAAAGAAGATAAGTTTGATTTGGAATCTGCGAATCTCGCTAAGTTATGCTAATTTACTGAAATCACAAATAATCTTTTAATACTATATAAGAACCATATTCATCAACCGCGATTATCTTACATCGAAAATTAATTTTTCCCTGTATCTTTTCCACACAAAATAGAATTCCTATAAAACTTAGGGACGGGAACGCATTAATTTCTGATGGGCGACAATCTCTTTTGGTGAATATTTACCCTCGTGACCTCGTCACCGACTGATTTGATTTGTGTCTGGACGGATATTGCATATTCATTTAGGCCATCAAATGATGCGAGGCTACCTATTTTGGTTGGAATTGAATTAAATTCAATAATTATGATTGACGAATCATCGAAATGGGGTGCTCCATATTTGCCAATCTCCCTTCGATCGAATTGTATATCTTTTTAATTCATTATCTACATACTTTATTACAAATACCTCTTAGTTGTCGTCAATTTCTTATAGTTTAGAATATCTTCCACGGGTGATCTGATAGTGGCTGCATTTTTCTTCTCTATTCAGATCAATAGAAAATTTTATATTGAACTGAAGCTTGTGACTTTTGAAAAACAGCCTCGATTTTCTATAATTTATGACCACGCAAAACATTAAAACTTAAAAAATTGTCAGTTCAAGTTTTGAAGTTTAGCATGGTCATACAAATTATAAAAAAAAAAACTTTGCTTTTGTGTCCAGGATAGGAAATTTAAAATCACTAACCCCCAAAATCTTTATGTTTTCATTTCCTCGTAAATCTTTTGCGGGCGGACATTTTTTTTAATTTTTAGCAGCTATATTAGATCCGTCATCTTTAGTTTATATATTTTTATAACAGGCTTAGACTTGGGGTCGCTGACCCCTAAAAGTCCTTTGATTCATTTTAATAAAAATGCCCATGAAATTGCAACTGTTCAGACGCCATATTTGATTCACCACTCAACCAAAAAAAATTATATACTGTATTTTGAAGTATGAGATATGTTTATGTAATCAGAAATATCGCACCATGCATTTAGTTGTAATTGAGGATCAAACTATCCAAACGAATGTCCAATTTTACATCACGAAAGCAAAGTTTAAACAAAATAACGACATTTTTTCCTTCCTTTTGGATGCAAGCAACAAGGAAAAAGCATTGACAACTCGGAATCCAAAAAATTTTTTTTAAATTTGTTGACTTGTGTTATATTTTGACATAAAAGTGGGTATAAGCCGTATTTACATTATGACACACAGAGTCAAACGTTGAATACAAAAATCATTTACATTATTAAAGCACTATCAAACAAATATCAGTGCAAACGAGAGAAATTAAAAAAACAGAAAATTAAAAAGGTTTTACTATGTATTTGGTGGGACGTGTCTGTTGAACTTCATTATGAGCTTTTCAAACTACGTGAAACTATCAAAGTTAATGTTTATTGTTAACAGTTGGAAAGATAGAAGGAGAAATTTAAAGAAAAACGACCAGCTTTAAGCAATCGAAAGCAAACAATCCTTCACCATGACAACGCAGGGCCCCATACAGCATCGATTATCCGTGAAAAAATTCGTACGTTAAACTGGGAAATTATTAGTTACTCTCCTATTCCCCTGATTTAGGACCTCTCGACTATCACCTCTTAAGATCTCTGGAATATTCCATTCATAGCAAGCAAATTTTAAAAGAGTGATAATGGGTCGTTTTTTCGCCTGTTTTTCCACATTTCACAGCGAATTAAGTAAAAGACATCAAAAAATGTATCAGGTATCAAATTAATCGTCGTAAGAAATCAATAGAGGCATTGTCTTTAGTTTTTCGAAAATATTAAACAATCACCCCTAATTGAGGGTTGAAATCACCCTAAAATATTAATTTAATAATAAGGGGAAAAATCATCCCCTAAACATAAAAATACTGTCAAATATTTTTGAAAATCCTTAATGTGAAATATTTTTTTTTGAGTATGATATGAAACAGACAATTCTTATGCGTTTTGAAAAAAAGAAGCCTCGGCAGGAGGGTACAAATGTTCTCTAAAGGGGTGAAATCGTCCCTTAAACATGGAAGTAACCTAAAATATTTTTCTATAATTTAAACAGAGGATATTTTTCTACTTGAATATGGATCTAGTTTTTATTGCCATTTTAGAAGAAAAACCACCCTCTGCAGGGTACAATTACTCGGTCCTCCGGTATAAAGTAGCATCTAAATAGAACTTTTATACTGCTTTATTACAAATAAAAGACGGATTTTATACAAAAGTAGCCATTCTCCTTTTACAAAACGTATTATTCCTAGTAAACTAACTACTTAAGAATTCTTTGATTTGGCTGATCGCTTACATTTTATTGTACGAAAGCAATCAATCTGGGAACAATTAGCATCTTATCGATTGCGACGGACAATATTTACTTTTGGGAAGAAAAGTAAATACGCATCGTCAATGAAAATATGGAAACCTCGAGGGTGGTGTGTAACAGAGCTGAATATCAAAGCAGCCACCAAATGCACGAGTTACACGAATGTTTTCTAATAGATGAACGTAAGCGTTGTCGGCGAAAAGCCATTCCTCAGATTTATGAAAAAAGGGAAACGGTAGAAAAGCAAATGCTTCTCGAAACTCTCAAAGGGTCACTTTTGTCGAAGGATTTCCCTTTTCCGATTACCACGTCCCCGTCATCCACACTCGATATGCCCACGCCACGATAGCATCAATAACAACGCCCCTCCGGCAACAGCAGCAGCAGCAGCGGCAGCAACAACAAAGCCCACATGCTCACCGAGAGGGAAAAGGAAACCTTAAATTTTCCATTTTCCATGAATTTCATTCAATATTTTCCCATTTCATGATTACCATCATCGCAATGTGGCATGCTATGGCTGCTTGGCTGCGTCCCGCACCACCGCACCGCCCCCGCCGCCCTAGCAACAACAATGGGGCCACAATCGGCTGCGGTGGAGTACCAGCAGCAGCAGGAAGGCACCCGACTCGAGCCATTTAGCCGAATCGGGCGGCCCCCCACAGCCCCGGCCTCCGCCGTGAGTGAAATTCATTCGGCATGTCGAGATCTGATTTTATCGTTTTTTATCTATTTATAAATATCCAATTTGTTAGACAACTTGTTTATGTGTCGAAATGGATTTGTTTTCCCGCTGCATTTTGCCTAAGAGGAGCAGGGCGTGGGGTGCGGTGCGGGGGAGGAGGTTGGGTACCGGATGGTGACACATTTTTCTGGTATCGGTTTCAATCGAATGCCTCCCATTCTTGATCCCTCCCCCGCCCCGCTTTTCCAGAAAATGTTTGTATGGCGGTGAATTTATTATGAGCCGAAACGATACTTTTCCGTGATACTGTGAGTTTTAGGGGTTCCCAGCCGCAATTTTATGGGGCTCACCTTTGACTGGATGTCGCACAGGGAATTAGTCGAACGGAAATCAAACGGTGGTGGACGACATATTTAGGTTATAACAGCTAAACAATTTGATTGCTGTCGGGGCCCATTATTTTCGAAATGAATGAATAAATTATGGAGTTCAGAAGAACAATAAATCATGCTAAATAATGTGTCCATTAGTACGAAATATTAGTCTGAAAAAAAATCTAAAAGTTTGGGCATTGTCAATTTTTATCAGCTGATCTCATCCGGAAGCTAGTCAAAAAAACATATGTGAATATTTCATAATAAAATATGTAGGCAAAAAAAAAAAAGTTTGTCAGTTTAATACAGTCAGGAGGCCCAAAAAATCGATTTTTCAAGAATTTTTCCTGAGATGACCTTTTAAGTTTATAATGTAAAAAATTGAACACATATAATTCTAACTCTTGAGTGTATTTTAATGTTTTTCATTTGTGAAAATAATTATTTTAAAAACTGCTACAGCTGATCTTCCGGGAGCAACTCTAAAAAAGGCGTCTTGTGGTGAGCACGATATATCTGGACTGGATCATTCAAAATGAAAAAACCAAAAATATTTGGTTAATATCTTGTTTTATCTTGTAATTAATCGAAGGAAAAAGCAAAATAAGAACTTTTGACAAAATGGCGGTTTCTTAAAAAAAAAAAAAAAAACTTTTGTAATAAAAATTTTGGCCTTAAATTGTTTTCAAAATGGAAAATATTTTTCGGTGAGAAAAAACCTTCGATTAATTACTAAAAAATATACTTCAAAAGCTTGAGTAAAAATTTGAATCTGATCAGTTCAGCCGTTTCCGAGAAATCTTCCTCACCAGTTTTGAGAAAAACACGTTTAAAGTTTCAAAAGCACCTTACATATAGTAAAACAATCATTACAAATATGTGTGTAACTTCGAGAGTAACGTAAATATATGTATACGAAAAAAAATCAAAAAAAAAAAAATTGATTTCCTGAAAATCCTGACTGTATATAACCCCTTAAACAAAATAAATTCTTAAAATACCTCTCTATACACTCCGCGCAATATAAAAAGCTGCAGACTGATTCCTTTTTATTCTTTAAATTAACACATTCTGCGCCGGCCACGTAAAAGTACGCCATTTTCATGTTATCACTTAAACGCCGGGCACGTAAAAATACGTTTTAATACTTACTTCTGTTTTCTTACCCTGGTATACGAAAAAATAAAAAAGTATGTATTAATAATTTGTAATTGTACAGGCTGATATGTCGCTAAAGTTTCAATCCCATACATTGCGTATTTTTTCAGTTATAACAATTTTTCTTAAGCACAATTATAAATAACAATATAAGAATTATTGCCGGCGGTTAAACAAGTCCCATAGATGGTACATATGGCGTAAAATGTGTTAGGTATTGCTACAGGCAGATATATAGATTAACTGTCGATCCGTTCGTTGTGAGTATCTATGGCAGAGAAGCCAACTGCCATATTGATAAGATAAACTTGGCTTCTCGGATAGAAAGATTAGTCGATCGTTTTTTGAGCTCGTCTACTTCGCTGGACGAGTGATATTCTTAACAAAACGTCCCTCAGTCTGTCTGTCCGTTGGTCGCCCTGATGTTTTCCTCCGTTAGATACATAAGCATGATCACCCCAGAGACGGTTCCTAATGTAGTTCTTGACGTCGGTCCTGCTAATTTTGTTTCACTTTTGATGACAGCTGTCCGATTCATTTAGCACCTTTGTTGTAGAGCGGGTTTCAACACACCGCTTATATTTCACAAGCTCCCTAATTTTTCTGTTTGTGTTCGGTGAAAGCGCTGTTTGATGCCTGCTCTGTTTTTTATCTGCCATACTCTCCTTTGATGGTATCTAAAGTCAAAAATCAACTTGAAAATCGTCAAACTTCAAACCAATTCTCAACCGTCCAATTTTCCCTGTCTTTAGCCCTTTTTAGGCGAGTTGTAGCATTTTTGCGGTCATTAAGGGGAGGTTCTCATCTAGAACGTCAAAAAGTAGGTAAAGTTCGTGATTTTTTTGAAGGCAAATGACAAGACATAGGGAAATGATATTTGGCATTATCTTTTATTGTATATTTATCTGTACGAAAAAATTTTTTTATTAAAAAAAAAAACAAAATGGCGCCCGTTATTCAACTTCTCCGGAGGCATGTTTTTCGAAAATGGCCCAGCTGCGTACAATTTAGGGGTCGCAGATTGGTCTGAAATCAAATAATGATGGCATTATTATAAACTAGACTAAATTTGTCTCAGAAAGAGTGGACGACTTTCAAAAAAAATTTAAAATTGACGGAATGGCGCGATTTTGAAATTTTAAGGCCGTTTTTGGCCGTTTTTTTTCATAGTTTATCACTTACAAAAAGGAGATAATGTTACAATTTTCAAAATGTGCACCACTCTTTCTATGAAGAAAATTGTTTACTTTAATATGCACGAAACTAGAAGTTGATCGGTTGAACCGTTTTTGAGTTATCTTGTACGCAAATTTGAAAAATCTTGAAAAACAAAGTTCCGAGATAATCGTGATTGAACGGCACGGCACAGGCTGAGCGCCCCACTACGATCATGACACCGCCAGAATCAATGGGCTGTAGAATCCGTTCTAGTGCTCGGATCGACTA
Organism: Dysmachus trigonus; assembly: GCA_949715965.1. Lineage (NCBI taxonomy): Eukaryota > Metazoa > Arthropoda > Insecta > Diptera > Asilidae > Dysmachus > Dysmachus trigonus. The sequence goes on along the minus strand of OX454323.1, from coordinate 55,713,891 downwards.
AATATTTTAAAGCAACATTCTAGACATATTAAACTTTAATAATATGAAATAAAAAAAAAATCGAAAATTTCAAGATTCTAGATGAGAACCTCCCCTTAATGGTATTTCGGCTGGTCTTTTTGAAAGTAAACCTATCTCGTTAAGGGGAGGTTCCTTTGATCGGCGATGAAAAAATCGATTTTTTTTTTTTTACATATTATCAATCTATAATATGTTAAAAACATGATCCTAAAACCGTTTTGCGTTTTATGCAGTTTTTAGAAAGATACAGCGCTTCAAAGAGAAGCGTGCAACTGTTAACGCGGCACAACTAGCTAACAAGACGAAATGGTTCTAAAACTTCAAACGCGTTTTCCCGAAAGTTGATATTTTCAGTGCGCGGGACAGTGTATCTCGAGAACCACTGATCGGATCCACTTGAAATTTTAAAGTCATGTGTAAAATTAAATTTCGGAGCCCTTGAACCATTATTAACAATATATTTTAATAATAAACAATGTTTACGCCTGTCTTAAACAACTAAAACACACCCCAAAACACGACCTTAATTTTCAAGTGGATAACTTTCTCTGTTTTTTTTATCAAAATTTCGAAATTTTTGGTTGAAGGGCCGCTACATATGTTTATTTAACTAACTTAAAAAATGTTCATGTTTCAGTGACCCCTACGACCCTCGGGAACGTCCCGTGCAGACGCATATATGGCGCGCAAGGCCTCGCGGAGATATGGCTGGAGCCGCCATTTTGAATTGAAAGAGGGGGGGAAAAATAAATTTAGGGACTCTTTTTATCAATAAACATTGTACAAAAAACCGTTTGTTCATATCACATTTCTTTATACCTCAAAAAAATTCATAAAAGTGAAGAACTTTTCAGAGTCGATCAGAGGAACCTCCCCTTAAGGCGATAATGAACCTTTCTGACACCGAAGTCGGCACTACTAGCTTCTTCCCTTAAATTGGCCCTTAGCTCTGTGTCTTAGCTTCATTAGTTTCCGATCTCTTTGAGTGGTAGACTTGTTCAGTCCAGTATCAACTTTTTTCTCCATAGATTGATTGATAATTAGAGCCATTTGCCAGTGTGAGCTTAGAAATACTGCATATTTCACTGAGGGGACAATTAATATATGTAAAAGAAAGCTTAAAAAAAACTCAAACAATTATTAAAGCTGCATAAGGACAATTACATATTTTGGCCCAATCTTGCAGCTGTCAATTGTAGCGGAATTACTTTGAATTGGTTTAGGACAAATGGTATTAATTTCGTAGAGAAATCTATAAATCCTCCAAATATTCTTGAACTAAGCCCAATAGGAGATATTGGGCAATTGTCAAAAGAAATATTAGAAAACAGGGCTATTTGAGGTTAATAAAACGCAATTTCCAAATCTTGAAAATAAATAGTTCTTTAAATTCTCATGTCTCTTAACGTTCATTAATAAATAACATTTAAAAAAACTTCATCATTTAGTTTTTATTTAACAAACATTTAAAAAGTGTTCAAACTTTCGTGGCCACTCCTTATGTACTTGTATTGTATGTTGTTTTTTTTTGGCAAAAAATTGCTTTAATACTTGATTGTAATTTTCTGTTGGCAGTAAATTGCAGATGACCTCAAACTGCTCTAAGAAAAATTTCCATTTAATCTTTATGACGGGCATAACTTTTCCTTCTCGCTTCTTGAACGATAATAAAAAGGGTATAGCCGGGAGGCAGCAACAGCATGGGAGCTCTAATCTGGAGCAGCGGGCGCGATAACGAAGCCCCATAAAAAGGACATTAAAAGCGACTTCCTAAACAGAAAATTATGAAAGCTCTTAAAAAAGCGAAATTAATTCCACTTAGGGCCATGAATAAAATCGCAGTTAACTCCGGGAAACATAAAAAGCAGGAAAAACCCAAAAGAAGGGACTCACAAGCGGGCAAACGGGCGACGGGACAGAGATCTGAGCAAAAGCAAAAGCAAGGACGACATAAATATGTCATAAGAATGTGCTTAGCTTCCTCAAGCATGAAAACCTCGAGAGACTTCGCTGAGTAAACGATAGCCTTAATGGCCAGCTCTGCCCGAGGTACAGATGCGGCAGGCTGCCCGGGAGGGAGAACGGGGACGACTTTCGACAGAGTAAGTAATTTTGATTATGCCAGCGCTGAGCATAATCAATGCAGGAGTCCGTCGCGCCGCGCCTCGCCGCGCCACGCCGCACTCCATGCTAACTACTCTTTTGCTTTATGGACCGCGCAGACAAAAGGAAGAGAAATTATCCCAAACAACACGGAAGACTTTTGATTAACGAGTCGCCAAGAAGCATCTCGTCGGGGCAATGAATAATGCACGCGAACAAATGTTTTCTCCCATAAATTTGTCCTTCAGGTCAGGGTTAAGGTTCTGCTTCTACCTCTGATTCTGTTCTCTGGCCGAAAGATTTGTTGATTTTTTGCAACGATTTCGGAAGCATATTGCCAGGCGCTTTGGAAATTGCAAGAATTACTCTTCGGGCTTATTATCATACTGCGGATGATATTCACCAAATACCACATACATATATTCACCACTATAACGTTTTACCTTCGATAAATGTTATGCACATAAATTTTATCCTAGTTCGTGTAAGCGAAGCATGTTAAACATCATGAAAAATTATGCGGTGTAGTGAAAATGTGCATTGCGTATGGTAAACATAAAAATCTATGTAGCATTTAGGAAACTGCGTCACCCCAAAAACTCACAATGGGATCAAAATTCAATAAAAATTATTTGGTGAATAAAGGAGATATATTAATATAACATTTTCTTAAAATTCGAAATTCTAAATTTATTCAGGTTTTCAGCCATTTCACGCTTTTTAGAAGCTCGATAAATGTACCCTGGAAAACACACGTATTCGAAATGCTTGAAATAAAGCTTATTATTACATATCATATATGATTATGAAAGTGATCTTAATCATACATATTCTGTTTCGAGTTTGAGTTTGAACATATTAAAAAATATGTTTATATGTGTAATAAAATATTTCTTAAAACATTCACTCTTGTAAAATCAGAATTTCATATAATAGTGAAATTGTTGGGTGTAGCTTATAAGGATTTATAAAATTTAGACTATTTTCAAAATTAACGAAATATTAAAAAAAAAAACCTTTTAACAATAAACAATAATGAATTTTATTAGAAAAAAGATTAAAAACCAAAGTATTCATTTAAATTTTATAATTATTTTTCTGAGTGTATAATTAATTTTTATAAATTCTGATTTTCTTCTCTTTTTTGTAAAAGAGATCTTAAATGTTGAGTGATTTAAAATTGTCCTGGTAAATTGGCGGAATGTAGAGTAGCAAGTCCATAATATATTTTTCTTTTATTATTTGTCTCTTGTGTGTATATAATTGAAGTAAACGGATATTTTCGTATATTTTTGGCATTCACCTTTTGGGTGAAAGATCTAATACATGGAACTTGGCATCATCATCTTATATAAAGCATTTTGTAAATATTTCATTCATTGTATTTTCAGTCAAGAGACACATACAGTATTTTTTAGTCTCGTTGTGGATTCGTCCAGCTGTTTTGTTGAAGTAAAATCTTTCTGCATCATTCGTTCTACCGCAAATGGATTATGTTTTCTGTATAGTCCTATCAGTTCATAATAATGCCGAGGGTAGTAGATGTAGGTAATTTTTTTTTTATTCTCATTTCTACCGTCTTTTTTTCCTTTGGAGGTACATGAGTCTGTACTTGGGGTTTTTTTACTAAATCTATTGAAATAAGCCATTATTGTCAAGAACATCACATGTGTTCAATTTCCTAATTAATTTTTCATTCTTTGGGAGAAATGATTACAATTAAAATTATTTCAGTATATATTAATTATTTAGGCAAGCAGTTTTTTCTTAATATCCTGAAAAATGTATATAAGTATGTGAGATTTTAGAATTAACTGATTCAAAAATACCTGTTTATTAAAAAAGATGCCTAACCTAAGTATTGTCCCGCGGAGCTTCACAGCTGTTACGCAGTCGCACAATGTGACTCTTTTTCTAAGCCATGCTTCATCTGAAATAAAAAAAAGTCAAACGATATATTATTTATTAATATACAGGGTATTTCCTTTATGATGATCCATAGAAAGGGGGTGACAGAACTCAGCCAAACAAACAAAAAATGATATGACAGATGGCGAGGTCAATGTCAAAAATTTTCGAGTTACAGGGTGATTATTAAAATCGAATTTTTGGAAGGAGGTCAACTTCTTATTTACTTAATATCTTTTTTTCTAATTATCAAAACAACATCAGTCCAAAGTCAAAACATGACCAACAAAATATCCCATCCAAAACAAACGACAAAATTTATCTATCTGGTATCACTGGAGATACAATCGTCTTTAATATTAACAAAATTTCGGGTTTGCCCAATGTAGCATAGAAAATTTTAAAAGAAAGTGCGAAAATGAGATAAAATTGAAAATCAAAATTAGTGACTAGTAAGTTGTATTAAAACCCCTATGCGTCAATGTAGATAATATTATTAAAAACATATAGACCAAGTTTTAAGTTAACCGGATGAAGAATTTATCAGACATTTATTATGCCACCTCTAGAAAGATAATTTTGGGAAAAAACAAAAGCAATACAAATATCAAACTTAATTTTTTGCATTTAGCAGAGCATAAATTATTTTAAGAATTCGATTTTATCAAAAATTTGAGTGGAGTAATGCTTTAATAGTTTTGTTTTATCGTATTTTCAGCTATTTAAAATATATCTAAACCTTTGTCCATCACGCTTTTCACTTATTTGAAGAGGTCATAAATATGCTTATAAATATAAGATACTGAATTTTTCTGTATTTGGAGACATCCATATTATACACTTTATAAAACGGGGCCAGAGTTGCTAAATAGTACATTATTAAGTAATGGAATAACAAAGCCATTATAAGAAGGGTAATGCAAACACAATTAATTAGTACTATTAAAAGTAATAATAATTCAAAAAAATTATATGACCAGAACAATTAATCATATATTTGTAACACAACATTAAAACATAAGTAAGAGCTTTACTTAAAATCAGCCAATATTACCTTATGTTACTCGACATTTCTTAATTTCTTGGATTTGTAGTACTGAACTCATATTAATTAAAATCTACCTCCATTTATATAAAAGTATTTATATAAGTAATTTTAAGTAATTCTAGTATGCATTCGATAATGGCGAAATGTTATTATCTAGAATCTATTCTAGAAGATTATCTATATATGGTATATTCTCAATTATCCATGAGATTACAGTCAAATTAATCTGTTATAAATTTTTAACACTCGGTGTGGCTTAATTAACCCTTCAATTCCCATGACGAGATCAATAGAAAAAATAATATTATTTTTCTGTTATGTATTCCTTAGACCACTCCAAGAAGAATAGTAAAATTATTCTAAAAAAATCTTTTAGGGTTTTTATAAAAAACGTCTCACCTACGGATGACACTTGAAAATTGAACACATATTTTGGAATTTGCTTTTCACACAAAATGCACTGATTATATTAGTATATTTATTAAAAAATGACATGCAGTGAGAAAAAATATAATACTCAGGATTTTGACATTTTTTATTGCAATTTTTGCAGAGCAAGTCACTGTCACGCCAAAAAATTAGAAATATAATAATAATACCGGTAGAAATAATTTAATTTATTTGACAGCTGACATGACATCAGTGTGGAAAAAAAAACTCAAATATTACTATTCACTAATATCCTAATAGTAAAAAGTTTCTTGAGTTATGTTATCATTTAATAGGGAAAAAAAAATTATAAACTGCTGTCACCTACAGGTGACACTGGGAACTGACGGGTTAACTTACATGATTTAAACGAAATATACATATCTAAAGTTGGCAGTTGGATTTATAACAAATATACTTAATCAAATTATAACAAATAAAAATAAATTTAATAATTTTCTTAAAACTGCTAATAAATTTTTTTTTTCCCAGAGTTGTCATTAATCAAGAATTTTTCTATTTCTTTCCAGGTTTGTGAACTTTTTCCTGATTACTACGATATTGTGACAAGCAGTAAGGTAAGCGACAGTATTTGTCATGTACTGTAGCAACATAGCTACTGTTTTTTTCATTCCTCCGAAAACTTTGTTTACTTTTGTAATTCCTTGGGCAATTTGCCAAAGAAAATCTCCTAAGGCACCGACACATGCTTTGATGTCATTCAAAAGATTTCACAGTCAATGCGAATAGCTGACAGTTGTGGCAGTAAAAAAGTGACAGGCAATTCATTACTCATCCAGATGAGTAAAAAAGATCTTGTTCGGTTAGATAAAGATCATGCCTCTGCGTGAAGTATTTTTCAAACAAAGCATGCAAAGTAGGAAGCATAACGACTGTACTAACCTCTGTCTCTGCCCAGAGGAATTAATTAGCATTCCTAACTCGATTTTTTTTCTCTCTCTTCTCAGACCGGCTTAATTTGTAGCTGTGAACAAGAAAGGAAATTTAAATTTGTTTAGTGATTGTTATGCAAATTCAATTTCTTTTCGAAACGTTTTTCTTCCCTTCGGCTTTTACATTGCCATAAATCTTTCTATCTTCCTTCCACCCCGGTCAATTCGGTTTGGACGGAGGCATTGACGACTGAAAAAAAAAAAATTGAAAATAACAAGCTTTGGTGGCACACAGATCCGCAGATCTTTCTCACCTTCCTCCCGGTGCCCATTTTCCGGCAGTCTTTATCTACTGTCGGTTTCCTCGTAGATATTTTTTACATACATATCTATTGGCACTAATTGCATTTGCGTCTTTTAAATGAGCTTTTATGGTTGCCCCTAGATTTAGTTGAGTGTGTTAAAAGTTTATGCCCCCTTTCTGTTTGGGCGAACAGTGGCGTCTAGCAGCGGAGGACAGACGCTTCAATACGATTTGTTGTGATTTGTTGGAATGGGCATTTGGCCAGATAACTGCCAGATGTGTGCCTCACCTGGTGATTAATGGCCTTTGGGTCACTGAATTGGTTTTCACTTTTTTCTCTCCGGACTTTTCGGTTACAGGTGAACAATTTATTCGAAACAGAAACGCCTGTCGATTTGGGTCTTCTGATTTAAATTGCAACAGTACCTCGTTTTATCTAATTGAGGATCGAACTTTTTAGACATTTCTTCTCTCTTATCATTAAAGGTTGAAAAAAGTATTTAATCCCTTTTAAATAAAAGAGAAATACCTTGATTGAAAGTGAATTAATTATCTCTGCGCTGTGATACGGCTGCAGTATCTTTAATTTGTGATTTTTCCGGATTTATATTTAATTGTATCTATAGAAGTCGTCATACTTATAATAAAAATAGCAAAAAGTTAAGAAATCTGTTTACTACCAAATTCAATACAATTTATTAAAATTTTTATATCAGTCTTATAACAAAAGTGTAAAATAAAAAATTTACTTCATTTGAATTAATTAACTATGAATGACTTTTTCGTCAAAAGACAGAAAATCTTTAAAGTGCGTACGTGTTTTAATAAAACCTCGTACATTCACTACTGTAAGACATCAGGATTGACCTTATCAAAATTTCAATCCAATCTGTTAAGCATTTTGGCAGTTATATTGGAACCAGAGATTTTAGACTACTTTATTTAGCAAGAACAGGGGTCTTATTCATGAATACATCTAGAATACAAATAGTGTACGAAATTATTTTTATTTATTAGATTCGAAATTGGTTTCGTATTGATGAATTCGATCGTAAACGAATTAAAGCATTGTCATAACAGAATTCTACATGATTCCTTTAGAACATACAAAATCTGTGCATAAATATTAAAGTAAAAATAAAATACGTTTATATACATAAAAATCACAGAATAAATGAAAATACGGGGAAATCCAAATCAAATCCTGCAGTATTAAAACCGATGAGGGATTCTTCTAATCGAATGGATCCTGAAAAAAAATATAAGTAAATTGGTATTTGGTTTTTTACCTCGCAGTAACAGTTTATAAAGTTAAAGAAAGCGTTCAACTGTATCGAATAGGGTATAACATTTCAAACCTGAGCCATCAAAAGGTTATAAAAACAATTTTTGTGAGATGTGTATGAATATGCTTGCATTTTGAAAACAATCAAAACCAAAAATGCCGTAAAACCCAGAAATAATACTTGAGAATACTTGAATATGAGATGTCAAGTATCACCGAAATACTGCGATACAAGAATCGAAAGAAATTTTAACGAATATGATATTTATTCATAATTCCCATATGGACCGATATTTTGATCGAATCGAATTCCTACATACGTCCTTAGTATTTCTGATGTTGTTAATTCTAATTTCTTAAATACATACATTACAAAAGGGACGATTCAAACAAACTGTATGGTATCAAATCGAATCAAAGAATATAAATGAAAAATATAGATATACGTTAATAATAACCGAAATAAAAATTTAATATAAAACGAAGATGGGTTCTACTCAATACTAAGTTTCGAAATTGAAGCTACGTATAATATCCATATAACTCATATGTTTTACACTGCATACTAATTCAATTCATCATCACAACCAACAAGTAAACATGAATTAGTAATGTTCCATAATTAAAAAAATAAAAATAAAAGTAAAACTATGTACTTATAACAAGCTCCATAATAAATATGAAAAGAAAATAAATATTTTTTCTTTGTTTTGGAACTCATATTCTTATTTTTGTTTTTTTTTACAATATTGGGCTAAAATAAGTAATAAAATAGTATCAAATGAATTCTTAAAAACGTATAATAACTCTTCGTGTTATTTATTTACACATCTTTTATTTCGTCGTCTGCGTATACGAGTAATAATCGAAATAGGATAGGTATATATTATGATAACATTTCGTGATAGATGACATTTCTTACCAGTCCAGTCTTACGTTCTATAATTACTGCATATAAGAAAATTTAATCTTAATATTTTAGGGAATTCATTTGAGAACAATTTTAAAAGCCTGGAAGTTAAGTTATAATTACCCGAGTAAAAATGAACTAGTACAAGCCGGAGTACAGCCAGGCCCGAATCAGGCTATATAGAGTATATCCTTTTGGGGAAAGCCGCACATGTTCCTGATCGGGTATAAATATGGAATGAAATATTTGGGCGTACTTGATCAGACCTGGATGTAATATTCGTATTCTTTCCCCTAATACGGCATACCCAATTTTGTCTTATCAGGTTCTAATATGGTCATCTAATTGCTCACCCTGGTTTAATCTCCTAATTTCGGCCCTTTTAGCGTCAATCCTAATTTATCTTATTTGGAATAGATTTGACGGTCCGATTCTGGTCCTTTTAGGGTCAGCCCGAGTTTATCCATCCCTAATTAGGCCGTCTGATTCCGGCTCTTTAAGGTTAACTCCAATTCAAGTGATCAGATCCTAATGTAATATACTGATTTGCACTGATTTAGAGTTAACCCTATGTTTATTTCATCCGGCTCTGATGTGATCTAATGAGGGTTTTAATTTTATTAGGTCCTGATATAATTTCCAGATTTGGGATCGGTTGCATTCATGAAGTGTTGTCGAACAATAAATACTTCCAGTCTATTTAATTACTTATTGTTCTATCTAAAGCCTTCTAAAATAACCTAATCGGACCCCAGTTAAATTACCTGATTGGGGCTAAACCGGATCTGTCAGCCGGATGCTTGCCGGATCAGAAATAGTGTTAACACTAGATTTACCAGCGCGAAAGGCTGTAATTTTGATAAATCTCGGCACCTTTAAAGTTACATGCTTTCAGATTTATATTAGTAATTATAAATGGAAAAAGGTTTTTGATATGTTGTAATTTTGAACCTTAATAAGTTTTGGCATAACTCTTAGAAGATAACTTTACAAAATTTAAGCAATTCGAAGAATAAATTGAGTACCAGTCAATTTGACTGGGCTTGGTAAATCTAGTGTTAAAAGCCTACTCAGGGTCCTAGTAAATCTCAGGCTAGCCAGATGCGGCCCCTAATCTAGCCATAGTGTTTTTCTAGTAGGGTATCTTTGAATAAGAGACTACTGACTGGACTTTTAATTTCTCGAGAAATGCAAAAAGATGTGGGATGAAAAAGTCGTATGTATGACCTGCATCACTTTGAGCCGCTTTCTATTCGAAGGGAAGTCTTTCTTATGTTTACCAATAATTCAGGGCACGTTTGTTTACTCCCCGGCAGCGCATTACCGGCTTACTGAATTGACTGGCTTCGCTTGAGCTGTCGTCGTTTACTCGCCCGAAGCGAACTCGCCGCTCACATCGCGCTAATGGAAGCTGAAAAAGAGGCTTCGACCTGTGGCACCTACAAATTACCACAGAAAATTATCAATTAGGCGCTCCATCATGCAGACAACAATAATTTTGTTTCAAATCAATTTTCACAGAAAACGCCTTAATCACCTGGCCGAGCTCGTCGGGTCTAGATTGAAGCGGATTCGATGGTCTACCGGCCGTAAATCTTGCTCCTATTGGATTTGCCCCGTGTATCGGAGGCGGACGATGGCCATCACTTCGGATCGGTGCTCCGGCCAAATCGTCACGAATATCTCGACTGGAATGTATCTAGATACACGCCTCTATAGGCACGATGACGGCAACTTAACTATATTACACGTCCCGTAAATGGCTGACGGACGTGGCCTGTTCCCTGTTCCCTGTTCCACATACTTCAAGTGCTTGAGTGTCGTAAACGATATTTTAGACCAAAGCTGGTAATTTACAATTTTATTCGCCTCAGACTTTCTCTCCTGTTGGATAGGACGTGGTTTCCCGGCAGATGGCTTCCTCGAGCAGTAGTTGCTTTAATGGGAGCAATTTTCCTTCTCTCGAACAACTCAATCTCACGGTGGCCACAAATTGCCGGTAGATGTTCCAAAAATCGATTGATCCGATTTCTGCAGACCGCCTCTCACAAGTTATTTTTAATCGATGCATAAAAATTGAATTCATCTCTTTTAGTGGAATGAGGTTTTCTCAAACTTGTAATAAAAACAAAAGAAGAGAGGACATATAATAAGTAAAGCGAAAAATTATTACTTGAAAATTTCTGACATAAAATGCAATGAATATTTAAAAAAAACAAAATACTTGTGAACTAAGAACTTCCACATTTAAATCAAAATCATTGACAATTTTTTGAATATGTAAAATCTAAAAATTCCTCGATTTGAAAGAATATCATTTTTTGAATAACTAAAAGATGGTAGTTGATTATTATTTATAATTATTAAGGGGGTAACCCACTGTTCAAGCCCAAAAAAATGGAACTTGTTTTAAAAAATCAATCAAAAAAAAAAACTATCAAAGATATCTTTTTGATTTTTTCCACACTTCTATACAGGGGACGAAAGTTTATATTGTGATTATAAAAAAAATTGTTTTATCAAAATGGCGGCCGTCACGTTGCAGCGCGCACGCAATACAAAAAAAAAATTCAAATTGCGCCTCGTAAAATCCTGGCCAAAGTATGCACCTGCAAACATATACCAAAGAAAAATCCTTCAATATTCGAAAATTTTTTTTTTCAACAGTGGGTAACACCCTTAAGACACGCATTCTTCACAATTTCGGTATTATGATTTAATTATTTTTATGTGAACTCGAAAATGCATGATACACCCTCGGATGTTGTTGCGTTTTTGAAAAAATTTGCAGAAAACAGAAGTACGAATTTACTATGACTGGCTCATAACTGCCTTTTATTACTAGTATCACAGAGAATCTTACACCTACAGAGAAAATATCCAGACTTTTGGATAAACTATCAATTAGAATAATTGCGATTCCTTTACGTTTTATGTTTTCTCTGAAATTAAGAAGTTTGCTTTTACGACAGGGAATTTGAATTGGAATAATCTTCTTTTGATGACATCATGCATATCTTGATCACTTTGTTTACTATGAAATATAAAACTTTTATAAGGACTGTGTGTACTGACGTTTCGATTTCAATATAGTGAGTTAGATAAGACAAAAATTGAATAGTATTATTTTGAAAAGAAGACCCACACTTGTCAGTGTGCTAAAAATAAATAATTAAATCATCAGCTTATCTTTGTTTTTGTGGTGTTTTTTTTTTAATTACTTTGTATATTTAAATATTGTAATCAGGCGTTTAGGACATTTGGGACAGTACCCGATACGGTTTAATGGTTTGGTTGAAAAAAAAGTGTCACAAGTATACTCGAATTTCCTCCACAATCATCCGATTTGAATATAATTGAATATTTCTCGGAAGAATAAATAAAAATTCATTAAACGATGCTTTTAAAAAACAACTGGGCAGAAATAACTTCAGATATCACGGAAAATCTGGTTATGTCAATACCTAGACTATTACAAGCTGTAATTGACGCAAAAGGAGGACCAATAAAATATTGAAATAAAATAAATTAGTTTTTTTCAATAGTAAATGAGCTGTACGAAGACTTTTGTGAGGCACTTTTCTTGTTTGTTTAGTTTTTCTATCTTACTGCTTTGATTTATGTAACTTGTTTTGTTTTCGCTGAAGTATATTCTGACTATGCTTTCATTGTACAATATAATTATTTATATGTAATAAATATTTATTGGTGGAGTATTCATTAAGTTGGGTGTACGTAGACTTTTGTGACTCACTCTAGAATACAACGTAACATGTTTTAGCTATGTATTGAATAAAGAGATTTTTGTTATTTCCACAAGAACAAAATATATATTGGTCCAGGAATTGAAAGAAGATTCATTTTACTAATATGGGATGCATCCGACGAAATGGCCTATTGTATGTTTGTATACTGCTGTTTGACTTTGTGTTCATTCTGATAAACGTGCGTCCTAATGTTCGTTGGAGAAAGATATATTTTGTATGATGCTCTACAAACGATCGTCTTGTGTCGCTGTGACTGTAGAACTTTCGTCGAAATTGTAGCAACATATTTTTGCTAGAACTTATATTGAAGCTTTCCAATGCACGTTCCAGCATTCTTCAGTATACCATTTCCATTATGTGTTATCAATAGTATTATATTCCCATTGATTATACCTATAATAATGTTGGGATTTGTGTCCTGTATTGCCGAGCTGGGGCTGGGGTTGTGGGTGTCCTGTCTGGGCCTAGCTCTACCTGGGCGATGACAAATTAAGTGCTGGGAGGTCTCTGGAGCAGAATCGGTTTGGACAATTTAAAATCCCTAACAACGGACGTCATTCTAACGCCCGTGTGGCTCCAATCTAGGTGGCTATGGAACCCTACAAATATGTTTTTTGAAATGGAGTGAGTGCGGTATTAAATTAAAAAAATCACCAAATTAAAATTTTGCAGTTTCATATCATTTGAATTAAACAATGAAAAATCCCTAATAGTCCAGTCAATTTAACCTCTGAAGCGGAAGTTTGTGGTGGAGTGCTAATTTTTGGATATATTGTTGGGGACGGTGAGAAATGAAGCTATAACTATTTTTTGCCCCTCGGGGGTGTTTGCAAAGGGGTGAAAAAGGGTGAAAAAGGGTGAAAAAGGGTTTTTTGTTTATAACTTTGAATAAAAAAGTCAGCCTGGGTGGGAACGTTAGAGGGTGATGTAATAAATGATTATTCATCTTGTATTAAAGTTTCCCCCGGTTTTGTTTATTGCAAAATTGTTTATTAACAATTTCACTCTCCCAAACCGAAAAAAATCACGGCTGATTTTTTTAAAAATACTTAAGCTCGTACGATGTCTTTCATTTTCACAATATCACTAGAAGACGCAATCCCCCATCATATACCAAAAATTCAAAACGGTTCCATGCATTTCACCTGAGATAATCACCCAGATACCTCACCTGTTTTACACCGAAAAATGTACAGTTTTAATCCAAGTCAAGATATCCCCCACGAATCGTCGCCCTCCGACCAGATATCGCTGAGCAGCACACATTTTTCACATTTTTTCCCAGCCCACGGCGGGGAAGAAGAAGATTTGCGACTGATTCAAAAACGGAAATCGCTATAACTTTCGATGTATGTAACGGAACTTAATGTATGATGGCTTCAAAAATCACTTATTTTTTTCTCCATCTTTTCCTCATACACCACTTTCACCTAATATTTTTACTTTTTTTTATATTGAATTAAACTTAAAAAAAAAATAAAAATTAATTACATTTTATTCCTTTTCTCCCACAAAACTAAACTTTTTTGAAATATTCTTAATTTTATAGTTATCTACAGATTCCACCCTTTATTCTCATAATTTTTATCATTTTCCACAAATCCCCCCTGACCCCCCGAATAAATATATTACCCCTTAAATTTTACAAACAAAAAACTTGCCAAACATTTTATTTTTTTTCTCCCACAAAACTAAACTTTTTTGAAATATTCTTAATTTTGTAGTTATCTACAGATTCCACCCTTTATTCTCATAATTTTTATTATTTTCCACAAATCCCCCCCTGACCCCCCCGAATAAATTTATTACCCCTTAAATTTTACAAACAAAAACTTACCAAACATTTTATTTTTTTTCTCCCACAAAACTAAACTTTTTTGAAATTTTAATAATTTTGTAGTTATCTACAGATTCCGCCCTTTATTCCCATAATTTTTATTATTTTCCAAACATCACCCCCTGACCCCCCCGAATAAATTTATACCATTTACCTTTTTTTTAAATTATTCCCCATTTTTTCTATTCAATTTTTTCCACCAATTCTCAATTAATCTCACTTTTTTTTCACCCACATCTACTTCAAGGTCTTCCGAAACTAAATCTACATTTTTTTCTCCATTATTGCTAATAGTATGTCCCCAATCTGCCCCCGTGTGTGCTAGCGGATCATTTTTCGCCCAAAATATTAATTTCTCCCCAGTTTCGATTTACGATTATTGCATAAAGATCTACTCCAATTGGGGACAAACTATTAGCAATAATGGAGAAAAAATGTAGATTTGGTTTCGGAAGACCTTGAAGTAGATGTGGGTGAAAAAAAAAGTGAGATTAATTGAGAATTGGTGGAAAAAATTGAATAGTAAAAATGGGGAATAATTTAAAAAAAAGGTAAATACACCTATCCCTCGATTTACACGATACTTTTTTTACACGATTTCGCTTTTACACGGTTTATAAAATCAGAGGTTTAAGAAAAAAACAGGTAAAACTGAACATTTTAACTGCATGGATATTACCACTGCCATTTTTGAATTGTGTTCACAATAAAAATCGTCTGAGTAAGAGTTTATTTATTTATTTATGATTTTTAATTAAGATTTTAATACCACCTTTGGTTAATGCGAGATTGTCTCTTATTTCTCTACATAGAACCAATATCGCATTAAGTACTATCAAATTATGAAAGATACCAACGACAACACAACACCAATCAAGAAGAAAAGATTAGAAAGAAAGGTTTTAAGGACTTGATTTCTTCTTTCTATATGTAAAATGAATTCCATACTTATACCTTATACACCTACTACTAATTTTATAAATAGACTAGTATTTTTATGTTTTTCAAAATATATTTACTTTTATTTTACTTTTAAATAAATTACCGAATTATGCACATTTCAGTCTGTTTTCGTTTTACACGGTTTTACTTATACGAAATCCCGATTTCGATTTGCACGGTTTTCTGAGGAACCTATCTATCGTGTAAATCGAGGGATAGGTGTAGTATAAATTTATTCGGGGGGGTCAGGGGGTGATGTTTGGAAAATAATAAAAATTATGGGAATAAAGGGCGGAATCTGTAGATAACTACAAAATTATTAAAATTTCAAAAAAGTTTAGTTTTGTGGGAGAAAAAAAATAAAATGTTTGGTAAGTTTTTGTTTGTAAAATTTAAGGGGTAATAAATTTATTCGGGGGGGTCAGGGGGGGATTTGTGGAAAATAATAAAAATTATAAGAATAAAGGGTGGAATCTGTAGATAACTACAAAATTAAGAATATTTCAAAAAAGTTTAGTTTTGTGGGAGAAAAAAAATAAAATGTTTGGCAAGTTTTTTGTTTGTAAAATTTAAGGGGTAATATATTTATTCGGGGGGTCAGGGGGGGATTTGTGGAAAATAATAAAAATTATGAGAATAAAGGGTGGAATCTGTAGATAACTACAAAATTAAGAATATTTCAAAAAAGTTTAGTTTTGTTGGAGAAAAAAAATAAAATGTTTGGCGAGTTTTTTGTTTGTAAAATTTAAGGGGTAATATATTTATTCGGGGGGTCAGGGGGGGATTTGTGGAAAATAATAAAAATTATGAGAATAAAGGGTGGAATCTGTAGATAACTACAAAATTAAGAATATTTCAAAAAAGTTTAGTTTTGTTGGAGAAAAAAAATAAAATGTTTGGCGAGTTTTTTGTTTGTAAAATTTAAGGGGTAATATATTTATTCGGGGGGTCAGGGGGGGATTTGTGGAAAATGATAAAAATTATGAGAATAAAGGGTGGAATCTGTAGATAACTATAAAATTAAGAATATTTCAAAAAAGTTTAGTTTTGTGGGAGAAAAGGAATAAAATGTAATTAATTTTTATTTTTTTTTTAAGTTTAATTCAATATAAAAAAAAGTAAAAATATTAGGTGAAAGTGGTGTATGAGGAAAAGATGGAGAAAAAAATAAGTGATTTTTGAAGCCATCATACATTAAGTTCCGTTACATACATCGAAAGTTATAGCGATTTCCGTTTTTGAATCAGTCGCAAATCTTCTTCTTCCCCGCCGTGGGCTGGGAAAAAATGTGAAAAATGTGTGCTGCTCAGCGATATCTGGTCGGAGGGCGACGATTCGTGGGGGATATCTTGACTTGGATTAAAACTGTACATTTTTCGGTGTAAAACAGGTGAGGTATCTGGGTGATTATCTCAGGTGAAATGCATGGAACCGTTTTGAATTTTTGGTATATGATGGGGGATTGCGTCTTCTAGTGATATTGTGAAAATGAAAGACATCGTACGAGCTTAAGTATTTTTAAAAAAATCAGCCGTGATTTTTTTCGGTTTGGGAGAGTGAAATTGTTAATAAACAATTTTGCAATAAACAAAACGGGGGGAAACTTTAATACAAGATGAATAATCATTTATTATATCACCCTCTAACGTTCCCACCCAGGCTGACTTTTTTATTCAAAGTTATAAACAAAAAACCTTTTTCACCCTTTTTCACCCTTTTTCACCCCTTTGCAAACACCCCCGAGGGGCAAAAAATAGTTATAGCTTCATTTCTCACCGTCCCCAACAATATATCCAAAAATTAGCACTCCACCACAAACTTCCGCTTCAGAGGTTAAATTGACTGGACTATAAGCCGTCTGCTGCATAAAAGTATAAATCGAAAATAAAAATTGCTTAAAAAAGGGAAAATGGCAAATAATAAAAATGTAAATTCACGTACAATCTCGTTCGGGATAATGAAATCATTTAGCCGCGGCAGAACGTCTTCATCCGCCAGTAACTTGTGCTGTAGCTTTGCCACGGAGGCGAGTTTAAACGCGAATTATATCTCCATTAAAAGTTTCACAATTAAAATCACAAAAAAAGCATCGAAGAAAGGGAAAAATTCCGCCAACTGACTGTACAATAACCGAAGAAATTTCCTCTAAAATTGTTTTTTTATAGCTTGAAAGTTTTCCCTTGCAGCTATCTGCCAGACATGGAGTACGGCTCCCCGCACCCCCCTGCGAAACCCCGGTAAAAGTTGCATAAAAGATGTTTGGCGGTCGGAATTCCTTGCAATGGAGATGAACTGAACGGGAAATTACACGACAAAAAAGAACTCCGAAAAACTCGAAAAAGTTACAATTGTTGTTTGCGCAAAAGTTTGCCAACTCTCCCTGTCTCTCTCTCTTCGTCGTCGTGCCGCGCTATTCCCATGAAGTTTTGCGAGTTTTTAGTGACATGGAAAAGTTTTCGCTCGCTTTATTTGTCATCTGATTACTATTCATGGGGATTGTAGCAGGAGTGTTCTCTCACGGACGATCCCCGCGGAGTTTCGGGATTGGGAAGATTTAATAAAACTTCCGCGAGAAGGAGAAGTGTTTTGTCAATTGCTGGCAAGCGCAGTGATTTAATTAAAACGAGTTGGAGTATATATACGAAATGAATGGAATCGCATTTGTTGGGAGCTCAGGGGCGGGCAAACGTAGCTCGTAAAGTTCATTTTCATCGCTCTGTTCAGCGCACATTTCTGAGGGCGATAAGAGAGCTCCTAGAGGATTGGTTGTTTTTGCCATTAAAACTCCATAAACTTAAGAGTACCAATAAAGAAGGTCGTCGAGACTGCAGTCAAACCGCAACAAAAGTTTCGCGATAGTGACCAAATGATGTGCCATAGTCCTGCGATTTTATGGCAGCTATTATATTTCTCACGTCTTTTCCAAGAGGTTTTCTTTCAGCCATTGAAAGAATATGGTCTGGTGGGCGGTCCCTAAGTAATGGGAATTAAACCTAAATTTCATTTTAAATTCCTTCCGGCCATAAGTTGAGTACTAAGAAAAATTAATGCCATAGCTTTATGATTTACGAGGCTATTACAAATCAGTCCGGTGATTTGGGGAGTACTAAAAACTTCCTTGGTAATATGGACGATATAACTTTTTTTATTTTACGATCTCCTGGCAATCTTCTAACTTAAAAAAAAAAAAATGTTTGTCAGAGTTGTTCCTAGTGCATAGCACAATATTTCGTGAATGCATTACTACACTACCATCTCATCATTATTATTAACTTATTAGGTGGTAATGTACACCCCAAATATCCCATCACGTAATTGTTTAATTGTGAAGAAATCGTGCACTAAAATGTCAACATCACTAAATTATTAAGTGGTAGTGCACTAAAATTCACTAAGTCTTTAATTGGTATTGCACTATATGTACTCTATAAAATTTGGGTGTAATTTTATTCCTTTTTGGAAGGTAATTGAATACTTTCCATAATGGCAGTCAAATTACACTCAAAAAAATTACGCAATTGTCTGTATAAAAATACAATTTTCTTGTGTAAAAGTATGACTCACATATGCGGAAAATTACACATAAAGATGTTAAGTTTGCATAATAAATATGTATTGTTTACTTCTTTAAAGTAGGTAATTAAATACTCCTTTGAATATAGTATTTTTACAGTACAGCTAAGGGGACAAGGACGTTATCTCAAATGAATGGGATAAAATGAAGGAAATAGCAGAAATAAGGTTATTTTAATAATAAATTCGCAATAGCTTATTGTTTGTTAAATATTTAATAAACTCATAAAACTAAGAGCTATGAACTTATGGCACATAAAAATAATATAACAAAAGTATTGAGATTAATATAAATGAATACATATCATATTTCATTTTTTAAGGTTACTTAAGATTCTTAATCTAGCTATTTTACCTTTAATGGAAATTACACCCAACAAACAAAATATTTTCGACAGCAATTCTTAACTTTAAGGAATACCTTCACAAAGTGATTGCGCATTCATTTTGTTTGAATAAGAGAATTAAGGTTGTAAATTTACGTCAGTTTGCCGTAATTTTAAATATTCATGTGCATATTTACACCAAAATCACACAACATTTACAAATTTTACACCCAAAGTTTTAAAATTGTGTAATTTCACACTTTTTCGCTTAATGTGTACTTTTATGATCGTGATAATTTTGTACACTGAAAGAAATGTCATTTCTTGAAATCACTTTATCGCCAAATCGTGATTTCAATAAATCGTTCGGTTTGTTTCGCTGTATGGCACGCAGCGCTATCCTGTTGAAACCACATCTCACCAGCCTCAATGTCATCTATATTCTCGAAAAAATATTCATTGATCATGGTCCGGTAACGGTCTCCATTAATTGTTACGAGCCTCGAACTAATTTTTTAATAAATTAGGACCAATGATGCCACCAGCGTGTATAAGACGTTCTATCTAAGCTTAAAAAACACCCTTAAGATTATGGCTAAATCTCATTAAACTGCAACGACTTCTCAACCAATTTAGACCTCTTAATGTTCTCAGCAATTACGAGCCTTTCCTCACATTATGTAAAAATATTGTGGGAATAAATCAAGGAAATGGGTACCATTTAAAAAACCATTTCCTACCCGCAGCAGCAGATATTCCCCGGACAAAGGAAAGCTCACCGGAGCGCTCTTTATCCGCCCAGCTAATTCATATTCCGTCCGCAATCTGATGAAATATGAATGCCCCTCAGTCCCTAATTAAGTAGACACGCATAAAAGGTAAATACAAGCCGGAACGTGAGCCATTTACTGAATCCTCCGGTGTTCTCAAATTAATGATTTCTTTACCTTCTTCGCGGGCGCTAAAAAAAATCATGTTTCTTCGCGATGGGGGCATAAAACGCGAAACGTATGAGGAAAGCGTTCGCGTCGCGTCCGTCCATTGTGCGGTACGCTGCGCTGCGCTGCGCTGAGACTGTGATCCAGAAAAACCTGCTGCCATCATTCCCTACCAACTGAATGCAATCTCGCTTCTTCTGAAGATGCTGATGAAGCTCGGAAGAAGGGCTTCGGCGCGGGAAGGGCTCCAGCGGGAAGAGCACTGCGCGGTGGCACATAAGGAAGGGAAAAACACGAAATTATCAGATTGTCGTAAGTAGATTTAATTACGGACGGGCCCCGGCGAGGAGCCCCATACTGCGACTTTAGAGACATTAAGTTGTCAGAATTAATTTGTTCTCGCCCCATGCCATCTCCTTTGAGCCCTGGCCAAACAGCCGTCCTCGAGTAATTGAAAACGGTGAGATTTCACAGAATCTCGACGGCTGAAGGATGACTTTCGGAGAAGAAGTTTTTCTTATGGTTTTACATTTTATATGCAACGAGTATATCTCTCGTCCATTTGTCAAGACGCAATCGGTGTCACCCGTCATTATAGAGTGTTAATTACCTTGAAATCATGAGCATAACTTGTGTCTTCTGACATTTATGATGCTCCGGAATCTCTAATGGAAGTCATTATTTAATTTGGGAAAGTAGAAATGCGGAAAATGGGGAGTGATGAACATAACGGTATGCAGTGTGAAAGGCGCTATTCAATCAAACATTGGGTTGAGTTCCTACGAGTAACAAAATCATCTCCCATTTTAAAAATAATGGGCATGTCTATCTCTTTTTAGATTAAAAACTACTAGAGCTTTACGTGAATAGTACCTATATTATTAAAAAATTATGTGCAGACATACTTAAAACAAACCAATAAATTTTAGAATTGTTCGTATATATACAGATTAATAAAGGATTTTGCTATTGAAATTATATTCTCAAAATATGAACAGCATTTATAAAAGTGCTTGTATAAAATTTATGCTAATAAGATATCAAATCACGATAATATTAAAATATTCATAAGAATTTCAGGTAAAAATAATTCAGAATGACATATAAATGAATTCATAATTAACGGCATCCATTTTATCATTTTTTGTATAAATTAGTGAATAACAGTCAGCGAATATCTGGCTTACGACTAAATTTTGAATTTTAATTATTTGTTATTAATTTTTTATTAAATATTTTGAATTTATTGGGGTGAGTCGAAAGTTTTGCAACATTTCGATACCCTCTTTTGTCGCGGTGTTGCATGTTTAGTCTTGTTTCAAACACTAGCGCATTTATCCTGCCGCGTTCAGTGTTTATTTATATCGTATAAATGTATAACATTTCAAGATTATTGTGTTAAAATTTGAAGTCGATTGGAATAAAATTAATGGAGATATGGAGTTGTAAGTCTCTGCTGCTCCGATCCGGCTTCGAGCTATTCCTGTGCCTTATAAATTCAGTGTTTGGTTTTGAAACGCGTTTTTCTCCCACTTAGCAAGTTCAAAGCCGGTGGACACTGTAACTCAAAATCTACTTGACCGATTCTCTTCAAATTTGATACACTCTTTAAGTACAAAAAATATGAGGTAGTGACGTCGAGATAATTTTTTGTTGTGCATTGTAGTTAGTTTTACTATGAAAAATAGGCTGATTTTTACCGGCTTTTTCTTTTTAAATTCGTTTTTTTTACTTCAAAATGATGCCAAAAATTGAAACATCGTCAAGAAAAATAATCTCGACTTTATAACCTCTAGAAACTCATAAACTCACTAGATATTTTTGATTTAAGATAATCCAGTAATGAGTTCTGATGTCCACCGTAAACTGCCTATTTTTAAAGAGTATCCGAAGATTTGCTCTCAGTGGCTTAATATTTTAATTTAATTAATATTTTAGGTTAAACATTTAATTGAATATTATTGAAATGATGCTTTATTATGTGTACAATATTTAAATAAATTCAATGTATCATATGCTCAGGAAAAAATATCAAAAGTATGCTTAAAATGAAGCGAATTAACTCGACCCCCCTTAATCACATTAAAAATGGTTACGCAAATTGGAGAACTTTTGCTTTATGAATTCCAACTCGAACACAATGCTTCTGCAATGCAACCAGATGGTTTAAGAAATTTCGTTGAGATAACACTAACGACACTAATTTTGTCGACTAGCCTAGTTCCGGTAGACCGCGAAGTGTGAATTCAGCGTCTGTGCGTCAGGACAAACTTTAGTATATTATTATATAATACTAAAATACTAAATTCCTAAAACCATAGATAGTACTTCCAGCACCAGTACACTAAAAAGGTGTTAATAAAACGAAGGTTCTAGCTCAACGAGTAATCAATTTATTTTAAGCGAAACCTTTAATAACTTTTGTATAACAATGATTAGCCAAAATATTCCCATGGGAAGAGAAAGGCGTTGATTATAGCACATTTGGTGCTTAAGCAAATCTCTTATGAGAAAATTTGTGGCTCTTGTGTAAATTGCATTCTATTGCAGTAAACATGAAGTTTATGCTGCAGAGAAGTGGATCTTGAGATTCCCCTGCGCCGCTCGACTATGAAATATTTTAATATTAATTTTTTAAATATGATACCGCAACGCAATTAACAGCTGCAATATAGCCATCATTACGCTCATGATTTTCTGAAATCTCATTATAACCTTAACCCATTAATGCCTGAATAACAAAAAATTTTACGGCAACTTCGAGGCCCTAACTTTTATCGAAGGGGTGGTCAATTCTCAAAGAGACCAACTTTTCTAGACGTATTTTGAGTCGCCCGACACGGTCCAATAAAAAAAAAGTGAAAAAAGATTATTATTATTGTTTTTTTGCAATATTACGTAAATAAATACCTTTTTCACGTAATTTTTTTTCGAAAAAACGACCGATTTAGTGGGGAAAAAGCAAGTTTTTACTGCAAGAAAGTGCATAAAACGTGTTATTAGTAGGTACTTAAACTTCAAAAATTAGGGCCTCGAAGTTGCCGTAAAATTTTTTGTTATTCAGGCATTAATGGGTTAATTTTAAAATGTTTTAAATTTGAATACCCCTACTTGTTTTCACTTACATTTTTGAAATTCTTCCTCAAGGCGATCAAACTAAACCCTTCGAATGAAATTCATTTATTTTCGTAAATGGTCGAACATTTTTCGCACCAAGCCTGATGTTAATCCAATACTCGTAATGAAGATAAGAAATCATTACTAACACGTGCTCATATTAAACATTAACTTTTAAAGAAAAAATTTACATAAAAAATAATTGCGCTAAAAAGGGATGAGTCCTTATATTCGAACCTTGTTTTTTTTGTTTTTTTTTTTTTTTAATTAAAAGTTGGATTGCATTACTTTTAATTAATTCCGATTCTATAAGTTCAATAGGTCTGTTTAATTTATTTCATGAAGAAAAAAAGTTCAAATTTGATCCTCTGTTATGTCATATTGAATATTAAAATCGTATCATTCATACTTGTAGCGCTTTCGTGAATTGTGAATACATCCCCAGAAAAACAGCTCAAAGTCTTATATTTGTAAGTATTTTCTTCTATGGTATACCCGCTAAAGGTGTCTTTAAGCTATATGACTTCTCAATCGAGTCTGATTAATTCACAGATCTAACAGTCAGAGCGCGGTACAAAAGCTCAAATGATATGAAACTCAGAAGAAAAGTTCAAATATATGAGCTTTCCTAAAGCGTTTGGACTGTTATTACTCATCTTTTTATTTAATCCGGCTCATTTGAGAATTCATATGACTTTTAGACAATAAATTATTTTGTAAAGTAATCTCCTTCAATGTGGGTAATTCTTTTACAAACCGTACGGATTTTAAAAAAATTGACCGACACGGACTATTTTACGGATTCTATATCGAAAAATAAGAGATACGTGTCCGAGGACTTTTTTTTTCCGCATATTTTCGATAATACAAGTGATCGAAAATGCGAGAAATAGCGAGTTTTTTGACTTGGAGATTCATTTTCAAAAATTTATAACTCTGGTTTTATTTGAGCTACAAACTTTTTTTTTTTATTTTAAATCTAAAGGACTGAGTTTTGAGAAAAAAAATATTTTTAATAAAAATTATTAACAAATTCATATTGTTATTAACAATTTGATTGTTTAAATCAATTTTTAAAAATGGCCTCCACCTCGTAACAAGTTTTTAGTATTTTTATCGTATTCTCCATCAAATTTTACATAAAAAACATGTTTTCAAAATATGGTACCTTTATTATTACCATTTTTAAAACATTAATTTATATAGCGCGACACGTCAAAAAACACGGTTTTTTGTTAATAAAACGAAAACTATAGCTCGGATCAAAAAAAGTTAAATATAAAAGTTGTAGATAATAAAAAGATCTACAATTTTTTTCGTAACTATTTTTCGACATAACGTCAAACTTTTCGAATAAAATGCAAAAAATGTTAAAAATCCCCTTTTTTTAAATTTATTTGCCATATTTTTTGCCTCATGTCGTTTCTTTTTTTAATATAAGTAATTAGTATGTTCTTCTTAACAAATAATATTTATTAGCAATCAGTACAATAAAAAAAGACATAATTTAATAATAAATGATAGAACATTATTCAGTTTCAGCCAAATCGAAGATGTGTCAGTCAAAAAGGTGTTCGGTTTGTAAAAGAATTGGTGTCTGGAAAGGTGTCTCTTCTTTTGCATTTACAAAGTAGAGAAACATCTAAAAATCAAGATTATAGAAACAGCGTCAACAGAAATTTATTGCGCGTATTCAATTCGATTCTTGAAAGACTTCTTCTTTTTGCTTAGCCACTGCTTCTTAGTTTCTTCCATGTCAAAAAAGGCAAAAACAGAGTGCGCTAGTATATTACTTTCTGGCAATTTCGAGATGAAGTTCGTTAATTAAAATTCATCCGAACACTAAGTTCGTTAAAGGCGTCAGCAGCCCCCCCTTACCCATCTCTGGAGTCTCGGGAGCTCCTCGAGCTGGGTCTGGGGCAAGGGAGCAGAACGAAGACTTACTGGTTGCCAACCGCATCCATTAGCCTCTTCAATAGATCAATTAGAAAAGGTAACCCCAGCGCCAAGGCAGCGGAGCGGAAAAGAAGTCCTCTCGAGCAAAAGAAGCCGTTCCAGCCAACGAACCTTTTATAATCACTTTCTTGAATTATTTAATTACATCCAACAAGAGGGGGTAAGGCGAGGCGACGTTTCCCTCCGTCGGGCTCCACCGCTCGTTGCGCCGCCCTGCGGCTACCTACCGAGGCAGTGGGATCCCTCGGGACGAGACTCCTCCCCGCCTGCTCCAGTGCGATTGCCTAATAATAGGGGAAGTACAACAAGTTCCTGGCTGTCAAGTACACGGCCTGAGGAAGACGAAGGATCCGTGGCGGATTCTGTGCATGTTGCCGGGATAGCTCTGGAATGCGGGGCTGAGGATTTTAGGGCGGGAGAGAGAGTCGTGCGGGGGTTGGGAATACTTAAAAAGCTGTTTCTTCTTAATTGAAGAACTTTTTCTCGCTTTTCGCGGCTGAGTCTTTTATGAAACCAGGCAACAACTTAGCAGCCGTGTAAATTTGCTAATGAGCTCTTCTGTTCAAGAGAGCGAAGTTTTAATTAAAGCACCTCCACCCCCGTACCGTCCCCAACCCCGTCACTGCCCGTCATCCAGTGACAGAGAACGGGAAGAGGGGGCATAGCATCGCAGTGGTTGAAAACTTTTCCTATTGTGTGCACAGCTCAGACTCTGAATCATTTTATTTATTTTTTTTTCCTACTTTTTCTCGCTGCTCCAGGATCTTTTGTTCCTGGAAATTGTCTAAGAACTAAAAGAGGGAAAATATTTTATTGTGCTCTCTCGCAGGATATCTTTTTCTTTTACCATGAAGAATAAATTATGAATGCCGCGGTAAAGAATAGAGATTTGTTTTGATTTCTTTTTTTTTCCTTATTCTTTCTCTTCTTTTTACCTTCCTTGAAAAATAGGAGGCACTGTCTATAAGCTGTGTAAGGATGAGGAGGAAAAAATGACAAAAAGGCAAGGACGTAAAATGTCCTGCGGAAGTTTTGTGTCGCAACAAAAAGAAAGGTTAAAGAGATTTCAAATGCCTCCCTAAGATGCTTTTATTTGACGGTTTAATGAGCTAATCTTCAGATTCTGCGGTTTTTTGGGAACAGTATAACTTTTAGCTTTCTCTGCCAATCTACGGCAAAAAAAATGAAAGGAAAGAATAATTCAACAGAGTTGCAAATTAAATAAGGTTGTTCAAAGTGCCCTAAAGGAAGAAATGGAACCCGCAGGTGCAGGTTTTGTGTAAAGAGAAAGACACTCGAATTCTCGGTTAATAAGTTGCATTGTATAGTATATATAAGTAAAAAAATGCATTATCACAGGAATGTAGAAATTTGGTTTTTGTATGATAAAGTTGTTTACTCCTCTCCCGTATATTGCTCTTCAGGGTTAAAGAAAAGTTTAGATGTACAGTCTGTTTGGTAAGAGATCGATGATGTCTCAGAAAGGGGGAGAAGGAAACAAATAATTTTTAAGTGGGACTGATATGGATATTGCCTGCAGCTATGCGCATCATGATTAAAGTCTCATTCGACACTGGACTTTTTGCGAGTAAAGGCATTTTTGCGAGTAAAGGTATTTCGAAAACAACCCACAGTTGTTGAGCCGAGCCAGAAGCCAATTAGCGGGAAAGGAAAAGGTATCAGCATGTCTGTTTACACTATATGACAACTGATGAAGAAAAATTCCATCAAACACCCTTATCAAACCACTTTTATCCGAAAGACATAGAAAATCGTTTAAGATGGGCAAATGTAAACTTAAACTGTGATTGGAGATTCATCTGTGGCGATGCTTCTGTTCACTAGGATTCGGCAAGTTAGTGGCTTTTACTGGTAATCTAAATGCAGATAGGACGTGGAAATATAAAAACAAATTCTTGGAATTCAGGAAATCGATCGTGGGTACGTATATTGCAACGAAACAACGATCCAAAACAATGCTTTTATTTTGCGAAACTTAAATTATCAGTAAAGGCTGGAAGAATTTACCATCCAAATATACCGAAAAATAAATGTTCTTCCTATGTTGGTTTTCCACTAAAATTTACAAGAAAAATATTGAAACATTTTACTAGCTAGTTACATATGTCTAGGAATGTTTTAGGAGTGCTTTCTAGAAAAACTTCTTACTAAGAACATTTCAGTCAAATGAAGAATTTTAGCCTTTATCCATTCATCCTAAAAGAAGAAGAATTTTCCATTTTATTGTTTCCTTTTGTTTATTCTACAAACTCTACGATTATGCTAAAATTCAGGTAAGTACCTGGGAATTTAAGAAGTATGTACTTAAAATTTTTGATAATGATGAGTGAGTCAGTCAGTAACGAAACGGCTTTTCTTCGGGTTCTTTTAGGCATTTGTTTTGAATAAAAGTTTCCAAAACCCTATTATTTTTTGGGTTTTTTAAAAAAAGTGCTGATATTTTTTGGTCTTTTTTCTTTTCAAATTAGATCATCTTGACGTTGCTGCTATTGAATGATCATATAACCACCAGAAATCGCGTTCCGAATGTCTAAACTTTCTCAAAACATGGTTTTGAAAGTTTCTTTTGCTTTGGTTATTGGGTATAGCAATGTAATAAAAAAAGTTGGATTTTTTTACACGAAAGTATCAAGGTCACAACAAAAAACCATAGGCACTAAATGCTTGAAATTAGCCAAAGAACACGTGTGAATTTTTTCACAATTTTGTCGATTATTTTTGGTTTTTTGGATTTTACCAATGGCTAATTATAAGCACTTTTTTATGATGAAATTTGGTGATATTTTTACTTAAAAACGGATAAAGTTTATAGGATAGCAAGTGCTTATAATTAGCCAAAGAATACGTGTGAATTTTTTGGGATATTTTTTGATTTTTCAGAAATTGGCCAAATCCAAAAAAACCAAAAATAGTAGACAAAATTGTGAAAAAATTCACACGTGTTCTTTGTCTAATTTCAAGAATTTTCTGTTATATACTTTTTTTTGGTAAAGTGGATCCTTTCGTGTAAAAAAACGTTAAAATTGCCGTACAATTTGTGCCATTTTGCAAAAACCAAAGCAAAAAAAAAAAAAACTTTCAAAACCATGTTTTGAGAAAGTGTAGACATTCGAACCGCGATTTCTGGTGGTTATATGATATTTCAGTAGCAGCAACGTCAATATGATCTACTTTGAAAAGAAAAAAATACCAAAAAAAGTCAGCATTTGTTTTTTTTTTTTTTTTAAACCCAAAAAATAATAGGGTTTTTGAAACGTTTATGGTTAACATATTTCAGATTCTGAAAGAGCATCACCAAAAATCCCTTATAAACGATTTTGGAAGAAAATCGCCCCAATTTTCTATTCGAATCGTACAATTGAACTTGCTTGCAGAAAATTCTCGTTTTGCGCATTAATGGGTTAAAAAAATCTTTTTCAGTAACAAAAAAATGTCGAGTTGTTTTTATACAAACAGTAGGTAGTCCAGTATTGCTCGCAGGATCGAATTTGGCGTACCCTCAGATTGAGAACGAATAAAGATAGTTAAGTTTGATCATACTGTGCGACACTATTTACATTTTAGTTACAGAGCCTTTAATGGAAGTTTTTTAATTGCATTATTTGTTTGATAGAAAATACCCAATTTTAGTTAAATTTTACAGCGATACAAATTCTTTTCATTTTATAGTAGTACTCAGTTTGTTTTTCAACCTAAGACAGTATATAGATGTATTATTAAATGTCACGGTGTCGCTCCGTCATTGGATAAGCAATTATAATTCATGCGAGCACTGAAAATCTTTTCCAACTCATTCTTTTCGGCCAGTGATACCATAAATTTTCATTCGGCAGTGGATATATAAAACTGCCTTCACACCTCATATCTACGTCAAACGTGGTGGTTGGCGATCATAAAACAAACGCGCTGTGTTAATTTTGCCCCTTTTGACAATTTTAATTCAATGAAAAGCCCCTCCCCGCGCGATATGCATCAATAGCATCGAGCGAGCTCATATCGCAGGTACAGGATGTGAGTCGCTAGTGGGGCCGCGCTGTTTTGCGGTGCTCATCCCTGGTTTATTCATGAGTTTCCAGTTTGCTGAATGCGATTTTCCATGTCGATGAATTTGAATTTTTTGTATCAACAAAATCATCCGCTGAATGCACCGCACGAGTGAAAAACGAAAAACAGCGAAATTCACTCACACCGACGGCGGTGGTTGGTACACCGGCCAGAGGGCATCATGTTCGATTTATTCGTGGTCCATGTTTGGACTGCAGTCGGAGCCCTGCGGGACACCATTCGCGTGTGTTTGTTCGGCGCTCCACGCACCACAATCCTCTGTTCTGGAGCGGGACAGGATAAGACCCAGTCCTGTTGACAGACCGGGCCGCTGTGATTGATTTGCTTGGATATCAGAAGTGGATAAAAATTTCCTCATTCATTCTCCGTTTCGGGGCGACCGCCAGAGGCGGCGGGATGCCCCATTCCTCCCTTCAATCTGGCCGGCACGTTGCGGCACTGTTGCTGCTGCTGCGCTGTTATTATTTTGCTGCTTTATTTCCTTCCCTGCCGGCATGGAGTCACGGACCTCACAATTGATTGAATTATTTATGAGCCCCTGACGAGTTTTTGTCCCGCTGCCGCCGGCCAGCCCGCCGAATTCATTTATTTATGCAGCAAAAATTGAGCGAGATATGATCGTATGAGATTAAAAAATGCAGATGGACTTTTTTCGCGCCTGTTCGCTTTTTTGGGCTCGCGTGCATATAAAAAGAATCCTTAATCTATTCGAATATGTTGGAATATTATTAACGACGCGTCCGTTAGCAAATACCACGTTCGCACGCCGGAAGCATCAACGTTGGAAATTGTCAGAAATTAATGCGGAGCCGATCGCAACAACAACAAAATATATAAACGAGAAAAACAAAACAAAAAACAATGGTTCGATTCCGATGACAATTTTAGCCAGCGACCGTCTGATTGTGATATATATCGATGTATCAATTAAGGTTTTTTTTCACTGATCCGATTTGATAGCTTAATTAGCCTTTCAGGTAGGATGTGACAGGCATCTCGGAGGAAATTTTAGCAGATTTATTGTGACAGCAGATTTCATCTCGCAAAATTTATTAAATCGATGTCTCAAAACTATTTCTTTGATGTCGCGCTTTTTTATTTTTATTAATGAAGATGTATTGCTTTGCCTTTTCATTAGTAAAAAACGACATTCCAATCAGCACAAGGTAAACAGTCGATTCGTAAATACCGGTTTTGGTATATTGAAGGCAACAAAAGTTTAAATTAATTTACCAAATGATATTCATCGCTACCGCTATCTAAGGTAATTGAAGAGAATGAATGAAGTGATAATTTCTTCCTTAATACTTTTATTATTCTGATGTGTTGCCTATTTTAATATTTTGTTTTTATTAAAATGAACTTGATCAGTATTTGTAAGATAATATCTGTTGTTTCCTCAATATTTTAAAATTTGACAAAGAAAACATCGACTTAATTGTAAAGATAAAGTGATGGTCAGCGAAACAAACAGAAGAAATGCTAATTAAATATTAAAGGTTAATTCAGATTGGAATAAAAGGATATTCGGATTCTAAGATAAGCCATTCTAACTGTTTACCATATTTAAGACAACGAGGAAGAATTTGGTCACATTCGGGAAAAGAAAGTACATAATTTAATGTCAGTTCAAAGGAGATCTATGTATTTATCGATGTATGTATAGAGATGTAACGAATAAAACTGGAATTTTAAAGCTGCAGATCAATCAATAATATTGAAAAATAATTTTTATGAGTATGTATTTGCTTTCCAAATTTAATTTTTGAGTCTGCATTCCAATCTACAAAGCAATTTGAAAAGTCTTGTTGCAAAACCACATACATTCTACAAAAAAAAATTATCCATCAATGGAAAAATATATAAATTAAATCTACTGGGCGAAATTGCAGAAAAACTTTATGAGGAGAGCCTTGCAGAGAAATTGTTTTAGTGTGTTATAATTTAAAAAAGCAAAACGGAAAACAGAGAAATGGTAACAGTGTGTCCAGTCGAAATAAGTTTTGAACCGATTTAAATGTTGAACGAGGATAGTTAAATAATATATTTTTATTCGTAGTACCAATTTTTCATATTACAAAACAATTTTGTTTAGACTTTCCATGTTTTATCAATGAAAAGTTCTCCATAAGAATGTCGTAAGATATAGGGTACCTGCATTCATTAGTTTTGCTGTATTGAGATAATCTTTATTGAAATTTACACAAACTAATCTTCCATCATCACCTTTCTCAAGACAGTAATTTAAAAATGTTGTGGTATATAAAATAATTGTGAGGAAAACTATTTTAGTTTAATCGAAGACATTCATATGAAATAATATTAAACTACATATATATTAACTTGGCTAAGCTCCTTGTAAAGTTAATTTATACATAGAAATGTGTCAAAAGATGAATGGAATCTGTTTCGATGTCATGTGTGAAGGATGAAATTTAGTTTACTAGGATCTTTCCTTTTTGAATTCAAAATGCCGACAATAGTCACTTTGAGTTTACCGAAAGAATTTCAAAACTGTCGTTAAATTGTGATAACAATGCGTCTAAAATTATGCTAAGCCTAATACATCAGTGCCTATAAGATATCTATTAGACCTTAGAAATGTGATCAGTTTTCAAAAGAATACTAGTTTCCGAGTCCATAATCTTTTTATAATTAAATTCATTGTTGATACCCGCAGTGGGAAGTCAAAAATTATAAACCTTTGACATTTTGGAATAATTAGTAGGTATGTTTTATCTAGTATAAAATACTACTTAATTAAGGGTTTGGCAATTTGACACATATGTATATACTTACTCTTGAAACTTCAAGTGTGAATTATATTGGAAGAAAATAATGTTGCCGCAACAGAACTATAACATAATATCTATGTGACGCCAACTTCTTCTAAAGGAAATGGTTATCCCTAATCCAAGTAATAAGCTAAAGTCATTGGTATAATCCTAAACCTATTTGAAATCGAGGTCAACATTATTAGTCAATACTTAAAAGGAAAATGTCGAAATTAGCATATAATTTTCTCGTAATACTGAAAATACGTCGTTTTTACTAAGTAGTATATATATAAGTAAAATCTATATAAAAATGACGTTCTTTAAGTACGTCGCATAGTCACAAAAATGTTTGCTGGGTATATTTGTCAAATTTTGCCCACTTCTAAGAATCGGCAATAAAGTTATAAAGGTTTATACGAGGTGTGTTTTTTTTTGACGTTTTCAGCCATGTTGCATGTTTACTTTGTTTTTGACATTGAGCAAAACAAATGTTCATAAGTGGTACAAGCTCTTCACAGAAGGCCAATAAGTTGTTAATGATTATGCCCGCCCTGGATGACCCAGCACGTCAACAACCGATGAAAACGTTGAAGCAGTGAAGAAAATTGTTATGGAGAATCGTCGAATGTGATTAGAGAAATTGCTGAGGATGTTATCATATTGGTTGGCTCATGCCATGCAATTTTTTCGGATGTTGTGGGTATGAAACGTGTAGTAGCGAAGTTCCGAAATTGCAAAATTTTGACCAAAAGAACCGTCGCGTGAACATCGCTCAGGAGCTGTTGAATGACGTCAACGACGATCTAGATTTGCTCAAAAGCATCATAACTTGTGACAAAATATGGGTAAATGGTTATGACGTCAAAACCAAAGCCCAATCATCCCAATGGAAGCGACTAGAAGAGAAGAGAAGAGAGATAGCAAGAAATCGCCAAGCCCACCAAAAATCGTCTTACCTTTTTATCTGTCAAAAACAAATTAAAAATGCAAAATGAATGAAAACCTGAACATATGTTGTTGGCATGTGTACCAATATAACAATATATTAACACACCTCGTATAACATATTTCGAAACTTGAGCTAATTTGGTCGGTAAGCGCTCACAGATTTGTCAGGTATGAATAATATATGGCAGCACTATAATTTTAGAAAAAAAAAAAAAAAAACATAATATGTAGTTGGAAAGTTGGGCATCGCTCGGACTTATTTTGTAATGTTAATTTTTATCTGTTTCTAAATTGTATCAAGTAATTAATATATTTTATGTATTATATATATATTATGTACTTTTTATTATCAAAATTAGAAGTAAATAAATTAATATTCTGGTTCCAACTGCGAAATTTTAAGACGCTAGTAATATAACAGAAAAAAGCCCGTCCGGGATGAATTTTCCGAGAAGCGTTATCGACAAGTGATGCTCATTTTAAGAATTTAGCTCCGCCGCACCCCCATTAATTTTGCATGAGGCAGGCCAGACGCCAGCCCCATGCATGAAGTCAGTTGGATGTAGAGCCCACACGGCACTCATAACGCCAATTGATCACAACGAATCAATCAATAATTCAATCAGAGTTAGTCGACTCGA
Source organism: Dysmachus trigonus (assembly GCA_949715965.1). Classification (NCBI taxonomy): domain Eukaryota; kingdom Metazoa; phylum Arthropoda; class Insecta; order Diptera; family Asilidae; genus Dysmachus; species Dysmachus trigonus. The sequence continues at coordinate 55,680,082 of OX454323.1, read as the reverse complement.
TTCAAATTGATTCAATTTGCAAACGAACATGTGTCAAAAACCGAACTGAGTGTACCGAGCAAATAATATCAATTACACGGCCCCGGGCGGAGCAGCCAGGGTGCCCCCCGTGCTCCCACTCCCCCGCAGCTCATGTGTGCTTATGGAATAATGAAACGTTTACACATTCGACCAAGACGTTCCGGAACCTTTTATCGTGTGTCTTCTTCTTGTTCGGGGCGCCCTCTGTAGGATGCCCGTCGACGTGGTTGTCGGAAACACTTCCCCGAGGGGCGGCCGGCGGGGGAAGCCATTGAGATTTTGTTGGATTCAGTTTAACCCTCTTATTCCGACACATTTGAACACGATTCGAAACGGATCCGAGTACACTCCTCGGCTGCACACGCCCTCGAGGCCATGTATCCTCCTCTGGGGTCGGGGCGGGCAAGGTTCACACATCTTAACAAGCATGTGCTGCTCACTCGGTTAATGGGTAAATTTGCAAAAGTTATCTTTTCCCTGACTCGGTCGGGTGCATGTCCTGAGTGCACTCGCACACACACTGCACTTAGTCAGGAGTATCTTGTTTCCCCCTCGATGCAGTGGGCAGGACTATCTAACTAGCTAGCTAGTTGTGCAGCTTACTGCAGGCGGTAAATTGTGTTTTTCCAGGGCCCTACACTACCCGGATATAGTGCCCTCCTCTTACGGTTGCAGGGAATTTCCGGTAATTAATTTAATTTCGATTAAATTTCGAAAGGATTACAAGAATGCCCTTCTGGGGAGTAAATAGAGTCAGTGGATACCATTTAAATTGCCACAGGTCCCTAGGTAGGACAGTTAATAGTAGGGGTATTGATTTTTTGTCTAGAATTTTCTTTTGGAAAATAAAGGTTTAGGAAGTTAGGGTAACTATTATGCATTTAATTAGTGTAATAACTCAGCGAAAAACTGGTCAAGTGCGAGTTCGATTCGCTCGCAGAGGGTTCCGTACCATAGTTTCAAACATGGCGTTACATTCCCTAAATTAATTTTTATTTTTTTAAATTGTGGGTCCAGCAGTTTCGTAAATAAGGAAGGGTGCGTGATTCTGTATATTTTCGTGTAATTTTCAGAATATTTTTTTAAATATACTGGCTTTATAGTATATCGTACAACATTATTTTAGCAATAATTTCCTGTAAATTGTTGCACTCGCAATTTCGCCTATCCAGAATAATAAAATATACTATATTGAATGGAAGCTTACTAACAGCTTCCCAGATATTTTTGGAAATGTTCATAAAAAAATCTATAATTCTCATCCACGCAAAACGTCAAATCTTGAACTGAAAATTTTTAAGATTAATTTTTGACTCAAAAATGGTTGCAAGTCGTGGCAGTTATTTAAAAAAAATTTTTAATCTTGTCTGTGTTACTCTTGAGAAATTTCAATATAAATGATTACTTCCTGATGTTCTAGATAGATGAAAAAAACGCAACTGCTATTTAAAATTATGAAAAAAATTGTTTTGAATTCCACATAACAAGCCACATAATGACCCCACTGAAAAAAATTTCGGATTAAAATTTGTTTGTTTTTAAGAACAAAAAAGTCTTAAAATTAGTCAAGGAACACTCTCGAATTTTTTCAAAAATCTTTCAGGTATTTTTGAAAAATTGGATTTTTTGAAATTTTCAAAAATCAAAAATTGTATCCAAAAATTCTGGAAAAATTTGAGAGTGTTCTTTGACTAATTTTAAGACATTTTTGTTCTTAGAAATTTTTTTCTAAAGTTTATAGTTTTTAAGAAAACGATAGATTAAGATTTTTATAAAATTTTTTATTCTCGCCGCCATTTTGAAAAAACGCGTCGATGAAATTTTCTGAAAAAAATTCCTCTTAATGTTCGAGTGCCATGATCACCTCTGATCATAGTAAAAAGTTGATACCTTTGCGGTATCATTGTGAAAAAAAATGCGAAAACAATTTTTTTTCGAAAATTTTCACGTTTTTCACGTTTCAATCGACCATATTTTTTTTTCTCGGTGTCTAATCGAAATTTTGAGCTCAGATTCTGAAAGAGCATCAAATTTCGCGTAGGAATAGAGGTATTGCATTATTTTTTTGGTCAGATAACATAATAAATAAACACGTTGAAAAGTTGGTAAAAATTCTGATCACCTCGGCGTTAATGGGTTAATTCAGTTGTAAGTTGACTTGTAAATTTGAATTTCGCAACTAAGAAGTAGCAGCGGAAAGGCAATGTACACTTGTAATATTTGTATTTGTTGACTGTATGGCAATATGATAACTTTGAAATTGAGTACGCTAAAAATTCTAAATTTCGTTCATAGTCTATCCATGCATATTTTTGAAGTCTAAGAACTAATAACACGTTTTATGCACCTTATTGCAGTAAAAAGTTGCTTTTCCCCACTAAATCAGTCGTTTTTCGAAAAAAAGTGACATGAAAATGGTATTTATTTACATAATAATGCACAAAAACAATAATAATAATTTTTTTTCACTTTTTTTTTTTTTTTGTTGGATAGTGTCGGGCGACTCAAAATACATCTAGAAAAGTTGGTCTCGATGAGAATTGACCACCCCTTCGATAAAAGTTAGGGCCTCGAACTTGTCGTAAAATTTTTTGTTGTTCAAGCATTAATGGGTTAAATAGGTAACAGAAATTAATTCTTAAATATTTAAAGAACAATAAAGAATTTTTGATGTAAAACTTGTTTTAAAAATCTTTGTCAATTCTGTTCCGAAAAGAATCCAGAATAATAGTTAAACAGAGATTGATGAGTTAACGCTTACGAGTCCACACGAGAAATAGTGTTTTCATGACTGCACACATTATACAGAATAATACTTTCAATGATGAACGTTTACAAAAGTTATATTATAGTCAAACGTTACTTTTTTAAGAATTTTCAAACAGAATCGAACTGTTTTGTTTAAAGTTCTTTTATGCTATTTCGTTTGGTATATAGGATGTTAACTGGAAAAAAATTGCAAAAAATTATTTCGAATTTCTCTGTAAGTAAAGTATCTGCACTTTGAACAAGTTCATTTAAGTGTATGATATATCTTATTTTACACTGCCTTGCAGCAGAAAAATCTACTTATTCTTAGAAGCTGTTAAAGAGTTAAATGTAAATTCCGGAAATTTGCCTTTTTACCCTATGTAGCCACACTAATAAAAAGCCACAACAATTGGTCGAGTTGGAAATGGAAATGCAAACCGAACTTTTCAATGAATGCGAAATCGCCATATTGTCCAAAAACCCGCTGCTAGTCCAGTCCGCCAGTTAGCAAACTTGGTAACTTCGTTCGCTGGCTGAATTGCTGCCCTTCTACCTACTCAAGCGCCACCTAAACACAGGGCTGAGTGAAACTTTTCCCTGCACTTTTTGTTCGCAGGGCGATGGTGGTGGGTGGGGGCAGAGCGCTTCCAAACTGAAAATTACCCGGCAAAGTCTTTCCATTTTTTCGCATTGTCTGCACAAAAACATTTATACAGCCATGAAAATGGGTTCTGATTGCTGAACAGGGGCGGGGGTGGTGTTGGTTCCCCAAAGAAATGTGTAAATGTGTTCGCTAATGTGAGTTGTTGCTTTTTCCAACTCTGCCGCCAGGAGCGCGCGAGTCGAAACTTTCCGGAGGAAGCGACTCGTTTTGTAGTCTGTTGATCTCATATATATTTTGCTGCCCCGGCCCCCGGGCCTAGGCCCAACCCTAACTCCTGGTGCCCCTCCTCCCCCTTTTCTACCGGGCTGCTGGTACTGGCGCTCTGTTGTTCTCTGTTTTCGCTACTTTTGTTCGCCCCGACAACCGTTAGGGGCCATGAAGTCACAGAGTTATTTTCACTTTAGTTGAAAATTTTAACCGAGAAAGTAGCAAAAAAGTTTTGTAATAAATCACATTCCCCGTACACCATCTGCACGATCCCGGTCCGTATCAGGTTCAGAGTAACTTTGTCGAATATCCCAAATGTTTTCCCGGTTATATAGTATACCTCGTGGGAAGGACCAACTAATAGTGATAACATTTTTACCCACGAAGGAATATTCTGTTTGGCTCCCTGTTCGGGGAAGAGAAATTGTTTTAATTTCGAATATTTTCTAGTTTAATCTTCGCATCCCAGCTCTACTGTAGAATTGAGAAAACAGCTTATCTGCAGATTAGAGGAATGTTTTAACGTCTAATGAACAAATTAGTCGGAAATCACTAGTAATTTACACTTTTAATCTAACTATGTAGATTTGTCAACTACTTAATTATTTTGTAGTCTAACACGCTCATCTATACATTACTAAAATTATAACAATGTCGAAACTGTACATAAAATATTTTCAAAAAATTTAATTGCTGCGTATATAATATGGTGTTTTTTTTCGCGAATATATTTTTTTTTTCACTCCCACCTCGAAGTTTTGTGGGAAATACCTATAAGAAAATTCCCTGAAAATTTGAGCCCTTAATATTAATATTAAGTGCTCGACCAAGGCGTGCAAAGATTTCCCGTTTAAAATTCACCTAAACTTTTTTTTTTTCTTCAAAATTCTACAGCTCAGGGGCATTTTATGGTATAATCTTGGTCAATGGTAGGGTTTCTTCAGATTTTAATGCTCTACAAAAGTGTCCATTGCGTCGTAACCCTAACTCCCACCAGCGAGGTAGTACGGGTCACTAAACCCAATTTTATCATGAAATTCTCGTTTTTTTTGTCCCTATCTCGTTCAAAGTTCAGGAACACCAAATCGCTAACATCGATATTTCTTGAGATATTGGGCTTTGAAGTTGAGTTAGTGTCTCTTCAATTTAGCTAAATAATCCATGAAAACCCAATACCTCAAGAAATATGTTAGCGATAGTCCGGAACTTTTTTGTAGGAAATTGAATTTCCCACAACTTTTTTTTTTTTTTTTAAATAATAATTTAAATAATAGAACATTTTATTGAGACGGTTTGAGGGTACAAATCGCTACGACGGGTGGCGCTTTCGATAGGTTGTGTCAAAAGCCCTCTTAGTCTACAGTTACCGGTAAAATCGGTTTCGTCCCATTTGTTCAAAAATAAATATATAATAAAGTAGTTTTTATCCAAAAACAACAACAACAAACCATTATTTTTATGTTACCAATAATCGTGGATTTTTGCAGATTTTTACATTTAAAATTGAGGTCAAAAGAGCCATTTTAATTTTTCAAATTATTTTTAGGTTAGGAACCCTATTTTTCGCCAAGTTTCAAACCATTGTTTTTTAAGTCCTTTTTTCGTTCTTTCGAATGGCGGAATCAAAATATCGAATTTCAGGGTGCATCATTCCGATAAACTGTTTTTTTTTTTTTGCATTTTTCCACTTATTTAAGGGGGTAGTCCAGTGAAAAAAAATTTTTTTTTAATTTTTTTTTTTTTTTGCTTAAATCTACTCTACTACACCTCGAAAATACTCCCTTAAAATATCTAAGCAAAATATTGAATAGTTTTAAAGATACAGAGAGTTTTCGAGAGACGTGTAATCCGAGCGCTCGAAGGTCCCCTGGCGTGTTTCGGAGCAAGGAGGACTCTTGTATTCCTGTTTGCTCCGCCCATTTTTTTTCGGTTTATAACGGTATAGGTCCTTCTGCTTTGTATTTAAGGTTAGTTATGTATGGAGCAGGCATCGCGTTATGTATGGAGCAGGCATCGCTGACTAAGGTAAAATTAATTTTTTTAGCTTTTTTCCGCAACAAAAACTTTAAACGAGTTTTTCTCAAAACAGCATTTTTTGACTCGGCGGACGTCAGATCTCAGAGTCTTTTGCTCCGATTGATCTAAAAATTTAGCTGTATATTTCTTGATAGTGTGTCTATCGTCGGAACTAGAATTATTAAAATCCATTGTTTATTTACAAAGTTATAAACAAATTAAGCACCCGAAAAACACCCAAAAAATTCGAAATGCCGCCATTTTGTTATTTTTTATTGAAAATTAATAATTCTAGTTCCGACGATAGCCAATGTTCTACAGATTAAAACCTCGTTTGAATTTTTTGTTTCAAATGAACCGTTGCAGAGATTCGACGTCCGCCAACAAAAAAAATTTTTTTTTGGAGCGGCCATTTTGTCAGGATGACTCATAAAAAAAAAAAAAAAAAATTTTTTTTTGTATAGTTTATTAGTTGTACTATCATATGTCAAAAAGTCTTTTAATAAAAATTAATTTCTAATATGAAAAAAAAATCGTTGAAAAAACAGTCGTTTTCACTGGACTACCCCCTTAAGGCATAACCTCAAAATTCAAGGGTGCAATACTTACCCATACAACCAAAAATAGTCCAGGACTCATTTTCAGTTGAAAACATGATTGCAGGATCGATTTTAATGTTTTAAAAACCGAAAAAACTAATTTTTTTCGGTATTTTAGCCATTTACTTGATATATAACCTTGAAATTAAAGAGCGCAATGCTCACCCATATGACCACACACACTCTAGGACTTATTTTTAGGTGAAAACATTGTTTTAGTATCGATTATTACGTCTCAAAACTCAAAAAAACTAAGTTTTTTGTCATTTTTGCCAATAAATTCAATAAATGTGTCCTTAATCAAATAAAACTACAGCAAATAAGAAAACTTTGTATGATACTTTTCAGTCGTAATAAATCATTCTTTACACGTATCAGACCGAATATTTTTGATATCACAACGCGTGTCTATTTATTATATCTTCACTGATCATTCCTTTTTCAGTTTATCTAAAACCCATTGCAACTACCTTCGTAGTATATTAAATCTGGATAAATCGCTTAGATAATTTCATGCCCCATTTTTCCCCATGACGAGATTATTTCGCGGCACACCGCACTTACCCAGATAACAGAAAATCATCATCGGAATCGCTTTCAATCCGATGGTTAAGCTGAGATTTTCTGATAATTCTAAATCCTGGCAACTTACAAGCCCGTTACGGCTGGCAGGAGGAGATAAAGATAAGAAAAAAAAGTAAAATAAAGAATCTACCAGTCATGTACCGTCGTCATCACATCACCATCACGATCGTCATCAGCTACAACAGGCGGCGGCAGCTTGGGAAGGGCAATTTGAGCGTGTTTTGTGCGGAATCATTCCCACCCATCTGCGCGCCGCCAGTTGAAACTATCAAAGTCGGAGCAGATTTCCAGTAGCCTATAACTCAATAAACAACATCTGAGAGTAGAAGGTATCGTCTCGAAAGATATTCGATTAAGAAGTGCGGCAGCCGTCCCACGCAGACCGTGTCTTAAAGAAAAGTTCCTTCGTCATAGTGGTCGGCTATTAGCCCACCCCTTTTATTGGATTTTATCTAGATAAAGTGAATCCAATTGCCGTTGTTGTGCTGCCTTTATTATTATTGTTATTATATCGAGCCTCAAACTATTTGTGGAGCACGAAAACCAGATTTACGAGCAAGTCGGCCTCCTCCTCTTCCCGCTCTTCGAGGCGGAATTCTTTTGCTTGGAGCTCCGCAATGTTTTTCCTCCGTCTGTCGTCCATCCTCCTCACAATTGGTGTAAGCTGCCCGGCCTCCGGACCCCGAACCCCGGCTCCAGGCTAAACTCCCCGCCGTCTCCTGCTGCTCCTTCTCTTCCCGAGCGCCCACTCACCCGCTATTAGATTTACGAGCGGGAGGTGGATGTAATATCCAATTCATGTGATTACCATGCACTCGGGCTATTTATCTTGCTATTTATGATTATTTGACATGCAATCAAACATGCTAGTCACACTCGCGTAATTTTTGATGTACTCCCGGCGATTTAGCCACTCGCCTGTGATTTGTTTCACCATTTCTCCTGGTCGACTTCTTTAGAACCGAGTGAGTAATTTTCTTCCTCTTTTCTTCTATTTTCAGGTAAGTGACACTCACCGTGATTTATTGCCAGTTGCACCTGGAGGAGGCTTCGCGATACAAATCAGTCAGACGCTCAGCTTGTGGCTGTGCGGCTTCGCAAAAGGGTAAGGAATGTACTACTTAAAGGGTTTGCCGTCCGTTAGTTTTTTTTTTTAACATTTTTATCCACTTCTTTTGCGCCCGCCCGCCACTGCCGGCGAGACGAAACACAGCCAGAGTCCCGTCCCGGCAAAATTTATATACAGTGCGCGGGTGGCGGATTTGCATTTATTCCCGGCCTTATTATATCCCCAGATAAGCCCTGTAATAGTATTCAATTAGAGCTGGTAATTGCTCGGTTTTATGCTAAACGTACGCACGCATGTGGTTGACAGTGATTTACGAGGTTAACAAGTTTATTGAGTTGTCGGGATCTACACGGGCGTGCACGCAAGGAAGAAGAGCTGAGGTTCTGCGGGATATTTTTCTATACACTCTGCAATTGAATCTGGTGTTTTAGGGTTATTTAAGGTCAATTTAGGGGGTGTTATTTCGGTTCTGTTTTCGTAAAAATAAGGGTGGGATTTATTTGAATAAAAAAAAATGTTACGCACGAATAATTGATTAAAGTAATCTTAGGGCAAACGAACATGTTGATTTAAATCTACCGAGGACGAGGTGATTGATTATGATGATACAAATCAAAGTTAAGATATTAAAACTAGATTTGCAGGAGCTTATTGTATAATTTGTAGGAATTTTGAATGAAATAAGATTAGATTTTCGTTTTACATAACATATCGTAACATATTTCACTAAAAATTAATAAATACGATTCTGTTAGTTTCGGCACGAATTCTCAAACCAGTCAAGTTAACTTTTAGATGGCATACTTGAATCATATAGCTGGCACTGTGGGGTCCAAGTGACCCCAGACACGAAAATGTTGCGAGCCAGCTAATGATTTTTTTGTTTTGAAGAAAAAAAAAATTGTGATACTCTTATAATGCTGTTTTGATAGATAAAAAAGTACATTTAGGAAATATCCAATATTAACCCTTTTAGTGCCAAGCGGCAAATTAAAGTTGTGCATAAAGTGCCGAGCTAAATTTATATAATTTGTTGAGTTTTGAGAAATGGGTTTGTCGGTCCATTCCAAATTCATTCAAAGGTGAAATAAATACCATAAATCAAAGCCTTTTTCTAAATTGTGAGAGTTTTGTGCGAAATATGTTTACTATCCCTTTGAAAATAAACACATGTATAAAATCAGAAAACAATGCCTATCTTGCAAAATTTCTTGTTAACCACATATCTCAGGTTTAGCCCCATAGTACAAAAATCATGTATGCAAAAATATCTTTTAAATGATATGTGGTACGTTGTTTTTGGTCTGGTAGACCAAATTGCCATCCTACATTTTACAGGAAAACCGAAAAAATGTACTGTTCCGCATGTTTTGCATGAAGGTCACTATAAAAGACTCTAGCATTAGTATCTTGAATACTGTTGAACATTTTGAGTATACAGTAGAGTCCGGATATAACGACTTCGTTTATAACGACCAACCGGTTATAGTGACGAAAATGCAAACTCAAGTTAGGTTTCATATAGACTTACTATGAAAACATGTCCGTTTAGTACGACTCCGGTTTAAGCGACCAACCGCTTATAGCGACCTATTTTGACAAGAAATCGTCCGCTTAGAACGACGCGCAGTGTTTGTTTTCAATACCTACGCACAAGCAATACCTCACCGCCCCGCGTCCCGGCTTTCTCCCCTCTCCTACGTACGTATGCTGATTAGCGCGTGTAAATCAGCCAGTGTTTTCCATCTGATGTGCCAAGGTCAAGGACTCATTAAGTGCGCTAAAATGAGTTCCGAACCGGAGGAGACTAATTCGACTTCCAGCGCGTCTGAGGCTCTGAAGGCTGCAGAAGCGCTCAATGTGTTTGTTCAATCTAACTTTGACGATAATGTAATAAAAAGTTTGGTATTGACAATGCTGTACGTAATTCTTACTATCGAACAAAAATCAGTCAGAAACAAACAAAAATTAAAGTAAATCAGTCAGTAAATCATATGAATTTACATGCATAGAATGTAGTGTGCAATGTTTAAGTTCCATTAAAGTTATTTTTTGTTTATTTTAATATGAATTTGTTTTATTCAAATATAAGTTAATCTAACTATGTATATTATTATTTCATAATTACGGTAATATTAATACATAAAACAAGCTTAAATTCATTCTTCGGTGTTCGTTCGTTTTGTGCGACGTCCGGTTAGTACGACTAAGTGTTGCCGGTCCCTTGAGGGTCGTTATGTCCGGATTCTACTGTAGTTACCAAAAGTGTAATCGTTCCATACAACAAAAACTTGTAAAATACATTTTATAAGTAGAAGTATTTATATTAGAAAACACAAAATGTCAATTTAAAAAATCATTATATTTTAATGAGCATCAAAAAAAATAAAAAAAATTTAAATAAAATTAGGAAAAAAACCTGATGTTTAACGATTTTTAAATAAGTCCACAAAGCTAAGTCTCATCGCAAATGAAGCGCAAATTGCAGCGCCGATGTCAACGTATTAAAGTCATTTTTTATGAAGTAAATAAAAAAGTAGAACAAAACTTTTTTCAAACGCTCAGTCAGCTTATTCCCAAGTCACCAAACTTTGAAACGTTAAATTTTGTCAATCTTTCAAAAAGTGTAGAATGAAATTAAGAATTTCTGATCACTGAAAAAAAAAGAAAATTAACATATACAAATAAATTGTCAAAAGTATTAATAAATATTTATTATTATCTTTTAGAAGGAATATTTAACATGACTGATTATTATTAATTGTGTTTACATATTCGAATGACGATGACTCTTTGTGACACTTTTAATTACATAAATGTATTATTAGTTATATTTTATGTTTTGAATTATTTAACGTCCTTATTTCATTCTTTACCTACTATTAAATTTTAAATACAAACTCACTTCGTAAACGATTCAAAACTTCACTTAGTTGATACAGCAAACAAATTATAAAACTTATTCTTTTAATTTCAGTATTTACAATCAATTATGTTTAATTTAAATATTAATTTCTCAAGATATCAAGAATCAATTAATGTTGAATTTATTTTTAAAAAACGGTCAAATGCTTATATTACAGTCAGAAGATTATCGCAACTTATAATTTATCTCTACTAACAAATAAACAAAAAGTAGGTTAACACTTCAATTTCATGCAAATCGAATGTAATTACTGATTTAATAGTTATCGGCTATGCTTATAGCATTGCTGCACATTTCGCTAAGTAGAAGATCTTAACAAATAAACACTTTGCTGATATGATTTCCTACAGTACCCCGCAACAGAGTAGCCAATAAACAAACACGGGTAATTCAAACGTAAAGTACTATTAAGCGAAATGATAGAAGGTATAATTAAGCTAATACCTCTCCATTACGACTTAGATTAACCTGTGCAATTAGCAGTAGTTGTGCAACTACTTTTTAACATTTTCATTGCGATTTCCCTTTTCTCTGTTTTTTATGATCACTTCGTGTTGTTGATCGCATTCAGGTGAAAACCTTGTTTAACTATCTAAATACGGCAGTGAGCAGGAGCGGCGGCGGCGGCTGCCTGACTTGTGTAATTGCAGGAACAATTAGCACTTGCGGACTTGCCATAAATACACTAAAATTACATAGTGTGCCGAGGCAATTATCATTGAGTCGCTAATCAATTACCTCAAATTGATGGGAGGTGAAAAAAACATGGTAAAAATATTTCACACGTTTTCAGTAAATAAGACTGATGGAGGACGGACGGTGTTTGAAGAGATTGAGTTTTTTAGTTGTCCATTTTTTTTTGCAAATTATGCTAATTGAATTGAGAAATGGTTTACTTCAACAATATTCGCCTTTTTTGTGAATAAACTTTCCGGACTTTATAATGAGAAGGGATTTTATATAGTAAAACAAAATTAGGAGAATCTATCAATTTTAGATAATTTTTAACGATCATAGAACCCACTAAATTTTTTGTGCCTTTGTGAAGGTGCAAATGTTTTATTGTTTTAAACTGACATTTCTCCTAAACACTTAAACACACACTTGATAATTTAAAATCGTTCGAATTATAGACCATATGTGTAGTTTATCGATTTCAATTTGACTTTAATCAAATTCTGTTGTTATTTCACTGATTCACAATTTTATAAATTGATTCAAATATGCCATTCAAATAAATCGTGCCCACATACACGTAGATCGATATTTGATTAAGAAGAAGAAACTATTGCGTAATTCGAAATATTGAAATTAACAACAACTTGGTTTATCAAAAGTTGAAATGTATACTCCGAAAAAAATAGATTTACGAAGTATTAACTGCATAAATTGACGCGTCTATCATTTCCGAGGTCCTTTCATTTAAGAACGGTTTCTTTAATGTTCACTATATATTAAAACAAATTAAAATTATTCCTTTAAAGTCCAAATATGGTAAAATAATAAAGTTTAAAATTACTTATGATTGCACCAGTGCACAAAGTAAGAAATTATGGAAAGCAGAATCTAAGTTTATATAGGCCTATAAGTAGAGGTGAAATCGTGATAGAAAGATATTACAAGAGCGGGATAGCAAGAATTTACAATAGCAAATATCGAAAACTATGTCTAAAACAAAGTTGTATGACATACTATAAAGTATGATAGTTTATGTTATAATTACAACTTCTAAAAGAAACCCACTCATTGCTTTGTTAGAAATTGTAGCTATTAAGCAATAGTGTGAAATGATTAGTTGAATCTACTACTTAGATATGGATTTTCACCAAGAATAAAGCAATTTGTCCTACTACTGTTCACGGATTTCGATTTAAGCTCATATACGAAATTTGTAGAAAAGCTCAGAACAACCGCACTCCACAAATATCAAATGTAAATAATACGCAAACTTGAAAAGTTAATCGAAAAATCTAAGAAATCAAGATTTTTCTAGTAATTTTTCTATTTTCGCAACATTTGAAGACAAAATACTTGTCTGATTATTAGATTTTCTTACTATTGTCCAAACGAGTAGTTGTAGCCATGATACATTGTTTGGATAATCGCTTTAATGCTAATTTGTGTATGTGAAGCTCTGTCCGTATGTTGCGATGTATGCTATTTACGTTGTAATTACTCTTATCCATGCAGTAACCTACATATTTTATTATTGTAATTTAATTTTCCTAAATTTGTTGGAGTCTTAGTTATATTATTATATAATAAATAATAATATAATGGCAGTACAATATTTATTGTGCTTTGTTCTAGACAATTTTTTTTTTCCCGTGCATACTTCAAAAATTTTCAATTTTATTTTCGAACGCTTTAACCAATTCCGAAACAAAGAAACAAGAGGTCTAAACAAATCTGGTAAATTTCAAAGTTATTAAACTCCTCACCAAACAGGAAGTTTTCCGATAATCAAACGAAACCCTTCGAACCCAAATAACCGATAAACTAAACCTCACTTGCATCGCCTCTGCAGTGTTGTTCAAACTTTCTCGGAGCTCTATTAAAACTTTCATTTAATTCTACTGAACACCTCCTTGCGGTGCAACAAAATCAATTAAAATTGAACACTCGGGAAGTTTGAGTTGGTGTATAACTTTCATGGCATCCAGTTTGCACCGAATGCCAATTACTAATATACACCCGGACAAGGTTTTGTCGGCGACATGCAGGTCCGGGTTCGGGGTCGGGATCGGGATCGGGATCGAGGTCCGCCTAAGTGAGACCTAACTCCTCGGCACAATAAATTCACCTATTCATAAGGAGCCAGCAATAATTCAATGGACTTGCAAGGTATTTCCCGAAGGTACCAAGACAATGTCCAATTTTCAATTCCATTCAAAGACTTAATCTCCCTTGTCGAGATGAAGTGCACGTAAACCGCACAGAGACCGCACCAGCCCCGGCCGAGGTGCATTGCGAGAGGCCGTCTGACTTCCTCCTCCGTCCAGGAGATGCACCGGGCTCCGGGCATGGACAACGTCATTTCGAATGCAACTCGCATTTGCATGTTGTTATGGTGCGGCATGTCTGGGGAGAGGCCACTGTACCCTGCTGGCACCCCTCGCCACCACCGACCACTGCTTCACCTGACCAAATACCTGGGCTCTGTGCATCGCATGCACCGGGCCTCGTCCAGAGTTGGCTTACTCCGAATCAGAGCCAGGGCTTAATTATAATTAGTCTACGGATTATGCCGGGCTAATATGGAATTTATGTCGGCGCAAATAAGGCCAGATAGAGCGGATAAGGCAGATACGGCTGGTCATTTATGGCGAACGATATAGAAACTCTACTTGCTGTTCATTAAATCAATTAGTTTCTATACTGATGGAGATCGCGGAATTTTTTTTACTTTGCGCGAAAACTGTCAGGGAGCTGCGTGAACGGCTATTTAGCGTGCGCATTCTGCGATTTATAGCCGCACGCTCGCTTGGCAGGAGGAAAACGCAAAAATTCCCTTAGTTGGACGCAACTGAGCTCAACGACACGTAATTAAATTGGCCGCACTCCAACCGCATCAAGTTGGTGTGAATGGAAATCTCCTCATGGTCTTAAATTGCTCGATTTCAGTTGCTTCGCCCCTAAAAGGAAGGGTATTCTCGATTGGAAATTGTTGGAAAACTCATTCTGGGTAATTTTCTCCAGGGATTTCATCACGAGCACATCGAAAGATTGAACAACTTAATTGCGGAGATTGCAAAGGGAAGGGACTTTTGATTGGAACTCAATTTGTACTTCATCTACTGTGGTTAATAAATTAAGTATCCACTTAAGATACTATCATCTGTGGAAGTTGTTAGTCGGCACGGTAAACTAATGAAAGGAGGACTCTTGGTCTCGTGCGAAGTAAATAGCAAAAAGAAAAATGCCAATTATTCTTGGGACTGAATTGATTGGCCGTTTCATTCAGAAATTACCTTTTTTTTATCAGTGACATTAATGTTACGGGATACTTGTTATAGGTATTTCAGGGAGCGATTTTCATTTTTTGCTTTGGAAAGACAACGATTTTTTTACAGAATCTTCTACTTTAAGGGGTTGTTCTACTGTTAAACGGGTAAAAAGCAGTATCTTAGAGATACTGTAACTATTAGAGATATCAATTTGAAATTTTGCATGCATCTTTATTAATGAAAAAAATATATAATGGCATAGTTGATTAAAAAAAATAAACAAAATGGCGGCTTCGGTTTATGATTGATGTAGCGCGCGCTGACGGCCAGAGTCGTTTGCGCGGTACATTGCCCAGGTCGTCCAGGTGATCTGCAATCAATTTAACGATGAAATTTTATTAGTTTAGCTAAAAACACACAGACTGAACCTAAATTGAGAAATAAATATTAAATTTTCGCGATTTGACAAGCGTTGGAAAATAGCATGCTCGATTTTGGACGTTTTTTCGATGAAAAAAGTGCTCCCAAATAACCAAATTTCAATTTTTATGGCTCAATTTAGGTTCAGTCTGTGTAAAATTGATATATAACTATGCAAAAAAATTTTTAGCTAAATCGCTTCATTAGTTTTTTCTCTACGATGTACCGCGCACCAAAAAACACGTTTTGAGTAAATCGCGTTTAAAGTTTTTTTAACCGATTTTTTTGATATATCAACTATGCCATTATATATTTTTTTCATTAATAAAGATGCATGCAAAATTTCAAATTGATATCTCTAATAGTTTTTTTTTTACAACACTTTTAAAAAGATACTGCTTCTTACCCGTTTAACAGTAGAATAACCCCTTAACGATTCTTTAAAATTGTAAGTTAAAATAGTTTATCCCTTTACACCCGAGAAAAAAAATTTAAGAATTTCCCAAAACCAATTAACTGAGATTTTATCTAGGTAACTAGGGAAGATAAGAAAAATAATAAAAAAAAAACCCCTGCATTTTGCCATTTTCTGAAAAGCTGCCCTCAGGATAGTTAGGCCGGCGTAATTTTCAAGTCGCACGATAGTGAGTGTTACTCGAACTTTCGTGTACCTTCGGGTGTAAAGGGTTATATTGCTGAAGTTCGAGAATCAGTTCGCACGTATATAAGTAACTGTAAACAAATATATAAATTATTTACTAAAAAATTATTGCTCCGATTGGCTTGAAATTTGAACCGCACACTATTATAGTATATATTATGTGCATGTTTTAGTGTACACACTTTTATTTTTTGTAGGTAAAATCGAATTTTCGAACTTTCGCAAAAGTCAGTTGATATTTACATATTTCAAGTTGTTACAAAAATAAATTAAGACATAATGAGTTGATAGTAATAAACTTTTATTCTAATGAAGCCGTTATACCGCCGACACACTACATTTAATTATAATAATTATGAAGTAGGACGTCATTATGATACTTCTAACGACGTGGTGATATATAGAATGTTAATTCATTAGAACTGACAAGTTTGACGAATCTTCCCCAACTAGCTGTCATTAACGTGAAAATCGCGAAGTTTGAATTTAAAAATTAATGATTAATCCAAAAACAAGTTCATCGTACACAGCTGATTCTGTGTTCTGATTTTTAAATGTTAAAAACACTTTTATTTAACATTTTCGCAAAAAATGGCTTAGGAAAACTTACTAGTAGTAGCTTTTTTCATCATTTTCAAACAAATTAAGTACCTCCGGCTTCATTTTGGCTAATTCTTTATGAAGAAATTGTTCTTCATAATGATATTGTGAAATAAATTAAGTTTAGTATGTCGCTGGTATTAATCTTCAGTTGCGAGCAAGTATATAATATTTTTCGAAAATTTGAATCACTACTTCATTGCAACAAACGCAGTATGCCTTAGTATTTTCGAAAAATGTGTTGGCACGCCCAAAAAATATGCTAAAACAAACGATATACCTTAACTATATGGACTGAATACTATCTAAACATTCTAAACAGTGATAGGTGTATTGTTATTGATTTTTTTAATTATAATGGAAACTCAATCATAATCCTTAAACACCCATCTCTGCTATCTAATGTTATATAGCGTGATCCAAACGTATGGAAACGGCTAAATAACTTTCGAGGAATTCATTTTTTAGAAAAAAGTTTTAGACTAAAGTTTCAGAAATTTTCCCTGGCTATTGTGGTCAAGGTCACATTCGGAAGTATAACTTCCACTCTTTCCAAATCCGCAGTAACAATGAAGGTTCACCTTTAAAGAACCATCTTGACCTTGCTATGACTTTCAAGGTCACGGTTAAGATCATATCGGACGTAAAATTTTTCGCTCTTTCCATTTCCGTGGTCAAAAATATGGGTTCCTATTTAAAAAAGTCAACTTGACCTTGAAATGACCTTCAAGACCATGGTCAAGGTCAAATCTACGGCCAACATTGAATAGCCAGGGAAAATTCCTAAGCCTTTTGTCTAAAACGTTTTTCTCCAGAATGCATTCCTCGAAAGTTATTTAGCCGTTTCCATACTTTTGGATCACTCTGTATAAGTTATCTGGCGATTTACCATGGCCCAAAACCCATAGTAATGGGGACATGGTTCTTTGCAAACATGGAAATTGTTGGCTTTTCTTCAGTAACCCTCTCAATTCAAAATTATTATTATTATTATCTTTGTAAGAAATACTTCTTCCTTTATGCCCTGTTTAAACTGCTTCTGATTGGATAAAGGTTCAAGTGAAAATGCAAACTCTAAAGTTCGAATAGCCATTTCTTATGTATAAAATGAAGAAATAATCGAGTTTAGTATTTATCATTCAAAGAAATAAACATTAAAGGTGAGTCGTGTGCCGAGGGTATAAGACATTCAATAAATTTTGAATTATACAGACGAATTTGTAAAAAAAAGCTGGTTCACATATCACATTTCTTTTTCAACGTGGTTTTTTCCTTAATTGAAGTCGAAGCCCTGCCACAAACATTTGATTTTCGGAATTCGGCCATAATTCGGCGGTTAATGTTCCATTGTGAGCCCATCGGCGATCCATCAAAATGTGCCAGTCGTGATCGCACGTCCTCATGCTCTGAATGCCCGTTCGCAAACAAAAATTAGCCCGCGCCTGCAAAGGGGTTTGCTGCACGTACGAGTGACCTCACCTGTTTTCGGTAGCATGTCGAAATGAGTTCAAAGCGGAGGGACAGTTAACCCGCGCACATGCCACCGATGCGATGACTCGCTAAGACACCGTAAAAATGAGCAAATTATATCAAGAGGTGAATTTTTTTTGCGTCTATATTCTGTCAGACCACCATCCTCTCCCCTACCCCACAACCACTATTCATGGCGTCAGTATATACAAAGGAACCTCTGAGGAATTCCTCCGAGTATCTTGCGATTTTCTGCGGCCACGGTGCGAGTTTTAATATGAAATAAAGCGAGCAAGCCGGGCGAATACAAATCACGATCTCGGGGCTCCGAATTGAAATACCTGACACGTACGGATCAGATACCCCGGGACTAGCTGCAGTAGAGAAGGAAGCAGCAACAGCGGCGGATGGCGGAAGAGGAGCAATAAAAATCGACGCTATTACGTACACGAAATCATGAAATTCAGCCCCGGGGGAACATCCATTGCCCGCTATCTGCACGAATCTCGAGCGCGTACCGCCTCCGCGGCCCCTCGGCGAGGCGCGCGGGGCCTCATCTTTATGCAAGGTCTTCACCTCGATGATGCCCGGAGCCGGGCTTCCACGAACCGCGGCCAGATCGCAATCTGCAGAGGCCAATTGAATGTTTTACAGAATTCGTATGACATGATAATGTGTTGCCCCCAGCCGAAATCGTGTAGCTGATAGGACGGATGAAAGGTGTAATTCGTCTTATCAATTAATCATACCGCTCGCGGCGAAATTCACTGATTTCAGCCGTCAAATTATATAGAGGCCTCATTTGAAGGGGTTGGCCGACCCATGAATAAGGAAC
Source organism: Dysmachus trigonus (assembly GCA_949715965.1). Taxonomy (NCBI): domain Eukaryota; kingdom Metazoa; phylum Arthropoda; class Insecta; order Diptera; family Asilidae; genus Dysmachus; species Dysmachus trigonus. The sequence goes on along the minus strand of OX454323.1, from coordinate 55,661,311 downwards.
CGGAAGAGAAATTTATGATTTTAATGTTCTCAAATTTGTTTTTAATAAACCGGTCCATGTTTTGTCCTCATCACTCAAGTGTAGGGAAGTGTAAACAACAAAATTCTTGATTATCTGTATTTTTATTTTAAATTACTTAAATGTAAAGGGAACTTAATTCAGGAAGTTATTTGAGCTGTTGTTTTTAAGAGTGGTATAAGTCCATTTTTTCATGAAGTGAAATATTTAAGGGTTTCCATTTGAATCAACTAAAAAAGAATGGTAAAAATTAATCAGTTCGGGTAATGTTTTTAATAAACGTGTTAAATTTTATTGTGCAAAAATAATTAATAAAATTGTTTAAGAAAACAAACGATTTTTCTAGCTCCTAATGGACTTATACCCAGAGACCATAACCGTTATGATATTTTCGGTAAAAATCAGATCTAAAAAATTATTCCCTGACTGTTATTTTTCTGGACAACAATAAAAATTATGTTTTGATTTTTATTTTTAAAATCAGAAATAAAAATTAGAAAATGATTTTTATTTTTAAAATCAGAAATAAAAATCAGAAAATGATTTTTATTATAAAAATCAGAAATAAAAATCCGACTATGATTTTTATTTTTAAAATAAAAAATAAAAATCAGTAAATGATTTTTATTATAAAAATCAGAAATAAAAATCAGAATATGATTTTTATTTTAAAAAATCAGAAATAAAAATCAGAAATTGATTTTTATTTTTATAATCAGAAATAAAAATCGGAAAGTGATTTTTATATTTAAAATCTAAAATAAAAATCAGAAAGTGATTTTTATTTTTAAAATCAAGAATAAAAATCAGAATATATGATTTTTACTTTTAAAATCAAAAATAAGAATTAGGAAATAATTTTTATTTTTAAAATCAAAATTAACAATCAGAATATGATTTTTATTTTTAAAATCAGAAAATGAGTTTTATTTTGAAAATCAGAAATAAAAATCACAAAATGATTTTTATTTAAAAAAAAAAAATCGGAAAATGGCTTTTATTTTTAAAACATATACAAATGTAAATGTTCGTTTGTTTAAAATCTTAAATCTCCGAAAGTTCTTTGAAATTGCTTTGACATTTTTTTTTTTAACTGCGCCAGCGGACGTAAAAACAATACACGCTAAGCTAAATATTTTACGGCAATGGGAGCGCTATCTGTTGAATGTGATAGCAATGCACCCAATACTAAACATTGATCATGCCGGACACCTCTGGAAAACATTTTCTGATTTTTATTTTAGATTTTAAAAATAAAAATCATATTCTGATTTTTATTTTTGATTTTTGTAATAAAAATCATATTCTGATTTGTATATTTGATTTTTATAATAAAAATCATTTTTTTATTTTTATTTTTGATTTTAGAAATAAAAATCATATTCTGATTTTTATTCTTGATTTTAAAAATAAAAATCACTTTCTGATTTTTATTTTTGATTTTAAAAATAAAAATCATTTTCTGATTTTTATTTTTGATTTTAAAAATAAAAATGCGAAAATAATTTTTGTCTTTTGATCTTTTTCGAAAAAATCACAAATTTAAAAAACACATAAAATTTTTAAAGCTCAGGCCATAAGAATCATAATGCTACATTTAAACCAATTTTCCCACAAATTTGTCTACATGATTTTTTGGTTGGAAAAATTGAAAATAATTGTTATTTTCGGTCCCTGCTTATACCACTTTCAATAACAACGAATTATGCAAAATTTATGAGTCGTTGTTTTTCAAAGTGGTATAAGTCCATTTATTTCTAAATTGAGATATTTAAGAGTTTGCGTTTGAATCAACTTAAAAATAACGAAAAAAGTTATACAATTTGGATAACGTGTATAAAACTATAGATTTGTAAAATTTTACTATTCAGTTCAACTTCTTTTGATTACTTTGTGAGGATATTTTACACCACTGATTTTGTGACTATAAATATAAAAAGAAGATATCTACATCTGATTAAAACTATCATTAACTAATTTTTTCCAAAAATGGACTTATACCACTTTCAAAAACAACAGCTCATTTAATGTTTAACTTATTGCCCCAATTCTTTTATTATTATTGTAGATCCCAGGTCGGGTTTCCGATTTAGCTAAGAATTTGCACACTTATTCTAGACTACTAGAAATTTTATGATTTGAAAATTCTCAGTCTAAAATATTTATAATGGCGGCTTATATGGGCATTAGAAATTTTAGCCATCGTCTCGGATTTGTTCGACTCGTTTTGCTTATTTTCAATGCTATTATTCATATCATTTCCTATGTATAATTTCCCGCTGAACACGATCCCGCCGTTAGAATTGCCAAAAAAGTTGAGGAAAAGCCGGAAAATTAAAAAAAAAAAAATTGTTTTTCTTTGAAAATTGACTATCACAGAAGACGTAAAAATATATGTTCTTTAAGATAAAAAGGTCATTTACACATGTTTTTCGCGTATTTTCGAGTTTTTTGCTTCTTTTCCCATTTCAAGGCTCTTCATTATGTTGGAATGAATTTCTGAGTGATAATTTGAATTCTACGGAAAATTTTACAACCTCTCACTATGGCCATTTTTGGCAGAGTACCAAACTCTAAGTCAAAAAAATCTGATTTGTTCACAGATTTTTCCAAAGACAACTACGAGGCACCTTAAAACCGGTGGTTATTTTGAATTTGGAATCATTTTTGTTATATCAGATATGGACCGCTGCTATTTTCTTGTTATCATCAGTAAGCTTTGAGGTTAATCATGAAGCATTTCAAAATCGAGAAACGCACAAAAATTGTGAAAATTTACTACCGAAATGGTGAGAATTTTGTAGAGACGGTAGGAAAATTTCGCATATTTTTCGCACCATCTGCATTTCTAGGGATGTGCTGAATTTAATCGACAAATTTGTTCGTGCGTTTTAATAACATTAGATTTTTTTTTTTTTTACTGCGATTGAAAATTTCGTCAAAAGAATAAACATTTTCCAACAGAGTCTCGTCAGGCATTTGTCTAATATCAGGTATGTCTAATAACTCTCATGGCTAAAACTTTTTACTTGAAAATGGCTGTTAACCTTACGCAGGGGAGAAATTGAGCTATTGACGGCACATCTCCTCTTTCCAAATTTTGCTCTCGCTGAGAGGACGATTAAATTTGGTAAAATTACAGATTTCTTGTCACTTTGTGTGTTTTAATTTTGTGTTTCAATTTAGGTAGAAGTAAGTTATTGCAAAACATTTTATATAAATAAAACTCGTATTTCAAAATCCTTGAAAGTATTCAATAAAGGCTATAGCGGGATAAGGTGGTGATGCTTTAAATATATGGCAAAAATGTCAAAAAACTTAGTTTTTTTTAGTTTTGAGATGTAATAATCGATACTAAAAGAATGTTTTCACCTAAAAATAAGTCCTAGAGTGTGTGTGGTCATATGGGTGAACATTGCGCTCTTTAATTTCAAGGTTATATATCAACTAAATTGTTAAAATACCGAAAAAATTAGTTTATTGGATTTTTAAAACATTAAAATCGATCCTGCAATCATGTTTTCAACTGAAAATGAGTCCTGAACTATTTTTGGTTGTATGGGTAAGTATTGCGCCCTTGAATTTTGAGGTTATGCCTTAAATAAATGGAAAAAATTCAACAAAAAAACCGTTTTTTCGATTTGTTCGTAATGACGCACCCTGAAATTTGATATTTTGATCCCGCCATTCGAAAGAACGGAAAAAAGGACTTAAAAAACAATGGTTTAAAACTTGGCGAAAAATAGGGTTCCTAACCCAAAAATAATTTGTAAAATTAAAATGGCTCTCTTGACCTCAATTTTAAAGGTAAAAATCTGCAAAAATCCACGATTATTGGTAATATAAAAATAAGGTTTGTGGAAATTATCAGAATTTTTGGATAAAAACTGCGGCCATACGAATTTATGTGCGAAAAAATGGGACGAAACCCATTTTACCGGTAACTGTAGACTTAGAGGGTTAAAAACTGGCATGGAGGCATCTTTTAACACAACCTATCGAAAGCGCCACCCCTCGTAGCGATTCCGCTGGGGACAATTTTCACCACCTTATCCCGCTATAGTCTTTATAAGTTCTTGATCACGTTTGACAATTTACATACACAAGATTTTGGATTTTGGAAGTGTACCCAGTTTTTACTTGAAGTCGTTTGTTAAGTTTTGATGCTTATTCCCACTACCATAGGAAACTTTTTACCAGATTTTTACTCAAGAAAATTTTACCGACCGGTTTTTCTTGTTTATTATTAGTAAAAAGTTCAAAGATAGGCTGTTGTAATCCTTACGCACTCTCAACTATGAATTAAAACTGCAATTAATTAACTGATAAACTGGACTGGACGATGGCCATGATTCGACAGGTCCCAGCACCCTCGCGGATTAATTAAAACAACGTAAATGAATTGCAGCGGAAAGCAGCTCAAAATACACACATTTAGGGTTGCTTTGCCCCCAAGAAAGTATGCAAAGCCGCGCGCCACCGCCCGAATGGCTTAAGGGAAGGAAACGGGCGGCGACAGCTACTTTGAAGGCAAAGTGAACAACCTTTTTTTTTAGGAACAGCCCCCCTTTAGGGAGCATCGGAGGAAAAGCCGAGGAAGCTCTCGAGCAGCATAGTGAACAAACAGCCCAGGGACTGTAAGGTGGGACTGCAAAAACAGAAGGTCTTTGCTTTGTATGAACCCAATTCCGTGCTAAATCCTTCGTGTAATTAAACCCTTTCAGAAGCGATTTTAGCTTCTGGCTGTTTTTCCTTTGTTCGTGACAGGCAAGCAGCGGCGATGACGGCCATGGCGACGGTAGCGTTCGTACTGCGAACCGGGTCCATAGCCAGACCCAGACCCAGACCTAAGCAATCCTGTCTGGTGTGCCTCGCCGACTCTATTATTACGTCGCTCATTTTGAGATGGCACTGCTATTTTTTTTTTTTTTTTTTTTTTTTTTTTTCCTTCCACTTGAGGGAGAATATTGCATTTTCTGGAGATGTGATGACTTTTAGACATTTAAAGGACTTTAGACAATTTTTTTTAGACGTTCTTCAAATTTTTTTTTTCTTCGAATGCATCTCGTAGTTGACGAGACAACCCGAACGGAGTTCTTCACTTGCATTCATTTTTAAATTTACTGGATAGATTCCAAATTGCGCTTTTGCCGGAGAATATGCATATTTTGTAATAAAACAGACGTCACGTTTCTAACATAAAGTTTTTTTTTTTGAGAGTACATAATACAGGAACTACTGATAACCCAGCGGGTAATGGAAGCATCACATTATGCAAGCGGAAGTTATCCTCAGTAAGCCATGGATACATGAATTCTTCTTACACACTTGATTTTTTTTTTAACATTTTTAATTATGCAGATTGTTTTTGCATTTTTATCAATTACAAATGAACAAACTAAAAATCGGCCTCACTGAAAAACAGAACTGAGCTGAGTGATTACAAAGAATTTATAAACAAACGAGTGTGTAAAAAGCCTTAAATTAAATTAGTCTTTGTTATTATGATAAATAATTAAAGTCGGACGCATACATGTAGCAGAAGTCGCAACAAGTAAATGAATCTGATGCCACCGACTGTAATTATTTATCATAATAACAATTACTATTTTAATTTAAGGAAAAAAGGATTTCTATTATACTGTTCCTAGGTCATCTTGTTTCCATCTTTTTAATTCGCTTTTTACACAGTCGGGTTTTTTAATTTTTTTAATTTACATTTTTGTTGACGACTTTTTAGTTTTTACCAATACAGTATTAATCCTTATCAAAATAAATAGGCTATTTACTTTAGGCATTTCAAATAGACCAACTTAGTCTTTTATACACAATGTCATTTCAGGTTGTGTAATTCTTAAACGGATCTTATGACTGTAAAATAATCTAGGAAACATCATTTTGATTTTGAAAGACCTATTCAGTGATATGCCACTCAATATGGTATGCATTTTTTTTTGTTTTGGTTCTACCGCCATTTTGCATTTTACGTCCGCCATTTTGGTTTTATTAAAACAGCCTTCAACCATCGCACAATTTAGACGAATCAATATACATCTCATTGATTAAAATCCATCCAACCGTTGAGATGCTTCGGGGGTTTAAAGAATCCCACATACATACACACCCAGATACCCGTGAAAAACATAACCCTGTCTTTGCTGTCGCGCAGTCAGGTAAAAAGTACGACGGATTGACTGTCGATAAATAAAATTAATTCCAAACCTAAAATTTCTGGTATAAGCACTCCTTAAATCAGTCACTGAAAATGTGGTTTACAATAAAATCGGTATTTTTTACATTATTTTCATTCTTCTTTAGTCTATTTAATATATCTTTTGTATTGTACAAGCAATTAATTCAATCAGTTAAATTAAACGATCTATTTTTAAAACTAATTTACTCTTAATTAAGGAAAAATAATAGTTTAAACTACTTTAAAAATTGTTTTTGAGAAAAACAAGAAATTAGGAAAAATTTTAAATTCTAATGTTTAAATATTTTTTTTTTTAACCCGTCAGTTCCCAGTGTCACCTGTAGGTGACAGCAGTTTATAATTTTTTGTTCTCTATTAAATGATAACATAACTCAAGAAACTTTTTACTATTAGGATATTAGTGAATAGTAATATTTGGGTTTTTTTTTTCCACACTGATGTCATGTCAGCTGTCAAATAAATTAAATTATTTCTAACGGTATTATTATTATACTTCTAATTTTTTGGCGTGACAGTGACTTGCTCTGCAAAAATTGCAAGAAAAAATGTCAAAAGCCTGAGTATTATAGTTTTTCTTACTGCATGTCATTTTTTAATAAATATAATAATATAATCAGTGCATTTTGTGTAAAAAGCAAATTCCAAAATATGTGTTCAAATTTCAAGTGTCATCCGTAGGTGACACGTTTATTATAAAAACCCTAAAAGATTTTTTTAGAATTATTTTACTATTCTTCTTGGGGATGTCTAAGAAATACATAACAGAAAAATAATATTATTTTTTCTATTAATCTCGTCATGGGAATTGAAGGGTTAAATTTAATCCCTCAATGTTGAAGGAATTTAGGAAGGTAAATGTATGCTTTGTTGAAGATATGAAGATATACTCTCCAAGATTCCACGAAATTGTGGATAGGCGCTTACAAATGTTTAAGTTGAAGGCACTAAAACACGACATTTGTGCTATTAATGTTTTAATTGATTAAAATGAAAATCATATGGTGAAGGATATATTGATACTCATTTAAAAAGTTGTTTAATATATTGCGAGTATAATTTAATGCACATTCTGAGCATTTTGTCATGGCAGATATCGAAGAATTATAAGTGTTATTTAGATTATTTCAAATTTGTATATAAACTGGTCAATTAAGGCAACTAAAAGGTATTAATTTAAATTTAGTATGTTAAATGTGTTATATTTTATCAATATTTCAGTCCAGAGTATAAATCCAATAGATTTATGATGGTTTTTCTCATTAATTTTTAAATAAAATTATACATTTTTATGTAGACAATGATTTTATTTCGTTTGTTCCAGTCTCTTAATTTTTCCGTCTTTTTCTTATATTTGGAAGTTACAAATGTTGAATTTATCAGTTATTTTCTACATATACAATATCGGTCAAATTTGTGACCTTAATATTTTAACATCTTCTCGAGGTTTAATCTAATAAAGCTAATTTAATGTAATAGCAAATTCTTGTAATCGATCCTGGGAATAGCCCCATCGCCATATGTAGTTAGTTTGCAAAATTACCTGTTTGGACTTCATTGCAGTAATAAAATGGCCAGAGAATTACCAGATTGCCGGTTCTACCAAATAAATTCGCAACGACTGGAGTCCCATCCCGCACCCTATTAAATCGAGCTGCCAGCATCATTAAAGGCCTGACAATTTGCATCGGACCGGAGTCGAGGGCCAGCAATCGGTGATAAAACTGTCGCCGTAATTTATTCGCCTCACAATCTGCATATAAATTAAAATCAATTTCGCAGAAATTTACGTTGATTTTCACTTTAATTTCATAGCTAAATTACAGTAAATTGTAAAAAGCCGCGATAAACGTAAATAACCAGACAATTTTCATACAAAGCGGAGTGGAGTTCCTTGCCGCGGCCGAACCAATTCAATTAGCAGAGTCGTGCCGCCATTAGCCGGAACGTCGACGGAATCGAGAGAATTCACCGGGTAATTGATACCTGTTTTATCGCATATACCCGATCGGACCTGGTTAATTTGTAGTTAATATCTCCCGACTGTGTGATGGTATCTCTGAGGCGAGTGCACCTCTAAAACCGATCACTTTACGATACGACGCGTTCATCGTTGATTACCTGCCGAGATTGAGTTCTGCGGTCTGGTCAGTGCCTCGCGAGCGAGTTGCTTTCGAGCAACGGCGATTTCGCGGCAGCAGCACGAAACAACTACTACCGGCAGCCAATCTCAGATTTTGTCTTTAAGATGCTTATCTGGGCGGACAGTGCTCATAGTGTCGCCTGCAATGAATTGGTTGCTTTCCAAGGCGCTGCGAATCGAATTACCCGAAGGACGGGTGCCTCCTTGACACGGTTTAAACCTCATGAACATACATTTTAACGCTTTTACGGTGGAATCAAGCCGGCGCGGTGTTCGGTTTCGTGGCGCTGCGGTAAGATATGATGCGCACCTTCTGCCATGTCGTTGTAATTCTTGAGCTCCGCCACATGATCAGCATTCAGTTTGCGGTCTCGCCATGCAGACCAGGCCCCATGAAAGATAGGGAACTCTTAGACCTTGGGCAGCGTTCAGGAATTCGTTTAGCGAACAATTTTAAAAACCCTACCTGTAATAATATGGCGAAACACGTCAGAATAAACAAAAATTGATACAAGACTTGACCATATATGTATGAAATAAAAATACTCTTAAATCCATATAAAATCATTAATTGTTTTATGTTATTTTTTCTCAAAACTATAAGTCGATGATTCTCAAAAAATTCTGTATTGCACATCATTACTTACATTTTTCTACATTATCGAATGCTAATTTCTTGAATTCTTTTTTACGTGAAAATTCGATTGTATTAATATAAACACTGAATAAAATCTACATAACTTCATGTAATGAAAACGTAGCAAAACATTTAGATTGCAGAAACCTATAAATTATACAGAAACACATAGTAATTATATCACAAAATGTCTAAAACACTTTTACAGTAGTAATGAACAGAATCGCTCTTGGTTTTACAATCTGGTAGAAAGTTCAAGACCCAAAACCTAGATCAAGACCATTGCGTCATTCCAATTTTACTTGTTCGGTGCTCAAAATCTCAATCTAGTAGCGATTGATTGAAAATACTTTGAAAAGTGGAAAATCGTTGTAGATTAACATAGTTGGGTTGTCGAGAAAGGAAAAGTTTGTTAAAATATGGAAATTTGAAAAAAAAAAAAAAACATTTTTTTTTTCAAAATAATATATAAATAAAAAAGGAATATATTAACTCATAACTCATTTTCTCTTTTTATTCCTACATTGGTGACCCCGACATCCCTCTGAAAAAAAAGAACATACAGAAAAGGAAAAGATTGAAGAGGTAGTCTTAAAAGAAGATCTGTGCCTTAAAAGAAAAAATAGGTTTTCTGTAACTGAGGTCGTTATCAAGTTGGTGGCCTCCAATTCAACTATCAAGAAAAGGTTTCGCCCCAGTGTTCCCGGAAGTTCTATTGGCGGATGCATAATCATCTTACAAGATCTCCGAACAGATGACCTTCTTACCATATTAGTTGAAGAAAGCCCATTACATTCTTTATCAAAATTTCATGTACCAGTGTTTCTTCAAGTCTTTTCAAATCAGTGAAATGTTGAATTTAACTAAAGTGATAAAATTACATATATTAGGACTATTTACCGGTACTAGATACAATATAAAGGTAATAAACAGTTTCGACAACATGTATTTCATATCAATCAATCGTCAAGAAAACTAGGAAATAAGATGTTTATTTCAATATCTAATTCAGTACAAAAAACTGTATTATTTTCTTCTATTTTTAATTTTTTATAAACAGCTGAAAGTTAAATGATTCGTTTTACTTATAAAATCTTTTAAAGACTAAGTCTATTCTAAGTTTTAAACATCACCGATACCTAATTTAATCGAAGACGTATTAAATTTGGCAGTTGGCAACAACAAGAGGTTTATGATAAATAAGTATATAGACAAAATTTTGAAATTTCATAAAATATTCAAAAATAAAGTATGATTATTCATTTATACGCTTAACAATTTCGGAGCTTAAGAAATCATAAAAAGAGCTTGAAATAATTTGGTGACATAATTTATATTGATTCTTAAGTTATATAAGTAAAACTTGGCGAGTTGTCTATCCTGTATTCAGTTGAACTTTGTCATACAGCTCGTCCATACTGATTTGGTAAGATTTTGATTATCGAAATTTTGATTGGAAGACCTATGATCTCCTCAAAAGAATGGAATCAAATTAATTTCATTTGGGATATAATAAAACTAATATGAAGTTAAACTCGTTATTAGATTCAGTTAATTAAAGTTCATCATATTCAATGAAAAATTTAAACTCTTGTGGTTCCCCTGTAAGAAAATCTACAGAATGGAAAAATGTACAAAAATTCAGGCATTCTGAGTTTTTATTTATTTTTAGATATGGCCCCAATATAAATTTAATATTAGGAGGAAGTTCATATTTAACAAAAAAGAGATCGCAAGCACTGGTGGTGGACCAAATAAGTGCCAATCTTTCTTAGAGTTAGAAGAAAGTGTGATCGAACTTTTAGATTTAAGGAAAGGCGTTGAAGGAATAGGCAGGAGCAAGACTTTTGGTCATAATTTTTCTGATAAAGAAAACATATGCGACAGTGGAAATAGTAAACAAGTTACTATTAATCTGAATAAGCTTAAAAACCTAGGAAATGTTCAAAATTATCTGGATATATATAGTTCCAACGGGTTCGTATTATCTCTTACATATTTCCTAATTATTGTGGGAATTAAAACATTTCTTTGGAACCACTTTCCAAAACAAGGACGGTAGAATCCATTATATTTATGCTGCAACAGCAATCGGTTTTTGAAAAATGTCAAATTTGAATCACCTCGCACATTTAACGAAGCACTCCACTACGAAAACTGCCATTTGTTGTATGGTCGATTTACACACAATCGTACTCCATGATACAAAATTGGTCTATGATCGTAAATGCAAATCGTATCGTAAATATAATCGTATCGTAATCCGCGCTACGGCCCCTGATTTGAAGACATTTTGTTGAAAGTCTATATACTGCGTCTATAGTAGTCAAATTTATTTTAATAGACTTTTGGCATATCCTTATGGTTACAAAAAGTGTCAAACCTCAGATTTTTTCGAAATTTTTACTCCACTTTGAGTATATTCTAATCTAATGGTTTGTTTGATAAGTTCGTACATTCTACAATAATGTACTTTTAATTCTACTTTAATGATGCAAGCAAGAAATTTGATTATACGAGTATAATAAGCTTGAGAACATATCTGCATGAAAAATGTATAGTGAACACGATAGGTAGGCATTACCTGCAAATTATTTTCGAAATTGCTGAAAGTCAATTAAATAGAGCTCCTCCGAAAGGGTTAATCGCGGTACCCCATATCACGAAACTCATCCTTAATTAACCTTCAGCGTTCGTCCCATCCTGATGATGGGCATAGCAATGATCCGGTCTAGTCCAAAGCCTATATTTTTCGTTCGCATATCCCATTGGAAAGCGGGCATTTGTCTTCGCAGAGGACGGAAGAATGCTGCCATTAGCCGGAGTGCAAATCTCGCCGCTATCATAATTAATCAAATGTGAGCGCCCCATAAATAACCCAAACACACCGCGGAACCATATAATTCATGGGGTAATCTTCAGCTACTTCGTTTTTGCGATGCGGAGCGGTGCGCTGCACTATACGATTTTATCGTTCCGCCGAGTGGTGCTGGTCGTGACGTTGGGACCCGCGGGGCTCGTTTTATGCAATAGGAGAAAACTCGAAGACCCCAGATTTGTTCTTGTCGGAGTCGGGGTCCCTATTTTTTGCATTTATTTATTTTTTTTTTATTTTGCGCGCAACGAGCGAAACAAAAGCATTTGGAGGGCCGCACCGCAGCATCACCGCCCAGTGAAAACTCTCGAAGCGCAGAGATGTTTTTAAGTCGTTATGGTCATCTAGACGAGGTGATAGTATGCCGGTAGCCGCAGCTTGTACGACCAGATTTTCTACCTGTTGGTATCTGGCATCTTTCTCTTCTCACAGTTTTTCTGTTTTTTTAACCTTTTTGCACATTTGCAAATTATGATAAATGTGAAAATGTGCAGGTCTCCTTGCGGTGGTCGTTTTTAGACGCTCTGTAGCGAAATTACCCGGCCATGTGTGCACTCATCCCGGCACGGCACGGTTCGGCATGCACCGGGGACGGCGGCGTCTTGCTGATTATCTAAAAATCCCAGCCCGCGGCTATTTCGCGGCCGCTGCGTTTGCTAAACGTTCGCCTGTGCCGTCGTACCGTTTTTGCATATATACGAGTACATCCAACCGAGGCGAAATCGAACTTAATCCAAACGACCTATTAATTACGGAAGTAGCAATCTTACAGTCGCGCTGTTTGCCCACCGGCCAGCCCAACTGGTTGTTAAATCAATCGATTACTTTCCCAGATGATAGATAAGACCACATCTGGAAGGCATGCTGCAATTGATGGCTACAAGATAATCAAAACTAAATAAATTTAAAGTCGGTACTCCGCGCCACTGCCGGTCGACACGGGAGGGATTTAAGCCTTTCGGTGGGGCCGGAGCGGGGAATAAGTGATTGAGGTCATTTTCTTGATAATCCACCGGTCGTGCAGGATTTGCTTTTACTTCGGCAGCAGCTTCTTCGATGTGCACTTGGTTCACTTCGCTCGCAATCGCTGCGCCAAATGATCTTGCTGCCGGTGCGAATTCAATAAATTTTCCTGATTGCATTGAGCTGCGTATGCTTAAGTCGTCGTCGCAATGTCTTGAACTTCTGGTATTAAATGGGATGCCTCGCGGCAACAAGAAATATTATAGATGTACGGTTGGTAGACTATTTCCGTATTATTTATCTTCAATGCGTGTTGGCATTAAAACTTTTTTCCTGAAAAAATTTTTACAACTTGAATAAGCTATAGAACGAAAAAATACAACAGTTTGTACATGGAATACAATTCAGTCTCTTCAATTAATAGTTGGCGTATAGCTCTGGAAGATGATTGCTTGTAAATTATGACCACTAGTCTTACCACTGGTGACAAAATAACGATGTTGCTCAAAGAAAGGTCTTTATTATTTATTTATTATTAATTATGGTTCATTTAACTATTTTTACTTATAATTTGCACATAACAAGATTTCTGGTAAGCATGACCAAAGAAATCTATTTAAAAGTTCTTCTTCTTATTTAAACCACCTATGGTTGAAGTGATATGACGGAATTCGTTCAGGCAATTAAGTCCATTTAGAACACCAAAATGACCAAAATAGTGTCTTAAATTCATTGGTAACATTATATATTGTATAATGAAAGTTAGGAAGTTAATTAAGTTAACTAATGACCCTAAAATCAAGAATCAAGTTATATCAGTCACTAAAGGACTTAGATACAAATATATTGTTCTTCTCTTCCTTTAAAATTGTAACTTATGATATACTTCTCCTATCTTTTTAATTTACGATTATTAGCACTATTCTGACAAATCCATCATTTTCTGCTGACTCCAAATTTCTTATGTCCTTTTCTTGCTCAGTATGAGTTGGTAAATTAAATTAAGTATTTTGTCGTGAAAGACGGGTTTAAACTTAAACTTTTGTTATCGTAAGAGAATTGATTCATCAGAATTTTAGAACTTTTACCCGTTAAGGTCCAAACGGATGCATTTTCATAAGATTTTTCAGCCGCCCTAAATTCCACTGAAACCTTCACATAAAAGTTCTGAATTGGTCAATACTGATGTAAAATTTCATGAACTTTCACAATATGATAATGATTTTTAATTAAGATTGGAACTACAGAGGTTATGTTCGCTTTTTTATAAACCAAGATCGCGTTTTTTCAAAATTTTTTTTTAGAAAATCATTATTGGAAATGGAAAATTTGGCGAAAAAGCAGGAATATCGCGTCCATGGACCCTCTTCCTTAATTTGCAGATGCGTACGCTTTGATATTCAAAATTACGACATCCAAAATGGCATTTGAAAGTCGAAAATTCAATGACATATAATATTATGACTATTAAAAAAGAAGTTCTTAATGGATTTATTTAGAAACTTATACAGGGAGTTTTTTGAGTTCGCTGATTGCGGATTTGAGGTCAAATTTAAGAAATTGAAAATGGCGGGCTCAAGATGGCGGACAAAGACATTAAAATTTTATAAATCTGAGCATAAAATAGTTCTAGGAGGTTTTCGGGGTCGCTGATTGCGAATCTGAGGTCAGATTTCATATAAAAATGATACAAATGGCGGATCCAAGATGGTGGACGAGAAAATTAAAATCACACGGATCTGAGCAAAAATTTGCACTGAGGGGTTTTTGGATTCGCTGATTACGATTGCGCAGATTCATGTGATTTAAATTTTTTCTATCCGTCTGCTTGGGCCCGTCATTTTGGTTTTTTGAAATCCGATCTCAGATTCGTAACAGCGACCCCAAAAACCCCTCAGTGCAAATTTTTGTATTCGCAAGAAAATAAAAGTAGGGCCCGAAATACAGTTTATGTTTCTTAATTTACTCTTTTATGCTCTAATTATTTTCTTTTGTTTTTACTTTTTTTCAGTTACTCTAGATATACCTAAAAACTAAAATAAGCTAATTATAAATAAATAATCCTTAATACACAATTCCATAAAGTAAAGTTGTGACGTACATAACATTCTAATACTTCCTATACTTATATGTAATAGAAAGTGTCGAAAAAACTTGAATAAGCCTGCCAACGATTTTATACTTTTTAGCATATTTTCTATTAATACCAGACATCCAATTTTAGTTTTGTTGTTCAATAGTCTTTTGTGTTTATAACAAGGAAAAAGCTAAATGCTGAAATGGTTCCAAATCAATGAGATTTCCTTTAACCTTAATATCGAAAGAATTTCCTTAATTTTCAGGTAGAGCTTGTTTGTCCTATTTGTTCACCATGAATAAGAAATTAAGGATGCTATTACATTTCTATGTGCTCCTTGTGAGTACCGTACAATCACTCGTTATCCAGAAAAAAAAACGCCGCCTTACCCTATAAAACCCTCGGGACAATAAATTTTAGCTGGCAAAGCTCTGCCGGGGTACAAAAGCCCGCACGACACATTGCACTTGTTTTAAAAGTAGCCGCAAGCTACTTACGAGCTTGCAACGTGTGCAGAGTGCCAGGGGAGGCGGATTAGCTGGAAAGTAGCGCCGATGTAGAAGGCGATACTCTTTTCCATATCCACGGAATTGTGCTCAGTCCCACAGCTCAGATTTATCTTCTTCTTCTTCGTTTTTGTTAGATGATAAAAAAATAATCGCGCCTTCCTGGAATCCTGAGTCTCGTCCTTCGTCCTGTCTGCCTGTGGGAGGCAGTGGTGCGGCGGCGGGCGCTGGCAAGCTTTCAGGGCTTAGAGGAATAAAATTTCAAATTAGGGGGATTTGTAATGGGATTAAGTGGAATTATTTTAATATGTTCCTCCTGCCCTCCTGGCGCGAATGAAATTTATGCGCTCCACTGATTTTGTGAGCTATTTTTTCCATGGCTGGAGGGCGACGGCAGTCCAACGGCAGCAGAAGGTTTGCGCACAAACCATCCAGGGAAAGAGGAAAATTTTGGGGAATTTTCAGAGGAAAGTCGCTGCAGATTGATGGATTTAATCGGATTAGGGGAGAAAATTCTGTTTGAGTTTTTAATTAAAACGTGTTTTTAAGTTTTCATCAGAACTGTCGAAAATTAATCCCGAGCTGTGGGATTCACTTTAGCTAGAGCTCTCGACCTTTTGGCTGCGGTACGGTACAGCGGCTAAAGAGGTTCATCGTGCCCGATTAATTGAAATTGGACCTTTATAGACATTCTGATCAAAAACTAATGCTCCATTACTTTTATCAGAAGTTTCATGGCTCTAACAGTTCAAATAACTGTTGAAAAGCACAAAGAAATTTCTTAATTCAAAGGCTCTTTGAAATACGAAACCCAAGACCCTCGCTTTTTTTGGGGTAAAAAAAAAAAAAAAAATTGACTGACCCCTTTAACACTTTTTTTTTCCTATCCCGGAGCCTTTTAATCCCAAAGTGGCTGACATCAGTATCAATTTCCGAGTCTACCTCTTGATTCAGACCATCCACTTTTAGCTTCTTGAGAAGTGCTTTGATCTTAAACAAACAATCAGCTACATTAGGTACACTCGAATCGGTGAAGAAAAAACACCCGAAATTCTCTTAAGAGGTTCGTTGCTTTTATTCACCTCTTCAGGCCCTGTCCTCGTTCCTTCGCGCTCTGCAATAAAAAAATGCCAAAACCGATTCCATTGCAATTTTTAATGTATGAGATTTCAATGGCAGTAAAAAAAATTTCAGCACATAAGATGAGTTAAACCAGCTTTAAGCCTCACTCAAGTGTTTTTGAGCAAACAAAAGGTGCTCGAACCGAAAAAAAAAAAAAAAAAAAATTTATAAGAAAGGGGAAGACGACACGGCGATTAACTGACAAACTAAGAAACGTTTTGAAACGTAATCGCATTGTAAGAAGGCCGAAACCGATCATCTTCTCATTTTCCTCTTAATTTCCTGAATACAAAGGAGCCAAAGCGGGGAAAAAACGTACGAGGACGGATTTATACCGATGCCATTTACGGCACATTATAGGCTCAGCAGACGCAGCACACCCCTTTGCTCGCGATCTGAATTTGATTTGAATGAAATGAATAAATTTTGAACAGTCCGCGCCAGATAGGCCTTTCTGGGGAATATGTCCACTGCATGTGGTTGGTATAAAAAATTGAGATTTCCTGCGACTGAGATTGGAGCGGAAAGACCGGTTTCGGATTTGTCGCTTAATTGTTGTGACCAGTATTTTTTCTGGACTAAGTGACAGTGTGGTAAAACATATTTAGAATTTTTTTTTTATTAGATCACTCATTGAACTCTTTTTGCGCCATGTTTGGAACAATGTTCGTTAAGAAAACAATGATAACCGCCCATATACAGAGTATTTCACTCGTTGTGAACTAAAATGAATATGACGACTTCTTATCAAGGTTGTATTTTTAGGAAGGGCCAGATTTCCGATAGAAATATCTGTAAAACGAGCTGTCATTTGTGCTACGTGTTAATGTCATTTTTAGTCGGAAAAAAATCATAATGTAAAGATATACACCGCAGAAACTATCCCAAATAGTGGAAATTCATTTCCGAAATAATGGCTCAGTTATAAAAACTTGTAGAGCATTTCGTAGTGCTGTTGAAAATTGTTTCCAAAATTTCGAGACATTGAAGTTGACAACTTGTGGTTTCAACAGGACGGTGCTTCGTGCCATACAGCGACCGAAACAGATTAGGTTAGGTGATTTGACATACGCAGAGAAATTTCTGGTCAAAAATTACTATTTTGGAACTCTTTCTGGTTCATTCTGGAATAACTAGAAAAATAGTAACATCTAGTTGTTGAAAAATGCGTAACTTTGGTCCGTGCTGATAAAAAAGCTTTGATGGACGCATTGGAAGTAAACCTAAGACGTGGCGGATATACGGTCCTAAATGCTCGAAAAACTGGTCAAAAGTTGGACTGATATGATGTGGTATGTATTAGACTTCTGCAATATTTTTAAAGCACTTTGCAAAATTCAAGGATTCTTTGAGAGGTGAAGAGTTATTATTTTAAAGCAGGGATTGCATGAATGTACGTTAAATATAATATCGTCTTAAATGCATATATTTTGTTTTGCAACTGCCCATCATCTATCATACAAACAAATAAACATACATTCACCTACATATTTAGCACTTCTTCAATATACCTGTCCTCCAGCGCAAAAAAAGGAGGCAAAAAGTAAACATCTGAATTACAAGAAAGGTTGTAATGAATTTATCAACACCCAGATCCATCCCAACATCCAAATCGGTGCCAAGAGTTCTCCCTTTGGTCTGTTTGCTTTGCCAGGTTGGTTATCCGGCTTTGTTTATGTTTATCAAGCGAAACACGTCCCCTTGACACCAGCCACCGAGTACAAAAAGGAAATAAAAAAAAAAGACAAAAACACCGTTTAATTTGACAGGTGTCAGGTGAAGTCATTAAGCGCCTCCACCGTCAGAGTAAACGAACGAGCCCCCAACAAGGGCCAAGAGTGAGGAAGCAAGCAATAAAAGTAGAACGGCGCTTGGACATAAATTAACGAGCCGTGACCCGAGTGGAGGGTGAAGGGGGAAGGGACAGGGGAAAATTAAGGTACGATGGATGGTGAACGCAATGAGCCGCGAACGACACAAAAAGAAACAAGGTCCAATAAATGCGCGATGGCTGTGTAAACCGGCATCTTATCGCCAGAGTAAATCTCCTTTGATGGCTGGCAAGCGTTTGTCTTGTAATTTTCTGCCGATCCTAAAGTGTTTCTCAAAGGAGAAAAATATGGGAAGAAAATTAACAAAGGGTGAAAAAGAGCGCCCGAAGGCACTCCACACCTTCAGAGGTCTTAAGCGCCCAATCGAAGAAAACAACTAAGTTCTGAACGAACCGAACGAGAACGAGTCGGCTGTAGCAATGGCACTGCAGTTATTATTGCAGCATCGGACCACTCGCATCATAATTTTATCAAGATACATACCTTTATGTAATTCCTCCCTTCCCCCGCGCCTTCTGCCTGCGGGGGATACAAGTAATCTTTTATCTTCTCGCTGCATTGTAAAGACGCCTATTAACAAAGTGCCCATCTTTCCGCCTCACAAGAAGGCTCATCAGACAAGGGGCCCGCTGGGGGAGAGGTTTCAGATATGCCTCCGAAGAATGAAAGGCAGGAGGAGGGACCATCGGCGACCTCAATCTCTCGAATTGATCGTTTCGGTTGATACGATTGAGTCTACACGACGATAAAAGGGAAATAAAGATTCAGCCGGGGATAGGGCGACCCTTTCTCTGCACGCCGCCGTGAGCCGGGTTGCTGATCATAAAGTGAAATTAACAAATTACGGCGATGATACCCGGCGATTCAATAAATTTTGTTGCTCCACAAAATTAAGATAGCCATCTCTTCTCGTCGGAGACCATCATGGGGCCTGTTGATGATGATACTCCCCGCGACCGACTGCCTGCTTGCTCGCCACTACCACTGTCGCCTTCGTCTTCTATCTTCAGAGCAGTCTTCCTCTTTTTCTTATAGTCGCGCATTTTTTATATGGTCTCTGGCCCTTCTTCTGCTAAACTGCTGGCTGGTTCGTTTGTAAAACAAATGGGCTCGGGTGGCCCACCATTAGTACTTCTGGCGCTGATGATCATCATATTTGGGTCCTCCGCAGGGAAAGAAGGAGATATCCCGAAGCCCCAAAAAGACAAGAGGGGAGAAAAGAAAACCACCAGACACCAAATTGGACAAGGAAGAAAAATGCAAGCCAAAAAGGTCACGACAGATGGCTCTTCATTTCAGTTAGCTTGGGGAGATTTGTGATACTGATAAGCACCTGGGATATTTTACCTGCTTCCTGACAGAGCTGGGGAAGATAAAATTTATGTTGTGGACCCTTTTGCGGGAGTGATGCTGCTGCATCACAAGTCCCTTCTATGGGTCTTTTATCACTCAAATTGATAAAGCAATTCCGGTGAGATTAATAGGGGCACATTCTGTTTTGTTTGCTGTGAGAACTGTTTCTGGATATTTTCAGGGAGGAGTTATACCCAAAGGGGATGCCCGAAGCAATTTGCTACTGTTTAGTGTCCTTTTATATAGGCACCTTTTCTTAATAATATTTTACAGCAACGAATGAGCATCCCTTTTTTAATAGATATACAGTGTGATTGTTTTTTGATAGATAAACTTCTAATTGATCACTGTTCCAGTTCTGTATGTATTTAAGACTAGATTGCCCAAAGAAGTCATTTTGATTGTTTTGTAATTTTAGATAAAAATTATATTTATGTTGATACAATTTCTTAGAATTTTGAGACTTTGTATACATGATATAAGTGCATTATTAATAGTTGTATTCAAGTCCGCCTCCTCTTTATTTCTGATACCTTTATGTGTTTACCTAAGCATTAGTTTTACAAAGCAGTCATTTTGACTGCGTTAGGTTTATAGATATATACTAAATTTCAGTCTTTCTAGTGTTAAATCTAAAAAACCGAAATTTATTACCGATGTTTTTAAATCATAATGAATTTAGTCAAAAATAAATGCCTTTAAGGGTATACGCACTTATTTTATAAAGTTCCTAGAACACTTTCAACAATTCAATTTTAACAATTATACGGAGAGAGATTTTAAGCGTATGTGTCATTTATTATAAATGATATTTTTCTAAGTCCAATAGAACTTCAAATTTAAAAAATAGAAATAACAAAAAGAGTTAACGTTTAATGAAAAAAATTTTTTATTCGAAGGACCACCAATTCATGAAATTAATAATTAAAAATGAATTCGGGCATATGCCCACTGCAACTGTTCTTTACGTAGCGCATTCTGTCAGAGCAGTGTGTGTCAGATCAATGACCATGGAAATCAAAATCACTTTATCGTCAAATTTTGTATTGCTGTATGGCACGCAGCGCCATCCTGTTGAAATCACATCTCACCAGGATCAATGTTATCTATATTTTCAAAGAAATATTCACTGATAAAAGTGCGATAACGATCTCGATTGATCTTGTCTCATTTTTAAAGAAATAAGGACCAATGATGCCACCACCGTGTAAACAGTGGGTTTTTGTGCATGTATTGGGGTCTCTAGAGTGTTGCATCCTGCACAGTATCTGGTGGATGATTAAGTGCACAATAAAAATCACGAAGTCATCGATAAGTCTTGCGAATCGACGTCCAATTTTCAAATTAAATTTGGATAATTCTTAAACGTTCCTCAAGCGCGTAAGTATAATCATGATTAGATATCATAAATATCACATAGAGCTGTGGAAATGATAGCTAGGATTGAAAGTTATCATTATAGTAAGTTTTTTTTCTTTTTTTTTAAATTGTTCTAAAAGTTTGCAAATACATATTTTCTTTTATGTATCAAATAGGGGATCTTCACAACGATTGCATCAAAGTCCTAAATAGTTTTTCCTCATATTAACCCATTAAGTCCCAAATGTCAGCTTTTTCGCCGCTGCGTTCGGCCGCTATATTTTTAGTGAAAATAGTGTCTGAAAAATATGTGACACACTAATTCCGACGCAAAATTTAATGATCTTTCAGAATCTGACCTCAAAATTTGCAACAAATATGTGGTTCAAAAGTTGTAAACTAATTTATGCAAAAAAACGTGATTTTGAAAAAAAAATTTCTGGTTTTTCCAATTTTCCACAAGGAAATCATTTGAAATTTCATTGTTTTCGTGCAAATATCGTGGTCTCGACTCCCAAAGTATAAGCTCCCGTTGTTTAAATGAAGTATTTTAATGTTTAAGCACAAAAAATGGCGGTCGGGACACGAAAAGATGAGAAAAAGCTTTCGGAATTTTTTACTCGAAAACAAAGGGTTTTAGAGAAAAATTTTATTGAACAAAAAGTGCTTAGAATTGATTGAGAAACCCGTGTGAATTTTTTCAGAATTTTTCAAGCAATTTTTGGATTTTTGGATTTGATCATTTTTTGAAAAATCCAAAAATCTCATCAAAAATTCTGAAACACACGTGTTCCACAATCAATTCTAAGCACTTTTTGTTCTATAATATTTTTCTCTAAAACCCTTCGTTTTCGAGTGAAAAATTCCGAAAGTCAAATTTTCTAACTTACAGTCAGTCAAGTAAGAGCGTGGTCGTCATTACCGACAGGTAATGAAAGATTTCGCTCTAATTCCTTTGCGAGCCGATAGAGGGAAGCTTTGTCCTTGATGCATTGTCAACAAAGATTCAGTTGTCGTTGATCTTTTGAAAGAGAATTGGATTCTGCAAGAGGACAACGATCCTAAACACCGCAGCAAGCTCTGTACTGAGTGGAAGACTCAATCTGGCATCGTTACATTGGATTGGCCGTCGCAGTCACCCGATGCAAACCCTATTGAAAATGTGTGGGCATATATTAAACAGAAACTTCGTGGAAGACGCACACACACTTTGAAGCAGCTATCTTGCGAAATTCGTCGGATCTGGAGATCGTTGCCACTAGAATACGCCATCAAATTAGTAGAAAGCATGCCTCGGAGATGTCAGGCAATTATCGACGCCGATGGTGACTGGACACCATATTAACCGAATTGCATCATCGTTTGTAATGTGTACAATGTATTTATAAATATGAAAGTTTCACCAAATAAATTTTTTTATAAATTAACTCGACCACGCTCTTACTTGACTGACTGTATTTTATAATTCAAGATATTTTTTCACTCGTTTTTTTGCATAAATTAGTTTACAACTTTTGAACCACACACTTGTTGCAAATTTTGAGGTCAGATTCTGAAAGATCATTAAATTTTGCGTCGGAATTAGTGTGTCACATATTTTTCAGACACTATTTTCACTAAAAATATAGCGGCCGAACGCAGCGGCGAAAAAGCTGACATTTGGGACTTAATGGGTTAACAAAAGTAAAGCAGATATAAATAAAACAAACAAAAAATATTGACTAATAAATTAATATAGTATGTAATTGCAAAAACCTGCAGGGAAAAATTTAAATTACCCTTACCTTTGCAAGCACCTGACGCAGCGGACCAGCAACTTGTCTTCTGCACGTTCCTTGTGAGACGTGACGGTGTGCAAATTATTATCGGTGTTGCGCCGGCGGGCCCTCCATTTCCGCTCAATTAGATTAAAAATAACGTCTGCCCCGGGGTACGTGGCAAGGGAGCCCCATCGAAGCTCTGTCCTGCTGCCCTGCCCAGCCCCGTTGGGTCTGGGAACTGATCCGGCCCTAATTGAGATTCTTCAGGGCGATTATCACCACAGGCTCGATTGTTATAATTTAGCGGCATTAACCAAGTATAAATAGACGCTGCTCTTGTCCGGAGCTGCACTTAACCACTTTGTAACAGGAGCCCTCGCTGGGCGCCCCTCGAAGGACCATTAAGTCAAGAAGTCTCCCGTCCCCGCCGCCCCTTCGCCCGCAGGCTCTGCGAGCGTTGTGACATCTCAATCACAGCAAGGGCCGTCACCGCAGGGGCCTGCAATGGGACACGGTCGAAGCAATTCATCACATTAATTGCTCTCTCCGACGGCCACTTTTTAATTTCGCAGATGCCGATTGTGTGGCAAACTTAATTAGTGGAGAGTAGTTGAGGGCTTAAAGGAGACAAATTTCGACCTTGACTTCGACGGCTTCGGTCGCTTCTTAAACGATCGGATGCGTTGTGACTTAATTGCTTTGAATTTAGTACAGTCGTAATTTTAACTTAAAGCAGAATTGTTAAAGAGTGGAATCAAATATTGCAGTCAACTCACTCACTCAACTCAAGTAATGATTTGAGTGCATAAAATTGTGAGTTATGCGTACTCAAGTCTTCAATTGCACTCAGTTGGAAATGTCAGACCGAAGTATGTCGGAAACCATAAACAACAATTATTAACATACTACTGTGATCAAAAAATAAGGTGAATATGTTTGAAAAATCTTTATCTATTCTTCCAAATCAATTTCATTCCCTTCAAAGTAATCCCCTTCGGATACAATACACATACATATGCCAAATTTTTTTTGCTAGTCTTCGAAGCTGTTGTTGAGGTCGATTTCCTGAATGTCCTTCAAAACCTTCTTCAAGTCGGCTTATATCTCTTCAATCGAGTCAAAACGATGTCATCGGAGCGGTTTTTTGAGTTTCGTGATTAGCCGGAAGTCAGACGGAGCTAAGTCATGCGAATAGATCAGTTGATGACGTTATGGTAGTCCAAAATCATCGTTTCGCAGATGTTCAAAAAAAAAAAAAAAAAAGTGTTTTTGGAACCAAGCGAGATTTAACTCGTTTGAGGCACAAAACATCTTTTAAAATGGTTTGGGTTGATCCAAATGAAATGCCCACACCATCAGCAAGGTCTCTAATTGTCAGACGATTATTTTCGAGCACCAAATCTTTGACCTCCTTGACACACCTCTCCTCAACCAAATTTTAGTTTGACAAAAATGGTTGGCAAAACTGAAAAAAGTCGGTTGTTCGGAATGACTTTACAAATCAAAAAAACATTGACACAAAATCGAATCTGCTCATCTGGCGAAGATATGGCAATTTAAAAAAAAAAAAAAAAAAATTATTTCTAAAAATTATTAAATTCAGTTGCGAATTTAATTTTTAAAATCAAAATTTAATTTAATTTTGATATTATATATGTATATATATGTATTTATGTATATATATATATTGTTGTGGTTTTGCCCGCCGAGCAGATAGCCAGCAAAACTACGAAATCCGCCCTCGCTGCAAGTCAGGGACTAACGGGCGAACAAACAGACGGAGACAAATGTTTTTCGTCTCAGTGTATCCTGAACTGTCAAAGCAAATCAACATTGCGTATTTAATGTTAATTATTATAGTCCAGGCTACCAAGGTTTTCACCTCCGAATTTTTTGAGCATGCATCGATTTTAATGAAATTTTGACAGCATGTAGGGAATACCTCAAAAAGCAAAATCTAGCCTATCCCGATGTGTGCTTTTTCCCTGGGGGTGAGTTCCACCCCAACTAGGGGGTGAAAATTTTTTTGTGGAAAATAACCACGGAAATCGATAGAGGAACAAATTTTAAGCAAAAATTGTTCTTAGCATTTTTTTTGAAAACTCAATAGTTTTTGAGTTATACGCGATTGAAAATTGGCATTTTTCGTGAAAAAAACCACGTTTTTAATCGATTTTTTATGAATAACTCAAAAACTATTCATTTTATCAACAAAAGTGTAAGAACCAAAAATGAAGCTTATAAAAAAACAAAGAGATTGGTGCCTTTTAATTGATTGTAGGCCTAATACAAACCGAGTAATGATTTATTGAAGGTTGAATACATTATTTGAACGAAAATTTTTTAAAATTCAACGTCAAATAACGGAAAAATGGTCAATTTTTCGAGAAAATTGCATAGAACCTTTTTCAAAGTATTTTTAAAAAGCTTTAAACTGAGGGTTACTAGAACTCTCTAATGTATTCAATTCGTATTCGATTGTATTCGATATTCGATGTATTCGATTTCCGTGGTTATTTTCCACAAAAAAATTTTCACCCCCTAGTTGGGGTGGAACTCACCCCCAGGGAAAAAGCACACATCGGGATAGGGTAGATTTTGCTTTTTGAGGTATTCCCTACATGCTGTCAAAATTTCATTAAAATCGATGCATGCTCAAAAAATTCGGAGGTAATACCTCTTTTTTACCTTGGTAGCCTGGACTATTAAAGTATCTAAGTATTTCAAAAATGCCAATGCACATTTGTTCGCAAGAAGAAAATAGAAAAAAATACGTGCACCATGTGGTAAGGACCGCTGTAGCGAAAGGGTTAAGGATTGTGATGGGAAATTCAAATGCTTTATATCAGGGTGTCCAGGAAGTAGTGCGTCAAAATTAAGGGGATGGTAGCTTGGGTCATGACCTACCAGAATATCAAAATATGACCTTAGTGAAAACCTCACCGTTTTCGAGATATTTGGATTTTTATGAAAAATTAAATTTTCACTACCTTTTGTCAGATTATTGACTAGTAGGTGCACATAAAAAGACACGTTATCATTTTTTTTTTGCTAATATATTCTAGACAAGTTGCCCTACCGGATAAGCATGTAATTTTTTATTACTTTCATAAAAACCCAAATATCTCGAAAACGGTGAGGTTTTCACTAAAGTCATATTTTGATATTCTGGAAGGTCATGACCCAAGCTACCATCCCCTTAATTTTGGCGCACTACTTCCTGGACACCCTGATATAAAGCATTTGAATTTCCCATCACAATCATTAACCCTTTCGCTACAGCGGTCCTTACAACATGGTGCACGTATTTTTTTCTATTTTCTTCTTGCGAACAAATGTGCATTGGCATTTTTGAAATACTTAGATACTTTAATAATTAACTTTAAATACGCAATGTTGATTTGCTTTGACAGTTCAGGATACATTGAGACGAAAGACATTTGTCTCCGTCTGTTTGTTCGTCCGTTAGTCCCTGAGTTGTAGCGAGGGCGGATTTCGTAGTTTTGCTGGCTATCCGCTCGGCGGGCAAAACCACAACAATATATATATATATACATAAATACATATATATACATATATAATATCAAAATTAAATTAAATTTTGATTTTAAAAATTAAATTCGCAACTGAATTTAATGATTTTTGAAAATAAATTTTTTATTTTTTTTTTAAATTGCCATATCTTCGCCAGATGAGCAGATTCGATTTTGTGCCAATGTTTTTTTGATTCGTAAAGTCATTCCGAACAACCGACTTTTTTCAGTTTTGCCAACCATTTTTGTCAAACTAAAATTTGGTTGAGGAGAGGTGTGTTGACGTGGGTTTCGTCGGTAGATGTTGATGGTCGTCCGGGCGCTGTTCGTCTTGAACTCGTTCTCGTCCTTCTTTGCACGACTTGTAAACATTTTTTTGCGACATAGCCTCATCACCAAAGGCTTTCTGCAACATCCCCAACATTTCCGCGGCAGAACATTCATTTTGCAAATAAAATTTAATGCAAATTCTTTGCTCAACAAAATCAGACATAGTAAAAATCGAAAAACTCACTTTTGTATGTTTACAAAAACACATGTAACTCTGCAGCAATTGAATATATTGATATGAAACTGTGCATAGATGTCAGAGACAGTACTACCAACCCACAAAACAATTTCACACAATTTCATGATTTCATAGTACACGCGAAGTTTAAGAGGACATTTACTTTCTAAATCGGAAACAACCCACTTTTAAAAAAAATTTTAAAAAAAATCTATAATATCTCTTGAAAAACTTTCTTTTCAGTATTATAATATAAAATAAATAAAATAAATATAATATAATAAAAAAAAAAATTGTCGATGACTTGTAATTCTTCATATCGGCGGTAGAGGTAGCATTATAAAAGTCACGTGTTATACGTTGCGACACTTTTGAGCTTCCAAAAAAAAAAATCAAGTCAAAATTAAAAATGGGTTATGTTCCTTAGACATTTTCCTAACAGATATACCTAAAAAATTATTTAAAAAAATTTTTTTTTCCTAACTTTATTCAAAATTTCCAAAAAGTGTTAAAAGGTTACCTACCCCTGCAAAAAAGGTGGATTTGTATATATAAAAGTTTTTAGACGTATATCCCTTTATATTTTATATAAAAAATCGAATGCTTTTTGGTTTTTCAAATAGGATGATTAGAGCCTAAGAAATATGTTGCACGAAGTATACCGATAAGTATTAAAAAATAATTATAATGTTTTAAATTAATGCTATTCTCGCAAAATAACTGCATTAATGGATAAATCCACCATAGTGGATAGTTGCACAATCGATTCGTTGCTACCATAGCTAGTTCTTAGCATTGGAATCAGAAAAATATCTCTTGTCCTTAAAAAAGTTTTTCGGAGCATATTACGGTGAAAGTACCCATATTACAGTGAAAGTACACCCGATAACACGAAAAATTACGGGCCGATTTAGAACACAATTTAGGATCATCATATGTTGGAAAGAAACAGAATTTTTTAAACTGTGAAAGTATTTTTTCAAAGGGTTTAAGTCAAACCCATTCTCATTAACCAAAGCTCGAATTTATCAATCTCTTCGTGCAGGTATCAGCCAAATCACGAATAGTAGCAAACATTTTCATATCATCAGCAAAGAGCACGCACTGGGCAAAAGAAAAACATAACTAGACATAATTGATGAATATTATAAAAAGAAGAGGACCTAATTGTCTTCCCTGCGGAACTTCTGAGAGAACATCAAACATTTTTCATTGCACAGAATCAATTAAAACAGCCTCTTTCGGATTAGTAAGATATGAAGCAATCCATTAAAGAAAAAATGTGTACAGACTAGATAGACTAACCGGACCGAAAGCCTTTATAAAATCTGTAAGGAATTAAAATTTTACTTTAACACAATGCTCTATCGTGTTGCAAAAAAAATTGATTTGTTTTGACTGATTCAATATTATGAAAATAAAACATTTAAAGTAAAAAGTACTCGCCTAGAAAAATTTTAAGTTGTACATCCTACTCCCCGAAGTTCTACACCCACATGCTTTAATCCCTACTCCAGCAGAATAAACATTAATTAAAATGTTCTTTTTTTTTTTGCGAAACACGGTCGGAAGTTGTTTCCATTAAAAAGGAGCAAACAAAAATTAATATAATTTTCTACAATCCCAGGGGATTACCACTTGATTTCAAGTGCCTGGTCCTGGTCTATCCCCAATGTAAACAGAGTCTTAAAAGTGCACACGTACCGTCCTCGCAGTGTTCCGCATTCGCTTAACGGTTAATATCTGTGTAAACATTTAAAACAAAGCCGAACAAATTAACAAAATCCCTTCACATACAGAGGATATGTTGAGTCCGCACAGTCCCTTCCCTTATCCCTTTATATTCCCTTGGTTCTCCTACTAGACCTACGAGCCGGGTCGAAATGGCAAAGAGACTCCTAATGAAGGCCCTTTACATTACAGCTGGAGCCCGGCAGCGATATACCTCAAAGTCTCATTGGTGTATCCGCCATTTACAGAAACTGCAAATTATCCATTAATATAATTGCAGGATAATATCATAACATTCCCGGGCATAAGGGCAACCCTTCTGGACATTAACAGAACTCATATAATCAGGCGAGTGCGGACACACAACTTGTAGAAGGCTCCTCCACAAATCCTTCCTCCTCCCCCAATGGTGTCCACTGGCCGGATGCTTCATCCTGCAATCCCTTTTATTACCCGGTATATGCCTCGGTGCCATGTTAGCTCCTGCGGTCTCCCCACCATTATTGCAGCAGAATATCATCATCAACAGCTACACCAGTTCCACATAATGGGCCCAATTTGTTATTCCCCGCTCGGCCGGAGGGAGGAGGAGGAGGAGGACTGCTGCGTTCCTCTCGATGTTCATATTCACTGCCCAGAGGGGAGGGGGTTGTTTAGGACGACAAAGTTCTGACTTTCATTGTGCCCTAATATAAGTGCCCCTCTCTTCGTCGCCTATCCCCTCTCCAACCTTCATCGTTATATTTGGCTTTCTGTTGCAGTGTTTTTGCAAATGGCATTCGAGTTAATTGGGGATGTGTGTGTCCCGGAGGGAGCAATATGAGGGTGGCCTCACATCGAGACGTATCTAGATAACCCGCATCCCCCTCTCCTACCCCTAATTTAGGGCTCACTTCCTGTCTCGACACCGGTCTGGATAAGTAGATATACACGGACTTGTTAATACGTTATTTGTGGTTTTTGCGGGTTCACTTCGCCACCTTATTTCACCCATCCTCCGACAGTGCCCCATTAATCTTTAAGGTGCAGAGCTTACGTGCTTATGACGAGTAAATCATGAATTATACTATATACATAAGCCGCGGGAGAAACTGGGAGGCGACATGTGTGTACGAATGCTGGATTGTTATTGCTTTGCTGACTACTCCCAGTCAACGTAGTCCATTGAGCCCACATTATTACGGTGGGCGAGGGTGGAGGGGTGTAGCGAAGAGACGTAGGCGCCCTAAGCTCCACTTCCTTTGAGCTGTAGAGTCCTTTAGTTATTATTGCCGGGGTGCTTCAAGCATTTCGGATTTAGGAGCTTTTCAAGTTGTTTGCCATTTATACGCTCTGGAAAGTGAATTTATTCGTCCGAAGAGACTTTATCGCAAAAATTTAATAGCTCTAAGGTATAAGTATTAATATACAAGAAATATGGCTGGTTGAGAACTTGAGAGGACTGTTCAAAGTAAAGTAAATTGGAAATGTTGCGACATAGAAGAGACACCATTTACTGATAATCTCTAAAGAAATTAAACAAGTTTAACTTCACTTTTAAGAGGGTACATAAACCTAAAAGGTTTGAAAATGAGCACGTTTTCAAGAATCACATATCTTTTATCGTAGGTCTTAGCACTTAGATTTTATACTGGGTTGTAATGAAAAAGTTTTTTCATCCGGTTCTCGGTCTGGATTAATACATCAAATGCAAAAATATGATTCAGGTTAATCATCGGGTTATTATAGATTTTTGATTAGAGAAGACGGAATTCTTACTAATTTAATAAGAATTTTCTTTAGGCTTTTAAAGATTTTATTTATTTTTCTTGCCCATTTCAATATTTGTTCACAACCAATAAAGTGTTAATCTGTCATTGGTACCATCATGTCAAAAATTTGCAAAGTATTCTTATTGCTCCTTGATCTGTACCCGGATAAAAGTCTGGGTTAAGAAATTGTTTTTTTTTTTCATGTTATAGCTTTGATTCAGACTTACATAGACCCAAATGAAAAAAACACAGCTTTTGCATGCAAAAAAGGTATCTACAATTTTTAACGATAGACACATAAAACTCGTTCTAAGTATGTCTGTGAATATTTGGGATATAAATAGAGGCAGATTATAATAAAACTGATTTGTTTTGTGTTGTGATGTTTTTTATTGATTGAAAGAGTCAGAAAATTGCAACTGCCTCAAAATATTTTTTGGTAGATAGTATAGGTGATAGTTCAAAACTAATGAATTTTAAAATGCTTCAGTTATTCTAGTTTTAAGGAGGACGATTTTTAAGCAGTGTCTCATCATTCCTTATAACTACATAGCTAAACTGATAAGCTCGAAATTTAGTTCCCGATAGAAAGCGCGAAAAGGTTTTTTCTTTAGTATAGTAGTTACTACTACAATAACACAAATTATCAAACGTATATTTTTTGAAAATTCATTTTACAAACTGGTACCAGAAATATATAATTTTTAAAGTAGAAACCCGAATTTATTGACGATTTTTCTCTTATAACTCTTAGTTTTCTTTCTCTAAGTAAAAAACCAATAAATTTTTACTGAAAAATTTAGAATTTTTAATTGAAATTGATATAATGTATAATACAGGTACGAAAAATATAAATATATGTATGAGGAGTACTATGCGCGATTCGGAGCTATATCCCATGTCGCCGAGTCGATGCTCCCGTTTCTGACGAACTGGAACTGCTTTGCGTGGCTATGACGTTTCAGCACAGGAAGATTTACCTTGTCGTGGTTTACGTTCCTCCCAGGGCTCCACCTGCTACTTACGAGAGTCTAGCCACTAGTATTGACTCGATTGCGGGAAATATGGATCTGCACGACGAGCTTGTGGTTTTTGGTGATTTCAATCTGCCGTCGGTTAATTGGCTCCCTTCGTCCGATGATGGCTGCGTTTCACCTTCTTTTGCCACCGCCCCACAACATGCATCCCTCTTCATCGACGAATTATTGTCTTCTGGCCTGGCGCAAACTTGCGATATTGCTAACGATAATGGTCGATTTCTTGACTTAATCTTTTCTACGGATCCTGAATGCACGACCGTCAAACATTGCTTGACCCCCATTGTCGCCGAGACTGGACATCATCCTGCTCTACATGTTATTTTGTTATCAGATCCATTCTTTTTGAATTGTGCTATTCCCTCCGAGCTTTGTTACAATTTTAAAAAGGCTGATTTTTCAATGCTCAATAAATGGCTCTTGACTTGTGACTGGAGCACTGTTCTTGAAGAGCGTGACGTTGACGTATCTGTAAACGCTTTTTACTCCATACTCTCTACGTGTTTTTTACATTGCCTCCCAGTCACAAAGTCTCGCGGCTCACAAAATAATTCGCTTTGGACAAACGCTGCTCTTAAACATAAAAAACAAGAAAAATAAGGCTTGGAAGAAATTTTGCGTCTCAAGGGACGATATTGATTACGCGTCCTACTGTTCCCTTCGCAGACAGTATAATACTGAATTGGAGTCTTCCTATAACTCCTTTCTTGACGACGCGAAACATTCCTTGCGGGAGAATCCTAAGCGTTTCTTTAAATTCGTGAATTCGAAGCGCGGTTCTGATGGTTACCCGTCTCTGCTTACTCTGGGTGATGTTTCTAGTGACGATCCTCAGAAGATTTCTAATCTCTTTGGTGATTTTTTTGAAACTGCTTTTCTTGCAGACTGTGATAGCGACATCTGTGATAATAGTTTTAAGACTTTTTCTCACTTGACGACGCTCCCGACAACCTCTCTCACGGCTGCTGATTTATTTATTGACGAGGCTAAGATTTCGAGTTTAATATCGAACTTAGCTGATAGTTCTTCTAATGGACCTGATGGCATATCTGCCTTTTGTATTAAACGTTGTGCCACACCTCTTGTCCCTATTTTATGCTATTTATTCAACTTGTCTCTTTCCTGTGGTGTCTTTCCGATATCTTGGAAAATGTCGACGATAATTCCACTGCACAAAAAAGGCTCAAAACAAAATATATCGAATTATCGTCCTATTGCTAATCTTTGTTGTGTAGCTAAAATCTTCGAGTCTCTGATCTGTGATACTTTTTATTTTCATTGTAAGCCTTTCTTGCAATCTTTTCAGCACGGCTTTCTCAAAGGGAAATCTACTACAACCAACTTGATTGAGTTTTCCAATTACTGCATTTCTAATATTGAAAAGGGTAGACAAGTAGATTGTATTTTTACAGATTTCAGTAAGGCTTTTGAAAGAATTAATCACCGAATTCTGCTCTATAAACTCAGCCTTCTCGGATTTCCCTCTATTTTTATTAAATGGCTTTGCTCATACTTGTCCCAGCGATCGCAACGCGTCATATTTCGAGGCGTGCTATCCAGAGAAATATTTAATACGTCGGGCGTACCTCAGGGCAGTCACCTTGGTCCTCTCCTATTCATCATATTCATTAATGATGTGTCAATGTTCTTGCCAAATTCTAGAATTCTCTGTTATGCTGACGACGCCAAGATTTTTCGGGTTATATCTAGCGAGCAGGATTGTATTCTTTTAAATTCTGACATTGATGCTTTTCATAATTGGTGTATGCTTAACCGCTTACCATTAAATATTGACAAATGTACGTATATGTGTTTTTCACGCAGAAAAAGTATCACAACTTTTAATTATACCATTGACGATTGCTCGCTGCAGAGACTCGAAAAAACGAAAGATCTTGGGGTCTGGTTAAATGCCCGTTTTTCGTTTGAGGATCATATTGACGCCATTGTTCGCAAAGCAGGTGCAACCCTGGGCTTTGTCAAACGATGGTCTAAGGAGTTCAACGATCCTTATATTACTCGTACTCTCTTCTGTACTTTTGTAAGACCAATACTTGAGTATGCAAGTCCAGTTTGGTCCCCATCAATGACGACACACATTAACCGTGTTGAGGCAGTACAACGAAGATTTTTTAGATTTGCTCTTCGAAACCTTCCTTGGTGCGACCCACTAATTCTGCCTCCTTATGAGGACAGACTTAAATTGATCTCTTTGCAATCCCTCGAGCAACGCCGTAATATTGCTAAAATAGTGTTTGCCTTTGATTGTATTTCAGGAAACGTTAACTCCCCTGAACTTCTCTCCCTTTTTGACATTTCTGTTCCGGCTCGCCCTACAAGACATTATAATTTCTTCCGCACGCCTATTCATCACACAAATTACGGATTGAATGAAGCTATTACGTCAATGTCACGCTCCTTCAATGCTTACTTTCAACACATTGATTTTCACCTTTCTAGAAATACAATTAAAAGTCAGCTTCGTTAAAATTGATATTTTTTCTCTCCGTACGCTATGTAGTAATCAGTTTGTTGATGAAATCGAAATAAATAAATAAATAAAAAATAAATAAATTCAGCATGATAGGTATACAAAAGAAGTTAACTGGGCTCTTAATGATGTACAGGGTGTGTCACGAAATATTTTCTACTTTAAAATTAAAATAAGTTTACGCATGGTGAGAGTGGGGTGGGAGAATGTGATTTAAATATAAAATCCGCATTTACGTACTTCGACTTATTACTGTAACTTTTAATTATTTTTTAAAGTTTAAAATCTGGAATGGAATCTGGATTCCATCCAAATATAGAAAGCATTGCACTATCAATTTATCTACTACCTTTCTTTCATACATATCAACAAAAGATTTACAGTCAAAAGCGGTAGTAATTAAAAGAGACACATGGAATTCGTCAAAACTTGGCCCTTTCTTTCCTTCCCCTTTTATATAAATTCTTGAAGTTCCGAACTAGCTTATTCTATTTTGGGAAAACAAACGCATTTAAAGATTAATTACATTGAAACTTCTATGGTGGGTGACGTTATTCAGAAATATACGTACAAAAAAATTTAAAACCTAAATGTCGAATTTTTTTAACTTCTGCCCCTTTTTTGAAGTGGCCTAAAAAACTCGATCGATCATATCTTAAATAAGAATCTGTATGTTAGTTTACTCAAGGTCTTACCTGTGTAAATATTTCTTTGCTCTGAAAAAGGTCAGTCTGATGATCTGATAGCTGCTGTCCTCTGGAAACATCGATGAAAAGCCGTAAAGTGCAGTAGCGATTACAGAAACGAGGCAAAAACACAAAAAAGGGGGTGAAAACAAATAAAAGACAACGAGTGAATTACACAAGTTCAAAGGAGAGATAAAATTACAAGATTATCTGGACAAGGAACTTATTCGTCGATACTCCGCAAAGAGAAGGAACAAACATTCCTCCAGAACAGAATCCCAGAGGACTTTATGCTTGGGACATTAAAAATGTATCTTTAGTAGAATGTTGTGAATTTTTCATCTTTTGTTCGTTTTGTTTGTTTTACCAAAATCGAAAAATAAAGACGACTGCCCCGCCCTGTCCCGCATAGCGCTTGTTCAAGGAGTAGTGACAGTCTAGCACCGATAGTCCGTTGCCAGAGCTAATCGAACCGGGGAATCACCCGCTCCTTTGACATTTCCACCAGCGAATCTTGCGGATAAACGGGGCAATTTATCGAATCTGCCACCACCCACCTATTTGTGTCGGGGCGACTGTTAACAGGCAATTTACGAGGCAGCTGGGACCCACCTCACCTCCCTGGGGCCGGGCAGATTGGTCGTTTCATTTGCTTGGCTGCTGCGTCTATGGACCATGCCAACAGAGGGAGCGGCCTCGGCTAACGCGCGGTACAGACGTACACTGCTCGGCCCCAGTTCTCGAAGCAGATCAAGAGGATTAACAGAGTACGCGATTATAAATTTCAGAACTGTTCAAATATTAACATCCTCCCTCCCCCGGCTTCAATCTGCGCCTATACTTTTCGGAAACATCTGAATCTCGTGGGTCTCGGCCGCGCCGGGCAGGCGAGCGAGCGAGCGGGTGCTCTGTGTGTGCAGCGTGCTTTCATCACTTTACCTCGTAAATTATTTCAATATTTGAGGTAACATTGAATGGGATTTACTTTCAGCTCCAGGATAAGATGTTTAATCTGAAAACAGAGAATTCCCGTCCGCCGCCACTGCTGCTGCGGATCCATGTTGGCATAAACATGAGCAAATAGCCGGGCGTATGTACTCATTACATATTTACTCTTGTGCCAGAAAATGTCACTGCAGTCAATTTAGAGCTGTTTGCGACTGTTCTAAATTTTCTCGAGTTTTTGGAAAGACAACAATCTCTCGCCCCTGCCGCCCGCCGCCCCTGAGAGAGATGGGTTTCTCGGGGTGTCGTCGTGTCGGCTCAACTCGACAGTGCCAAGTGATGAGAGCCCGCGAACAAACATTGCCTGAAACGGGGAAGTGAGGGGTTTGCTGGCGGGTAGTTTATTTGGAGGCTAATGTTAGCATGTGCCAGTCACATGGACCGAAACAAGGTTTTTGGGGGCTATTCCATACCGGTGAGGTGGATCACGTAAATTAGTAAATATTGCGTTGCAAGCTTACATTTTTCTTTCTATTTATTTGCACAGCTATGTTAACGATCACTAAAACTTGACTTTGCATCTTCAATAAAAATAATATAGTTTTTTTTCTTTTGTAATCTTAAAGACAACAAAATACGCGATATAAAGCTCGTCTGGTACATGAAAATTTAAAAAAAAAACAACCGATCTTTATCCCTAATTGCAAAAAATTGCATTTTGGAACCTTCAAGGACCATCTTCTTTAACCCTTATCACTCTAAAAATGTTATAGCATAGTTGGGATCCGACTCCAAATAATAAAATATTTATTTACTATTAAACATAACTACAGATATTTCCAAATATCAGTGAATATCCTAGCCAGCTTTCAGCAAAGTATAAATAAAATTAGGAAAATGCAAAAATTCTGACAATGAGATTGCAGTTGCTAAATTTCATTTGGCAGTATTACTGCCGGTTGGAGTGATAAGGGTTAGAAAAATTCATGTCTGAAACTATATGTTGTTGTATTTCAAACGAAAGCTCTTTATAAGAGGATTCTCAAAATGTATCATATGTAGTAATGTTTACGACTTTATTTTACAAATAAACCTAAAATAAATATTTGGGGTTCCCAACAGATCGATTTTTTCTTTTGTTTGCTAAATTCAAACAGAAGAAGTGATTCTTAGGAACACCTACTATAATTTGTCTTTTTCTTAATACATTGTCTGCCATAGTGAAAATGAGGCATATAATTAAAAAACTTTTTGGTGAAAATTTATGCAATATGATGCGATATAGATACTGTTATTTTGGGTTGAGTTGGATATAGGGTTCTGTATAAATTTACATTAGATAAAAACCGCACGAAAGGAATGGTCTACAACGCCATTTGTTATATGCTTGTTTATCCATATTTGACATATTTAGTGATTTGTATTCAGTAAGGTTTGCCATTTAATCATGGGCCGTTTTACGTTACTCAGCGTTTGGAAATCGTTCAAATATTCTATCAAAATTCAAGAACTTTTATTGTTACTCAAAGAGCATTTAGTAGAAAATATGGTCGTAATTCTGTTCCTTCTGGGCTTGCTATTCGTTTCATAATTAATAAGTTGGAAAGTGAATTTATTCTGCATGATAGTACACCACCAACACAACTTCTTAGTGGTCGTAGTGAAGAGAATATTTCCGTAGTTCGAGCTTCTTCAATGATTTCAAGATTTCTTCAAAAACGAACAAGAATGTACATTTACTGTGAATGGCGAGCACTATCCTTCCATGCTGAATGATTTTTTCTTTCCGCAAATTGGACAAATTGCTGAGGACGATATTTATTTTCAACAAGACGGTGAAACTTGCCATACAGCGGGCATTACGGCAGATTTATTGAGTGTAAAATTTGGTGAGTCGGTTACTTCATGAAATGGCCGACAAGATCTTATTATTTAATACCATTAGACTACTTTCTTTGGGGCTATGTTAAATCACAGGTTTACACCAACAAACCAAACACTATTGGTGAACTCGAAGCCAACAATTTGCACAGATTCATCGAACAATCAGTCACTTGAACTATGTAGAGAGATGTAGATTGTTGTGGCTGTCCGAAGACACACTTAGGCCATTACAGGCCCATTGTGATACCACTTTTTGTGACTAGGGTTTCTCGTGGGAATCGAACCCACAACCCACTTGAACTATAATTCACTTAAATCATAAATGGTATAGAATAAATCATCTAATAAAACCATTACGAAAAAAATTTGACCGTATTTACATACTGTTTTTTTTTTCAGTTTTAAATCCTATCGTTCTTATTGGTATCCTCTTTAGAAAGCATGTCCTCTGGGGTACAAATTAATTTTGAAAACAGGTCCAGTCCGGTGACCTACTCTGCGCCTTCATGCAGGGTAGGCTCCGGTTACCGGAGCCCTAAATAGCGTTTAACGTGTTAAGTATGTACATACGTATGTGATGTTGGGTCTCAAATGAAAGCTCTTAGTAAGAGGATTCTAAAAATATAGCATACGTAGTAATTCTTACAACTTTCTTTCACAAAATGCAAAATAAACATCTACATTTGCATTTTAACAGTTTTTATTTTACTTTTTCACGCCAAATTCGAATACAAAAATTGCTCCTTAAGTCAAATAAAAGATAATTAATAAAAATATAAAAATTTAAAAAGCTGTAGAATTACTGATACAATCTGCGGCACTTTAAAATTTTCCTGTATATTCAAACGGTGCCACTTGGTATCTTGATTTAAAATAAGTATTCCATAAATCCGTTGATTCCAATCAAATACTTGAAATGTAACGGAGCCGCGCTTGTTTCGCGGTTTTATCAGGAACATCAGGTTTATCTGCGCTTCTGACATCGCAAGAGGTGCAGAAAGAAACCCAATCGATTCGACATATTCAATTAGCTCTCAATTATTGGCTTGTAGCTCTTAATTAATACTTCACAGCAAAGTCATTCGCGGTGTGTTGAGTGGTGCAAAATTTTGTACATATATATATAAGTAAAGAGCCGATACGTCCGGCAGAACGGCTCTAGCACGGCGGTGATCTTATCGAAAACCCCCAATCGAGGTGATAACGCTAACAAGCCACTCGAAGTGAAACGTGTTAACAACTTCCCGCAAAGTGGTCGGCTGTTAATCAATAAATCTTTCGAAAGCCATTGGAACTTGTCGAAGTCGTCGTCGCCGCTGTGGCTATCGCGCGGTAGGCACCTTCGGCGACAGCGGCGAGAGGGACGATTTAAGATGGACACAAAAGGAACGATGTACGCACCCAAAACGAATCGCTAAAAGGTGAACACTTAAGGATCTCGCCGTGTTTAGGCCTACGGAACAGGTATGCCATTAAGTAAACAGCAGTTGTCTGCCGGCAAACATCGCCAGCGAAATTAAAACACGACGAACAAGCTTGTCTGCCAGCTGCCTCGAGATCACTCCTCAGGAGTAACCACTTAAAAGTGTAAACCCACTCGACGACGGCGGCGGTTTCATTCAATTTTTTTCGGGCTCCTCTCGTTAATTGTCGAGAATGTTTACTTGATCGAGTGTTGCTAAAGCTGTTTGTTGACGCACTAGGCATCTGCAGCATTTTCGGCATTTCGGCTACGGTGGAGGTAAGACGGTAGGCTGGGTGCGGTATGTAGACCTATGTGACACAGATACCTATCGACCTCTTTTCTTTAGTACCTGCACATCTTTAAAAATTTGGGTGTGTTGTTTTGAAAAAAGTAGACACGCTTTATCTATAAGATATCCAATATTAAATATATAATCTATCTTCGAAAAAAAATCCCAAAAATATCATTGTTTTGAAGTTGATGTAATAAATGAAAGAACTTATACTTCTGATTTTTTTGGGAAAATTACAAAAAAACGCGTCTAGAGTTGAGTTTCTCTAGGTGTGTAGTGCTCCTCATTAGGAAATAAGCCCCTAAAACATCGGGCTTTTAGTGCTAATTATCTATATAAATGGAAGTCTTCGTATTCTAAATTTATTTAATATATAAACAAGTATACCGAATTATATAAAACCTTCTTAAAAAATATCAGAACTTCAGAAGCCTTGGAAGTAATCTTAAGAATTTACTACATGTTTGAAGCGCCGATTGATATAAATCCAATACTAGGAAATTATAGACACTCAATTTTTTGAAACATGTAATAAAATTTTCGGATTCAATCGGTGCCACCAATTTAGATAAAAATACACTGTGTTAGATATTCCTATGCAACAACTGTGTTTCTAGCAACAACAATTACAAATCTTGATGGTTTGGCGAAAATTTGAAATCTAGTTCAAACAATCTAATAGAATCCTGGCTGTCGTGTTTAGATATCCAGTGAATTTAGACATAAATCTAGTTACAAGAAATTCTTTGGATTTAATTGAAATTCTGGTGAATTCTAGTTCAAACAAAGTCTATAAAATTCTATAGTTTATACTTGGAATTTTAGTTAATTTACATAAAAATCTAGTTAAAGTAGGTAAATAGAATTCTAATGTAGATTTACATTAGATTTAAAACTGGAAATCCTAGGAAGTCAACTCTAATTGGAATTCTGAAAACTATGTCGCATTTGTGACAATACAACAACTTTTATGGTAGGTATACCTAAAATCAATAAAGTGCTTTCAGAAAAATATCATAGCTTGTTTCTTAAAATAATGGCGTATCTGAATTTTTTGCTAAATGTATTACTCAAAATAAAATTATCTCTCTGTAAACTCCAAAGTTTAAGGTAAGAACTGAATGATTTA
Source organism: Dysmachus trigonus (assembly GCA_949715965.1). Lineage (NCBI taxonomy): Eukaryota > Metazoa > Arthropoda > Insecta > Diptera > Asilidae > Dysmachus > Dysmachus trigonus. The sequence goes on along the minus strand of OX454323.1, from coordinate 55,621,003 downwards.
GAATTCTTTATCTTTCAGTTTTGATGAGCTATCTGTCATTAGTTGAAGTTGGGATTGGACAATTAAAAAAAATATGAACAGTTTTTTAAGTATCCTGTAGATGAAGTTATATAATATAAAATCACCGATCTAAGGCCGTCCTGATTTAAGTCAGTTGTTTAACTTAGAAAGTGCAATTTATAAAATCAAGAGCCTTCCGTCATTATTTGTGGAATGATATTTTGAATGAAATTTCTCATGGGTTACATTCACTATTTTAAGAAGGATAGGTACATTGGAAAAGACAAATAATTTTTTGGATTTAATTAAAATAATTTATTTTTATTATTATAGTATATTTGTTAATTAAATACAGTTTCTATTTCATCGAAATAAGTGAGGAAACTTCGAACCTTAATTTTATTTAATTTAAGGTATTATACATAAAAATAAATAGAACATCAAAAATAAAAATTTCTTATTACGACCACAAATAACGACCTAGACCAATACTTATAGTTTCTAAATCTTTTTTTAAGGGGCTATATACATATACACTTACCATTTTGTTCAAATGATTTTTGAAGATATAAAAAAAGATCGAATTTTTGACTTCGCAGGTTTTCACGTTTGTACTAGAAAATGTTGTTTACATATATATATGTCAAAATATATGTATATCGTATTTTGGAAAAAATTAATTTTAAAAATTACTGGCTTATTAAGGGGACCTTTACTTTCAAAAACGAAAAAATTATAATAATATAAAATAAAAGGTTTTTTAGGTTTAGGTACTAGTTTTGTGTCTTATGAAAACAATTCACTAAAGATTTTAACTCTATCTGTTGCAGGAAGTCCTAGAGAAATGGGGCCGTTTTAAAAGTGCGTTTTGGATGACGCCCTCTGCAGGCATTAAAATAAACTAAAGTTGCATTTAAAAATTCTTTTTATATTTTTCATAATCTTACCAATAATGTACAAAAGGTGTCAGAATAATAAATATAATAGTCTTTTGAAAAAAAAACTTTTAAAAAGTGTTTTTTTTCGATTTTGAAAGTAAAGGTTCCCTTAAACAACTTATATGTGGTATATACGTATTTTCAAATATTTCATTATCGAATAGGTCACGATGAAAGTAGAATAAAAGAACCCGAAAATAACATTCCTCAAAACATTTTTGACATTTCAGATTATCGGCAGAGTTTATAATGAAAATATTTTATTTTATTTAAGAGGTGAAAAAAATTTCCATAAATGCAAGTCTTACTTAGAATCATTACGAAATTTAAAAGCAATTTCATGAATTGCTAAAATGAGGCTCTGTATGAACTCAACTCTCATTGAATGAGAACTAAACAGCAAAGTGGCGGTTAATTCTAGTAAAATGTTAGAGTAGTTGGAATAACAGAAAATTCTCATTTAGCTGTAAATTGGACTAAACCAGTGAAAGGCGCATTTGCTCTATCGCAACACCAAAAAAGGAAAACACAATGAAAATTCCCTAACCTCTGCAGCTGCACACGACGCGGTGAGCCCTTTCTATGGACCAAGCTAAACTCCCAGGCGCACTTAAGTGGCATTAATTTCCATCAATTAAAATTCCCAACGTGTAATGTTCACTAAAAAGTTTTCTTTCTCCTTCCAGGTACGTACGACTGAAGTACAAACAAATTACCCAGCGCTCGGCGGCAGCGGCAGCCGCACGGAATTCATTAAGGTAACTCAATTATGCCGGATTTGACAGTGAACCGCAGTAAATTAAATTTTCACTCGGCGCGCACACGGGCATTATTCATATCTGGGGTGCCCCCGAGCGCCCCTCCCGGCCACCGCCGGTAATTATTTAAAACAAACAAATTTATCTCGACCTCTCGACATAAGTTACAGTGAATTTGAGCGCAAGCAAGCGCTAAGTAGCTGATCTGTCAGCGCTGGTAACCGACCATACACACCTTAATGAATTAATGCTCTTAAGGTGAGCAACTAGTCATTGTCGGCCAATTTGCATTTCAGTTACGCGCGAATTGTCGGCGCAATGGGAATGGGAGCAGAAGCAGCGGCACATGGCAGCCCCAAGCCTCTTCTCGTCCAGGTCTAGCTTGAGGTCTGTCCGGGGAGCATATCGGCGACGGTATCGGACGATTGTGGACTAGCTAATTTAATTGATTGTGTCGCTCCGTCTGACTGTCAATTAGTAGACAATTGGCCGAAACATCTCCTAACGGCCTCGTAAGCGATGGCTAGATTTTCCGTGTAATTTGCATGTTTTCATTTCGGATCACTTTCGGCATAAACAGCTTTGATGGGGTAACTTCCATCAGTCTCACCCCTTCTACTCTACTGGTGCTGCTCGTACGTTATCGCGGCTCCGACAGTTAATTATTATGAGATTATGATTTCATCGCAAAATCATCAAGCTTGGGATTTATGTGGGGATTGTGGGATTGCTTAAATCTCTCGGGATTTTAAGACGTACATATGTGCTTTCAGAAAAATGCCAGTGACTTTTGAATGGAAAGTAGAAGGTGTAACGAATTTTCAAAAGTCAACCCTACTAACACCCTGCTGAACAGATAGGGTGTTTTTTAAACGCAATATAACTTTAAATTGAAATAAAATAAGCCAATATTGGCCTGTCCTATTTTTGGCTACTTTTTTCCATCAAATCCGGCGTTATTTCCGAAATGGTGTGTGGTATGTTAACTACAAAAGCTTCCAGAATTGTTGCTTTGTTAGCATAGACCATGGACTTAACGTGATCCAAAAAAAAATAATCCAACGGCGTCAAATCGCATGATCTTGGAGCCCAATTACCAGGATCATTTCTGGAAATAATATTGTCATCAAACTTTCCACGCAGTAAATTGATGATTTCGATGGCTCTATGGCACGTAGCGCAATCCTGTTGAAAACATAAGTTGTCTAAGTTATTTCGTAAATTTTTGGAAATAAAACTGAATTGAGCATGTGTCGATCACGCACGTCATTCATGACGACACCAGCTCCATCTTTATTTATATTTTTCTGCATGTAATGAAGACTCATGAACAGCTTGATTCACATGTCCATTCAACCAGAAATGGGCCTTATGACGAAACGATATTTTGCGATAAAAAATGGGATCAATTTGCAATTGCGCATGAAGTTATTGACTCAGCTGTATATTTTACGAATGTAAACCAAGATCCCGACGCAAAATTTTCTTCGACGATGAATGGGCATTCCTGGATCGTCGGTAAGATTTTCGATCACAGAAGCGATGGTTTCAGGTTTTAGGAACATTTCTTTGTGTTGCCGTTGGACGGTGATCATGAAGTTAATAACCCGTACGAAATCGATCATTAACATGACGAATAGCAAGCTAATTAGGGCGATCAAACACACCATATTTCAGTTCACTAAAAGCCTTGTAAGTTTGGCGAATTGAACATCGATTTCTCTAATTTCCACAATTTGCTTTTTTTCAAGTGTAAAGCGTTCCATTTAATTTAAGCACAAATGTTAAAAAGAACTGTAATCATTAGTTTGGCAAGTGACAGTTTTTCTTATCAAAAATTCGATCACAACAGCAAAAAAACCTTTACAATATTTTAAATTGGCTGTTAAAAAAACAGTAGGATCCTATACAAAGGTAGAGGAAAACATTAGACTACATTTACATGGGCAATTTCATGAACATTTAACATGAGTATTGTACATATATTACATGGTTTAATGTTACACAAAGGCTATAGGGGAATAAGAACAGGTAAATTGCCTGCGCCGATTATGGCCGTTATATTTTTTTACTAACATAAGTAAAAATTTAGTCAAGTTTCATTCTTTAATAATTCACCCCCAAGGTGGGAGAATAAATTTTAAAAATTTCGAAAAATATTAATAATTTTTGAACGGGTTTACCGACTTGGATGGAATTTCGAAATATCATAGATGACATTAGAAACAAAATGGCGTTAAATTGAAGGTAAATTTTTCTTTTTTAATATAAAAATCGGTAGAATTGGTAAATTTTAATCAATCAAAAAAATACGATGTTCACTACAGAATGTTATTATTAAGCTACAGTTAAAATTTCAGATCAATCTGTAAAAAATTGTATGCACTAGCGGTATGCTAATGCAAATCACGAAAAAAAAACTGAGACACCTGCTGCACTCTGGACTCGCATCTAAAAATGTTTTTTTCTTATATTCAGAATTACTTAAATTCCTGCTTAAAAATTGCGTTTGAAGTAGGGTACGAAAAATGAGGTCTTTCAAAAGATGTTCCCATTACACTGGATCGTTATAATTAATATCTATTTGAAAAGGTATGTCTTACTTATTCACTTGTTGATCCATTATCAGAAATTAACCCTATTAATGGAAAAGTTTGTAATGAATATTTCACTCTGTTCGTCCACAAAACAAAAAATCAGCAATCCATCCATCTTACAGTCCCTATCGCAGCCCGACCAAACGGTGTGGCTTTTACATGACCCAAATAAACCCATGCGCTCATTAAACTCGTCCAATCCAATTAGCAACTTCCCCGATGCAGCCATAACTTTGAAGTCATCGAATAATTTGCCAATTAAAAAAAAGACAGACCGTTGCCACCCCGGGCCAGCGCGGTGTGGCGACCTTTTTATTTTCATATTCAACCGCCAGAAGTCAATTATTTTTCAGAATAATTTTCGCTTTTTGTTCTCGATTGTTGTGTTGCCAATGCGCACCAATAAATCTGCTGTCAAATGGCTCTGATTGATTGATTGATTGATTTGTGCCGATCAAGCGCGTCTGGTAGTTTTCACGTCATTTTTTACAGACTGTGTGAAAAGATTATTGGGCCGATGTTTGTGTTTGATTTGTTTTCAACTGACAATGCGTCGCTTTTGCATTTGCAGAACAATGCATAAAATACATAATTGATGTTTTATTCAGCGTATGATGAAATCCAAAGCATTTTTTATTGTACTATGTGTTTATTATTTCTGAATTTTATATTAAAGCTGAACCGCTTACTTTAAAAATATTATAGATACTAAAAGAATCCGAACTAAACTTTAAACAAGCTTGAATTGCTACAATATCAAAAAAGAAATTAAAATGTAAATTCATAAACTATTGAATCAAATATAAAACACAAATTAATTAAATTATTATATTATTTTTGTTTAGGAGTTATTTTTTTCAGTAAGACGTTGTTAACAATTTTGCTGAGCCATAAAAGAACAGCGTACGGCCATAAAAGAAACCGTGCGGCTGCGGTGCGGCCGAGGTGCAGCCACCGTTCATTTGTACTGGGGAAGCACGAATTTCAAATTAATTTTTGCAAATAAGTTCACTAAATTCAGGCTTCAAGTCATGATATTAAGTTAATTTTGGATTATTTATAAAGGTATGGCGGTATAGTGTATGGTGCCGAGACGTCTAGGAAATATTTCAAATAATAGGAAGATAATATTTTGGCAACAGGTTTTCGACCTGTATTCGTGAGGTTTGAAAATATAGTGTTCCTATCTTACCACGATATTTTTAGAGTAAGATAAAAATATTTAATTACAGCACACTCTTTAAAATCCTTAACTAAAAATAAATATTCTGAAGGTGAAAAGTATAAATAACAGAGTGTGTATATTTTAAAGCTCGTTATCTGTCTTAGACGCAAATATGCTTCTAAAATTGCAGCGCCACATTAACGTAGTCATAAAAAAATATTTCACAAAACTACGTCGTTACCCAGAATTTAGCTCAAAGTTGGCATTAACCTTATTTGTTGACGCAAGGAAATTTTTAAACATGATAATAACCCAAATCACTCCCCTAATAACAATAGCATTTTACGACACCGCCACTTCGAGTGATTCATTGGGTGCCTTAAAACCGTCACCAGAGATCCCGGCAAGCTCCGGCGCGCTCGTAAAACGGAGCAAAATTTAATTTTATTACAATTGCACAGGGCGCCGCAAGCGCAAGAGTCGAATAATCAGGGGAAACATTCAAGGAGGAGATCCCCTCGCCGTCGAGCCGCCCTATAGTAGTCGAATTAAATAAATAAAATTTCCCTGCCATATTTGCTGCGGTTTCTGTTCATCCCGGCAGCTTTTCGGGTCTGGGACGGGAATACGGGAACCGGAGCCGACTTCACGACTTCTTGGCTTCTGCCGGGGCTGCTGCTTCTGACTGATGCGACTGCCTGCGCCGGCCTGCTTTTACGACGTTCGCAGCATTTATCATAATCCAAATATTTGGAGGAGCTTGTTAACATTTCATCTTCGGGGAGCGTTGTAAACAAAAGAAAATAATTTTACTTTAGTTGTTTACACAATAAAGCATGATTTAACACTTTTGAAATTAAGTTCTGAAAATAAACTTTGCTGCTGGAATAATCCCACGGCACACACACCCAGCTGGAAGAAAATATCTTCCCCCGGGGCTGGCGGGGGCTGAAGTTTCTATCTTTTCCGAGGAGTTTGTTTGAAGAATTCTAGTTAATTTTGCGAATTGATGTGGAATATCCCGGGGGTTCTGATAACAGTCACTTGGCACTCAATAGCGTAAATCAAAAGTGTTTATGATCCCTCGGTACTTTTGCTATTTTCGGAGAAATTTGCACATTTGTACATGGAACGCGTTACATCGTAAATACTCTGAGGATTTCACCATCCTACCTTGAACTTAATAATAATTATTATTATTATTGACTTTCATGCAAACGTGTTTTCGTAAGCCGCCCACATTGATTTTGTTTTGATGGTCCTAGATTCCAACAAAATGTTATGAATTCGCATTATTTATTTATTTATTAGTGTTACATGTAATAGTATCATACATAAGATACATAAAGTGCGTTTCATATTTATAACGCCACAAAAAAAAATATGATTTCTGGAAAACTATTCATTTCAGCAGAATAAAATATATAACGAAAATGATGAATTTGATAAAAAGGAAACAATCACTCATAATTTATAAACCTAACACTTCAATGGCTTCCATACGGGAGAAAAAAGTGATTTTAGCTTGTTTCATAATTATAACGCCACGTACATTTTCGACAAAAATAACAATTTTATTTCAGCAAAAATAATATTAAAACATAGTAACGTAAAATTCATTAAATTAGTTACATTCTAGAACACAGTAACGTAAAGTTCATTAATCAAGAGTTGCTCCTTGCTTGAAAATGGTATTAAAAATTCTGGTTTTCATGCTATCGATGAGACTTTGAATTAAATCTATATCAATAGCATTCCATTCTTCCGCGATTGCGCGTTTTAAGTCCTCAACGGAATTGTATTGGCGATTTTCCCTATACACCCGACGAACTAAAACTCCCCAGAGATTCTCAATTGGATTGAGGTCAGGAGAGCATGGTGGCCACTCCAAAACCTCTATCGAATTAGAAGAGAACCAGGATCTGGTTTCGCGGCTAACGTGGATACGAGCATTATCCTGCTGAAAAATCCACTGTGTTGCAGGATTTTGCCGAATAAAAGGTACCAAACTCATCTGGAGCACATCCGTGTAATCCTTGCTTTTCATTCTTGATGAAGTGAATTGCACTTCTAAACAGCCGGACACAGAAATTAGAATTTAGGTGATATTCTCCAATGAAAAAAAATGGAATTTGGATGGACCGGATGGTTTTCGAGGATATTGGCGTGACTTGAGAAAAGAAACGCTATATTTTTCCAAAAGAAATTTTGGCGGCGGAAGCGTGATGGTTTGGGGTGCAATTTCTGTGTCCGGCTGTTTAGAATTGCAATTCACTTCATCAAGAATGAAAAGCAAGGATTACACGGATGTGCTCCAGATGAGTTTGGTACCTTTTATTCGGCAAAATCCTGCAACACAGTGGATTTTTCAGCAGGATAATGCTCGTATCCACGTTAGCCGCGAAACCAGGTCCGTGTTCTCTTCTAATTCGATTGAGGTTTTGGAGTGGCCACCATGCTCTCCTGACCTCAATCGAATTGAGAATCACTGGGGAGTTTTAGTTCGCCGGGTGTATAGGGAAAATCGCCAATACAATTCCGTTGAGGACTTAAAACGCGCAATCGCGGAAGAATGGAATGCTATTGATATAGATTTAATTCAAAGTCTCATCGATAGCATGAAAACCAGAATTTTTAATACCATTTTCAAGCAAGGAGCAACTCTTGATTAATGAACTTTACGTTACTGTGTTCTAGAATGTAACTAATTTAATGAATTTTACGTTACTATGTTTTAATATTATTTTTGCTGAAATAAAATTGTTATTTTTGTCGAAAATGTACGTGGCGTTATAATTATGAAACAAGCTAAAATCGCTTTTTCCTCCCGTATGGTAGCCATTGAAGTGTTAGGTTTATAAATTATGAGTGATTGTTTCCTTTTTATCAAATTCATCATTTTCGTTATATATTATATTCTGCTGGAATGAATAGTTTTCCAGAAATCATAATTTTTTTTGTGGCGTTATAAATATGAAACGCACTTTATTAATATTTGTAGAGACATGTAAACACATCTGTACGAAGCTCAATTAGCAGATATCAAAGTTTCTTAAAAACTAAATCGTAAACCTACTTACTTATGTATATCAATACATTCATTGCTGTAGGTTTTCCACCCATTATTTGTTTTTTATTTTCTTTATTCTTTATTAATTGTATTTGCAATGCTTTAATTTATTTGAATTTACATAACTTCAGTTATTATAGTATTTTTCAATTTTAATTTACACTATTTTGTTTCTAATTCTTTTAACTCATTTGGCAGATTATTGCAAATATAAATACCCGTATACAAATGACAAAACAGCCTCAAAGTCACACAGATTGTGGCTGTAAGGAATTGTAAATATAAAATCTTTTATTCTGCCTTTGTTTCGAGCTATTTGAAGTAACTTTTAGTATTGACAGGTAGGACACATTCAACAATGGGGCCCATTCAACTATTTCAAGTTTAGTGACCTCGTTCAAAAATCCTTAAAACATTTTAAAACCATTCTTACACTCAGAAAAAAACTCTGTAATTTCAAGAAAAAAGTTGTTGATTTCAAGAACTTTTCTTGGTTAAATCGTACCCAACAAATTGAGGTTTTTGTTTCAACAATGTTAAAGTTGTTGCTGAAAAGCTTCTGTGGACAACAGCGAATTTTTTCAACACAAAAACGGAATTTCTTATTTTAAATACCTATGTTGTTGGATAAGTCACTGCGTAAGTTGTTGGGACAACAGCGAATCTTTTCAGCACAAGAACGGAAGTTCTTATTCTAAATACCCATGTTGTTAGGTTATTAACTGCGTAAGTAGTTGAGGCAAATACTGAATGTTCTTCGGTAAATCTAGAAAAAATTCAAAATTTTATTGCAGTTGGTGAAGATGAATGTTTTTGTTAGATTTACCAAATTCTTCATTTTGGGAAAATGTGCATAACTTAAATAAAAGTAAAGTATTATAATATTATTCAAGAAATTTATTGCAAACTTTTGGCTTATTTTATATGTACAACATACTTAAATCTAAGAACATCTTCACCATTATTCAATGTAATTTTTTTTCCCGGTATAGAAACATCTTCAATATTCTTTAAATGAAAGCATTCCAACTCATTTAGAATTTTATACGACTGATAGTGTTCCATAAAAGCCGTCTTTATTTCTTTCCCAACAAAAAATACCTGACCTTGGAATTCATAGAAAAGTAACAATATTTTCAAAATTGTATTTTCATTTATGACCTTTACTAATGAATTTTCTGAATAAAATATATTTTTATAAAAAAAACTTTCGAACGCTTTCACTGAAGTTTTATTTGTACAAAGGTTTCTGTAATAAGAGGTTTTTTGCAAATCGAAATTTGATACATTTTTAAAGTCTCGCATATCATCTATAAAAAAATTATCTTCAATAAGCAGAGATGAAAATTGTAAGGAACTTTTCAATGACAAAGTATAAGGTAAATTAACCCGTGAATTGATTGCGTGAGCATATTGCTTAAAGTTTTGATGTTTTGCTTCAAATCTAAAGCACCAAAGACTCTTTAGTGGACCAATATTTTGAATTACAGTTGCATAGTGCACAAGGAAGTGGTACTTCGGTGTTAATGTCATATTAAAGAAATCTATTATAAAATTGTTGTGTTGAGTTATAAGATCTTTTAATTCTTTCAAACAGTCATCCGTAAAATCTGGTAGTAAAATAATATCCACAATTTTGATAAAAATAACTAAAAACTCATAAACGGGATCGTATTCTTTAATTAAGTCACCAATCATTGGTAACATAAAATGCAACAATGTCTTCATTTCTGCTGCATTCATTTTAATCGTATTTTTCATTATATGGCTTTTTTCTATTGGACTACTCATATTTCCTATATTTTCACGTCCGTACGGGAACATTTGTTTTCTGTAGTTGAATGATTCTAAAGTAAAGAATTTTTTTTCATAAATGAAATAATATAAAGATTTTGAAAGATTAACTTTAGCGATTCCCAAGAAAATGTCGTGCATTATGTCGCATGCAATATTTTGAGTAACATGAAAATACGTCAAGCTATTAAATATTGAATTTTCTCTGATTGATCCTGATATGGTGTCATCGAGATTCAAGGTATTTTGATAGTTTGCTTGGTTTCTAATACTCTCCGAAAGTTCTACGGTTTCAGCTTGACATTGTTTTTTCGTTCTTGTGCAAATTCGACAGTAATTATTTGAATTAAAGGAAGTTGTGTATCCTAAAATAAAATTTAGCCCCAAATTGTCACCTAAAACTTGGCCAAGGCAGAAATAAATTGTTAAGGGCTCATTATTAAATATAAACTCAATTCCATTTCGGGATAACTTTTCTAAGATTGCTATAAGTTTACTTAAAGTGCTTGCACTTGGATAATGTTTCAAGTCTTTGGAATTAATAAAACCAGCAATAAAAATATTGTTTAGATGTGAGAGATGGTGTTGGGGAATTACTGGAATACTGTAATAGATACCACATACAGTTTGATTGTGTGGTCCAACTACATCATTAATTTGAAAATCATCAAAGTAAAGGAAAATTGGAAATACAATTTTATCACCAAATTCTCTTGTTTTAGATTGCCAAAGTTTGCCTGTTATAAAGTGATTTATTTTATTTCCGGATCTGATTGCAGTTATATTTTTCAATGTAGAGGCTAATACATTAGAAGACTCGAAAAATTTTTTTATTTGAAATTCAATATCCAAAAGACAACCTTCAATGGTGTTTTCACATAATGTTGGATTTCCGCGTACAACAACTTCATCTAATTCTTTTGAAATTATAAATCGTAAAGGTGGTTTGTAAATTCCAAGATTTTCCATTCTACTAAAGAGTTTATGCTCTGTCTCTATACCATTAAATGGACTTTCTACAACTGATAATATTGCTTCACAATTATGCCTCTTATCAAAATCTATAAAGGGTACAAATTCTTCAAAGCACTCAAAAATTGGTTTAGTAACATAATCAGATACATATTTTTGTATTGTCGGAATATCTTTTCTGCAAAATGTAGATTTTTGGTGAAGTTTTAAAGCAAAATTAATAATAGACTTCATCATCGCATTTTTTTTATTATCCATGATTTCAAGTGTTTTCTTTTCAAAATTACGAGTAGTATATTGGTTGGACATAGCTATTTCATTTTCAATGGGAACGGAATAATCTGAATTTAGTTTTGAATTAGAATTAAGTGTCCTGTTTTATTTAATTATTACAGGCTCGTCATGGGTTGAGTCTGATGTATTGACATCGTCATGTTTATAAATATGGATTTTGAATTTGTAAAAATTTTGAAATTGTTTGTTACATGAACTAAACTTGCATGAATATTTGAAAATAACTGGCGTTTTGTGGAAATTTCTTAAGTGGTCAATTAGACGTTCTGCCGTTTTAAAAAAATGTTTACAAATTGAGCAAATATGCGCAGATTGTTTTGATGGATGCATGAATAAAATTTTTGTTTTCGAACTACTCAGAATTGCTTAACTTTCCGATAATATTTTGAATTTTTGGAATTATCTGCTTACAATTAATTTCGTAAATGTATTCTTGAAGGAACATCCACACATATTTGCTCTTTGGAGAATACTCCAAATTAAAAACAAAACAAATTTTTATCAACAGATCTATTGCTCTGAGGAGAGTTGGTACCTTATAGATAACGCTGTCCATGTACACGTAGAATTCTTTCAAATTCTGTTCACTTTCCCCAATAGCCAACACTTTGGGTTGTATTTTCAGTTTTTCTTGTATGGCCTGGTTTTTTAGTTCCTCTTCTTTTTGCTTCAAATTGTTTAAGTTGTGCAAATGTATAATCATGTCAGCTTGAGCGTCAGAAATAGATGGCTTGGAGGTTTTACTTAATCTTGGTGGTAATATGATAGTGTGCAAAAGATTAAAAAAACAAAAATGCCGGGAATCTAGAATTAATAGAAGTTTTTCAAGAGATACGTATTGAAGATCGTGATAACTACCTGTACTCAATCCGCTTGTAGTCATTTTCTCAAAAACCTGAAGGTTTAATTTGTCCTTAATACAAATTGGGAAAAATATTTGATTTATTTTGCTTTCCAAGTCATCGATCTTTTCAAACAGAAGTTTATTTTTACCAGGATGAATAGCTTCAAAATCAATATCAATCTAATAGGAAGAAAATGGATTATATTGCGCACTTTGCATGATTTTTGAATTCCAACTTACAAGTTCATATCCTTCTGGATCCTTATATCTTGGCCAGTCTTTGAAAATATCAGCCACAGAATCCTTGTTTTCATTCATGCGAAAAACAGAAGTTTTCTTCCAATAATCGGCAATGTTACTAGGCCGGTTGTGACTTAACCATCGCTTAATAGTTCCTAACTCTTCTTCGTTAATGCATTCACTGGCTGTTTTCTCGTCTGATCTTTGGGATGCTGTTGAATCAACTGGGAATTCCGAGATTTTGCGTGGTACTTTTCTTTTATAAACAGTATTAAAATACCGATCATAAAGCTTGCCAGAAGGATTTTTCTTGTTCTTTCTGGGAATGTAGTACGTTAACTGTAAGTATGAAGAGGTTTTTTTTTTACATTTTAAAGCTACATCATACTAAGCCAATGTTATTATAAGTAGGTACTTACTGCATTTTCGGTTGGAAACAACTGAATAATTGCTTCTGTGACATTTATCATAGTAGATGGGTCCATACGAGTTTTGCTTCCGTGGAAATAATCACAGATTACTCTTACTAAAGTAGTTTGTTGACTTTCAGTTAAAATTTTATTGACACTATAGTCATTGAGAATTTCCTGCCCTCCGACAGTTCTTTTTAAAATCTCCTCAAGATTAAAAGTCATATTGTTTGAGATTGGAAAACCTGATTGAATTGATCTCGAGGAGGAATCCGAGGATAACCATTGTGATACAGGGTTAGATATAGTCTTATCACTTCCGCAGCATGTTAATAAATCGTACTTATAGGAGATATAAATATATATATACGTATATAATAGTTTTTTATTAGAGCAATACTTACTTTATTTGATTCACGCCACATTTGGAGATGATAACGAAATTTTATTTTTTCGCCAATAAGTTCTCTGGTATTGAAAATTTGATCCAAATCATGAGAGTGTATCATTTTTAATATTTCAATAGAATTGATACCGCACTCTGCTAGGTTTTTAATTGTTTCCATTTGGAGGCCCCACTCAATAAACAGACACACTACTTCCGTTGTTGCATTTGCAATACAAACATCAGCCAAGTCACTCTCAGGCACTTCCGCACAAGAATTTAAATTTAACTCCATATTTTTTTCAAAATAAATTTCACTTTTCACTTAGTTATAAAATCTCGGCCGTCTGCACCTCTTCACACGCGTACGAGAAATGACGCCGGTAGTAATAAACGGTAATAAGTAAAAACTGCGTCCAGTTTAAAAGTTAAATTCTTGATTTAAAAGTAAAGTTCTTGGTTTAAGCGTAAACGTTGTTGTGTTTTCAAGAAAACCGTTGTCTGACTAAAGAACTGACTTAATTTAAAAAGTTCGACTGTTGAACCAAATACTTTTTTGTTGGCTGGTAAGAGTGTTACGCTTAATATGTCAACAACTTTTCCGTTGTCAAATCAAGTGCGGCACGCTTAAATTAACAGGGGAAAGTTTTTAACAATCAACAATTTCGTTTTTATTTCAAAACTATTTTTCTTGTTTCAAGAACTTTTACTTGTTGTAACATCAAATGCGGAAATTGTTGTTTTTAACAGTGGATTTTTTTCTGAGTGTAGTGTGTTCTCTTTTCACCTTGCAGTTGTATCTCTGAAGTCGTTTGCAGGTTAAAACGAAATGTCTTTTAGTAATAAATAATTAACTGATAACACTTATGCGAATTATGAAGACAATTTTACTTATTTTATTTTTATTTATTGAGTAATATATTTAATTTATTAGCTTTTTTATTTTATATTCTGTTATTTCAACTGCTGCGTTAATTTTTGAAACTACTTCTACTTATGTTAATAGTGGTCCTGAAGCTGGCCTTTTCAATGTCAAGTCAGCCTCCTTTAATCTTCCTCTGATAAAAATCTTCTGAAAAAAAATTTTTTTTTGGACTTAGATAATCAATTTTATAATAATAATACGCTAATAAATGCAAGGTCATAGTATGTGTTGCTCTTTTTGATTGCAAGTTTGTAGTACTTTCACTATTTCATAAGACAAAAAAAGTTGGTTGTACAAACAAATAAATTGTAGGTACTGAATCTTTTATAAAGGCATTTTCAAAATCTACAATTTTTATTTAGCCTCAATCGACTTTCAGGTCATAGAAAGCGAGATTATTGAGAAATATGATTTTACAACATCAACACGATATCATCGTGGACTTGTGATGCATTGTTTAGAGCACCAAAACTAAGGTGTACATAAAAAATCAGTTTATCAGGAATTTTTCTTTTCAAGTAGTACATTCTTAAAAATAATATTAAAGTAAAGTAAATTTTAAGCTACAATTATTTAATAATTATTACTACTAGTTCTCATGTCTGGGAAAAAGTGTTGCGACTTTAAGCCTTCTTGTTTTATTTACTAACTTTCTATCTAAAATTAATGGTTCGAACTAGTCCCTTAGCGGGAAGCGTCCCTTTCATTTCATACAGTTGCAAACAAAACCAATTAATCGAAATAGTAAATTGCTTATTAATCACTTATTGCACTTATATAAAATGCGTTCATGAAAAACTCTATTCGCATCTATTTGTTTAGTAAAATGTCACAACGAAGCTTCTACTAAGACTCTAGTTGGTTGTAATCTTTGGCTACGTTGTTGAAGCAAGTAGGAACATTTATAAATGTCATTTATTTTTAATTATTATTTTTAACTATTATTTATTTTGAAAAAGAAATATGTGTATGTACATCAAAATATCGAATAATTTTTTAGAAAACAACATTTTCGCAGCCTTCTTGTTTCCCTAATATTTGAGAAAAGTGGGTGTGACTCCGATGCACAGTCGAGAGATTGACGTGAATATGATCAAAATCTATAGTTTGATACTAAAACCAGCATCGTAGCTACTTGGAGTATTCATTTGTACCGATTTGAAACTTTTGCAAGCATCGAAATTCTCATTTTGCCTCGAGCCCTAGTCCTGTCGCCTATATATTCGAAGGATAGTAAAATCAATGCAGTGGGACTTGTAGTTTCAGAGTTATTCAGTGGTTTTTTATTCCCTGATAACTTTACATCAATAATTCTTAAGTGCCCCCCAGCGTGAACTTATAGACGTTATTCACGTCAAAAAATTAAATCAGATGTCACCTGTCTACTGCCTATCTGCCACATTATCGGTCATATACTTTACTAGAGGATGTCGTCTCTTTTGGTTCTCTCCTCAACGACCGTAATATACTTTGATGATCGTTTTTAGATTTTAACGCGAGTGTTCTTCGGTTGCTTAGGAAACCCTAAAATCGGTAATAAATTTGGAGATATACGGGGTTATGGGATATATGATACATTCCCAATGGAGGGGTAAAAGTAGAGCCCATTTGCAACAGATTTGGCCATGTGTTACCTTATCCAAAAATGGTTAGATTTTGAGCAATTTAATTTTTATATGTTTTTAGTCTAAAATGCCGGTTTTCGGCAAATAGTGCACACGTGTGTGCAAAAAAATAGTAATAGTGTTTATTGCTTAAGAACTAATAATTTTATTATTTTTCATCACATTCTAATTGATTGTTTAATTCATACGTTTGATTTGCAAAAATTAATAAGGTTATGGAAAATGTACAAACGATTTCTGTGTAAGAAAAATAGTAGCAGGTTATATTTAGCATTTTAATAATTCAGAAAAATTAAAATTAGGCTAGTACAACCGCACAACGACGGGGCATAGAATCAACTAAACGCTAACAACGCTCCAATGGGATCGCAGACCAAGCATATTTTACTGTATGCCAAAGTTCCTCTACATTCCTTGGTTTCGCATTGAAAACAGTTTCTCTTACATCGCTCCATAGATTTTCAATCCTTAACCCGATTGGGGACTGAGCTGGCCATTCCAAAAGCTTAACCCGATTTGAAGAAAACCAAGATTTCGCTAACTTACTCGTGTGTTTTGAGTCATTGTCTTGCATCATGACCCATTTCAGTGGCATTTCAACAAAGAATAATTTTATCTTTGTAAATGTCGTAAAAGGATCAGTTTTAGCTATTTTTTTACATTAGCTATAACCGTTGGGGAACAACGGTTTCTTGTATAAATTTATAGGTTTTGCCTTGCCTTTATTAAAAATACGTCGAATGCAAAACTAATTTCCACGTAATTGGATAAGCCTGACTTACCGCTATACAAATTTATAAGTAAAATTCAATTCGTTTATATTGTAAGGAAATATTAACAAATATGGCGTTCACTTCTATTATTTTGCACAGTGCACTTTCCTTTCCATATATAATCTTCTACTGCAGGATATGAACCTAACTTCACCGCAATGTTTTGACCCCAAATATTGTTTACTGGACTCCTATGAATGCAATTGCAATAGATGTCGCTTTACACGATTAGGTACAATAGAATTTTTAGGACAGTAAAATTGCTTCATGAGTACACTATTATTTTTTGTACACAGGTGTATATCCAATGCCACAACATCAAAGGCTATAGCGGGATAAGGTGGTAAAAATTGCCCCCAGCAGAATCGCTACGCTACGACGGGTGGCGCTTTCGATAGGTTGGGTCAAAAGATGCCTCCATGCCACAATTTTTCCACTTAAGAATGAGTCCTTGAACGTTGTCGTATCGGCAAGTAAATATTATACCTTTTTGTGGTTATGCTTTAAATATATGGTAAAAATGACAAAAAACTTAGTTTTTTTGAGTTTTGAGACGTAATAATCGATACTAAAACAATGTTTTCACCTAAAAATAAGTCCCAGATTGTGTGTGGTCATATGGGTGAGCATTGCGCTCTTTAATTTCAAGGTTATATATCAAGTAAATAGTTAAAATACCGAAAAAAAATAGTTTTTTCAATTTTTAAAAGATAAAAATCGACCCTGCAATCATGTTTTCAACTGAAAATTAGTCCTGGACTATTTTTCGTTGTATGGGTAAGTCTTGCGCCCTTGAATTTTGAGGTTATGCCTTAAATAAGTGGACAAAATGCAAAAAAAAAAACAGTTTTTTCGCTTTTTCGTAATGACGCACCCTGAAATTCGATATTTTGATTCTGTCATTCGAAAGAACGGAAAAAAAGACTTAAAAAACAATGGTTTAAAACTTAGCGAAAAATAGGGTTCCTAACCTAGAAATAATTTGAAAAATTAAAATGGCTCTCTTGACCCCAATTTTAAAGGTAAAAATCTATAAAAATCCACGATTATTGGTAACATAAAAATAAAGGTTTGTGGAAATTTTCAGAATTTTTGGATAAAAACTACGGCCGTAAGAATTTATTTTCGAAAAAATGGGACGAAACCGATTTTACCGGTAACTGTAGACTTAGCTAAAAACTGGATTGGAGGCATCTTTTGACACAACCTATCGAAAGCGTCACCCGTCGTAGCGATTCCGTTGGGGGCAATTTTCACCACCTTATCCCGCTATAGCCTTTATTGGAAAGGTACAAACATAGTATTTTTTGCAGAAAAACGGCGTTTTAGAGGAAAACATAAAACTTGCTCAAAAACTAACCATTTTCGGATAGGATGACCAAATCTGTTGCAAATGGGCTCTACTTTTACTACTCCAAGGGAATGTATCGAATTTCCCATAGGCCGTACACATATTTTTGTAATACTCTCTCAGTCTAGACTTTTAAATTGGTCTAATTTCCCTAAATCAATTACAGTAAAGGTACCTTCTATTATTGTTCGCCTAAATCTTCTTCATTGAAAAACTTCCAGCCGAATTCCGAAGCACCAGCAAAAAAGGCCACCAAAGCATCAAGTTTTCCTCAATTGCTCATGCTAATCCCCTCTAATTGATCCAATTAAGGTGAAAATTCCCTTTACAAGTATAATACGTGCCTTTCACCTTTTTGTGCAATGTTTTGTGTTGTAATACCGTCAAATCACCTCAGAAATTTTACGGAAGAAGACCTGAACCGAAAGAAACAAGCGACCGTCACACAGTCGCAAAAAACGGCGAACTTATAGACAAGGGAGAAGAAGTCGCTAGAGTTTTTACCTTCTAACTTCCATTTTTGTTTTTTGGGGGGATTATTCGCCAGCATCGATTTACTTGTAAAAATTCAGTAAAATCCCACAAAGGAACTTTCTGATGCTTTCGTCGTCGCCGCCGCCGCCGTGTTAAATCGTCTTACACTGGAAGTCGTCTGTGCCGGTCGGTTGCGACTGGCTGGACGATTCGCCTGGCGAATGTAAAACAAAATTCGTTCAGTGAACTTTGGCTCCGCGCCGCGCGTTCATGTTGCGCTGTTTGCATATTACAAATTGAGCCCGACTCCGAGTCGAAGCTCTGCTAGTCGCTCCTCCAACTTCGCGCGGAGATATTTCTCAGCTGGGCGCTGGCCACCGCGAAGATTTCTGGACTCGCGAACTCGCGAGTTCGAAAACTTGCACAGGGGTACCTCAATCACCGTCGCGCTTCCTCCAGCAAGCGAGCGACTATTATACCAGTTAGCACGGGAGTGACTGAGACTACCAGAACAAGAATCCGGTCTGCGACGCGGCACTCTTAAAATCGGGCCACATCGTGTCGCAAAGAAGAGAATGTAACGGTTCTCTTTGGGGCTCCGCTGCCATGTACCCCATCCCCCCGCGATGAAGCCGCGTAACCCGCAGCTTTGGATTTTTTCATCCCGTCATGCTCCTTTGATATTCAGTGGGTCCTGGCTGCATTCGCGCAATTTCAGGGACTCCGAAAAATCGACGGAGGAAAAGAAGGCTTCGCGGGGCAGCCACCGGAGCCCCAACGCATGCACTTTATGCTGCTTTCACCCGTGGATACCTTTGGGGGGGCTCTTCGATGTGTACCGTCATGGTTGCTATGACAAAATAGTAGTCGCGGGGAGCGAAAGATACTCTGCCGCCTGATTAAAAGAAAAATCGTTGCGCGATATGGTGCAGCGCTGCCATATTTTTTATGGAAAATTTCCTGGGTGGATTATTTCGCTAGGGAAAATTTCGCTGCGATATAGTCAAGAATGCATTCCCGGTTTTGGGGAATCTGGGTCATATCCGCAGGATAGCTCCTCATCTCGCAGCCTTTATCACGGTGATTTGGTAATCTAGAGGTTGTCAAAGTGCTGAAATTGGAAGGGTGTACATTGGGGCTATATTGCTAAATTGGTTCAAAACCATCCACAAGTCGTAATTTTTAACGAAATTTGAAGATTCTTATTGGATGATACTCGTGAGGAGGAAACAAAGAGACGCTCGAAACCCATTTTGCGAAAAATTTCTTGGGTGATTTTAAAAATTCCAAATACTTCATGTTTATTTCGAAAATTCAGCATATTGAAACTTCAATCTTATAATCGAAGAACTTAAAGCAAAAATGAAAATCTGGAAAAAATCACAAATAGGCTAATTTTGATGCAGAGACCTCAAAATCCCATTTTTGATTTTTTCCAAATTTTGCTTTAAGTTTTTGGATCGTAAGACTGAAGTTTCAATATGCTGAATTTTGGAAACCGAAGTGCAATCATTAGAATTTTTAAAATCACCCAAAAATTTTTTGGAAAAAAGGGAATCGAGCGTCTCTTCGTTTTCTCATAAACGAGTATCCTCCAACAAGAATTTTCAAATTTCGTTAAAAATTACGATTTGTTTGTGGTTTTGAGCCTACTGGGAACAAGTGGGGTGCTCAGCAATCCAAAATGGATTTTACAAAGCATTCTAAAAAAACAAAAAAACGGTCAAGTGCAAGTTCTTTCGAGTTCTACTCTCTTACAGAGAGTTCTGTACCATATTTTCTAGAATTTCTAGAAATCTATAACATCTACACCGAGAGAAAAGAAACTTCAATCACTCTTTAACTATTTTAGTTGCATTTTTTTAATGACCTGATCTGGATCTGGGATTTTGCATTGAAGTTAATTTTTTAAACTGGGACATATCATAGATGTTTAAATTGCAATAAACGCATTAAATTGCTACAATTTTTATCCATTCAGACTTCAAATCTGAAAAAATTATAGGATTCATTTTTTGACGCAAAATTGGTATATAAGTCAATGTAGTTTGATGTTCTTTTTGCAGAGTTGAGAAATGTTGTTATAAGTAACTATTTAAAAATTTCAATCCGGTCCAAAATTCCAGATCAAAATCACATCATTAAAAAAACGCAGTTTGTTGGTTGAAATTTGGAAAACCATTAAAATTGTACCAGATTTCCATGCCAAATAGTTGAAATCAAGTACGAAATCACGAAAACGTTTGAAATTAACAATGAGAATAGTTGAATTTTATTTTACTACAGTCGCTTATTAAATTCGTTAAATTCGAATGTTTATTATAGAATAGTTATTTTTTTAACTATAAAAATAATTGCCTTTTACAAACAAAAATTGTTTATATGAAAGAACGTAAAAATGGCTTATATGAAAGAATCTTAATCTTGGATATATTGAATGAATTACACTGGCCTGCAAATTAAACACTTTTAAAAATTATCTCAGTTTTTATAGCCGATTTTGGGGGTTTTGGACCGCCTATTTACGAATCTGAACTCGGTTTTTTTCTATCACATTACGTGTTTTAACAAAATAGCGTATTTCAACCATTTTTAAAAACTCATTAAAAAATATCGGAAAATGGAGAAAGGTTTTAACATGGCTCAAAAGAGATCCTGAATCTTATCTATATATATAAAATACCACTAATTTACAGCACTTACGAAGCATCTTTTTTTCATGAGCGTGTAAAAGCAGTGATCTTAATTCACTGTCTCTTGTATGAAATAATTGGCTTATGGAAAGAAGTAAATTTCACGTAATATTTCGGAAAGTATTATAGTCCAGTCAAATAAGGGTTTCACCTCGGAATGAGAGATAATAAGCTGAAAACTTGTGTACACCTTGATTTTGGCATTCTAAATGTTGTGTCAAAAGTCTCATAAAATCTCGTGTCTGTGTCGTAAGTTATTGATTTATTAACTTTATACAAGGTATTACTCACCGAGATTCACTACTGACCTTGTATTATAGCTTGTATGGCTGAACACTGCGCGCTCTCCGCCTTCTATCTCAAAAAGGGTTGAGCGCATGAAAAAATGATTAGAACAAAAATTGTTGGAAATTTTACGCTCTACAATTTTTAACATCATTGGAGCTGTAGAAACAGAGATAATCGCGAAAAACCGATTTATGTGACCTTTGACCTTCAATAACTTACGACGCAGACACGAGATTTTATGAGACTTTTGACACAACATTTAGAATGCCAAAATCAAGGTGTACAAAAGTTTTCAGCTTATTATCTCTCATTCCGACGTTGACCCATTTTTTTTGCTTATTTGACTGGACTTTTAAAGCCTCTCGTATTTTAATATAATAATCTGGGGGCACGGCAGTGCCCCCGCCAAGTCGAGCGCGAAGCAAACACTGCCGTACTATCCTTTACTGGAACCATTTCGTCGCATTTTCAGGCCCCTATTTGAGAACCTCTGGATAAGACCAGAACGCAGAAATTTTCGTCATCCAGTAAGCTATAATCACATACTTAAAATCCAAAATTTCAAGTCTGTATGTCATTTAGTTCCGAAGTTAAGCGAAAGCAAAGTTTCGCATTTATGACACTCACTCACTCACTCACTCATAATCATCAAAATAGAACTAGTACTTCCCATAAACTCAGAGAGCTGAAATTTGGTACAGAGTTAGGGTTTAATGGCCACATAAAGGGAAAACTATAAAAACTAGGATAATCGAAGATCTGGAGTACCTGGTGTCCCTGATTAGAAAACACAAGAGCCCAACCAAACTACTAGAGATCGATATACCGCCTTTACAAAAAATATTCAACTTGGTGGGCCGCTTGATTTGATGTCAAAAATCGAAGGTCTGAAGTATCTGATGAAGAACCCTCAGCTGGTCTCAGCTGTATTAGAGATATGGTAATGCCCCCTTCTACTATTGGTACATAAAAAAATCGACTATCATTGCAAAAATCCAGCGTAGTGGGACACATCTTCTAATTTAATCTAGCAATACGAAAAACTGTTGCTACTGTACAAGAATCAGAACCGGAAAAAACGAAAAGAAAGATTTGTAATAATAAAAAAACTACTCCTAAAAAGAAAAAAATTGTGTCAAATAAGAAAATCTAATAAAATAAATCAATATGCCCACGTTTCTACAAAAAGAAGTGAAATCCCACCAAAAACATTCTGTAAAAAACTAGCCAAGTCTCGATGGAGCTGCTTGTTTATCTCTAAAAAGCAATGAAATCTAGACAAAGTCGTGCCAAATCTAAGGTTCCTTACTGCGATTTCTTTATTATTATAGTTAATGTTGTGTGACTTGGCCGTTGAAGGGTACACAAGGGTATAAAACGAGGTGCTCCATGACACCATTGCACCAATCTGTCGCCAGAACCGCTACCCATTGACGATGGAAAATTGCCACTTGGAAAACGTTGATTCAACACCAGTCAATTGTAGGCTTGATAAAGCTGCGTATTTCAATTACCAATACCAGTATGGGCTATTATCTCGCGTAGCAAACATAGGTAGTTACAACAGATATAACATTACGTGTAAACAAAATTGACTTGTACCCACTAACGTATAAAGAATGTTCAACGGCCAAGTCACACAACATTAACTATAATAATAAAGAAATCGCAGTAAGGAACCTTAGATTTGGCACGACTTTGTCTAGATTTCATTACTTTTTAGAGATAAACAAGCAGCTCCATCGAGACTTGGCTAGTTTTTTACAGAATGTTTTTGGTGGGATAGATTTTAGATTTTAGATAGATTTTAAATCTTAGATACCACATAAAATGAAGCAATCATTGCTCTGATGCCAATGCACAGAACTATACGCATAGTTATTTGTAATCATTTCAGAGGTTGAATTTGACAAGTTACGCATGACTATTCTTAATAATTATTTTTGCTAAGTCTCATGTTAACAACTTTTGTGTATTATATTTTAATAATATTATAGATTATAATAGTTGATTTTATAAATTTTACCTTTAACTACTGAAAATAGTTATTTTTAACATTCACATTTTCTTGATTTAGGTCTTAGGTTTTTCGTTATTTTTTTCCTGTAACCTTGTAAGATACTTTTTTTCGCAAAATTTTCATAACATCTTTTTAAATAATTAAAAGGCTGTGACGCGAGTTGTAAAACGCTAAAAGGATAGCCTATGCTGAATTGATCAGAAAAAAGCAAGGATATTTTTTAGTATTATTAATATTCATATGATGAAAATGAGACATTTTTAATAATTATTTCAATTTTACACAACAACTTCTAGTTATTTTTCCAATAAAAAACTAATTCTTTTTAATGATATTTTAAACTTATAGATTTAAGTAGAAAGAAATAAAAAATTTCTGCATGATCTTAATAATTTCTTCAAAAAAATGTGAGAGAATTGCCTTTTTTTGATTTTTTCTCTTGCCAAAATTTTTCTTTTTTAATTTTTGGGCTAAATTGTGGTAAATTGCAATAGAGGCAACCTAAAGAAACAAAACGCACCAAGGTTTATTCAAATCGGTTCGATAGATCCGGAGATTATCTATGGGCAGACTCAAAAAATGTCATTTCGAGAAAAACGCGTTTAAAGTTTTGGGGTCGCTTGGAGTCCAGCCGCGGGGGGGATACCCATAACTTGGCCCCCTAATTTGAGGAACGGGGTTCGAAGCATTTTGCTGTCCTAAATATGGGAAAAATAAAGAAAAAAATCTATCTCGACCCGTTTTCGAGATATAAAAAAAAATAGTTATTACTTGTCCCGTATCAACTCCAGACAGCAAAATCTTTCGAAACTCCGCCACGACACTGAAAAACTTGAATATTCACAAACCGCCACTATTTGCCGAACATTTCTATATTACCGCCGATCAATTTGTTTCTAAATAAAGCACCAAAAACACCAATTTCTTTCCAAAATCGTCGCGACACCGCGAAATGTCAAATTATTTACCAAAACAAGCAGAAGTTCGTTTCGTTTTTCCTTTTACAAAATATGCATATTAACTAAATATTTTCCTTTTACAAAATGCATATTAACTAAATATTTTCCTTTTACAAAATGCATTTTAACTAAATATTTTCCTGTTTTCAAGAAGAACGGAACGAACTTCAGCTTGTTTTGGTACATAATTTGACATTTCGCGGTGTCGCGATTATTTTGGAAAGAAATTAGTGTTTTTGGTGCTTTATTTAGAAACAAATTGATCGGCGGTAATATAGAAATGTTCGGCAAATAGTGGCGGTTTGTGAATATTCAAGTTTTTCAGTGTCGTGGCGGGGTTTCGAAAGATTTTGCTGTCTGGAGTTGATACGGGACAAGTGTTAACTATTTTTTTTTATATCTCGAAAACGGGTCGAGATAGATTTTTTTCTTTATTTTTCCCATATTTAGGACAGCAAAATGCTTCGAATCCCGTTCCTTAAATTAGGGGGCCAAGTTATGGGTATCGTGCCCAGCCGCGCGCTTTCGCTGTATAACGCTATAACTCTTTCTAATACGAATTTCTCAACAAAAATTTAGAAGATGATTTCTGAGACTATGAGGAGTCGAAAAATTAAAAAAAAATTATTTTTTGAAAATTCTAGACGGAAGTAGTACTTTAAGGAAAGCAGCCTAAGTGTGAGATCTGCGAATTAGGTTAGTTTTTCTAATGTTCAAAGCATTGTTTGAAAAATATACTAAATTTTATTTAAAAAAAATATATACATATTTATATAATAAAATAATGTGATGATACACCGTGATTAAATATAAAATCCTATCTCATATATATCAGGTCATGTTCAATTAATTTCAAAATATATCTTAATCGTCCTAATTTGTGAAATTTCTCCTTCAGGTAGATATCATAATTTGGGTTGAAATCCTGAGATACTTGCGGAATTTGGGGAGATACCTCAGAAGAGCCCCAAACTTTGAGCACACGCCAGCTTATCCGTATCGATTTCAAGAAGACAAGATTTTCAGCCGACAAAATTGTCCGTACCTCCTAAGCTGAAAAACGAACTCCTGCCAGTCCGGGACCGAGACCAGGACCAGGATCAGGGTCGGGGGTTCCTCGACCTCTCCGCCCTGTTCTGTACTGAAAACTGAAACGTTTTCACAGAAAACACAGATGTTGGCGTTTGTTTTTGTAATTCAGTCCGAGAGCAAACATCGTGCGGCTTTCTTCGCTTCGCGCTGCCGCCGCTCGACAGTCCGCTCCGAGTTTTGGCCGAGCGGTCTTGGCAACGCTGTAATCAGGCCATCATCTTAATTGGCTAAGACACTGCCAGCAGCGAAAGTCTGTTGCAACAAGCGCTGCATATGCGCCTTGGAGTAAATCTTCGCTTTTTTTCTCTCTTCGGTCGCGACTTGTCTCTTAAGTCGTAATTCTGTCAGTTTCAGGTACTTTGGATGCTTTGTATTTTCCAGTTTTTTATCAGCGATTTTAGTGTTGTTTTAAGGGGGATAAGTCTGGATTAAAATTTTGCTGTAAAAAAAAAAATAATAATATAATAAATACGCGATTCTTGTACGAATCTTTTGAGAGATATTTTCACTGCGATGGTTTTTTGGTGGAGATGGCTTGAGAGAGTAAGAGAGTCTAGTCGACTCTTTATCGGGTGATTCAGAAGAGATTCAAGAGAGTTATAGTTGAGTTGCTTTCCTGCAGTAGCGCTTTTGTGGGCAATGCCGTCATACCGAGTGAAGTGTTCGCAGTGTTAGGACGTGCATGTCGAACGGCATTTTCACGGGTTTTTTTCGCTACATTACTCGCGCGCGAGCATTTTTGCTGAGGAAATATTTAATAAATCTTATAAATGAAATTAACGAAGATAATAAACGGTTTTGCAGTGCGTGAAAACAGTTGAAATTTTGTTGTGTGCATAAATAATAAAGTGTACAGGTGCAGCCGAATCAAGGTAGTGAAGGGCAAAAAGTAAAAAAAATAAAATAATACAAAACGGCCCCAAAAGGTAGCCGTGTCGCGAATTCTATGTTTTGGGTGCTCCCCTTCATCCCCTCCAGTGAAGATATGTAATAATATAAGTAAGCCGCTGTGTGTACGCGCGGTGTGTGGATGGAATGTGTTTTACAGTTTTACCAATTACCCCCGACAATTTGTGGATTATTTACCTTGTTTACAACTTGTTTGGATTACCTTTGGATTAATGCTTAACAAGCTCTCGAGCGGTGCTGCTGCTGCTTGCACTATTACCGTTGTCGTCGTTGTCGCCGCCGCCGCCCCATTGTTAGCTGGGTGCTAATTGGCTGCAGCCGGATACACCTCGGCTCTCGCTGCTGTGCCGTGCGCTGCTGCTCTATACACGATTGGATTTAATTAATCGCCGAAAGGATTAAAGTGAGTGCTAATTACATCGGTGTCAATAGTCATCGCATCGTCACCAGCCCGTCTGGCCCTCGTGTTTGAGAGAGCTATACCGAAGTCGCAGTAGTGTGATAATTGCAACTATCGCGAACGCATCATTGAATGAAGTCGTCGTTCTCGAGGGCTTTCACCACTTTGGCTCCCATGAGGACCTTCCTTTATAGCCGCGGATTTATATAAGCTCTATGCTTAGTTCCGCGGAGTTTGTTTGTTGTGTGCGACTCATCGAGTCGAGTGCCCGGCTCGCGGCTGTGCCGTTAGAATAGAGAAAACGCATGTCGTCGGCCACTTTATAATATGAGTGATATTGTGGCCACTTTTGGGTGAAAACGCAACAACGGTCGACGAGTGTCGTGTTACAAAAATGTAAGACTCCAGCCGAATCGGAGTCAGTTACTTAAAAGTTAATAGTGTTCAAGAAAAAATATAAATAAATAAAATAGAAGCTCTAGAATATGGAGGATAGATTTGTGCTCACCTGAAATAGGCAGAAAAATATAATAAATAAAATAAAGCATCATTTTGTGGCCTGTTGTGTGTGCGTTTTTTCGCTTTGCCGTCACCGTCGTCTTCATCACCGTCATCATTGTCGGCCTGTAATTACACACCGGCGTGGGCGCATTGTTCTGGATAATTATGATGATTAAAACGTGAGGATGAGCTTAGAGCTGTGCACCCGAGACAAAAGGGAATTATTTATGGCACAATCGAGATAATGGGAATCCCGGGTATATACATATAGTATAGGGCTACTGTCTTTTGCCTTTTTCACTGTCTGCTTTGTTAAATCTTTATAAAACAAATTATGCTAAGCAATCCCACCTCCTGTGGCCCGCCTGTGTCGATGCCGCCACCAGTTTAGTTTTATGTAAATTACACACCTTCATTACAAGATCGCTTCTTGTGAAACAAGAATTATAACATCTCAGCCGGTCAGAATTTATGGTCACGAGTTTTTTCGGAAGTGGGGACCGGGACGAGTAGGCGGCGGCTCTTTGCTGGGGATCTCGTTTCAAAGAAATCCGAATTGCTTTGGCACTCTGAAGATTTATGGGATTTTCTCACACGACTGGCACAGATTTCATGCCAAGACAAAATTGTTAATAGTTGTGTTGGGGGAGCTCAGAAGTGTCTAATTTGACGCATTATCGTTCGAAGGTGTTTTATCTATGTATCTTTGAATCTTAAGTAGTACAAATTTCGATTGTTATTTAGCCTTTTGTATTCCATCTGAAGAAAGTATTTAATGTTGCTTATTTGAAAAAGAATTGGAACAAGTCAAGAATACGGAAAGCTCTCCGATTTCTATGAAACCTTGTAAGAACATTCACTTGCATTTAAAACGAACGAAAACTGTACTTTCCGGGAAATTCAACTTTCAATTTCCTGAAATGTTACTTTGTCGACAAGAAATTTAAACATTTTTCGCCCAAATTCTTTCAAAATTCCATTGAATTCGCGCGCACTAGCCGCACTAAACAACACTTTGCCACTTTATAACACTTTGCACAGGTCCTTTGTTCCTTAAAAATCTGAAAATATAAAAATTTTGCATTGTTTTTCTCATACTTACCTCGATCAGCTGCAATCACGATGACATCTTTATGGAACTGACATTTCACTTCCCTTTTAATCTACAGGAGCACGTTCAGAAAATTAGAGAACATGCATTTGCAGTTTAATGAGAAAACCAACGGAAATATTTAATAATTTTTAAGAAATATTTGTATTATTTTTACAAAAAGAAAAAGATTTCAGTAAATTTCATTGAAATCGGAGAGGTTTTTCTAAAAAGGTTGAATAAAGCCGAAGAATTTATTGCTATTTAAATTTATCTTAGAATTATTCTATCGGTATATAAAAGAACTATATTATCTTCGGAATGCCATACATGGTTCAAGAATGATTTCACTGAATTTCTTACAAGCCTGAAATCAGCTCTAAAGAGCCTGAAAGTTTAACAAAATTATATTCATTTTAGCTCGACTTATCCTCAGATTTCCCTTGATCTGTAAACTCAATTCGGTCGCTTAAACAAAATTGATATTACATCTCATTTGATATTCTCGTTGTACCAATTTTTTGTTCTAATATTAAATAGATATAGGTATAGAATCAGGGGTATAGTCTATTTTCAAAACAAACTTATATTTTTGAAGCAGATTTTGTTAGGAAAGTGCTATCCCTCCTTTTTCAATAACAATAGCTTTCCGTTTAAAAAGTTTTATCTATTCGTCTTAATGAAGCTCCTAAAAATGTTTCATTCAAATCCGATAGGTAACCTGAATTTAAATATAAGCCATAAACGCTAAAAGCAGTCAATCAATTGTACAATTTGCTTATAAATTGTACAAATGTTACGTATTTTTATATCATAAAGACTCCTAGCACCAATGTCAAACTGACAGTTGACAGAACTTAAGTTGAATTGGATTGCAAATTCTGATACTAGTATTATATTATATATGTATTTGGCAATTTTTGAGTTTATCTGAAGGTTTTTTCATTATGTGGCCCCACAATATTTGATAATTATTAATATGGTATAACAAAGAAACCTATCCCTTTACACCCGAGAAAAAAAAGTTGAGAATTTCCAATTAACTGAGAAATTATCTGGGTAACTAGGGAAGATAAGTAAAATAATAAAAAAAAAATCCTGCATTTTGACATTTTCTGAAAAGCTGCCCTCAGAATATTTAGGCCGGCGTAATTTTCAAGTCGCACGATAGCACGATACCCGCACTTTCGTGTACCTTCGGGTGTAAAGGGCTAATGAAACATGAAAATGGTCACGGATATCTTAAAATGCATTTTTATTTGTCACTTCTCTTTCTTTATTTTTTAAGCCTATTGAGCTGCAATTAAGGGCAAAAGGTGAGCGTATATAGTTAAAAATTCTCTGGCAATTGCTAACGAAATTATTATTTGAACATTATATTTGAATGCATATTTTTTCTTCTTCAGAAACAGAATTGTTCATTGCGTTTTAGATTTCAGTTATACTATATTTAAGAAAATGTTTAATATAACATTGGTGTCAGATATTGCATTGATTCGGTGGCTACTTTTCTAGTGATATAGAGCAATACGAAATTCGTGAAATTCTTTTCCGATGTTAATCTTTACATGCACAGCATCCAGAAATAAGACGTTCAAACACATCACCATTTAACCCTTTTTTACTTCCAACAGCAGGTGCATTTAATTTTAAAGTTAATTAAAATAAACTAATATACATAAGCATCTCAATTTGAGTTAGTTACATTAACCGACGGTAATGCATTACCTAAATTATCGAAACGACAATCTTTGGGGTCTTGCAAGAGACGAATCAAATCGACTCGTTTTGCTAATTACAGCTAAAGTGCATGTATATCTAATATTTTTTTTATCAAACACTTCGCACATAATTTGAGTATTATATTCGAAACAAAACGATTCGTTTCATACAATAGTTAAATTAGGAATTTTGCAATTTTTCACCATTTCGGTTAATTTTTACCCGCAAAATTCGTTATTATTAGCTATTGTATACGAAACGAAACAGTTTGTAACGTATCAAATAAGTGTGAAATTTGTAATTCCGTATTGTATTGTAAAAATGACCGACATCAAAATATACATAAAAGTAAAGTTCTTTTGTTTTTAGAATGCATGGAGCGTTAGAAGGAATTCATTTAGCTTATTGTCTAAAACAAGGCGGCGCACAGTGGGGAAAAAGTGAGGTTTTTCATTCAAACGCACTTTCTGAAGTCAATTTATATCGAATCAAGCCTTTTTTTTTTTTAAAATATTCGTCAGAAAATTTCCTATCGATTCCTCTGGCTCGATTTTCAAGTTAAAAGCTTATTTTTTAGTTATATCGCATATAACCTCAAAAAAAGGACCCCGCAAATTTCTTATGGAAAATGGGTTTCACTGAATTTTCTTCAAACTTAGCATAGTGATAGTTTTCAACGTGCTGATCAAAAGTCTCAATGGGCACGAAGTCATCCTATGATTAGTTGCGGAGATATAGAGGGGTGAAGCGTGAGACATTTGCTGTACACCCAAGTAATAAAAAAATTTCGCGATTTTTTTACACGAAAACGATCAACTTTACAAGAAAATTCTATATAACAGAAAATACTTTAAATGAGCCAAAGAACACGCGTGATTTTTTTCAGAATTTTTTCGACTATTTTTGGTTTTTTGGATTTGGCCAATTTTTGAAAAATCCAAAAATAGTCGAAAAAATTCTGAAAAAATTCACGCGTGTTCTTTGGCTCATTTAAGGTAT
Source organism: Dysmachus trigonus (assembly GCA_949715965.1). NCBI lineage: Eukaryota > Metazoa > Arthropoda > Insecta > Diptera > Asilidae > Dysmachus > Dysmachus trigonus. The sequence goes on along the minus strand of OX454323.1, from coordinate 55,589,715 downwards.
TTTCTGTTATATAGAATTTTCTTGTAAAGTTGATCGTTTTCGTGTAAAAAAATCGCGAAATTTTTTTATTACTTGGGTGTACAGCAAATGTCTCACGCTTCACCCCTCTATATCTCCGCAACTAATCATAGGATGACTTCGTGCCCATTGAGACTTTTGATCAGCACGTTGAAAACTATCACTATGCTAAGTTTGAAGAAAATTCAGTGAAACCCATTTTCCATAAGAAATTTGCGGGGTCCTTTTTTTGAGGTTATATGCGATATAACTAAAAAATAAGCTTTTAACTTGAAAATCGAGCCAGAGGAATCGATAGGAAATTTTCTGACGAATATTTTAAAAAAAAAAAGGCTTGATTCGATATAAATTGACTTCAGAAAGTGCGTTTGAATGAAAAACCTCACTTTTTCCCCACTGTGCGGCGGCCGTTCCAAAAATCAATATCAATATATATTCTCTTAATACTTAGTATTAGACTTAAATATGGTCAATTTTCAACACAGCTTATTAGACCATTCTCTTGAGTTCAGTACGATTAGCAAAATTTCCAGAAGATCTGTTAAATAAACATTTATGCCGAATAATTTTATCTTTCTTCACCGCAAGGATTCTTGTGTTAATTTTCATTTTCTGCAATTTCCACATCAAAATCGAGTATACCGAAATGTTACACTTTGATTTAATATGCTAGAATATGAGCACAATATTACTTCTGCTATTACCAATAAACGAGACAAATATAGGGCTTGGCCGGCGGTTAGTTTCTTTTTTAAATTTCTATGAAATAATCGAGTGATTACGCGATTATTGAACTTAGTGTGCAAAAGGTCGATTGTTGTACGAATTGTGTGGCATATAGCGCCATCCTGGTGGATTCAGATCCAATCAAGTCCAATTCCTGAGTCAGTTGAACCTTGTAAGGTAATAATCCGGAGTCTATATTACGAATCCTCCTAAGGCTAGTGCGGCTAATGTTCAGTTGCTGAGATCTGTGGAGAATTGAGCTACTCCGGTTTAGACGCTCACTATTCAACAACAATATTCTCGGCTGAGCACCCGGGACGAACATGTTATCAATTACCAGCCCAATCTCACGAACTTTCTTCACAGATTTGCGTAGGTACAGCATGCATTATTTTGACCGAAATTTCTTTTCTAAATTTGTACTGTTTTGGCAACACAGCACTCACTTTGGAAATAAGATTTGAATATTTCCCAACGTTGTTCAAGTGTAAATCCAATAATTTCGCATTGCGGAGTTATGATACTGTGTTTCGTCAATTTTTTGAGTGCGAAAAAACTGTCTGTGTCAAAATAAAATATAATTTTAAAGAAATCAACAGATGGCCCATTCGTTACACTATTTAGTAGAAGTATATGATTGTACAAAATTTGAATTTTCTTTGAAGAACTTTAAAAACATAAGAAATCAATCGTATAGGATAATGTTCTGTGCGTAATTAATGCAAAAAAAGAGAAACAACGTCCACAAATTTTCCCAGGTGAATTGGTTGAATAAAATCAAATTAAATCGCACAAAAGAACAAAAGCGTCACGGGCGTTCCCCAGACAAGGTATTTACCTTCCGTATGAATATGCAGGAAGGACGCATCCATTTGAATCTGGGACGTAGAGTGAAGCACAATTGCACCGAAATGGCGAACACATTTCACAGGCCGCAAAAACAAAACGAACACAAAAAAACAGAAAAACAGGATTCCAAAAATCCCTAAAGTCCTCTTCCTGGACTCTGGCCCGATATGAGGTCCAGGTCCTTCATATGTAGGTACAGAGGAAATTGTCAAGATATGGACCCGAGCCAAAAATATCGTCCGTTCTGCGCGAAATGTTTTTCATTGCGCGTTTCGTTAGTTCCTACTACTACTGCTGCGAGAATGGTTAGGGTTAATGCTCAAATGTGCGATGTCCAGCCAGCCAGACAGACAGACACAGACCTCCAGAGTTTTGCACAGCCTGAAAATGGGAATGTATGCAAGTAGATACCCAGTTGCTGGTTAGATTTGAAAATCTAACGAGTTTAGCTCGAGAAGGTTTTGGGAGAAATGGGCACAAACCTACGGGACGTTAGCCATAATAGTACAGTGCCGTACAGGTTTTAGTGGATTGGAGAGGGAGCTGCGAACAAAAAAAAAAAAGGTAGAGTCCATTCGCGTAGAGCGAAAACCTGCAAAAGTTAGCCAGCCAAGCGGGCCATCGGGCGAACGACACTCCGCCGACAATAGCGGCGTGGTCGCGAGTCCGAGAGGGGGGCTCGCCGTGTACCATCGACCGTCGTCGAGTGCTTATGTTTTCGAGTACCCTCGAGTGGCGCTGGCTTAATCTGATAAAACAAAAAATAAGCGAAAAAGACCAGAACGACGGATAAAAGTGTCGTCGTGGTTTTTTTATTCGCCGTCGTTTTTGTCGCGACGATTTTCGTCTGTTTTTTGCTTCTGCGCCGTTCGTCCGTCCGTTCGTCTCTTCTTCGCCGAGTCGAACTCCGGCTCGCTTTGTTTTTTCGGACAACCATTCGTTCGATTTGCATTTCGCCTTGAATTTTAATGTTCGCCCGAATCGAATTTCTGCATTGAGATGGTGGGTTAAACAGCGAGGTAATCACAGAAATTCTGTTGAGACATGGTCAGGTACATGAATCCGATGGCTTGAAGTTGGAAAAATATCTAGATAAAACGCAGCGGTCTGTCGTGTCCAGCCAGCCCCATCCGGTTCTTCACTCTTCCCCCGTTTTGAGCTTCGACCTGGACTAAATGCCTGAATCTGCACAAAAACCCAAATTGAGATGAAGGCGAAGTCTGAGAGGTGATAACCTGAAGACAGGAGACGATTTCGGGGAATGTGTAGTAATTAAGTTGATACGCCGGAAGGTCTTATCAGCGAAGGAATCTTACATGGATTCCATTAGAGGTGGTTTTTGGATATCGTGACGTGTTTACCAGTTGTTATGGAGATTTCTGCTGGAATTTTGCTATACAGGAATTTTTTTTTGGGACACGAAACGGTCAAGAGGTTAAGATTACTGTACGACAGGTTTCTGCCTGTGAATCTGAGAAATTTGTGAAATTGTCAGGCTCAAGCTATGTTTAGAATAACAAACATGTTGAACATTACATACAAGTAATCTAAGATTGAGAATTATCAATAGGTAAAGTTGTAAATTTCCCTTATGCGAAAAGCAGTCGAGAAAACAAATCATAACTAATGAAAACTAGTGTTTTTCCATGCAGGTTTAACTAAACAATTTGTTCTTAAAACAACCTCAAATATACATCTCAAAATCAAATTCAAATCCATCATTTTAGTTTTTCAAAATTCTTTTTTATCCCAACAAATTTCTCAGAACAAGGCAGGTCGAACGACACCAAATTTATCAAAATCGGTTAGTCGGTTCAGGCCTTAAGACGCAACATGCGTATATACGTAAAATGTATACAATGGCTTAATTTGAATCAAACCTGAACCTGAATTTGTAGTACGGTCTATTGACAATCCAGAATTAATTCATTGAGATCTTTATTTTCGTAATCAGTTGCTCGATTATAAATTTTTTTAACATTGGTGTCAAGTGTGGGATGGGATTGCCTCAATTACTGCTTTGGTAATGTTTGGAGAATAATTCGACTCGAAACCTCATATATGTTGTAATAAAATAATGGCATAATGATGTAGAGGCAAGCCTCTGTGACAAGTCGTAAAAATGTTTAACCTGTTTCTGTGTAACTTCATAAAAAAAAAAAAAAATCATTTTGATGACATTTGGTTTGACAACTTAAGATTTGCTTCAATTTTGTACGGTCAGAGAAAAATACCACATTAATTTTATTTCTAAATGTTTTATTCTTATTGTTACTCTTGAAAAGTAGGTAACAAACAACAGTTTATTACAATGTTGTCCATTGCTTTTCATTTGTTCAATGGTGTACCTTAAGGTACAATTTTATTCCCTCTGTTTATTATTTAGTTTATTCATCAGTATTTTACGTCCCAGTGGAAAGGAGTTGTTCTGCTTGATTTATTCGATTTCTGTTTATGTTTTTAGTTAACAAAGCTGAAGAAATGGATTTCCGCCTCTTTGACCATTAATCACCCAATTTTGCACGGGAGATTACTTGAGAAACTTCTGATCCATAAAACAGAAATTCCCGGAATAATTTCCTCCTCCCCGAAATGAAAATATCCACTCAAAGTCCATTCCTGAAGGAGCTTCACAATTCACTGACTTTGCTGGAATGAGACGTTAACTGCCTAATTTCGACAAGTAAAACTCTTTGCCCCCAAAAACTTTCCCTTCGCGTTGCGAAAAATCCATTTCTTCTTCTTTTACAACAATCTCTTGGTTGCTTTGCATACAAAAAGAGGGCCAAGTAGTGCCCTCCTCCTGCGTCACAACAGCCCCAAGATATGTCCTCCCCATTTACTGGGGAAAAAAAGTTTCTGAAACCTGGCTAAAAGAAAAACTGTCGAATAGGAAGAAGCGCCCCCGATGGCGGCTTTGGAAAAGTTTTCGATGTCGAGGGGAAAATAACCTGAAAAATCTTCCTTAGAATAATTTTAGTTTTTCTTCTTCTTTTTGTTTTGTGTTGTCGCGTTTTTTGCCTGAGGAAGAGATTCTGGTGACATTTTCTGTCCTGGTGAATTATTCATAATTTAATCAAAGCCACAACGACTCGTATTTTTTGGTGTCTGCTTCCCGATTGTTTATTGCCAGTGCAAATTTGTGTTGGTGGGCGGTCATAGTAATAAATATCAAAGATATCACCACCGAAATAGGTTGAACGACATTTTACTGTGCTTTGCTCGAATAAAATGGCAATAAACATTTTAACAGCCAAACGAAAACTTTATGGATTTTGGGGTGGTGTTCGGAGCCAATTAATTTGTTTGAAAAGTTATTTAAAACGAGCGTTTTTAAATCACCAACCCATTTACATCACGATTGTGTCATAAATATTGGAATGTTTTTGCTTTAACGATGATGAGTAAAATTAAGTTGAACGTTTGTGCCATTAATTAGCTGTAGTTAAGCGTAATATAAATAAATGAAATTCAGGAATTTATGCAGAAGTATGTTATAGAAGAGTTGTTATTTCTTGAAACAAAAAGACTGTTTATTAGTAAATTTTTTTTTTTAAACTAGCCTGTTATCGTTTTTACATCGTCATAAGTCAAATTTCAGGTATCAGTAATTTTATTAATTTATTACAAGGAAATTAATAGCAACATCGGAAAACAATGTTTTACAATTTTTGTCCAGGAGGACAACATAATAAACTTAATGATGATAAAATTTAAATTATTTAATATGTTTACAGACAATAGCATTCATTCTGGATAAAAAAAAAACTCTGTATTTTTACTTTAACCTCCTTAAGTCTTTGAGTCTGCTGAGACTCTTACCAGTCTTTTGCAAATTGTTTCATCAAAATGAAAAATTAAGTTTTTAAATTAGGTATAATAATTGTAGATGAAATTTGAGAATTCACGTATAATGGTGCTAATGTCAACTTAATTTTCACACTTTTAGTAAAACGTCTTGAATTATAAATGTTCCTTATTTTTCTTATAGAATTTGAACTTTTATCCTACTAAAACAAAAGAAAAAAAAAAGAAAAAAACTCACAGAAAATTCAAATGAAATAAAAAGTGAACTATAATTTATGCTGTGCAATATATTTTCTAGTGAAACACACTTCTAAAGTGAACACTGAAATAAACAAAATTACCTAAGGTGAAAGTTTAAAAAAATATGTATATATAAACTTTACTTTTCCATCGATTTGGATATTAAAAACTAAAACAAGGATTACACAATACTCAATGGATTACAACTGATTTCGGTACTCATCAAGGGTGGGTCATTTCTACACACCAACATAGTTGGTTGTAAGCTGAAATTAAAATTCAGCATTCTGTACATCGTTCAAGTAATTTATTCGTTTTAAACGTTTTGAGAACAGTGTCCTTCTGTTGGACAGAAGGATACTTCTCAATCAATAACCATAGCGATCATAGTACGTGTGGAACCCTCTGGTAACCCGCAGGATTCTGCGGGACCACAGAGTCCAAAAAAGCTGGTTACCCCTACGCAACAACAACAGCAGCAGCAACAGCAGCAGCAACAACAAACATCAGCTAAACAGGTAAATATATTCATTTTAAATTGATAATTTCGATTGTGTAAATTATTTTTTTTATTAGAGATATCAGTTTAATTTAAAATCAAAATTTATTATTACTTTCAAAATGTCCATAAAAAATTAACTTTCGAGAAGTTTGACCAGGTTTTTGTGGCAAGGAACCAGTTGGTTCTTATACTATACTGTATATAAATATAAGTGGAAATACATAAAAAAAATTCGAAGAAGAGATACTAATTTTAGTGTTTACAACTTACAATAAATATACAAAGATATGGTTATTTAGTATTCTTCTAAAACTATTTATATCAGCCTCATTCTTCTAGCAGATGGGAGAAGTTTCTTGTATTCGTAAGTTATTTAGTTGGCTTTATTGATTACATATGCTGCCTGTGTCATGGTCATTCTTTTCAATCTTTAAATTATGATATTGATAGGTGTATGGCTGTTAAAAAGGCAGAATTACATGCAGTGAGTTGTTCTGCATTTTTTGGGGACTTTTTAATATTTTGGCTATTTTACTATAGTTTTCTGTAAGTTATTTCTTAAAATTCAAATATTTATCAAGTAAACCTTAATATTTTATTTCATTTACAACGCCAATTAATTCATTGTTCATTCTAAGGGAAACGATAATATTTTCATTCATCTTCATCCAATCTGGAAGTTCAACTAAATCCCCTTTCATATATCATTCACATTCAGGAAAATATTTGAAAAGTTGGTGTCAGAAGTGGAGTGAAAACGAAATTAAGCAAATAACAATGAACTTCCTCAAGCCTTATATTCTTAATATTTGTATAAAAAGGACATTGTTAGTATTTTATTCAATTCTATTGTATACTTCTACTGTTCCCACAAAGAACTCCAAAAAGTGAAAATTATATCTACGAAAACATTTGAAGCCACAACACCCAAAAACCCACGAACAGTGACGATAACAAAGGAATAAATCTGCTCCCAAACCTCTTGAAAACCCAAACCGAGACAGGGAATTCTGTTCGATCCAGGTCTTTCCGAGAAGACCGTAAATCTCGCCGCCATCACATCATCTGCATTCATTGTCTCTTGTGCACACCTTCTTGTAGCCGCAAGTATTAATTTCAGTCTGGATCTTAATTCCATTCCAGACCGCACCGAATGTCCTCCAGAAGAAGCTCCTGAACCCCACCCTCGTCCTGTGCAACCAGAATATATTGTCAGACCAGGGGGAGGGCTGAGACGACGCTGGTGCCTGGTGCCTGGTGCCTTGTACGACCGAAGGTGGCAGGAAGATTGGACGTAAGTGGGACGTACTTACGGTTCAATTTAATTTTGCAACTTGCGAAATAGTTTCAATTCTACGAGGATTTCACCCACACTCTCCGGTCATTGAGGGTTATTTAGAAGTTCCGAGTTGTTTGGTGTGCTTGGGAGCGCCGTCACTAGAGGGGGTTCGGTCGCACGTCAGGCAATGAATTCTTGCGGTTAACTTTGCGAGTCACTGGATGATGTTATCAGGGGCATTAGGAATTAGGTTTGCGTGGTAGACGTGACATTTTGTTATTAAAATTTTCCAAAGGGGTTCCCATGTACAGTGGCGTAGATCGTCTTAAAATATAGTCCAGGCAGAAGCTTTTTTTTTTTTTTTTAAAGAACTCGGATATAATTCAAGTAATGACAGTGAAAATTCTGAAATTAGATGTGCCAAAAAGTTAATATCCTAAAATATTTTGCCATTATCGTTCTTTGTGATAAGCTATAAGCCTCCCTCTTCTAGCCCCTATATCTCAAAAATAAAGCTTAAAACAAACGTTTAAAAACAACGCTTTTATAAATGTTGTAACTCTTATCAAATGAAAAGGGAGCTATAAAGAAAAAATGTAATGTAAAATGGCGTCCGCCATATTGGGATTAGAATGACGTCACATAGTTTATCTTCAAATTCTTTTATGGGTATCAATTTCACGGGGGTTGTGAAGCAAAATATAATCTGCCACCTTGGGGTATCCTTCATATTGGATTTAGAGTGATATTAGATATACTATATTGCATTGTCACCGGGTTTACATATGTGTGTAAAATTTCAAAGCTCTAGCTAAATTATAATTAGTCGAAGTTTTGATTGCAAGATTTGTCCCAGATCTCATGTAGACCCTTAATAAAAGCATAGCAAGAAATAATGAGAAAATTCTTCTTAATTTTTGGGTTTCGAATTTTGATTGATTACAGTGTGAATTACAACTTCTTTGCGTAAATCATGATATGTCGCAAAGGGAAGATCATAATTACAATAAAATTGCCGCAAAATATGAGTAGTATCTTTTGAAGCTTTTAAAAAAGTTCAACTGTATTAGTTGTATTTTATGCACAAGTACCGGATACAAAAAATGATTGAGATTTGGTTATTAATTTCAAAAGTAGAGGTGATGATAGTTATTTTGCAATTGAAAGCTGTCAGCTGCTCTTATTTTGTTATATTATGGTGAATTTAGCGGTTCATATTTCCTTATTTCCATATTTGTCGTTGAATAATAAACCATTTAGAAGTCTTACAAGTAGAACTATCAATATCTCAAAATTAAAAAGTGTGTATATTTGTGAAAATTATATTATATAATTATTGTTAGATCCTTAAAGATCCTGATGTAAGATATGTCAAACTTTGTGTTCTAAAAGTCAGTTTTTTGAAGTCCATTGCTCATTTCAGCGCTTGCTTTACTTCCGCTGAATTGAGCAGTTGAATAGGGGGAACATTTTTAATGAAGCTAATACAACTTCAGAAAATAATTGCGTTTAGAATTTGAGTGATTTTAGTCCACTGCGACATACTATACTATGACAACGAAATGTCCAGGCTAGCAATTTGTTATTAGGTTCCGGAGTGAGCATGGCGTGAGATCATGTCATCATCAAATTGTACTTTTTCGTTGAATGGCTGGCTTATTGTGTTTGCACCCCCTGTGGATAGGTGCAATGTTCCCATTGAAAAGAGTAAACCAGATATAACCAGGGGAGTCCCCTAATAGAAGCCTTGGACTCAATTTCATTACCGAGCACACAGACAGAGGGGTTTGTGGCCCATGACGACAAAAAGGAAGGAAGGCAAAAAAGAAAAAAAACGCAACATCTTCCGCAGGGGGTAAGATTCATCTCTCCTGCTGCTGGCCTTAATCACAATACAGCACGCGTGACCGGACTTGAACAAGAGGTGGCTCTAGAGTGCCTACTGCCTCTCTCCGCCAGGGGAGCTACCTCCGAGCCAGAGATAAGGGTCGTTGCACAACACCCTCCTGTTTTGCTGTGCGCCATGGACCGTCAACAAATCCCGGGTGATTTTCTAGCTGCACCCTGTATACGTGATCAGCTGTCGATAGGAATCTCGGAGACATTAGAAGGCGAAAGAAGTTCATTTGGGGTCGGGGACGGAAGCGTCACCCCTGCCTGAGAGGCAGACTTAATGAAACGATTCAAATCAACCCCTCGGTGCTTATGTGAAAAATAACAACCCATTCACACGCAAATGTTCGTTCCTACAGAAGAAAATTATACACCACAGATATTCTAGGCGTCGGAGCTCTGAAAGGGGTTGATACCCTACCATGTTTTTCGGCCTGACAGGGAAAACATTTACGAATCAAACTGAACAGAGAAGCACACAGAAAAATATATATACAAAAGTTTTCGCGGTTGACTGTCGACAAAAAAAAATGGAAAAAAATGTGGAAAACAGGAATGAATGGAGCGTAAAAGTGCTCATTGACTCCATTAGGGGTTGCGTCCTAATAACCATTCTGTCGCGAACCCACAGGAGGCATTCCCATTAGGGGACAAGCTCCTTTTATGAGGGTTCATTTGGAACAATTTTTGTTTACTTCAACTGTCCGCTTTTCCATTAACTTCAAAATGAGTTAATTTCTGTTTGCGGTTTCATTACGTTCGAGGTTGCTTTTACACAAGAAAAATAATGGTCGCTAACGCTTCTTTGTAAAAATGAATGACAAATTGTTTTCTGTTTAGGAACAGTTTAAGTTTTTAAGCTTTGTAAGGAACAAATTGGCATGAAATGATGAAATAATATCTTATTTGCGCTTAGAATTCTTAACAGAGGTCACTACAAGTGCAAGATTTTGATGTCGGAAAAAAATTTGGTGCCAGAAGTGGAAATTAAATTAAACAGCATCTATATAATAATGGTTTTTGCAACAAATTGATTGATTTGTTTAGGTTGTTTAGAGTGTAAAAAGGCTAACTCAAATTTCTTAAGGTTTACCTTTACAACGTTCCTAAACAGTTAAAGAACTAAGCAGATTATTTATTCATGTACTTATTATTTGTTTGTTTTTTGTGTGGATTACAGTAACAAAATTGCCGTATGGCATGTTTTCACACGAAATTTGAATTTTTTAAAATTAGATCTTTAAGTTTCGTTTATTTATGTTTATATTAGCAAGTTGTCATAAAAAAAAATGTGAATTTTGCCTAACAAATAAGTTAGAGCTCATCTCTACATTAAGGAGCTCTTTAACACGCAAAATAAAATAAATTGACCTTATCGTAGTAGTTACGCATTACGCAATTGTATGCATAATTTAATTTTGGCTCAATTAGTCAAGCTATTTAAAATAGCTATCACGATAATGTCAAATATTTTAAAATTATAATGATAGTTACGCATTTCGCAATTGTATGCATAATTCAATTTGGGCTCAATTAGTCAAGCTTAAGATGTCAGGGAAGCCAGTTCGTATTTAGATTGCTGTAATTTCAAAAGTTTGACGAACTGGAGTATTTTGCAAACATATCATCCATAACCTTTATTTGCAGAAAAGAAATAAATGGAATTTTTTATATACCTCCTTAAGACGACGCGACGTATCGATTTAAATAGACTAACCCCAAGTAAATCAGAAAGGTTTCAAATTAAAAGTCATCTAAGAAGATTACGTCAGCGTTATTGAATTTCGTCCTATTATTTTATGAATAATTTTTAATAAATCACAATAAAACATATTATATTTAAGCATAGTTTATAATTTCGATGTATTCCCGAAATTATTAAGGTACATATGTATCTTTAGCTTACCCAAATATATCATTTAAGGTACTATTACCGTCTAGAATTTTCAAAAATTGAATTTTTTTTTTTTTACATTTTTAGATTCTTTATACCTTCAATAATAACTGTCTAAAATATTAAATCGAAATTCGAAGCCAGTGCCGAGATATAACGACTCAATTGAAGCGCGCTCTCGGCTGTTCCCATGTTCTAAATAAACTTTAAATGCGTTTTTCTCGAGTTTAGGTTTTTCTAACTGGCGGACAGTTAATCTCCGGATCTACTGGGCCGATTTTAATAAACTTTGAAGCATTCGGTTCGTTGTTATATCCTGCGTGATAGTTTACCACAATTTGACCACAAAAAAAATATATAAAATTTTTGAGCCTGAAAAAAGGTCAAAAAAAAGGGCGATTTTTGAAAAAAATTTTGAAATGTCCGCCATTTTTTTATTTTTAATGATTTTTCAATTTTTCTGGTAAACTATCACGTAAGAGCACTTCCTTTTTGTAACTCTTTTTGAATTTTATGTTTCAGACTTACCGTTCCAGAGATTATCTGTCCGCCATGCAGCAGTGTTTTTTTGAGAAGAAAATTTGAGCGCCCTGTATTAAATTTACAGTTAATAGAAAATAAAAATAAAAATTTTTTTCGTAATCTTCAAGAACTGTTTAATACTGTAAAAAAAGTTTGATAACAATATATAATATAGAAAGTGAAAAAAAAATTGTTGAATATATGTCATTTTTTAGCATTCTAGACGGTAATAGTACCTTAATTTACTCACATTTTATTTTTCTATACAAATTTTTTACTAGTTGTGAAATATTATGGAATGGAAAAACTAATAAAAACTTTGGAAAATCGTTTATAAATATTATAAAGAGAATTACAAAATTTTCGAACTTGGATTCTTATAGTGCCGAACAACGATATATGGTTGTTGAGTACATACGAAAAGTACTGAATTGAATTCTCCTAGTTATTTATTTTTTCTCCTTAAAAGTTCTTAACATTTTCTTTTTTGAATCTTGTAATTATCTTTTCTTAAAACTCAACAAACTATATAAATTTGGCTGGGCACTTTACGCACAATTTTAATTTTTGGCTTTGCACAAAAATATGCAGGGCCAAAATTCCCTAAATTGTATACGAATTTGTATTTTAGCAAGCCCTATTTTGTGTTCCGAGAAAACAAAGTTGTTGTCAGAAGTGGGATGGAAAAAAGCATCAAATATTCAAATATTGGAATGGATAGTTTATGGTGGACTAAAAATAGACAAGACAATCAAATATGCCAAATTACCTTCATTTTCTCTACTTATTTTTACTTTATAAAAAAGTTGCATTCCTTTAAAAACGATTTTACAAAAAATATTTGAAAGTTGAATTAAAACAACATAAATATAACGAAAAGCATCCGTTGTCTGTCGTCGGTTCTTTATTACCTGCTATGTCTGCAAAATGCAAAAATATGCTTTCGATCCATATTCAAGTGATTTTTATTTCAATTTCGCGTGTCTCCAGGATATCATTATTATTGTGAAAGTTGCAATTTTCGCACAATGCAGCGATGGAGTCATAAATTGTTTTGAAAATATAATAAAAAAGATAGACTCGATTGCTTTTCAGCGTCTCTCAGACAAGAGACGATTGCATATTCATTCAAATTATTTTGAAGCCCTTGCCGTCAATAAAACTGCCAGAGGCGGTGGGCGGGCAGTGGCGGTACGGAAAAAACTCCACTCAGTACTTTCTACTGAGTTGGGACTTTATTGTCGACTCGTAAACTTTATTGTGCCGCATAAAAACACATGTACTAAGATGATTTTCTTTGCCCCTTTTCTAGAAATAAATAAAACGAAAAAAAAAAAAATGGGGGAAAATCTCGTGCTGAGCACAGCAGAACTTCCAACTTGGCCTATGACTTTTATGATTTCCTTGACGACTTTCCCCCCGTACACTGCGCGCTATTTTTTGCCCTATTCGCGCATTGCACATCAGTGCGCGGGGATGAACACAATTTTCTCATTTTTTTCTTTCTTCCAGTTCGTCTTCGACTTAAAAGTTCATTAATTTTTTTCTCGTTTTACTTCTGAAAAATAAAAATCACGAGGTACTCCCTTGATCGTTGTAAGGCTCACAGCTTGGGGAGAAATAATTGTTTGTTGACGGATGAAATTAAATTTTTGGCCGTGCTCTTTTACGAGCTGCACAAACCGCTCCGCGGATCGTAAACTTTTTTTTATTACCTCAGAAGAAAGCGCAACGCGATAATATGCAACTCGCCAAGTTTTATGTTGCAAGGGGCGTAAATGTCTAAATTAAAAGAGGTGTTCCTAGGCGAGATGCAAATTAAACCATTTAACTGGATATTGACGTCCGTTTCCCCCTTCTTTTTTGAGCTGAATTATATTGAACACTTTCAATCGTGACCTGGATTTCGGAGCGTTAAAGCCTTAAGAAATTGTCTGTTGAATGTCGTAAAACTGTCTTTTTTTTCGACAAAATTTGTTTTGAAAACTTTAAACTGCCCGGAGCTTGATGGTTTTCTCCGGCGCGGTTAAATTGATTGTTTTATAGGGTTCTGACTCCTCTGAGCATGTTTGACATGTTTTGGGAGCCTCACGCTGATTGATCACTTGGTTCTGCCCCTTCAGAGGGTGCAGAGTGCTTGTCTCACGTGTGAAGTTGATGTTGACGGTTCAACAAGGCTATTTTCCCGAATTTGATTTTGTAACATGTGTTGACAGACAGCAACAACGCTTTGGTCGAACAATTTTCGAGTATTAATAGATTGTGCTTCTGTGGGGCGACCTTCCTTAATTGAATGGATATTTTTTTAACCATATTTAAGGTCAGTTAATCGATGTGTTGTCTTCTTTTATCTTTTGATGTTGGTACAAGAAAAATCAACACACTCACAGCCTTTGATTGAAGGGAAGGTAAACTGGAAGTCTATCGGTTCTGAGTTATTTAGAATTCTTATTTATTTTTCTTCTTGTAAACAAGACAATCGAAAACGTGTAGCTTTGTACAGATTCTAATAATAAGAAATTTTAAATAAATCTCAAAATTGAAATAAAAATATTTGTATCGTTCAAAAAGAAATCGCATGTGCCATGTTGAAACAGATGCTTTTTTAATTTTTCATTTTTATTTTTTCTAAATAACGCCATCATTCATCTAAAAATCCTTATAAATTTTTGAAATGTTGTTAACTTCAGATGTAAAAAATCTTTGTTAAATTACCTGAAGAAAGTTTTAAAAGTTTTGAAAGAAAGTTAAATCTATCTTAATAAAAAATTTAATCAGAGACATAGAACTTTATTTAATTGTTTTACTCACAATAAATTAGAATTTAAAGTCAATCGGAGGATAGTATTGATTTAACATTGGGTAGTTTACGCGTACTTAAACTCTCTTTTTACACAGTACACACATTCGTCGAAAAACCGTGTAAAAAAGATTCGACTGCTATAGTCAAATAAAGGATATGTGCCATGTTATCCAAAAACCCGTGTTAAATCAAGTAAAGAATTACATTCGGTAGAAAATATCCTGTAAAAATCGCAATAAATGTTACTGTATAAGTTTTATCTGAGATATAAATATACATGCGTGTCAATAAATACACTGTACCACAACAAAAGTCTACATACCCTTAGGAAAAGTAGTGCAAAGTAACAAAGTCAAAAAAACAAAATTCAAAATTATACATTTAAATAATTTTCCAGTTTTGTTAAAATAAATATAAATGTCATTGTAAATTAATAATAGTATATATTTTCCTTAATCTCCGACATTTTTAAGTCATATGTAGACTTTTGTGACTAAGTGTATGAATGTGAATACAAGAGGACATTTAGACATAAAATCAACTAAATAAAATTAACAACATAGTGCAAAAAGGAAGAATAAAGCCTTTAAATTAAAAATTCTAGAATAATGACAAAGGCATATCTTTTTGACGAGATATCCCAAAATCGCTGTCCTTACTAGAAAGATCTGGCATATTCGCCGACATTTTATATAATGAATATTTCCGTCCACTAATAATATTCAGAATACTTAAATAGTCTGTTTTCTTAGAATGTAAGCGATTTTAATTTTTGTATCAAAAAAATCGTCAAAAACCTCATGTAAAATGAATAACGGTTTTTTCTTGGACCGTGTTATTTCAAAATTTTGTAAAAAAGAGGTGGGTGTACTATACAATACGTATATTACAATATTATTGTAGTAAGTGATTTTTCTAATATGTACATACTGTATGTTTTTAGAATATTCCCGTCGAATCCTCCTCTTTAACACACTCCACCCTTGATTTATTGTAATCATGGCTGACGGAGTCCGCAGTATTGGAATATTTCTTCTGGAATAAAGACGATTCTAACGACACCTTATTTATCAAAATCCAGCCAGTCGTTTCATCTTCAGAATGGAACAAAGAAATATATTTACATAGGTACTTTGAAAAACAAAACCCGCTGTTTGGCAGTCGGAAAAGTAATAATAATAAAATAAATTAATGTTTCAACGATTTTGCGCCGACTTTAAAAATAAAATTGAAAACATCTTTGTTCATTTTGGAGATCGCTAAAGAAAAGAACTGAAAAAAGCCAGAGAATTTAAATGATATCGCATCTTTAAAAGTTAAAAAATAAAGAAACCGATTCTCGAAAGTTGTTTTCAGCTTTAGTTATCCATTTAAAATAAGTAGAAATGAATTGTTTTTTACACATATCATCGCAAAATATTCGTGCTAAAGAGCCATTTTACTGAATAAATATTGAAAACCGCGTTGAACTGAGATTTCGCTAATTATTAAATTTTATATTGTTATTCTAGTTTATTCTAGTCTAGTTATTTAGCGCCCAAAAACTGGTTTCAAATCCTCTTCCTCCTCTCCATCGGTCGTGTCTTTAAAATTGTTGTTCGTGTACAAATTTAATGACAAGCACGCATAAGTAGTCCAAACCAACATACAAAATTAAATATCCAAATTGTAAAAATCGTTTTCTTAGTGTTACTAATAGCTCCCAAAAATACACAAATTTAAAGAATATTTTACACCACTTCGATTGGTCATTTAATAAATATTAAGTCGAATGACAAAATGTCGCGTTTAATTTTTTTATTTTCAGAATTTCGTTTCATCGCTCTATTTTAGAGAGGTCAGTTTAGTAATTTTACAATGCTGATTGCTGTAACTTTTTTACATACACCTGTGTTCAAAAAAATAGTAGTGCAAGTGCTCTTGTCTGAAGACACTGCTATTCATTGCTTATGAACTAAAATGTTTTTAATTGTTCATCAGATTCTTAAACACCTGATGTTGTGTTTTGTGCAAAAGTTGTCTTTGTTTTGTACATGAGAATTTGTAGAACAGCAAACTTACCACATTGGTGCACTACTATTTTTTTGAACACAGGTGTATTTATAGGTACCAAATTTATATCCATGTTGAAATGCTATTTTGATTGACGCTAAAACTCCTCGGTACTTTTGGTCTGGAAAAACTTATTCTTATCTTGCCACCATTCTTTCTTTATTGACAATGCTGTTCACTCATGCAGAATCTAAAGTAAGAGTTCAAATTTTATTCTATTTTAGTTAACATTTATCACATCTATTAACAAAAATATTCATCAGCTGACCATATTTTCAGTCTAAAAACAAGTTCATTTTTGTTTAAAAATATCACGCGCCCAGCAAAAAGTGGGAATCATTTTTTTAGTCAAAGTCAATTAGCCAAGCGAAAAATTAGCATCACATAACACTATTTTTTCCTAATTAGCTTCTTTAATTCATTCAAAAAGCAACAGGTTTATTGTCTCCTTAAAATTTTTAGCAAGTCTTAATCTGAATTTATGAGAGAAATATGCATAAACCGCACAAAGCCGATCATTGGGTAAGAGGTCTTTGGAATGTTAATGTCCTCCGCGCACGGTTTTTCGTGTTCTATTTTGATTACAGTAGCCACAAAAACGTATGCTAATCGACTGCGTATAGTGTGTTAAGAAAACTAAAAACCAATAACATTCATTAACAGTCAGATTACCGAGGTATTCAAATTAGACAAGAAATTTAGTTTACAAATTTTTCGTTCCAATTTTTATTGGATTTTGATTGAATTCGATTTTTTTTTTTTTTTTTTTTTTTTTTTTTACGATGAAATTGTATAAAGAAAGGGTTTATTTCATAGGTAGCAATAAGTTTCAAATGTTTGCCCTGTAAATTTTGGAAGCTATATGAGTTCAAATATTAAAAAATATATTCCAGAGAAGCACGTTGTAGCTCCCTGTTCGCTTCAAAGGGCAAGTCAAATAATCAGAAAATTCAATAAAGCCAGCGATGACAACTTGAATGGAAATCACGATTCGGCTGAAATTCCGAACTCCCCTTGACTACTTGAGCGTTGCGCTTCCCCCGCTATGTGGTTGCCAATGATCATAAAATAACTTTGCTCTTTCCTCCGCGCCGCCAGAGCAGACACCCTTCCCCTTCCTCAAAATTTTCGTAACATATGCGCCTCCACGCACGTCATAAGAGCCCCATAAAGCTGCCATCAAGTGTAATAACGTGCGTAACTCGTACCGCATGAAATCAAACAGTAGCAATCGCACGCCCAAGTGCGTCTACACGGAATATAACAAAATTTTACACACTCCGGCCATATAGGGCTTTTCGCCACAAGAGTATTGGAAGGGGGCGAAGGGGTTGAATTAGGTACGCGTGCACACGTATCTTCCTCATTTATCCCTTTCACAAGGCTTCGGGGCTTAGTTCAATCCCCTGTGAAGTGTTATCGTTGCCGGATGTGTAAAACGTGCGTATGCGTAAATATGTGCTTCCGCGCACCGCACCGTGAAGTAGTTTGCCAAGTGGCTTGGGGTATCAATTGCACTCGACCAGGATTTGAATTGTTGCCTCGGGAAACCCCCGGCAGAGGGCGAAATGCGAAATGTGTGCTCTGTTCCCCGTCGCAAAGTGAGTTGTTTTATCACTGTTAATCCCTTGGTCCTTCGAGCCGGGGTGATTAGATGATGTATAGCATCGAGGTGACGAGGGTGCTCACGGAGGAGGCGCGCTTTAGGGTGCTTTCTCATGGAGCCTCGCGCGCGTTCGAGACCACACGGTTCGACATAATAAAATCAACTCGACGACCGATGATTGTTCACGTTTGAACTGTTCAATTCAATAAAATCAAAGCGCAGGGGATAATGAGGATTTTGCGTTTACGAGGACAAACCCTCCCCGGGACTCCATAGCATGCGTCGCAACGCCTATCGACTCTATATAGGCTCTATGGGTTTATGAGACATTTCGTGTTTGCGACCGGGTGCGCTCTGATACATTCGCCCATTGTGTAGGGTTTATGGTTTGTTTACCTAATTTATTAGCAATGAAACACAAATGTGAACATTTTTCAATTAAGTTTATTGGCTGGATTGCGCTTGGGTGATGCAAGGGTGCCACGTTTACGTTGTAGTATTTTCGAAAACAGATCTTCCAGGCTTTTATGGTTATTAGGGAAATTGGGGGAAGTAGTGGTATATGTTTTTGATAATCTTCTTTTGAAGAATAATACAATTTCGAGGACTTGAGTAGATAAAAAACTGAATTGAATTGAAACGAAAATGAAAATGAATTTATTGAAGCTTAACTAAATAACACCAGCTGAAAAGGGTACCAAGTTTAAAAGGGAAGAAACGAATGAACCGAATAAAGTACTTAGATAAAACGAAGTTTGACTAACTTCAGTCAGTGGTACATAGTAAGAGAAATCGGGCAATGCATAAAATAATGAATTTATTCTGTATTTTCAAGAAATAACTAAAAAATAATTACTAAAAATTATTAAATTAAATGTTGTTTTTATTAAAATATATATTCGAAGACACAAAACTTTTTTTTTATTCGATTGGGTCAACAATTTATAATGCGGTTTTCGTATCGGTATCGTTTATAATTGTCTGTGAAAATAGCATTTTCCAAAATACGCGTTTGAGTTTGTTGATGTTACTTTTAGAAAATATAAGTTGGGCTATCGACTGGTTTCTTTTTAAAAGTGCTATGAAATAAACTCTGTTAAATAATTTTCACAATTGAGTTGATTTATTGAAAAAAGTAAACCTTCCGATTAGTTATGGAATGTGATTGACACGATGATTTTATAGGAAACTATTTTGAAAAATAAATCGAATTTTGGCATAAAAAATGACTTCCATCATTTCTAAGCACAACATTAACAAACAGACTTCTTGTACTTTGAAGTTTATTGTCGGATCGTTATACAAATTATCAGATGTTGCTATTTTGTTACCTTATTCTAAAACAAAATTATTTATGCGACAAAACCTTATGATGGTTTTTAGAAAATAAACTTCAGAATGAGATATAAATTGTATATATATGAATGAATGATAAACACTTGAAGAACTTCAAATGGATATGATAAAAAGGCACGTCGATCTACTTATCTACAAAATGTTGATGTCACATTAAAAAAGTAGTAGGTTTGTTTCTGTACTTATAATTGGGCGCCCTTGGTCGAACAAAGTTGTCCAAATGTGCCCAAAAATCAAAAATTGCTTTCACACATTTTTGGTTGATGGGCACTACGTCCTCATGTTTCCTACTGTCAATTTTTAGCCAAATAAGACTACAGTCGTATAAGTCATAGCTGCCTGCGATAACATTCCAACTCAAGTGTCAAAAATAGATGTTTTCCGAATGTTGTTCCCGAAACATTTTTTTAAAAGTACGAACACAAACCTAATGTCAACGCATAATTTATGGTGGGTAACTATTTATAACCCACCTACTTATTAACGTATTCACTTTTTTTTGGAACATTCTACATCTAACAAGAAGTTAAATGGACTTATCGTGTTTGTAGCATCGCAGTTCTCAATTCGTTAAGTCTAAGGTATTTATAAAACTAAGGCCTTGTATAATCGACAAAGTTAGAATTCTAGTCGCCAAAGTTAGTTAGCATTTTGAGCATGAAGTCGCACCTTATCGCATCGGCTCATCCAGAGATACCCCGCGTTGTACATGTCTATGAGTTGAGCCGTTTACACAGCAATTTCTCGGGAGGAGTGCCTGCAGTTTCGCCATCATCATCTTCGACGACAGTGGCGGCACCAAGACCCCTCAGACCCCTCGGAGTAGGCCAACTGGCACCGAACAGATATTTCCATTGGTAATTTTCCCTATGTCTTCGAGATATGCAAATCGAGTGACATAAGAACGCTGCTGAGTCGATTTTAATCACTTTCCAGACATGCTTAGGAGCAAAAAGGTCAAAGCAGGGAGCTGAAGAAGAGATTTCCGTGCATATCCCGCCGGCACCTTCTTCTCCCCCTTGGAGCATGTAAATTGCTTGTGGTCTGTCTAACGTTCTGGTGCCTACATCCTCCGTCTTTTGGAGGGGACCAGGGCAACTACTTAAAATTCCCTTCCGACTGGCTAAAAGTGGTAAAGTTTCAATATGTTCCGCTCCCGTATCGGCAGCGTTGGATCTTTGTGCTGCTTCCCTACGGCAGGGTGGTTCCAGGAAAAGCTTAGAGGAAACAAGCTAGCCTGATTGGCTTTCGCGTCAGCCTTCAGTGCTTTTTCCTACTTCCCGCCACTGTAGAAGCCCCATTGGCTTCTACTGCTTTTACACTCTACGTTTTTTGCCCGTCGCCCCATGGATCTGGGTAGCAAAAAAAAATACATCTCTTGGGGGTCTCCTCCGGTTATTGAACATTTTGAATGGAAGAAAAAAAATTCAGTCCCAGCAAAAAAACTCGTTTAAGATGCGACGCAAGATAGCGCAGATCCAAGCAGGGGATATGTACTTTTTGCGGCACCGTTGGCGATTGAAACCGCTCGATAAAAAGCTTTAGAACAAACGTGCGAATCTACTGAAGCCGAATAAATTAGCCGAGTGCAAAAAGTTTAACCGGCTCTGTACTACGTCTGGTTGCTATTTTGCTACTAAGGCGGCAATTAACCCATCTAATTGCACAGCAGAACTACACTACCGCTCATAATTATTCTAACGATTCCTATTTTTTTGTGTAGTTATACAATGAAATTCAGTTTTTATTCATTACTTTATATTTAATTACGAAATAAACAAAAACACAGTATTTATTGCTTTAATTAATTATTTTATATTTGCACGCTTAGAGAAAAATCACATACAAGTAATACTTTTCCAATTAATATGTCAGTAGGATATATCGTATTAATAAGTAATAATTCGTATATTTATTTTAATAAATTGATAACTAACAAAAATGATTTAATCTCCATATTAATGTAATATCTCATTAGTTTATAATACACTATTAAGCAAACATGATATACCTATTAATTTAATATTATGATTTGAATAGGATGATCTAATGTTTTTTTAAATCATTTGTCTCCTACTTCCATATTATCCCCATATTAGAATCATATCTTTTTTATAAAGAGCATACAAATTTGATTCCACTGCAATGCAAACTGAATATTCCAACACTACACTGTACATTAAAGTTACGTGATACCACATTACTTTTTAACGTCGAATTGTTTTTAATAGAAATCCTGTTAAGGGGACCTTTACTTTCATAAACGAAAAAAAACACACTTTTTAAAAGTTTTTTTTTTTTTTAAAAACTATTATATATGTATATTATTCTGAAACCTTTTGTACATTATTGGTAAGATTATGAAAAATATAAAAAAAATTTTTAAATGCAACTTTAGTTTATTTTAATACACTTTTAAAACGGCCGCATTTCTCTAGGACTTCCTGTAACAGATAGAGTAAAAATCTTTAGTGGATTGTTTTCATAAGACACAAAACTAGTACCTAAACCTAAAAAACCTTTTATTTTTAATAAATATATCATTTTATACACATTTTTCTAAAAAAGTTAAAAAACGACTATAAGTTATTGGTAAACTACCCGTCCACATAAAAAAGTGGGGGGGGGGGGGGGGGGGGGGGGGTATAATAATATTTTTAAAGGTTTAGTTACTAGTATATTTGATAACGAATCGAATGGCGTTTGGTTTGTTAAAATCGGTTGAATAGTTTTTGAGATACAGATGCGGCCATTTTCAAAAATATGATTTCGAGAAAAACGCGTTCAAAGTTTTTGCTATATAATTTTTGCATATAAAATGCGTAGAGGTAGCGTTACAAATATAGGTATAACTTTTTTTCTTTTACTAATTTCTTAAAACGGTTTTAGGAGAGTGTTTGTGTGATGTTAAGAAGCATTTTTATGAAAAAAAAAGTATGATTATAACTACTTTATAAAAGTGGGAATGATTAATCCTTTTCTTTGAAAAATTATTAAAAGATGTAAGTTATTCTTGTAGGTTGTTTCTTTTCTCCTGTTAGTTGTTCCCTTAGTTTCTTTCTTTCATATATTAAAAAAAATAGAAAGATTCACTGGATTCTGTTTAATAATAATACATTTTTTTATTTTAAAAGGAATTACAACAATTTGGATGTACTGGCAGGAAAAACTAAATATTTTAATTTTTTTAAAACAATACCTACACTAAGGCTACTACTGAAAATACAAATGAGGGAACTAGATTCCTTTTATACTACATTAATGTAGTCTTTCTTATCTTGGTCACAAGTAACGAATGTGATTTGATATAACTGAAAGATAGTTCTTATTTCAATAATATAGTATGTAATACATTTTTGGTCACAATTAAGATGATAAGTGTCATGCATCATGTGTCATGTATCATTTACATGTTATGGCATGCGTCATATCATGTGTAAGTTATGTTATGCTATATAAGAAGTGTAAAAGTGTTAACTAGTGTAAATCTATAGCTCACAACCCTCGAGGTTGCTATTAATTAAGAATTATCCAAATCGGCTCAGTAGTTCCGAGATTACTTCTTACGTACAAACAAACTCACTCTCTTTATATGTATTATTATTAAAAAAATACAGATTTCATTAAATATTTGATAATAATTAGAGGTTGTTATTTGAAATAATTAGAGGTTGTTATCTTTGGTTATCTTTGCGTCACTGACTAACAAAAAAAACCAAACGCACACATATGTGGCAGTGTCTGAAGAGGTTAAATTAATTTCGTTAGTATTTTATAGTTATAAATTGTTATTTACATTGAGGGAAAAATTGATAAAAGTATTATATTATATAGCTATATTATGATTTAAGTACAGTTCAATTCAAAATTGTAAGTGTGTGGGAATACTTTTGCCCTCTTCCAAACATTTTAACAGAAAGAATCGCAATTTCATTCGCGCGAGTATCTCAGCGGGATGGCAGCGCTGCTTCTCCAGGTGCGCTTACCTGTGCTACCTGGGCTTCTAGTTCTACCGAATTCGAACCTCATGCTCCCCTCAGGTTTCCACATTTTCAAAACATTTCTAATTGAAATAATTCGCCTAGTCACGAACTCGGCGATTTTCACGACTTCTTACGTTCGCTGTTTGCACTGGTAAAGTGAATGAAAAGAGGCAATTTGGGTCTTACTGCGAATGATTGAGTGCCCTGGCGAACGTAAATTGCGCGATAATTGAAACGAGCCGAGTGGGCGAAGTGATAAATAATAGCAACTAAAAAAAAAATGGAGACGGAGGTGAACTACGGAACGCGAAAAAAAGCGCGCCAGTCCCCGTAATTAATGATCTCGCTGTGAGAATTAGTTGTAAGCGGTTGAGTAATTATCATTGATTAGTTAATAGACACCTTTTCGCCTTCTTTCCGATTAACGGCTCTAAGTGCCGAGCCATTCTTGAGCCTATAATTAATCACTTTTCTATTCTCTGTTTCTTACAGGTATGTATCCTTGGGCCCCGAGATAATTATAGACGTATTGTGACTGCCGTGCGGTGGCCTATTGTAGTGCCACCTGAACGTAAGCGTAAGTAGGTCTCTCTTAATGCGCCGCGGAATTTAATCGTACATATGCATTCCGATGTGAGTTCGGCTCTTTCGACAAAATTTTTATGTTTGGCAATTTGACGAGAAGAATGTTTAAGTAGGAGGCGCGCCGCTGCCGTAAGAAGACCCTTCACCACATGTGAGAATTTTAATATGCACCTTTTACACTCATCATGCCGCAGAATCGTGCAAGCCAAACAAGAAATATTGTTGGTACCTATTTGATTGTTTGTATTTTATTGCTGCGATAGAAAATTAAAAAAAAAAAAAGCATCGGAAATTCACACGACTCCGCTTTATTATGATCACAATAATTTATATAACAACAGTTTTCGAGATATGGAATTGGAATTTTTCATTTATCATCCATCCCACTTCATCAACTTTTAGTAGGATATTTCGTGTGCGGTGAACATGCTATATTAATTTAATCAGGATTCACGCAAGCAACACATGAATATGGCTTTGTCCATTTTAAGATATTCGATTGAAGATTGAATTCTAAAATTACTTACTTACAACGAAACGTTCTCAGGTGTGTCTCACCGATTTTGATGAAATTGAAATATGTTATAGAGTATCGAAAAATAAGAGACATGTATTTATCTGCGGATACACACATTTAGGGGGTATTTTTATTTATTGTTTTTTAAAATAAAAATTGCTGTATTTTCCAAAAGTTTATACGCCCTGTTGGATCCGCCATTTTGAATTTCTTAAATTTAACATCCTAATCAGCGACTCCAAAAACCCCTTAATACTGGTTTTCACGAAAAAACTGATGTCTGAAAGAATACACATCATTTAAGTATTAGTGCTAGAGGTAGTTTACCCCCTTGAGGAGCTTTTTTTTACGAAAAAGCAAAAACAGATCAACTTTATTTTCAAAATCGTAGGTATGTAAAAAAATATTTTTCAATGATTTTTAACTAAAACTGTTATTTTTGTGACGCAAAAATATTTAAAAAAAATCGTTTTTCTGCAATAAAATATAAGGGTTGTCACCCCCGGGAACGGGATTACGTATGAAAGGTTAGTATATTTATGAGAAATGATTTCCATTTTGTTTCATTCAAAAAAATTCATTAGAATTTGAAATATTTATGAAAAACTTTAGGGGTGGTTTTCACCCCCTAAATGTACGTATCCGCAGATAAAAAAAAAAAAAACGTGTGTCTTATTTTTCGATACTCTATAACATCATCAATTACATCAAAATCGGTGAGACACATCTGGGAACGTTTCCTTGTTAGTCCCGAAAAAATAAACCAATATGTTGACTCAAATTTGGGTCAAAACTACAAGGATAGAAAATTATAATTTCATTTTTGCCGGTGCGATCATCTATAGGGAATCTCGCAAACAAATTGTCCAACATCTATCGCAGAGGCGAAAACATCAGTTTAAGTTCAGTCGCAAAACGATCAGCTTACTTTAAACTATTATTATGTGAGTTAAAAACCCATGACGATTCCCTTACTAATCATCATATTTACGGACAGTCAAAGCGCCTACTATAATTCCCAACTATAGAGGAAAGAGGTCAAGGACTAAGCACATATTTGCTATCATTACATTCGATTCAATTGATTTCAAGTGGAGCAGTTGAATTGAATTGTTTATATACCTACCAGATGTTAGCAAATGCTCTTTCGAATCCCACAACATTATTCAATCATTGGTTTTGCTTTAAAGGACTTGAGCTTGAACTGGATCTCCAAAAGAAGTCATCCAGCGTTGCGGGAGAGTGTTAGAACTTACGCCATGTGTAATTTCTCCTTCCTTCTGTCTGCCACAAGAAAAAAAGTTGTTTAAACATCAACTCCATCGATAATTCTATTTCTTACCCAATATTCCGATACTTATCAGATCAAGTAGTAAATTTTGCATTAAATTTAAATTTATGAATAGTTCCCCATACCAAAAATTGTAATATTTTGACAAAAAAGATCAAATTACTTATTCCATATTTTGCGTTAAAAATTAATCTAATCCCTCTTCTTTAGGGGTAAAATTACAAATCCTATTTTGATGGGGAAGGGTGTGGAAAAATATCTTGATAAGACCACTTCAAATAATCTTTTGATATACTGCTTCCAACGTCCGTTGATATACTGCTTCCAATAGACTACTATAAGAATAATAATATGAATAGAATGTAGTTCAACGTTTTGGGTGAAACTTGGGATTCTTCGTCCTTGGAATTAATGTGGCTGTTGGAAATCAACAAAAGATTAATTTTTCTGCTGTTGAATTCATTTGAAAAAAAAAAAAACGCCATAGTCAAATAAATACATAAACACTCAAAGATCAGCTTATCTACTAATTACCATAAATTACTTCACAGTTGGCTGAATAGAATAATTGAGGTTTTATATGATTCATACATAAATCGCACTAAAAATTCAATAAAAATTAATGCGAATTTTCATATTTTTGGCTAAAGGTGGAGGCTATTAATACGAGCAGATAAAAGAGGTATTTTCCATTAAGTGCCATAATTTGGAGCAGGTTTTCATAAATATTCTGCACAATTATGCAATGTTTTATTCGAAAAAAATATGTATTCAACGGGGCCTTTAATATATGGGACATAATTACAATCGCCACCATTTGCGCGAAAATATTTTAAAAGTACAACGTATTAACCTCAATTTATTAATTATTAAACAGTAATAAAAAAAACGAAGTGAATATAAATACAAATAAAAACTAGCAGAAAACAAATATTTAGTGAAATCTGAACGTAAATCATCAGCTATAAAAAAAAAATGAATTAAAATTTTAATTTGATGCCCTCTCACCTTCCGCATAGTCGCCGAATGCTTGTTCTACATTGTGCCGCAGTGGCATACTAAAAAGCTCATAAATTTAAAAATAAATCAAATGAAACTCATAAATAAATGTGACGGATTAATTCCCAGCAAAATCATATTATTTATCTTTTTGTCTCGCTGCCAGAAAAAGTTATTTCATAAATTCACTGTGCGTGCGTATTCGCCACTGATCCACTTCGTGCGGCTTTTATGCAGCAGGAAGGAATTAAATGAATAAAAGTGGTGAAAATAAAAATTCTGGAAGAGTGAAAAATAATTGGGAGTGGAAGGGAATTCAATTTAATTCATTGGACACCTGCAAGAGGGAAGAGCTTTTGTGTTCTGTATTTTTATTTTCGTGGATATATATTTTGTTAATTAAATTTTATCAGTTATACATGCAAAAAAAAAAAATATTGTTCACTCTATTTCATAAGGTACGTTATTAAAGACCTTGACGAGAGAATTCCATATAGTGTATCTGATATCACTAATAACTTTACCTTAGTAAAAAATACGTATTTAAAATAAATAAGCGTGAAACTTTCTGTACCTAACTTCAAATTAATTGAATGAGTATGAAATGCTTTTCAGTTTTGCGAAATGCATCATCAGTTTTTTGAGTATCATATTGTAGTTAAGACAGCTGTAAAAACCTTATTACTACTAACATTATATAACATTACAATAATAATGCAAAATTAATATCAAAGCGATAGAAGTAATTTTAATTGCCAGTGCAATTAATTATTATTGATAAAGATAATTTACCATTACTTACCATTACTAATCGACATAATCTGTCGTTATTTAACTCCTGAACAATTATTTATCTCTTGCTCGGTCTTAACATTACTCAGTAATACAATGGAAATACTCAATAATATTGAATAATACTTAATAATTTTAAGTAAATGTTTGTACGAATACATTAATTACTTTTGTCCTTAATTGTACTGATAATTAAGTGATTTGAATTACATATTAATACTTAAAATGATTATTTAATGAATTCTACTTGCATTACTTATAGTAGGTAGTATAGTATAGAGATCCTAAGTAATGAAGTTTATTATAAAATTCTAAAGAAATTATCTATCAACACGGTTTCGGATGAAGACAAACATATTAAATTCTATGAGCAATGTTACGGTTCGCAATTTATTTAGGTTTATATACACATAACGAGTACAGTAACTTATGTTACGTGAACAAAAAATCTAATTACCGGTTTCCTCCATAAAATCTTCTGAGAAAATTTCATGAAGTTAAACATTTATTCCGCCATATTTAATTCACTGTCTTGAATTTATGAACCCAACATAACATAGTTTGAATAAACTCTGAGAATATTTTTACAAAGCTTTAAAGAATAACTTGCACTGGTTAAGACATGTATTAAGATCTGATAATGTGTTCATGTAAAGATAGTTTAAAACATATTTTTGGCTTAAGTTAAGATTACGGTTACCTCTCGGATTTTAATGAAACTCGGTAGGAACGTTCGTCTAGAACGAACGAATATGCAAAAATTTTTTGTCGGAAAGCTCAACTTTCTGAGAAATTCAATTTTGAATTTCTAAAAAAGTCGCTTTCACGACTAAAAATTTTCACATTATTCCTACCGATTTCGATTAGTTTCGCGATCGGTAACCGCACTACACTGCACTACACTGCACTAAACACTATTTATATCCGTAAAATCCAGCGTAGCATGCGTAAAAACCCCTGAAAATAGAAAAATCTGCGTTAATTTTTTAACACTTACCTTTACTCCTTATGACATCTCCCTCGAACTGTCATCTTGGTGGAGCGTCATCTTTCTCATCTCATTCCACCTCTAATCTTCATGGGAACGTTCAGAAAATTAGATAACATGCATTCGCAATGTAATGAGACCAGCGAACTATAGAATAACTTTTAAGAAATATCTATTAGAAGGAATTTTCCTTTTACAAACTGTCTATTAACTAGGAATTTCCCTTTTACAAACTGTCTATTGGAGGAAATTTCCCTTTTACAAACTGTCTATTAGAGGGAATTTTCCTTTTACAAACTGCCTATTAACTAGGAATTTCCCTTTTACAAACTGTCTTTTGGAGGGAATTTTCCTTTTACAAACTGTCTATTGGAGGGAATTTTCCTTTTACAAACTGTCTATTAGAGGGAATTTTCCTTTTACAACCTGCCTATTAACTAGGAATTTCCCTTTTACAAACTATCTACTGGAGGGAATTTCCCTTTTACAAACTGTCTATTGGAGGGAATTTTCCTTTTACAAACTGTCTATTAGATGGAATTTTCCTTTTACAAACTGCCTATTAACTAGGAATTGCCCTTTTACAAACTACTACTGGAGGGAATTTCCCTTTTACAAACTGTCTATTGGAGGGAATTTCCCTTTTACAAACTGTCTAGTGGAGGGAATTTTCCTTTTACAAACTGTCTATTGGAGGGAATTTTCCTTTTACAAACTGCCTGTTAACTAGGAATTTCCCTTTTACAAACTGTCTATTGGAGGGAATTTCCCTTTTACAAACTGTCTATTGGAGGGAATTTTCCTTTTACAAACTGTCTATTAGAGGGAATTTTCCTTTTACAAACTGGCTATTAACTAGGAATTTCCCTTTTACAAACTGTCTATTGGAGGGAATTTCCCTTTTACAAACTGTCTATTGGAGGGAATTTTCCTTTTACTAACTGTCTACTAGAGGGAATTTTCCTTTTACAAACTGCCTATTAACTAGGAATTTCCCTTTTACAAACTGTATATTGGAGGGAATTTTCCTTTTACTAACTGCCTATTAACTAGGAATTTCCCTTTTGGAGGGACTATAACTAGGGATTTCCCTTTTACTCTAATAGACAGTTTGTAAAAGCAAAATTCCTTCTCATAGATATTTCTTAAAAATTATTCTATAGTTCGCTGGTCTCATTACATTGCGAATGCATGTTATCTAATTTTCTGAACGTTCCCATGAAGATTAGAGGTGGAATGAGATGAGAAAGATGACGCTCCACCAAGATGACAGTTCGAGGGAGATGTCATAAGGAGTAAAGGTAAGTGTTAAAAAATTAACACAGATTTTTCTATTTTCAGGGGTTTTTACGCATGCTACGCTGGATTTAACGGATATAAATAGTGTTTAGTGCAGTGTAGTGCGGTTACCGATCGTGAAACTAATCGAAATCGGTAGGAATAATGTGAAAATTTTTAGTCGTGAAAGCGACTTTTTCAGAAATTCAAAATTGAATTTCTCAGAAAGTTGAGCTTTCCGACAAAAAATTTTTGCATATTCGTTCGTTCTAAGCCTAGACGAACGTTCCTACCGAGTTTCATTAAAATCCGAGAGGTAACCGTAATCTTAACTTGTTCCATATTTTTCTACCTCAAAGAATGTTAAATTTAATTCTCTTCCTCATCTACCTTCTCATTAATTTCTTCGTCTAAACCGCCGTCTACCTACGTCTGCCAACTTCACCCTCTTCACTGGAATTTGAATATTTCTCAGTAAGTTACTCGCATGCATGCCACGTATGTAAATCTCCTAAATGCCTCAATTAAAATCTTCCATTGTCGCAAGTGAATGCCATGCCAGCCCATGACCGCGTCTGCACACGCCAGCTCGTGACATGCGTTTTAAAAAAAGGTA
This sequence comes from Dysmachus trigonus, assembly GCA_949715965.1. NCBI lineage: Eukaryota > Metazoa > Arthropoda > Insecta > Diptera > Asilidae > Dysmachus > Dysmachus trigonus. Next base: position 55,559,119 of record OX454323.1, on the reverse strand, counting down.
TATCCTTCAAGTGCATTTCTCTCTCTAGTTTATCAGACAGATTTAGTAGCCAAGTCATGTCGTTAATTCGCCGTAAAAAGGGTTTGCATTCAATCGAATTCCTCAATAAAGTAGATACCCGCCGCAATTCCTAGGGGGGACTACATATAAAAGCAAGATAAATATTTTAGCGTCCCACAATTAGACTCGGTAGAGAAACAACAGCAACAGCAATAGGCAAAAGGCAACAACGGTGAGGAATATTTAAATAGCCCCAGTCAGAGTTGGCAAGACAATAAGTCATCCGCCCACCTCCTCTTGTATTCTGTCCTCAAGTCTGCCCATAGGTCTCTCCTGCTTTGTGTCTGGCCGAATGGGTTGAATCAACCAACCACCCCCTTTCGTCGCCGTCCCACTGCAGCCACTGCTCCGGAACTAATCAAACATCTGAAACAGTTCAACTTGGCGCGGTCAGCAACGAAAATTTAGACGGTGCGAAAGGGCAGCCAATTCATTAAGGGCTCCTCGACCGTGGCTTGACCACAACCTCTCTTCTCTCGTCATCGGTGACGTGACGAAAAATTAGCAAAAGCGTAGGCCAGGTGTAGAAGCAGAATAGGCACGAACAGCAGCAGCAGCAGTAGCGTCGAAGTACCTCAAGGTTCCGCTGTTGGGCCGATTCTATTTACCAGTCAGCGAGCAATGGCGTGTTTGCGATGCAATCACCGATTAATTGGATAATCTCGCATTAGATGCCTGTAATCTGTGGGTGAGCATGCTAATGAGCCTCAAGTAAATACACACCCGAAAGTGTTTATTATTGGGCACGGCGTGTGCAAATCCAATTGTTCTGCTGACGACGACGGGTGGGTTTTCGGTTTCGTGCCTTTGCATTTCATGCTTCGGCGACATGCGCTCCGCTCCGATGGGAAACAACGCGGCCTGCCTGTTTGATGTGCGGGGGTGTCTCGAGTGGATGGAATTTACGATTTCCACGGATTGCTTTATACAAAAGGTAAACAGTCACGGGGAAGGGAAAGAGAAACATGTAATTTCACGGTTGTGTCCAAAATCTGGGGGTTTTATTGATTGCCTCTTCACCGATCCGGGACATAGGGCCTTATATAATAAAAATAAAAAAAAGGGTACCTTTTACCAAACCCCTCTATTCGATAAGCGTTACCTAACCGCTTTTAACCACTTAGTAGGATATATAAACAGTTATTATAGTGGCATAGGCTGGCGATCCCCCTCATTTGGTTAATAATTGAACCATAACAGCAAATTAAGCCAAAGATATCATTACACCGCACGCAATCGGCGGCTATAAATGAAAACGAATTCCCCGGCTATATCGAGGAAGAAACAAGTAATAAACAAAGTCGGTCGAAGCTCCGCCACTGCTGCCGATGAACCAATTTCAGTAGGAGGCGCTCACCGAGCAATTGGGGCCAAAACAAAGTCGGGGGGACTCCACTGCTTTATATCTACATATATCTGTTGTGTAAGAAGCAGCACAATTCGCAGAATATTTCTACCTACCGGCGATAAAACGAGAACATTTAGAGATTTGAACTTCTACTAAGAAAAATTGTGGAACATTCCGATGAAAACGACGCAACCAACGCCCCTTCCCGCTCACAGTATAACCCGCCAAGAATACAAGTCTCGTTTTGTGATGGTGATCCTCAACCTTAAGGAGGAACGGCCACTAATCAGAGAATTGTAGGGTGCCTTTTCAGGTCGTCGTCGGCTCAATCTACGGAGCCCGGGAGTCCTGTAATTTCGCATCGACGGTTGATTAAAAATAATAACACACCGGGAACAAATTAGAGGAGCCCTCCAGTGAGCATGATGCGTTTTAATCGAAATTGGGTGGTAGAGCATTCCTCCGCCGATTCGCGGGTTGTCTTCGAACAGGCTACACAAGTGGAAAAATACATACACACAACTCCAGGCAGAATTTGAAATTGATACTGAGATAATATATTAAGGTGAATATTTGAGGAGTTAGGGCATACAACCCCAAACCATCATTTAAGTAATTGGCAATGCTTTCAACGGATTTTTAAAAATTTAAATGGGTTCATCACAGAATATCTGGTAATTGCAGGTGTTAGGCTTAAATTAATGAGCGACTGTACTCATTTAATTTAAATCTTGTTATTTTATAATGTAATTCAGGTAATTGTGGGCTAGTTTATGAATTAATATCATATCTCACAGGAGAATTATTTTAAAATCTTACTAATAATATGATTAAAATTTAGCCAACTGCAGTGTAGATATTGTTTGTATTTTTAGATATTGTTACGATGACGGACAGTACTAATGTAGGGAAAGTCATCCATACATTTTGTGAAAAGTACTGATGGAAGATTTTTTAATAACCTTTATCCATAAAATGACCTCTTCGTCTTAACGTTTATTTATATTACTTGGTCTAGAAAATATGGGTTTTTATTTATATTTATTGGTTATAACTGAGAATAATCTAAGAGAATATCAACATTTTTTGCTAAATTACATCAAAATTCTAATTTAAACTTTTGAATGTGCGAGTATATTTATATATTAAAATACCGTTAGAAGCTTCTTCTTTTGCACAAATTCTCATTCCGTTTTCGCAAATTTTACAAGTTCATTTATATCATAAATAATAATTCGCGGAGTTTAAATGTGTGAAGGAAGATTAATATTATAATAAATTCTTGAAAATAATTCTCTAATTATATCATCATATTTTTATAAACACAAGCTGAAGAATTATTTGAAATGCAAACTGAAATTGAATACGTATTGAAACTTACCTATCAAAGTTTCACACAACAAAAGTATATTTTAGAGGGATTTGTATCCTTCATTTGATTTAAAATTCCATAATAAGCAATACAGTTTTACAACAATTCAAGTGTAACCTGTCAAACCTTTTATAACTATTGTATACTTTTAAGAATACACCACTACTACTGTTATCAAAAATTAAAGCCAATTTTGAATTTAAATTGCGCGGGTACATCCATTCGAGCAAATCTTCTTGTTTTTAGGTTGGCAGCACTCATCATCACTCATATCTGTGTAAAATTTCAGTAGTATTTCAACCAGTACGTCATTTGTTTGGTTAGCTTCGTTGTGTTTTCTGAGCAACTTAAAGTAAATTTTTCGATTTTTACAATGTGTGATTTTATTTATCAAAGTGTAGTGTTTCTACAATTTAGCTCAATAATCCATGAAAATTCCACACTACCTTAACTTCAAAGCCCAATATCTCAAGAAATATCGATGTTAGCGATTTGCTGTTCAAAAGCTTTTTGGAGGAAATTGAATTTCCTACAAGTTTGTCCTTTACATTTTTTCTGTAGCTCTTGTTATTTACAAGATAGGGGCAAAAAAACGAGAATTTCATGAAAAAATTGGGTTAATGACCCGTACTACCTCGCTGGTGGGAGTTAGGTTTACGCCGCAATGGACACTTTTGTAGAGCATTCAATTCTGAAGAAACCCTATCATTGACCAAGATTATACCATAAAATGCCTCTGAGCTGTAGAGTTTTGAAAAAAAAAAAATCAAAGTTTACGTGTATTTTATACGGGAAATCTTTATACCCCTTTGTCGAGCACTTAATATTAATATTAAGGGCTCCAATATTCAGGGAATTTTTGTTTAGGTATTTGCCACAAAATTTCGAGGTGGGACAGAAAAAAACAAAATAGTCGCACCCTAATATATACAGAAACTCTTCACACGGTTGCTCGGTGAGATAGGCTTTAATGCTTTTTAATCTTTTTCTCAGTAGCTCGGAGACAACTTTTACTGAGTTTGTTGAAGTGCTCTGAATAACTCAATTTCGCACATTGCAGATAGGTCAACAGCAGCTTTACTTACCTTCTTATTAAAAAGATTGCAGTGGAGCAACCACCAGACGTTGACATACGGTTTTTTGTTCCTGAGTTCATATTTCAAAGACATTCCTCAGAAGTGCCAAAAATGTTCAGTTTTCGTGTTCCCCCTAAGAAACTGTATAGAAATTTTCATGAAAAATGGACTTTAGCCACGGCAGCACAGAAATATCCCCCGCATCTTATTGCCTTGAAAATGGCAGCTCATGAGCTGTGGAGCAGGCCAAAGCACCCACACACAGTCTAACACTTCACGAGAAACATAAATTTCCATTTAAAAGTGAGAAATAATTCATGCGAGCAACCGCCGCGCGGAATATTCTCAGCACCTTAACGCCATTTAAATTAATTCGAGCGCTGGCCCGCCGTTAAAGCTAGTCCACTGCACACATAAATTTCTTCTTCTTAAATATAAAAGAATAACAAGAAAAAAAATTGTTATTCATCACTGCAAACCGCGAGATTACCATAAAAAACATTTCCCAGTGATAATTATCATGAGAAACGGCAATCTGGCCATAAATTCCCCGGCAGCAATTTATAATCGGGGGCATTAATTAATATTCAAAATATTCAACGGCCATATTGGTGGTCGCGCGCATAGTTGAATTACACCTCGCTTGGCTAGAGCGATTGCCTGCCGTAATTGTTCTCTTTTTTTTTTAGGGGGGGCACACAACAGTAGAGGGTACCACTGGCCTGGGGCACAATAGGCAATACGGCGGGAACAAAAAAAAAACAAGCAAAAATCCAAAAGAGACGGTTCATTAAACGTGTAATTAATTTAATTAACAATGAACAGACAGCGGAGCGCTGCATTAACGAGTCGAACAAATTGTTTTTTAAACAGGAGTAATTGCATTTGATTGCATGTAATTAAGGCGATACACGAATGGTACCGCCGCCTCCGCTGCCGCTACTGACGCGGCCACAAGTGCTAGACCGTGACCTCTACTGGGAAACGCACCGTGGCTGCGAACGGAACCCACTTGCTAACGGACTTGTTCACAGAAGACCAACAGTCAGAAAATTTCGGCTAGAGAGCGGGTATGAGGTGAAAAACATAAAATTGTTGGACGAGCTGTAAAAGGGGCTATTGTCCTTCTTACTACCAAGTGCATACTATCGATTGAGAGCGATAAGGTTTCGGCTCAATGGGCGGAAATATCCTGTTTAATCCAGGCACATACATTGCCTGGAATATCGCATCCCCAGGAACTGAAGAAGTCTTTTTGATGCTGCCCACCAGTGCCCATTGCACCTACCCAGCTCCGTCCTCCCGTCTGTTCCAAGTCCGACCCAAATATCACGTTTGCGAGAATAACATTGCTCCGCTTATTAAATTATTGTGGATTGCAATGCCCAGAACCCAACCTATGGCCAATTTCTCGTCATATGCATTTCGGAATATTCCGGACATCACACAAACGTGGCCCAAACCCTAAAGCCTAAAGTCCTGCCCCGTTGAGGTCCCAGCCTTGCATACGTCCCTCCACTCCCGATCGCATGGATAAATACGTTACGAGCATATTGGGTGGGTTCAGAATATGCCACGAATGCTGCTACCGGGCTTTCGGCTCATGGTTATGCATATTTCATGTGATTATGTAAAAGGGCTCATATTTCCGATTTACTAGCTTCCTGCTCTGCATGGACGGGTGGGTTCGGTACAGCATGCGGGGCATTACATATGTAGCACTCAGGGGTCTGTTCGATACGACTGCGTTACAGGCCGCACAGCACAGTACTACCCCCGGTTCCCTCATGTAGATTTATTCAGTGCTTGAACTGAACAGAAACATTCCGTGAGTTGTTTACGTATTGTGGGCAACGAATCTCTGGTCCGGAAGCTACAGTTGAAATTATTAGTATTACTATGATTCTCGGGCGTTCCCTGGGAACGATCCGCATACATTAACGACGAAGTATTCAGCAAACTTAGGGATTCGCTATGTGGGTTCAGCTCTGAAAATGGTTGGATGATGAGCAACTTGTTTAAGCGATCTACAGATTTTCGGCGAAAATTCCAGCTGCCGCTCATAAATTAATTGTTATTTATTATCTTAAAATGAAAATAATTCAATTCATTGACCGGTTAATAAAAAAAATTAGTCTGTAAGATTTTTTGTCGATAATTTTTTGTTGTAGATTAAAAATTTGGAAGATTTTTCCTGCAGATCACATTTGCAAAAAGACGTGTTTAAAATTAGGAGAACTGCATTTCTTTGATAAATCTTTAATATATAAAAAATATAAGGAACATCGTAGAACTCCGAAGGGTAACCCGCATCAAAGCCTGCAGATTATGTTGGATTATAACAAAATTCTCGTTTAGGATCCAATAACAAGTCAGAGATCCTGGGACACTTTTGCGGATTGAACTTCTCGAAAATCTTCCTCTATCGCGTAGGAAGCAGTTAATGGCTTGAAAAAAATCATCCGAATATAATAAGTTATGATGTTATAAATATTTCGAACGGATGAATGTCGCATTCAAGAAAATAATTATCTTGTGTCGACCATTAATTCTTACAGATGGGTATTCAAAAATGAATGAACAAGACATTTTCTTAAAACCCTAAAATTATTATAATCGAAATGTCGAACCACGAAAATTTGAGAAAAAAATCTTTATTTTCGAAGGTCTCGGCCAAAGATCATATTGATTTATTTATTAAAATAGTCTTGACTGCCTTTGGAAACGTAGTTTAGAAAACCATAGTTATTATTTTTTGTCCAGAATTGTAAAATCTTTCTCTGTCACATGCATTTTTCTTAGAGAGCTTTTTACATAAAAAGGCTTAATTTGGTATAGTTGGAGGACGAAGTGGCCAACTCGATTAAAGTACGAAGAGTTTTGAGGGTGTAGGATGCGAATACACCAAATTCTCTTTTTACACGATAGATACGTTCCCAAAAAATACGTGTAAAAAAAAATTCGTGTAAAAAGAGAATTAGGTGTAAACAATATTAAAAAGTTCTTACACATTTTAATTCATTAAATATTTTATAAAAAATAACTTCTACTTTGGAAAAAGGGAATTATATCTGAAATTCATTAATATAAAAGAAGTTAAAATAATAAAGACATAAAAAAATTTTATGCATTGTCACTTTCTGACAATAAACGCATACGTTTACGTAAGACTAAAATATTCCTGGAATATTAAAAATCGTGTTAAAACAAAACAATTCGTGTAAAATGAGAAATTTTTTTTCTTTCGAACTCGTGTTAAATCAAATTCGTGTAAAAAAAAATCGTGTAAAAAGAGAATTAGGTGTATTTATTTTTCAAAGTCAGTCGTATTATATTACAAATGAGACATTTCTTCTCTTATAAAACACACTGTCCCCTCACGACCGCCAAACATGAAATATTCGAATAGAATCAAAAATGTTGATAAAATATCTATAATTTAATGAAGTTATTTTTACTTTTATTTTTTTTAAATTAAACCAAATTATTGTAAGACTGAAATTAGTATAACATATCTTCTAAAAAGTAAATTTTACTTATACGAGTTTCTATCAAGGGTGAACTCTCCTCCAAAGTTTTTAAAATTCCACTTTTAGAACAAAAAATAAGTAAAATATAAATACACTATTAGAATTGATTTTTAGAAAAGCTAATACCATATAGTAAATCTATTCACATATGTTTCAAATTTGTCTATGAGATGACTTTTGGAAAGTGGCCTTAATAGCTCGGTTGGTAGCGCGACACGTTGACTGCGAGACAGGAGGGCGCTAGAGGTTGTGAATTCAATCCCCATCAGAAATCCTTGTCACACAAAGTGTTATATAAAGTGTTATATAATGGCCTAAGTGTGTTTTTTGACAGCAACATCATTCTAGCATCTCTGACTCTTGCAAACTTGTTTTTAGGAATTATGATTGAAAAAGAATTATCAGTTTCGCATTATCTAAATTATTTTACTTAAATGAGTTTGATTTAGGGTGGTGGCTCAAAATAAAGTACTTCTTCGCGACTGTTTTTCCTTTTCTATAACTTAAATTAAAATTCAAGAATTGTATATTTTATTACAGTAATTTTATATATTATTACAGTAACGTTGAACTGTGTTTACGCAGTTTCTTTTATTTAAAAAAAAAATTATATTCATATGTATATTTGGGGAAAAGTGCGGAATAAAGAAACATTTCTTCCTAAGCGGCGGTGTAAATTTCTTCGTTTTGACTGATCTCAAAATAAAATATCAAATAATTTCTTAAAGCACAAGATTACAGTTATCGTTGAGTGTAGCCGTTTTTTTTCTTTTTTAAATTTTGGCAAAATAGCAACTATAGCAATTTTAGGGCTTTTTTAGGGTTCCGTACCTCGAAAGGAAAAAACGGAACCCTTATAGGAACACTTTGTTGTCCGTCCGTCCGTCCGTCTGTCTGTCTGTCAAGAACCTTTTTCTCAGGAACGCGTGGAGCTGGAATTTATATCAAATACTCAGGTCTACTGTCCCTTGGAGCTGTGAAAAAATCAAACTTCTAAGCCAACGCAATCAAAAGATACAGCCGTTTATGCCGCAAATTTTCGACACTCGCAAGGGAATCAAAACCTACAGGGTACTTCCCGTGAACTCAGAATCTTGAAATTTGGTACGAAGCAACATCTTATAGCACAGATAAAGGAAAAATTGCGAAAACCGTAAATTTTTAGTTACATCATATAATAAAAATATTTTTAATAATTTTAAACTTACTACCCTTTTCCTCATGAACGCGTAGAGGTATTAAATTGAAATTCATATCAAATACTCAGGTCTATAATACCTTTAAGGGGTTAGGTGGGTTTCAGAGGTTCAAAACAAGGGTATTTTTACAATTTTTTTTTTAATATATAGAATCATATATTCTATTTAAACAATTCAGCATATCAAAGATACGTATTTAAACAGTATTTTGTGAAATTTTTATTTAAAAATTCCCAAAACTCAGCCGTTAGTACCTCATCTCCCTTGACGTCTCAAAAAAAAATGCTTTTGCCGTGGACAGCATAAGTCATTATTGGTTCATCTAAAATCAAAAAACCAAAAATATTTCGTTAGTACATGGATAAATCTCGTTATTGAACGAAGCAAAAAAAAAAAAAAAACTTAAAATTTGATTTTTTGACAGACTTTGAACAAAACAACAAATTTTTTGGTCAAATTTTCGCCATGTATTGGCTAGAAAAAATTAGTTGTAATAAAAAAAAACCCTTCGTTCAATAACTAGATAATGTTATTTCAAAGATGTGTGCAAAATTTGAACAAAATCGCTTCATAACTTTTCGAGAAATCATGTCCACCGACTTAAAAAATTGAGTTTTGAGATAAACGCGTTTAAATTTTAAAGCGCTGCACTGACATGGCCTGATGGGCGGAACTTTCGAAGGGTCTATCAGTTAGAATTTTACTCGGATCAATTTGAAATTTTAGGAGAATATTTTAAACATATTGTACTATTTAAAAAGACAAAAAAAAATCGATTTTTTTAAAGCCATCTAACCCCTTAAGCTGTAACAAAGTCAAACTTCTATGTCAACGCAATCAAAAGAAACAGCAATTTAAGCCGCATATTTTCAAACTCGCAACTACTCGCAAGGGAATCAAAACCTAAAGGGTACTTCCAGTCGACCTAGAATCTTGAAATTTGGCATGAAGCAATGTTTTATAGCACATATAAAGGAAAAATTCCGAAAACCTTAAATTTTTAGTTACATCACATATTTTTTGGGTGAACTTTTACTTATATACCTACAGGTTTGTACGGAACCCTCGGTGCGCGAGTCCGACTCGCACTTGGCCGGTTTTATTTTATTTCAAATAGTAATTTCTAAATTTTAATAAAAACCGGCTAGGCTTAACAATAGCTACAATGATTGTGACAATATCCGTGAAGCATCTTTTTCGATCGGATTATTAGTGTTCACGTCTTCTTGCCTTCCAGCCCGAAAAAAGTTGTTTTCAGAAAAGCGCCATTAAAAGTTAAACTTCCCGCTCTATCTGCTCGTCTTTGGAGCGCTATAACTTTGTGATTTCTGCGAATTTTAATATAAATGTTGGTGAATATATTCTTGAAAATAAATACATATTTATATAGATTTTTTTTCCCCCGTCACAGTTTATAAGTGCAATTATTTGTTCCGATGGATTCAAAATCCAGAACATATACAGCTGGCAAAATTTTCCTCCATATAATGACCTGGTACACGACCATCGCGCGCCCCGCACCTTCGATAAAATAGTCATTGTGAAAAATTGATGTATAAAATTAGCCCCAGAGTCGAGACGCCGCTAATTTTCGAAATTTCCAACGAAATCGACCGCAAAGCGACGGTTCTGTGTGTCTGTGATTTATCATTAGCCCCCCAGTACAAAATGATACGAATTTAGCCCTCGAATTGCACGGCAATTTGGCGTCTGACCCGCCTCCCTCCATCAGAGACACCTCACCTCACTCTGATTGTATAATTCAATTCTTCTGCGTTTTCCCGCCATCGAAAAGGAGTGCAGGGGAGGCCTGTGGATCATTTGTTTTGTCCATTTCACCTTCAATTCAGGCGTGCATAGAAAATTTACACTTTTGTGGCGGCGTGCGGGAGGCACCCAAAGCAGCGCTAAACAAACTCTTCGCGGGGGGGAGGAGAGGGTGGATGCCGAGCTCCGTCAGATTGTGGCGACTACAGCGACGACGGACAGTAGGTACGATTTCACGGCATAGGACTGCATCGGACGGACGGCGGCGGAACACGTAGCCGGCAATTTGTGCGGGAATTAACTAAATTGCCGGGTAATTTGTTGCGGACCCCACAACTTAGGGCCCCCTCTCCACCGCCGTCGATTGCAATCAGATCAAAGTTGGAGCCTTCTCCTGGGTTTGTTTGACCCATCGGTAAAATCTGGGGTGTGATCGAGTGCGCCGGAAAGTGCGCTGTCTGGGGCAGGTGAGGTCACCTCCACTGGTCAGTCGGACGGACGGACCGCGCGGGAGAACAGGAAACAAGTCCCGCAATTTATATCCCGCGACATTAGCGGGTGATTTTTGATTGCACAGCGGGACGATTAAAGCCCGGACAAAATTGTTTTTGGAGGACACAACGCGACGTACCGAACCTGCGTCGCGCGTCGACACGACACGACACGACACGACACGACACATTAAAAACGCCTCTCCGGCCGGCACCCATAATGGTCCTAATGACGAAGGAATTTATAGCTTCATTGGATCTTTACGACCCCATCAGGCGATGTTTTTATCGCACGCCATTGTCATTGTCTTATTAAATTTTTTTTTCTCCTTTATTTATTCTTTTTTCTTTTCTGTTTTTTTTCGTTTGGCTCAATTTTATTTTTGTCCGAATGGCGTTTTGATGGGCGCATAAAAGTGCCTCTCGCGCGTCGTCTCGCGGGATGACGTGAGGGCCACAAACACGACGAATTACTGCCCGAAATTAGAAAGTTGTTGCTGAAATGTTTTGTCGTAAATTTTTTGATGGACTGCGGTAATTACTGTGCCGTTCGCTTTTTTTTTTTTTTTATTATTTTTATGGTCGTTTCGCAGCCTTTGCACACGACCTTCGGCTGTTTTACTTCTCTCTGCCTCGCGGCAGTTTGACTCACAGACTTCAAGCAGTAGCGTGTTTATAGTCATTTTGGTGCAAAATGGAATAAATTACTTATGTTTATACATATGTAATACCATTCATTTAAGTACTATAAAGAAAGTCTGTATTCTTTTTGGAACGATTTGTCATTTCAACCTTTTTAAAGCTCAAGCCAACCAGATTGTATATCAAAAACGGTAGGTGAAAACTTTGTAGTCATATTTTTTCATTTAAGGTACTATTACCGTCTAGAATGCTAAAAAATGACATATATTCAACAATTTTTTTTTCACTTTCTATATTATATATTGTTATCAAACTTTTTTTACAGTATTAAACAGTTCTTGAAGATTACGAAAAAAATTTTTATTTTTATTTTCTATTAACTGTAAATTTAATACAGGGCGCTCAAATTTTCTTCTCAAAAAAACATTGCTGCATGGCGGACAGTTAATCTCTGGAACGGTAAGTCTGAAACATAAAATTCAAAAAGAGTTACAAAAAGGAAGTGCTCTTACGTGATAGTTTACCAGAAAAATTGAAAAATCATTTAAAATAAAAAAATGGCGGACATTTCAAAATTTTTTTCAAAAATCGCCCTTTTTTTCGACCTTTTTTCAGGCTCAAAAATTTTATATATTTTTTTTGTGGTCAAATTGTGGTAAACTATCACGCAGGATATAACAACGAACAGAATGCTTCAAAGTTTATTAAAATCGGCCCAGTAGATCCGGAGATTAACTGTCCGCCAGTTAAAAAAACCTAAAGTCGAGAAAAACGCATTTAAAGTTTATTTAGAACATGGGAACAGCCGAGAGCGCGCTTCAATTGAGTCGTTATATCTCGGCACTGGCTTCGAATTTCGATTTAATAATTTAGACAGTTATTATTGAAGGTATAAAGAATCTAAAAATGTAAAAAAAAAAAAATAATTTTTTGAAAATTCTAGACGGTAATAGTACCTTAATTACTCACGAACTTTTCGAAAATGATTAGATCGACTTTTATGAAGTTTCTTGTATTTGTGCTTCAGACTTTAGCTTGTACAAACCCGCCATTGTCCAATTAGATTACGGTTGGCACACATTTTATAACATTTTTTTAATCGCAGTATATGAACGAAAATAATGCTTATAATCAATCGAAATCTAAATTACTGTTGTTGAAATATATATTACAAAGTTCATGATTTGGGACAGTTAATAACAGATTTTAAAATGTTGGAACTACTAGGCTAGACGAAAAAATAGGAGCTATTATGGCATTAATTTTGTGACACATGTGTGTAAATAAATGCGCAAGTTGATGTTCTTTTCACAAAATTAAAACGTTTTGCTGGTGGTGATGTAAATTTCAATTTAATGTAGAACTTTGCTGTAAAATCTTATTATGAAGAAAAAACGCAGCTATTATTTCACTACGACTGAGTGGACAAATACAAATTACAAATTTCATTCCATTTTCACTGATTCACTCATATCAGCTTATGGTACAAATCAGGTATACTACCATTGATTTAGTAGTAATGGAAATTGCAATTTCATTGTCACTGATTAACACGTTAACGCCGGCGTGTACCACCAGTGGCTCACACGCGAATGGTTCATCTGGCGGCGTGTACCACCGGTGGCTCACACACGAATGGGTCATCTGGCGGCGTGTACCACCGGTGGCTCACATCAGCTTTTCGTAACACATAATAAATAAAACTATTATGTCATAATAAACGTATAGTAAAAGGAAACTGCACTTTTGAAGTTTTGCTAAACAACATTTTGTGCATGGCTCTGCGCCGCAAGGTAAACCATAACACACTTTTTTTTTCTAAAACTGCGCTTTCTGACTTTCTCAAATGCATATAACTTTTTTTTAGTAATTGTTCGAAAATAAGGCAAGTTAAGTTGAGAGACCTGTTGTTTCAATTTATAAGGACTCGGTACATTCCAACAGACAAATTGCGGTAAGAACGGGCAGGTCCCGCACTCTTATAAACAACTACTTAAGCAAAGAATACAGAACTAAAAATGCAAAAATCACAAATTTTAAACGAGGCCAGTGTAGATCGAAAATAAAACCCAAATTATATTTGCCAGTAAGCACTCGACAAGATGAGAAAATACTAAAGCTCAATTTTAGTTTATAGTACACCAAAAGGCCAGATTGAATGAATGTGCTGAAGTTAAAGTGGGACTGAATGAATGTGCTGAAGTTAAAGTGGGAGTTCCTTTCAGCGATGAAAAGAAATTTAACTTGGATGGTCCACATGGTTGTTAATAATATTGGCCTGACATAGTTTGCGGAGCCTTTGGATGCAACAGAACAGTTCCTTTGGTGTGAGTTCCTTCTAGAATGACCTCATTACTTCACTCCAGATGGTTTTTGATGAACATGTTGAACAAGTTGTGGATTCAAATTTTATTTCTCGGCATGATAATGCAGCTATTCACACGGCTAAAGTTGTGAAAAAAATATTTAAATGCTGTAAATATAATAGAGAAGTTTTACCGTGGCCCAGATTTGAATCCAATTGGGAATTCGTGGGTATATTAGTTTATGAAGTATGGAAAAATGGCAAGCAGAGTTAAAATCGGGTATACAAAAGACATGGGATGAAATTCCACTGGAAACTTTAGGAAACTTGATAAATTTCGTACCAAACCATGTAGACTCTTATTACATTGCTTTATATTTATTTCGTAGTTTAATTTTCAGAAAGGGATTATTAAAAGAATAATGTATATACATAATCAGCCCTATTGTGAATAATAAAGTCGATATCGTGAAATAAAAGTGAAAATATTCCCTCGGAAGAATTGCTATCGTAAACGTAATTCCGAGGGAAGTTTTGTGAATTTTGCCCCGAGGTGTTTTTCAGCCACTTTGCTTGGTAACTTTGGTACAGAAGGAAATACGTACGTGGTTCTTTATATAATTATAAAATATTTGTTAAATATACTTTATTTAAGGTCGAATCCATCAAATAGAAAGCAACTACAAATCTTGGTTAGCTATATGAAGAAACAACATTCCGACATACGAAAAGAAAGATTTTAGAAAAATGTGTTTAAGGAGAAAATTTCAAAGTATTTCATCTTGTCTGGTCCAAGCGGGAAAAGAAGCGCTTTAAAGGACTTTTCCAAGTGTTCCTACTGAAGCAAAAAGTGCTTCGTTTGCGTTTCAGTTTCATATAAATTTTAACATATGATGTCCGCAGAAATAAGCACTTCCTTTGAGCTCCTTGAGAAGCACTTTTTTTAAGTGTATAATGATATGTGGATGAAGTGCTTCGAGTCTGCTTCTAATAGTTCCTTGAATGAATGAAATGAAATGTAGATGAAGCGCTTCGAATCTGCTTTTTTAAAGTACTTCGAATTTTTCCACAGGGGTCTGATACAAACGAGAATATAAGGCAGTCAAAATTCTGAGAGTTTTGGGTTGCTTTCGGATTCTACGAGAATTCAATTTTTATCAAAAACCTAGTTTAATTTTTTTTGAATTAGAGAAAAAAACAAGTCCAAATAGTCACAATAAAATGTTAAAAGTTATTATTCCGAAGCTCACCTCCGAGGTAATCATTCTTTACCTCTATGGTCCTTAAAATAACTAAAGTTGGTCGCAGAACATGAGCTCCACTTCTCTTTTACTTCACATCCATTGAAAACTTCACTCCTCCTCAAGAATGAGTTAAAAATAATTATAGCGAAAGGATAAACAGCAGAGCGCAGCAAAAAAAGGGACGTCCGTTGTTCAAGAGAAAAAGCACTCAACACAGACAAGAAAGCGAGGATTTTCTACTTTCATCCCCTCAGACAAATTTCAGTTTAAAGCTTTCTCTCATCATATCTAAATCCTTTTTACTTTGTGCAAGTCACGTTTGTGACATTTTACATTTTCCTCCTGTTTTTCAGAACGAAACACACACCCCGCACATACGTCCCGTCCCTCCCATCTAGCAAAAACCACTGCCAACTCGCCATATCTTTTTCGTGTAAATTTTTTCCCATTTTTGCGACTCTTCTACGAGAAATGGCACATTATTTTTCTGATTTTTTTTCCCTGGAGCAAAAAAAAAAAAAAGTAAGTTAAAAATGGGTAGGGGGAGAAAACGAGTGCAGGGAACAAAAAAGAGATTTATTTTACTCCTTTGAATCTGGACTGGGGTCCGGACTACTTTCCCCCCGTCCACTGTGACTTTTTCATTTGAGATGTGATTTCATCGCCACTTTTCAACAAGTTTTTGCCGCCACTATGGCTGCTGGTAGCTCTATCTAGTCATCCAGGACAGTCGGGATTTCAACTGTTGTCGTCCTGTGTGGATCAGTCCCGACTCCGACTGCCGAGCCCTATCCCAGTCGCCAGAGTCTGGATCTCTCTGGTGCGGTTCTTTTCTGCTTTTCTTGTTTGTGAGATCGGGGCGCAGCGCGAAAAACCGGGTGGATGCTGCAGCCCAAAGGACCGGGAATTATTCCCGGTTTTTATGTCATTTAATTCCTCTCGGCGAAGTGTAAAGTTTAATGGGCAGAAGAGTTGCCGGGCGTTCCCCTACACAGAACCCTCAAGTTTTCATGGGGTTTTCTGAAAGATTTGTCGCTTATGGATTTTGTCGATGTGCCGCACCAGGGCCTTAGCGTGGGTGGAACTGATGTGTTTTAATGCCAAGAGGCGTTTCTTCTTCTTCTTTTGTTGCCTTTGAATGGGAACACGGCTGGGAAGAAAGTCGAGTACTCTGCGCTAATACCTTTGGTTTGTACGTTTGCACAGATTATGGGCTCTATTCTCTGAATTTATGTTTTATGCCACATAGTTCATGTAGGTACTTGTGTCGGCCAGCCCCATAATAAATTCAAATAAAATACTTTTTAGAGAATCCAGCCTCCGTGTTTCGAAATTCGTGTACTTAGGTATAATCATAACGATCAGAAAGTCTGGATAGATTTAAAGGGTCATGCCATACACCCAGCGAAATAATTATATTATTAATTTCTTGCAATATTAATAGTAAATTTCTCAAAATTATTTATAAACTGGAATAGTGGTATAAGAAGAAAACCAAAAATTCTTAATTATTTTAATCAGTTATGTATTGCCTTTTATTAAAAGCTTGAAACTTTTACAATTTGGAAGAAATAAAGTGTACAAATAATAAAAAATTAAAGTTAAAATATTTTGACGTTTTCGGTCATATACTCGGCATCCACGAAACATTATTTTTGGTACGACCGCTACCTAAAGTCGGTATTCGCAGAAAGCTCTGTGGGCACGATCTGATTAAAAGTCCGTGTTCATAGAAAGCTTTGTGTCACCACTCTTGTGGAAAACTTTCTCATATAGGGAATGTATAATCACGGCCAACTGTGTCATACCGAAAGGGTTAATAGTTGTTGTGCTCTCTATTATTAATACGAGTAACAACATCAATCAAGCTACGTGGCCGTGAATGTATTAATGACTGCAATACAGATATGTCGATATTATTCCATTCTTTTTGGATAGCTTTGAAAGTAAGTCCACAGATTTTTCATGGGACTTAAATCTGGCCTTACAGCGGTCCACCGCAATAACGAAATTTTCCTTGACTTAAAACATTCGTTCATGAATTTTGCAGTATGTATAACTGCATTGTTCTGTTGAAAATTCCAGATTTCACCATAGATTGATGGAAATAAGCACAAAAAATAATGTCACTAATATAGGTCAAAAGAGATTTTTGGCTATTTTTACCCTCTTTTCTGTGAAACATAATTTTTTGTATGAGGTTCACAGGGAACCACTTTCAATTTTACAAATAGTAATCTTTGATTTGTACGCTATCAAATAAAAAAAAATTAAAGTAGTAATAAAGATTCATATCTTCATTATACGTGATTCAAATTCTAAATTAAAATCGCATTTAAATCAGAATTTGCAGCGGAATTTGATATGTTTTAAATAATGTTCATATAGTGCAACCAAGATGACGGTCTGTGTTTTGACGTTCGTATGAAAATAAATTCATATGAAAGCAACTTTTTAAATACTTAAATATACTTAAAATAAAGATCTAGTCGATTAGAAAATAATTAATCCTGACCTATTCATACTCAATCAAAAATACAACGTACAGAATTTGTAAATTTTAAATTAGCAGCCCTAAAATTAAGCATTTTATTATCTTCATTATATTTGTTATTCATTCATGCAGTTGCATTTGGCAGGAATAGATATAACATCTACAATTTAAGACTCTTATATTTCAGCTAGAGAAAAAAATAATCAATCAAGTAACAAAATTAATAAATATCCAAATAATCAAATCAAAAATATACTGTGATTTTATAAGTAGAAAATATATTTAAATATATTTCGTCTAACACCTATGACAAATATCAGAATTATAACAAAACAATTTATTCCCTGTAGTAAATCACTCATTAAAAAGCAATTTAACTTACCATAAATTCTCTCCTACATCATTTGGCTCTCCTGTACATCACCATGAAATCAACTAAAATCAAGAAAAACATGAAGAGCACATACACCGCAGTGAGATATGTGGTATGAACGTTTAATTAAATTAGCTCGCACGATTGCGTATTTCTAATTAAAATTAAAATATTTGCCAGGGCCTTGTCGCGCATTAATTAATCAGTTCAGCGTTTCGGAACGACAAATAAGCCAAATATCATCAGCTAAGTGGAGCGGGGGATGGTTTTCCGCCGCCGCTACCGCGCCGCCACTGGCATCGGTGAAATATGCTGCATCTGATCGCTTCGCTAGTTCTTGTGGCGGCACTGCTCTTAATAGCGAACATATTTACAGTCACACTATGGTGAAAATTAATTATATTTGATTTATGGAGACGTTTAGGAATTGAAAATCGAACACCTAAACAAATGCTGTTTTGAATTATAACAGTGTATAGAATTAAAATTTATACAAGGATTCTTTAATAAGTCGGTAATTTTGAAATTACACATTTTTCTTAATCAAAATTCTATATATTGAAATGGCACTTTAAAATCAGACAAATATGACAAATTGGGACAAGCTTTTGATACCTACAAATTAGCAATCTGTTAAAATAATAAGTTTACTTACAACACAAAAAAATCCATAAAGTAGGGAATTTGTGAAATAAGAACTTCAAAACTGTTGAACAAACTTTTGTACATTTAGTTTAGTTTTCATTTCAGATTATCTGTTTATTTATTATTATTATGTTTTTGCGTAAAAGTCGTAAAACTTATTTTATTTGCTGTAATGTCTACTATTGAACTTGTCACTTGACAAGGCTTGTTCACTATTATAACCAACTTATGTATTTCTATGAACAAATATTCTCTTTTTAAAATTATCCAATACATTTGTATAATCGGATTTTAGATTAAATTAACTAAACAACATTTCTTTTATTTTCAGGTATGGCGTTTTATTATGTATTTATTTAAATATCTGGTAAGTAATGGAATGGTCAAAAATAGTGCAATAATCACTAAATGATTAAATGGAAGCTTAACGACCCCATGGAAAAGAATCAGATATGTTCGTTATATTGCGTATTTGTTTGGAATATTTAAAACATCTACTGCACATTTCTGCAACCTCAGAATTCTTTCGGGAATTTTTTGTTTGTTTTTTTTTCTAAAACTATTAATAAAACTCCATAATATTGTTTCGAAGATGTAGCCTGCAAATTACCGAATGATTTTCTGGGCAAATAAAAACCACCGAGAATTTCGAAATAGGTATATTTAAACCTACAACTTTTTGAAAGTAAGAGGTTTCCAACTGAAGGAACAGCTAAAAAACATATATGGTAGCACTTTTTATCTCAAAAACTACCTACTTTTTACAGAACTTAAAAAGTGCCACTTTATCAATTTTTATTGGAAATTACATCAAATTCGCTGTCCAAAGTTAGAAATTCAAGATGACAGATTCAAAATGGCGACTAAAATTTTTCGATTTCAACGGATTTTAATTAAAATTAGTACAATGATTATTTTGAGGCCCCTAATTTTGAATATTATCAAAATTTGCAAACCCTAAATTTTTTGATTTCAACGGATTTTAATGAGAATTAGTGCAATAATTATTTAGAGGGCTCTAATTTTGGATATTGTCAACATTTTCAATTACAAGATTACGGGTCCAAAATGGCTACTTTAATTTCTCAATTTCAACGGATTTTAATGAAAATTAATACAACGATTATTTTGAGACCACTAGTTTTGAATATATTATCGAAATTTGCAAGATCCGAGATGGGGTCCTAAATTTCCCGATTTTAACGGATTTTAATGAAAATTAGTGAAATGATTATTTTGTGGGCGCTAATTTTCAATATTATCAAAATTTTCAAAATCCAAGATGGTGGAACAAAATTTCTATAATTCAAGGGAATTAGTACAAAACAGATTTCGGATCGTCTGCTTTCGAATCTACTGTGTTTATGTTCCAATATGGCGACATAAAATTGCTATTCATGGTCGTTTATTTTGGAATTTCGGAATACAATAAAACGCATTCAGTGTTACGACCAATATTTCCTAATTTTAAGAGTTATCAATGGTAATGAATACAAAGTTTTCAGGTTGAAACAATTTCTCGTATTGAAATTATATATTATATATTGAATATTATATTGGTCGACTAACAAAACATTAAAGTAAAATGTTACTATCTGAAATTTTATGAAATTTCACCATTGAACACAACCCCAGCGATGAGTCATACAATTTTTCTAGACAAAAAGCAACACACAGACATAAGTTCAAAGAACTATACAACCACACATTTTCAGAGCTTAAGTAGTATTCTGCAGATGAGCCCTAGAAAAAGTTAGATATTAAGGGAGGAAATCCCCCAACCACTTTCATCTTTTCCCAGTCGCAATCGTCCTGCATCGCACTGCTTCGACTGTATAACTCTAATGGAATTTTTCTGGCTGAAGGACGAACAATTCCACGGCTTTAGGGCCTCTGCACATGTATGTATGTGATGTAACGCCCTTGCCATAAGTGTTATGTTCTTGTACCTACAAGGGTTCGCTAGCCATAACGAGATTCTGGGCACAAGCGCCATCTACAGTTGGCGTAAGTGTACAAAGGCAACAGACCGAGACTTAGACCGGATTAGGATTACGTTTGTGCAATTTTTGGTAGTAACATGACCATACAGAGAGCTCTAGTCTATATGATGGCCGTCAGAAAAGGGTCAATATCCGAGATGCGCGAAATTTTCCTCACTATGCAGGGTTGGGAAAATGTCACAAGCGCCAGAGGCGTCTTACTGTCTATTGATATACGAGTACACATCTATCTTTAAGCCGATAAGCTTATTCCACCTGACCTTGTGGAGTCAACAAGGCTTCCAGAATTTCAGCAACCAGTTTCTGGCGTTAATTAGAACTTGTCATTCAGCCTGTCTTTGTCGATGACAATCGCTTGCGGGCAAGGCGACGGCGGCAGGTATTCATTCACTACCTTGGTCAGAGAGAGAGAGATAGAGAGCTCTGAATGAGTAGGTCCTGATTTGCAGCAGCAGATAATAAGGTCGACAACAAGGGTAATTTCAAGTGAAAATCATACACCGTTAATAAATGAATTAATTTAAACCCCTGGCAATGTCCGCCCGCTTCCCGGAGTTCTCCGAAAAAAACTTTTGGAACGATTGGACTATGCTGCTGCAATCGAATTTAAACCCTTCCCTTAATCCTATCCTATTTTTTTTTTGCTAACGAGTTACGGAAGCTCTCGTCAGAAATTGTCATTTCAAAATTTCATCATGCCGGAGGAGCTATCTAGATTGAGCTCCCCGACCTTTTTCCTAGTCCACGATTTATTCTGCAGATGCCGCCAAGGCTGGCTGTTATATAAATTCAAAGGAGAATATCAAATCAAAGCAAATCAGGGAAATTAGATCGTCTGTCGAAATTTAATGGAAGGGAAGGAGTAGATTTTTCAGTGATTGAATTCGACGTAGGTAATGGCAGGGAATTTCATTATAAGATCCTTAGTTTGTAAATAAAAAGAGACTGGTCGATGGTATTTTTTCCCATAGGGAACATAATTAACTCTCCTGTTCCTTCGTGCACATAATGCATACAATTAAGTTTAATTTTTTAAGTAATTTAATTGGCTGGGTAGAATGTTAGTTGAAGTGTCTCATTATTTTAAGTTCATTTAAATTATCTTCGTGTAGATATAGAAGCTTTCATGCATTGTTATTATCGTGATCGGCCAGTGAATAATGGAAAATTACAGAATTCGAAAATATTTGAATGCGTTTTTATTAGTTTTTGGTACAGTTCGTCTATAAAATTGAGTAAATGTATTCATGCCCAACATATATCGCATCGTGACGTTTTGAAAAATAAAATTAAAATAATGCATTTAAAATTGGCAAAATCTGCGTACGTGTCAATCTCAGAAACTACACATATCATAAAATTTAAATTTTGCATAATTGTAAATCTGTTTTGGTGCACCTTATCCAGCAATCAGAAGAAAATTGGTTCCTTCTTAACAAGTAACTTTTAAAATCTGATATCATGTAATGTATTAAATAATGTAAAATTTATAAGTAAAAAAAAATAAAATATTCGATGATAAATAACGGTTATAGCAGTTTTCCAAAATATTTTAATGATCTATGGAATTATTTATCAGTCACTATTAACTCCGCTTTACAATTCTTAATATCGTATTTTAATAGTAGGTATTAATAAACTTTACACTATTTATTACATTATTACAATATTAAATATCTTACTTAACTTCTTCGTAAAAGAAAAAGCAATTGGAAGACGGTTTTAGAATTTATTTATTAATAATAACACTGGTTATGACCAATTTGCAAGTTCCGAACAAATTCGGACTCAAGGAATCTTATAAAATGTGCTGTCCAGTTTAATCTACATACAAATAAATATTTCCATGCGAAATAACATACATTACATAGAACTGAATTCTTTGTGAACAGGCCATAAATCATAACATGTCAGTTCTTATCTTATTAGGATCCATTGGGCTGGAAAAAAATCTTTCTCACTAACACTTTGCACACAGCATTTGATGATGCAAATATAAGCATAGTTAAACACAATCTTGACCGGTTATACTATATAACACTTATCTTCCGAAAGTCTGAAATTTGAAAGAGAGATATTTCACAGGAAATTATTATAGAATCACTTCACTTTACAACATAAACTCTTCGGTATTTTTTTTGTTTTCAATAATTAGCTATTTAGAACAAAAAGGTCGAAATGACACAATGTCTCAAAATTGCATTCTTCTCTTCAGGTGCCTAAGCTATGTTTTTCCTAACATCTAAACCAATTTTATATATTTTCTAAAAATATAATTATTGTATTGGGTTGGCACGAAAGTAATGAGACACTCTAGAAAACTCTACTCATGTTGTTTTTCTAATCAATTGTTTTCGACCATAATCTAGTATGTTATAGAACATTCTAGGTGCTTCAGTTCTAGGGGTATATAAAAGCGCACGCACGATTAATTCAGTCAGTTTGAAGAAAAATGGATGAGCGACAAGTTCGAACTCTATACCTTTACGAGTATTTGTTAGGACATATTGCGCGAGCTGCGGCAGACAACATCAACACTGCATTTGGCTCAGATACTACAAGTCACGCAACAGTGTCTCGTTGGTTCAAACCAACTCAACCCACCAACTCAACCAAAGCAATATCAAAACCGCGGCGAAAAAGTTCTATTGTGCTGCTTTTGGGATTCTCAGGGCATGCTGTTTTATGAATTATTACATAATGAAACAGTTAATGCTAACACATATGCGGCGCAGCTCGATAAACTTGCCACAGGTATCAAAGAAAAAAGACGAAGAAGAGCCAATGTCATTTTACTTCATGACAACGCTCGCCCGCACACTGCATCCACCATCCGCCAACAACTGCAGGGCTTAGGCTGGGAGACGGTACCTCATCCACCATATTCCCAAGACATTGCCCCTTCAGACTATCATTTATTTAGAGTCATGAAAAATGATTTGCGTGATAAACGCTTTAACACTTTTAATGAAGTTGAAACCTACGTAGCCACCTTCTTCAACTCACGGCCCGCTGAGTTCTGGGCAACAAGCATCCAGTCCTTGCCTATACGTTGGCAAGAAGTCATACAGTGCTGTGCAAAACATTTGCAACTAAAATCATAGTTTCTTACAGATCATTATAAAATTTCCTAAACCACTGATACCAAAAAAAGTTTTACAGTGCATTATTCTTTATTATGTCTAGTTTCCAGATATAACAATAGCAGAATGTAATATCCCATAATAAGGGAGCAATATCCAGTTTTTTATTCAACGTAACAATTTTGCCTGTGCAAAACATTTGCAACTTTATATATCAACAAATACTTTTCTCGGAATAAATGAGAATTGGCAGTACTTTGTTAGTTAACTATTATTTTCTATTCCATATATAGTTAATAAAAAATAATAATAATAATTTTCTATTCCGATCCAACTACTGCAGGGCATATAATCCAGTCTGCCGGTCAGGTCCATGCGCGGAAGTGTATTATTAAAATATTTTTTTCCTTTAAACTCAATTAAACTAAAAGTTCGTAAAATGGGAGTAATTAATTTTACAACGAAATAAAAAACCGAATAAAATAGCTAAATCCACCATATCCAGAATTATAAGCAGTTTTAAAAAGACTGGGAGTATTTAAAATATTCATAAAGGGTGGTAGACCAAGGAAAACGACAAAGGCTGAGGATCGTAGAATTTAAATTTTAAGTAAATCTCGGCCTTTCCTCAGTTCAAGGTACTCAGGTAAAAAACGAATAAAACCTGGATGTGGATCCTTCGACAGTAAGAAGACGAGCCATAGAAACTGATCTTAAGAGCTACAGGCCAGCGAAAAAGCCACTACTTTCCGAAAAAAAGGCTGAGCTCGACTTGTCTTTGCTCAAAGTCATTTAGAATGGCCCCTAGAAAAAATGGAGAACTGTCCTTTTTTCGGATGAGTGTAAGTTTAACTTAGTGGGGCTAAATGGAGCGTAAAAAGTAGGACGACCGACGAACAAACGACTAAATCCGCAATAAACTGTGGTAACTATGAAGCATGGAAGTGGTAATACAATGGTCTGGGGGTGTTTATCAGCTCAGGGCGTGGGACCTCTTTATGAAATACCACGGATAATGAAAGCGGAGGACTACAAAAACATTATGGAAAATGTTATGCTCCCTTACGCAGAGGAAGAAATGCCCCTGCGCTGGCGCTTCGAACAGGACGATGATCCCAAGCACACCTCTAGACTTCTTGAGGCTTGGTTTTCGCAGCAAAACATTGAAGTTTTGAAATGGGTCGCACAGTCCCCAGATCTCAACCCCATAGAAAAGCTGTGGCAACTGGTTAAGAAGAATATGAGGGGTCAATTTGACAACAACCGTGACAAACTCTTGAATGGTATAAAAAAGGCTTGGAATGATATAACTTCTTTACATATTGAGTCGCTATTTAATTCTATGCCAAGAAGATGTGTAGCAGTTATTGTAAATAAAGGCTATTCAACCAAATATTAATGATAATATATATTTAAAGTCGCCAACATTGTTAATGTCAAGGAGTTGCAAATGTTTTGCACAGTCAGTTTTGTATCTTAGTATGAAAAAACGAATATTTCTCCTTTTTTATTGAATAGTGTCCTTTAGTTTTTTAATATTCTTAAATTAGATATAATAAAGAATAAAATACTGTATTAGCTTTTTTGTTTTTAAGAGTTTGAGGTTTGTTGTAGTAAGACATATAAAATTGGGGTTTTAGTTGCAAATGTTTTGCACAGCACTGTAGATGCTCACGGCGAGTATTTGATTGACTAAATGTAAAGTAAAATAAAAATGTTAGAATTTAAAATGTAAAAACAAACTGTCTCATTTCTTTCGTGCCAACCCGATAAATCTCGTGTTGAAATAAGCCGCAAATAATGTAAATTTAAAATTTTTAGATTTTTCTCGGAAGGGGATTAATATTAAATTACATTAAGAACATTTAAAAATCTTAAAATACAATTGTAGTTATTAAATAATTTTTGAAAATGTAGAAATATTGCTTGACAGTTTTCACCTACAATTTTATTGAAAATGGTATGAAATTGCCTTTAATAAGGAAAATATTTCAAATTAACATTGGGTTTTTATTTTCATTGTAGCTAAACAAAGCGCACAATAATTTAAAATTGATGAATTCAAAATGGAATTCCTCATTCAGCAGAATTGGTCTTTCACAATTAAAGCTAAACTAATTGGATGTAATCAAATGCATAATCCTACCCACAGTACACATCGAAAATCACAAACGAAATTCTAAATAAATTGGCGACCTCATAGCAAACTATTTTGGAATCTAATAGCGCAATGATGGCAAATAAGCACTAATCTCTGCTTTGAAGGATCCAATAGAGACGAGGCAAATCCCATTACTGGCCCGATATTCCCGGCTCTTGAAAATGTGCACCCGGCCGGGCCGACAACAGGCTTTATCCCAAAATTATTCATTATATTGCATTCCAAATCCTCTTGTTTGTGAATTCATCTTCATGGCTAATGCCTTTGCCTGGAACAGCCTACTCTATATAGAGAAGGACCCCTGACTCCGGGAGGAGGGTTTCAGGGATTCAGGGAACCAAGTTGGGCAATCTGCATCATGCTGCAGCAGCAGGGCGCAAGCATTGGCCTACAGTCCTCGGATGATAGGTTCATCTGAACTGCTGAGCTATCAGTTGTATCTACGTCATATTTATGGCGAAAATTTCGAATCCTACCTGCATCCATTGTCATAGCAATCACGTTTTACCTGCTGCTGGACCTGGGAAATTCGCATTCATTTCGAGGAGTCTCCTGCTTTCAGGGCTGCCGAGATCTCTCCCGCTTAATACTATTGTTTCCCCCTCCCCTTCTCCCAAAGACTTTATGCGCTGATGAAGATGATGATGGGTATGGTTGCTATCGCTTTGAATGCTCCAGAGCTTTTCGGTGCACTTGCACAGGAAGGGCTCCACTCCAGGTCCAGGCCTGGATCTACGGCTCCAGAGTGAGCCTATACTCCCATTTCGCCCTTGCTACAACGGTACATACACCTGGATGGGCTTTGTGTACTCAGTTACGTTTATGCGTGCAGTTGAATGGTTCCTGTAACAATATCCCCTTGGATCTGGAGGGGATTATAATTGCTAGATGAGTGCACATCAAAATGGGAGCTGGAGCTCTCTCTCTGTGTTTCGTGCGAAGCGAACTTTTCCTGCAAAATTTAGAGGCAGCTTAAGGGGGTAGTCCAGTGAAAACGACTGTTTTTTCAACGATTTTTTTTTCATATTAGAAATTAATTTTTATTAAAAAACTTTTTGACATATGATAGTACAACTATTAAGCTACAAGAAAAAAAAATTTATTTTTTTTTTCGACGAGTCATCCCGACAAAATGGCCGCTCCAGAAAAAAAATTTTTTTGTTGGCGGACGTCGAATCTCTGCAACGGTTCATTTGAAACAAAAATTTCAAACGAGGTTTTAATCTGTAGAACATTGGCTATCGTCGGAACTAGAATTATTAATTTTCAATAACAAATAACAAAATGGCGGCATTTCGAATTTTTCGGGTGTTTTTCGGGTGCTTAATTTGTTTATAACTTTGTAAATAAACAATGGATCTTAATAATTCTAGTTCCGACGATAGACACACAATCAAGATATATACAGCTAAATTTTGAGATCAATCGGAGCAAAAGACTCTGAGATCTGACGTCCGCCGAGTCAATAAATGCTGTTTTGAGAAAAACGCGTTTAAAGTTTTTTTTGCGGTAAAAAGCTAAAAAAATTAATTTTACCTTAGTCAGCGATGCCTGCTCCATACATAACGCAATGCCTGCTCCATACATAACTAACTTTAAATTACAAAGCAGAAGGACCTAAACCATTATAAACCGAAAAAAAAGGGCGGAGCAAACAGAAATACAAGAGTCCTCCTTGCTCCGAAACACGCCAGGGGACCTTCGAGCGCTCGGATTACACGTCCCTCGAAAACTCTCTGTATCTTTAAAACTATTCAATATTTTGCTTAGATATTTTAAGGGAGTATTTTCGAGGTGTAGTAGAGTCGATTTAAGCAAAAAAAAAAAAAAAATTAAAAACTTTTTTTTTCACTGGACTACCCCCTTAATGCACTAAATCCTGCACAAATTGCTTCGTTGCCTGCTCGCTCCGCATGAGCTACTTACACCAGCAAAATATATACTAAATTAAATTTTGAACGCAAGCGCTTTTAGTTAATGCGCAGCAATTCTGCCTAGCTTGTAAATCATATTAACGTAAAATTTAATGCGATATTGAATTTGCTGGAATGTGCGAAATATAATTTCCAGTGCTTTGGTTAAACGTTATTTTTTTTTTAAATAAGTTCACCCTTATCACAGAAGAAATTTCGACAGCATATTTTTAGACTTTCTCCCTCGTCATTGATAGATTTTGATTTCCTGCATCGTCTCTACCATCGAAAAAATTACGGTCGGAATGTAGAAATAATTTCTAAGTCGTTGCTTTTTGATAATTTTAACGGGCATTGTTAAATGGTGTGTGGAAGATTAAAACACAATTATTAATTTATTGAGATAGAATATGTCTAAAAAATGCGGTAGCCGAATCAAACTTTCTGTTAGAAAATCATACTACCATGATAAAATAGAGGCATTTTTGACCGTGCAGCGCCACCTGTTTTTTTTTATAAAAGGTTTTCGGCGTCAGTCTCAAACTCAATTGACTAACCAAAATGCCTTGAATGGATTTAAACGAGATGGACTCGCGACCACTTCTGAAGCGCTCATGGCACTTGTAAACGTTTGATCGCCCCAGAGAATAGTCACTAAAACATTTTTGCAACATTTACAATGTTTTCGGACTATTGGATTTTATGTTTAACCCAAAATCTAATGGAAATTCGATGCACAATCGAAAAAAATCGAGAGGCCTCAAAATATAGAGAATGTCAGTGAAGGTTCTACCAATCCATCAAAAAAAAAAAAAAGTGAAAGATAACAAATTGGCACTGTGCGTTCAAAAGTCCCCTTTCTTTTTGATTCGATTTGATAATTGTGATCGTAGTTGTTAATATTGCCAAGTAATTAAAAAAACACTTTTTAGAGGTTTGTTATTTCAATAAATCATAATACATGAAAATTTGGTGTTGTGCGAACTCCACACTCTCGATCGAAGTCTCCTACTCCGTCAACGATGAAATCATCTCATGAATTGAAGATAAAGCAAGAAATAGAAACTGCCCCGAGGAGGGGAAGATCAAAGGCCTTCCTATGCCAATGCTCGCATAAGTGAAATAAAAATGAAAAATATCCTAAAAGGCAGAGCAAAAAGGAGCCACATCCATAAAGTAAAAGAAGCCACGAGTGCGTTGACGACGGAGTCTGCGGCTGAATTGAAATTTATCTTTAAAAAAATGTTCAGCAAGATGTCGTCAGGGAATTGGAAGAGAATTGGACGCGGGAGCGAGTTAGCAGCAGCAGCGGCAGCAATTTACAATGCCGGTCGGACGCTGCTTGCCAAGGACTGCAAAAAACCGACAAAACCTGAGGAATCCGCCAGGAGGCTTCGCAGCATGAATAACACATCACATTCCGGCTGTCCTGAAAAGCCTGCGAAGTATTTTGTTCGCTCGGTGGCTCCTTTTTTATATAGGTGTCCGGCAATAATGGGTTTTGTGCGGTGGCCGAATCTCCAGGCCATTCTCATGCTATCGCGTCTCATTCAAGACGTTCATATTCATTTGTCCGGTGCGCCGGGCACCTCGAGCATTCCGCCGCAGTCGCTATTCAGCCGGGCATTTCGCCTGTATCTCGTATCTTGTATCTGATAACAGCAATCACTCCTGCCCCGACACCAAATTCTTGCGGTGGTCACTTGATACGACGACGTTTCTCGGCGGCTGGTCAAACCGCAAGAAGAAGACAATGACGGGGGGCAGGGGGTCCCCATTAAGAATCTTATAAGCCGTCTTCGTCTTGGCAGACGTCTTCCCAGCTACTGGACCCAATCTCCACTTTTTGCGCATTTGCGCCCTGCCCTGGAATTCCATGCTGCTCATTGCAGCATGAAAAATTCAGCGAAGTCGCCTGTTAATCGATTGGAATTCGATTTCTTCTCGAATTATTGACTTAAGTGACCGCTTTTTGTCACCGAAAATTGTTCAACGAGATGTTGACATTTCGCAAATTTCTAGGACAATTGCAAGAGAGAACCTTTTCTTATATATAGTATGCCACACACATACTCTTCTCCTCCCCGGAAGGTTTTCTTGTCCTCTTCTGGATTTTTTCCTTTTCGGTGGGATTCTTTAAATTTCAAGTTGTTACCAAAAGAAAGATAAAACTCTTCCGAATCGGTCGTAATTTCAATGATTGCAACTTAAAAATATTCCAGCAAACCTGCGCCGGCAAAAAAATTCTTGAATGTTTTATGAATATTTCATTGATGACTAAAACTTGTTGCTGTATGTCGACGCAAGTTGACTAACCGTCTTTTGCTTGAGGAACGCATGTTTTTTCAACATCTTTATCATGTTTTTATATCGGAGCAGCACTTTTTACTCAGGGACATACATAAACATAATTTTATGATACCCGTTTTTATTAAGGCTCCATAAAGTTTTCGATATATCCCACAGTTTTTCATATTGAATACTAAATTTTGAAAGACTGTTATACTTTACTTAGGCCAAGTTGAGTGGAAGATTTCCTTCATTAATTGATTAAACTGAGGTTAAATTACAATTTAATTTTTTCGACACGTTAAACTATAGGTTTAAGCGCAATTTAATGACAAAACTGGATTAACTGGAACTTATTTGATTAAGAGTGAATTTAAAAATAACCAACAACTGACAATAAAAATCGGCGCTACATGGAGCTTTATGAAATCATAGAAATAACAATAATTAGAAAATTATTATACAAACGGAAAGTTTACTGTCAGTCACCGGCGACTGATGTGGTCCGAACAGAAAGTTCAGTGTCACCGGTAACTGACATGACCCTTAACGTGTTAAGTCAATTTTGTAATAACCTAAAAAGTTGAAAATTTGAGGGTGCAATGTCTGGTGATACGGATGGGATAGAACATCCCAACCAAGCTCCAATAGATTTTTGTCGAGTAGTCAAATACACATGAAGCCGCGCATCCATCAGACTTTTTCGAAATCTGGACATTAAAACGGTTTATTATAGCCAAGCTTCAAAAAATGCTCATGGTTGTTGGATTTTGATATTTTTAACATTTTTGCTAGTGTTTTGATCTGATCTTGAAGGGTGTTCTTGATTTTTAAGGTTGAAATCACCAGCTTTAAACCTTTCGAACCACTTTCGCACAGTTCTTTTTTCAGCCATAACATCGTCACCATACTTTGTTTGCAACTTATGTGGCATTTTTGTCGTCCCGCTAAAAGAAAAGCATCAAATGCTTCGTTTCCTTTCATATTTAAGAGCGTATAAAGCTAACAAAAATGAATGTATCCTAACCAAACTTTTTTCTAAAGATGCCTGAAAATTTACCTTATGGAAAATGTATGTCTTCAGTCATTCTGATATACTTACTATTCAGACCTGTCCTAATACCACATACCGAAAATCGGGACGAACTTTCCGGACCACCCAATAATTATATATTTTTAATATTTTAGCATTTTTCAGGTCTTTGATTCATGAATCCAATGTTAGATTTTTTTTAAATTAAAAATGGAGGATTTAAAATCATGATATTTAAAATCTAAACAATTTTGTAATCAATGATCCAAAAAAAAGCATTACACCAAACTTTGTAGAGAAAATTTTGCATTTTGAGTTCTTTGATTTGTTTCTCCTTGTTTAATTTTTCCTTTATTTTTAATAAATATAATTTTTACTTTTTTTTTTGCAATAAAATGTTTTAAATTAACCAAAACTTCTTGTGGTCTTTGTTCATACAAAACTTTTTCGATGTAAGAAAAGCACGTGACATATCGTTCGTTATATTACATCACCACGGTATTTTAAAAGTTGTAATGTGAATTTTCTATCAAAAGATAAAAATCCGAAAGGAAGCACTGAACTGTGATTAGTCCAGGTGCAATTTTTTTTTTTTTTTTTAAGAAACCCGAAGCGGTACCTCCAAAACGCTGTGCTTGCTTAAACACGCTTCTGCTTAACGAGATTACGCCTATCAAAACAAGCAGAACCTGGGAAAGTGGTCTTAGCAGGACTATTAATCCGAGACGGCGAAGCGGTAGCGATCCCATAAATCCCCAGATATCTCTCGAAATCAACAGGGACGTATTAGTTCCACCAAGAAAATTAATGAACCCGAAAATCAATAGCAAAAAATATTTTCCATCTCTGAGATGTTTTGGCTTGGCCGAAATTAAAAGAAAACGGATCGGATGGCCTCGTTCATTAATCTGGGATGGATCGAGCGAGGGTGAACGGAACGCTACTGCGCTTCGAAATAATTCGCTCATTA
The DNA here is from genome assembly GCA_949715965.1 of Dysmachus trigonus. Classification (NCBI taxonomy): domain Eukaryota; kingdom Metazoa; phylum Arthropoda; class Insecta; order Diptera; family Asilidae; genus Dysmachus; species Dysmachus trigonus. The sequence continues at coordinate 55,527,121 of OX454323.1, read as the reverse complement.
ATCTGCCGAATCACGCCCGATCCCCTTCTGCCCAGCTTCTGAGGGGATTACTTCTCGCTATAGGGGGAAGGAAACATCAAAATCACCTCCGAAGGAGCAACAAATCTTCAAAAGCCTGAAAAGGAAATTGAGATGGGAAAAGACTTAATTCCCTCCAATTTCCTTTTTATCCACATCGCGCTATGAAATTTCGATTAGAAAAACATCTCCGCCACACCTCCGGGAATCGGGAACGAGGAGGAAAAAAAAAAGGAACCATCCGAGTCAGGAGGGAAAATTGAATAAAAAGACGTTCCTGATCGCCTCCTGTTTGAGAAGAGGTCTTTTGTTAGTTTTGTCCAATCGTTTTCTTTTTTTTTACTTGTGCCGCTTACGCCGCTGCTGTCGCCGGTCTAAAAGGAGGAAAAAAAAAAAACAAAAAATTGAAAGGAACGATAAAAACGGATAAAAAGAAAAATAGAAAGAAGAAAAAATATCCTTTGCGGAGCCCTAATCCGGAACACGAAAAAGGAACTCATAAAAAGAAAATTAAGAGGCGATCAGAATGGGAGCAGGAAGCTCAATTTAATGAGACTCGACCTCAAGTGGAGGATATTTTCCCCGGACTCAGGCTCGAGGCGACAAGTTCCCCTGCGGCTTGCCGGGACCTGTCTTGGTTTCTGGATTCTGGATTCTGGACCTGTATCCATGACAAATGGTGTGTGTGTCTTTTGTGTGTTTCTTTTGTCGACGGCAAGTAGGAAAAAAAAGCACTGTGTATAAACACGGTAATCTTGAGGTAGATAAAAACTGTTAATTGCGCCTAGAAAAGATTCCCCGATAGCTGCGAAGTGAGAACCGGTCAAAGATGGGGCTCAGCCGATAAGTGCACTTCAGTTCCCAGGATGAATTGAGATGGGCAGGTGATTTAGCCGTGCTAATGACTCTTGCCCATCTGTCAATTCCGTTCTGCTGTGAAAGGATGGAGTTGGGCTTGTGTACCAGTTTTGTTTAAATTTAAGAACACTAATATTATATAGAATGTAATTCGAAATGATTCAAAGTCTGAATTGAGTGGACTTATTACATGCGATTAATTTAAAGTATTAACGAGTGCATGACAAGTGCATTACCCAAAGGTCTTAAATTAGCTTAAATCAGTATTACTCTTTAACTAATCATTCGACTTATAGACTACGAATTAAAAACATTCTTATTTTTACGTTAATCATATATAATCCAAATATTATTATTATATAACGAAATTTTTATAGACACGTATGGAGGAAACGTGACATTTCATAATAAATAGTCGTAATTTTTTTGGCCGCCATATTGGATCCCCCATTTTGAATTTCGTGATTTTGACTTAAGATTCTTAATCAGCGACCCAAAATCGCGATTTTGAATTTCGTGATTCGGACTTCAGATTCCTGATCAGCGACCCAAAAAACCCTTAGGATTAAAGATTCATGGAAATTGAACGTCTCACAAGTGCCGAATCTCTTTAAAGATTCTTTTAAATAGAAGTGGTATCTTTGTTTGAGGAGGTGGTTAGTTGTCCGTTTAGAGTGGAGTAGATTTATTATTATTAGTAAATACAAAAAAAATTTTTTAATTTTTTTTCCGAAAAATAAATTAAGTCAAAATGGGCCTTAGGGATTCTCCCTCCTCCTTTGATCGGATTTTTAGAAAAATTGGTATGTAGGGGTTTTACGGATCACTTATTTCAGTTCCGATATCAAAATTTAAAAATTTAAAATGGCGGACAATAAGTTCTTACCTCAATTAATTTAAATAAAATTTGGTATATCGGTGTTTTGAGGTCACTTATAGTATGTTACAATTTCTATGATAATTTAATAAAGTTTAACAATTTGAAATACCTTATTTTATCCGCCATTTTTAATTTCAAAATGCATATAACATGTTCATAAATTGCTTGTATACATATTTTAATTTTATATACATTTCGTAAAAACAAAGTATTTAATATACTAACTTTCCTATTTGCATTATATACAACCTGCTGTTGACTCTCCATTTCAATTATCAGCCTATTACTAACCAAACAAGTCCAACTCAAAAACTAAATCCAGCGTGAATGACTTTTCACTATTTTCCGATTAATTACTCACGAGTTTGGTTGTAGAATCGCGATTGCATCTCACTTTCCACTATAATGATGTTACAGCTTTTCTTAAAAATTTGTAGAAATTGGAACTGTGCACTGTTGGTAAAAAAGTCACATGTGTCGAATATTTTTCGATATGTCAACTTTCATCCTTCAAAAGTTTATTGACAAATTCCATTGACTTATCGTGTCCTCTAATATAATTTGACTACATGAAGTTGAATGATAATAAAAACTAGTTTGTCTCAAATGACTTAAATCAATCAATTCTGCTGTCCAACGCTAAAGTTATTCGCCGTTTTTGGTCTTGCATGAACCCGCCTGATCTCGTGAATAGTGTCCATCGCGAGCAGCATGTGTAAGCATAGCTCCAGCATAACCAGCTACATAAAAACGATTGCACTTTGCAAACTTTTTGCACGACATCGTGTTGAACTCGCGAGGCCAATTTATCACTCGAACCGAATCCACTTTACTGCCATCGGCCAGACAACTCGCCGTCAGCTCATTAATTATATCCTTGCCTGGGGCGAGCGTGTCGCCCACATCCTTGCAAAATCAATCCCCTTAAATGTGCACATCCTTTAAATTCCTAAATCCCCGGATAATGAAATAATTTCATTAGTTTCGTCCATTAAGTAATTATGGGAGGTCTAGAGCGCTTCGGTTGAGCGGCTCCTCCATCCGCGTTTCTTTGCCGTTCGCCGCGATCGCTCCTTTTTTGGCTGTGACTAGAACTAAAACGCCGCCGCCGACGACAACGAAAATGACGATGGCGGCGGCGGCGAATTGCTTTTCCTCTTTTTCACGTTTAATTTTCTTTTCCTTTGGCCTCCCTTGGACTGCTGCCGTACTTCCGACACCGCAGCGCACCGCACCGCGCCAAGCTACGCCACGCCGCATCACGTAATCGCCAACCGTCTCGCGGCGAACCCTCTAATTCTGTTTCCGTTCTGAGGTCGGATTTCTTTGGCGCAACGAATGGGGCCGTTTTCACTAATTTATGGCTCTCACGATTTATTCATTTCCGTAATGAATCATAAGAGGGACGACGGCCTAATGTAACGTAATGTAGCCAAACTTTGATGGCTCAGTTACTCATGCCGAATTTTTACTGGATGGGGAATCTGGTGGACGTTACACTAAAAAGCCACAGGAGTTGGTTTTGTGGAGCTGGGAAAATTTAGAAAAATTTAAAGTGGTGGAAAACTGTTTTGGAACTTAACTGCAGTGGTACTAAATTAGCCAGAATACTTTAACATTTTTTGCGTGTTATATTACGAAAGTTGTCCAAAACGGTCGAGTCCAAGTAAAACCATTAAATCTTCGAAATTTCACAAAATGCAGTATAATTTTTTACCCGAATGCAAAATGAGGTTTATGTTTTTCGAAAATACGTAATTAAATATTATCACCTCTAGGAATTTTTAGTAGAATTATGTGAAAATTTAGCTTCATGACTCTAAAAAGGAAAAGTTTTGTTGTAAAAGCATTGTTATACATATATACTTTCTAAAAAAAATCTTTTAGTATCGTTTTACCTCAACTCCTACTGTCTACTAAATAAGGTTATAAACAAATCGATAATTGTGTTTATTAATAAGTTAAAAATAGCTTGAGTCTATAATAGAGTCTAAACGGGTTTTAAGATAAACATTGTACTAATTTTCATTAAAATCCGTTGAAATCGAGAAATCTTGGTCGCCATATTGAGTCCACCGTCTTAAATTTCTAAATTTGGACAGCGGATTTGAAATCAGCATTCTGCAAAACCCCTATGTACCAATTTTCATGAAAAATGTTTAAATCGGGTAGCAATTATTTTGTCTCACGAGGACCACATGTGGCATTCGTAATGATGCACGAATTAGGCAGCCTCATGGGACCCACACGAGGCAGTATGGCTAGCCTCATAGGGACCCTAGCTATACCCCACTAAAATTCTAGTCGGGTAATACCCGACCGAGTGGAGCCAAATCCCAAAAACCTGGCCAAAAGTCTTTAAAATAAATTTTTTAGTTAGGGATTTTTCTTTCTAAAATTGACTAAAGTGGTCCCTAGTGAAATAGAATCGACTTATAATAGGACCCCAACTGAACGCTCGCCTGTATAATGCTAGTGTGAAAGTAGCTTCTGAGGGGAGCAGTGGTTGTGTGCTTCGAAGAGAGACGCTCATTTAAAAGCACGCAAAAAATGTTCAAAATTTCACTGTTTTTAATGAAATAAAATGAAATCTTCAGCTAAGGGTTAGTAGAATATTACAAAATTGTTTTAGTCACTATTTTATAAAGCATTAAATTTAGAGAGAGATAGAATCTTATGTACTTTTTAAGCTGTAAAATTAAAAAAATTTTATGTTACAAAGTACAAACCTAAAATGTTCCGCATTGTTCCGATCTGAAACACATTGAAGTTATCACCTTTAATCAGTTTCAGCTGATTTTATCTGCTTTTCTGTGTTTAATCGAATTTTTTCGAAAATAATAAAATTTTTAATTTCTCAGGATTTATTTGCCATAAGAAAGTTATTTTATTATTTGCGCATGTCATATTAGATCAGCCATTTAAAAAATAGATATTAAGATAACACATTCGTAAGCTGTAATTTAAAAATTTTCATTTGCATTCATCTTTTTCACGATTATAGTCGCCATATTGGATCCGCCATTTTAATTATTGAAATTTTGATAATGGATTCGTAATCAGCGACCCCAAAAACTTAGAAAATGATGCCCCCTTCTCGGTTACGTTGTGAAATACGCCATATTTAATAATAGAGCGTGGTTGGTAAGGGGTGAAGGAGATAGATTTTTGTAGCCTTGATATGAAATTTGTTATCAGAGACCCCAAAAACCCCCGAGTAAGAAATTTTAAATCAATAGCTTAATTTTTTGATTTTTGGCCAGCTTTTTAGCGATCAGATACACGCGGCCTTCCACTGATAGCATTCTTAGCTTTCGTGACCAAATCATTTTCCTAAACTTCTCTCATGACTTTAACCAATTCTGATTTAATCCGCGAACACTTTGTGCCACTATCTGTAAATATCACAGATATTTTCGACAGGGCTCATCTGGGCTATTCGTTAGTAAGTCAAGGATTTGTACACTTTTATTCCTTAAAAAATCCGTAACTCTTCGCTGTATGGCAAGTGAATTTATCGGGCTTGAAGATTCCCTCTGCATTAAATTTCGCATTCACAGTTGGGATCATTTGTGTCAGACGGATTAAATACTGCTCCGCTTTCATTATCCAATCAAAAACGTAGAGTAGGAAGAGTTCTTTTGACAATATTGTTGATCAAATCATAAGATAGGTAGAAAATTCAACGTAGTAGCTCTGGTAATATTTGAAATTTTGACCTCTTACTTTAGGGTATATTTCTACAATGTTTTTGGAATAGTTCGTGGTGAAAAAATCAATTTATTTAACATCAGGATCCCTCAATTCAAGTTGGAATATCCGATTTTCTTAACATCTGAAAAAGCCATAAAGTGCTAAATATCTTATATAAATACATCCTATCCACGCTGGCAAAATTCCCAGCCAGGCTAGAGCCAAGGGCTCATTCGGTTTCTGAAAGTGAAGCGCCAAGCGACGGCGGCCAGAGACAAGTAAAAACTTTAAACGTTTTCAATTACAAGTTGAATGCAAACAACGAGGCCCCATAATTAGCAAGTTCCTGCGAAAGTTTTCCGCCCTGCCACCTCACCGCACGCCTGTCGTATCCTGCCAACAGCTTTACTAATTCCTGTAATAATTTTCGTGATGTTTTCAAAATAACTCAAGCCCTCAAACCCGAGCGATGACTAAGAGCGGCGGGTGCGGAGAGGACATATGCCGCATGTAGGCGCATGTGGGGCCCATTGGGGCGGGCGGGAGTGTATACGAGTCCCGCCGCAATCCGACTAAGAGCCCCTAAAAGTTTAATTTGCAGCTTTACACAATCATTTCACTAATCAAACACAAGTTTGCTTTAAGTGCTTCCCTAATGAGCCGACGTCTGTGGCGGTATCGTTGCCATCTTACAGCACAATAAGCGGAAGCGGGGGAGGGGCCGAGTTGGGCCAGTAATCAGAGTCGTTCCAGGCGCACTTAATATCACACGTCTCCTTGTGAGGAGTGAAACCCTTTTTTGGAAAGAGCGGCGTGTGCGGGTGCGGCAACTCAACTCCTTCGGGGACTCGGAGCGCCGACTTACACTGGCATGCAAAATTAATACAAATAATTAATGGATTAGGGAGATAAGCGCCCTGCTAAGCAGCGGTTGGCGTGTTTTCCCCATGCAGTGTTCATCGCGGTTGACGGGGTGCACGAACAAACAACAGGCCGGCAGATGGGGAGATGTTTGTACATTCGACTTAGCACAGCAAGTCAGTGCGCCTCTTAAATACTTTATTATTTGACTTCTCACGGATGCCCTTTCCATGCGAGATACGTGAAAGGCACCCCCCGTCGTCCCTGCTTGCACGAAAGTGAGAATCTCAAAGGGGAGAGGGACATCTTTGTCCTGAAAATGCTTTTGCCGTATTTAGAAATGGAGCTTAGATCTTCACTCAATATATTTGGGCTAGACTTTTCCACAACCCCAAGCAGGACATTGCCATGCAAAAATTAAATAAGGATTGAAGGATTAGAGAATATACAAAATATATTTTGTTAAAAAATCCAAATTTTAGCCCTTTCAACATTTGCCGTGATTTGGATAGCTCCAGGATAGACCACTCAGCAGCTGACATAGAGGATCGGGGTTCGAGCCCAGTTTAAAAATCGATTGATATCTCTCGGTGGTCCGTTTCTTTTTATTTCTTTATTCCTTTTTGGCCAGCTAGCCGCTCGGTTGGCCAACATTTTTTGGCCAAATAACATTTACTTTTTCTGATTTTGAGATTTCAAGATCAATAGTAAAAAATTAGTCATGCTTAAAAAAAAATTCGAAAATCGCCTATACTTAACCTTAGGAACATGAATTATGAAAATGTTGATGCTAAAAGAATTTCGATCTAATAGTAAGTCAAAAAGAGTGGTTTTGAGAAAAACGCGATTCAAGTTTTAGTTTGACCGGTTCTGAGTAAGGCTTTCCACCTGCAATTAATTGCTCAATTTTTTTTACGCCAAACTTACGCATAATTCAGTCATTTTTGGGAATTTTCTTTTAAGATTTTACGTGCAGATTCTTCAATAATCATACCTTGGGAAAAAGAATCATATTTTGAAACGCTCACCTTGGTAGTTCTCCTTAGGAGGTTAAAGAAGATAATAACTTAATATTGAAATACTTAATAATTAAATTCCAAATTTTGCTGGAGTCTAGTCGAGAAACTTTAAAAACAATTAATAATGCACTTTTTTTTAATGTACATAACGTTCAAAAGGATTGACCAATTTGTGTCATATTTCACGAAAACTTCGTAGAGGTTCTAGGTTAACTATTTTTTTGGGAAAATGTTAATTTAAAAGTAGAACGTCTTAGAAATATTCTCTGAAAATTTCAAGTCAATCTAATTAATATTCACGGAAATACTAATTCTTACATCCGGATTTCCATACTTGAAAATTTAAACGCAATTTTCTCAAAACCGCAATGCTGAAGTCTATGTTCCTGATATTCCAAAAATCATTTCACCAACAGAATTTTGCATGCTTATTTTAGATATAAAAAGCGTGAACGAAGGATTTTGTTTTTCAATAAGTACAACAAATTTTATAAGTAAAAAATTGCCGAATATTTTAGCGAGTATCCAAAAAATAGACCAATTTTTTTCAACTTACCATTGTTAATATACTTACAAAGGCAAAACAAAATAATCCTATGGTATGATATGGTGCTGTACTCTATAAAATTGAAGAGCGAGTTCCACTCACTACCATATTACACGATTCACGGTAAATTTGCTTATATTATACAGATAAACATTTACCCACAACTTGAATTTTTCTATAGGGAAACGATCCGTATGTCAGTCTTTACCAAAAATGATTCTATAATAAAGTGTGAACAAAATTCAAAATGTAGCACGATCCTTTTACTGTCATTAAGGAAAACTTCCAGATTTTGTCATTAACCATGTTTTTGGAACTAAATATATTAAATTTTCGCCTTGGATTTCGAGCCGACTTCTTAATATTAATTGTTGAAACCAAAGAAGGGATCTTAAAATAAATTTATTTCATACTGTTAAAAGCGTCGGATATTTGTAGAAGTTTTTATTTTTATATTTACTTTTGACCGTCTTTCTGACATCTCTTTACGATGACACATAGACAAAAAGTAGACATTTGAGAAGTTTGTAAATAAAAACTTTTTTGAAAATTAATTAAAAAAATAAAAATAAAGGCAGAAATTTAAATGTTAAGTAAATTAAATGTTATCTGTCACTGAACTGTGACATCTATGTGTAAGCATTACAACATTCAATTGAGAGTCCTCGGATGATAAGACAGGTTGTGGCGTGTATGGGTGAGCCAAAAAAGTACACAGATCTATAAGTTCTCGGCAATATCTTAGAAAAATTTCAAAAATCTAAATAACTTTAAAACCACCAAAATACGTACAATCTAAGATGGGATTATAATAATTAGTAGTTAAGTCTTTTATCACCCTGTTCGTTTTGGACCTTCATTAAAGAGAGACCTTTTATAAGTTTTGCATAAATATTAGAATTACGACCTGAGTTATAACCCTGTTAGTCCTGTATGTAAAGACGACCCCTCCCCCCCTACATCATAGTGCTTCCCAACAATTTATGTTCATTAACTCAAAATGTTTACGAAAATTTTCCAACTCTTTGGGCAGCGAGCAGCGCTGGGAGGTGAATAAATAAAACTTGGCAAGCGGCGCGTAGCAGCTCCATTCCGTCTTGAATTTATTCCTCCTAAATTCTGCGTTTATTGCTCGCCGTATGAATGCATCTTGTCGCCATGCCAGAAAATTTGTTGAATGCATCACACAGCTGCTGAAGCGCTGTCGTGGATTTATGTGATGTTGGCCCCGCTCTAACCCGGGGATTGTTGCACCAGTTCCTTTGATTTACGCCTCTTAATTGATGGCGAGCATTCCATTGTTTGTTGAACGTTCGCTCAATCACCCGGGTTTTGGACGCGGAGATGAACGAGGCGCATGAGATGCATTCGGTCATTCGGAGCAGATACACCAGATACAAATCGCCGGCCTATGAATGAGACAATTAGCAGCAGGTTCTCAAGAAGATCGGGGCTTGGGCTCTGCTTCATTGTTAGAATTTAGTAGACAAATCGGACAAATCAGACAAATTGTCCGCTGAGCAACGAAGACATGGACAACCGGCTGCAACTGGGCATATATTTCATTCAAAATTTCCGCCAGTGGCGCGAGGCGACTTTAGGAGGACACAGAGGCCATTAGTCAGCGGCGATTTATTGCGGTTGACAGTCTTTCAGACGGAACATCCAAAACAAGCCGTCGGGACATTCATCGCACGGCAGCGCTATAAAAAGATCTCGGGCCAGTCGTCCCCCAGAGAGGGAAATGTCTCATCACCTCTGAAGTGCCGCCACGTGTGCAGTTTAAGAACAATTCGGAATAGTTTAGAGCAGTTCAGCGCTAATAAACGCCAAAAGGAGCATGGCCCAAGGAGACGTTCGGAGGTTGCCGCCTTCGCGGCCTTTCACGTGACCCATGCATCGCTACCGTTCCGGCACCGCCCGCGGCACCATCAATCATCGTCGCCGGAGCTGAGCAATTTGTTCGACGGCTCGCTAATTTCTCGAACACGGAAGATTGTTTAATAAACACGTCAACGAGTTATTTGACAAAAGTGGGCTGCGACGACAAGACTGCCCGCTACACACTGCGCACTGCTCCGGCACGCGGGGAGACAAGAGGCCAATTGAAGTCGCTCCGGCATTCAAGTGGGTCTTGATCTGGTGTTTATTTTCGATGGCACTTCACTTGAAAATAGACAGCCGCTAAAAATAGCACTGGCCCGCTGAGGGAACCCAGAGGCACTGCCACTCCGCTGATGCGACGTCGTCTGTTAACGAGTCGGCACGGCAGATAAAGAACTCTCAAGTAGAAGTGCCGCAGATTCCCGGGATGTTTTGATTGCCTCGAAAGATTTCAGTGATATTTATGAGTGAACGGGGATTGATCGTGGCGATCTCTTGCTGCGAACACGAGTTGCTTATGTGAGCTGCTTCAATTTCTATTTGACTGGAAAACAGACCCATGCAAGGGTGTAATGGGGAAAGTTATATGATAATTTGAGATTCTCTTTCAAAATAACAATCAACTTTATTTACGTGTGAAAATACTCCGTTACTGCTTTCAGGATAAGGTAAAAAGCACTACTATGCAATCGTTTTCTCAAAACGATTCGGTGTATTTTTTCGAACCCTCATATCCTTTCTCTGCTTAACACTTTATGGCTCGAATTCCCATTGAGAGTTATATTTATGGTTATAATTTTTTTATACATTGTTAAGAAGGTTTTGGGGTATAAAAAAAAATTTTTTTGGCACTTTTAGTTGTTTTTCACCACTGTAGAGGGCGTCTTCCAAAAGATGCATTTTAATTTGGGAGACACTTTTCTGCCTTCCTGTAACAATTTTTTTTTTAAATTCCAACGGGATTCAATTCGTGAGACTTAAAACTAATAAATAAACCTTTAAAAAGTTAATTTTTTTGTATTTTTATGGCCTTTATACGCGATTTTATAAAAAGTTCGAAAAAACGCCTGTTTTGGGGATGAATTTACCCCTGTACTAAAAAGGTGGGGTGGTTTTTTAACTTTTTAGAGGTTTATTTAGTAGTCGCATATATAAAGTATCAAAAAATATTTGGTTTACTGAGATTGGTTTAGTAGATTTTGAGAAAAACGTCTCCCAGTTTTGAAAAATGTGATTTCGAGAAAAACGCGTATTTTTACTGTAATTTTATCGAATAAAATGGTCATATTATGGTTATAAATACAGCTATAACTTCGTTTCTATTTCGAATTTCTTAATAAAATTTTAGGACAGTATTTCTCTGATACTAAGGAATGTTTTTACGTAAAAATCGATTTTTTGAAAATTTAGAAAGTAAAAGTCCCCTTAAGTAACACACACATTTTCATTTTTATAACCTTCTTATTTTGCGAGATACTTATTGTAGTTCTAGAATGCTGAAATTTGGCATAGTCTACAATATATGACTTTCGTCTTCCCAATCTCGAAAGGTAGGAGGTAACGTTTTATATAAGCAAAGAAAAATTAATTAAACTAAAATGAGATTAAAAACAGCGATTTCACCGAACACCAAACCAAAAAGAAAAGCCTAACAAAACAATTTCATTTAAAAATCAGATCAGATCTTGTATAGACCCAGGTCTACATAACATAGTAAATATTTTTTGAACTTCTTTCAGTCTCTATATTGTAAACATTATTTCAAAAAAAATAATAAAAGTCATTTGGTGCTTATGTACGCGATATTTTAATGTATGTAGAAGATAACGTGGGTTAGTTATGATTGTATGTAAAAACCACTACAGTGTTAAAAACATTTTTTTTTTATTAACTTTATCTTTTAGTGATACTAAATTTGTAGCGCACTATCTCTCGACAATTCAGTGATAATGAATTTGCGGTGTGTATTAGTACTTAACTACATATTAAATGATAGTTGACGAAATAGTGAACTGCGAAGAACACTGTTTTTGAGTAGATAACTACAAAACGGGTGCATTTGTTACAGCACTGCACAAAATACGAGCTTCGAATTTTCGGTTCATCGTTGATTTCTTTTGTTATTTATATCACATCTTCAAAGTCTTTGAAAAACTTTCAAATTGTGGAGCCTCTTCCAGTTTGCGAATTTCCCTTGTAAGTTGAGACTAGATTTTGAAATTGTTTTGAAATCTCATCTTTGGTGAACTTAAACTCTGGTTCAATTTCCAAGATCCTATGAAAAATCACCCCGCATAAGGTTTTTTCGGACCGTATTCAATCTTGGAATTTAGACTCTACTTGCATTCTAGTCGTCAAAATCAATATAATTTGTTGCTTTATCCACTCTTCGTCAGCTGATTTGAAATGTAAATATTAAGGGTAATCCAGCTTTGGTGTAAATGATAGTCAATCATTGCAAACGGTGCTAAAGTGCAAAAATTCACAACCTTAAAACATGAATAAAAGTTTAAACCAATTTTGCACTTTTTCAAAGATTAAAACCATTGCAAAACTGCGTTCCAAACGATTGGTCAGTATTGAGTTCTTCACTTAAGTTATCCAAAATTTCTTCTATAAGGTCATCATCATTGTACTCTAGAAGAAAAATGAAGATGTTGAAAATTATACAGATAGTTTTACCAAAATGAGTTGATGTTTTCGGACGCACTGCTGTTAGTAAATCAATATTATAATACAAATTATAAAAGCAAACAAAATAATCTTGCATTAACATTTTATAATACCTATTGTTACAGAAGTCAATTCAATAAAAATGAACCTTGATCTACTGCATGCCATGTATGTTCATAAATTTTCAAAATACGTGTCCAATGAATAAGCATAATTAATACAGAAAAAAAAATATTCCATGTCCCCCTCAAAATATCGAAGCCAATAAAAACGACCCGTCCTGTAGCAGAGCACAAAAAGCCTCCCCACAGCTGCTTGTGAGCCCCGAACGATGCTGTCGGCGATATGATGAGTTGATACCAAATGAAGCTGCTAGCTCCACAATTCGATCAAAAATTATTGAACAAGTCAATTTACGTCATGTGGAGAATCAAAAAGAAAACCCTCGAGTCCCGGAGGTTCTGCAGCATCCCATCTCCAATTCCTCTAATGTGACAGGGGCACGGCGGTCCATATACATCACTCAACGCGATGCTGGGGAAGGCCCCGGCCCCGGCTCCGGTAGCCGCAAAATGGTCTGGTGCTCCGTCGTTCGGGCGGACGACATCAAAAGGTGGACTGGCCGGAGAATGGCAGTCTTTGCTCTACAAATTTATTGAATCAACTAATTGAAGCTGCGAGCTGTTGTCGCTTTTGTGAATTATGAAAATGAAAAGTCATCCTGGGGGAAAGATGGACCCACCGGGGGTCATTTTTCAGACCGCTGGCAGCTGCTTCTGAACTGAAACCTGCTGGTGGTGGACGCCCAATCCGGCGTTTGATGAAAAATTCTGTCGGTTTGATGACTTTTAAAAATTGTGCGACGAGGGCGAAATAGCGGAAACAACGAATATTTTTCGATTGATATATAAGAGTATGTAAACTTCATGGACGGGAGGACGAACGATAATGACAAACTTTTTGGCAAGCGTACTTTTAAGCGTATTTTTAAATTTTTACGCGACATAAATGGGACAAAGTATTTAATGACAAAATTTGCGAAAGTTGTATCCAATTATCCGTTTTGATATTTTTAAGAAAATTGACATTTTTTCAAAAAATTAGAGCATTTCAATGATGAACACTCAAATGTGAGGCCAAATTACTTATTAAAAAATAATTTTTCCAATGACATCTTTATGTAAATTACTTCGACATTTTCTATACATTCCTTACATTTAACTATTTAAAACAATCTTTAGAGAAACATTGTTGATCTTATTGTAAATTGCTTCAAATATATTGTGGCGACGTCACTATTTCGGCATTCGCATTTTTAATTTTTGTTGCTGTTGTTACGGGTACTCAGTTCAAAAATACTTTGAAATTGTACACTAAGTGGAAATTCGTAAAATTAGCGCAGACGTTTTTAATATTGTTTTGAGAATAGATAAATCTTAAAAAATGCAGTTCTAATTGCCGGATAAAATATAACTAAACTGAACATTTATAAATACATTATTTCTGAATTAGACTTGTTTAAAATATAAAAAAAATTAAAAGAAAAAGAGACAGACGGTTTAGACTGTCACCACCTTTGTCCCCTTAATATGTTAAATTCATAGATGTATATAATATGATAATATAAATTACTAACCAAAATTTCTTTTATTTTCCAGGTAAGACGCTTTAATATTTTTCATCGGTTTATTTTTCATTGGTTGGTAAGTAAGGTAATCAAAACATTTATAGTATAATAGAGGGACTACAAAGAAAACTATTATTTTTGGTTTTAACAAAAGCTGATCGAAAAAAAGCAGCACGAAATGTAACAATACTTTTTCGTTTTTTTTAAAGAAACTAAGCCCAATGATTTCTCTAGAGTAGAGAGAAATGTACTATTTTGAAGGTTCTAAATTAAAAAAAAAAAAACGGAGCAGTTCATCAGTCCGTCAAGACCCTTTTTTTGGGTAATTACATAAAGTACCACGTTGAAATTAAGGGGAGGTTCTCATCTAGAACGTCAAAAAAAAAGGTAAAGTTCGTGATTTTTTTGAAGGCAAATGACAAGACATAGGGAAATGATATTTGGCATTATCTTTTATTGTACATTTATCTGTACGAAAAAATTTTTTTATTAAAAAAAAAAACAAAATGGCGCCCGTTATTCAACTTCTCCGGAGGCATGTTTGTGTACAATTTGCGTACAAGATAACTCAAAAACGGTTCAACCGATCAACTTCTAGTTTCGTGCATATTAAAGTAAAGAATTTTCTTCATAGAAAGAGTGGAGCACATTTTGAAAATTGTAACATTATCTCCTTTTTGTAAGTGATAAACTATGAAAAAAAACGGCCGAAAACAGCCTTAAAATTTCAAAATCGCGCCATTCCGTCAATTTTAAATTTTTTTTGAAAGTCGTCCACTCTTTCTGAGACAAATTTATTCTAGTTTATAATAATGTCATCATTATTTGATTTCAGACCAATCTGCGACCCCTAAATTGTACGCAGCTGGGCAACTTTCGAAAAACATGCCTCCGGAGAAGTTGAATAACGGGCGCCATTTTGTTTTTTTTTTTAATAAAAAAATTTTTTCGTACAGATAAATGTACAATAAAAGATAATGCGAAATATCATTTCCCTATGTCTTGTCATTTGCCTTCAAAAAAATCACGAACTTTACCTACTTTTTGACGTTCTAGATGAGAACCTCCCCTTAATATCAAATACTGAGATCTACAAACCAAAATGTTAAAAAAAAATTCAAGTAATATTCAGTGCAATAAATGTTACTGAATCACTGACTCCCTCATCAAAACCAATAGGTTGCTTTCCGTTGACTTAGAATCTTGAGATTTGACACGCACAAGTAAAAGGAAAAAATCAGAAAATCATTAATTTCGAATTTTGTGTGGAATTATTGCGTGACAAACTTAAGTTTCGGTTTTTTTTTTCTGTTGTATATTTGTATAGTACCTACTTATTATGTGACAAACATAATTATGATAATTTTTTTCGCTAACAAACCAATTTATTGTGTAAAAATTGTATAAACTATTTTAATCAAAGTATTTTCCATTATTTTCTATAACGTTTTTTCCCATATTTCTGATAATTTGGCAATACCGTCACGATAAAACGATGCCGGTTTCGAAGCGATCAATTATCGATCCTTTTTCGCACTTCTTGTGGTAATCAAAAGACTGCAACAGTATTTCCTTGAGAGTTTTTACAACATGGTGTCAAGCGTTATCATGCAAAAGAACGACTTTGCGTATCTTACTCTCTATTGCTAGTCTTTTTCACCACAATTTGTCGTTCAGTTTGTTCAATTAATGTTTGTAGACATTAGCAGTAGCCGTTTCATTCGATTTTAGAAGCTTGGCACTTCCTGTTGATCCCATCAAAAGCAGTAGTTTAAGACAGCGAACATTCTGTTTTGGCTGCGATGTTGATGCTTGTCGTGGATTTACCCATCACTTTTTGCGTTTGGGATTGTCATAGTAAATCAACCTTTCATCGCCAGTCTCAATACGCCACAAAAAACTTTTTTTTCTGCTTGCAACCAAAGAAACAGCGATGTTGATTCGATTCGAAATGGCAATTGGGGACAATTCATATGGCAGACATTATCCTTTTTTTTGGATTTTTTCCATGGCATGTAAACGTTTGAAAACAGCCATTTCAATAGTTTATCTGCAAGCTCTTTCAACGTTTGAGCTGAGTTTTCTTCCAATAATGTGTGCAGTTCATTGTTTTCGAATTCTTTCGGCTGGCCGGGGCGTTCTTTGACATTAATAACAAAATCACCACTTTTAAATCGTTGAAACCAAAATCGACAGTTTGGATACGATGGGGCCTCCACTATAAGCTTCCACAAGAGTTTGATGAATTTTTGTCGATTCTTTTTTGCATTTTTGTTAACTAATTCCTAAAAATAACTCTCCAAATTGATGTTCAATTTGAAAATTATACTGATCACAAAACTTCAAATATGATATGCGATGAATAAGTCATAGGGTACATGTTGTCTTTGGACAAAATGTGTGGCATAAATTATGTAATTTGATAGAAAAGAGCAAATACAAGAGTTTGCGTAAATAGTCAGTAAAGACAACATAAATTTCGAAACACATAAATAAACGAATTTCGTATCACTAGGTGCTTACATTTTAGTAGGCGGAATGCCATTTATTTTTTATACGATTACACGCACATGCCAAACAGGGAGTTTTATAGGTAATGTGGAAATTTTGGACAATCTGGATAGTGAACAGGAATATGTCGAGTATGATATCACATGTTGGAGCGTTCAATGAAACATTTGAATATAAATAGTCTGTGTACTGTTTTCCTTAAATATTTTCTTTTTTCAAAACTGTCCACATATACTTTCGAAGAAGGTTCGTCCATTTTATTGACACGTTATCATTTGGTGAGTATCCAAACCTTTAAATTGCATGTTTAAAGTTTCATTGTATATACGAATGTACATTACATATTATCTTCACTATAAGTAACTAGAGTTACTATAGTAAGAAATCTTTCCCATCTATACATTTCAGTAAATGGGTTTCTATCTCGTTTGAAGTTTAGATGTGTATAGATTACGTTGTTTGTCTGTATTTAAAGATTCGAAACCATGTCATCTGGTGTATAATGGCAAAACAATATGTCCGTTTTCGAACGAATCACCTACAGACTTTTCACCGCAAAACGTTTTGCTATGCGTAATTAAATCCAACGTGGGCTGATTTGGCAGTTACTTTAACTGGTTTAACAGCCCTTGCGAAAGCAGAGGCTATCGGCGATCGTAAACTAGCTGAATACCTGACCGCTCAACATTAATTGCCCCATTCGGCGCCATTACACCTTAATTTACTTAGGCTATCGGGCGAAATCAGTTAAAATTCACTGGTCGTAAACTCGGGATTTAAGCGATTGTAATAAGCACATAAGCACACCTTAATTAAAGACTATTATCGGCAGGCTCAGGGGTGAGGTCGTTAAGCCCGGCGAGGAGCACTAATTCATTTCGACTGCACGAAATTGTGCTGTGTGTGCGCGCCTCTGAGGCCTCGAAGGCTCCTGCCCCGGGGCGCCGCAGCTGCCCGCATTCACCCGGAGCGGCATGAATTAAGAAATTTTATTATTTCCAGCGATCGTTAAAAGCGTTTTAAGTTTTCCACAAGAACTTAATCACTTATTTACTGCGCTCGACGACTGCTCACGGGTAGCTAGTAGGGGTGCCAACAGCATACGAAAAGGAATCTGAGATTCATCACTATTTTTATTGCAAAATTATTAAAAACACATGACATTTTTGATATGTTTTTTATAGTCATCAAATATATAATTAATTTAGAAACATTTTTATCATCAAACAACTCTATTTAAATTTAGTTTATCTGTTAAATCAATTTCTCAATTACAGCGTAAACTTTTGTTATTTCATACTGATTGATCTTCCAAAGTTCAGCAGCAGATGGCAATTGCTAAGTGCAACAAGCTACAACGGCTTGCTTGCCTCTCCATAACAGGAGCCATGAGGACTTGTCCAACACTCGCCATGGAGGCGATAGTAGGACTCGAACCTCTGCACTTTTTCATTTTGAAATCAGCCGCAATTAGTGCTCTGAGAGTGCAAATCACATCCAAAACGCAAATTGCTGACAATGGTCACATGAGCATCCTGCAGCGCATCCCTGACTTAAGGATCTGTTATATAACAGACTACATGACCAGGGAACTGAGCTTCGGGAGGAGATTCAGGATTCTCATCCCTGAACGTGCAGACTGGAATGGCGACGGCCTCAGTCTGGACCCCAGAACTCTCCGTTGGTTCACAGATGGCTCAAAAACGGAACATGGTGTTGGTGCTGGTGTCTATGGACCCAACACCAAGGTCTCGATAGCAATGGGAAAATGGCCCAGCGTTTTCCAGGCTGAAATCCATGCAATTGAAGCCTGCGCCCTTCTCAATATTAACAAGAGACTTAAAGGTGCCAATATCACTATCTTTTCCGATAGCCAAGCGGCCCTCAAGGCACTCTCGTCATGGCGCTTCTCGTCTAGACTTGTTAAAGAATGCTTTGATACCCTTCAACACCTAGCAACTTCCAACAGGGTTACCCTCTGTTGGGTACCGGGACACTCCGGCGTTGAGGGAAATGAGGTTGCTGATGAACTTGCCAGGGAAGGTTCATCTTCTCGACTCAAGGGCCCTGAGCCCTTCTGCAGCATTGGCTGGTCTTCGTCCAAAGCTGTGATAGAAGAATGGGTCAGGAATCTACAGTGCATACACTGGGATAACTTCCCTGGGATCCGGCAAGCCAAAGAGCTCGTCAGACCCTATACCTACACTGAAATCAACGTTTTGAGTAAAGCGGATCTCAGACTGTTGGTAGGTTACCTAACTGGCCACCATGGGCTAAGATACCACCTAAATAAAATAGGTCTGTCAAATGAGACGGAGTGTCGTCTGTGTCTTGAAGACGACGAAACTACATCACACATTTTGTGTGCTTGTCCGGCTTTAGCACGGTTAAGAAGAGGGATCTTCGGTCAAGAGTTCCTGGACTCGGCTGAAGCTCGTTCATCTTCTGTAAAAGACCTTCTGGCGTTCCTTAGGGTAGCAGATCGTCTTTTACTGTAAAGGGGATTCGGCACAAAAGACCGCCTGGTCGCAGTGCCCACCATGAGGGTCACCCCTAACAATAATAATAATAATAATAATACTGATTGGTAATTCACTGAAATGTTTTCACGCACAATGTTTCATATTCTTTGGTAACTTTTATTAATTGATTTTATAAGTCCAACATCGCTTAGTTTACGAATATCAAAAATGCCGAATATTTTGTATAAACTAAATCTATTTTTTTTACATCTTTATAAGGGCTTTATCTATAGTCTGTCGAGCCATTTTTTCGATATTTTGTTTATTGAAATGTTTATTATTAAAAAATAAAAATGGTCCCATGAAAAACGGAAATTTTTTTTAGATCATACATTTTGTTTAAAAAACAAAAAAGTTGGTTTGAGGAACTATAAATATTACCTTATATTATAAAAATCTTCATCTTCAAAATCTTATTCAACAAATAATATGTGATCGAAACTTTTTAAAATTTCTTTCAATATACACTTAAGGGGACTGTCCGATTTTTTTGCTTCAAAAAATCGATTTATTTTTTTTTCGCTTAATCAATAGTTTATACTTTTAAAAATAACTTGTAAAAATTTTGAACCGATATCTTGAGCGGTTCAAAAGTTACAGGTCATTTAAGAGGCGTGCCTCCCGTCGCGCGGCCGTCTGAGTCGATGAGCCGGAGAGCAGGTGCGAGCTATGAAACGCGTGTGAATAGCGTTCGGATTTGTGGCCTTGAATAGATGAATGAAATAAATAAGGAGGTAGGTATTTTTGATGTTTCTTTGTTCATCTTTTCGTTAAGAAATACACTTTCTTCGTGAGAAAACACACTTTTTTCTAGCCAAAATGCACTTTAAACTTTGACAGTGAATTTCTCCGTTCGTCGGAATTGATGGCGGTTTCGCTAATTAAAAGAAAACGGCTCATGATTTTATCTTGAAACTTGGCACACTTATTATTATAATATATACGCCCATTGTGATAGAATCACATTTTTTATTTATTTTTTTTTTCAAAGTTATTGCCAAAAAACTTAAAAAAAAATGACGAAAAAACGACTTTTTTTTTCAAGTGTCCGCCATTTTGTATTTTTTTTTTCCATTTTAAAAACTGTCCCTATCACAATGGGCTAAATAGTGTAAATTTTTAATAAATTTATGAATTTTTGATTTTAGTTCTAAAAAATGCAGAGTTAAATTACTTAAATATTTAGTAATCAGAACATAAAACAAACAGTTGTTCGTAAGAACAAATAATATTGCTATTGGATTCAATTAAATTTATTTAATTGAGTATGGTACCAATATTATATTTTTTTATCATTGTCGGCAACTGTCCAAGAGAATGAATTTTGGATGACCCACTTGATAATTGCGCTGTAACTTTAATACCATAAAATCAATATTGCTTATAATATACTTGAAAAATGTTATTTTCAACTATGTAAACCCGACGAAATCGGTTCAGTAGTTTATCAAAATAGCCCAAAAAAACTTGAACCTTTATGATATTTATTGGAGAGATTCAGCATGATTAAATAGAGCTGATATTTTACTGACGTGGCAGATAAGCGAAACGCCTAAGGTTGAGAATCGACCTTCATCAATTTTCTTGAAATAAACAAAAAAGCTATTTATACATTTTGATGGACATCCTTTGAATTTTGTCCCTTTGACTTTTATCTTAAAATTCCTGCCATATTTATAGAAGATTTAAGTAAATAAAATATAAAAAAGAAGAAAAGCAGACCTATATCTTCTATAAATATGGCAGAAATTTAATAAAAAGATTTAAATTTAAATTTATTACGTGTAGCACATAGGAAAGGTTTAAAATTCTTTAAAAATAGCACTAAGTAATAACTTTTAAATCAAAAATTAATAAACATTTATTATTTCATGATTTGAAGTTTTTTATGAATAAAAATAACAGAAATTTCATGCACTTTTCAACAAATTTCAAAATTTTGGGTAGTTATTAAAATAATGTTCAGTACAATTTGTATAATTGTTGTGGGTAATGTAAGTCTGCAAAATTTGAATAATTAAAAGTTCTTTTTAGTTTTAACAACTGATTTTGAAGTTATTTAGGGTGTTAAATATGAATCTGGAAACCAATATTTTTCACTACGTAAGTTTTTTCATATTTTAGCCATTATTAGACATTTAAAAAAAAACCAAGGGAATGTGGTAGGAAGTTATTTCTAGCCTTAAATAAAAGTTTGACCCTTAACCTACACACTTCTATAAAAAATTCTTTCTTTTTCATAAATGTACTTTCTCATACAACAGTTATTGGATTATGATTAACATTGGATTATTTTCATCAAAGATATCAGTAAGATCTACTGTTAAATTACACTTTATATACATAGCTTAAATCTTAAATTGTATAAAAATGATATGCCACTTATAAGGCAACAAAGATGTCATTGATCTGTGCAATTTATATCTAATTTAAATCCAAAATAAGCTTTCTAAAAAGATAACTCATTTTCGTGTATCTGTATATTATAATTACAAAGCACATATTGTAAAAAAATGTATTCCCTTCCTCATAATACCCATAATATTACTATCTGCTGATAAGTAAAATTTCAATAAAATTCTTAAAATCGGATATAAAAACCTATATTTGATTAAACTGGATAACCGAATATTGTTAAACAAATTTGAAATATCCCAGCAAATCAGGAGAAATGGCAACCCTAGCAGCGAACCCGGATAGCTTTTGGTCGCAATTTTTCCCTACCTTCAAGAAATTTTTCAGTTTCCTTCATTTTTCAGGCCGCAATTAAAGTTTATGGCACTTTCCCATGTCATACAGACCAGCCATCAGCCACTTATAAGTATTTTATACCGCCACGGTCCGCTTGCGTTGCGCGGTGCAGAAATTTATTGCAAACAATTTGCGAATTGAGTGCGGGCCGGCAGCAGTGGTGGCGGGCAGCGGCGTTGAGGGCGGTCGGGGGCATTTGAGGCCCAATACACGACGGCTAGCCTTTAAGACGGGCTGCCTGAGAACAGGCCTAATAAACTGTCCCGAAAGGGGCTCCAGCGTGTGCAGTGCGGGTCTCCGATGCCGCCGCGCCGGCAGCGTTCGTCCGCCTCCACTCCACGAGGTCCCGCGCGAGTACCGGTGGAAGACAAGATAGTCGGCTTGCCGGGGTTAATAACAGATTGCAATTAACCGCAGCGAACGAGGCGAAAAAAAAAGTAGTACTGCCCATGTCGGTCGCTAAAATTTATTTTAATTTAATGGCAGCGTGTGTCATTATCACTTTACCAATTTAAATTTAATTCGCCGATTAAATTGCCACGACGCTGCTGTGAGCAATTGCGGTTTTGAGCTGGACCCGCGTCGCATCGCAGCAGCTAGCGCGAGCGGTCCGGTCCTGCTGCGGAGGCTAATAATTCCTGGTGTCGTAGCAGTCGCCGGACGAGGCTTAATTGGATTATGAACTTAAAGAGGTGTCAGTTTTAAGGGGCTCAGCGCTAACAAATGTCACTGGCTTTGCTCTGCATGGAATCATCATGCTAAGCAGATTAACGGTATAAAATCGAGTAAACAAGACTCTTGCCGAGATTACACCTCTGACTGTGTTACTGCCCAAAGCCGCTTAAGATCCCTGTTTCGAGCAGTCAGACGCTGTCTTTTTGTGCGCTTAATTAGTTTTGTTACTTGTCAATTTGTTGACCACCATAAAGAACAAAATTATAACATTGCCACTGCAAAGATTTACATAAGATTACCTTTAGAAGTCTTAAGAATTTCAAATTATTTTTTTCCCATAAAATATTACTACGCCTATGATTTTCCCATAACTATATTTTAAACAAATGTAATTTAGCCTAGTTGAAAAAAAAACTCAAATGTAGCCAAATGTATTATAAGTTTGAGTAAATTTGACGAATTGGAAGTTTACTGCATTTCGATATTTCCCAATAATCTAGTCAGCATCTGTCAAAGTCTTATTTGTGAATGTGGTTCATTTTCATTGGAGCTACAACTTCTCGAAACTTTTGAAGTTTCGTTGGTGAAATGTGGAACATGTGTGTGTGACCTTTAATAATTGTCATCAGTAAGCTTTGAAGTTAACTCCCCTATTCAGAAATTGTGACATAGGGCGCAAATTTTTGTGACTAGCATTGTGATTTACAGTCCTATTCTGGCAACCGTCAGTGACCGGTCATAAGTCACAAGAGAATCACAAGGGTGTGGTGAATCACTATTTGTGACTTTTTGGTGTTCTGAGTTGGAAGTCACAGGACACTGAGGTAAATATATTGTGATTTTCCTAACTCACAATACCGCACACATCACCTATCATAGTCAAACATCACAAGAGCTTGTGACTTGTGACCGGTCACAATGCCAGAATACGGCTATTAGTTTGTGATCTATCAGTTGTTTGGTATTCTGGCATTATGTACAGTCATAAGAAAAATTACAAAAATCTCTCCATGCTTGCAATGTTAAAGTGCCATTCTCATCTGTGCTTGTTGAAGTGCCATTCTCATCTTGTCACTTGTCACTTGCCAGTAATAAAACTTTTGCGTAAAATTATTAGCAGCTTAATTAATTTTCTAACCTCTAAAAGTAGTGGACGTCCAGGGGAAAAACGCTGATATTCATACAAGTAGAGAGAAGATCCCAAGGGTTTAATCCAATTCCATAAAACTTTTTGGATGTCTAGCGTTTTTGTTGTTTACTCCACACCTTAAACCTAATACGGAATTTTTATTTGGTGGAGGATTTACACTGACCATTGCCAATTTAGCACAATTTAGAGCTTAACAAGCCATTTTTGAAAAATGGGAAAAAAGTGGATGTCAAATGGTTAAAAAAAACTTATTTTAAGTATGAACCAAAGAATACTTGAAATATCGAAAGGTAATGGAAGTCAGAAAAATTATTAACAAATAAAGTTCGTTTTCAACGTTTTGCAACAGCAAAAATTTCGGAATTCTTAAATAATTTGAAAATATTTATCATCAATGCATTCATTTCCCAATGACAATCTTTCAATGATGAAAAAACATTCTATTGCGATGTAGGGAAAGCTTTCTACAACAAAGTGTAGGTACCTATTAATCAACACCAAAAAACTGGAAACAGCGTTTCCGTCGTCAAAAAGTCAAATGTTTAGCTGATTTAGTCGGTTTTTTTTTTTTTTAATGTTTTATAGTTTTTTCGATTCTCGATCTCTGTTTGAGATTCTCCAGTACATCAGGACAACGGGGAAGTTCAGATAGAGCGGGGGTTTTGAGCGCAATGGACTAAAAAGTCTGAGCGTTCGAGGTGTTTTGCCTCCCCCCCCAACAAATCAAATCAAATCAAAAAATAGTTTTTGTACTTCACTAATGATTTACCTTAAAACTAACAGTGAGGGTCAGTTTTTTGTTTCTCTTAGAGAGACCTATTTTTGAATATTTTCATTAGTGTACGGCACTAGTGGCAACGTTTTATCGCTGCGATAGCTATCAAATTACATAATTTTTTTTGTAAACAAGGAAAAAAACTCAAAATATGAAATTCCGAGCTATAATATCCCGTATTAAAAAAAATTTACTTTTAATTTTCCTAATTTTACGCTATTGTTCATTCGAGTTATTTTGTAACCGTTAAATGTTTCATTAACAGCTTCGAATTGTTTAACAATAAAATCTACTTTTGATTTCTATTTTTATCAAAGATTTTAAGTTTATATGAATTCAGTGATGTATTTTCGATTTGCTCAGTCAGAAGTGTGGAAAGTTAAATTTGTGGGTTTTGATATTTTCTGAAAATATAGATACTACTTGGTGAATATACCCTTATTTGTGGTAAGAGGCTTCTCAAATTCTATAAAATCTTTAAAAACTGCAGTAAACGATTGCATCGATAATGCTCAAATTAAGCGGACATATAAATAAAGTTAGTTCTAGTCCTAGAAGGATAGATTTTAATTTTCCTAAGCATACTTTCTCCATTAATAAAAGATAAGTGTCTTTTTCATGAAAAATGTAAATTTTAACTGGAACATTTCTATTTTGCCCCACACGTATATTATAAATATATCATTTTTATTTTTAGATTTATAATCATCGAAATCAGAAGCAGTAGTGCTTAGGGAATCTTCGGAAAAATTGCGGTTTATGTATTGTTTGTTACACATAAATTTTACACATGCCTTGTAAATTTTGTAAAACTATCCCAAAATTACATTTTATGTACTAGTTTTCTGGTCTCTAGTTCTTTTCGGTATATTAGAATAAAATTAGAAGAACGGAAATTGGGTTTAATTTTTGAATGAATGATGACTTACCATATATTATTCCACACCCAGTCGTTAGGTTTATTTGTAATATGAACTTCTCCATTCCTGTATTAAACTTTCATTCCACACTATTGCATCTAATCTAGTCATAAAGTCAATCTTCCACCCTTAGATCGTAGAATAGAATGGGACATAAGTCGGTTTAGTTGAAGCAATTTCGTGATGTAGTGGTAGCCTTCTCTTTTGTAGTTGTACAGGCAGATATTTTCATCAAGATATAAAAGGGGATTTTTTCACATGGCATCCCTTTTTAGCTCTTTTAAGCTCTTGTGCGATTTAACCATTGCTCAAAAAATTAACTGAGAATCTCGTTTCATGTTCTCCACTATTTTGAGGGAAAAATGTCTCACTCACGAATAGGAATTTTACACTATGATCTAAGATTCTACCCAAAAACTTGAACTAAGTGAAATAAGATCAAAGGTTGTTATGTTCATTAGAAAAAATGCAAGTTCGAATTAAAATAGCATTCAATTTGAGTGTCTAAAGAACAATAATGCCAAAACGTTCCAAGACTAGAGAGATAAAATTTTTACTAAACATAGTTACAGATTAAAACCTTAATTTAAAGTGTTTTCATAAAAGTGGTAGCAAATTCTACAAAAAGGACATAATAAAAGATTGTCAATAAAATTCTCGTGCTTCTACTTTTTTGTATTTGTCTTATCAATGTAACACCCCTTAGTTGTGAAGTTGAAATTAAGAGCACTCTGTGGATTATAATATATTATTTAAGTTTATTGCATAATAGTATATAGTTTTATAGTTTTAAAATATGTGCGTGTGTGCAATTTATTTTTATACATTCTGAGATATTATCTCATATAATTTTTGGAATTGTAGTTTTAAAATTGTATTCGTTCATAAATTTCAAAGTGTGCAATATACAAAGTAGTTGTGTTGTCTGCGACATCGATTCAATTGCAAAATGATGGCACTGCAAATTCTTATTCGAGGAACTCCACATGGACGATGTTATGTTTGTCCAGTTCAATTTCTAGTGCAATGGGAGTAAAATGCAGAAATAATTACCAATTTGGAACGGTCCATTTGCAGCATCTCGGCGAATTGAAGCGTGACCGAGCGAAGGATGGGTGGTAGATGGCCACACGAGATAAGCACTAACAGGAAAACACAATCGTAAAACATTTGCAATTTGCTTAAACGATAAAATGCCATTTGCCCGCAAAATGCCAGAAGATAGAACACATAAAAATGATTCCTGCTTGCCAAGCTAAATGATATTCCCCCTCAGTTGAAGTCCTAGTGCCAGGGTCGGATCACTGCCGTTCCATTCCCCGGGCATCCCCCGGGACCCTCTCAATGCACATACAGCTCCAGCCGTTGTCCGTTGTCGAATGTAATTTCCCGAATAGTTTAGTGCAGCGGCATTCGGGCGGAGTACTTATGCGCGCCGCATGTGCATCTATGCGACTGGGAGCATTCATGCTCTGGATGCACTCATGCATCGGTGGCCCCAAAGGGCGAAAGGGAATCACCAGTCAAGCCAGACCACTAAATTGCACATTTTGTGCTGGTGCGCAGAGCCCCGTTCGCCGTCCGCCCCCGCCCCCACATGACCCCCGGGGCCAGTTCATATGCAGACTGCACACATATGATCATCTCCTGAATTTATCCCACTCGGGAACTCTGGGACCCAGGCACTTGGGCACTTATGTACGTGTTATACTATGCTCGGGTAAGCTCTTGGATTCCTGCCCAATATCTTTGAAATGGTTCACTATCTGTTTTTCGTCGCATTTTTATTTCTGGATGGAGTCTTTTTCTTTCTTTTCTTCCTTTGCCCTTTTGCTGTTTTGGCCCGGCTATTCAGACGGTATCCAGAAGATTAGTGCGACTACAAGATATGTAGATCACTTGCATTCGGCTTCGGGTATTTTGTATGAGCACCACCAGGCACTAGCAGGAAGAATGGAAGGAAGGAGGGATTCCTTCTTCGAGTTGCTGCGGGATTGTCTCGGTGGTGCAATTTTTGGCCGCAACCCGCCGCCCGTGGAGCCATGGCTTTGCATAAAACGATTTTTCCTCCTGTCTGGTGAAGTTTTGGGGCCCGGAATAGCTTCATGTGAATCTCATCTTGTTCAGATGAAAAGGAAACTCAGGAAATGTTTTAAAATGAGATTTTTCGCTTACTGATTTTCCGGCGGGTTATTTGCATTTTTCTGACGGATTTATGAGAATCACTGGCTCGTGCTTCTATTAACCGCATCCAACCTCCGAATCAGGTCTTATATTCACAGTGTGGGATTAAAATTTTGACGGTATTCCATGTAGGAAGTAAAATATTCCAATTGTTGAGTCAGGCTTGGACCAATTGTTAAAGAACACTGAAATTCTGGCAGCCATAAACAAAGTTCCACACGGTTCTATTTTAGGCCCTATATTTCTCCTTTATTGATAATCTTCTGTTTAGTTCAGAAAACAATAGGTTATACACAGTGGCTAAAATTAATAATTATCGAACAAAGGTGATAATAAATAATTAGTTTTTTTCTAATTATAATCGAACAAAGGTGGTAATAAATAATTAGTTTTTTTACCACAATTACCAAAAAAAAAATTACTTATGAAAAAGAACTTGAATCTTGGTACTAATTCGAAGAAAGATAATCGTATTTAGAACCTTTGTACATAATGATCCCTAAAAATATGTTCATGTTATCACGTACTGTACTTACGCTAACACCATGTTAAACAAAATGTTTTGAGAAAAATGAGCTTATTTATTTATTTAATTAAAGTTTTACATCATCCTAGGTTTAAACTTTCTTAGAAATATAAAAGTATATTTGTATTTTATGGCAATATAAACGAAATAAAACTTCAATTTCCTTAAATTTTGATAACAAATATTGGTAACTACTTAATTGAAATGTTATTGATTTGGTAACTAGAATTATTACACGTCATTGATTGAAACTGAGCCCTATTCAATTACGAAGCAAATTTCTAGCGGAGAAAACATTTTTGCATGTTAATTTTAAACAAATATATTTTATTTGTTTTACTTCTGAACGAGGAAAAAAGCAGTATACAGTCCAGGAAATGGGCACACAACGTGTATGTGTTTGGCAGATATGATTTAAACATTTCATGAACTATAAAAGTTTGGGCCTTTACTGGAAATAGCTGTGAAGTTACAGGAAGCACCTACTACTAAAAACCTAATTGATAAATTGTAAAGGTGTCATATTCCACCATGACAACACCAAGTCGCCTTTGAAAAGCTTAAAGAAGAATTAAATATTGTCGTTAATTTAAAAAATGTTATGGATAATAACTTACCTTAACTAATTATTCAAGTTTGGTATATGTTAGTCTAAAAAATCAGTGTAATTAAATTCACCTATGACATTTTAATTTAAATAGGTTGTCGACGATTAGAATTGAGTCCGTGTAGCAATTCGACATCGAACGGAAGCGCTTAATACATGCAAGTCGATGTCGATTAAAAACGAAGCATCGAGTATTGAAAATGAAATTAGGCCTAGGTAAAGGAAACTGAAATTGAGCATCCCAATGTCGATTTTTCAATGTCGAAAGGGCAATGTTCGGCAGTCTTAACAACCAAATAAACTGGACTCTATTCTTACGATTTCATAGAATAATGACTGACCTAAATTTAAAAAATTTTGAGAGAAAATAGGAACAAATTAGCCTCACAACAAAAATCTCTGCGAGTCGTTGGCTACTAAAAACAGCTCATCTCGCCGATTACAAAAGGTCCAAATTAACGTCATCATAAATCTTGGAAACAATGCACAAAAGTGGTACCAGAAAACATAAAAATCTCCCTAAATTAAAAGGAAATAAAAAGCTGTTTCAATGTGACAAAAACGCTATTAATCTCGCAAGTTAAGAGACAACAAAGAAATCAAGTAAAATCCCTGGGGAATATCAAACAAGTCCCAAAAATCTTCATTAATTAAGTAAAAACACATTTTCTGTTATTAAAAGCAATAAAGCAAAGTTTAAGTGACCGCAGCAAAAAAGAAGAAAACCGACCAGAGGTACCATCATACGATTTTTGGGGCCGGGGCCATAAAAAGCTCTCGGCTGCTGCCATAAATTAAAAACACTTTTTGGAGTTGAAAATTTCTTTGCTGAAAATAAAATTTATGAGTTCTTCGCGCGCAGCCATGATCTATGGATAGCGACGCGGAATGGACGCCGACGACGACGACAACGACCTTCCCGAAGCCCCCCGCTGGCACCTTGGAATATATACGAGCTGATAACAGAATAATCCCCAGCGTTGACCCCCCGCATTTAGTCACCTTTTTATGGATGGGGGACAGGCAGTTCTTGTTTTTTTAAGCGGCTGCCACTGCCGCTGATGTATCTTTCTCCAATCCGTGGCAAGAGATTTATTTGACCTATTCACGCGAAGTTTATTGGACCAAAACAGTATTTCTGTAAATGGTACAAATCATGTTCCTCTTATAATTTATTAAAGGTTAGTCTTTTATGGTGGTATCTAACGAATTTTAGACCTTAGTTGATTTGATTTTGGATATAGTGTTAGATACCTTTGAACAATTATTTATTTATTGCCGTTAGACTTTCAATTTGAACAACATCCTAAATTTGTTTACTTCGACCTCCTGTTTTCTGATTTTTATTTGTATACCAATGCCAGCTGGGTATTATAAATGCCTATTGAGGTTTCTCTTATCTGACAAATCTTAGTATTAACTCATTAATTAATTTTCTTGAGATATTTCAACAGACATTTGTGTTTATATATAGAAAAACTAGACATGAAAACGTGTTAAGAAAAAGCCTTCAAATTTTACATACTGTATGTTTATATATATTGTACTCAGTCCTCAAAATAAACATAATATACTATTAAAAACATTAATTAAAATTATATTAATCACAAAGTCAACAAACTGAATCCTTGACTCGACAATGCGTTCTGCATTACTTGAGTGCGAATCAGTGAAAACATTCGTCATTTATTGAAGTTAATCGAGTAAACATTTAGCGCAATGTCGATTTTAATTGACAAATTATCGACTAGCTTTGCATCCGGAAAATACGAGGAAACATCAATTTTTGAAAGTAGTCCTTTATATCCAAAAGGTACATTTTTTGTATTATAAGAGAGTACCTAGCAATATGGTCTGTCGGAAATTTTACCCTTCGTAAGTAATATTTGAAAAGAATTCTGTGTTCTCCAAAATGTATACAACGATATTCACCCCTTCAATTCCTAGGTAAAAAAACAATCCTAGAATGAATCCTGCGTTCTCGAAAACGTGATATGCATCTTGTTATTTCGAAAACGTGATATGCATCTTGTTATTTCCGATAACCTGGAAAAATAACCCCTCTACTTTCACCCCTTCAACCCCTAGGTAAAAAGTAACCCCAAAAATGTATGCAAATGCAGCATTACATTACATTATAATATCGATACCACATGTGTGTGAAAGGTGTAATAGAGGAGTGTAGTGTCTCCTCATTTTTTAATATCTCTTGCAGTTTTTCTGGACAATGGGCTGTTATAATTGCGGGTCTGAAGAAGTGAAGAGATTCTGTCTCAGAGTTATATTTTATTTTCATTGGCTGGGAAAGGAAAGTTGACGAAACTATCGAATTTTTCTTAATGAGCCGGACTGTTTCGAAGAATTGATTTTGCGACAATAAACGTGATACTCATATTTTTTTACAATTAGGAATAGATTTTTCTTTTCGTCATAGCTTGATAGAAATCGAGTATAAAGCGGTTTTATCTCGACCTCTTTGGCAACTTTGTAATGTTTAGCCCAAAACACATTATGTAATGCGAAAAATGCAAAAGAAAACTCGCACTAGAAGCCATGTTAACGAAAGTCAATTTTTATATTTATTTAGCCGCGATTGCTTGGCACTTGGCAGGCAAATTATTTAAAATGCAGAAAATTGGAATTTTTCCTCATCGTTGTTGTAATTGTAAAATCAAGAAAAAATATATTTATCTCGATATTTTGTCTGTTTTATTACACTTGGCACTTAGCGTGAAAAAACTCGGCACGCAATTATCAGTGTATTTTCGCCATTTATTGTTGTATTCTTATTGTGTTATGTATTCTGTAGTTATAACCTGATTTTACACTTGTAAAAATTTCTCTTGTTTTTCTTTTAAAGTTATCCGCTTTCGAAAGTTACCCAAAAGTTTCTGTTTGTCCGATCTATTTAACATTTTCTGTTTTATGGTAAAGTTGAAAATTAAATGGAATTTTTTAACATTCATTTTTTTCATTGCAAAGTCATATGATTTGATAATATAGAGATACATGCAAATAATTTTAAATTGTTTAGATGTTTTTTAAAGGTTTATGATATATGTAGCATAAAGTGTAAAGAATATTCTGTTTCGATATTCAAACAAAAATTCCAAAAACTTGTGTCCTAGTGATTTGATTTTTTGTCGTTTGTCATCAATAATTCAAAAAATTTGTTTAATTAATTATGTTCATAAATATATGTGCAAAATAATTATAATCAATAAATTATATATCCATATAAAAAAAAAAATTGTCATGGTGGTCTTAATCCTGGTATAAAAAGAATAAACCAGTACAAAAACAATTTTAATTGTGAACAATAAAAGTCTCTATCGTTTTACCATTAATTTTATGACAATAATGACTATTAAAAGGCCCAATCAATTCATTTTCTTACAAAGCGCGAAAATTCCAGGAACTGCTCCAATCCTTAGAGAAAAAAGCCCGCAATTTCAGTTAATTACTTCAATTCCACGAATGGCAGGTACAATTCGAGCAAATTCCAGCCTATTGAAATTATGAGAAAAACGTTAAGAAAAATGTATATCTATTTCTCAACTTGGGTATGTCGGTGCACCGTGAAGATACAATATAAATTTTCATGGCATTCCTCAATTACTGGCGTACAAACGTTAGGCGTGGAATGTTGGCAATTTTGTGTTTTGTCAACTCGATCAAAAGTCTTATGAACGATCTTAAAGACGACGACGCGCACTCGACTCGTGAACGGTGGCGGCAAAATGAAATCGATAAGCGACCGGCAAATTGGAATTTTTCAAACTCTGAACGATGCTGCTGGAGTCGAGGCGAGGCGGCAGAATGATGATTTCGTAATAACTCAAAAATTACAACCATCTGTCAAGGCGTCGAATGGGGCTCTCAACAATGTCATCAATGTCTTGGGTATTCGACCGACAGGCCTGATAATTCTTCTGCAGATGCATTTGCCGCGGCCGCCGATGCCCCTGGCGAGGTGGTTTTTTGCTCGGTAATTACCATCATCGGGGCAGGCGTTTGCGTAAGAAATATTTAATGACCGGTTGTAATGAAAATATGCAGCGAAATGATTACGCCGTTGCTGGTCCGCTCCGCTCCGGTCCGGGCAGCTCCACTTTCCGATGAATGCACTCCGGCCCCCTGAAGATAAGATCCGCGCGGAGCGAAGAAGCGCCCGAGAGCCAGTGTCGTGCATCTTGCGCAGCCGAAGGACAACCAGACAATTTTCCTGACGGCCTGACAAGATAATGCCAAAAGAGCAAAGTGCGCGGCGGATGCCCGCACCACCGCCGCCACCACTATCGAACCCAAACGAGCTGTGCCCTGCCTGCCGGTTTTCGATTAAAAAATTATCGTTCCATTAACTTTAATTACCTCATTATTACCTGGTGCACGCAGCATAATCGGTGACAGGCCAAGGAGCCGTCGATGAGGCGCTTTCATGTCGGCAGGCGAGATGTACGGCCGCAATTAAGATATGTCGATTGTTGATGTTGACGACGACGACGACGACGATGATGACGATGGTGACGGTGACGGCGAACGGGTAATATGTCCCGCGGGATTATGTCTGAGAGGACATTCTCTCACAAGCTGTAAATTCATGTAGTAACGGGGTTAATGCGGCGATTAATTCTTATTTACGTCCGATTTATGTCAAAAATTATTGTCGGACTGGTGATTAACGAAAATCGCAACCGATTTTATCGTGATGCTGCAAAATTGTGAGCTCTTAATGCTGTTTGGAGATTACTCTTTGCTTAAATGATTTCACCACTTTTAAATTAGGTAGCTTATCCACCTGCGTATAATGTAAGTTGGGGTACTTTCAATAACTTGGCAAATAATCGGGGAAAATAAGACACAAAATGATAGTATCTTTCGAAACATTCTACATATTTGTATACATCTTTATTTAGTCATTATAATTAACTCTTACAAAGCCCCCTCATCAATATCTCGACAAGTTCTGTAGTTTGCAAGGTCTTTCGTTGATATTTCGCTTCTTATGTTCACCACCAACAATTCTAGTTACACAAATTTTAGATTAATTTATTTTCCGTTATCCTAGAGAACTGTGGGAGATGATCTTAAGGAAATACAAAAATTTCTTAATTAGCGACCAACGTATTATATGTAAATGATATTTTGATGGGAAAAAAAAATTCCACTTTATATGTTATACATACATAAAAGTGTTTTTTTAAGACGCGCCAGATTTCCGATAAGGACACCTATCAAATGAACTGTCACTTTATGTACGTGTCAGAGTCATTTTTATTCAGTAAGATGTAACAAATCATCATGGAAAGATATACACCACAGCAATGATTTCAGATCGTGGGAATTTATTTCCGAAATCAAGGCTTAGTTATAAAAACTTATAGAGCACTTCGTTAATTTGATGGACAATCGCCCATCAGAGCGGTACAGAGCAATGATCCGCAACTTTTTGTTTCCAAAACTTTAGTATATTGATGTTGACAACTTTTGGTTTGAACAAGATGGCGCCATGTGCCATACAGCAACCAAAACTATCAATTTATTGAAAGGGCAATTAACAATTTTATTTCAAGAAACGAACCTGCAACTGGGCAATTTTTTCTAGGGATATGTGATAACAATTTTATGATGATAAACATTAGATATTTTTGTGTTCTGTCGATAACTAAAATTTGAATTCAATCGGGTCAGTTGTTAATGAGCAATTCCGGGAACCAAGCAAAATTAAATGATGACGTCATCGATGTGGTTTCTCTTTGGCATTCAAAAATACAGTAAAAATGTTGACTTTTAACACAAATGTAACGTCTAAGTGGTCATAACGTGCTAATTTTCGAGGTGTATTTAACCCCTTAAGGAAATATCCAGAGATGTTGTAATTTATCATGCCTTTTTTTTATATTTACAACCTTTATATTTACCAGAGGTGTTAATTAAATCTTTAACCTGTTAAAAAGCGATTTCATGAATAACAAAACGATAAAAAGTCTCAAATCGTGCTCGTTTACAAGGTCTCTCAAAGTTGCAAATATATATTTATGAATAATTTACTTATTGTAACTAGCACTTAAATATTAATGAAAAAGTCTACACATATCGCTTCAATTAAAATTGATTACTGGTTTCTGAACTCTCACTTTGTGTGTTGATTGCTTTGTAAATTGTGTTCACCTAAACTAACCGTAGACCGGTATTTTAGTTGTTAATCATAAATTATATTGACTGATCAAATTAACTCTAACGAGCACATACATATTATATTTCTGGTTTATTCAAGATTTATTTCTCCTTGTAAATCTCAAAACGATTATCTTAATTTGAACATATTTAATTAGTGATAATTAAATTTGTGAATTATTTATAAATAACAAATTTAATTACTGGCCCGAGATTAACCGTGAGAAACAGTTTTTAAGTAGTAGTTTTATAATCGTGTATTGTTGCCTATAACATATTTGAAATTGATCTTGACCGATGAATACCTTACATGTTATGTAAAAGTATATATCACTATTTGTAATATTTTACAAACAATGAAACCAAATTAATTTTACGAATGTACATTTTTGCAAAATAGTGAACTCAATCCATGAGAAACTTCAACTAAAATGTCATTCAATCAATGATGATGACAGATGTGAACTTTTTTTCTTTTGTTTGAATTGCATTTATTTTCAGATTTATGATTAGAAATAACCGAGATCGTTGGATCATCAATTGAAAGCTCTGGCAATAAGTGAAGTGAATTGTATGCTAAATATGTCCACAAAGAAGTTTACGAAATATAGAAGTAGCATATCTCGAAAACAATTTTTTGTATATTCGTGAATATCTTAGGGAAATTTTCCTACAGAGTGTTATCGAAATCCTCAAATTCAATATGATCCGAAATTGTGACATGCTTTCAATAATTTCAAAAATTTCTCTCTTTCCCTTCTCTCCCATAAAGGTGACATATAGTAAGTAAGTAAAAAGAAAATAACACAAGAAAGTGGTCTATAAAATTAAATTAACTTCCGAACTGCTCTGAAACGGATTGAAGAAATAGAAAAGAACATTGTGTAGAACCTCGTTGAATGCTTTTGGGACGCCGACAAGTATGAGTCGGACGAAAAACTTCTGGCCGTGTTCCAATGCAAGCGGCAAAGAATGGGAACTTTACATGACCTGGCGAAGTTCGCTATTCCTGCTGCATGCCGTGAATCTTGTGAGCATCGATTTGCGCCGACAGATTCACTTTCAAGCGCAAACAACAAATCACAAGATCTGACAGGCTATCTGCTAATTGCACGATGCACATATCCGTCCTATTTTTAGGGCATCAATTTGGCAGGGATGCAGCTGCAATAGCTGCAGCGGCTGACTCCCCATCAGGAAAAGTCTCCAGCCGAACGCTTTCGATAATTGGAGCCCTATCCCAGGCTCTGCCCTGAAAATAATTGATGCTTTTGCTGTAGTTTTAATTGAAAGCGTCAGAATCAATCGGACCCAAGGGACAATTTTCGGATCGATTAATATTCTCAGTTCCATTCGTTGGTTACAAAAAAAAAAAAAAAAAAAAAAAATTATTCCCCGTCAAGGTCCTTTTTGTTGGTTGCCACCTTTTTGATTAAGCGCAGGAGATCTCATCATCGTCATTTAAAAAATAATGAAAGGTAAATAAAAATTCGAAAAGAGCTCCGTTCACCGATTGATCTCTCATTTTTCAAATACGACTAGACGTCCAATGATTCGTCGACGGCAACGCGGGCTTCGTCAAAGGGGGTCGCCATGAATAATTCATCTGGCTAGTCGGGCAGCACGATGCAATTTATTTTAATTCAAATTAGACGGGTAATTAGAATTGTTGTAGAAAATGCTGTTCGATAATTAATTACGGTTGAGCCCAACTAAATTGCCTTGTGGATGATGTCGGTGTTATTTAGTTTTTTTTTTTTTTTTCGCCATGTCAACAGGCATCCAAGGGGACGTTTTGCAATTAATTTGTAATTCAATTTGTTTAATTGCCACAATTTATGTCGAGTGGACAGAAAGTGATTCAATTTTGCGAGCCGGATGCATTTTGCTATTTATACAATTTGTGTGGCGTGCAAACGGTGCGCGTCATTCAGTGGCTTTTAACTATTAAAAGCTTTTGAAGTTTTTGCAATTAAAGGCGAAGTATGTCTTGATTTCTTAGACCTTTTTTGGAAACGGAAACTGGTATAACTTTCCTCACTTTCATTTTCTTGAAGTTCTAGAAAAGTATTAGTTATTTAGTTATCGTAGTTTAAAAAATCGAAATATTGTAGCAAATATTGTTGCTGTGGAAGTGGTGATAAGCAAAACAAATCCAAGACGCATTGGTGGCGTTGGTATTGGTGTTGATATTGCATCAATTATTTATTCTATTTTTTTATTTTTTTTCAGAAACGAGAACTAATTGAGTTTGCTAATTTGTAATCTATGGAATATTATAGAAATGATTTGGAAACTGAATTGGTATTGACCAGTGTAATCGTAAGGACTCAGTCACAAACAATTATGATATGAATATGGTCTTAATATCAGAATTGGGGGTGTAAATTAATATTGATGTACACAATTTGCGAAACGAATTTAATATGGAAAACGTGTCCTTTTTTATTAAAGCCTTAATATAGCATAGCATACAATTGCTCATCTTGTGTCGTATAGCAACGTAATAAGAAAAAAATCGCAGGAACGCATAATAATTGCCAGGACGTGCGTGAAATGATCACATTCAAGCAATTTCCCCATTTTCGCGAGACAGCGACAGTCCTGTAACATATTTTGAGCGTAAATTGAATTTTATTTTTTCTCCCGTATACAGAGAAGGAACATCCGCCGGAAAGGGGAGGTACAAAGTACTTCCAGCGTTTCTTCTCGGGGAAGGGCTAACGCAATTCCGAAGTAATTTGAGCACAAAATCTACTTTGTTATGAATTATTACACGCTCGGTGTGTTCTCTGGGTGTACTATATATATATATTTTTTTCTTCCCGGTCCACCTTTCACATGAATGTCGCGGAGTGTATCAGGACTCGTTGTAAAGTTTTTAGTGTGTGCCTGCAGAAGAGGGGGTGTTTGGTGTATTCCCTTAAGCAGGAGCACCAGCGCAAGTCGAGAGGATAACGCAGCTCGAAGAGTTGCTACAACGTGTAAGGATCCTTCACCGCGCCCCTTGTTGAAACAGCGGCGAAAGGAGAGGACTCTGGAACCGAGGAGGAGGGAGGGGGCAGGAGAATCGCAGTACTCGCAGGAATAAGGATTTTCAAGTGGCCTGAAATACGAAGATCATACAACTTCGCGGTTGGAATAAGTGGAGCAAAGTGACTCGCCCCGTGGCAGCGTGGCAGTGGTGGCGCCCTCTTTTAGCCGGAACGAGTGGTCCTCCTACCCTAGATAACTTGAAAACAAGAGCCTTCTCTCGGGGAATATAAAAGGCAAGAACGCGCCCTTATGTACACCATCTTTTCTCCACTTACAAAATTACCGCACCCCCTCCGTTCTGTTCGCCTGCAGGTTCCAGCGGGACGGCCAGGACTATCGCCCACCCACCAGCCAATATCCCTGCCGCGCTTTTGTGCATGCCAAAGAAGCCCAACCGGGGAGGCCTCTGGTGGAGCAGGGCATAAAACAGAGATCCCGTAGTGCCACTTATCAAATTCAATTTAGCGGCGGAAAGAAAGGAAGTAAAAAAAAGAAGGGCCGGAGGGTGCACACCACCCCCTGACTCGATGCGTCCATATTTTCGAGAGCATAAATTTCCATTAGCATTGCAAATTTTTGTAAACATAAACAGCACACAGCAGCGCACGGAATGGCAGTGGAGTGAACTACACCAGCAGCTTCTCAGGCAAAGTTTGCGTCATCAAGCCGGGAATCCGGGGACAAACAAAAATATATGGGACCCGGACCCGGACAGGAGCTTGCACGGGACTCTGGTGGCCAACGCTAGTACTTGTTTTAAGTGAGCTTAATAGAAGCATAGTCCCGACGGGATGAGGGGGAACCCGGGAAAATCAACCGTAGCTCTCTTCAACGGTAGAAAATTCTACAAAAAAAAAAATATGCTCCTGCCTGTTGGCATGAAAAGCCCCAACCATGGAGAGGATCGGGGCCGCCGGGGCAGTAAAATATCGCATAAATAATTTCCCGGCTTTCATAGTACATAACTCGGGAAAATATGTAGACTGGGACTTTACAACGTGGAACAGGGAAAGATGCAAAAATGGGGAAGAAAAAAATTACTGGGAAAATTATCAAACCAGCAACTGGCAGGGCTTTTGGAAGGAGAGGAAATGGAGCAAGGGCTGGGAACAACGTACGTGTACAGGAATCCTCGCGCGTTTTTATTTCCCAGCGCCATTTTTTTATATTTTTTTATTTTTATTTTTATAACGACGTTTTTGTAAATTGTTTTTGCAAATTGTGCAGTGCACTTTACACGTTTTAATATTTCAAGTCGACTCCTCCATGCTCACGCGCGCTCTGTTTGGATTTTTACCTTTCCTCTTGTTGAACGAATGAAAAGTTTTTTAAGCACATGCCCGAAAATTTAGAGTGCCTTTGTTTTTTGCATGTTACAGCATAAAAAACTGTTTCAGCCATAGTGACTTTCTACATGATTTTACCAATATACAAGTTGGCTTTATATGCAGAAAAATCATTTAATTATGCTGTTTTTATGACGTTATAGTATAGCATACGTTCTGTAAAATATTATTTAAAACCTCAACATTTCTCGATTGAATTTTTCACAAGATTGTCAAAATTACCAAAAAGTTAACTCAGTGCATTGATATTATCGAATAAACTGAAGACCAATGTTTTTCGTGCGAGTTTTATAAGCTCATTGAAGATGTGATCAATATAAGTTTAGAATCATTTTCAAGAATTTGTTTTATCGGTTCAACTTTTTCAATATATTAACAATTTTTCAATCATACAACATTCTGTTACAGTTTATAAATTATAAATATACAAAATAAATTTGGTTTCATAATAATCTCGTAATCTAGTAAACCTTGGAAAATCTTACCCGAGAAACATCGCTTAATTTAAAAATATCTACGAACTAATTAGATAGTACGTATTTTATATAATGAGCAAAATACATATACCTAATACATGAAAACTAGACAATCACTGATTTGGGGAAGTGCTTGATAAAACAGCAGAGTTTTCCGAAACTTGTTACATACCAACATTAACATTTTCGTTTTCTTGCGAGACATAATACAATAACTATAAATACGAAAAAAAAGGTGAGAATTGTCAACTTTGCCCATTAAAATGGGCTTTATCTAATAAGTCTTTTTAATTGCAGTGAGTTTTCAATAAGCCACATTCCCGAGTTATAAAGCCTCAAAGTTGTGTTCATTGTGTTCACTCGATCTAGTTTTTAATCTCGTGAATTAAAAAATTTTAATTAAATCGTAGAAGGAAACGTTAAACCTGTTCCAATGACGTTATATGTATAAGGCAAATGTAATTCATTTGTTCTCTTTAAATATGTTGACTCTTTTATGTAAATATATATAGTTATGACGTTCAAGGATAGTTTGGTTTGTACTAAAAATTAAGATATAGTTTTATTAAGGGGGCAGTACACTTCTTTTTTGCATTTTTTAAAAGTGTTTTTTTTTTTTTATAGAAAAATTTATTGAATCATTTGAAAATTTTACACATTAAAATATATGTATTAAAGAAAACAAAAATAATTTTTTCGAAATTTCTGGCGTTTGTACGGCAGTAATATGGCTGCCTAAAAAAACCCTTTTCAAACTGGTTGGTATGAAATCTCAGCTCTGGAACGTCTGAAACAAAAAATTCAAAGCACATATTAAAATATAAGTCAGCTGCTATCGTGTGAACCACGATGAAGTATTTTGGCAAGAAAACAACAAAATGGCAGAATTTTTAATTTTTTAACGTAAATTTTTATTTATTTTTTATTAAAATATTTATAAAAAAAGGGTTCGATATTAACCTATATTAATAATAATGGTTCACACCATAAGCAAACATATATGGAATAAGTCCGCAAAATTTGAGCCCAATCGGACCAGTAGTTTTTTCAAAAAACTGCCAACCAGGTCAAAAAACGTAGTTTCGAGAAAAACGCGTTTAAAGTTTTTTTTATTCAATTCGCAGATAATTCTGAAAAAAAAAGTATCTTACGCTTATTCGGCAATGCCTTTTCAATCGATTTAACATAATGTAAACTACTTTTGGAGGTATATAGTATACAAATTTGATGTTTTTGAAAACATCGATTTTTTCAGAAAATAGAAGTGTACTGCCCTCTTAAGAATCGTTGTGGCTATCGTCCGTACCAGAATTAATTGATATCATAACAATTTGGCATAATGGCGCTAATTTTTCTTTTACTGTCGCAGTTTTTTTCATTAATGTTGGAAGTTTTTAATTACAGAAAATGAAATTTTTAAAATATTGATAGGAACGAAAACGATGTTTTTTATTTTTTTAAACTATGTTCCACCAATTCGACCCTTTTGTAACTTTAATATGTAATAGCTAACTAATTAACAAAGAAGATATATTTTTGTTTAGGTGTCACTTTAGGGGTTGATATAAAAAACCACCCCCAAAAAATATACTTCTCGTTTTTTACAGTTTCTAATATTGCAAAAATTCTAAAAAAAATATATTATAATTAGTTTATCAATTGTCATATATGTTTTCAATTTCATGAAGATATCTTTAATAGGTACTGAGAAAAAAAAATTTTTTGTTAAGGGTTGTCACCCTCATTATTTCCTTACCATAGGGGTTAGGGGTGTGAGATTAAGTGTATGGCTATTTTAGATGAAAAACAATAAAAACAAGGTAAGAACCCTTCATCAGGAGCGAGTGCAGTTTTCCTGTACTTATCCCGCTAGATCCTTTCCAACTGATAGATACTTCTTACAAAATTTCTCTCCGATGTCGAAGGTGACTTGTTCGATGGTTATTGCTTAGATTCAATCAAGAAATTCGTAGTCCTCTGAAGAGGGTTTTTCTCGAGTAATACATATATCAAGGCGCTGCACTGTGCCACGTTCGGCGTCTGTTGCCATTTCCATTCACCACGTTTGACCCCGATATATCTCAATTTAATCTGTACCAAAATCTGCCGACCTTCTTATCTGTTACCACCGACGACGTTAGGCGCTTACAATTTTTTTTTTTTAGGGATCTGCCCCCACTTTCCCTCGCATCTATCTAACAAACTTGTCGGGGATGCCCTGAGATTCCCCCTATTGTTTCCCGAAATGTCCCGCAGGAAAGCGCCACAAGATGTAATCACTTGATTGAGCACGTAGTTATCGTCGGACATAAATACAAATCCAGCGGGAACCTGGGACCTCCCCGACGTCGACTGGGGGACGCGACGGTATAATACAATTCCTTTCACGGAGGTTTGTCCTATTTTAATAAATTTATAGCAGCCAGAATCGTGAGGAACATCTGTAAATTGCTCAACTATACTTTTATTGTGGTCTGGTTGCTGCTGCTGCTGGGATATGACCGTGGACCTTGGATTGGGGCTCCTCGGATGCTGGACATACATACAGAAGAGACACACATGCATACAGGCACCATCTCCAGATTCATAAATATTCTGGACACGTTGTCTTTATGGTTCGGACGCTGCGAAATGTGTTTTGTGTCCATCTTGGAAGTGAGCTCTGGGATTGCATGAAATTTTTTTTTTTTTTTTCCAAATTGCCAAGTTTTTTGTGTCCTCCTCCTAATATGTAGTGGCCCGCTTCGATCCTGGACGGAAAGACGGGGAAATTGGGGGAAGTCCTTCAAGTTTACGTCTTTTTAAGATTCCTCATACCAAAGGGATCCGTCTCGGAGGAGTTTTTTTGCATGCAATTGCGTTTATCGTCTCAAGTTCTCTGTATATCTTAGAAGCGACTTCTTCGGGATCTTTTCCGCCGCCGCCGGTTACACTTCAGTCGTGACTGACTCCCGTCGTTTTCTCTTGTCCCCTCTTGCCGTTAGTGTCCATTGTCAATGACGTGTCACATCAATATGCAATCAATTCCGATCAATTCTGATGCTCTCTGCCCGACAGTTTTTTCTTTTGTTTTATCTTGATCCTCATACGCCATGCTATGTCGGTTCGACATGCCGCTTGGAATTTTTATGTTGATCAGATTTCGATGCGACCAATGTTCCCTATGTCTTCTCTGGTTGTCTTATGTGACCATCGAAAGAGGTCCCGCGTGCTCTGTACTCTGGGGCTCCACCAGAGGCTCCGATATTTTCCGTATTCATCGACATGGATTGCGGCAATTCCATCGCAGGCATTGATCGTCTCGTCCGTCCGCGGGGCCCCAACAGCAACAGCTCCACACACCGCAGTACGCGAGCGGAGCATGTTCCTGTTTTGGAATTT
Organism: Dysmachus trigonus; assembly: GCA_949715965.1. NCBI lineage: Eukaryota > Metazoa > Arthropoda > Insecta > Diptera > Asilidae > Dysmachus > Dysmachus trigonus. Next base: position 55,484,024 of record OX454323.1, on the reverse strand, counting down.
AACGTGAGATTTTCACTCGAATCTGGGTGGTGGCATTCCATTTCGGTGGCAGCCGGCTAAGCACCCAGAGACGACTGTAAAAGGGGCTCCGCTGATGAAAATTTGATTTGATTGATTGCATACCTTTTGCGGAACCAGCCGCAGCCCCAACAGACTTTTAATGAGCTTCGATTTCTTATCGCAATTGTGCACCTTTGCTTTTTTTGCTATTATGTTTTTTTTTTTTTCATCGTACGTGCATATAAAAATCTCCGTCATGTCAACAATTCACCTTTAATTGCGATACCCTCGGTAAAGCCGATGAATGCCGCGACATGTCCAAGAAAAATTATGACCAGAAATCATATGCCTGTCACGTTCACACCTGTGTGCGTGTTACATCACGCTGAGATGGTATCAAAACATGCCGCTTAAGGACTGTAATGTAATGGATCTGGTATCCTCTTGTAGTTGCCTGCTCGCCTTAATTTATGGCCCAACGAAGTAGAGCTTGGAAATCTTCGCAAGATTGTTGTATGATAATAATGTAGCTACCTCGAGACCACTATCAGACATAGGCATAGAATTTGTAATATCTCACAGTACCAGCTCTCATAACATGTTTGGAAAAAACTATGGACTGATAGCTTGAGATGATAGAAAACACTTTGTCAGCGCAACGGATATGAATTATTCCAGATCTAAAATAAGAGCATGTCTTTTTTTTCTTGCTTGTACTGTCATGGGCAGGGATGCCCATATTTCATATTTGTTCATACAATATTCATTTTTCTCAGTTAGTTCAATCCTGATTTATCTTAACATTTACAAACACTTCAATATATACACGTAATGAATTAGTTTTCTTAAAGTTAAAAAATGAACCTTCAGCCTTTTAAATTCGTAAATAAACCCTACGGATAAATAAATGCAACAATCAGGTTATGGATCTTTCCATTTGTCTGTACTTATCAAAATATATTTAATAATTTAACAAGAAAATTATAAGTTTTGCCATTAAAAGCTCCTGAACTTCTTCCTAGGGGCCAATTTATATGAATTACAGAACATTTTATCATTTTGAGTTCACGTTACGCCTCAACTATTACACAGATCAACAAATTTACACTTTCTTTTTGAGTTTTTGTTATGAATGCTATTTTCTTGTTGCCTCTGGTCGAAAGAAAGGTAAAAGTGCCATTATTTTGTTAAATTACAACTAAATGCATCCTGCGATAATTCTGATGTTTTGCCAAAAAGTATGTCATATTCCAAAATACAGTATGGAATTTTTTTTTTTGTATTGGGTTCCAAAATGGTGAATCAAATATGGCGTCCGAACACTTGCGATTGCATGGAATTTTTTATCAAAATGAATCAAAGAGGTTTTAGGTCCGCTTATATTATGTCTGTTATCAAAATATATAAATTAAAGATGGCGGAACTAATAATATAGTAGCCAAAAATTTAAAAAATGTCCACCCGTATATGATTTACAACGAAATTAAAACATAAAGATTTTGGGTATTGGTAATCTTAAATTTCCTACCCTAGGCACAAAAGCAAATTTTTTTAAAAATCATGTCGATTTTCTTCACTTGTAAGACGAAAGCAATGAGAAATGCGCACATATTAATCAGAATCAAAATTCGTGTCGACTTGTATTATAAAAATATGAAGTTCCAATTTTTTTTCAATTTCCAATTTCTTTTCCGAACAGAAATACATTATGATATTTTCAATAAAAAAACTAGTTTTTTAATAAAGGTAATGTAAGAAACATTTTCAAACCTGAACGCGGGAAACGATAAACACTCAAAACACTACACCTTACACAAAGAATCGTAAAGAGTCATTTATACCACCTAATCGTATAAAATTAATCACAACGTTTTTATGAATGCAGTAACTTTCGATTTTTATATTTATAACTAGCTGGGTTACCCGGTTTCACCCGGCGTTGGGTAAATACTTACTAATTAAACACTTCTCAAATGTTCTAGTTTGTTATATCGTAGAAATTGTTTCAACCCGAAAACCCCTTTATGGATCCGCTATCTTGAATTTCCAAATCTTAATAATATTAAAAATTAGTGGCCTTCAAATAATTATTATACCAATTTTCATTCAAATCCCTTGAAATCGAGAAATTTTGGTCGCCATATTGGATCCGCCATATTGAGTTTGGAAATTTTTCTAATATTCGAAATTAGTGGCTCCGGAATAATCATTGTACTAATTTTAATTAAAATCCATTGAAATCGAGACATTCGGTTGATGTATTGGATCCGCCGTTATTGATAATATTCGAAATTTGTAGTTTCAGAATAATCATTGTACCAATTTTCATTATAATCCCTCGAAATCGAGACATTCTGGACGCCATGTTGGGTCCGCCATCTTGCATTTAGGAATTTTGATAATATGCAAAATTAGTGGTCTAGAATAATCACTGTACTAATTTCCATTACAATCCGTTGAAATCGAGAAATTTTGGTCGCCATGTTGGATATGGAAATTTTGATATTATTTGCAATTAGTGGCTCCGGAATAATCATTGTACTAATTTTAATTAAAATCCGTTGAAATCGAGACACTCGGTTGCCATATTGGATCCGCCATCTTGGATTTACAACTTTTGATAATATTCGGAACTTGTATCCTCAGAATAATCATTCTACCAATTTCCATTAAAATCCGTTGAAATCGAGACATTCTGGTCGCCATGTTGGATCCGCCATGTGGGATTTGGAGATTTTGCTAATATTCAAAATTAGTGGTCTCAGAATAATCATTGTATCAATTTTCATTAAAATCCGTTGAAATCGAGAAATCTTGGTCACCATATTGGGTCCGCCATCTTGGATTTGTAAATGTTGATAACATTCAAAATCAGTGACCTCAATATAATCATCGTACTAATTTTCATTAAAATCCGTTGAAATCGAGAAACATGGTCGCCATTTTGGATCCGCCATCTTGGATTTCTAAATTTTGATAATATTCAAAATCAGTGGCCCCAAAACAATCATTGTACTAATTTTCATTAAAATCCGTTGAAATCAGGAAATCTTGGTCGCCATATTGGATCCGCCATCTTGAATTTCTAAATTTGGACAGCGGATTTGAAATCCCCATCCCGCAAAACTCCTATGTACCAATTTTCATTAAAATCGCTTCAATTTTAAAATGTTCAGCCGCCATCTTGGATCCGCCATTTTGAAACCCTACGTATTATCCGAAAAAAAATTAGCCTATATGTTAAGTCGGAATATGTACTACCTTCGGACGAAAAATGAAAGATATCGATGCAAGCGTCTAGGCGTGATTGAGCAACAAACAAACAAACAAACAAACAAACAAACGAACTTTCATTTTTATATATATATAGGGATAGAATATATTTTAGAAATTTAGATGCGGGGGCAGCTTAATATACGGTTTGAAGGAAATCAGTTCCGATATACATTTTATAGATAAGGCCTTATACATGCTGCTACTACTTATGTAATTTGAATTTATTCCAATGTAGGTACATAAGTTTAATACAATTTAATACCTCATAACTTATTGCAAATATACTAGAATTTTTTACTGAGTTGTTGATTCTATAATAAATTCATTAAAATATGTCTTCGTTTCCTCATGTTAATGATTTTCATTATCTTCCATTGTTTTTGGATTAGGTTTGAAGAAACTACTAAATAAAAGAGCATTCTCTTATCCGTATTTAAGAAATGATTCAGAATATTGGATTAATAATCCCTCTGCGAAATAGATTTCGAATGCTATGTGACGTTGTAGAATTGGCAAATCAAATGCTACTTTCCGACTTGCTGTTGTCACGTGGATTTCTAAGTATTATTTGGAAATGATCATTTGACTCATCTGTGTATCGCTGGCATAACGCCTAATTGGCACGAAATTGATATTACATACTTTAAATTTTTATTTATCTTAACTAATTTGTTCCTTGATATCGCAGGTGCCACTTCAAGTGTTTATTAACACAATGTCATACCGATGCATAAAAAAGCGTGACTTTTAATATATTCCATCTGTAAACGGTTAATGATTTGTTCCACCGTATGTTCTAATTAAAGCAATTAGTAAACAAGCCCTCAATGGAAAGTCGTTTTGCACAAAATTCAAAGAAAAAGTTCGAGAAACCCTGGAGCTCGCGATCAGGTTCACCTGTCCGGTTACAGTATCAATCGCGATTCCCTCCGGAGATAAAAGAAGGCCGCAAGATGGCCGAGCGCGTCGATGTAATCAATTCTTGTTAAAAATTCATAAAAAAATGGTTCGCCTTGCGAGAGGTTCTTAGCTCTCTCGGGTTATAAAAACGAAGCAAAAAAGTCTCTAGAGGAATGCTGCTTACGTGACAGCTCCACCAAGCTTAATGCACTCTGATTGCAGCAGCGGCCACAATGGCACGACAATTTCTATTTCCTCGAAAGCACTCGAAGATTATCCAGTTTCCGAGCAGGACAAAAAGAAGACAAAACAAAAAAAACAATTATTATGCTGCCTCGGTATTAAAATCTCCTGTCACACCTTAAAAGGCGTGCAATCACTGCGAGTATCTTCTTACCTCGGGAGCCCCGGAGCCCGCGACAAGCATACCTCCGCTGATTACTATAGTCGCTGCAGCCACCGGGGTCTCAGTGCATCGGGGCTGCTATCCTAAGTGCTCCTCGCGGCTCAGGGGCTTCTCTCTAAAGAAGATGTCCATTTAAGACGGTCCGGGGCTCATTTAAGTGTGCAACTTGAACGGCAATTAAGGCAGCGTTCAGCCGGCTGCAGCCGCGAGCAGTTTCAGTCCGCCAGGTTTTCTCCGCTAGCGCTCCACCAAGAAGGAAAATTATTAGCTGTCCGACAGCGGCTCTATCTGCTTAAATCTCAATATAATTGTGAAGTCCATTTGTCTATTCGATTTTATATATCCACGCGTCGGATATGTATCTCACTCTGGCAAGCGATCCGGGCGAAGATATTTCTTAATAAAGCAATCCCGCGGTAGCAAAGTCTTAGTCGTCGTCATCGAGTCTTAAATGAGCGTCTTGTCACGTCTAAATTAGGAGTGAGTGGAATAATGAGTGGAATTGGCATCGTCGAAACGACGAAGACGTCGTCATCTTCGTCTTCGTTGTTATCTTCGAAGCTACTCGCTACCAGCAATAGATAAAAAAGCGTATATACGCGCTGATCGTCAGCCGAAGAATGTGCCTACTACTGCTGCTACTGCTGCTGCTGCTGCTGGTGGTTGAGACACTTGTAAAAAGTGCGATCTTCAAGTTAGTTCGGGCTCTGAAGACGACTTGTAAGGAGATGATTATCTCAAAATCACGTCCACAATTCCACGTAGTGTGCTTGAAATTTTAATCAGGCAGCTCACCGCAGACACGACCATTTTTGTGCTTTCGCTGTGTAAATTAACTACTTCGCGGAATTTCGCTCTGGCATCTATGGAGCCTGCTGGTTTTTTCCCTTGTCATACGGCAGCTAATGCAATTCAAAATTGGAATTTCGAGAGGAGGAAAAACGACTTCTCTTTTGCCTTTGCGCCTTTGAGGCTGGCTACAGGGACATTTTCGTTTCAAATTTAATCAAACCAGCTCTGCATGCTGGCTTTTTTTAATTCACTGGAAATTTGTTAAACTAGAGAAATTAATGTTGTTGGAAAAGCGCACTTTATTTAGCAACAAGCACTATTTATTAAACTAAGATATTAAATCTTAATTTGTCATATATGTATATAATAATATCTACATTTGTCAAAATAACGAACATATAGGTAAGATATCGCTGGGCTAATTGTCTTTCTACAGGCAACCTCATAACCAATCAACCTAATTCGAGAAACATTCGCGAGAAAAATACATATATTTTCTCAGACAGCCAGACAGCCCTAAAGGGTCTGAATTCGAATGTAGTAACCTCGAAACTCCTAAGCAAATGTAGATATCCGATAGAATTTGTTGCTACAGATAACAATGTAGTGACCACTTGAATCCAGGGCCACTGCAACATTGAAGGCAACGAAATTGCTGACGTTTTGACCAGAAAAGGATCAAGATATATGATTGGCCCAGAGTCTTATGTAGAAGTAGTACCTTATTTTATTAATTGCATCTTTGATGCTATTAATCAGCGTAATAAAACATGTTATGCAAGTCATCATACAGATGTGAGATGAAGAAGATACCACGGCACACTTTCTGTGCACCTGTCCACTCTATTTCAGGGCGAGGACGAATTATTCGTAATCTTTATAGTCGATTCTATTAAACTACACAAACTTACGTTACCCAAGATATTGCGCTTTGTTAGACGAACCAAACGTCTAACACTTTATGATGGGCAACGAGATTAAATAAAAAGTATGGTACATCTTCTTCTGATGTATGTAAAATGAACTATATACTCTAAGTGCAGATTTTGTATATTATACATCTACATCTTGCTACAAGAGTTACTGAAATTACAACAATGAAAATTTAAATATAATACGATTATAAACTTCAGTTTATGAGATACAAGTCATAAGATCAAATGGTCTTTTATCTAGGAACATTCGTTTTTGGTAAAACAAACTTATATTGATTAGATCTGTATTCTATGAGTACAATTTATATGCTATAAAACACTTTGAGTTTTCAGCTGAGGAGTTACGGCGAGAAACGATCCCAGTCAATTTTTGACCAAGTATCTTTATTTTCTGTCGAATTTTGTCTCGAAAATTAAGTGTTTTTCTTTAAAATAATGCCCCATTAAATTGTCATTATAATCAAACATTTTGAATTCCGCAAGAGCCGTCATTTAGTAAAGGTTAATCTTGTTTTGTTTAAATTAAAATAATTTATGAGTATTTTCTGTAATTACGACGCCGCCGCGACTTTTCACAAAACTCAGTCGATATTTTGTTTTAAAACAAACAATAAACAAATTGTTTTGCTATGGTCGCCGCAGAACATTTTAAGGCCTCTACGGCTCTTTGAAATTAGAATAAAGTTATTTTTGCGTAATAAAAATACAATAAATTGTAAACGAAAAAAAAATTTAATGAGTTTTATGAAAAGATCCAGGAAGTAAGGATGAATTTTCTATAATTCGTTGCTATTGCTCTTCAAATTAAGTGTGTAACTAACTCATTTTACTAACAAGGAAACGTTCTCAGGTGTGTCTCACCAATTTTTATGAAACTGAAATATGTTATAGAGTATCGAAATATAGGAGACACGTATTTTTTTTTTTATCTGCGGATACGCACATTTAGGGGGTGAAAACGACCCCTAAAACCTCCAAAAACAGTTTTTTTTTAAAATATTTCAAGTTCTAATGAATTTTTTCAAATGAAATAAAGTGGAAATGATGTCTCATAAAGGTACTAACCTTTTGGAAATAATCCAGTTCCCAGTGGTGGCAACCCTTATTTTTTATTGCAGAAGAACGATTTTTTTTTATATTTTTGCGTCACAAGAATAACAGTTTTAGTTAAAAATCATTGAAAAATATTGTTTTACATACGATTTTGAAAAATAAAGTTACCTGTTTTTGCGTTTTCGTAAAAAAAGCTCCTCAAGGGTGTAAACAACCGCTAGCACTAATAAGTAAATGATGTATATTCTTTGAGACATCAGTTTTTTTTCGTGAAAACCAGTATTAAGGGGTTTTTGGAGTCGCTGATTACGAATCTGATGTTAAATTTAAAAAATTCAAAATAGGTTTCATAGATAGGTTTCATACTCCTACAACATAAGAAGAGTCCAGGATCAGTCTAGTCATTGGAATGTTTATAATGCTAAAACGTTAAGTGCAGGTACAAGGCTGCTTTCCCAAGTTTATTTTGGTTGCCATCAAGAAAAATATGTTTTTACGCGCTCAGAATTGTGTTGTAAATTTATGTAGTTTAAAGTTATATCCTTAGCTTTATTTCATTTAATATAATTTGAACCAGTAAGACTAACCGTTTTGAGTTGATTAAACGTTTGAAAAACTTCATTTTATGTTGAATCAAAGTGAAATTAGGAATAATTATGCAAAATATCCTTCATTTTTGTGGAATTTTGTCTTTTACGTTCAGATTTTCTTTTATATAGACAAAATACTTTCATTTATAAACCTAGAAAATTTATAATAGATAACCTAGCCTTTTTTAGGTACTAATATTAGTTTCCTATATAAATTCCCAAAAAAGTAACAATCAAATTTTGTAAACATTGTTTCAAGAAATCCCCTTGAATAATAAAAAATTTATCTCTGAACCTTTTTTAAGCAAAGATGATAGAAAAAGTTAAGAATTAATTGTAATACTTAAAAAGAAATTTCCCTTAATTTATCAAAGCTAACAAGAATTTTCTCTTTTCATTTCCAGGTATGTACCGAAATCCTTTGGCCTCCAGCAAATTTCGACAAACAGGTCCATTTTTGTAAGTACAACAAAGCCAACATGACCGCAGTTATTTATCTGAACGACAAACCCGGAAGCAAGGACCCTCATAAATTAAGATGAAGGATAAACCAATCGACAACTATGTCATGACAAAATCAATTCCATCGTCCCGAAATATATCCTTCAGAGGTGGTGCCCCAGACAAGAAGACGAAAGTCATGAGGCCCCCCCTGGCCCTAGCGTGATATCAGCATAATCAGGGGGATTACCCCGAAAGCCGACTTTCATGCCCCCATCCAAAAGAGAATTAAGCCGAAACCAATCTGCTCGATGTTTCTCGTGTAATCTGTTGACCACGAGCCACCTCTGCTCGATTTCTTCCGACTCAATTCACCAAAATCTCTCCGGTCCATTGCCGATTCCCACCTCCGGCTGCCCCGTTAAGCATCTATCCCCCCGGCCGAAGATGTATGGGGCCATAGTGCTCCGCTATTATCTTAATTAAGTGTCTCAGTCCTGCTCTTCATTTAGAAACTCCCCCACCTCAGGACCAGCACCATTATATATGACCTGACAAGATTGCCAGCACTATATCCGCCCCTCTCCTGGCATCCCCTAGGACCGCTCCCGAATATACTTTCACAGCTTCGTCATACACAAATTCCTCCTAATGCCTGTGGGAATAGTTTTGTTTGGCACCATAGGGAAAACCACAAGAAGATATGACCTCCGTAGGAATGCGGGAATACGGGGATAGAGGAGAGAGGCTGAAATTGACTACGGCTGCGATGTAGATCTACAGATTAAGGGACGGGAAATTTTGAGCAAATCATCCCTGTCATGTCCTGGAAATTTGGAAACACACGTTCGAGCCGATGGGCCAGAGGGCAGCCTTGTGCCCGCCCACACCGCCTTTGCCGCGTCGCATTCAGCCTGGAATTGATTTCGGTCTGGCTGCGGTGACGGTCTTTTGTTTAAGTAATGAGACTGTCAATATTGTTCGACTTTGTCTGTGTCGCTGATGAGCTGCGATGGTTTATGGTTTTCTGGGGGTAAACCTCGTCGGAGTTTGATTATGCGGGGGAAGCGGGAGGCAGAATATATATCGACGAATCGTCCCCGTTTGCTTAGAATATTTTAAGGATTTAAGCACGTTCTATATGAATTTCCTGACATGTCGAACTGACTTGGAGATGTGGGTGTATGTTCATTTATTTTCAAAATAGTTTCTCCTGATTGGTTTTCATAAACTGTATACAGTTTTAAAGCAATATTAATTAGAAAGAACGTTTGACATTAATCTAACATAGGGATACGAAAAACATGTTATGTATACTCACTCAATACAGATATAAAGTTCCAAGACCAAATTTACGGTCCATTTTATTAATACCACTACAGGTGTACTTGTAATTAAAAAAAATAAAAAAACTTTTTAAAGCATACGAAATTTGAAGTTTAATGTTTCTTCTCAATAAGTAAACACGGAAGATTACTTGCGACTTTTGCATTTTTATAATTAAAAAGTATTCAAAGATCTGTTTAAAATTAGAAACTTTGTCTTAATTCATGAAAAAGCCTTTTTTGCTGATAGGACTCTTGAAAAGGGATGTAAATTAATTTTCATATCCTTTTTTAATAATTTCAAAATATTTCATATTTCAATTTTTTCTAAAGAAAGCAATTAGAACTACTGCAGAGTCAAAAAATAATATAATTTCAGTAATCTGTTCCATACTGCCACTTTATTGAAGTAACTCATATTATTATAAGAGGGAAAAGTCTGCACAAACAAAAGTCAGAAGTCGATAGGTGCAGAATTTTCTGTTGATTTTGTAGCGTTGTATTAAGGGAAATAAATAAATGAAAACTTCGTCACAAGTCTCTGTTTTCCGAAGGAAAATCAAAGAAACGCAGATTTCATTTAAGCCACACTTCAGACTTTTCAAGTTGATTAACTTATGATACCACGCTCCAGCTTCAATCTTTACTTTACTCAGACTTCTGTACAGATAAGTCGTAGCGTCTGTAGCACCCTTTACAATAACGAATAATTTTGTTTCAAATATAACATTATTCAATGTTATGAAACAAATTTTATTAAGGCCTATAACTTCATTAAATAAACAAGTAATTTAGGTTTCATATATAACGTTGTTAACTCCAAGCAAACGAATTTTCTTTTCTTATTCTTTATTATTTCTTATTATGGTAAAGTTATGGTATACCCTACATTATTTTATCAGAATGAGTAACCTAATGCAATTATTATGACAGTAGCAATGTTTTTTTGCTTACTTTGGGATACTCTACTGTTATTGAAAAGAGGTGATATTCATTTTCAGTAATAAAATATCATTGTTCAAAATAATGAAATATTACATACACTTATGACTGACAAAAATCGTAGATTTCGCAAAAGTTTCTGAATATGAACAATCTACAAGATTTACAATCTGCAGATGTATGCGTACATACTAGACCAGAATTAAGAAAACATTTTCGTTTGGAGCTATTATTCCAGTCTAAAACAGTCTACTCTAAAAACTGGAATATTCTGGACATTTTAAGTCCTAATTAATTAAAATTCATATATTTTAGTTTTGAAGACGTAGTTTCCAGCATTGCATTGAGATGCAGTTTTTTGTGTTTTTCTCTCTCACCTAAAGTGGATAAACAAATCAGGTTTTTTATAGGTTTATGATATAATCTTTAAAAACGATATTATTAGCCGCAAAAAGTAGAAATTTCGTTACTTGTATTTCAAATTTCGCAATATAAAACTTTTATTAACGAATTAACCCATTAATGCTGAAGCGACTTCGTTTGGGACACTCGAAGAAAACAAATGGGGGTGGTTTTTTGGGAAAAAAAAATTTTATATTTCAAACAATTTTTTATTCTGATTTCTTTTGATGTGAACTTTCTGATTTATGCTTAGATTGAAAAGTGGGTGAAAAACTACCTTGAGGGGTGAAAAAGGGGGTGATTTTTCAAAAATCAATTTTTTTTTTGCATCTATTTCAATTTATAGGTAGTTTCTACATATAAACACTGATACATGACGAGGGGGTCGTTTTTTTTTTCAATATAAGCATAAATCAGCAAGCTCGCATCAAAAGAAGTGAACAAAAAATATTTTGCAACATAAAATACTTTTTTTTCCCCATTTGTATTTCATCCCGTGTTTAGGGGTGAAAAAGGTTGAAGTTATGCTTATTGTATAACTTTGTTTCAAAATAAAATTAAATGGTGTGAGAACTTCTTTTATAAGTAAAAACTTATTTCCACACTCATATAGGGGTGTATTTCCGCTTTGTGAGGGGTTGTTATATGATGTTTTACGTTCTTAGGTCTGAAATATCGATAAAAATTTATTCAAAAAATTATTGTTCATATTTTAGAAAAATACCCCTATTTCACCCCTTACTAGGGGTTGGTAGTTCAACCATATTGCGTTATAAGTCAAGATTATTTATTTTATATCAAAATAAGTAAGAACATATCGTTGAACTGTGTGGACGATTTTTTCTTAAGTTTATTTACCATGTTTTAATTAAACGTTATTTCTTCATTTCACACCCCATTTTCACCCTAAAAAATAATACCGGAATTTGAAAGAAAAGCTCATTTTACCTACACGGTATCGTTATTTTTACTCTAAGCCGAAAGGATATTTTTTCTTCGAGTGTTCCAAATGAGTCGCTTCGGCGTTAATGGGTTAATAGAATAGGAAAATCAAATAACAATATTTTGGGCATATAATATCTGCTTTTATCGTACGTTTTACAGAATTTCAAAAAAATAAATGGATTTCACAATACTCCAGAATTGTTTGGGAAATAATAAAATATAATTTTCTTAAATCAGACATTTGGAAATGCTGTTTTTTTATTTTTGTTAAATTTGATTCTTCATGCTTCAGGCAAACAGCACATCAAGATGTTTATCCTGCGCCGATTTGTTACTATATGAAATATTTTTTTTCCGATATAATTTTGGTAAACCTTCAGTAGTTACATATAAAACACTTCAAAAATACTTTATATAGTACATTGTTCTGGTTGTCATCTCATTTTTCGAGACGTGACAGCTTATGGCCGAATTGCCTGCTTTGGTCATTATATGGAAATTTTGAAGTCGTAATTTCACGGAAAGTGAGGTGAAAATCAAAATCGGGCTCTATATACATATTTTTATATTGATTAAAGTTTAATCATGTACCCATCCCTCGATTTATACGGCACTTGATTTACACGGTTGTTTAAATATCTTTTTGTTATTTCGATTACTTTATACACTATAAAGGTATTGAATAAACTTCTTCCACAAATTCGAAGACACCGTCTTCGTATATGTTAATTGCATACATAAAAGGGTTTGTAAATATATAGCAGGAAAGGTAGTTTTATGTTTTTAAGATTTAATTAGGCAAGATTTTATTACATATTATATTTTTGTATAGCAGGGAACACTGTATTATCATATCCATGGTTATTACTTTTTTGAGTCGTTTAATATTTTATATGAATACTAGAGCTGAGGATCTCTGTCTCACTTTACTCCTCGTTTTACACGGCTTCGATTAACACGATTTTTTTGGAACGTATCTACCGTGTAAATTAAGGGAGGAATGTATTATTAAAATTTTTCTCTGAAGAAATTCAAATTACTTTGAAACTTTTAGTTTAAAATATAAATATGTTTATAGTATTACAGACTGTCTAATATATTATACCTTTTACCTGCATGGCGTTGTCATGCTGCTCAAATGAGCAAGTTGGAACAATTTCAAGAAAGGCTGTCAGATGAATTTTTTTGCATACATCGAACACATCCAAATAACACAGAGTCAGTTTATGGGGCTTTCTCTTTGACAAGAGGAGCGGAAAACAAAACTCAACTTCAATCTCAGTCTCCCAAAAAGCGATTGCACGGCAGCAAAGTCTTGATCCCACCTTTGCTCGCAATAATCATCTTATCCAAATATGCTGCACAGAGTGCCATAAAGGGAGGGTCCCAGATAAATTTCCCTTTTTAATTATTTGCTTCGAGGGCTGTCGCCGGTGCTCAGGTACTTCGGTGCCCTCGAATGGTGGTGGTGGTGGCGGCGGCGCTGCTGACGCTGTAATTCGACCTTATCCCCCTCGGTACAACTTGGTAACGACTAATTAAGAAAAAATTGCTTCTAGCAGAGCTAATTAAAAATGTATGATGATGGCAGGTAGTAATTACTCTTGTTGGGTGTTTGCCTTTCTTCTGCCCTCAGCCCCAAAAGTTGGTGCTGTCAGGCTGGTAAATGATAGAGATGAAGTAGTCGCGCGGGTGGATGAGGAGCTACAGCCTTATTGTCTTTCTAGATTGCTTCATTGTTCTGTAATTTCCATTCTGTCCTTGTTCGCTGACTAACTCTATAATTTTTACCCTTGTGACTTGTTCGTTTTTCTCTCTTTGCTTTGAATTTCCCTTTTCTGAGGAAAAGAAAACGACGAGTTTTCCCCCGCAAAAGTCTTTTAAGATTCCTAATTAAGTCTGCTTGTGTAACTTTAGGACTTATTGTATTATACTCACAATTAGGTATATTTGGATTTTACTTGACAACATTTTAAGTAGGGTTTAGAAATGATATTTTTATTCTTTTCAGCATTTCATTTAGATTTAAATAAAACTACAAATACTATTATATTCAAGCTTAAGCTTAATATGCCGATAACAAGAAGAAAAGACAAGAACATTAGGAGAAAAAATTTTAACATTTAGACTTGGCATTTAGTTACCAGAAGAGTTTAATATTATGTAATATATTTATATATATATAGGGCGCGCAAATGCCTCCTTCATACTTGTTTTTTTCAATTGAAAATTACTTGTTTCTCCTATCGTCAACAATGCAATAGCACACACAGAACATTGAGAGGTTATGGTGAGATCTACAAATTGAAAACAAATTAAAAATAATTTTTTATTTTAACTTACCCTAATTCGTTTCTTGGCATTCCGTATCGAAAATCATAATAACGTTTTAATTTCTTGAAGCTCTTTCAAAAAGCTATGACTTACTACCAACTGCATTGTTTTTACTTCAGATAAAACGCCACAGGTGTTTCAAGAAAATAAAATACATTTTAGACAGAAGCGAATTGTCGTGTCTGGCCGTTAAAGTATTCAGCCTTTATCACATTACACTATATAATGTCGAAATCGGGACCGAATGTCATGCCTATTTCGAAATTGAACAGCCAGGTGCTGTCACGGTATGCAACTTTATTTATAAATACCATTGAAAATAGGAAAATTCGACATAGAAAGTCTTGTTTTAGAAGTTAATATGTGAGAAATTGTGTAGAAAAAAAAAGAAAGCAGAACAACATTTGTGTATAGGCAAGAATTAATTATGGCCATTTCATTTGTCTATACTACTAAAAATAAAAGTATAGTGTCATTTTTGAATATTGAATATAAGCGACCACAGCAGACAAGTTTTCATGTGTGATTTAAAAAATCAATCGTGAGTGTTTTGTAGTAAATATCACTTTCTTATTAAAATCATTGATGAGATATGTGTTTTTATTTTGTAACCAACAACAATTTTTACTTGTTCATACATTCTTAGGGTTCCAATAATAGGGAAGCAGCTGCAAGAAAATGTGCTTACGGGTCACCCTGCATCTTTACTAATAATAATAAATTATTTCTTGTTTTTATTTCTATTGTTATAAAATTAAAGATCAGCTGAACAATTTTGTATGCATAATTTCATCGGCGGGGCATAACTAAAGCTCCTTAGAATTACAAAATTCAAGGCATAGTAAATTTTTCAAACTTAGGGGCCGTTCAAATATTACGTAAGCAGATTTATTACAATTATTTACCCCCCCATCCCCCTTGTCAGCAAAAGTAAGCAAAGCTCTTACCCCCTCTCCCCATGCTTACGTAAACATTTTTCAATTATAAATGTATTTTTTTTTTTATATTATAATTATAATGTTATAATTATAATTTTAAAAATAAGAAAATAGATTTAGGATAGAGATTAGATTTTACTGATACAGTATTCAACATAGAGTAAGGGAATCCCCGAAAATGCGTTTCTTTCTCAAGCATAGACAATGTGAGGGTTGCCATTCGTGTAAAAAAGTAAATAACTACCGATGACGTAATCATTATCTAGACTCCCCTACCCCCCATGTCATCCAAAATAAGCAAAACAAAGACCCCCCCACCCCCCCATAGTGCTTACGTAATACTTGAACGGCCCCTTAATAGAATTTACATGAAAATAGGTATCGGGGGTTTGCGAAATTGCTATATTTAATTATTTATTGAGGAATTTTAGAGAGCAAATTCAATAATCTCGAGCATGTTAAAAAAATCAATGTTAAAATCATTTAATGATTTATATTATAAAATTTTGTACTGCAGTATTTTTGAGATCAGCGATTTCAAATTCGTTATTTGATATGACGTATTCAAAAATTTAATTAGGCGAGTTACAATTTCAAAAATGTATGAGCCCTGTATAAATCTACAGAATTACTATCAAAGTGTTGTGTGGAGTGTTCCAGATTTGGTGTTACATACATTAGATTACATCGATGTGGTTGTCGGAAGATACACTTAGGCCATTATAGGCCCATTGTGATAACACCGTTTTGTGACCGGGCTTTCTGGTGGGAATTGAACTCACAACCTCAACCGAGCTGTTGAGGCTCCATTATATTACAATATATATAAATTAACTCTGCAAAATTTAAAATTGTGGAGCAGGTGGAGCTGTCCAAAATGTTTAGTAATTTCCACTTTTAAATAGCCCGAAAAAACAAATAATAATAAATGTGTGAGAACAACGGACATTACAATAAACTACTATAAATTTGGAGTCTCTATATTAAATAATAAAACTAATTAACTGAAGAGATATGCATCCAATATAAATTTTTCCTCTTATGATCTATGGTCATTCTCATCTATATTTATCAAAAATATTATACTTGGCACATTCAGTCTATAAATTTAGATATTGTATAAAAATCCTCGATGTTTGATTTTGTGGAGCATTATTGGGGTTTCGGAAGGTTCGTTTTTTTAATGTTGTCTTAATTTTGACAGTTTTCAATGTTGTTAAGGGCTTTCATTTTATTTTTTTAATAAAACGCATATTTAATTTGAACTTTGAACATTTATAGAATATGATGAAAATATGATTTCTCATTAAAAGATTTTCCAGGAGTTCTAGTAGGAATTCTCTTCTTAAAGTCCGAATTAAGTACTTCGTAACCAAGTATAGAAGTTCATAATCATTGAAAGTTATGCCATAAATCAATGTAAATCCTTATTAATTATTCGTAGCGAAGTTCATGTTTTTTTAATATTCGGCATCCCAAAAATGAGTATATTTTCAAAGCAATTATTTATCTCAGTACGGTGCTCAAATTAATCTTCTAAAACTTTTCAGAACCACCATCCAACCCATAAAATCTTACCATGTTTAGAAAGTAAAGGCAGCCAGGCGCTTCGAAATTATCTCGAAAATTATAATAGCAAAAACAAATCAATTGCTGATTCAGAACTCACCCCTTTTACCGGGGTAACCTTAAGATATTCTCATCCAGGACAAGCGGCGGGAGCGGCGGTGCCTCCTCAGCTTATGCTAATAAGAAAACTTCCCAACGAAATGATTTCCTCGAGATAATTTTGATGCTCTCTAGTCGGGAAACTTAATTAGACTTTGATTGAAATTAATTAGCTTACATTAACTCGGTTAAACTGCCGCTGCTCGGTAAGCGACGGAGGCTCCTCCAGGCGTGGGCCTGGGAATGAGTTTTGTGAGACACGACGAAAAGGAGGGAAAAAAAGAGGAAAAGTTTGAGGAAAACTGGGTGAAGTCACACACACAAACACTCACATACATACACACACACACACACACAAAGTAGTTGCCAACAGGATGAATTCCCTGGTAGAGTCAACTGGATTCAGGCAGGGTGGTGAGCCCGACGAGGCCTAGGGAGCGTTCCGACAAGATTGGGCCGAATAAAATTGTAACCATTCCAAGATCCATCAAGTTTTTCAAGAAATTCTGGGAAAACTTTTACATTCAGCCAGCAGGAGGGAAGATATCCTGCTCGTCCTAGCATTATGGCGGTAATCGGATTTTGTGCTAATAATTTAATTTGAAAAACTTTTAATGACTTTCTCTCCCTCCGTCCGGCGCAGGGATGAAGATACAGTATATCTATGTGTATCTGGGGCTTCGTCCTTTTCATTTCTTACTCCGCGTGATATCTCTTATACAGTCGCCGCAGAAGGTATTCTTTGCGGAAACACGGGCGACGGAAGGTACAAGGAAGAAATAGAGTAGCATAAAAGAACAAAAACTTCATCCTTCCTTGAGTTCTACCCTATTTCTACTATCTGTTTCAAAGTGAACGAATTTTCCAGGTCGAAGACGCTAGACAAAAGTTGAAAGGAAAAAGTTTAATAACATCGGAGGATAGTGCACCAGGATGCGACCAACGTGGAAGATCCCCAAGAAAATTTTCCAGTTTCTCATAACTGTAGTGGTGGTAGTAAGGAAGAAAAATAGCAAAGGTTTCAGGTGTGAAGAGGTTAGGTAACTAAGAACAAAAAATAATAATTCAGTCACCTGCTTCAGGTACGCAAAAGTTTACTTAAAGCGACGTCAAGGAGAGGATTTGCCAGGAAATCTAGGAGCTGTGACAGTCCTTAGCTTCTAAAGAAGGAAATTTGTAATTCATCCACTTCGTGTTGTCTTTATTGTAGTTACCATAAAAGTTGGTCTACCGTGAAGAATATGACCTTATAAGACCTTGGACTGAGTAGGTCCAACTGTAATTGGCAAAATTTTATTACAAAGTTTAATCATTTTAAAATTCAATTTAAATTCCCATTAATTAAATATGATCACGTAGCAGGAACACCGTCCTCAAAATTCGCAGATAGAAAGAAGCCAGGAAAATCTTTTTAAAGGGGGCTAAATCTCCTCGGACAACTTAAAATGCTTGACTGTACCCATCCCACTACTGGATCCTGCCTAGTTATTTCGAAAAGTTTCTCAAGAAAGTTTAAATCTAGAGTAAAGCACGAAACTATAGTCGGAATGGATAAACTTTTCGCTGTTCGCCTTCACAACATTGATAAGAAGTATTAGTTTCGGAGTTTCTTAAAAAATTACGGCAAGCAGAAGGATCACTGAAGGTACTGACTCCGTTCGAGTGAGCGCCTTTCAGGCATCTCTCCTTCTGAAGTTCTTTTGATTTTTACTTGATTTTAAGTGGACGAAAACTTTCTGTGTCAGCTTCTTTGCCGTTTCGCATCGAATGAGAACGCCACTTGAGAGAAAAACTTTAGGCGAAGCGAAAAATTTTAGTCGACAGTAAAAATAAAATAAAAATGAAACTCTAGAGCAGCTGGAGTTAGAGACACGAAGAGTTTGAGGAAATCTTTTGATGAACTTAGGTTGAGCTACTTTTCTGGTTATGATATTCCATTTAAACCTGAAGTAGATACTAATAAACTTTGATTGATTTAACCATAAAAATTCTTTTAATGATTTTTTTGTACTTTTCGAACACTATAAATATATGTTAAGCTCTACGGTGTGTCTTATATATAAAGATTTGTTAGCTCTTACAAATGTAGCGCACAACTTGATAAGAATGGATTTAAATAATTTTTAAATACCTATGTTGTAGGAGAAGTTAGTCCTCTATGTAGCCCAAACTTCACCGCGCAACTTAAATACTACAAATTTAGCAGCCGACCCTTTGGTTACGCGGTAAAGTTTGGGCTTGATTATCTCGTAAACGAAGGGTTGTATAAAATTCCTTTACCATAATACATAGAGGACTAACCCCTATAAAATATTTAAAAGTTATTCACATCCATTCTTATCAAGTTGTTCCCTCCCCTTGTTAGTTAGAGATTTTGTTTTTTACTATTAGTTAAATATCCAATCACATCAATTCACGCAAATCTAAAGTGTCTAAAGAATGTAACAGCATTTCATAGTTTCCTAGTTATTTCAAAATGTCATAGTTATGAAACTAATGCTGATAGTCTAATGAAATTTGGTATAGATTTTAATAAACATTAATTTAGTAAAAGTAAAAATTTTAAATTTTTTTTGAGTAATAAAAAGATCAAGAGAGTCTGAAAATATGACATCGTTATCACTAAATTAATTACTCTTGATGAAATTATCTGAAAGCAAAAAACTAAACAATTTTTTAATCAGTATAGTACAGTATAGACTAAAATAAAAGTAAACAGATCTGTGGCTTTTTGTGTTTTCATTATTTTTTTCATTATCTGAATCTAGTCTAGTCTAGTCTAGTCCAGGATCACGTCAATCGGATAATCTGATTTATCAAATTTATAAAAATAATCTAATTCAGGTCAGTTGATTTGATTTTAAGTGAAAAATCCACAAAAGTAAATGATTCATTCATTCGGCAAATTCACAACTGCCTTTAGGTAAACTACCTAATCTTATTTAGGTGTGCTAAAAATGCCTTTTTTTTACCCAAAACTATCAAATAGAAAAATCGTCTACTAAAACAGTTTTTTCACACATAATTTGGTATGAAATCATATATTGGGAAAATTGTCTAAATTAATTGCGATTTCACCTATACGATTAGAACTATGACATATAAGAGACATTTTGATATTCTGCCCACATAAATGGGATCATTGTTGTTAAAATAACCTAAAGATACTCTAAAATTACAAGGAACAAGCATTTTCAGAACCATTTAATTTTATACCCTTTTTTTTAACTTTTTTGTGAATTTCTGTCTGCCTTGAGCTATGTATGTCCTCAGCTGTTTTATGTGTGATCCGATGATTCGTAAATATTACTAGTTGCGGCTTAAAAATTTACCAAAAAGTATATTCTTTCAAAAAATGTTACAAGTAAAAAAAAAAATATGTTTATCCGATAGGTAGAAAACGTCCTTAAATGGCTACTATTTGTATATGGAAGGTCACGACTTCGCTGCTCTTCAGTTATTGTCTAATTGACTTACAAATATAGATAGGTAGAGCAAAATGTGGTGGCACCACATGGCGTCACTTTAAATTTTTTATATGTCTTGTGGCACCATACGGTGCCATTGACACCCAACGTGTTAAATATGTTAATAACAGCAGAGGCACACTCAAGGACATATATCGCATTCTCAAACTTCACGTACTAAAATCAAAGCGGACAATTCGTCTGGCGAACCGATTATTAGCGGCAATTTAGGAGATAAGACATCCAAGTCGCACGCCGACTAATTAAGCGCTCCGTCAATAGATGGTAGCTGGAATGTCATCATCGTTAAACTGCTTTAATAGCCGACTGAGATGTCTGTAAAAAAGTCGCCTGCAAGTAATTAGCTTCCCACTGGTATTCTCGGCAATTATGCTCAATAGCTTTACTGTCGCCGGTTAGACATTCTCATCTCCTGTTGTAAAAGTTGTTTAATAGACAACCAATCAAATCGAGTCGCAGCCTGAGCCGATTTTATCAGGCGAAAGACCTTAAGACACAACACGGTTCTGGGCGATTAGCATTTATATGTTTATACACAAAAAACAACGAAATTAATTGAGATCAATTAAAAAATTGAAAACAACTCATCAAACAACTTCATAGCCCCCGAGGGCCAAAGTTCAGTCCTCCGGTTCATCGCTTTAATGGCATCGATAACACCGCTAACCTCTGGAAGTGGGCTGAGCTTGCGGCTAAAGATTATCAGATGCGCGCAGAGAGGCTGGAGCGCTGGACCAAGTCTGCACGGCGGCGGCGCGGTAGTCGTCTTCGTCAGCGCTCCCGGAGATGCTATCGCGGCTAGGCACTGTAGATGGACTGGGATGCTGAGGTGAACCGTCACGAGACGAATCCCGAAAGGAAGCTCGCCTCCTAAGAAATGCTGCTGTAAGAAGTTAGGTATAAGATCCGAAGAAGGCCGGTTAGCATGCATTTAGCTATCTACAATTTGCGGGGGCTAAAAAATAGGTACTTGTTGCGACACTGATTGCTATTGGCGATTGAACAACGGCGGCACTCCCGTCACCAGCGCCGTTTCCCTGAACCCATAATCATCATCATCATCATCATCCAGCGGATTAATTTCAGTTAATGTGGCAACATAAACGTGCAGACTATTAAAACCTTCCGGCAAAAGACCAGAGCATCATCAATTAGCGCCGCGCAATTAATAGCGGACATCAAGTGAACCTGGTCTGCCAGCAATCGAAATTTAAAATTATATTCTTGTCACCTGCCGAGATGCAAAATTTCCACTTTCTCAACTCCTTTTTGCCACCTTTAACCATTATATAATTTCTGTCTGTCTGTTCTGATAATGGGGAAAACATTTTAGCGGCGCGCGCTATCTCGCGAACGTCGGCCATCATTCGTAAAAATTAATTGCTCACAATTTTCGATATGAAGTGAGCAAATTTGCTAAGGAGCAGGTGAGTGCAGCAAATTACACCTTTCCCGTGTAATGAGAGCATTTGTCTTATGCGCCTCTGCACCGGACGGAATCTGCTGCGTTTTGATGGCCTTCCAGCCTTGATAAATTGCTATTTACGCCCTGCCCCGGTGCTGTCAGATGAATTATTACCGAAATTGCAGGTGAACATTAATTGGCGTGTGATTATGATCCAGTTTATCGCTGCATGATATGACGACTGACTTTATCACGAGCATAGTTATGCTTTATTGCACGCGAAAAATATTTTCGCAGCATTCGAGGAGAATTAATTAATATTTCAAGGAGGCACAGTTGATGACCCTACTTTTGACGATGATTTATTGTGAACGGTCAAACAATTTTGCAATTAAGTCGGACACAAAATGGAGTTATTCGTATGTTTTGTTGAGAAAAATTATATTCTGCTTAAATTGATTGGAATTCATTACGGAAAGTCGTTAAGAGATTTTTACTAAAAATATATCTGTAGATATTCAAGTTCATTCATATTTAACTCCGGAAAACTGTTTTTAAATGCCGAAATAACCAGTTACTATTTCAAATCTGATGGACGAATTTCAAACGCCTTCAAACTCATTCCGCGCCCGATTTAAGCATGCATAGTCTCACATATCCCGTATAATGGCGTCTGTTTATATAAAAACGTCAATTTAAATTTAACTTTCAATTAAATTTAAAAATCAGCAATCAAAAACATCGTTTGACGTTTGGTCTTAAACGTGACAAAAGTGCTATTTTGGCAATCTAAAATAATAACTGGTAAACTGTGACAGATGATTGAATGACATTTAATAAGTAAAGAGGTAACATTCGTAGCTACAAACTGAAAAAACTATTCAAATCAAATAGAATAATATGTATTATATAATACATATATTATAACGGAAAGATTAATTTATGTCTAAGAGTATAAATAATTGCTTTTAAAACTCATCATTTGGTTCCTATTTATACTAAAATAAAATAAAATAAGGAATGACAAATAATATTAATAAGGAATGGCCAAATTACTAATTATTTTATTGCTTTCTTGGTCATTTATTTTTTATAGGCTTATTGTTTCTTACTATCTACCGATTTATACAACAAATCAGACGTTCATTAAGTCATAGTTCATCACAATATAGTCGTTGCATGGTTCTATAGTCATCATCATATATCATATCTAAAAGATTTAATTTCTGTTTTAATTGGAAGAACATTCCATTTTTTACATTATTTTTTTAATTTATTAAGTTTTTAAGTAGTAGGATTAAATTATAATGTCCTCTGTTTTCAAAATCGAATCCCGAACTGAACTTATATTTTTTATCGACGCCTAGTTCTTCCTAAATTTTACAATTTTTTGTTGCAACGCCAGAGATACGTAATCTTCAGTCTTCAAAATTAGACGAAAATTAATTTTAAAGAGAAAGAACTACATATATTTTCCAATATGGCATGACAAATGTAATATGTTTTTTAAATATTAGTTGTGTGCAAAAGTTCTCCCCGTTTTTAATTCATAAAAAAAAAACAAAAAAAATATGTCAGTAAAAAAAATAATTTTATTAACTTACATAATCTCCATTATTATCAACAACATCTTGCTGTTTTTTTTTTTTTTTTTTTTTTTTTTTTTTTGGACAACACGAAGACTCCCTCTTCCTATAAATTTTTTCGGATTGAGAATCAAAAAACTCTTATATTGCTATTTGTACTTTTCAATTTTATCGAAATTTTTCTTAGTTAAACTGTTTTGCAATGAACGAAAGAGATGATAGCAGCTGTTTTATCGGGAGAATGTGAAGAGTGTGGTAAAACTTCCCTTCCTTTGTGAGGAGTAGCGTTATTATGGTGGAAAATGACACCTTTACGATTACATAAGACTGGCCGCTTAATTTGAAAACTTTTAATCTTTCTTTTTTTTATTGTTGTTTTTAGAGGCAAATAACTCCCAGTGGATTATTCCTTCGATATCATACACCTACCATACACTTAATAAATTCTTTTTCCAATGTATGTCTGGTTTTGGGACTGATTTACTCGACTCTCCAGTTCGGCATACAATTTTTCGATCTTTTATATTTTTGTAAATTATACATTTCTGATCACAGGTTCCTAATCTTTCCAAAAAATACTCATTTCTCTGACATGGAAGAAAAGAAACACAAATATTCAACCCATCCATTCGATGTTTTTTTTTTTTTTGATAATTCATGTTTCACACATTTCTCCAATTTTTTTTATTAAACCAAGTCCATGCGTCTATCTTCATTTCATAGTTCTGTGTTCGGAAAATCTACCTGTTAATTACACTGGTCGGCAAAATTTAATATTTAATTTTTCCAACAACAAGTCATGTATCATTTTTATAGGATTTTTTCCGTAGGTTACGAATATGTAAACAAAAATATTCTATCACGTCAACTTTTTGAAAAAAATAGGGTTGAAAAATACAAAATATCGTATTTCGGCCATTGTTAAAAATTCATTACAAAATAACGGAACGTGGAAAAAGCTCGTAACATGACTCAAAAGAGAGCGTGAATCATTATCGATATATATAAAATAGCACTAATCTATAGCACTTATAAAGTGTCTTCGGGAATAAGATTTTCCTGAGCGTGCGCAAGCAGTGATCTTCATTCATTTATCTATTGTATGAAGTAAGCGGCTTATGGAGAAAACTGAATTCCACGGAATATTTCGAAAAGTATTATAGCCTCTCGTTTTTTAATATAAGAAGTAAAGGTTCATGCTTTTATTTGAGCTACTTTACAAGCTCCTACAAGAATTCGTTATTTTTTAAATAATTTGCAAAAATGGCCAAAATACGGTCTTTTGTACTTTTCAAACCTATTTTTTTTCAAAAACGTGACGTGATAGGACATTTTCGTTTGCGAATTCGTAATCTACGGAAAATTCCTAAAAAAATGATATAACACTTATTCTATGGCAAAATTGTTGCCGACCAGTGTTATCAATTTCTTTTAAATTTATCTTGAATATTAGAAAAAAAATCATATGAAAGAGGGAATTTCGTGTTTTTAATTATTTTCCCAACTTTGCTACTCTCCTGTACGTCATGGAAGGGAAGTATATAAGTTTTATTATCAGATTTGTTTCTTTTGAACTATTAAAATTATCATCATCGCCAATTTATTTTAGAAGAAATAATGAATATTCGGTATAAAACTATAACTATAAGAGAAATTTGTTTAATTTTACGACTTTTCTAATATCTAAAAGTTGCATATGATGCTGCTTCTCTCGAAAAGAAGGTGACAAATCAGAAGAAAGCGCTTACCGACATCTGGCGAATATAAAGGCGACGAAGCACATCAATCCTCTACTCCTGCGGCATTTCGCTTGGCACGCCAGAGATTAAGCCCCAAAGTACTGCGGGAGTAAGAATGCGTGTATCCTGGAGCGCGCATGGCGTGAGCAGAGGGGGAGGCGGCGGTGTGCTGCTCCACGAAGCTCATAATTTTTCCTCAACAATCTGTAAATGATTTGTTGAAATGTGTGAAAATTGTGGCAGAAAAGAAGGTATACATCAAATCTCCCGAGGAGGTTGAGGGATGTGTACCAGTTTAGCCGTGTGCGACGCGAACCGGGAATTCGTCTCTCGTTCTTCCCCGAAACCGCGGCAACGGGAAGCAGAAAGACGTCGTTTCGATTTATTACAGCGAGCGGCAACTTGTAAGACACAAGGGGAAGCTTCCTCCTGGGTATAAAGCTGTCATGTCAAAACAGCTGCCAGGCAATGAAAAGAAGTTTCCCCGCATGGCAAAAATTCAGAAAAATATGAAATGTGCCCAGAATTGCCGAGCAGGGGGAGGAACTGGGAAGTTATCGTCCCCGGGGAAGAAGGGAAACTTTCAGGAAATTATCTCAAGCTTCTTCTTCTTTTTGGGCCCCTTGAGTAACTCGTTCTGATTGAACCAGATTTTCTTCGGTCAGGGGGCCAAAAGTGGGCAGGGAAGTCTCATAAATTAAGAATCTGTCCCGGTCTCTCAAACCTAACTCTTAATAACTTTTTCTTGTTAGAAAACCGCCTCCCTGTCCGTCAGCTGGGATTCTCGAGGAAAAATGAACGATAGTTACACCTCAGGCGCACCACGGCCGCACGGTTTCTAGACGGCAGTAAGACGGCGGCACGCGGTCCGTAATGTTTTTGAAAAATATGAAACGGCCTCACGGAGTAGAAATAAAAGGAAAAAATAAAATATTTTGTACTTTTCAACCTTATTTTACTATAAAACGTAATAGGACATTTTTGTTTTCGTTCTATTACAAATTAAATATTAAGTGTTGTCGACGAATGTAATCATTTTGGTTTTTATTCTTTCCATAAATCAAATCTCTAGTGTACTTGCAACTAACTCGGAATAAATATTTGAACCTATATTTTTCAAATGTAGTCTTAGCAGTGTACCGGAAGTGAATAGTATGGGTCTGGCAACCCTACACCCAGTTCTATCCAGCACCTTAAGAACTAGCGATTCCCAGAGTAGTATCATCGTCAACATGTATTTTTTGCTAAGGAGATCGGAAGCACTTCTTGTGCTGCGGTTTGATTCGTTCTAACTGTTAGAACGCAAAACCTGAATCCCACGGCAGCGTCTTGGATGACTGGATGCTTTCTTTCCTCGCCGGGATTTGATTTCATTTCGTTTTTGTGAAGAGAAGCATCGATGGCGCGAGAAAATACAACTGTGACGATTCTTTAAGACGTGAAAACGATTACTTGAAGGTTTCAAATTGCGAAAATTGTCTTCGTCAGTTTTTTTTTCCTTTGCTCGGTTTATTTTTTTCTTTGCTGCATACCCCTGAGCCTGACATCTTGCTCAACTCGTTTTATAGCCCGCGGAATTTGATACTAATGCCGCCTGATGCGAGGCATTTTAATCGATTATTGATTGAACGATGATGCGGTGAGTTCGATGAAATATTTCCTCACGTTGACTGATTGTTTTTGCTGCCGGTCTCCAGGTCTGTTGGGTAAATATCAATTTGTGGCTCTGATTGAGGTTTGCTCGACACAGAAAAAAAAACACCCGGCTTCGACTGTGGGAACGTTTTGATGAGATTACGCAACTAGCAGCGCAGCGGCAGCAAGATGTACTACTAAGATTAGATAAATAGTGGAGGTCAGTGCTAAGATTTCCAATTAAAACTGTATCGTCTTTGGGATCTTCTGTTACGAGCCAGGGTCATATTCACCTCAAGGTGTATCTCCGTATCTTTTCGGCTATAAAATTTGTTGTGTACTCTAATTTTATACGCTAGGAAGTATAATGTATAAAATATATAGCTATGATGTATAATAGAAATTTTATAACTGTGGTTTACTAAAATAAACGAATTTTTAAGGTAATATTATTTTTAATTTTTTTTAAATTTTCTATTTCTTTATGAGATTGATTGATTTTGAGTGAAATGACACTTTAGAGCTCTTAATTCTTAAAAGAAGAAAGATGGATGTGCAATTTTAAATACTATTGAATAATCTTATGTGACATATTTTTTAATACCAAGTTGTATCCTAAAAACGGACATCGAAGTCAAAAGTATGAGTTGGCTCGATTTATTTGCACCCAAACGTAAGTTCCTCAGATAGAAATTTTATAAGAAATCATCAAACTGCCCTAACTTGCAATCACTTTGTTAAAACGGCAACCCGGATCAGTTAAGATTTGAAGAAAGTTTTTACATGGGTCATATTTTTATAAGAAATTGCTCAAAATTAGAAAATCCCAATTTAGAAACTAAAACCAGTGGATTTCCGTTGTCGAGAAACGACCGCATTGGACTAAAAACCCATGTGCGAATCCTAAAATCTCACCGATAATTGTAAAATTGAATACTTTTTGATAGTATAAAGAAGAAAAAACATAGGAGAGAAGGAAACATTTTTCTTTCTGTATTTATTTTCAGTTGAAAAATTATATAAATATAATAACTAAATTTTCTGTGCTTTTCGAAACTTGCACCCAATTTCTAACTTATATCAAATTTTTAAGACAGTGTTCATCTCTCTGTTTTAGCTACATAATTTGTTAGCTATAAAACGAGCCAGAGTTATAATAGCATAAACAACCAAACCTGATAAAGAAATGTTTAAATGACCACTAAGTTTCACCGAACTTCAAACCAAGATTTCTCTTCAATTACAATCTTTACGTCAATTACACCTCTGTCTGCAGGTATTTACACAGCTGCCAACAAGTGAAAATTATTACCTGGCACAGGTTTCCCACAATTATCATGCTAAGCATGCTAATTTTGAGGCAATGACCTACAAAAGCCTACAAAACAGCGAAAAGCATTTCTTAGAATCACGTAAATTGCCACGTCACCGGCACACATTCAAGCCCCGCGCGCGCTAAATTACCGTAAACACAAAATGTGACAAAATCTCAGTTACTGAAAATTGCAGCACTTCTTATTTCCCACAGTAGCGTCGTCGTCGTCGTTCTCGTCGCCTATAATCAAGCGATGGGGATGAGCAAACAGACAGACAAAAAACGAAAAAGCCACTCTCAGGCAGCATCCTCCACTTAGGGCTGCTAATGTGTAAAATCTCAATTCTCCGGTGAATCGCTGACGACAATTACCAGACCTGAGTACGAGATCAGTGTCACCGCAGCGAAAATTTCTTCCACTTGTAACTATGTGGTGTTATGTGCAAAATACGACAAAAACGAGAAGGCGAAGACGCTCCCCGGCTACAGGAATTCCTCCTCCAGTAGACACAAGACACAGTGGGGCGCGGCGGCTCCCTAACCGGGACCGTCACGACGGGAACAAAAAGCCCAAGACAGTTTGGTAAGACAGATCTATTTAGGAGTGTGCTCTCCGCGAAATGAGCACATGAAAAAGGCAATCATTGCCAAGTGTACATCTGACGACATGTTATTGTAGCATCGCTCGACACGAAAATCTCCTGTCATCTGACATCATTAAAGGAAGCAGACGACAGCCTCAACATCCATTCAAAGTATTTACGGCAACCGCCACGCCACGCCGCCAACATGCCTCCGCCATTCTCAGCGCAGCATCGCATTGCTTCTGCTACAATTTCAAAAGCGGGGCTCCCGAAGGCTGATGATATCTTTTCTTGTGCAGGCCCCATCTAACACCAGCACTAAGGAGCCCCATCGCGGTGGTGGCGGCGGCGGCGGAGGCCCCTTTGTTCGGCTACCACTGCCGAGCCTCAAGCCTGAAGCCTAGTGCTCCTGAAAATCCAACGACTTACTCGCGGCATGACAGGAATGTGTCAGTTAGTCAGGAAGACAATTTGTTTTCAGGCTTTTTTGTGTGTGCCTCCTCATTCCTATTTATCTCGGCAGAGGGCTTTGTCGTCGCCTTCATGCCCTAAAGGCACGTCATACGGCAGCGATTTCTCTATGTCGACAATTTCTACACCCACTACCACCCCTCATCTCCTCTCCTCCACCGAAAACCACCACACAATTGTGTCGAGCCCTCACGAAATAATTCGCCTTAACAAGTTTATGGAAATATTTACTTGTCACGTATGTCAACTCGGCTGAGCGGATTAGCAGGAATTACATGCTGAGCCAGGCCAGACACTAGAACGGCCCCCCGGGGGGGAGGGACGATGGAAGATCGTCTTGGATCACATAAGACCCTTCTGTCCTATCCTCCTCCATGTTGAGGGGCATATGTGCGCTCTCTAAGAACTTTCTCGTGCACTATTTCGGATCCGCCCTGAGGCTGCATAAATGCTGAATTAGGGACAAAAGGTGCAGTAATTTGGGGGATATTCATGTCTATTCAATTTTGCTCCGAGGACATTGAAGCCGGAGGCTAATCATTTCACATTCTGGTTCATTCGTCATATAAATGAGGAGGTATAGTTATGACCCTGTCTCCGTTTATGTTCAGTCTCTTACAGTCCATTATGGATTTAATCCAGGTTTACCACTCTCCCGCATATATACACAGAAGGCAAAGGAGACTCGGATGAATGAGAAAGTTTTGCATAGTCTGCAAAGGTAGCTATAATGAAGATGCCAACTGACAGTTCTCGCACCTTGTTAATTAATCCATTGCTCTGCTTTGTTCGATACACCTAGTTAATGCAAGTCGATTTTGAATACAAACGATGACGTGTCGAGTGTTTACGGTAAGGGCAAACGATGCGATTAGAATATCCCAGCGGGAACCGGAATCATACAATAAGCAATGGAAAAGCAATATTTCGGAAGCATAATTTGCTTACTCTCCGTTTACCTATCCGTATCTTTTTAGTATGGGCATGTCATTGGAGGGAAGCAATTTTAGAGCTTTCTGCGCAAGTGCTTCTTTAGAAGATTATTCATTAGCAGTTAGGACTTTCTGAGGAAGTTCTTCTTTAGAAGATTAATAGCAGATTTCTTGCTTAAGTCGGAAGGAATTGTCGAAGGGGACAAAAGCAAAAGAGAGAAGTTTCACAGGGAATATTAAATCATACATATTGTTGGCTTTGATTGTTGGCTATATGGGCGAAATAATAAAAAAAATGATCGCAAGGCAAATCGGATCAATCACATCACTAACAGCTCCTCGAGCACCTAAACGAAAATGAACTGAAATGTTCCATCAGAAAGATTTCACAACGAAATTATGTCATCCTAACTACATGAAAACAAAAGCATCTTCCTTGTTCATTCACAGAGTGCAGAATCGGAATAAAGCTTTAAAATCTTCCTAACTAGCACTTTAAGATATTGGAAGGAAGATCTTCAAATTTGCTTCTGAGGAAGATTCAGCATTTTTTCCCGCTGGGATGGGCATCAGATGCAAATGCCGATGTAAACGTATATATGTATGTGTAGGATCGGTTGCACTTTTCATCAGAACGTCGCAATTACTCTAAAGCAACCAACCATCAGTGGGTTAGTTCGTTATAGAGCATCGAAGCGCCAAATCGAAGGTCACATGTTCGAGTCATGCTCGTGTTCGGCTTGATTTTTTCGAGTAATTCCCATATTTATAAGATATGACAGTTGGAAGTAAACCGAAAGGATATCTATTAAATGTGATGCCTATGTTCTACAGTCTATACTGAAAAAAATATTTCTAGTTGATTTAAGTTAATTTACGAATATTACTATTTGAATGTCAATTTTAATTAAACAATACGTGTCAGTTTTACCAGAATATATTTGTTAATTTTTAAATAGAAATCGTGTCAGCTCACCTTTTAATTCACGTTAAATTCACCTGGTATTACCAAAACGACTAGCCTTTTTGTTAGATGTAAAATGGGTCTTTATAGTACTTAAATAGACTTCTCTGGTCATGCTTGTAGGAAATAGAGTTTTATATAATGATAATATAATAAGTGTACCGTAGTATCCCTTAAAATTTGAACTTGATTGATCTAGTGGAGCTTAAATATTCGTGCATACCAGGTAGAAAAAATTATTTTCGAGAAAAACACGTTTAAAGTTTATTTTTAAAAGCTAGTCTAAGGTACTATGCTTGAACATTCTCAAGGCTTTATAACTTTGTTGAACCAAAAAAATTAAACTTAAAAAGAATTTCACATTCGTATTTTCTATACTATACATAAAAAATAAAAAAAGTACAAATAATTGATTTATCAAAATACTGATTAATAATGCAATTTTTAAAAGAACAATTAATATAATACAGATGTTTAAATTCAACGCAAAAACTTGACTGATATTAATGCAATACTCATGATTATTGATTATACCCTTCAACAAACCTACGCTATTTAATAAACAAATAATCATCGAAATCGATTCATGCATTCCAAAGTTATGCGTTACAATATGGTAAATAGAAAAAAGCAAAAGCAATTGAGGATCTCGTTCTTTTTTTGCAAGTCTGTTAAAAATGGAACATAATTTCCCGAATAACAAAAATCCACAAAACAGTCGATGAGAAAGTAGACGATTATTTTGTGTATTTTTGCTATTCGATTTCATGCAGTTTTATCCCATTTTTCATTTCTCTACATAGCACTGATTACAAATCTTTAATTATAACATATAGGACTGATCAGATATTTAACTAGATGCATTTTGGAAATGTATAAATATAATACTTAAAAAAATAACTAAGTATGTCGATTTTTCACTAGTATACTTCTAGATAAGTGTCAATTTCCCAATGA
Organism: Dysmachus trigonus; assembly: GCA_949715965.1. Lineage (NCBI taxonomy): Eukaryota > Metazoa > Arthropoda > Insecta > Diptera > Asilidae > Dysmachus > Dysmachus trigonus. The sequence continues at coordinate 55,452,001 of OX454323.1, read as the reverse complement.
CATTGTAATGTAAAATGAATTGAAGTGGTTTGATTACGATAATATTTAAAGTGTAAGTTATGCGATGATCATATGTGCTAAATGGCGAATCGCTCGCTGAGACAGGAATATTAAAAACAGGCAACAAATCGGGAGACCTAACTAAAACTATCGAAAGTTCAAATAGTTTTGAAGTTATTCCAAAGAATCCAGGTTGAATCCACATTGAAATTATATTTAATCAGATTGTAATGGAAATATAAAATATTTCGGATAATGATTCGTATAATTCACTTTAAACCTGGTAAATTTCGTTATGATAATGCCATGTGTGGGGTTCCAAAAGCATTTTCAGTCATAATCAACCCAAAATCCCAGGTGAACAAAATTAGGTGCCCATTATATCAAAATACTTTAAATAAAACTCTCATTTGTCAGCATTGACAATTATTTATCCTAACGCAGCATAATACAAGATTACAGTTTTTTATCCGAACAATGGAACAACCATAACTGTGGCAATCACCCGCACAATGGTTACAATTAATCTGATAAATGTGACAAATTTGTGCATTAAATGCGCTCAGAACAACAAAATCCTTATCAGCCCGAATGTGTCCCATTACAACTTTGAAATAGTCCCAAACACACCGCCAGAATTATCAGCTGAATCGGTGCTAATCCTCGATTTTATCTCCTCTATGACTCGATGTATTTAGACGATGCCAGCACAAAGCGCGAAAGTTATTCGCTCGTTAATTTTTAGTGACTAAGCGAACAAATTTCCCGGATAGCAGGACAAGGGACGAGCGCGCGGGCACAGAGGTGAGCGCTTATGATTTGATTGACCGCACGCTTGCATTTTCAGCTTAATTAACTGGGAATAATAGCGACATAAATTAACTCGTAATTGTTTCACCAGGAAGCCTGTCCCCGGCCCATTCATAAAGTCAGAGATTGTCGCTAAATCAGCTGCCACTGTCCCTTCCGTGGGGCATGAGGCCTCCAGTCGAAAAGAGCTCCCCTTTGGCTGGCTGTGGCACGGCCGCCGGCGTGTCATGTGCGGTGACAACCGAAGCACTTTCAACCGCCAGCAGTCAATTCAGCGTTTAATCAGCTCCCGAGTTCGCTGACAGCGATCCTAAATAAATACGCTTATTCGAATGGGATTCTAGCCATTGCGGTCGCAATTGGCCTCCCCTCTCCCCCAGCGCCAGAGGGCTCTATCCGCAGTCGCGCCGATATGTGTACCACAAACGGTGCACATTTGCGCTGCATGTTGCCATTTTCGAAGAAATAAACCATCCGATACTGTGGCTGGGGGTCGGGCGGTAAATAAATAAATCAGGCCCTGAATTGTATGGCACATTGTGCGCAAATAGAAGCTAATGACCAGCTGACAAGGCTACACAATTGTGCACTTAAGGACAAGACGTGATACGCCGCGCCGTGCCGTTGCGGTGCACTGCTGCTGCTCACATAATAGTTGCTGCTGCTGCTGCTCTTGTTGTCGGCCGTGTTGCTGCCATTGTCGCCGCGGTAATGGCACTTTGTTTCACCTCCGCTGGCGACACGACGTCGACAACAGCTGCACCAACAATGTCGACGTCGTCGACAACAACGACGGCAGCAGTCATAGGGCCACGTCGATTAAGAGCAGAGGCGGAGCGAAGGAGCCGGCACCAGCAAATTAACTCGGATGGGATTAGGGCAATGAGCTCGTTGTGTGCGATTTCTTCACGGCTTGTTGGACTTTGTGTCGTACAAGAGAAGACAACAATCGTCGGGCAGATAATCGAGTTGTCATGACACGTCGTGACATCGGACCTCTGTAACATTTCTGTTAAGGTGTGGATCGACTGCAATTTCGCTTCAAAATGCAAATAGTCGTGCTCGTTTTGGGAGCCCCAACGAGGGCAGATTGAATGGGTAAGGTCGAATGATCTTAGAACCTTGCGAAACTTACCATTTTGGTACATGAATTTGTTGTTGTTTACACCCTTAGAATGGATGATTATGCAAGGCAGTTTGGTTCAAAGTATCACAAGCATAATGAGCTTATATACCGGGTGAGTCATTTAACTTGAGACAACCTAATAACTTTTTAGGATCACATAATATTGAAAAAAGTTTAATATGAAAGTTGTAGGGTATCAAAAATGGCGTTTGGTGATGATCTTAAAAATGACCTTGACCTTGACATTCAAGGTCAAATGAAGGTCAACTTTAAAATTTCAAATGGGATGACCCCCTATTGACCCCGGAATTGAAAAGAGCGGAAAATTTTATGTTCAGATATGACCTTGACCCAACGGTCAAGGTCAAATTTCAAGGTCATTTCACGGTAATTTATCTTCATGTACAATAGCGAGAAGCGATGGCGTTTTTTGAAATACATTTTAAACAAAAGTTTTTGATGTGAAGAGAGGTATCTAACCACGACCTTGAAAATTACCTTGACCTTCAAAGTTATTTGAAGGTTAAACTCAAAAATTCTATTGGTAACCCCTATTTTTGACGCCAGAACGAAAAAAGCTTTCGACCGAACATGCGATAAAGTATTTAACTACATTTTGCATTACCCAGGAACAACGACGTGGACGTAGTAGTTTTCTGTTCCCTTTGGGGTGCTTGATTTAGGTGAGTCGAGTCCCCTCGCCTCTCACCGTCGCGCAGTGGGGCCATATTGCTAAATTGGTTCAAAACCACCCACAAGTCGTAATTTTTAACGGAATTTGAAAATTCTTGTTTAAGGATACTCGTGATGAGGAAACAAGGAGACTCACGAAGCCCTTTTTGCCAAAAATTGCTTCGGTGATTTTAAAAATTCAAAAAACTTCACTTTGATCTCGACAATTCAGCATATTGAAAGTACAATCTTATGATCCAAGAACTTAAAGCAAAAATGAAAATCTGGAAAAAAAACTACAAGTATGATTTCGAGGTTGCTGAATCTAAATTAGTCATTTACTTGATCATACAAGGTCTCCTAAAGGTCATTTGAAGGTCAAGTGAGAATTTTTAAAATCAATTTTTGGGAAAAAGGGCTTCGTGAGTCTCTTTGTTTCCTCATCAGGAGTATTCTCAAACTAAGAATTTTCAAATTTTGTTAAAAATTACGACTTGTGGGTGGTTTTGAACCCACTGGGCCCACTGTGCGTCGGGGTGCTTGATATAGGTGAGTCCCCTCGCCTCTCACTGTCGCGTCGGGGTGATCGATTTATGTGAGTACTCGCAATTCTCACCAATTTAGTTTAATAAATGCTCGAAGTGATGTCCATCAACTTCAATACACTTATTATTGCGCACCTCAAACGATCTTACACAACTTTGAAGCATATCAGGACTTATTTTGTTGCAAGCATCAATAATTCTTTCAATCATATTTTCACGAGTAGTCGGTACTTCGTTGTAAACTTCACCTTATCAAGCATCCCGACGGTAAGAGGCGAGGGGACTCACCTATATCAAGCACCCCAAAGGGAACAGAAAATTACTACGTCCACGTCGTTCTTCCTGGGTAATGCAAAATGTAGTTAAATACTTTATCGCATGTTCGGTCGAAAGCTTTTTTCGTTCTGGCGTCAAAAATAGGGGTTACCAATAGAATTTTTGAGTTTAACCTTCAAATAACTTTGAAGGTCAAGGTAATTTTCAAGGTCGTGGTTAGATACCTCTCTTCACATCAAAAACTTTTGTTTAAAATGTATTTCAAAAAACGCCATCGCTTCTCGCTATTGTACATGAAGATAAATTACCGTGAAATGACCTTGAAATTTGACCTTGACCGTTGGGTCAAGGTCATATCTGAACATAAAATTTTCCGCTCTTTTCAATTCCGGGGTCAATAGGGGGTCATCCCATTTGAAATTTTAAAGTTGACCTTCATTTGACCTTGAATGTCAAGGTCAAGGTCATTTTTAAGATCATCACCAAACGCCATTTTTGATACCCTACAACTTTCATATTAAACTTTTTTCAATATTATGTGATCCTAAAAAGTTATTAGGTTGTCTCAAGTTAAATGACTCACCCGGTATATTATATTAAACAAATTCCATTTGGCAAAAGCAATTACAGAGGGAAGTAAAGAGCTAAGTATCGTCATCGATAGTACATTGCATTAAATTTTAAAAACATTATGAACTATTCGAGAATTACTAAAAAACTGAAATGACTTCACGTAACTCCATAGGAAATAGTTGAGAGATCTCAGATCGAACAACTTTAGAGGCCAATTTACAGGGCCATTTCCCTTTATTGCAAAACGTGATTTTAATAAATCTATGCTTTGTGTCGTTGTATGGCACGTAGCGCCATCCTGTTGCAATCACATCTCGCCAGGATCAATGTCATCCATATTTTCGAAGAAGTATTCATTGATCATGTTCCGATAACGATCTCCACTGACCGTAACGCGAACCCATGCCTTATTTTTAAAGAAATAAGAACTAATGATTCCGCTAACGTGTAAACCCCATCCAAAGGTGCATTTTTTCCGGATATAATGGAGTCTCTAGAGTGTCTTTCGGATTGATTTCATTCCAGGCTTATTAACAAACACATTGAGTTAAAAATAAGCGACAATTATGCGCACCATAAAAATCACGAAATCCTCTATAAGTCTCGCGAATCAACGACAGATATTCAAAGTAAATTTGGATAATTCTCAACCTTTCCTCAAGCGTGAGGCTCTTCATTATTAGTTGCCTATATACCGTACTGAACATAAATATCACTGAATAGAGCTGTCAGAATGAAAGATCTGTGTAATATATACGCATTTTTGTCTGTGTTTTTATTTGATTTTTCCTCTTGTAATAACCATACAACTTGCCTTAGAAATATCATGCTCTTTAACATTCAAAATATACTTGTCTTAAATGTCAAGCATTTCAATTAAGAGCACCACAGCCAAAGCTACACGTGAGTTTGCACATTCATCATTGGCGTACATCAAAATGGCACACCATTCAACACACTCGGTGAATAGTAAATTAGCCGCTGGAAGTTATCGCCTCCTTGAACTCGTGTTCCCGTCTAATTTGCTAAAATTGATATGTAAGCGTGTACGAACGCATTATCTAATTTTATCCCCCCTCACATACCTTGACATGGGTGCGCTATCTGATTACACAAATCCATTCCATCCGACCAGGTAATTAAAAGCGGCCGCTCGAGGGCCTGCAGAGAGCACCCGCAGATAGACGCGTTTGCTCCTCGCATAAGCAGCAACAAACATAAAATGAATGGTAAATGAATGGTGAAAAAAATGTTGAAAAAAACGCTAAATGTGCTCACTCACAGCAAAAATAAAAGAAAAAAAAACATGCATGTATAAAAGCGAAAATGGAAAAGCCAAAATAAAAAAAGGAGTGCATGCACGCAGGAGAGCGAGTCACGGGCTCTCGAGCCCTAAGTGAGTGGGCATATCATTAAAATAATAAATTGCGCTATTAATGGCACAAAACTCAGCTCTTGAGCACCCTACAATTCCAGGGCTCTGGCAAGGCAATTGATGTTGACTTGCCATAGTACTCGAGTTTGTGTGGCGGCAGCGAACAGGCGGGGGGGTGCCCCCCAAATAAAAACAAAAGGTGAGGGGAGCACAACAAGATGCTATAAGGCAAGCTATAAAGCGATAAACTCCAGAGCGCAGAACAAACCGCCCCTCGAAGGACTTAAAAAAAAAAGTCCTTTCGAGGAGTTGCTGTTGCTGCCTTGCCACGAGTGTGCAGCAGAGTGTGTACCAAAGTGCGGAGCGCTACCGCTAGCGTTGCTGCACCATCAGGGCTTAATGTTGACTCTAACAAGAGTCATAAACCAGGTATATGTAACTATGTGCGCAAATAAATGGCTAAATTCCTGCCACTCTGGTGCTTTCGTCTACTTTATGTTGTTCCAACTCACCGCGTAAGAGCCCTTTGCCACCGTGTTCCTCTCCTTTCCCCCACTAATAAACATATAGGGCCCTATGCATGCACTCGAGTGCCCCGGGCATATTATTAAATATTTATACGCTTGAACCATTTTGTGTTTCCTCCACTTTTTGTGCCCCTTGTATGTTTACACACATAAATAAAGACCAAACATATGTCAGAGAATCGGGCTACAAGTCAGTGGCATTCATCCGCCCCCGGGAGCATGAGTTAGGTGCTCAGATTTGCCCTTACTCTCAAGTGCAGAAGCTGTCCAGGGCCGGTGCAGTGGTGTACGCCGAGGGGGGCAATCGGAGAACGATCTCTCTGCATACTTCCAAAGTATTAAGTCAAAGACGGGCGAAAAAAAAACAACATGAAATAAATCCCATGCTTTCCCCGGGAGATTCCCGGGTGCAAAAGTCATTATACTGTTGTGAATAATGTGCCCCCTTGATGCAGTCTGCGGTACCGTGCTACTTTCAACTCATGCTCAACCAGCACCTGGTTTGGGGGCACCACTGCTCTTCTCCACGTACACGGCAACAACTTGTAGAAAGGTGAAGTTAAGTGATGCTAAGTTGCTCTGAGTACATATGGAATAGATCATCCCCCTCTTTTTCTCTCCGAACTGCCACGCCACTGCGAACCTAAAAACAGCGGGGAACAGGAAAAAAGTAGCGCCACACAACAGACGCATCTGCCTGTGGTTGTTCAGGATTGTGCCTAGGCAAGCACGGAACCGAATTGTTAAAATGCTCAAGCTCCACAACGGCACAATGCATGGCAATAAATAAAAAGAACTTTAAAATAAAAATATAAAACGCTGTAACAATAAAATGTGCATTTTGTTTTTTGTACGAGATGTTTTACTACCCTGTTTTTGTTTTGTAAGCCACTCTGCAAACACTTGTTTCCTGCTGAATCTACAAGATTACATCCGAACCTCTTTTAACGCCGTTCCCTGCCCATCGACACTTCCCCAAATTCGGTAGTGTGTGTGTATGTGGTGTGGGTCCCATTCCGAAGGCACTTTGAGGAATTTTATGGCAAAACTTTAATTAATGGCGAAGTTTTGAACGAGTTTGTAATTTAATCATCGGCGGAACTATTTGGCCCCAGCCGTTAAGTGGCGCCTTCGTCGGGCAACTTGGCAAGTTGTTTTCTTTGGATTTTTCCTGCTTGTTAAAGAAAAAATTGCTTTTTGCTCTTTTCGAACGTTCTTTTTTAATCTAAATAAACAAATTTTACGTAAAAACAATTTTTTTTTTTTATAGTTGCTAATGAGTAAGTCACTATTTTTGTACAGTAGCCTGTGATGGAAATTTTAAATTAAATGAAGAAGATACTTTAAGTAGGTATAAACTTATTTATATTCCTTAAAAATCATCACAAATTGTTGGTTTTGGTGTTAAGCTAGATGTTACGAACTCAACTAAATTTCTAAAAATGTCATTTAACACCTTTTTTATGCTCATAAAAACCATTATACAAAAATTATCTTACGTGATCATAACTTTCAAAAATCCAAAATTTATATGTAATAATAATTATAACAGTACTTAAGATCTAGAAATTTTTTTTTCTTCCAAATACACTGAGACGCACTCATGAAAAAACTTGACAGGTGACACAATAATAGAGTTGCCATTAAAAATAATAAAAAACGACCAAGTATTGTTATGGTAATACTTCTTTTTAAGATTATTTTATGTTACGTATTTTTAAAAAAATTACAATGCTAAGTCACCTATAACTTACACTAGGAACTCACGAGAGCTTATTTATTTTTGATTTGCCATTTCATCAGAATTAAATACCTAAATCCTACCTTGAGGTAGAATCTAAATAGAACTAAAATACGTTTTATATGATACTTGAAAAACCTACAAGCAGACAATGGTTAATTTTTTTATCAACTTCATCAACAAGATTTATGTGATATCTAACTATTCCTGCGTTACACGTTGTCGATAGTATTGGTTTGTATTATATTGATATGTGATTTATTGCAATGTTAGTGCAGATAGTTGTGTTGCAGCTGCAGATTCAAAAAATAATTAGGTTATAAAAAGGTGATGCAAAATTTACATATACTTACAGTTTGCAAAAACAGTGTTTCGCAATTTGTGTGCCATCTTAATGCATCGTTGTTTTATACCTAAACATCTCCTTAATAATAAATAAAATTCTCTCTCTCCAAATTATATATAATTTAAAAATAATTTGAAATTGATGCTTCTCTTTAATTAATTGATTGATCTACGTAACTAATTATGTATCTTTTCGCTTCCAGGTAAGACGATGTTTATATCTTTCTGGTGTGCTCTGTGTAAGTATAAAAAATTTAGTAAATAAAATATATAAACAAAAAAATGAATGGGTGTCCCAGTCAGAAATTATATTAATACAATTTTAATAATTAATTGAATTATTCGGTATCGTTCGACGTTCGTACACTTCAACTAGGAAATCACTTATTTTACCTAATTTGGAGTATGACTATATTAAATTATTTTTGTAGGTTTGCATTTATTATAATAAAAAAGTTAATCTAATATATGTGGTCTTTTCACGCCGTGGGTACCGTTATAAGAGTTGTTTTGACAAACTAGTTGAAGATTGATAGACACATTTTAAAACAGAGAGATAGAAAATCGAATGCTAGTTGGTGTGTCATTTTAGTATCATATTATCCTGTGTGGTAAAGTAAATGAGTCAATCAGTTTCAAAACCTATTATTAATTTCAGTTCTGGCAGAAACGTTATATGGCTGCTTTCTACCTGATATCATTATCATTAGTCTTTACGATTCAACAGCCCTAAAATGACGGGTGTAGATGACAGACTATCACAGGATTGACTCATTGGATCCGGCAATTAGATCAATTTTTAAAATTTACCTGCAGAGTTAAAATATGGAGTCGAAATTGGGTAGAGTTTTCGATTGGCGAATATCTAGTCGGGAGATTGTTGAAATGACTGATAAATATATCCTGAGTTTTTCCGATTATTGATTTGCTTCTATATTTTTATAATGGCTTCACCAATATTTAACATGTCTTTACTTTCTTCATGTTCACATTTCTCCAGTCATTTTAGTAACATATTCGACACAAATTAATGGAGAATTAAGAACTATCAACTCAACTACTCGATTTGCATTTAAATGGCATCCGTTTTCGACATTTCAACTCAACCGAACTTACCAAGCAGATTTGAGTTGAATCAACTCAATTTCAACGCAATCTGCGTTTATATGGAGTTAAACCCGCTTCAACCCTGGTTCAACTCTGCATGTAAACGTGGTGAATTAACTACTTGCTCGACTGTCATCGAGAAAAAATGAATATAAGCGAAAAAGTAACAAGTAACTATTTCTGAATACAAAGTTAATATATATAAATGTGAATGAATACAAAATTACTTTTTATGTATATAAACTATAATACTAGACGCTATAGAATTGTCACTTTGCAGAAGAATTTCCACATTTCCTAAGCCTCTTTGTGGGGAAATTGCGTTGTAGGGAGTTTATCTGTAGTGTCTTTATGTATTGTGAAAAATAATAACTTGGTCAAAATTCCAAATATCCTTCTAAATCTAAAAAAGAGGTTTTCCTTCGTCTTTGACCCGACAGAGTACGGGTTAACTCCAAGATTTCAAACCACCGTCAATTCTTCTATCACAATTCATTCCCATGCATAATCGGTTCGAAAGGCTCAATAAAGCCCCGGCGTGTGTGGAGCGGCTCCTCACAATGTTCCTTGCTGCTCCTCCAGAAAAATTCATTCAATCTACCAAATCCACTTAAGTATTAGACAAGCCTGACTGGTGGATAATAAAAAGAAAACCTTTGAAAATAAATTGCACCCAGCACAGCCATTACGGCAGCATCTCAAATTGATTTAACAACCCCCAAAAAAGATAAGGTCCACAAAGGCAGTATCCCGTCTGGAAGCGGCGGGCTGGAGCAGGAAAAAGCGACCAGATGAACGAGACACAGAACGTGAAATATCTTCGGCCTCAGGCCATCCTCCATTCTCGATTTCACGCTTCATTTCAATTCAGATGGAAGCCGGCATATATCGTCTTCCGATGTCCTTACATCCGACTGATTTTTCCGACCGAACGGGGGCTCCGGGGGTTTTTACGAGCAACCCCCCGTTTGCGTGAGCCCGAATATGTGGCTCAAGGAGTGACTGACGGGGCGGGGGATGCAAATACTCTTTTGGCTTTTGTTGATATTCTCAGAGTGGTCTGGACAAAGATTCCGGGTAATGAAGTGTAACGGATCTACAACAACCCGAAAATGAGGGTCAGAATTATTTCACGAAGAGCTAAACTACTTAGCATGATGAGGTCGGAGCCCGGAAAGGAATACCAATTCATGGGCTCTGAAGGGATCCAAATGGAAGCCATTCGGAAACACACCTTTTTGTGGTTGGAAGGAGGAGCTCCTTTCCAGGAAATTCTGAAGCTTACAGAAGGTTGAAGACCCTGCGAAAAGCTCCTTCGGGCACTCTTTGAATATCTCGTAACGATTTGCGAGGGAATAGTTTTTCTGAATTTCTTTTTATATTATAGTGAAGGAAAAAAGAGCGTGTTGATACTTCTTACTTATCAACATCTTATTTTTTCTCTATTGTAAATAAAATTTAGAAAAACAGGTCAGGTTAGTATTTTTAAAAATTTTAAAATTTTGCAAAAAAATGCTCTACTGCTCTTTTTGAAATGAAACTTATAAATTTGTTGAAATTTCTTTAAAATACACTGTTTCAATTAAAATTGATCGGAACATCTTAGGGCTGTATGTTTACTCTAACGACAAAATCCTGTATAGTCTATGAAAATGTGTTTGCGATAGGACATACCGTGTAAAATCCGTGTACGTGAATGAAGCATTTTCCCCTCAAGATTAGCTCTCGTTGAAAACATGATTGGATAGGCTAGCGATACGAAAAAGCGGGATTTTCAGTCAATTTTTCGAGTTATGTCAAATCGCACCAGAGACCAAACAAGAGTATAGCATGAAAAATTTCACCTTTGTGTACTGTAGCCCCACACTTATCTTGATGAAAATATTCGCCTGTATTGGACGCGCAACAACAAGACAGAAGGCAACCACTACATCACGAAATTGCTCTAACTCTAAACAGATTTATGTCCAATCCTGTTTTTTTATGATATAGGGTTTTTTTGGATATCGAACATCAAATGTCCATACAACAGACAGTATGATAAACAATTGTCGATACTGTATCAAAATTTTCGAAACAAACAGACCTTTTACATATATACTTATGTAGATATGTACCTATATGTAACCTTACTGGTTTTTTTCAACTGGAATAGAAAATTGAAAAATTTATGGGTGGTCCATAAGTTCAAAAGTTTTAGTTAATTTTTTTTGCTGTAAACATAACTTATACGATAAAAATTTAAGTAGCTCTGGAATGAATTCTCCAAACTAGCAAAAACTCAATCATTGGAGGAGAATTTTTCCAGCAGAGCGGGTTAAATGTAAAATTCTTACTTACAATTTTCGTTAATTACAAATATAAGCTCCCCTATCTCCGTCATTTATAATGCGAATCATCGTATATAAGGTATTATTGGAAACGGAAAGATACCTACTTTCTAACGCACCATTCTTTATTATCCTGTGATATACTTGAAAAGAGTTATAACGATTTATGTTATTCATTTGTAATGCAATTCTTATGGTATTGGCGAAATGTTTTTTGTAGAGTTGACTGTTACATATTTTTAAAGGGAAATCATACTCATGTTCAGTATGATTATATAAAATCGAATAATTAACGTGTACACTAATAAACATACTACATATTTATAAATATACATTTCGTAATTGCTGAAAAGCAAAAATTAATTCTAATTCATATAAAGTTAAAGCGTTACTGAACCCTGAAAAGATATTTTAATGTGCCACCAAGAAGCATTTTCCTCTGAGTATCTCTGAGGATTTACAGGGCGGGAGTTTTTCTGAAATGATCACTACACAAATTTGCTCACAGTTTCATAAAATAATGCCACCAACCAGTCGGTAAGATTTTTTTCCGCCTTTGTATAAGTGGCAGTTGGTGGGTGCATAAATCTGAAAATCCGAAGCTGTCTCTGCCCGCATTCAGGCGGGCACAAAGCTCAATCCAGTTAGATCCCCATTGGATTTTTCGCTTAAAAAGCTTCTCCGAGGGTAAGTAAGGAAAATTGAAACCCCTATCACGTTGCCCTGTAATAGTGGGCCAGGAACGCACCCACACACACACACAAGCTGTTCCGGGCGAGTGCACAGGCATTCGCGGGATATTCAGGTACTGGCGGGCTGCTATGGCTCCCCAGGAGAGGAAAGAGAGGGGGATGGTAATATTTCACGAATGCGACTCCCCGCGTATCCTTTTTTCGTCAGAACCCTGCACCGAGTGCGGGCCGAGAACTAGCGGGGTTTCATCCTGGGATTCGGGAACGAAGTTCCAGCAGTATATTGGTCATATACACTGTCACCCTCTCTCCCTCCCCCATGGACTTAATTCGCTGTAAAAGACAAGCCCTGAAATGCCAGGATGCTAAAAAGGACCGAAAGTTTTTGCGCGTGAATGCCATACCTTTTTCGGCTTGCTCTCTATCCCGTCGTCCCCTACCGCACCTGTTTGTGTTGGTGTGTGCATTCGCCCGTATTCCTTTCCTCTCCCGTCGTCGTATCGTGTAACGCTGGTTTTCGGGATGAGGTGGAACGAAAAGGCGGTACGACGAGCGGAAGGAGAGGAAGATGGTGCTCGAGAGCTAAAATCAATAAAACATGGCTGGCACACAGGATGAAAGGACGGGAACGCGACTGGAATTGCGGAATGTAAAGGAGAAAATTGAGGTTATGATGATACTAAGGGCGCCCAGGGATGCCCAAACACCCACCCATCCATAAGTCGCCCGTCCTGTCCCGCCCCCTCGTAAAACAGTGGCTTCGCTCCCCAGTCCAGGATGTAGCCCGGATCGTATCCCGATTCCCGGCACCACTGGCTGGTGTAATATTGAAGCGATTTTCGTGTGCGATATTCACAAGTGAAATACAGCGGGAGAATCATGTGCTCGGAGAGATTTAAAAAGGGATTTTCAGGGATAACATCACGCGAGGATTGCATTTTTTTTTGTTGTTGTCTTCTCTCCCTCAGTTCCTTCTTGTGAGTCCTTTCCTCTTTTCTTTTTTTATCGGATTAGTTTTTGTAATTTGTTGTGGATTTCCTTCCCTTCAACCCCACTCCAGTGCAGAACACGGCTGGAGTGAATGGGATATGAAATTTATGGTGCGGTCGGGGCTCCCATCCGTTTACGTTTTATTGGCGGAATGTGAAACCTTTCGATGGCCGGAATTGAACAGACATTTTATGGCGTTTTAAAGGAATTCCTCCGGAGGATTTTATTATTTATAAGGTCGTTCGGAGAGCTATTTTATGCTTTCCTTATTTTCTCGTGCATGCTTCTTTTACTTGTTGGTGCTTTAAACGAAACGGGATGGTCGTATTCATGGCACCATTAAATTCGCTAACTCCACAAAGTAAACGAAAGCGTACATATGGTTTAGATATCGTGCAAAAGTCTGTGAAAGCAATTTTGTGGAAGTTGCCAATTTATGATTGTCGGTTGAGAATAAAATAGTCAAAGCAATTTGCTACCGACTTTGCGCTATTAGAATAATTTATATTCAATTTTATCATGCACAAAAACGGATCTATTCACATTTATATAAATGATCCATCATTCTAGATTTTTTGTGTACTGAAATACCTATTAAATTATGGATTTAATTATCCTGACCCCTGTTTAACACATTATAATCAACACAACCTGTTGCAGTTAATTTAAGGTTAATAGTGTTAATAGAAATCTTTACTGGCTATTCACACCATTATTAGATCATTTGATGTGACATAAGCCTTGTCATCCGCAAAGCATTGAAAAACAATGTTGGATCATATGACCAGTCTAACTTACTCAAAGGCACATCAAAAGGATCCATTGATTGTCATTTCAATTTATGAAAACGACCTAAAGTGGATATTGTTTCTCATAATTATATATCAAAAATTGCAGTGGTTTTTAGAAATACTTGAAATCAGTAATCCTTAAGACTGTGTCAGATAACGAATTTGCAAGAGATCTAATAAGCGGTTCTCTTTAACTTTTCAAGTTTTTTGATATGGTAGAAGTAGAGTTGGGCAAAATTGTCCGAAAATTAATGCCGCTTTGAACGAAGTATATTTTTAGGATTTATGTTTTCAGAAAACAATAAAACACCAGTATAATTTAATGAAAAGCTATTAATTAACCCCTGGAGGGGATACTTGTTTCGAACTTTGTCTCTCCATTACTCCAAACGCTTATAACTTCGTTTCTAATTATCGTAGACAATTTTTCAAATTAAAGTTCAAACGATTCTGAAGAAGATAGTTTTTTCGTATTTATCTTTATTCTACGCTGAGTTACAATTGGAAAAGTAAAAATCGTAAACATTTTCATTTTTTTCTCTTTCTGGTTTGGGAACTTAGTTCCCAGAATTCCCTCCAGGCGTTAGTCATATTTTCATTTTTATATCAAAAATCTTCTTCTTTCAAACGGTGTGTAGTTTTTCTTCAAAATAATACCCGAACAAAAAAATTTATAAGGTGTTGTAAATTATCAAAATTGAAAATATTAATAAAAAGAAAAAGCACACTGTTGAAAAAAATACACCTACAAAGATTGCGTTTAGTGACACTACTTTCATAACAAATAGTCCAGTCAAAATAGACGAAAAAATGGTGGTAGGTTTACAATAATTCGCATAGAGCTGAAAACTGGTACAGACCTTGGGGACATTATTACAAATAAAATACTAAAAGTCCCCTTCGATCCTACATGTGCAAAAAAAGTTATTCAAGGTCAAAGGTCTAAAAAATGGTTTTTCCATTTTTTTCCGGTAAACGGTAAGTTTTATTATAAAAATAGGTCAGACAAAAGTTGTAGATCATAAAATTATCTACAAAAATTGTTCTTATACTTTTTTTTCTAAGAATCACCATTCCTGAGATATTGCGATTCTAAATCACCGAAAGCAATAATATGTATGCTAAACTGCCTATGCACACCGTTTGATGTTTAATATGAGTAAAAATATAATATTAAAATATAATATTGGTTTGTCCGAAGCCACCCGTGTGCCGGACTCCCCAGGCTGCCCAGGCCTACCGGCTAAAACCCCGCTCCCTCTCCCCAGGAGCTCCACCACGGAACCGTCTGTGGGATATTACTTCAGGGTGGAGTCCTACTCAGCCGCCCACTGAGCGTCCTTCAATCTACCTCAGCCGAGGTCCTCATAATTGAAACAGCCATAGGTTATGTTAGGTAGTTGTGGCTGCCAAAAGAGGCACACTTAGGCCAACACAAGGCCCATTGTGATGCCACACGGGACGACCCCGATTTTAACTAACCGTCGAACCATTTCGAGACTTTGATGAAGCGTTCAATGTCCCTGACGTTCTTCACACTCAGAAGGGGTAAAACGACAGTATTTAAATTATTTGAAAAAGATGATTTAATTAACTTCGCAGAACCATTTCAAAAGATCGACTCTTCTCCACAAGACATAATCACAAACGGGATTCGCTTTCTTCTTGCTCTATATGGAGCTCCAAAAAAATTTGATTGTTCAGACAAGTATAGGTATTTAAGTTTTGTAAAAAATACACGGAACAATAAAAGAGTGAAATTATCTTGTCTTCCTCCAACATCTGCTTCTCCTAGTCAACACTTATATCGAGTGTACTATCAAGTTCAAGTATGGCTAGGTAATCAACTGGACCCAGAAGACTGGGGTTGGAATTTAGTAGATAATACTTTGGAGCCAATTCAAACTTTACTCCCACCTGCTCCAGAAAAACTTCTCAACACCATCTTCTGCAATTGCAAAAAGGGTTGTAGTGCAAAATGTAGCTTTAAAAAAGTCGGGTTATTTTGTTCACCAGTATGTACTAATTGTCAAGGCCAGTCTTGCTCAAATGTTGAATCAACTTCAACAGATGAAGATTTTGATGATATCAACGACGAGACAACTGATGTATCTTTTTCACATATACTGTTAGAAGAACAAGAAGAAGAAGAAAGCGAAGAAGATATAGCTATTGAAGTGATATTTGAAGATTATCAGTCAGAGTAACATCTTTCCGAAACCAACAATAATTCGTGCGATTTAAATAATTTTCAATAGTACCATTTTGCAGTTAATACCATTTTTTTTAACAAAACTTAATCACAAAAATTGTGGACTATACCTACCGGGGACAACACGTTAAAAAAAAATGCGCCGGGTACACTACCTCACAGGTGGTGCGGAAATGTGTGCATATTATGTAAAATACGACTTCTTCAAATTTTAGAATCGCAATATCTCAGGAATGGTGATTCTTAAAAAAAAAGTGTAAGAATATTTTTTGTAGATAATTTCATGATCTACAACTTTTGTCAGATCTATTTTTATGATAAAACGTACCGTTTACCAGAAAAATTGGAAAAACCATTTTTTTTAACTTTGACCTTGAATAACTTTTTTTCCACATGTGAGATCGGTGGGGACTTTTAGTATTTTATTTGTAATAATGTTCCCAAAGCCTGTACCAATTTACAGCTCTATGCGAATTATTGTAAACTGAAATGTCTAATTTGACCGGACTAAAAGTACAATTTGCTTTTATTTGAATGTGCTTGGAAATATGTTCAATAAATGTCCTTTGATTAAAGCTACATTTTTTTCATGATCTGATCTGGAATTGAAATTTTGCATTGAATTGAAATTTTGAAATAGTTACTCATAGCAAAACTTTTTATTTTTGTTTAAGAGAATATCAAATTGCATTGACCATTTCGCGTCGAAAAATTAATCCACAAATTTATTTAGTTCATGATTTGAAAATTGGAAAATGGCAATTTGATGCGTTGATTACAGATTTTAAAACTGCTGCTATTGGTCACAGCTTAAAAAATTATGTTTAATGCAAAATTCCATATCTAGATCAGATCATTAAAAAAAAACGCAGCTAAAATTACATTAGTGTTTATCGTTTTCTAAAAATAATAATAGGTAAACTTATTTTCCTTGCATCAAAGTGATGATATTCTTGCAGTTTTTCCTCAGAATGAACCTGTTTACTTAAAATTTATTTAATTAATTTAGAAATACTTTTTATAGCATTCGATACAGCATAATGACGATGAACTTAGGGAAGAAATTATATAGAAAATTAAAATGTAAATACCTGACACACGCATAATCGCTGACAGTAGTTGTGTCGATTTTTATATTTAACGCATCATTTCATTAGACATTCGTGAAATTTCATTAGCAACCTAATCCAATTTTGGGATTGAGATGCCACCGATGCTATTAATTTGCGCGCGAGATAGAGTTACTGTTTTCTAAGCCATTAGGGTTAAAAGGCGTGAACGAAATGATAGTTTCTGATCTTGAATCTGTGTTATTTGAACGATTCTGTAAACAGAAACAAGAAAATACTAAATAATGGGATAATTGGTCAGTCTAAAATAAAATAAAATCATGCCATTAGCAAATCTTTTAAATATCTTTTTTTTTTTTATTTATATTTGGTTTAGAAGATATCTGCTAGGCATACAGAGGTTAAACATTTAATAAAAGAAAATGTTATCTTGTTGTTTATTACCATCCCATAAAAAAATCTAAATATAAAGTCTGATTTCTATTTTATTGATATCGCTATGAAACCGTCATTGCCATCAATTAACACCTTCGCTGAACCCCAACAATGTGGATTTTTGCCACATTTTCTCCATGACACACAAACTCAGCCAGAGAGCAATCACAAGTTTGTCGTACCCACTTAGCGCTAATTAATCCTAATAGCCGTAACGATTTCGTGCCAAATACCATTAGTGCAAAGCAATTTTTAAGCGGCGTCTCAAGTGTGATCGGCAAGACGTCGACTGGCTATTTTGCATATTTCTTCATTAGAGCGCTCTGTCGGCCTCCACTGCATATCATCACATGCATGAGTGGTCATACACACACACATGGTCTACTCTAAACTGACCCTCTGGTCCGCGCGATTCAACCGCTCGTTCGCTGGTTAGTCGGCTCTTACAATATCTCTAGAAATTCTAAAAGAAAGGAGATTTTCTATTACGACACATTTGTTGGCCGTAAAGTAATCTGCAGACGAATAGCACTGGCTGTAATAAAGTGCTTAGGAAATAATAACAGCCGACGGCACTGTCATAAACCTTGCGGCTTTATGGCGTTTTCAGTGTTCATTAAATGGTCGCTTGGACGACTGTAAATGCGCTCCGAACACACCAAAGCAAAAGTCGCTGCTGCCGGAGTAAAAATGTCTTTGAGAAAAATAGAAAAATGCCAAAATAAAGCAAGGGAGCGGGGGACGGAACGGAAGGGGCAACCACAAGGCGTAGAGAGCGCGAATACTAATTTTATATGGAGCCTCGACTCGAATATGAAGTGGTAAAATGGCACTATATGCGCTGATTGAGATACGACTGCCGTCGCCCGCCGCCACTGCAAAAGAGCCCGATTTTATGCGCTTTATATGACCCAAGCAAACGAGCTTTATTGCAGTCAATGTTTGTAAATTATCGCCTGCGATTGCCTTTGATTGGAATGCGCAATTTGCACCGGCTCCCACTGGGTCCGTTCGGACATGGAGGCTGTTTCAGTATGTGGGGCATATAGGAAGGCTCCACGTTTCTTGCTGACCAATTGATGAATTCGACCTCCCGAAGAGCGCATGTCGAACATCATTTATTATATTATTTCGTAATTACTAATGTCTGTGTTAATTTTATACTATGTTAAGACTATACAAATTGAGATTGTATAAATTTTAAGACGAGCAATTTTCTGCAAATTCTTAATGACAGTTTAACCTTTCCAAGTCCTACATATGTCCATAACTTGCTAATTATTCTCCTTATGATAACTACATAGTTGATAAAAATATAGTATATGCACCTATTGTGAAAGTATATGTACCTATTACCAGAGACCGCATCATATGGCGCATCAATGGTAAAAGCCGGATAGTTGCGCCACTTTTCAAAAAAAAAACTCTATTATTAAAAAATATGTACTTACTAAGAATAATGCAACATGTATACCAAAACATAGGTCTCTTGTCTTTTATAGTAGCCTATTTTTGTAAACATAATTAATATTGGTTTTGAGTAAATCCAGTTTTATTTGACCTCTCAAAAAAGGAATAGTTGTGGCCTAATCGCTCTTTTGATTAATCAGCTATCGAATTTAGTAAAACGTGGTCAAAACTAACTATTTTTATAGTTCATCAACAATTGTGAAGTCAATTTTCACGAAATTCTTTACGAATAATTCAGTTGTCATTTAATAGCGAAATTCTGTAAAGGAAGGTTATTTTTGCGATCACATTTTACATGATTTCAATTTAAAATATAAAGTAATTTATCAAAATTTCATGTTGCTCGAGCAGTTTTCGAGAAAAAGTGGTCAGCACTTTGAATGAGGCTTTCAACATTAGCACGGATATTTCAATTATTAATCAATTGAATTAATATTCAAATTGTAAGCTCATCAAGAAATAGTTAGTAAACAATTGTCTTGTTCAAAATCTTATATCAGGTGATTATGTTTGTTTGGCACATTTTTAACCTAAAATTTTGATTATTTTTACCCATGTTTTTCTTTCAGTATAACAGAAGAAAATTCTTCAGTTGTAATATAAAGTATGTTCTGGCCAAAAATTAAAGAGATGACAAAAGCTGTTTAGACGTAATTGTTTAACAAACTAACAAAAGGATAAATAAGCGAACAGATTTTACTGCAAAACGTTAAGATGGTGCTGAGTATCACACTGGAGGGGAAGATGGGTCGATTACGGCCCACATCAAACAAGAATTTGAATTAGTCAGCAATTCTTGGCGAGCACTAATATTATGAATACAGACAACGTCCTTGTCGCGAATACTCGAGCAAATTCATTATCAACAGCTCTCGAGGATGGAGCTTGAAGCGGTTTCAAGACGCCCGCTTGAGCACACAAAGGACATCCTTCTCTTTGTTTTGTAAGGAAAGAAAGAGCGCGAAAAATGGGCCCTGACAGATTAGCTGTGGGAGTGGGAGTGGGGGGAGTGTTATTGAGTTTGGGGCGTTATTTGGACCAGCAAACCAAACCCCATCGCCAAACCGTCGGCACCGGCAATTTCCAAGTAAAACCCAAGATGAATTTTTCTCCCCTCGAGAATTTACTTATTTCTACTTAGACCCCAGTGCTGCTCACGTAGGACTTTTACGAGAGAAAATCTGAAGTAACATTCAACCCCCTCCCTCGGCCTCCCTCCCCCCGGAGTGGGGGAACAATAACGAGCGGAGAACGGAACGAATCAGACCAACCAGAGCATTCCTAAGTGAGGACGAGTGCTCCTTGACTACATCGCCTGAATACCTAATGATGATTAATTAGGCAAAGTGTCTCATGAAATTAATTAACTTCGAATATAATTTCTTGGCGCGGATCAAACGGACGGAAAAATGAGAATAAAAAAGATGTAGCGGTGGTTGCCTCGCCGGAGGGTTGCTAGGACCAGGGTGCTGAAGTAGGGGCTCTTATAAACTTTTGTAAAGTGAATGACGCTAGACTTTTGAGGTTGCAAGACTTCTTTGAATTATCAGATGTCGTTCTTTCGTTTTTACAAAATGCCATAAAATCTTTTTCGACGAAGATTTCTTTTACGTCGATGTAGAGGTAAAAAAATGTAACATGAAACAGATTGAGATCCAGATTAAGGTCTCTTCGTGGATTTTTGTGAAACATTGATAAAACGTTCATTTGTGGTCAAAAGAGATGAATATACAAAAAAAAAACATTTCTGTCTGTTGATTATGAACAAAAATCTGTACGAGTCCTTTAATGTCACGAATTAAAGAAAGACGTGACAAGCACGCATTTGGGTTGTGAAATGGCAAGGGACCCAATCAGTAATAACTATTTTTGAAAAAAGCTCTATTTGCCTATTATTCCCTACCGACAATAATTTAGAGCTAAGAGAGAAAATGCTCGATGGTTTGGTTTTTCTTTCCTGGCAAAAATAAAAACCCTGCTCAGCTTTTTATTTTTTTTAAGCAAAGAATAAGAAGTTTTGGAGCTCGTAATTATTTTTCTCGTAAAATTAAAAATCCATCTTGGCAGAAACCATAAATTCAATTACGCTAGACGATATCACAGTGTTTCAAATACATAAAACTATTAGGTTCATGCACTTTTATAATATGCTAGGTTAGACTTTTATTTGAGGGCATGCACTTTCACCGGTAGCACTTTAGTTAGTCACGTTTTTGTAGTATAAGCATTTTGTTATTATTAAAGCCAATCGACTACGCACAATAAAGTGAGTTGTTATTTTAGAGCCTGACGGAATCATTTTATTCAATTTCAAGTAAGCTAGGTGCTTTTGCTTACCTCCCTTCCATTTTCATCAATAGTTAATTCAGGTATTTCGGGTATATCACCTCAGAATAACCTCTTTCACTTGTCAAGGTGTATCACCTATGATCAATTTAATCGTTTAGACTCCTCAGTGAAACATAAAATAAACACAAAAACTAAATGTTGTAGTTATGGCATCCCCTATAAACAATAAAACAAACAGCGAATCCAATTTACCCCATAAATTACTCACTTCCCAAAACAAATAAACTTGCTCTGTATGCACAATTTGCTTAGAGTCTACTAAAATAACTTTAACATCTTGGAAGGACCTCTGACCTCTTTTCCTTCGAGTTCGTTAACAAATTTATTGCCAGCAAAATGAGCAATATCAACACGAAATCTGCAGGCTAGTTGCAGCAACAGTCGACAACCCTTGCAGCAGATATTATATATATAGAAGATAGAAGATGCAGACGGAATCTCCTCCCGGATTCCGGCCATCACCCAAAGGAAATGTTCAGGATATATTTTAGAGAGAACATCTCAAAATGAGTTGACTCTTCCTTCCTTCATGGAATATTTTCAAGAGTAGCTTCTTCTTGTATTCGACTTGCACACTTTCCGCCCTTCTTGTGTGTGCTCGACGCAAACATCCCTTAAAATGCAAACAAACATTTCACCCGAAAAGCAAAAAAATAAGAAAAATCACTTACAAAAACGTATGTTTCCTCAGCCAGCCAAGTGGTGCGGAAGGAGCCGCCCAAGTCATCCGAATCGGGT
This sequence comes from Dysmachus trigonus, assembly GCA_949715965.1. Taxonomy (NCBI): domain Eukaryota; kingdom Metazoa; phylum Arthropoda; class Insecta; order Diptera; family Asilidae; genus Dysmachus; species Dysmachus trigonus. Next base: position 55,429,827 of record OX454323.1, on the reverse strand, counting down.
AAGATATTCAGCAAATCGTTTGTTATATGATCGAGATTTTCCTCATTTTCCGGTATCTTATTTCTTCCGACCTCTTCCTTACCGAGTTTTCCTGGAGTCATTTTGTCTTAGGCAGCCCCAAGGAACTCCATCTTCCGATATGTGGAGAGTCTCGTACGTGAGGTCTACCTGATGTGATTTGAAGCGGAAGTATTGAATGTATCCCTGGCAGACATTTTGCGACGATATACGGAAGTATATTACAACGATGACACATGATTGGCGGGGGATTGCTTTTAAATTTAATGGTCGATAAAGAGAGCGGTTAAAGGGCTTTGCTTTTCTAACACAGGGTTGCTACAATAACTCAACCAGAATAAAGTATTCAGAGGCTTATATATAAGAGATTCTATTTTAACGAAAGCAAGTACTTATCAAATAAAAAGTTAGCTTCAGTTTATACACTGAACTGAAATAAAGGTAATCTGAATAAGAATTTATACTTAATTTTTGAGTAGGAGGATAGCGAACCAGAATGATTTTTAAACGGTTTTATTTAACTTTATGTCTCTGTAAAGTTGGAACTTTGCAACTGGTTCTTCCCCCACTTACATCCAACTGATAATTCTTTTTGGTGAAAATTATTACAACATGCCATTAACTCAGACCTTGAGTAGTGAAGCCCAGACAGTTTTACTTAAAAAGTTGTTAAGATTAATTGTGAATGTATACATATACAAGATCCTTAGAATTTCCGATGTATATATTCTTGTTCAGAAGTTGAGAAATCTTGGTTTCCACTCTGCTATTCTTAGTTCGATTTCTTCACATTGAAGTTACCGAAATCAATTTTTTAGAATTTATAAAGCTTTTCCTAGAGAAATGTTTGTCTCCCCAAATGTGCCGCAAGGTAGTGAACTTGAACCTTTATTACTTAAATTCTTCATTATAATATTCAACTCATTTTTCCTAAATCTAAGTGCTTTAGTTCTGCTGATGATGATAAGTTATTTATTAAAATAAATACTACTCTATACACTTCAGAATATTATGATTGCCTTTTTAATTGGTTTATAGCAGTTATTGAATTAAATACATCGCAATATAAAATATATATTTTGTATACAAAAATTTTTCAGTTCAGTTACAAATGTAGAAATAATTTTTCTTTAAATCCCATATTGAATTGCAAAAGTATTAATGTTTTCGGTGTCTCGGTTTAATTAGGCATAACTTAAGGGGGTAAATACAATTAGAAGGTCAAAAAAGTCTATTTTGTTTTGTTCCTCTAAAAAGATAGGAAATTTCCCGTAGAATAGGGGAGAGTCGCCAGTCATGGGCCACCTAAGGTTAAATGCATTTAAAATTATTGTAAACGTTTCGTTTACATAATTAATAGCGCAATATTAAAATTTGGATGATAATTTACCTTTGTGGAAAGTTTAAGGCAAGTTTGACTTTCTTTTATAATAAAAAATAACGTTTGAAAAAAACGTGCAAGTGGCCCAATTTAGGTGACGAGTCGCCTAATGTGGGCCACCTATTGAATAGCACGTAAAATATCTGAAAAACGCGAAAATTTAAATTCTCAATAAAGAGTTAATCATCATAAATTAAGTATTTACTCAATGACATGTAACATTTTATAATCTAAAATAATAACAATAGTCTTAATATACTAAATTTGCTAAATATCTCATGTACACTTACCGTTTTAATTAAAAAAACATTTTTCCTTCAGATAGTGTTGCTTTGTTTACATCGCGTGAATGGCCCGTATTAGGCGCCCTTTCGAATTGCACAGTGGCCCAAATTAGGGGAAATGACATTTTTCCAGATTGTTTAAATTAATTAGTATTGTTATAGTTTTTAAATTGCAAATACGTTATATACTATATAAACATATTATACACTTCGCATCAGAACAAATTTTAGATTCATTAGATGTATCAATTTGTTTTTATCGACGAGCAAAAATGTCAGATTTTTAAGTCGGCAGATACCATTTTACGAGATTGTTGTAACATTATTAATTTTTTATTAAAATTAGTATTTCTTTCATTATTTTGTTCTACATTCATTTTCAATCAAATTTTGACATTAATTAATTTTCAAAAACTCGGTAAAATTGAAAAAAATGGGTGGCCCGAAATAGGAGCCGGCCCAAATTGGGCAACTCTCCCCTACTCTCCAAAAAGTTTCAGGTCGAAAATCGAACTCCTTATATATTTTTTCTTCATTTTTCGAGAATGCTTTGTTCAACGCATAGCAGGTTTTCAAAACTTTAAACGTGTTTTTCGCAAAACAACATTTTTAAAATTTGCAACCACGATTACTCGAAAACTACTTGTCCAATTTAGCTGAAATTTTTAGGGTTTCTTCTTTATACCTTAGGCTTGTCTGTAAGCCTAATTGTTTTGGAATTTTTTGTTGCAAAATTGAATTGCAAAAATGGCTGAAAAAATCGTGAAAATTATCGATTTTTTACAAAAACTTCTACCAAACGCAGAATTATTTTTTTTTTTAATTTTTGAGGTTTACCGACAAATTACATGTATATTTAAGCCAAATGTTTTTTATGGGCTGTTACAGATCAATAACACGACGACGTCCAGAGTGGTTGCAGTTTTTTTTGTAGGTCAACTTCACGCCAGCGTATAGCCGCCAAAAAAATTTTGTTTACATTCCTCAATTATACCTTAACAAGTGTACAAAGTTTTATAATGATTACATTAAACCTTCTTTGTGAAAAAAAATTTTTTCTAATGCGTAATTTTTGCCCGTGTAATTGTATTTACCCCATTAAAAGATTTGTTTTATCTTAGTAACATACAGATTGAATGGACAGAATTTGTGTTATATAAGTTAAATTTCTTTAATTTTTAAAAACCATTTTATGTAAATAGACGCTTCCATCCTGGCAGTTAGGACAGCCAGTTAATTATGCTTTATATCTAAAATCGAATAGAATTAATTTGGCGGAATTATTGAAATATTTTCATTTATATACACCCGAAAGGGTTATTCGGACGCATAACAACACAGGACTAATTAAGATAATTCTGAACCAATATTTAGATATGTTTTTTCATTTCAGTAATTGTTATTCGAACGTGGATATTACCATGCCTAGGGATGTGTAGAAATTGAATATTTGTGAAAAACATAACGCTCAAATAAATTCAAACAATAAATTATATTACTTCAATGATGCCAATATTCATGTTATAATTATTATAATTGGCAGACAAATAAAGGAAATAAATATCAAATTGAAAGTAATTTTCAATTCATATTTCACTAATATCATTCAAGGCTAATTTCGCTAAAAACTAAAAACGAACAAAATGAGAAATCGTGTATATTTTTTGTTTTCCCTCCAAGGCTAAGGAAACTAAGGTCATAAGATCAATATTAGACTCAATATTATTCGAGAAATGCCGTAGAATAAGTAAACGTTTTTTTAAGTTCTTTTTTTTGCATTCGGGTATTGGCTTATAAAGAGAAGTTAGATTTTCAAAGTTATTTCTTTTAATACCAGGAATTTTAATCAGTTTTTTTTTTAGTTTGCAGAAAATCTACTAAGAAATTTTAAAATTATCAAGGCCACGGAACATTTCCCCGAAATTAATTTTTTTCAATGAACACTAAAAATGCTGGGATTTGTATGCTTCATTAATAAAGCTAACTGCCGGAACTAAACAATAACTTCTTTATTATACGCCACTCATCACCTGTGTACAGAACGCTACGTCGTTAATGTAAAACTTCGTAATTTTTGGAAAAAAGGTCTTTTGAACCCGCCCCACTTGCGTTTACAAATTTTAAATTCCAAGAACCGCCCAAGAAAATATTTTTTAAAAGTTGTACAAATTACCCTCGCACCCTGTTCAGCTCGGCAACCCAAGACTGAGGGGTCACAGGAAGTTTCGAAAACATAAAAAAGGAGAGAAATAAAAGCGTTTGATGTTTAATGTACTCCTAAAATCTGTTAATGTGAAAAATTTTCCGGTCCGCTTAAATCTTAATTAGGAGAAGACCGGCTGCTTGGCGAGGAAGCTTGAGAAGATTATTACATCGGTGTGGTGGGAGTGAGCGGTCGAAACTTTTCTTGAAGAATGCTTTTCTTGTTTCGTCGAAAATTTTGCTTTTAATTGGGCCGGAACGGTACGGTAAATTGCATTAATTAAGAATCTGCGGGGTTCGAGAAAAATCAATTAATTTGTTTGCGCGGTCAATTAATCTTTTTAGATTTAATACAAGGTTTTCCATGACTAGCATTTTACTTACAATACAATTTCAGTGGCACTTAGTTCAAATATCTTTCAAGACATGACTTTAATTTTTGATATTGGTATAACTTATAAACTTTAAGCTATTAAAGCTACTATTATTATAGAACAAAGCTTTAAATATAGTTCTTAAATCTTGAAACAATTTCGCAGCTTCAGAAAGATAGCTTTGGATGGAAATTCAGTGATTACGAAAATTGGAAGTTTGGTGGTCTAAACAGAAAAATAATGCTTACCTTTCTTTCTATTCCTGTCTTTCTACCTGTTGATTTTCGAATGATAACATAGAAATGAGAACGAGGTTTCGATGCTGCTATGTACTGATTTTATAATGTTTCAATATTTAGGTCTTAAATACCAGGCAGTGACTGATTAGGGATCAGATAGAGGTTTTGAGGATTTTATTATTTCCAATATTCTTTAATTTGAAAACGGTTTCTAGCAGTTTGTTACAGGGAACAAAGTAAAAATCAGGAAAAATTATCTGTTCCGCATAGTTAACAACATGTCGTTGTCATCCAATAACAAAATATTTTCCTTTTAAAATCTGTCAATTTCAAAATCATAAAACGCATGGAAAGGAGATTACTAAATATCACGAAAATCGCAGGACGTAAACATTAAAAAATTACATTTGTCCTTTCATTTTTCTTTCTTATGAACTTCTGTTTAGAGATTTTTAATTCCTCAGTTTTGTGCAGGGATTGGGCAAGGGGAACTTAAATTAATAATTTATTGTGAAATTTATTTCCTAGTGTTTATATGTGTTCACAATTGGTTATTCGAAGTTAACATTTTTGGTAATTATTTAGGATTGGGACTACTGGAATATAACACCTTCAACACCTTCAATTTTGGAATGAATTGAAGGTGTTAAAAAGTGTGAAATAGTCTTGTGTTAGTTAAATTTGAATGAATAAAGGGAAAAGTAATTTTTCAAAATTTTAAAGCAAATATACGAACGTTTTGAAATGAAGGTTTATACATAATTTTATCGAAATTCCAAAGCAAACTAAAGCCGCACCCCTTAGATTAGATCCTTTTGTTTTCAGTAACAACTTAAACCAAGCCAGCGCTTTATCTCACCCTTGTTTAAATTGACCGATTTTTGTTTTTTTCTTCTTTTTGATGCAGTAACATTTGAAGTAATTTGTCAACCAAGTTGAGTTCCTCGAAAGGCTGAAGACATGACCAAGTTCTTTTTTTTTTTTTAAGCATTTAAACCCTCACGTAATCCACTTGGAAACACGACAGCAAGCGGAAGTGCGATTGTGTTCGGCCCGCAAGCTTCTTTTCCTTCGCCTTCTTCTTTCTCAAGGTGTAAACAGGGCTCGTTTTGCGCTGAAAGCCTTTTATCCCTTTGTGGGGCCCTGTCGAGTGGTGTTTATATCTGAATGGGCCCATTGCGGGAAGAAAAAAAAAATAATAACACAAGACTCCACCTATCTATGCGCGAGCCCGACATTAACTCCGCATGGGGGAACTCGAATGTGTAGGTACCCCCCAGAAGAAGAAGAAGAAAGGGGCGCGTTCTGAATACGTTTCACGCTCAAAGGACTGCACAACGATAAATTACGGGCTTGCAAGAGCTCTTTAGACTCTAACAATCATAAATTCTTAACGTGTGTTTGCATACCCCCGCAAGTCTCCCACCCCTGGCCGAGGAGCCTTGGGTATTTACATAAAACTTGAACAGTTTCTTTGCCTTCTTTTCAGTCGCGCGCTCATGACTTTCTTAAAGCGTTTTTATGCAAATTCTCCTCGGGCACGGCACGAGAGTTGTGTGGAGCACGTTTGAAGTCTTTGGGCACCATTTAGAGGGGGGTAAACGAGGCACAAAGATACAAAACGCTTCTTGAGGTCGCCCCGAGGGGCTTCGGGGCGCAGGAAGCGGCTACAAACACACTTTGGTTGATTGCCACCTCTCCACGGGCGCATTGCAGCTTACCGTGCTGCTTGCTGCAAGTCTTTTTTTGTGTCCCATTGTTCCCTGCCCAAGAACAAAAAAAAAAACCTTTTTTTTATCGCACAATAGCAGCACCCAGGCCCTAGGTAGCCACCCGAGCCGAAGGCACTCTGTGCCGGCCCGGCCGCCTAGCTCGGCACCGAGCTGAATAATTCACTTAAATAAAAAAAGGTACTACACCACTGGCCCCGAAGAAGCTACTTGTTTCTGCCGACAGCAGCGCCACTGTATATTTCAATTACTGCACTCGACGAATGGAGCACCTATTTGGGGCCTCGCGCTTGCTAGACTTGCCGACAGAGGAGCGACTAGCACGAGGGACCCCCGAGACGACGAGATGCATGCAATTGCTGCACTTGCTGTTGCGCGGCAATAAAACTTTTAAAATCTTGTTAAGTTTCCATGGTGCCTGCAGCTTGATGCAGTTGCATGCAAGTTTGCGCCGGGAACATTACGTCCGTGCATTTTACTGCCACATCCCGGGCATGAGGGGAAAATATCATTAAATTAACGCTGCACGCTTATCCTGCTTATGATGGCGTTTTATGGCCATTGCTCCACCCGTCCGTCCCCATCGGCAGCGGAGCCCCATCGTGCGGACCGGACCCACTTCCAGCCGCGAGAGGAGATGATTATTTTTGCTCATATTATGTATATGCGCTTTTTTTCGCCGCCGTACGGCCAACATCGTGCAGCGAAGATAATCAGACTCTCCTCTGATCGGTCCCGCGAAGAGCTCCGCTTATGTTGGAAGAAACATAAGCGAAAAAAAATAAGAAATAAGAAAATAAAATAATTTACCGACCCGTCTACCGCGTGCAGTTGCACAATTATGCTGGGCCCGAGGAGGCACTTTGTAGTGAGCTTGTAAGATCACATGTCCGCTTGCCTGCAGGCGAGTTAATTGCTTCACCTTTGCAGCCCTGTCGACGTAATTAAATTTCTACGATGACTTGTGACCCCATAAAACCGGTGAATTGCACACCTTTGGCCTTCCACAGTTGTTTTCGCGCAACCTGACACCTCTAGTTAGCACTTAGTCTTAGCTTTAGAGACCTGGGCTAGGCAACTCCGGTAATTGGTAACCTTTCAACCCTACCTACAGTTGCGTAAAAGTTGCGATGTTAATCCGTAAATCTATCTGACAATATATTGGTATTAAAATGTTTAATTACTCTGTATGGCTTAAATACACACTTCGAAAATATTAGGCTATTAAGGTTTTAATCATTTTCATATCTATTATAGAATACTTTTGAGTAGATACTCTATACTGCAAAAAAGTTCTCTTAAGGCAAATTTTGTCTTAAGATTTAAAAAAATAAGTCTCAAATGCTATTGCATCAAACCACCTCTAAATTTGTAGGGCTTATTCTCAAATCCGCTGATAGTTTATACATCTTTCTGGCATACATTCCAAATTAACTATTAATTAATTCCAAAATTATTGTTATTAAATAGTAGAATTCAGCGATCTTCATGAGTTTTTTTTTATAAAAGAACTCATGACAGGATTATATCGAAAGTAAATTCTTATAATATATGAAAGTAGCTCTCGTCTTTTACACTACGGAAGCAAAAAAAATTTTCCAATTTTCACACGAATTTAAAGTTGAAATTTAAAAAAAAAAACAATAGAATTTTTTACCCATTACATCGTTTATAAAAGAAATGGCTGAACCAAAATATATAATTATGGATATGGCCATAGCGACCTTAAAGACAAATAGAATGCAGTAAGATTTATTGAAATATCTTAAAAATTAAATTTTTCAACGTGGCGGCAATGAGAAAGAAAACTTGTTTCAAGAAAAAGGAGTTTAAATTTATATTATATAAGGAAAAATCACGTCTTAGCCTACATTGCCGATCTGTAGTATCTAAGCTATTAGAGATTTTGATTTGAAACAATATACAATACAAATATGAAATGGAAATAAATTTCTTTAAACATTTTGATGGGAGAGTACCCTTAAATCAATTCTTTAATTTTTTTAAATTTATACTTCGGAAGAAAACCATTAACCGACAGGAATTTTTGGACATTCTATACATTAAATTTTACTTACTCAGACAAATTAAAAATACGGAAGGATTTGTTTATAATAATTCTTCTTTGAATGGTAACATATCGTTCATCACTTTCATCAATTTCCAGATTAAAGTAGAGGAAGACTATCCAGTTTCAGTTTTTTAATACAACCCATATCCCTTTGAAAACTCAAAGATGAGTTTCGAAACTTTGAAACCCTTTGTCAGTAATACAGTCTTCGGCGGTATTCAATGAAGTGGTGAAGAAATGAAAGTGTGAATCTTAAGAACTGAGATAATCTTAAATCCGCCGGATTCGAGAATATGTCTCTCTATGTTTCTTCTAAATTTCAATCAAACGTTAAGGCCTTTTTAATTTTCCTCTCCGATATGATGATTTTTCTACCTACGTTTGTGTTTTTCGTGAATGAATTTTTATTTATATTTGTTTGGGTTTTTATTGAATAAAATCTATTTGTAATGTATAATACATATGATTACACAAAAAAATTACTTTTTATTTGATTTTCTTTAGTAAAAAAGTGCTATTTCGATCGATTTTTGAACAATTTGCTATATACCAGATATACAGGGTGTCCAGGAAGTAGTGCGCCAAAATTAAGGATAGCAAAAAAAAAATGATAACATGTGTTTTTATGTGCACCTACTAGTCAATAATCTGACAAAAGGTAGTGAAAATTTAATTTTTCATAAAAACCCAAATATCTCGAAAACGGTGAGGTTTTCATTAAGGTCATATTGTGATATTCTGGTAGGTAATGACCCAAGCTACCATCCCTTCAATTTTGGCGCACTACTTCCTGGACACCCTGTATAACGGACGAACGCGAAGAAAAATAAATCGAATCAAGGTTTTATTTAAATTAAAACAAAGGCTAGCTGAGAATGAGAAAATAGGGAAATAGTCTTTTATATACAAACATATATGCACATAATTATTTAGATTTTATTTTTGCTATATATTTATTAGTATAGATATAATAATGGCGGTTTTTCATCAAAAATGAAAGTTTTTAAGAACGTGACAATTTTCAAGCATTTTACATATATAGTGTACTATCGATTACCCGCAATTAATTCTGGCCGACTAACCCTATTTAAGTAAGGTTTAATAGTACAAAAGAAAAAAGCTACAAAGTGCTGCCATTTAAGTATCCTCCCTGTGTTATCTATTAATGACTAGGGCAAGCAGATTCTTCTCCTGGCGTGCCTATCGCAACAAACTTAAGAAGTATCTGTCCGGATGATCTTAGCGAAGAAAAGCTCCATTTTGGGGTCGTAGAAAGAAACAACTTTGAATCGACCCGTGTTAGGGCCGTTGACTGACTGCAAGTTGTCTTAACGCCGCCCATAAAAGGAGCTTAACGTCCGCATTACGCTTTCTAAGGCGGGGGAGTGAAGGGATGAGAAGACACCCCAAGACGCCGCGACACAACGGTATGCGGTGTATGCCCGCATATACTTGAAACTGAGAAGATATTAAGCGCGGCGCGGATGGTTGGTAGTTTCCAACATCGTTACCAACGTCGTAGAATCCGAGGGGGGGCTCATCATCGGGCTCGGTACACGTCGTCATAGCCGTTTATGGGGCGAAACAAATGTGATCCCTTCTTGTAAGCTTTTTATCCTTTCATCCCTGGTCTTTAGACAGAGTCTAACAGCCACCATTACCCCTCAGGATTTTATGATTTTTCGCCCCTCATTTTTTTTTTTTTCTTCTCTCAATGCCCTTACGTTTTCTTCCTCTCTGGTACATTTTTGCACCGAGGAGCAGTACTGCCTGGGTAGATAAATGCGGCTGCCAGGATGTCGGCGGGAGTCCCGGGTCCCGCCCGTTTACGGCAAGGGTTCGGTGCGGTTTTTTGATAAAAGTGTTGTGTGCTCGGTGCAGAAGTGAGTGCCTGGCAGTAAAAAGAGTGAGTTCCGCTGAAGCGATGTAATGGGGCTGTTTAGTTGCTTTATAGCCCCAAAAGAAGAACCATCGTTGCCGTTGACGACTCCAGTAAACGACGCAGCATCGGCTCTAAGATAAAGACTCCCCCGCCCGGACCTCCGATGCTAGCGGCAGGACGAGGGGGATTTTCTGGGTAGCTTGGGATGAACGAGACATATACCAAGGAACATCCCAGTTCAGCTCTGGTGCGCACGTCTAACGTCTTTCTGGCGGGGGAGGTGGGCACAAAATGACGACCGACGAGAAGAAGAAGAAGAAGAAGACGGGCAGCGGGAGTGAATGCTGTCGGGAATTTGTTCAGGGATTATTAAGGAAATTGAAGGGAAATTTAATGGAATTTACTGCGCGCTAAAGCCAGGAGTCATTTCGAGCGACGACAAGTAATGAGTTTATTTTCTAAGACGCTCTGGAGAGAAGTTAATGTTTTTTCACCCCGTCGGGATCTGTGTGATCAGTCAAGGGATACGAGGGGAGCGGGAGGGGGCGGGGGCCGGATGCTGGGCTCCACCAGATGACGGCGGCGGTTAATGCCTCTGAAATTATACAAGATTTTAGAAATTATGGATGCTCTCGGGGTTGGAACTTGTTCGCTCAGAGCTCTAGAGCGATAAGACTTGTTAGGAAGAGTAATGAGATTGCTGTGATTCTTGCCTGTGATGAAAATGTGACGAGATTTTTGGGGGATTTAAAGATGCTCCGTGGGGAATAATTATGTTGATTAAGTGTGGAGTCAACGTCCATATTGGATTTCCGGTAAAAAATTAATTTTGTAGAAAATACACACTTTTCTAGGCTGCGGAATAAAGGAGGTAGTTTGTAATTTTATATAAGACAGTTTTGTCCTCTTAATTGTAAATATATTTTCCGTATATATTATGCTAGAAGAAAATAGCGAATTAACGAACTTTGCTTTCTTCTTGTCAAAAATAGCAAAAGATTTAGTTTAAGATCTCCTCATAGATTTTAATGAAACGTAATGAAAACGTTCATTTGTGGTCAAAAGTATTGAGGATAATACTTTCCTAAATAGATATTATATTTCAATTTAAAATTTTTAAAAATTACCTTTTTTCACCTCGAATTTGTCCACTTTCTCTTAATATTTCTTTGTAAATTATCTAAATACCTTAAATTTTCATTAAAATTAATCAATTAAAGAAAAGTACCTTTTCGACTTAACGATGGTGACAAGCACGCATTTTTCTTGATAAATGGCAGATCGAAGAAATTAAAGAATTTCTTGTTTTGAATCCTTTTACGAAATTATTTATAGAAGAATGATAGAAACATCTTTAATTTAAGGTTTTTTTCACAATTTTCGCAAACACTAGGAATATGCAGAAAATCGCATCTGAAAATATCTCGAAATTTTTAAAATCAATTATCCCTCGAAGTACAAGTGACCGACAATATACAAATGTATAAGACATATTCATCAATTTAGACCCCAAATAAATATTTCTGATAAAGTTTTATCAAAATCTGTGATGAGACCTCAGAAATGTGCCATCCTTGCAGTAAAGTATTATAAATAAAATATGTTTGAGGTTTCACGTCAAATTATGTAATTTTCGTAAGGCAAATACAAGTTGATAAATTGCAACATAGAAAAACCAAAAAGCAACAACAGAAGCTGGGGAAATACGAGCATAATTTTTAAATCTTCAAAACGGAAAGGTTTCTCCTTTGTTTTGAATTGTGCAACGATTATTTTTTTATTTGTTGACAAGGAAAACAAAAATTAAATTAAATTAATAAAAATATTTTCAACAACCCTAAAAAAACAAGGGTAGGTGCTTTTCTGCCAGAGTCTTCCATTGCCTTAAAGGGCTAGGGATAGTCAGCAATTAAACAAACAAAAAACGCATTTTTTATAAAGTACGACATCGATGAAAATTTCTGCATATACGACCATAATATCATAATAAAAGCCATAATTTCAATATCAGTTGTTAAAAATCAATTTCTTTTAAAAAGTTTCGATTAAACTGACGAAATTTTCTTGGTTCTTTCATTCAATTTCAAGTAATCACGAATTTTTTTTTAAAAAGCTCTTCAGTCTTATGATCCCTAATAATCTTTAATTGTAATGTAACAACATTACTACAAAATAACAAGATTTTGGCTGTTTTTAAATATAAAGTGTCTTGTCTTATAATTTGTTCAATTATTCTTCATAACTTGGTTTCGAAATACAGGGTGTTTCGTATAGCACATACCAAAAGAAATTGGGTGAAAGATCTCACCTAGATAAGTAACCAATCATACCTTTTTGGAAACGTAATAAGCTAGGCCATTTAATAAACATAAAAAACAGGTGTATTAATTATATGAATTTTAAAAAAAAATTTGGGATAACCTTGAATTTTTGAAAATTTTAAAACATTATTTCCAGTTTCCAGTGCAGTGGTAAAAGATAGATCAGCATTATTTTAGACATTTTTGGAAGGGACATTCGAATAGTAGTTTTTTGGCGTGAGTTTGATGACACTGCGTTGGTTGGATCAAAAGTTAACAATAAAATAATGCTGTGTATACCATGAATATGCAATTATTTTGTCTGTTTAGGTGAGATTTTTCACCTCGCTTATTTTAGCATGCGCTATATGAAACACCCTGTATGTGTTAATTTATTACCACAAATTGATTGCAGATAAGCACATATGTGTACTTAAAAGTGTAAGAAATGTGTTATGGATTATACGTGTAGAGCTTTCAAGTACATATTTACTCTTCGAATGTTGCCAAAAACACTCAGACAATTGATTTTGGTGTTTGTTTTCGTACTAATGACATGGTTTTAGTTGCAACATTGAGTGGGAAATGAATTTAAATGCATCTTATTGTATGCTGTATCTCTTGATTTACCATATTAAGATTCAATTACTATGTATCTGTGTAAGCATCGCAGTATAAAGAGATTCCATTTCAATTATTTAGCTATCTTTAGATGCTTGTTAACAACCACATTTTGTATCTCTCATACTGTTGCGGTTTACTGGTTTCCTGTTTTATTATTTCTTATTTTTACCATGACTAAATCGACCAAAATCTAATAAATCTCCCGCGAAACTGGAAACCTTTTAATTTAATTCTTGTACATGTCAAACTTCTTCCATTACATCCACCGCGCTTAAAATCCTCTCATTAGTCTTAATAAAGCGCAGCTCATGATAATTGCAACAGGGAAAGTCATCAATTTCCTCCTCATCGCGGTGCAGCAGCGCACATGCTGCAGTCTGCAGTTGTCGTTGTCGACGTCGATGTCACTGCACCGCGCCCCCTCAGAGGAGATTACATTCGACGTGTTCCTCCAGAGGGCGGCCCTCTGGTGTCTTCATCTTCAATCTTTCAACACTCTTGTCTGTGCGGCTGATTTAATTAAACTCATCCGCGAGAGTTGCATCGTTCCGAGGACCGATGACGACGATGACGGAGCCAAGAAATGCATTGCAGAAAAGTGTTTCCTTTGATCTCCTCCATCATCGGTGCCGCTGAATGGGGGGCTGGTACGGGGGTCTGCCCCGCATGCAACCGGAACGGTGTTCGGTTGCATAACGAGATTCGACCCGATGATATGCAGCGCGTAATTAAATCAGAGATTCGTGTAAAGATTCAGCTCGAAACTTCTGAAAGTCGTAAAAGCAGAAAGTTAGAAGTCAGGGGCTGCGGAAAACGGGGGGACATTACCATTTGGTAGACCTCTACAGAGCTCGGGAAAAGCAGGGGGATGGAGATAGTGCATAGTGCGCCCTCTCGGCACATCATGCAATTAAACTTATTAACAAAGTTCAACACTGCGTTTCACGCGGCTCCTTCTGGCTTTTGTGCTGAATATGCAGCACCACTCTCCTGCAGTAGCAGCTACTTGCCGCAGAAGCAGGAGCAACAGCCACCACCCCTGCCTCGAAATGATAGCGTGCAGAACCGGAGTCCGCTTGGCTACCGTTTTTTGCGGATAGTAGTTTTAATAGGCGAGCATTTCATGTAGCACGTACTATCGATGGTACTTAACTGGTAATAGCACCCTCATTACGTTAATTATCGAGTCAAAATGTTGATCTTTTTGCCGCTGTGTGCACTCTCTACGATGGCCGTAGAAAACCGGTAACTACATGACGGCATTCATGTTGTACAACACCCCGGCGAGGACGAGGGGAGCAGAACGAATGTGCGGAAATTGTGGGCTGTTTAGCGCGCTTACACACGATATCAAAAAGTCTTGCGGTGAATTATTTTGTAACGATTATGTTTTCTGGCAACAGATTTGTAACTATGTATTATCCGATACAGTTTTGTTAACTGTTTGTTTAAAGGGCGTTAACATGCTTTGGGATAACCGTTTTCCGACAGTGTTTTCGAGAGGGATTTACTAAACGATATTATGTATTTCTACAGGTGAATCAGCTTTTTCTAAAACCCCATATGTTACATTTTTTTTAAATTTTTGAGTTATGGCAAATTTATAATTGTCAAATCACACATATCGTATACGACAAAAAGTAACATAGGGGAGACTGGCCTAAAATGAAATACTAGGGTAAAATGACACGTTGCATGTATCTCCAGTTCTAGTTTTAGTTCAGTCTTTCGCAGTCCATCCATGGAAGCAGGCGTATCGACCAACGCTGCTGTAAAAATTTTAGTGAGATCCCTTTGTTTTTATTAGAGTAGTAGTTAAAAACCTATTTTCAGTCATCTGTAATATATTATTATCAGAGAAATCAAAGTATTGGTATAAAAAAACTGGGAGAGCTTGAGAAGAACTTATGACATCAGCGAGGACTATAGTTCTTGGTAGGGGTTGTATGAGTGTAAGTGTTATTTTCTTGTTCGTTGGAAATATTTTTTTTTTACAAAAAAACAAAATGCTACGTTTGAGGGTAAAATGAAATACTTATCATATAGGTAAAATGAAATACTATTTTTATTATGAATAGACACGGTTAAATTTGTTTTTTCAGTAGCACGTTTTTAAACAGTTAAATATACTTACAATTATGCTTAACACTCAATTATAATATAAGTTACTCCAAAAACTCCGTTTTTCTTCGACGTAATCATTCGTCCTGGCTTTACTTATATAAGATACAGATTTTGATGCAGATCTAGGTCTGGTGAAAAGTAGATTAAATGCATCTTGTGCAAGAAATGGACACACAATGAATGTGCAGGCTTATCTAAAAGAGCTACACACTTTGTCTGCGACGTGTGCAAATAAAAATCAAATATCGATACTAAATCTATATACTATGTCATTTTACCCACACCATTTGGGTACGTATGATACTTTGAGGCCTTTTTAGAAGTCATATTTACACAGGAAAGAAAGACTTATTTTATATTTACTTTTATACAGTGTATGTATTTTATGTTTATGTTTGTTTTGTCGAAAAATATTTTACGTTTTGTTGAAAAGTAAAAAAATATACACACTTTAGCTTAAGGTGTTTCATTTTAGGCCAGTCTCCCCTACAGTTGTATAAGTATAGTAAACAAATTTTAACCTGGCCAATCATTAAGGGTATTTTTATTAATATAAATAAATGACGTGAATAACGAAAATCAAGACAAAATTAAGGTGTTACATACGTACAGCAACGCCAAAAATGCGCTAAAAGAAAAACTGTTTTTAGAAGGGATAGCAATAGAAATTAATAAAAATAACTATTACACATTGTTTACTAGTGTTTAAAGTTTATAAAAAAAATTATTTCACTTTATTTTTACAAAAATTACTGTATAAAAAATCACGTGATCCACAACCCTAAGAAAAAAAAGTTGCTCCACGGTTGACATGATATCTCCATTAAATGTTGATCGATTTGCAAAATTTAAAAAAATTCTTATAAAATATAGTTGTAATTATGGTCTGTCGAGCCGGATTTTTGAAATTCGAAAAATTTGGCAATTTACGGCAGTTCAAAAAAAAATGTGCATTTTGTGTCATAAATTTCACACTTTAATTGTGTTTATAACATTTTTTAATCACAATATCAAAAATCCGGCTCGACAGACTATAGAGAAAACAATTTCGAATATTTAAAAAAAAGCGCAAACAAATATTAAAATCTGTATGAGTTATCATGTCAACCGTGCCGGAAAAGGTAGTTTTGAAAAAAAACACACACACTCAGGAAGTGGTCCATGGTTTCCTCCGCCAGCTCGCATTTACAAAATGGCGAGTCAACAATCCGCAAAGTGTGAAGATGTTTGTTCAGCTTGCAGTGTCCCGTAATGACACTGATTGCCAAGCTGATGCTTCTTCTATTGCAGCTCACCAACCATTTAGTTAAGCCTTGATCGGCTTTTTTCAAAATAGTCTTAGACTGCCTGCAGTCCCCCTAGCATGCCATCGTTCATTGTGCTCTTTTAGGGCCCAATCATCGAAGATGTGTGTAATAAAGGATGTTGCTAGGCCTACACATGGCTCGGGGCCTGTCAATGGGGTATTGGAGCCCTTCCTGGCCAATGAGTCAGCAACATCGTTACCCTCGATGTTGCTGTGACCAGGGACCCATATGATCGCCACCTTGTTTATTCCGGCGATTGATTCAAGCGATTTTCTGCATTCACCTAATAGTTTCGAGGATATCACATCCGAATCTAGAGCCTTTAAGGCTGCTTGACTATCAGAGAAGATAAATATGTTCTTCCCACTGATGTTCATCTCTCGTATTGTAGTGGCACATGTGTTTATGCCTAGAATTTCTGTCTGGAAAATAGTGGAAAAACTGCCAACTGGTAGGGAGATATACCTTACTTTAACTTTCTAGAAAGATCCTGACTATTCTCTCTAGAAAAATATAACCAACGGCAAGAATTTTCCGATCTAGCCAATACTTATAGGTATCGAATTTATATTTATTTATTATTATTATTATTATTACGTCGATTATTCGTTACATCTGCATTCGTTATATTGGACTGCTATTGGGCCAGTATCGATCTTTTCTCGTCCTGTTCTCGGCCTCTCGATTTAATCGGCTAGTTTTGGACCTGAACTAGGCCTGCCAATTTTATATCTGCCAATTATCAATTTATCCTCAGCAAATTTATTTTAAATAGAGCAGTTCAGGTCTCTCAGCCTTATATCGGCATGTTTTCGGCTGAAAATCTTCACCCAGGGAGGGGAGGTTACTTTTAATTTCATATACAATTTTATATCTACTGGGTTTATTTGTAATAAAACTTTTGAAATAATTCAATACTGTCGAATTTCTAATTATTTTTTCAGATATACCATTTAGTTTTATCTCATGATAAATGTATTTATTAAGTCATTCAATTCTTGTAATAACTCTCTAAATATCTAATTTCTGATCATTTACTTATTCATCACAAAAAAAAAATACTGATTACACTGGTCGACACCAATTTTATACAGAGCAAGTCTTTACATCATTCCTATAGAATTTTTTCCATAAATTACAATTTCGCAAACAAAAATGCTCCATCACATCACGTTTTTGAAGAATAAAACAAGTTTATAAAGTGCAAAAGACCGTATTTTGGCTATCTTTCAAATTAATTTAAAAATAACAGATTTCGACAGAAGCGTATTAGTCGGGGTGCCAGAGGTTTTCATTTCGTTGTTGGACGGAATTTGATGAAAAATGGCAGAAAGGGAAGGTCATTGCCCGTACAGTGACCCATTAAAAAAGTTAGAATGAGCGATGTCGGGAAGGTACTTTGTTATTGCAAAATAACTTTGATAACCCGTTATTTTTCAGTTTTCTTGGAATAACTCGAAAACGAAGCGTTTCAGCGAAAAATATTAAATACAAAAGTTGTTCAGCTGATGATTTTACGTAGGAATACGGTTTTTTGATTAATTAAAAAATTGTTTTTCCGACCGAAAACCAGCAGAAAAGTAACAAAAATGCAAAAACAATAAGCATTAAAAAATAAAGGAAAAAAACGATTTCCATCGTTGATATTTGGGTTATTGATAGGTATTGGTATTGTTAACCAAATGCACCCGGTCCGGTTTTTCAAAAACAATATGGCGACCTATTGCAACATTGTTAAGTTAAAACTTTGGAACGCTGTAAATTCTGCATGAACAAACGGATCTTGATGAAACAAATTGGAATCGGTAGGTATTGACGGCATCTTTGAGTGTGCCAAATTTCAAAATTTTTCAACAATTACTTTTTTTGTTATTAACCAATGTGTATTCGTAATTTCGTCAATTTACAACATTAAGCTTTGCAACAAAATGCATCAAATCATCAAAACTCGCTATTTTCGCGTTTTTAGTCACCACTGTAGGATGTTAAGAGTAATCAAATGCATTTTGTTATTGTTGTAATGTTGTAAATTGACGAAATTACGAAGCACAGAAAATGGTTTTTGGTTAATAACAAAAAAAGTAATTGTTGAAAAATTTTGAAATTTGGCACACTCAAAGATGCCGTTAATACCTACCGATTCCAATTTGTTTCATCAAGATCCGTTTGTTCAGTCAGAATTTACAGCGTTCCAAAGTTTTAACTTAACAATGTTGCAATAGGTCGCCATATTGTTTTTGAAAAACCGGACCGGGTGCATTTGGTTAACAATACCAATACCTATCAATAACCCAAATATCAACGATGGAAATCGTTTTTTTCCTTTATTTTTTAATGCTTATTGTTTTTGCATTTTTGTTACTTTTCTGCTGGTTTTCGGTCGGAAAAACAATTTTTTAATTAATCAAAAAACCGTATTCCTACGTAAAATCATCAGCTGAACAACTTTTGTATTTAATATTTTTCGCTGAAACGCTTCGTTTTCGAGTTATTCCAAGAAAACTGAAAAATAACGGGTTATCAAAGTTATTTTGCAATAACAAAGTACCTTCCCGACATCGCTCATTCTAACTTTTTTAATGGGTCACTGTACGGGCAATGACCTTCCCTTTCTGCCATTTTTCATCAAATTCCGTCCAACAACGAAATAACCCATTTTTTGAACCTCTGGCACCCCGACTAATAACGTAGCTTAAATGACAGGTTGAGTTAATCTACGAAAAAAAATTACAAAATTTGAAACGATAGTAATTATTTGTTTCCCGAATAAGTGGCAGATCAATTTTGTATAAGATTTTGTTCGATAGATTATCAATTTGTTTTCAAAAAAAGGCTAGAGTAAAAAATTATAAAAGATCGTATTTTGGCCATAGGTGTAACGTAATTTAAATGGGAAATTCTAGGGTGAAATTGAATACATATTAAAAACGTCATTAAAGACCATTTACAGGTCGTCAGAAGTATATGAAGATGTCTTTTTCCGGAAGAAAATCCAATAAAACAATACATTGATTTATTATTATTACGTCGATTGATAAACATAATTTGATTAAATTTATTTTTTTGAAAACTTTCTATTCTAGATAGCCTTAGATAAATAATTTTAAGCCACAATAAATTACACACCACTTTAATTTGATTGCGTTTTCGAGATTATCCGCGATTTCCATTTTCAGCGAAAATCTCCCCGGGGCCCGAAAAATTATTCACAAGCCGGCAGAGTAATCCTGCAGCAACCGAATCCCATTAAACGAAATTACATTTAGTGCGCCCCAATTGAATTTCATTAGAGATGACAAAGTAATTAATATTTGATTTGAATTAATGTAATCGTGAATTTGTCTACCCTTAATTAACCCCACAGGGCCTGGACCTCATTCCTCATCCTGTAGACACTCTGTCTCCCCTGCCCCAGAGCTGTCGCTGTCCTGAATCCCATTAAGTTTAATCTGCTTTGCAAAGTCTGCCCAGCCAATACACCTACAGTATGTACAAGTGCTGTGTGGATGTGGGTGTGTTGAGGAACAGTCGCGGCGGCAGCAGTTGCCCCTCCTCTTGCTTTGGCGCCCAACATTCTTTAGGCATTCCATTTCGGGTCCTCTACAGAGAGAAGTTGTAAATAATCTCGGCGTTATGAATGGATGCCTTTTCCCCGGAAAAGTTTCATTAAAAAAGGCCAACAACAATTTGTCTGAACTCGCCGTGTTTTTTCTATGGGTTTACCTTTCTTTCGTTGTTTGGAGAAAGATTTTATATTCAGTAGGGTTTGGGGTAAAAGGTAGGTTTTTTTTTTTTTTTTTTTTTTTTGAGGAAAATAAATGGGTAAGCGAAAATCTTCAAAGGAAAAAATTATTTTTTACATAAATTGTTGAAACTAAAAATTTGTTCTCGTTTCTTCTGAGTTCTGTAAGATTATTAAAAAAAATGAACATTAAACAAACTCGATATATTTTAAAGGAATGGCAAATTGTCTATCAAATTTACATTCATATATCTTTATATAGATATTCTTTTTAGGCTTCCTTTACAGATTTTTCATCTATTTTTGTTTGTCTGTCTGCAACCGAATCAGATATTTTTCGTAAATACGAGCTTAATAAATTAGATTTTAAGTAAAAATGTAATGATTTTAATTCCTCCGCGAAGAAGTAACCATTTTGTTTAAAATCTGAAAACTCATTTGCTTTTGAGGAAATCTTATTCAATTAAACATTGTCCAGTCTCATATATTTTATCCGTTGTATGTTTTCTGATGATAAGACCTATTTTTATTAAAATTCGAATGAAATTTTGAGCCCTCAACAATACACAGTGCGGTCTTGTTAATTCAGTTCAACTAAATCCTAGTTCATCTAACTATTTTGATGCCGACTTTACTAAATAATAAGTACTAGAATACATTTCTTGAATCTTAGACAGAAATCGTGTCAAATGAACGTTTAATTCAGGGTAAATTGACCAGATATTCTTCATAACTTAACATGGTCAATGTTTGTTTTAAAAAGCATCTGTAGTCATTGCTACTATGTGAATTTTAAAGTCATATATAATATATACCCCTATAAATCATGCTAAGTTAATCGTAGAGTCAAAATAAACGTTGCTTATAATACCATTAAATTCAAAATATACTATTGAATAACTAGATAATATATATGTTTAGTATAATAACTTTTAGATACATGTACTACTTCATAGAAAATATAAACTTCTACTCTTTGTACACCAAACATCATAAATATGACCAAATCATTTTATATAGGGGACATTCCACGTCAACCGGGCCACCTAAATGACCAAAAATCATGGAGACCTAGAAAATTGTTTTTGGGCTTACATTTTTGGTCTATCTTTACTCTTCAGAAATTGACCTGGCGTTTTGAAAAATTCAAAATGGCGGATCCAATATGGCGGCCAACTTTTCAAAAATGAACGAAATTTGAATAACAAAAATACTAAGATATTCTGCATAAAATTCTAAGTAAAAAATGTCTTCTGCAAATTTTTGAATAAAATTGCCGTTTTTGAGAAAAAAATTCATGAATTTTAAAAATTTTCTATCTTGATGAAATCCATATTGGCCATATTGGATCCAACATTTTGAATTTTTTTGACATCTGACATTGCATTCATCACTAGCAACCTCCTAACACCTGAGTATTTTTTAAATCTTTCTAATATGCCAATTGTCAATTTTTTCCTATATAAGACCGAAATTTAGGATTTCACCAAGATAGAAAATTTTGCGGAGCTTATGTGCAGCCATCGTGCAGCCCTCTGCGCCTGAATAAAACATTCAAAGTGCAAACTTCGTGCGAAGTCAAATTGCAAGATTTCCAAATTCAATATCTACGGGAAAAAATCGTATGAAAATTGTGTCCCTTATGCAAAGAAAAATATTGTTGACCTGTGCTATATTAGGTTTTTTTTTTACGTAATAAACAGTTTTTTTGCAGGTACCACCCAACTAAAAGGGTGTGAGAATGTTTCAAACAGTACAAAGTTTTATGTGAACATAAAACTCATTACTACTGCATCTTAATAACGCCTCGGGAGACCTTCGTTTAGGTGTTCAGGAATTCCTTTCTTCACCTCCTTGCAACTGGCTTCTACATTACGTAATTTGCTGAACAATTCCGATTGCCGAGATTATCCCCCTGAGGTATCAATTAAGTATTAATTTCATGTTAAATCGAAGTAATTCCCATCGGTGTCATGTAACAGCACGAGCCTGGAGCAGCCGCCGTAGCCGTCCCGGAGTTTAATTAAAATCAAAAACGCGCTCCTTTGAAATCGGTAGAGCGGCTGCTGTTCGCCTACCTGAAGGAAGAAGTGCAGTGCACCTGTGCAAGGTGGGGCACATAAAAGCGAGTGTGATAGGTTTGGGGGGAAGGCCTAGAAGAGAATCCAGCCACTGCTGGGAGGTACTTTAGAAGTGTTTTTACACGGTTCCGCCCCGCCTGCCCTTCCGAGTTGGTCGACTGCCATTACAGCCACTATATACGCCGGAGTGCGTCAAGTACTTGCACTACCTGAGAACTAACAAGCCAGACACACTCATCGGAATGTAAACAGCCTCTGAATGCACTTTCTGCCGCCCTTCCGCCCTACACTGCTCTAAAAATGCACCAGTGCACTACCGGCGCAAATGGGCGACACTTGATCACATTTTGCAAACTAAACGGATCGAATAAATAAGCGCAAACGTGCGGATGTAAGAGGCTCAGCGAGAGGGCGCACTTGTTCACAGGTGAGATACTTGCACATGAACTTCTTTGAGGTGTCACATCACCGCCCGTGCGCCAGAGATGCGAGGGGATCTGTGCCAAAGCGAAAATAATTGCTCGGCAAAATTGGAATCTCCTCGAGGAGGAGGAAAGGTATCGCCACTTTCGCCGGCTTGCTGCGATGTGGCAGCCCTAGCAGAAGAACACCCAGATGCAAAGCGCAAAATTGAGCGCGTCAAACAGCAGCTTTGGCGCTCCCTCCCCACCCGTTGTGTGCTGCTTTGAAGTGTCATGTCTAACATGCAATTTAATTTACTACAACAACAAAATATGCAAAATAAGGAAAATGTAGAAAAAGCAACGCTAAATGGTTTCCGAGTCGCCGATTCGCTGTAGAGGCGCTGCTGCTGCCGAGAGCCTCACGCGACGCTGGCTGGCAAGTGCTGTCATTAAATTCAAAGCGCACAACAGGAGGCCTAAACTCCATTCTCAGCTTCATGAAACTTCCAATTTAATTTGAATAAGTGAAAAATGTCTTTAATTAGATTCTGTGAAGCACTTTTGCCACCAGCGAACATGAGGATTTGTTAACCACCGGTGTAAGTGCGCTGACAAGGACTGCGCAAAAACGTTGCGAGGTTTTTGATTTGAGACATTTTTCAAGTGTTATACAACAGTTCGTAATTAAGACGATTAGAAAATTCTGGTTTTAACCCACGAGAGAAGTTGTAACTGTTGCTAGAAGAGAAGCATGTGAAGAACGTCAAATGGAATCAACCTGACCCCATTTTTTAGATCTATCAAGATCAATTGAAAATTATTATGTACAATTATCACCCACAATAAAGATTTAACCCTTAAAAGGTATCGTCAAAATAAAGCACACTTATGGATTATTTTTATGGATGAAATGTCACCCCAAAATATGCTTATACATCTTTTAAGTTGAATAAAGACATTTTAAATGCAATTAAATATATTATTATCATTATTTAATGTTATATTTCGTGATAACATTACTTTTATAGTGGTTCCATAAATTTATGCAGAAAAAATGAATTTTAAAAGTCACTAGGTTTTTGCGAAGGTCAGTTTACCTGAGGTGAAATTTCATCCATGATGATAAGTGATCTAAAATAGAGCATTAAATTGTCATGACTTATAACGAATTCGTGCTGCTAACCTAGGTTCGACCCATGAATTATTTCGGTTTAAACATACCACCGGTTTCTTTAGAGGCCGGATTGAAAAAAAATCAAATTCAGTTGGTCTTCTGTTTTGTTTATGAATAAACTTCGTAAAAAGGATATCCCATAGATTTTTGATCGGATGCAGGTCAGAAGATTACGCTGGTCAATCAAAAAAGTTGATGTTATAGCTGTTAAACCACGATTTTTCAAACTGGCACTGGTATGTTAATTAGCACTATCTGATGTCTTAAATCTATATACTATATATATTAAAATTATTACGAAACTCTAGTTTGGCTACACTCAATTGGGTTTTCAACCTTCGGCAGTGCAAAATGTACAACCTAAAACAAAGATTGCGAATAAAAGTAGGTGCATATTTCTAAATTTCATTTCATTATATTCACGACTTTGTTGTTGAGATAATGCTTTGTCATATTTTTGGGTCACACTTACCCTACTTCATTATCTCAGAAAAAGTGTTAAACCAGAAGCTCTGTTAATTTTGGACAAAGAATATCTATTTATGGTAAAATTGGTCAAAGCCAAACATTAGATAGTTCACCTTCAATGGGTGATTTGAATAGCTATCGAGTTCGTCAGTGCAGTCTCAACTTCCGATTGCCCAAATCGAGTCAATTGCTTTCCAACGACATTTTCCACTCGATTGAATAATTTTATACTGCCAATGATACAGTGGAAGGTGCAAAATGTTGCCACTGTCCCCAGATCACTATAAAATCGAGTCCAGTGCGCTGTTTTACATAAATTCAGCGGCACCGCGACCGACATGTTATTCGAAAGAGCGCCGTAATTGAAAATCTGTAAACAAATCTCGTTATCTTTCGTTTAGCATATCGTTAAAAGTTAAAAGTGACCAGGCCCACTCATTACATTCAGTGCAGGTCCGGTGCCGGACCGGTAACAAAGCGTGTCCCTCGTGCTGCGCGACGCGGCGCGGTCGGCGGAGCCAATAAACTCTGCAAACAAGCGAGCAGGTCAGCCGTCAACCGATCAAGCTGGGAATAAATTTATAAAATTGGTCGATGGCGCGGCAGTAGCAAAAGCCGAACATCGTGTAAAATTTTAATTAATCCGTCACTGAGTCGCGGATAAAGTTTCAATCGACGACTTCAATTAAAGTGTGAACCGCGCTTAATAATTTCGCGTGTTCGACGTCTGGACTGTCGGCCGTGCTGTGCATATTCCATACCGCGAGATGGCGCGGCGAGCTGCCTTTTTTCACCGAATAAAATTGTTATGCACGTTGCACATGCACAACGCATTCCGCGGCCCAGTGCGCTCCGCTGCGCTTACGAGTATGTTACAAGCGGAGAAAGGGTTGGGCTCCTCGGGCATAGGCGTGCGGCTGGGGCCACAGAACAGAGCGCCCTGTTGATCCCTCTGCGTTGCAGCGCGGTCCCAACTACAACGCTCATGATTTATGTAATCGATGTCAAGCCACGATAAAACATAAAATTGCAGACATTCAAGTAATTCTATGTTATGCTCTTGTCGAACGTTCGCCTGCTACGGAGCCCAAGAGCCGAGCCGGGTTGGTTCCGAGAACGGCTGTGGCCGGTTTGGAATCGTTCCCGTGTTCCCGTCTGTGTCGCCTATCGGCAAGCGAAAAGTTTGGGGCTCCAACTGGCACTATGTCGCCTCGATTTGCATGAATTACCTTAATTAAAGGCAATTCCACCTGAAATTACAAATAATTACAGGAATTATTTCGTAGAAGTTCTCATTTCGCTCAGTAGATACAAATTGGCGCTTGTGTCCCCACTCGAAGTGCAGTTCACGCTTTCGAGCTCCGAACTTTTTATGTTTTTATACATATATATCTTCCAAGTAAGTTCACCTCACCCTGCGCTCACCTGGACACCCGCCTACCAGCTAATGGAGCCCCGGACCGCCCGCCCCGCCCACCCAGCTGGAGCACGCCTTGTTGGTATCCGATGTCTGGCGCTGTCGAAAGTTTCGGTTAGTGCGGCTTCGGATCGATTTCGAGAAACGATAAAATTGCCATTTTGCGGACGGAACGGATCATACCTGCGAAAGGCAGCTGTTTGATTTGATTGTAATTGCGGCGCTGCGGCAACAAGTGCAACCATCGCAGCGTTTGCCATTAATCACAGAGTATAGTTTTACAGGCCGCGCGCGATTTCTGCTAGCGGCTATTTGTTTGCAATTGTTTTTATACAAAAGCGCGATATGCGCGACCGAGCAATCGGGCGCGGGTGTGGGACGGCATGCGCGTCGTGGCTCTCAATCGCCAGCTCTCACCGCGAGCTATGTGGACTCGCTGGACAGATTGAATTATCGAGTGGTTTTAATTCAATAAGCGTGAAAATAACATTTAATTAGGGGAGATTTCGATATAATCGTCGAGGGATTTGGTTCGTTGCCTGCACGCGACATTTATGATTTATATGGTGTTGGGCGGAGAAGCGGTGCACCCGCATCCAATTCGACAATATTACGGAATTTTCACTGTGCCAGTTTTCGAAAGTTAATTATCTCTTTTGACAAATTTTGTACACCCAAAACCCAATCTGTAAGCTGATAAAACCTGGACAAAGGGTTTCTGCAAAAATTTAGAATTAGAGCGATCATATACTTAATAATATCATACAGGATTCAGCAAAAATATATGACGATTTTGGAATGGTTTGAACTTCGGAATGGGTAGGGTCAATGTTTTCGAAACAGTTGCTATGCCCGCACCAGCAGCTGCCATGTTAGTTGTCATGGATGCCATGGAGCCGCATATTTGCTTACGACGCCTTTGTCGAAAATTTCCAGGACACCTGATTTCGCTACGCGAGGACGTGAAGCAAAAGGTCTTTCACCCCCGGTTTATTTTTTGTGGGATTACCTGAAGTCTAGGATTTTTATTGAAAAGTCACGAACCTTGGAAGCTTTACGCAATACAATAATGAGAGAAATTCAGACTGTCCCACGAACTATGCTTGAAAGGTGCATGGAGAACTTTCAACAACGATTGCGCCAGTGCATTGTGCAGAATGTTCGTCATGTGATTTTTACGACATGATTTACAGTCACTATTTCTTTTTTTATTAATTTGCCTATTGGTTTTTTAAAATGGCAATGAATTTAAAAAATGGTTTTGGTAGCACTTTCCGATTTATTCTAAATCTATGTTAATTACTATACAAAAAAGGGCCCACAGAAAAAAAGTTTATATAAGAAAAGCATAAGATTTTATCATTTTTCTATTGGCATATATGCAAAATTGATTGCACACCTAGTTTTGGCCGTATATACCATATCATGAGGTATGAAATTATTTTTGATAGATTTTATTTTTCCATACAATTTTAAAAAAATCAACCCTATCAATAAAGAAATCTAGGTTTAATCACTCAACAAAAAATAAAATAAAATAAAAACTAGGCTTTTTCATACTTTTGGAACACCAAACATCGAAAATAGCTCTATAGTGCACGCGTTAAAACTAAAGTATAGCAATGCTTTCAGGTAACTCTACAATTACACGAAAACTGATCCCAATTTAAAATTCCTATCGCATACCCTCTACTTTTAGAAAATTATTGTCTAATTTTATAACGCTTTAGTTAAAAATAAAAACTCCCCCTAATCGACAATACAAATTTCAATCAGTTGGTTTTATGACTTCATACAGAAAGATTTTTATAAATTCAAAAATGTGAAAGTCTCTGGGAATGAATACAATGCCAAACAAAGTTTTTGCCCATACCCAGCTGATAAATTATTTTTATAGGATGTTTTCTTAAGGTTATAAATTCAGAAAGGAAGATTTTCTATAAGCTCATGATTTCCAAGAAACATATTTTAACCAGTAGATTACACTTAATGGCATATGTGGAATTCATTGAAGATAAATTTAATAAATTGCCCAACAATTTTTGCGACAAATGTGAACATAACACCAACTCCCTGATTCGACAACTTTGCTTAGTTTAAATAATAATGTAGGTTATGCAGCTCTAATATAATGCAGTTTCGATAGGATAGACTAAGATTCATGAGGTTTTGTACAAATTTTCCCTCACCATTTAAAAATATTATTGTTTAATAATCTTAATTAAAAAAAAAAAAAAAAAAAAAATATCTATAATATGAAGCTCATTAGGCACAGTATTTACATATATACGATTTATTTTTTCCGATAACCCCCTGAAAGTGTGTCGAACTTTATTTTGTGTCAGTTTAACAAGCTTAATTGTAAATTTACAACGGTATGCAAAAAACCCCTTGGGGATGAAAACTAAAATATAAAGTGCCATTCCACTTACATTTTAATTTTTCTTTTAAATATTAAGTATTTAGTAAATGCAACCTAAAAAACATTGAGAAACTTTGAAAGCTCTAGGAAAAAGAACAAATTTACAAACCATTCATATGAAAATTAACATTATCTTCAAGATTATTGTATTTTACATGTTTTTTGCGGCATTCCCATTCAAAAGGTTAATGTAGGTGATGGAAAATTAATAATAAAAAAAACCTTACGCCTCCTGCATACTGCATAATCTTTTTTTTCTTCTTTGCTTATAACTTAGAAAATAAAAATATATTTTTTTTTTCAAAAATGGCAGGTTGATGTATGCTTTTAACTAAATTTACTCTGATTTGTTTAAAGGGGGTTTCTGGTGGTTTTGATTGTTTTTTTAAATCTTTGTTATTTCGTAGTAGAACGGATATTTTATTATCAGATTTTTTTATACATATAAATAAGCATCTGAAGTTTACAAAAAAAAAAAAATTTTCTCTTCATGAGTATTTTCCCCAAAATGGCCGCCATTTCAACTTCAAAATTTTTTTTATTTTTGTTGGCGCAGGTAAGTTCTTGTCTCAGGGTAGTCTGAAAAACGAAAATAGATTTTTATTAATCATTGTTTTGACTATTGCCCATACTAGAATCATTAATTTTTATTAAAAAACAAACAAAATGGCGGCCTCTTAAATTTGTTGACCTTTTTTTTAATTTCAATTACATATTTATAATTTTCTAAATCACCTGGGCTACTTCGAAAAATGCAGCTTTGAGAAAAAAAAAAACAGAAGCCCCCCATAAGAAACACATTTGAGTATTTAGCTATCATTTACATTTATTTACAATTATTTGCTAAATTTGAGTATATTCTAAGACAGCCGATTTGAATTGTTTTTGCAGTCAAAGGTCAAATTACCTGTGCTCGGTTTCTTACTCCAAATACTCAGCCAATTTACTCTGAGTACAAAAAGAAGCACAAATTCGAGCCCTTGAACTGTATCTGAGCTAAAAAAGAAACACGGGTTTTTTTTTTTTTTACAACTCGCGTTCTGCTGTAGGCTAAAAGAGAAAAATTCCTAATTTTAGAAAACTACATCAATGCAGATTTCCACTATCTCGCTAACAAGCAGTCGTGCTTCTGCATAAATTCAAAACTCATTACTCCAAAAAGACATTATCTAAAGTCCGTTGAAAATTACCACAAAATGCCGATTTCGTTATGCGGTAACCCTACCTTCCTGGTACTCGAGGCTATCAAGTCCATCTAGCCCATGGGATTGTCAATTGTACAAGATCATCCATCTTGGGGCTTGTCTTAAGCGTGTCGTCGGTTCTATTCTCGGCCTGGCCGAACCCCGAGACTTCTTGGCCACATGCGAAGCGAAACGAGGAATTGGCTGTAGCCCCGGCTGTGCCGTGTGATTGGGGCCCCAGCATGGGGTGAAGTCAATTGAACGTTAAACGTGTTTATGCCTGTCATAAATATTTCAAAATATTTTGTTGAGATAATCCACACGACTGGATCTCACTTGGACTCCTCGACCCGACTGGGAGCCCCACGGGCCCCCCAGAACAATCAGTGCGCGCCTGGAAGTGCTCCATCCGGGCGTGTGCGGCACATTCTGGAGAGGGAGCCCGCTGCATGTTTAATACCCCATTTAGGTCGTATCTAGTTGGAGCCGGGCTTAACTGCAATTTCCACCGGTCCGTGGAGGTATATCTGGCAGAATGGTATGTTTATCCGACAGTTTATCTGGCCATTTATTACCGACCCGGTGTCCGGGCCGCTTTGCAGTCGTCCGAGACTTTGGCGACAGAGGGCAGCCCCCTTGCATAAAGGCTGGCCACGCTGTGATTGCACGTTGCATGTTCTCCATTTGTACATTTGCGGGCTTGCGATTGTAATTTTTTGGATTTGAATGCGAAAACAGCGGATCGGACATGAAATTCAAATCGTGTGCAGTGCGACAGGTCAGGCCAGGCCCCGTCCTGGTGAAGTTGGCCATTCTCCCTGGGTCCAGGCGGCATATGTTTGTCGGGACCTTCGACGATTGTAGAAATAATTGCAAATGCAAATAAATCATTAGCCGAATGCCTGCACCGTGTAATTCATTTGAATTATTGCCCAGTTCCGAGTTTATTATGTTGTTATCATGTCCACCATTGCCGCTCCGTGTGAGGCTAGCTGCCCCTCGATGGGGACGTTAGACCATAGCAAATTGACTGAAATTAACTGCACAGCTCAGCCCTCCCCACCCCTGTCCCCGTTCTCTCCCCCCAGAAGTTTGAAAGATGCTAGAGAAAATCATGCGATAAATTTCCCAACGACTCTTTGGATTTTTTCACGGCTATTGGCTTGTTTATTGCTATCAGTGATTTTTTTATAGCCATTTCATCGGCGGATTGGTTTCGCTATGGGCATTTGAGCCTAACGAATTTGCTCAAGTTCATTGATTGGCATCGTCTGCAAACGATGTGCTTGGGGATTTATGTGCCCATTTCGTTTGGGCAACGTCATCGTCGAATGAGAAATTATGGAGAGAGTCATGAAGTATTACTTCTCCAGTTTATGGGCACAATTTTGAACAAATAATTCAAATTTTTCAATTTTAACTTGTCATAAAATGACAAGAAGATAGGTAATTACATGAAGTATTATACTGACTTTAATGGCTTTGTAGACGTTCGCAATAAAGTCGATTGGAAAAGAATCTATTTTTCATAAGTACTTCGAAAGCAAACTTTCGAAAACCGCCTATAAATTAAAGTCGAAGAAATTTATGAAATATGGGCAATGGAGTTTGTAGATTATTACGGTCTTCAAAATTTCGTGTTAAATTAACTACTTTCTCGTAATAAAATTCAAGTTGCAAATTTTACTTCCACATTCAAAGCATATACCACTAGTAGTAACCAGTAGCGAGAGAAAAAAGGTATAGTTTACAAATCGCAGGTGGTCCATTTTTCAACACGCTTTATATTTAGGTATAATTATTAAAATCCAAACTGTTGTCGAATTTTAAAAGAATCGTTGTCGAATTTTAAAAGAATCGGCGCCATAAATCAGTCAATCAAATTACTTCTAGTTAATTTAGAAATAGGCCTCGGTGATCTGCTAGTTAAAATAAATGGTGCACTTTTTCCAATGTCTACAACTCGTTAATCATGTATTTTAAGAAATAAAAATTAATCACCCAAATATAAACTAAATAGTCCTCCTTCTGTAAGAGTATCAAAGTCAGTTTTTCTTTTAAAGAAGTTGCTGAAAAATTGCCCTAATTTACGTACTCTTTGAATCTAGTTTTCTTCGTTGACAAAAAAAAAATAAGTCAAAATCCATAGCTTAACATTACAAATTGAGTCGCGCATGTTTCAAAAACTACCGTCACCCCTGTTAAAACAACGATAACTTTTTCAAAAACCAGCCCTTCTAATTAATCTAACCCAAACTAGTCAAATTAACTTATACTTAATTCTTTCTTTGAATTAATTATATTTTTTAAATTTATCTCTTAAGATTTATGTTTAGGAAGGTTAAAAATTACAACCTGTTCGCAAACCTTTTTCCATTTGTAGTTAATAATTTAAATTTGAAACCATATAAGCGTCGGATTAGAAGGCAGAAAATTATTAAAATTACAAGGTTGCACGATAAAAGCTCTAGTGTTAAATTCTCAAAATATCGTTTTTCGGAAGAGGCATGAATTCAATAACTATCAACACACCATATTGAAACAGGGGTTTTTCGTAAATTCAAATAATAAAATGTGAATTTATCTTTTGAAGATAAAATATAAGTAATACAAAATAAAAAATTTTGCAAAATAAACCCTACAATGTTTTTGTAGTTTATTTAAAGAAATTTTCCCAAAATCAAAGTCGGAAGTTTGTTACAAACAAAGTTTACCAAAAATGTTCATGTCACCTATATTAATCTCTGTTGTTTTTATTTTCTATTATTAATATTATTATTATTTTTTTTTTTTTTCTTCTTTTTCTAGTAAGTTTTCACTAACGAACAAACATTCATACAAAAAAAATTTTTTTTTTTTTAAATTAACGTTTTAGACCCCAAACACAATAAAATTTCACAACTAGTGAAACTCTTCCGATTTTTGTTATTTCTATAGTTTTATAAAGGTCCGTATCGCTCAAATTTTCATTGTCAAAATCAGATAACATTTATATATCAATTAGGTCTTACTCTACGTTGTTAAATTCTGTTGATCTACAACTCATTTCTGTAATTTCGATTGACAAAATTTTCTATTCAATAACAAACATATTGGCCATTTTTAAATCTACTGAGTTAAATTGATTCGTTTTTTTACTGGTACAAGAAAAACATGGTAAATTTGTAGGGGGTGAAAATTAATGTTTGAATTTGAAACAGAAACTCAGTAGTGTAGAATATAAAAGCACAATGGTAGAGAATGACGAATGGAGTTAAAAGTTACATAAACAAGCTGCTGATTGCTTTGAAATTCGCTGTCAATTAAATAAACATTAACTGAGTTTTAACTAGTTTAAACTTAAGTTTAATCGATTAAATTAATATTTCACCCAAAAATTGAGTCTTATTTGCTGTTTTATGTTTTTTAATCTTACTTTTTACGTTTTTTTGTAAAATCATAAGCATTTATAAATACTATAGAATATCTTCTTTTGAAATAAGAAACGAGATAAATTGGCTTTAGCACAAATTGAGTATTCACCTAGTCCGAGTGCTTCATTTGATAGCTGGAAAAACATTAAGAAACGGATTAATGGCCTGAGTAGTCTAATCGACGATTAGCCGCACGCCAATCGTCGGATCATGCCTGAGGCCTCCGACTGTAGAAGCACAGTAGAGGGCATAGTTGCTGCAATTAGGCAGACTAGAAGTATCCTTCCATTATGGCTAACTGCCATTTTATTCGTGTTCGTATTCATGGCTGCATTCCTCTCACGGAAGATCTCGTCATTTTCGTTAAGGCCTCAGCATCTCGCTTAACGTCTATCCGTCGCCGTCATGCCGCTGACGCTGAGCCCCATGCTAAATCAGGAAAAAAATCAGTGGGACTGCCTACAGTTCAGTGGCTTTTCTGCGGCGGCTACCATACACTGCCCGTTCTGGCTAGCAAGCAATTTGCATTTTAATTAATTGTCAATTATTGCCTGATTACAACATTAATTAAGTGAATTTATTAGCTTTGACAGATCTGGCCGGAGCTCTCTTAATGGCTGAATGAATATTTATGATTCGACAAAAACGAGAAAGGCCGCAATGATTGGCCTTTTTTTTTTTATATATATTTTTTATATTCGATCCGTGGGATATTATCATCCATTCGGTAATTGCCATTGCAATTATCGAACGCTTTCAATTATCGTTCGTTTCTCGGGAACACTCATTCATATTACAACGTATGGCTGATTTATGGCAATTGGTCGCTAATAGAGTTACAGCTTTTTTGTTTTTTTATAACGGCGATATTAATGAACATTTTTTTCTGTTTTTTTTTTTACAGGGCTCTGATGGAGGGTCAGTTGTGTTTCCGTCAACACCAACACAAGTTACAAATACAACACCGAGCCCAACAACGCCTAGAAAATCGTCAGATTTTCCACAAACTGGTCTGCCTCTCAGCAACGGGCCCCTCGGGCTGGGAGGCAGTGCTAGCCCAGTGCCCGTACCTCCAGGTCCTGGCCCTGCCCCGCCAGCACCGTCACCAGCTCCAGCTGCGTTACCACCACCTAGCCTGCCACCGCCTTATCCAACACCAATGCAGGTAATATACATAAAAGTGATTTAATTTTACAAAAATTCATTATTTTCATCAAGATATCTCTTCTTACAAAGGCATATTCCTATATAATTTTTTTTATTATTGAAATTACGACAAAGAGTTGTTTAAACTAAATTATAGATAATTTAATTCTCTATAAAAATTAGCCAAATTCCCCATCCCCTCCCAATCCCGAGAACTCAATTTCAGAGTTTGCCCCTATCAATAATTTCGGAAAACTGGATTACCTGGAGCAACATGTAAAATCCATCTGGCATTACAAATAAAGAAGTTGAAAGAATAACAAAAAACAAAATTATAGAACTAATAAGGAGAAGGCACCTACTCGTCATCACCGATTTCGCTCAAATTTATAGCACATGTAGGGCTTGGCTACAAATGAAAGTACCCGAAGTGGAAACTCCAGATGGCCAAGCGTTTACAAAATAATAGTATACAAACATTTTCACGTGGCTCTAAATCCCATTCATTGTAGCAAAGAGGCGGCTGGTGTAGTGATTAACACTTGGGCTTGTGATTCAGTGGTCCTTGGAACTTTCATTTGTTGCCAAGCCCTACATGTGCTATAAATTTGAGGGAAATCGGTGATGATGAGTAGGTGCCTTCTCCTTGTAAGATTAAGACAAATGTACGTACAATAAATTAACCATTATATATAGTATATTGCCTGCTTAATTGGATTTTTAGATAAATTAAAATAGATGAAAGAAAAACAATCATGATAATCGTGAATTTTTTTTTAATAAAAATGTTAAATCAACTGGCTAGTCACCACAGTCCACAGATAACTATTGCATGATAAAAGTATTATTTGTAAAAGAATTTTTCTTTTATTTGTTCCAAGCCAATTTAATTAAGTTGAAAGATTTAGTGCATAATAGTATAGTTGACTAAGGGCGAGAGTTTTGAGTTGGTCTCGCAGTCACTGCGACCATTAAGGTCTATTGTAAGTCTTTAGTAAGATCAATTTTTTATTTATATTAAAAAAACGGAAAAATTATCTCTTATTAGCTTCCCAAAGTAATTTCAAACAGCGCAGATATTTGCGTCGCACAAATAAGGTTTCTTACAATTCTGATGGTAAAGAATTCGGAATTACTTGTTTAAATAAATTAATGAATAAAATTCATAAAATCTCTGAACAAAATAAAAGAAAAAGAAAGGAATGAATATAAAAAAAATAAGGAAAAAAACAAACAAGTAATCACATAAGTAATTGAAGTGAAAAGTCGCAAAGAAAATATTAAAACAAAAATAATGCGAAATAAAAAGTGGATCCGCCCGAGCAGGGACTTGAACCCTGGACCGTTGGATTAAAAGTCCAACGCTCTACCGACTGAGCTACCCGGGCTTGGAGAAGCCGTGTGTAACACTGCATCCTAATTTCTAACCCTTGAAAGCTAAATATAAAAAATTAGTGAAAAAATAATTATTTTAATTATTTAACCAATAGGGAAATATTTTTAGTATATTATTGCAAATTTCTGCTTCTATAATATAGGATTTCTGTGTGTAATTGCGATAAACTTCGGAATCCTTAAACATATTTGGATGCGGTTTCCGCCTACATTTATAGTTTTTTTTTCAAAAAAGGCTTTAGGCATCATCACGTTTTATAAATCCAAGATGGCGGAGCTGGTATGACGATCAACAATTTTTTGAATTCAACTAATTCTTATGGATGTTAGCACAAATGGGATTTTGTAGTCCTAATTTCGATTCTCCTATCAAAAATGTAAATTCAAGATGGCAGACCCAATATGGCGACCAATATTTCTCGATTTTCTGATTTCAAATCTCTGTACTATATATATATATATTAGAGATGCCACGAATAGTAATTTGGCCGAATACCGAATACCGAATGTTCGGCGAGGTTCTTGGCCGAAGCGCCGAACATTCGGCAGCCGAATATTCGGCCACACTTAGTACTTTCCGCTTAGTTAGTTCTTTTTTTTTGCTTAAATAAATATATTTGTGAGTAATATTTTGAGTTCTTTTTTCATGATTTATTTGATAATCCTTACTATATTTTATCATAAATACGAAAGTAAATCTGTATATCACGATTTCACGCCAAAACTGCTGAACCAATTTAAATGAAATTTGGTACACAGATACTTTCGAGCCTTAGAAAGGACATGGGCTATAATTTCCGCGGACGAAGTCGCGGGAAAACTGCTAGTAATAAAAAAATAATAAAGAAATTGATATTCGGTATTCGGCCGAATGGTTAACCATATTCGGCCGAATACCGAATAGCGAAAAAAGTGGCCGAATAGCCGAATACCGAATAGTTGCCGAATATTCGTGGCATCTCTAATATATATATAGATAAAATCGGGAATCCGTTTGGTTTATCTTTCAGTTTTTGTCTGAAGGTAGTACATATTCCAACGTAACATATAGGCTACTTTATGTTCGGATAAAACATTACAGTGAAGGCGAAAAATTTAAATTTCAAGTAATTGTCATGAAAATTGATACCTAAAAGTTTTTTAGAATGCTGATTTCGAATATATTCGCGGAATTTCGAAATGGTTAATCCAATCTCCCGACCAACATTTTTCCTATTCGACGGGTTTTAATAGGTGCTAAAAACATCTTGGGGCCACTGTTTTCGATTCTATCATCAAAATTTGTAAATTTGAAGTGACGGATACAATATGGTGATGAAAATTTCTTACATTTAATGAGTTGTGTCACAATTAAAATTAGTTCCAAATATAACTCAGCCTATTGTTAAACAAATTTAAAATAAAATAGTATAGTAAACATGAATTGGATTTTTGTAAGTTTATCGTGTTTTGCTCTCATTGTCTCTATTGAAAACTATCCTAAATTCATTAAAGGCAGAACAAAGCGTGAAATAAGGAGATTTAACTAATTTGCCAGTTACCACGCACGTATTTACCCGATTAGCGTCAAACGAAGTTTAATTCCGACAAATGCGTCAGGAGGCGAGATGATGGCAAAAAATTTAAACAAAAGAAATACCAACATCGCGAGGAATGAATAAGTGCCACGGAACCACAGCTCTCCGTCAAATAGCTACTTAAAAAAATTTCAAGCGGCCACAACAGCGGCGGCGACGGTAGAGGGGCAAATACTCACGTCGACTTGTCCAATTTATCTGCGATCGCCGTGTTATATCTTTTTCAGCTTCATGCGTCTCATGCACTTCTTACGTGCTCCCCAGAAGTGCACTTTTAATCTCGCAGATAACAAACAGCCTGCGGCCGTTCGAAACGTATTTATCAAGCGGTCCAAGGATGCAAAAACTGACCATAAAAGCAATTGGCAAAATGCCTGGCCG
Organism: Dysmachus trigonus; assembly: GCA_949715965.1. Classification (NCBI taxonomy): domain Eukaryota; kingdom Metazoa; phylum Arthropoda; class Insecta; order Diptera; family Asilidae; genus Dysmachus; species Dysmachus trigonus. Next base: position 55,392,487 of record OX454323.1, on the reverse strand, counting down.
TTAATTACGACATGCCAGCGAATTACAACGCACGATTACGACGGCTGGAATCTGATGGGCTCCATTTTCTGGTTCGGTCGTAATCTTGAGCGTATCTTTTAAATCCGCGGCCAGAGGGAATATTTTACATTTTTAGCATATTTTAGTTTTTTTTTACTGTTTAACCTCAACTGCTGTTTGCTAATAAGTCCTATAAACGGAAATTTCCGCTTATTTCGAGAACAAGCATCTTATTTTATTTCTATATTTTTTTTTTTTTTTTTAATTTAGCTTTCAATTTTGAAAAGACAATTCATTGAAACACTAAGCAATAACTTGCTATAAAAAATGTAAATTTGCACAGATATTGTGTGAAATAACATTATGCACGAAAAAGTACCACCAGTAAGGGAAATAAGCAAAATTACACTATAAATTAAATTAAATTACATTGCTTTTATGGAATGGAAAATATAATAAGTAAAGTTTATTTGTTTATATGTAGTGTCGCGTAATTACTGGTGACTTGAAATTGTTGGCCCCAATTCGCTTCGCTGAGGATTCATTTATCTCTATCTCCTCCTAACGTTTATATGTAGTCTTGTCCTAAGATGTGTTAATAATGGTTTTCTGTTTAATGTATCTGTTTTTTTTTCTCTGGTGCGTATTGATCTTTTTCATTACAAAATCTTCAATGATCTCATCGATCGTATTGAAGAATTTAAAAATCTTGGTGTATATAATTAAATACTGTTCAGTTATTTTCTATCTAGATCTTATTCGGATTTAAATATAATTTATCTTGTTGGGTTACACTTTTGGGACTGAGGAATTAGTTCTGATAATTAAAAATAAAATACTCAACTAATTTAAATTATATATATGTACATTAGGGTGCTTTTTTTTTTGCGACAATTTTTTTTTTTTCAGTCCCACCTCGAAATTTTTTGGCTAATACCTAAACAAACATTCCCTGAAAATTGGAGCCCTTAAAAATAATATTTAGTACTAGACCAAGACGCATAAAGATTTCCCATATAAAATACACGTGAACTTTGATTATTTTTCTTCAAATCTCTACAACTCAGAGCCATTTTATGGCACAATCTTGGGCAATGGTAGAGTTTCTTCAGAATTGAATGCTCTACAAAAGTGTCCATTGCGGTGTAATCGTAACTCCTACCAGCGAGGTAGTACGGGTCATTAACCCCAATTTTTCCATGAAATTTTCGCTTTTTGCCCCTATCTCGTAAACAACAAGAGTTATAGAAAAAGTGAATATGACAAACTTGTAGCAAATTCAATTTCCTCCAAAAAGTTCTTGAACCCCAAATCGCTAACATCAATATTTCTTGAGATATTGGGTTTTGAAGTTGAGGTAGTGTTTCTACAAGTTAGCTCAATAATCCATGACAATTCCACACTACCTCAACTTCAACGCCCAATATCTCAAGAAAAATTGATGTTAGCGATTTGGTGTTCAAGAACTTTTTGGAGGAAATTGAATTTGCTATAAGTTTGTCATATTCACTTTTTCTGTAACTCTTGTTGTTTACGAGATAGGGGCAAAAAGCGAGAATTTCATGGAAAAATTGGGGTTAATGACCCGTACTACCTCGCTGGTAGGAGTTACGATTACACCGCAATGGACACTTTTGTAGAGCATTCAATTCTGAAGAAATCCTACCATTGTCCAAGATTGTGCCATAAAATGCCCCTGAGTTGTAGAGATTTGAAGAAAAATAATCAAAGTTTACGTGTATTTTATATGGGAAATCTTTATGCGTCTTGGTCTAGTACTAAATATTATTTTTAAGGGCTCCAATTTTCAGGGAATGTTTGTTTAGGTATTAGCCACAAAATTTCGAGGTGGGACTGAAAAAAAAAAAATAGTCGCGAAAAAAAAGCACCCTAATGTACATACATACCTAGTCGTACCATAAAAGCCGTGTACTAACTATAAAATGTTTTATTTTCAAGGTTATTTAACACAAAATTAAAGCACATACAAACCTCTAAAAGTGAAAATAACGGCGTTTTCGAAAATTCATCAATTCAACCACTTTTCATCACCTTGTTCGTAAATTCAACATAAGTTTGGAACTTTATTTCACTCTGTTCGAAAATTCATCTAGTATCTTCAGCACGTGCACCATAAAATTTTTCGGTTGTTTGTGGTTGACAATGACAACCTTATTTAATGTGAAATCATGGAGGCGAATATTGAGCATAAGATGGCTGAGATTTTTGGACCCGAAGGTTACCTTTTGATGGAATGCCCGAAATTTGTTGACAAACAGTAACATTTCGATCAGCTGATATCTTAAATTCCTTTTCCGAAGATGCGTTCGAAAATTCACCGCTAAAAATATATATTAAATGTAGGTGAAGTTTACCATATTGGTGCACCTTATGGGTAAAATTGTGATTGATGGTGCATCAAACCGATGAATTTTCTAAAACGCCCTAAACCTTATTCAAAGTGGCCAATCTTCAGCAGTTATGATTATGGCTTTATGATCTGTGGCATAATCTTGTTGATTTATTATGGATTGTGCAAAAATGTTTCACTTAAAATATTAATACCATCCGTAATTCCATCTACCGTTTGCAGGCGTTATATTCAGACAATTAGAAATTAACCTAATAAATTCTTTAGAAAAATATATAACAGATAGGCTCTGTTGCGGTATCTTAATTCTGTTTCAATGCATGAAAAGCCACCAGAAATGATTTCTTGCCATGTTGTTTCAATTTTAGTAAACAAAAAATGTTGCAAGTTCCACAATGTCCTTCAAACTGCTTTTATAGGCTCAACATTTTCCTTATCTGTCTTTTAAATAAGTGCTGTATAACACTTAATTCACTCTAATTTACTTTTTATGTAAAAAGAATGTATAATTCATTTTGTATATATGTAAATTTACATATATGTATATAATTGTTCATTTCTTTAATGTAAGATTTAGTCCGGATAAAAGCATCCATAAGTGTGTAAAAATGCATTTCTCATCTTTAATTTTGTATAAAAAAGTAAATTTGCATACTTTGGCAAATTCATACAACTGTCTTTATAAATGTCCACTAAAAAAGTTTTTTGCCCAACTATTTCTTGAAATTTAGACAAAAGCATAATTATATTGTACATAGAGTTGGAAAAAATTGTGTATAAAATCACTAATTTTTTTTTATTGGAATCGTATGTTGTTCCAGGCTGCAAATTCATGCACCTTTTAGATCCATAAGAAATAGTGCATTTAATTTTATCTCATCTCACAACCACATCTGACGAATGCACTTAAGGCGAATTGCATTTCGTCCAGACTTGGAGGTTAATGATTCGTCTCAATTGATTTAATCCGGGTCTGCAGCACCGTTCACATGGGCCCCCAGACCGCTTATCGGACCCGAGGCAATAGCCCAGAACGACGCTGTCTGCTATTTCACACCGTAAAGTGGCGCAGCATTTTTTGTCCAGCACACTCATAATTTTTTTCATTCTGGCAGCATAAATTTTATGACAACTATTTACTCGCTCGTTCAGCGGTCTGTCGAGTGTTATTAGGCGATCGTTATTAAGCACTTCAATTAGATGCCCTGATTTATGGACGAGGGGCCGCGACGCCAGAGCAATGAGCAAACACTTGACGGCCAGATTACTTGCGGCTCAAGTGGCACGGTCTCTTCGAATCTCGACGACGTTGTTGGCCCTGACTTTTTTCTGATTTGTCCACTTTAGTGAATTTGTCAGATAGTCTTCATATGAGAGGTTGAGATTTTCGTTTGAATTTTACAGCTCGTTGAGGATTAATAATACACGGTTCGATAAGAACTTAAAAAATCTTCAAATGCGAAAATAAAGCTAGAGGTGTATATTAATAAGTTCGTTATCTCATTTTCACTCGTAGATTTAGATATCAAGTGAAATATGAAACGGAAGCAAGATAAAATATGTGAGTACAGCATTTAGATATAATAAAGTTTATTAGGAATTAAAGTTAGCTTTCTGTTATTTTTTATACAAAAATACAAGGTTATAAAAGAGTTTAGCATATTCTGTTTATCTTTCATTTTAATTTAAGCCCTATAGAAATGAGTCTCAAAGTATACCGATTTAATGACTTTAAAATCCTATATTAAGGTACAAGGTGAGATATTAGGGTCAGTCGAAAGTACAATTTATGTTATCCCAAAAAACCGACGATAAACTTGCGAGTGCTGAGGGGCTAGCTCATGACAGCTCAGAATAACTAAACTTGACCTTAATAAACACTTCATGGTTTTCTAGGTATTACCACATTTTTGAAATTCGTCGATATCTTCATCTTATGACAGTATTTTAAGATTCAAAGCTACAAATGTTGGTGTTTTGTGATTCTGTTTTTTCCAAATATTACTGAAGCATTCTGCTATCACTATTTTCATTGTTACTACGATTTTTACAAGAAAACATTTTTGTTTGCTATTTTTGGCTCTCTCAAGTTGTCATTACCGAATTTGGCTGAAACAAATTTTTACCAGGCCTAAATGGCAACATACAGGGTGTTCAGAGGTGGGAGGTCAATACTACAGGGGGTGAAAGGTCAGACCGAGACAAGCAAAAAATCGTATGGGTGGGGGGGGGGGGGGGGGGGGGTATCTCGCACCGTTTGGCAGTTACAGGGTGATTCGTAAATCAGGATTTTTCCTTATATGGGAACCGCTCTTGTATTTTTATCTTTTTTTCTACGCATCGCAGCGGCCCCAAACTGATTTCAAAAAATCACTATTTGGAAGCCCTTTCCAAAAAAGTTTACACCACCCCCCTATCCCCAACCCCTTGGCCACAATCCCCCCTGGAAGTTGAAAAAATTAACTTTTATTTCACGATTTTTTACCTTTCGCCCCACTTTTCTCTGAAATTCATGTTATTAACATACCTACTTTTTATTTTTCTTAAGTTGCCTATCTAATTACCTTGCCAAAAAGGTGCAACATGCCCAGGTAGGAAAAGGATACGAAAATTTATTTACAAAAATCCTTTTACAGAATATCATGATAATTCGAATTTTTAAGAAATTATACTTAAGTTAACTAAAAAATACATTTTGTTCGCTTAAAAACTAATTACAATTAAAACGTTTGTCCTTTAAAAGCTGTTCAAAATGTTCTCCGCTAGTTTCGATGCATGCAAGTAGCCTTCGTCTTATTTCGCGTTTGAGGTCTATGGTAGCCAGTCTCTCCCGTATTTTCGTGGCTGCAGTCCCAATCCTGGTAACTAATTCTTCTCTGGTGTTGATTTTTCTTGAGTAAACTTCACCTTTCATCATTCCCCATAAGAAAAAGTCCAGTGGAGTAAGGTCCGGTGACCTAGCAGGCCAAGGAATCTTTCCACCTCGTTCAATCCAGCGCTCTGGGTAATATTCATTCAACCTTGCCCTAACAATGTTCCCAGTATGCGCAGGTGCTCCGTCGAGCTGTAAATAAATTGCGCTTCTGGTGGCCGGGGGGATGTCCTCCAACAGATCCGGAAGGGTATTCTCCAAAAAGTCCGAGTATAGCTGACTATTCAGCACTTAGGGCAAGATGAAGGGTCCTATCAACTGGTTGCCGATGATGCCAGCCCAGACATTGACACTAAATCTTTGCTGGAAGGACCGACACCTGGTCCTATGTGGGTTCACATCTGACCAGGTGTGGAGGTTGTGGAAGTTTGTGATGCCATCCCGGGTGAATTGCGATTCATCCGTCCACAGAATTCGGTCTAGAAACCTTCTGTTTTCGATGTCAGACTCGAACAGCCAAGTGCAAATTGCAATCGTCTTTCGGAATCTCCTTCCTGTAGTGCTTGGACCGGGATATGGTGGTATGGATGTAGTCCCTCTCGGTTCACAACGGTCCAAACTCTCCCTGAAGATAATCCCGACCTTCGTGCGACCTGCCTGATGCTTATTTCAGGGCTGTTCCTGACGAAGTTGAGGATTTGTTGGTCGGGGTCCGCTGAATCGGCCGATGTTCCTGCTCGCGTTTCTGCTCTGGGGGCGGTTACACTTCCGGTTTCTTTTAACCTTCTGAAAGTCCTTGAAAATACCCTTCTGTTGGGTACCCGCCGATTCGGGAATCTCCTTTGGTATTCTCGTACGGCCTCACTATCATTGCCTTCTACTAAACCGTACACGTAAATTATATCGGCATACTCGTCAACACTGAATTCTGCCATTTTATCTTAATTTTTTCTATTAAACACCCATTCTTATCGCTTGCTTCTTCAACTGTGGTCAATGTCCTTTCAAACTTACCCATTTTTATACCATAATTCATAGGAGGTATTAGAAACGGAGCGTCAGGATACTTAAGAGTCAATACTGGATATAATAAACTAATAACGCTATTTAACGAGATTACATTTATTATTTTATTACTGTTTTGCTGAAATAATAAAAATGTACTACCTCTGTTTCCTAAACAAACATTTCCGAACTTGCTGTCATAAAAATTGTTTACTTAACGACTTTTTCCATTATGGTGCAATAAAGTAATTAGGTACCTGTGAGGATGTTTTAATTTCAGGACTTTTGCAACCCTTTTCTACCTGGGCATGTTGCACCTTTTTGGAAAGGTAATTAGATGGGCAACTTAAAAAAAATAAAAAGTAGGTATGTTAATAGCATGGATTTCGGAGAAAAGTGGGGCGAAAGGTGAAAAATCGTGAAATAAAAGTTAATTTTTTCAACTTCCAGGGGGGATTGTGGCCAAGGGGTTGGGGATAGGGGGGTGGTGTAAACTTTTTTGGAAAGGGCTTCCAAATAGTGATTTTTGGGGTCGCTGCGATGCGTAGAAAAAAAGATAAAAATACAAGAGCGGTTCCCATATAAGGCAAAATCCTGATTTACGAATCACCCTGTAACTGCCAAACGGTGCGTGATGCCCCCCCCCCCCCACCCATACGATTTTTTGCTTGTCTCGGTCTGACCTTTCACCCCCTGCAGTATTGACCACCCACCTCTGAACACCCTGTATATTAGAAAATATTCCATTTACCCAGATTTTATATACTATTTCATTGTAAAAAGGGCTCATTTTGAAGTAATGATATCAGTTAAGGTTTCAACTAAAACGTCAGATCGTTGAAGCGAGAACAGGAATTTGGTTAACCTTTACTACGTTTACTACGTAATGCCACATCGCACTCAGCGAGAATTTATAATGTATACAATTTAAGAAATAATTAGTTTTCTACTTTGCATTTATAACATATAGTACATTGTATCACATCCAATAATCAGCTATCGTGAGAAACATAAAAAACAACTATAGTTTTTAATTTAATTAATTTTTTTAATTTTATGTGTATATATTTAATTAAAACACAATTTTAGGATATATTTATTAATCTTTAAATATAAAAAAATGGTTATGTATTTTAAATGCTCCAAAAATGCCCAAATAAAAACATTTTGAAGTTTCGCCAATTTTACGCATGTTTAAACGGATGTAGGTAACTTCTTATCAGTAAAATTTAGATGAAAAATAATCTACTGAGCTTACTGTTGCGTTAACAACTTCAAATTAACTAAATTTAGGTTGATGTTGATCTAATTCATGGATTTCATGCTTTGTCGAACAGCAGTAATTACAGCCTGGTGAACTACTCAGTTCATCGTGAATTAAAAATTGCGTGTGTTTTGAGGGACTCCCAAATCAGTACAGGTAACTTTATGCCCGGAGCCAAACAATAAAACAGTTGACTCTTTATGGTAGTTAATAATGGGTACGTACCTTTTAATCAGAGTTTATGAAAACAATATAAATAATGTACTTCAGTCAGTACATTATTTTATCAACTACGTGACCACCAAGTCCCAATTCAGATAAATTTAAAGTTTTTTGTAGTGAGGTCGTTTGCAAATAGCATGTAAGATCTAATCAGGTCACGATATCGGCCCAAGCACAATAGGCAGACTTTTATCAGATTATTGCGGAAATGTTCGAAAAATTGCATGATATAAGTAATTGCCCTCATTTTGAATTAGTAGAGATCATCAAGCGATTAAATGTTAACAAAAGTTTAAATTACTATGACAAATAATAACTGAGTTTATGCTGCTTTTTACCCATCTAATAGGTTTTAGTGTCAACTTTTATAGCTGTGTGTAGAGATGTTTGTTTGATGGTTTGTGGGAGTTTTCGTGAATATATAAATTAAACTGTGTGTTTACGGAAACAACATTCTGAATTAAGCCTAAAAGTGGATTTACATTACTAAAATAAGTATGGCGGTTCAGCCGCAATTTAACTTTCAGTGATGAGGTCTCAAAGGCCCAAGCCATTTTCAAAAATCTATAACTTTTTAAATAGATACGTTTGCGATTTAACCTTTTCAGTAGCTGAAGTTCGTTGTTTAGTTTGTTTTTTATTTCTGTTATGCTTTTATTCGGCTATTATTTAGTCTAATTTAGACTGTCTTCGTAATTCTTAGAATAAGCTATAAAATGCGAATTTTCTTTCCGGGACTTCTAGACCGCTCACCAGGCTCGCGGCAAAATTTTTTCCACCAGGCTTTCAGAAAGTTAAATTCGTACATAAATTAAAGAGACGATTAAATATAAGCTACAAAGAAATAAAGGCAAAGACATCTAAAAGTTCCTAATTTTTTATTTATTTTTAGAACTAACCACATTTTACTCTTAAAATGTATGCTACATATATTTATATCCATACCTTCCTTCATCCAATTTATTTATATTTGATCTACTTGTAATATTTAACAAAGGGGGCCATATTCACTTTTATTGCCCTTTTTCAAAAATAGCACAGTATTTTATCACCTTGAACTCACTTAACCATTTATAGAAGAAAATGTTGCAGGATTACCGTATGAAGAACACATAAGTCTCCACCAGTATTCAGTGGTCACGCAAAAAATTCGCGTGACGAAAATGCAATTAACGCACGCTGAACTGTGCAGGCACACTATGGTGATTGAAAATATCTACATCGCTAATAATTACTTACAACTTTGTAGTCAAACGTTTCGAATGGAAAGAAAGACAACAATAAATTCACAAGTGAAGAAAAACTAATGCAAACCTAAAGAGGAACGTTAATCCCAAAAAGTCAAGAACATAGTGTTACCATACAAAAGAAATTTTTGCTTATCCTATACTATTAGAAAATTATGCCTCCCCCGCCTTAAAAGTAATATTGAAAATCTCAGAAATACCCCTGAATAACGTAGACATTTTTTTAAGTAAGTTTGGTCTGGAGCCTCAATTCTAAATATTTACCAAAACTTTACTTAAAACCTTAAAATACAGTTTTATCAAAATAAAGTTTAAAACATAGACTTAAAAACCTTGTTTTCTATTTTAGGTATCGAATGGTCCAATAAGTACACATTTAACGCCGATCTCAAGTCAGCAGCAGCAAACGGGCTTGGTCAAACCATTGCCCACAGCCGCGAAGATTCCTCCGACGTGTACGAGCACATCCCCGCTGCCCTCGTTAAAGCAGTCCTCCCAGCAGCATCAACAACAGCAGCAACAGCAGCAGCAGCATCAACAGCACCAGCAACACCAGCAGCAAGCGCAGTCGCCAAGCGCCGTTGGAAAGCAGCAGCCGTCGCCGGTGTCGATAGCCAACTTAGTTGGGCCGCCGTTAACGACGTTAGCCAATGGTTTCGCATCCTCAATGCCCCCATCGATAACGACGTCACATCCGATCACGAGTTCGCGTGTCTCGCCGACGTCACCGCAACAGCATCAGCCGGCTGCGCAGCAGTTGCCGCCCTCGGCGAATAGCGCTTCGAATAATAGTAATAACGGTAATTTAAGTAGTAGCAGCTTAGTACAACTACCAGCGTCTCTGTCGGTGCCTGTGCCCCAGCCGCCCCCCGCGACGGCCCCGACGGCTCCGCCTCCGGTCTCCCAGCATCCGGGCCTAGATAGTCCGGCTGCTGCGGCCGGCGGCAGGACGAACAGCCCGGCCGTTGCGACCAGCGCTGTGCTGTCGGCGACGGCCCCCTCGATAAACGGGAGCAGCAATGCGCCGAACCATGCGACGAACGGCAGCATTCCCCCGTCGGCGTATCGGACACCATATCCAAACTACCCTCTGTATACGCCCTACAGCAACCTTCATCACAATCACAGCCCGTATCTGCCGCCCGCTGTGCCATCGCCGACCGCCTCCCCGCGGACGGTCGACTCCAGGACGAATCGGGAGTCGCCGCTGGTCGTGTCAAAGCCGGTACGGCCGGTGACGCCATCTGGTGGCGGGGTCTCGGCCTCATCGATGATGGGCAGCAATGGCCTACCCCCGCCGTCTTCACAGGCCGCACAGCACCAGCAGCAGCAACAACATCAACAACATCAACATCAACATCAGCAGTCGCCGCATATGCTGGGGGCTACGGGTAGTAATAGTATATGTAATAGTAACAGTAGTGGTCCACCACCAACAGTGCCGCCTTCAGGTCTCAGGGATCAACCGCAGCCCCAGCTGCCGCCGCACTCGCAACATTCAGCGGTAACTCCCTCGTCTGTGATTCCAAGAGCTCATTCGCCGAGAGGACATAGTCCGAATCGGGAACGAGATAGTTATAGGTGAGTCAAAACGTATTCTATTTCTATTAATTACAATTACAATTACATTACAATTCCTCGAAACAGTAATTCAATATGGTTTTTGGTACAATTTCTTGGAATAGTAAATCAAATATCAGTACTGCAAATCAATCTGATTATCAATTATTCAATTTTATTGCACCCAATTATTTGATTGTGATTTAATAACAATTACCAATAAATAGATAGGGGGATTCAAGATGATCGCAAATTTTCTTCTTTAAACCGTTGTGTTTTTAGTCTATGCCATTTATGTATGAAACACAACATCCGGCAAATGTCCACTACGACTACTGTAGGAAAAAAAGATTTGCATATTAATTATTATTATTGACATAGACCTTACTTTTTCCCAGAGAAAGAAATGCTGGGAATTTTGTTTCCAATAGAACCATTGTTTCATGTGCTGTGTCACTAGTGGCACCATCCTGTTGAAACACCATAGTGTCCAAGTCCACGTCATCCAATTCACACCAGGTTTCGATCATTTCAACTTTTAGATACTGTCTGGAAATAAAAGGAAAATTGTTCATCATTTCATAAATTTCTCACTCACCCTTAGTATTTTGAACTTAATAATAATATTGGCAATATCTAACGATTTTAAGACATGTCTTTAGTAAAAATAATCGCCTTATCATGAGGTTTCAGAAACCCTGAAAATCTTTAATAAATAAACCGGCTCTTATTACAAAACTCACTATGTAAGATGTAGTATAAATTACAAGGAAACTATTTCTTAAAATTACTTAGTATTAAATTGAAGTCATTATGGGTCAAAATTCTCCGGTTGTAAATGAAAATAAAAGTCTAACATCAATGACGGTAAGAAATGTAAATAATTTAATATTTACGACAACAGTCGTGTATAGAAAATTACTAATTGACAAAGTCGTTATAATTTTGCTAGAAATTTACCAAAAGTTGAAACGAGGTTCGTTCTTTGAAAATTTGAAGGGAAATTATTATTTTTAAAATCCGGTATCTGATGCGGAAATTGAGAAAATTAATGCAGCTTTTTCCAATAATTTGAAGTAAAAAACCTAAAATACAGTAAAGATTTTAAATATTTCAAATATTTAAGTAGGGCATATTCTTAAGAGAATTTGTTGAAAAAAGCAACGTACAATTGCAATTCCTTAAGGCCTGACACTCAATGTATAGCTTTGCAGAGGATTTTCGATTGAACACTTATGAAGATAGGTTGTTAAGCTTTATCTCCAAAACTAGAAAAATAGACTAGCCCCCCCATAAGTTAGACTTTTTGGCGCGATCAGATTTTTCTACTACAGTCATTAGTAAGTTATCGAATATAGGCTGGTGGACACCATGCAATATTTTTTAATGAAATGATAAATAAATTATTAGAGAAATTATGAAATTTTAAAAGTATATAAAAAAATTATATGAGAAGGTTTCAAATTACAATTCGAAGAAATTATATCTTAGATTCTACTTTAATAATTAAATATTAGTTAGATTTACATTTAAAAAAAATTTAAAATTAATGAAATCCTTTATATTTTGCAGTAGTAATGTAAGCAGTCTTTCAAGATCTTCAACGACACCGAGCGCCGGTGTGCCGTACAGCAGCGCACCGACTGGTCCCTCACCGTCGCTGCCGTACAGCAGTAGTTCTGTTGGAGCGACAACATCTCCACTGCCTCCTACGTCTGTTGGTGCAACTTCTTCTAGTCTAGCTTATCCAAAAAGCTCAGTGTGGCCCAGGTGAGCGGCTCAAGACGTACGCTTGAAGAATCTAGCCCCTAATCTTTTGTATATTTGCAGCACGAGCACTACTCAATTATCTCCAGCCACATCAAACACATTAACGAGGCCGACGCCTCCACCTGCCGTTCCCGTGTCGGTGTCGCCACTGCATTCCACAGTGTCCACTCATTCGACGTTTCAGCCGCCTCTGTTCGCCGCCCCGCTGCCCCCGCCGGCAGTGAGTTCGGCATCTTCAGCACCGCATCCATTCTCCGCTGAATCCCTTTTTCAATCCAGCAAAAGTAAGTATTCTTTTTCGTATATTTTTTTTGCTTGAGTGATAACACAATGCATTTCAGCGGACCAAGCCGATCTGTTGCGGCGCGAGCTAGACAGTCGGTTTCTTGACCGTGCCGGCTTGGCAGTTCCACCTCCCACATATCTAAGACAGGAGCTTCACCACCATCAGCATCAGCATACTCACTTGCATCAGCATCAGCCGCTGATGCCATCAGCACCTCCAGCACCTGCACCCTTGTTTCCCCCACCACTTTTTAAGGACATCCCAAAAATGGGTGCAGTCGACTCACCGTTCTACAGAACGGGTCTAGGAATGCCAACCTATCCGGGCTACTCGCCCAGTTTGCTGCATCCGGGACTTGGGGGTCCGACACCGTTTGTGCCTCCTAGCCATTTACCGTCATTCGCCCCAAAGGTAAGTCGGTTGGAAACCCTTTTTTTGTAGATTAGCAGGAGGAACCCCTTTGCATGCGGTGGCGTCTCTAAACCTCTCCCCCCCCACCCTAGCACTGTCTTCTAAGTTCAATCTCTCATTTGCTACTTTCTTAGCTATATTTCCTTTGTGTGCGTGTGCTTTTAATAAATTCATTGAAATTTTAGATAAAACAAAAGAAACGCATCAAATCTCTAACACTCATTGCTCTTTGTTTGTTTCGCAGCAACCAACCCCCGTCGTTGATCCCACTAAGCCTAAGCAAATGGTAGGTTTAAGTTTGTTTATTTTTTCTGATTCTTTTAAAATATTTGAAAAGTCTCCCCCAACTCCTCGCATCCCGCCGACAGAGATCACTTTCACAGCCAGACATGGTGTAGAAAAAATTCTTTAAAACTTTTCAGGTGTTTACTTTTATACCGTGGAATTATAACGATATCGCTCGCACAACAGGTGTTGTGATAAGTTATCTCTGCAGACGTGTCCTTACCCTTACCTTACCCTTCCATCTCATTTAAAAATATTAAAAATTCCGCTTTGCTGCTAACACACTCACTGCGGTTTTCACTTGAAGTCGGCGACGATGTTTAGTTGGCATGCGGCATTTTTAGTTTTCCATACCGGTCTCACATCATCACACTTTCTCTTCTTTTAATATTATATTACTCCACATCTAGTTCTTAGTCAATTAGATTTAAATAATCCATTATACTCGCGTAAATCTCACATCCATTCGTTATATAAAACACATAAAACAAATGCTTTAAACGAATTTAAATCACAGGGTTATATTACATCTAACAAACCAATTTATCCACAAGAAAATTTAATGATATAATTCTTCACAAACTTGCAGAAATATAAATTTTAACCGATATTGTTAAGGTTGACTCGATTTTATATAGTCTTATTACGGCATATGAGTTCTTGAATTAGTTAATGAGAGACAAACACTTAATTAAATAACATAGTCCTCATACCAATTTTTCAACCTAATATCTCAGTGTGCAGTACTGAGCCCAACTTAGTTATTTGAAAACATTTTAAAAAAGCTTAATGCATTTCTAAAAAGGTCTTTAGCAATTTAACCTCGTTTGAATGAACTCGTAAAAAATTCCAAATTATTTGTTTTTAAGAAAAGTAAACAGTATACAATTTATTAAAATATAAAAAAAAACTACTATAAGACTCTATATAATAAATTTCATATTTCTATAGTTTAGCAAAAATTTTCAATAGTACAATCTTGGTGTACATCCTTGTCGCAGGATCAGAGCACTTTGGTATATAAGAGCAATAAAGGCTCAATTCAGATCCTGATTCGAATAAATCAAGAACTAATGGTTAAAACAATTTGATAAAAATAAGATTTATGGTTATCTTTTAGTGCGTTCGTCTCTGAAAGTGTTCAACACAGAAAAAAGGAGTAATAATAATCAAAAACATACTAAATTTGTTTATGATTTATTATTATTGTAACGTTATCACGAATTTACTAAATCAAAGCACAAAATAACGTGAATGAAATGTAGTTCGCGGCTGTTTTAAAATAAATACTGAATTGCAAGTGACAGCAAATTCACAAATTTTTAATGGTTATATAAATTAGAAAACTATTAATAATTTTGTGGTACTGTACGCTATTATTATAGTAATATTATGAATTCAGTTCTTTGGAAAAAATAGCTAAAAATAAAAGATATTTAATCGTACGTTTAAACTTTTGTGAATGTACGAACACTAGCAAATTTGAATTCATAAAACGATATATCTTCTTAATTTAAATACTAAATTTATTAGATTTATTTTGAAGGAATTATATAAGTTTTATCAATAACGGTAAATATACGTAGTATATCATACAAATAGTAAATAAACCTTCTTAATGTATATTTTACAAATCATACAAAAAGTAAAATTGATCAGGAGCGTAATTATGGACTTTTACATAAAAATGTTTGTACATAGATGTAATAAATTATTTCAACTGGAAATTCAATTGATTTTTGAGTTCCATAATATGGTCCAGGTACTTTTTCGCTACAAAATTCTTAATTGTTTATGAATTCTCTTCGAAAATGCGTTTATTTATTTTCCTGGTCTGCGCGCATTTTCTTTTCATTCTTAACATTTCTGAAGGATGGATATTTTTTATACTTCAATGCGTTAAAGTTTGTTAAAAATTAATTTTGCTAACATATTAGAAAATATTGCGACACTTGCATTTTTTTACAATTTTCAAGTAAATATTTTTTACGGTTATTATATATGATTTGGCTTGTTCAAAAGAAAGTGACAGATAATTGACAACAAAATTGAAGTGCTCCAATCCTGTTTTAATCGGGAAATATGATAATGTTCACCTCATGTAAATTATAACCTAAATGTATTATCAAGGAGCATCACATTCTCAGAAAATAAAAATACTAAAAGGTGAACTTTCTTATTGTATTTGTGGCAGGCAAATATGTGATTTTTTGCGCTGTTAGTACAAATGTACATCTAAAAATGATAAGGTTAAAATCTGTGTACACTTACTATATATCTTAAAAGTGCTAAAAAGAATAACATGAACATGTGCGTCTTTGCCAAATAAACACAGTATACAACCGCACTAATTTTTACGACGTAAAATTTCCTAAAATAATATAAAGGTTTTTAAGAATTTTACAATAAGTTTTTTAGGAATATTGCAGTGACATTTCTGTTATTTTGAACACATATAAATGCCTTTAATATAATTTGTTTTTAATTTTTCTTGTTCAAATCGTCTGTTCTGCATTATGCGATGCATAAACAATTAATGGACCCCATTGCGAGTGTCATCTTTAAGTCGATTTGAAAGCCAATACACATTTTCAAGCCTAAAATTGTATGGATTTTAGTGTCTTTCCAGTAGACTGGAAAATGACAATCGCGGTAGATCCTAAGATCCCATTCATCATCAACACCACTGGGTGCATTGTAAGATATTTGGGTGCTCGGAAGATATGAGGTGGTAGTATATTATGTACAAAAGTATTTTCTTACATTTTTAGTGTACAAAATTTTCTATAAAATTATTGCAACTTCAGATAAGGTTAAACTCCAGAATGACGCTATATGGTGCCACCATTTAAGATTAAAGACAAGTGCAAATAGTGCGCAAATAAAAAATCAGCATCAAATAAAAACCGGTAAAATAGTTGCCTGTTTTGATTCATCGGATATTAATAACATATCATAAAACCCGGAATTAAAATGTGTATATTATAAGCGGCATAAATATTTTGTCACACAGTATAAATAGGCAAAAAACTATGTAACTTCTAAACAAATAGATTAAAGATAGATATTTTAATTTTCAACAGAAAACTGGTCGATGGAATGCAATGCATGTACGGATTGCGTGGGAAATTTACTACCATCAAGCAAAACAGAATCCCGATAAGACTGGAACATCATCACTAGGTGTTAAAACTTCGGTTGCGGATATGCTGAGACCGCCCTCGCATATGTTTCCTCCGTCAGCTGCAGCTGCAGCAGCAGCCGCGGCCGCATCAGCAGGCGGAATGCCGAGGCCGCACGAGTTGCCGCCAACCGGGTATCCAACCGGCCTCCCAGGGCGCACCCCATTCGACACAGCTCCCCTTCCGTCGAGCTTTCTCGGCGGTCCAACTAGTCATTTAGGTAAGTCGATTAATATGCTAACAAAGCAATAGATAATACTAAGAGCAGTTTACAAAAATATAGGAGGCACGGTCTCCCCTTTTGGGAGGTATGGCGCACCTCCCTTTGGCAGTTCACCATTTTCAGGACTATCGCCGTTTACCCGTGATCTTCCAATCGGAACCCCACTGCACGATCCTTGGAGAAGGTAAGCTTTGTAACATTTAAGAAATCATATGCTCAGCGTAAAGGCGGGAAAAAATACGTAATATTTTTAGATTTTCACCCCTATTCCCTTACTCGTGTCACTTGCCGAAAATTACGACAAGCAGAATTCGGTAGTCAGCTTAATGGGCTAAAATTCGAGTCGGAGGCGATCTTGAAAAATTCGAATTTTGAGTTATTAGATTTTCTGACACTGCTCTAAGGTGAATATAAACTGTATATCACATTTGTCGTAAATTTAAAAATAATTATTCGAAAATTGTAGAAGGATCTGCCGAAACTCATTCAATCCCCAGATTTTTTTTTTAATTGAAAATGTATATCATTGAAATTTTTATTTTCGGCTTTTCGGACAACCAAAAAGTCCAGAGTTTGCAGTTTTATTGCTTTAAAAAAATGTGCGAATTTTCTGGGATTACTGCCGACAAATTTTGTTTGAGGGTTATGAGCTCAGATGTGTAAACATCAATATTGCACAATTTTTAAATTCTTTCATTAAGGACTCCGAAATATGCTCGAGGCAATTTAGCTAAAACTTTACTATAATCTACTCTGTGTCATCCCGATCAAATGTTAAATTAGGCCCGAGGCAGTTTAAGGAAAAGCTTTCGAGTTATACAGAGTAGCTCATCATATATTAAAATTTAAGTTTTTGGCTCTGAAATGAAAAACTAAATTAATTTTGTTTTAGTTTAAGACGAGATGTTTTTTAATCCAATTTTATGGCTACATTAAACTACCACTTGCTTCGTTAAATCGGAACTAGCTTTTAAATGTAAAGAATTTATGACATGTGTGTTCTCATGAGTCTAAAATAGAATATAGCTTTTTGAATTTATAGTTAGCTTGAAGAATAAGAAAAACATAAGTTATGAAGAAGTAATTTTGAGATAAACTCTTTTAAAATTTCAAGACTTGATGACTGGGGGCCGTATGCACCAAACTAGCTTAAGACCTAAGACTGGCTTAACTTATGTTCGATGCATAAATGTCATGAAGCATTTTCGAAATGCCATTGGATTGGTTTCACTACTTCAGTAGTATTTCAGTCGAATTTCAAATTATAATATAAATATGTGTAAAAAAAATCGATTTTTTTAACCTTATCATTGAGCACGATCTTTCATCTTTTGAACGGATTAATTAAAGTTTATATTTTTGTTTTTAGTTCACTTCAGAGGAGCGTTGGTGGATACCCGCCAGCGCCTGGACAAAGTTCGTGGCCTTTAAAACCTGATCCAGGCCTGGATGCAGCTCGACGCGAGGCTGAGGAACGCGAACGGGAACGAGAAATGCGTGAGCGGGAACAGCGAGAACGTGAACGGCAGCGACGCGAACGTGAAGAGCGGGAACGACGTGAGAAAGAAGAAAAATTGAAGCGCGAACAGCAGGAAAGAGAACGTGAGCGCGAAAGAGAAAGAGAACGAAAAGAGCGGGAACGACGGGAAATGGAGAGACGAGAAATGGAACGGGAAAGACTAATGCAGCAGCAGAGAATGAATGAGAATTCGAAAATGGCGGCGGCTGCAGCCGCTGCACAACAGAACCCAGGGCAACGAGACCGATCGCCCATTCGAAATGGAACAGATCCAGACATTCGAGTCAAGGAGGAGCATCCGCGAAAGGATGACCAGCAGGAGCTTCTGATGCGGACAGATCCGCGATACCATCCGTCGTCGGCCGCGCTGGCGGCGGCACAGGCGGCAGCGCATCATCCGTTCATGACGAGTCGGCATGGGCCCCATGTTCTACCTCCCCCGCCGCACTTGTCGCGGAGCATGATGCCGCCCTCGATGGGAGGGCCACCTCTATCGCACTTCCCTCCACCAGGACCGCCAGCATGGCCATCAGCCCTAGACCCCTATCGGGACCCCTACCCGATGCTGAGGTACAACCCTCTCATGGAGGCGGCCTTTCGCGCAGAGGAGGAGCGAGCCAAGGCGATGAGCATGTATGCGGCTCATTCAGCGGCTCATCTTCGGGGCAAGGAGCCAAGCCCGGTGCCGCCATCGGTGGGACCCCCACCGCACCATAGACTGCCACCAGGAGCACTAAAGCCCCAACAGTCCCACATGTCCGGACTTCCGGTTTCAGTTGATCTGCACAAAAAAGAGGACACAACCTCGGCCCGATGATAATTTATTTCAGTGACTTAACGCGTTTTTAAGCTTTTCTGTTGTTAAATATTTTAAATTCATACTGTAAGTAGGCATACATTTTTATTGTACATAGTTCGTCTTTGTTGGTATATATATAGCAGACGTAAGCGAGGACTCCATCGCGGCCTGTTTTCTACACAGGCCGCACCAGTGTAAAGACCAAATTATTTAAAAAATCAAAAATATGAAAAAAATTTAAAAAAGCAACACGAGAGAGCTGTTTAGGACGTGAACGTTTGTAAGATTTATTAAAAATAAATGAAAAGCAACAAACTGTATATTAAAAAACAAAAACAAAAAAAAGTGAGGAAATATTTAGTCGTTGTGTGTGCGCTTATATTTTTCGATACTAAAAAAGTGAAATGTAGTAGGTATCTAGCAACAAAGTTATGAAATTTCGTAGGACGCAACTGATGCAAAAAACAATTTAACGTTTTAAGACTACTGTAATTTAATAGAGACAGAAAACAGAGGAGAAGCTTAATATAAATCGTAATTATAAAGAGAGAAAAAAAAACAAAGAAAAAAAAATTGTAAAACAAACGAAAAAAAAACATTCGAAACAAGGGAAATCGATGAATAAATAAACATTTCTAGGTATTTATCAAGAAAACAAATTGAACATTTAAGAAAAAACCACATTACAAAGAAGTTAAGCTAAAAAAGACTTTTTCTCGTGAATCCTTTGTTGTATGTAGAAACAAACAGAAAGACTAGAGACAGAATCTTTTTCTAAAAAAAAAAAACTATTTGTAACGTTTGAAATTATTTAAAGCAGAAACTTGTGAAAAACAAATCCAAAAAAGTCGTATTCTTAAACTCTGTATAAAATGCAAATATGAAGAGATCGTAGCTAATTATTATACTTGTTATAATATAGCGGACTCATAGGACACATTCAAGGCCTTCGCCGGGCGGAGGGGTGTTGTATAAGTTGGAAACTCATTTTTATTGTTCAACGAAATCTTGTTACTTATAAAACATAGTAACTGAAGTTCTCCTCTTACGTACACTCCCTCCGAAAGCAACCAACTCTTTCTCTTTTACCGCAGAAGGAAGTTGGTATGCATATGTTGAAACGTGTGAGCGAAGGTCTTGCTAACTTACCACTCGTATTTATGTATAAAATAGATGAAGAAACCAGACACATTCTAAATTCCCAGTATATTTAAACAGGTGAATAAAATTGTAAAAACAAAAGTTTAATAATTGTAATTATATAAAAAAAAATTAACGTTTGGGTCATTGAACGGCTTTTTTGTTCGAATTTTGCCTTTGTCGAATTTTTTAGTTCTTATATTTAAATCAAAATATCAAAGGTAATTGACACGATCTTTCTCGAATATTTCTACAATAAGAATAACTTTTGAAATATCTAAATGGATTTTATTTGAATGAAAAGATTGATTAATACTGATATCCCTAAAATATTTACTTCAACAAAATTATAATAACAGGCTATTTGATTAAATATACCTTGTAACTTTTGCATACAAGGTTTAAATATCCAAATTGCTTTTCGCGAAAAATGCCTTCAATAATGAATTTTTAACTCTTCTAGTGTCTCAACAATTTTTTATATCATTCCTTGTCCTGCAAAAAAACAATGACCTCACTGAATATTCTATTCTATAAGATTTAAATTAAGCAACCATTTTTTCCACCTGTAAAACTCTGGGTGATTTTAAGAATTCATCCCTTTAAATTGGTTCAAATGTTGTCTACATTTTCAAACGATTTGTTTCCTAGTACCGCTAGTATATAAAGAAGAAGATAATTGCATATTACATAATTACTTAATTCAAATTTGGTTCAAAAAGTTTCATTTTGGAAAGAATTTGGTTCCATATGGACTTTTGTTTATATCTCCGTTCTTAAAATCACTTTCCCTTTCGAGCCTGGTGTCAAATAATGACTTAATGTCTGCGGAACGCCACGATTCTTTAAAATTGGATACATCATACAGAGGTTACTACATACCTGTTTACCCCGTGAGTTATTTAAAAAATATGCATCATCTTCTTCATCTTCTAAGGTAGTCCAAAGTTCCCTGTAATATCAAATCTTTAAGTAATTGATAATTAAGATTATTTAAATGCTTACTCAGCGAAAATATAATCATGAAGGAAAAGTGACGGCGTATTTAAATGCAATCACAATATTTGAGTGACTGTAGCTAATTAATTCTTGAAAACACCCTTTCATCAAGTCCAATTGTCTAAATACTGACCTGATAAAGACTATTTGTGGTGCAATCTTTTCGATACCCTCCCTCTAAAGGAATAAAAAGTTCTTATATGTTCAAAAAGCACTTCTTCCGAAATATGCCACATTTATTTTTTAATCTTATTTTCCTTATAACCCTGACGATTAAAAAATTCACGGTCCTATTTTTATAGAATTGCATAGAAATAACACTTAATCTTTTCTTCATTTGAGTGATTGTGTATTTCAAATCCTCGTACTTTTCGAATTTTATTATTAGCGAATTCAAAGAGTAACATTTACTAAAGGAGAAAAAATAGTCTCACCCGAAATGGATTATCATTTTTTTTTCTCTGCAAACTATTCATATGTAAATTTATATGGATATATTTTTATTGAATATCTCCCATATTTTTTAGATTTATTTATTTATTTAGCTTTAACTAAATTAAAAGACAAAGTTTGAATTTCTAGCCTATTTTTGCCTGTAATCTGCCTCCCCTTTAAATTTGTGCAAACATGACATTGCATTTTTCAATCTGCATCTACAGTAAAATATATGAGTATATATATATATTTATATTTAAATCCATAACCATATACCTTAATACAACTTTAGTATGTGTTGCTACATATCGTTAATTTTCCACTTTTTATTTATCTTAAAATTAAATGCAGTATTTACTTTGCTTGCGCTTGCTTCAATTCACATATTTTTTCTTTTTTTTTTTACATAAAAGGATAAAAGCAAAGTTACTATTATCGCTCATTTATAATTATCGTGTAAATAATAAAAATATTAGTACAAGAGCAAATTCACGTCAATCAATATGGAAGTCAGATATTAATTTCAGAAAATAAACTCGATGAAAAATTACCTTTGATAACTAAATTTAATGACGATTTAAAAAGAAATTATTTTCAATATAATTCCCCTTAGGAGCTTATGGGCAATGTTTTCGATTTGTTATGTTTCATTGCATTCAAAATGAAACAATCAAAAGCTAAAACTGTGATAAGAAAAAATAAGACGTAATGCTTAAATATTCAGATATTTTCAGATAATGAAAACAAACGATTTAAAATACAATAAATTTAATTGTTTTTGATTTTAGTATTTTAATAAAATTATCGTTTTGTTCTTGCGTCGTTCAATGCTCAAACGCGCCCTCCCACAAGACAGAACGGGTGATTAAATTTGAATAGTTTTGATGTGCATTTTAAGAGAAAAAAAAATTATGAATAAGATGAAAATCAAGATGAAGATGAAAATGAAAAACATTGTAAAATATTTTTAAAGTACACAAATGAAAAACAAAATCCAGGGAATGTGATGTAAGAGAGATTTTTCTGAAAACAAAATATTTAAACATGAAATGTGAGAAAGGTATGAAACACAACAAGGATTATCACAATTTGAAGTATTGTTACAATGTAACGACTGTAATAACCAGACATGACTGCTTCTTTAGATTTTGGTATTTGTTTTATTTTTTATTTTTTTTATCCTGCTCATCTAAATCCCTTTTTAGAGAAAATTTTAGATTAATTATTTGAATCTCATTGAAACATTTAATTTTAGGCAAATTATTTATTGTGAACCCTTCTCAAAGGGTAGTTTTAGCTTTATTTATTTAATTTTATTGGTTTTTTGAGCGATAGTTGAAATTTTAGAAAATACATTCTTTTACCAAGCCTTTCACGAAAAGATAACTAGAGCAATCATGTATTAGTTCAAGTTTGAAACAGCGGCTATTTAAAATAATTTATTGAACAGAATTTGAATTGAATTGACCTTCGTTACTATAAAATCGTTAGTTTCGATCAAAATTCTCATAATATTGTAATGGGGAATAAAATCCCAATTTTGCTTTAGAACTGCTAAAATAATTAATTTTTGTCATTTATATGAACATTATTATTTTGAGGATACAAATTTTATGGGGGCAGAATAAGTGGCACCTGCGAACCACCGAATTTTTTTGTATTTCTTAAATCCTTTCGTGTATCTATTGTATTTTTCTTTATTATTATATTTTATAGAACTCATGATCAACCAAAACCATTACAGAGAGAATTTTATTAAAATTTATTACCACAACCCCAACTTCTTAGTATAATTTTAAAGTCGTCGAATTGAAATAAAAACCTTAATTAAAAAACATAAAAGAAAAATTGTTTATATCTACAGGAAAGAGGCAGTAAAAATTTTAATAAGTTGCTAATAAAACTTGCACTAATCTTTCAAACATCACTCACTTTAATATTTATTATATTTTATTTTAAATAAAGAACTTTTGACATTTTTAAATAGCCTAATTCGTTTTAAACTTTCCATATTATAGCAAAGGTTAATGTCCTCAATAATTTTACTTGAAACGGTTCTGCATTTTAGTAAATTTTTATTTTTAATACAAGCAGAAGAGCGCTTTCTTACTAGAACCTCCTTTTCTATATTTATATAAGCGCATGCTACTAAACGTGCAAAAGCTGTTCACATCACCAGCGGCATACTCGTAAAAAAAGCGATTCAAAAACACTACACCACTCTCACAAATTTTAATTAAGCTATATTTTTCGTAAGGGTTGTTTGCTCCTAATTTAATATTGAAAAATGTATGAAAACGAAAGTTTAGTTCAAAACGCCACAAAAAAAAAAAAAGCAGTTATTTCCAAAATATACAAAGCCCTGTAAAAAGTGAACGAACTTATTTAAAAACCTATTTGTAGTAGTTGTTTAGTTGAGAGACCTACTGTTTAGTTCGTCCTAGATTTTAGCCCTAAGTTATGTGAAATGTTGCAAAAATTGTAAATGAATCGATAGCGAAAACTGTAGATATCAAAACCGAAATATTTTTACTTATTTCGCCTGTGCAAACTATACATAAAAAAAAACTACAAACTAAACTAACGAAACTCGTGGAGAGAGTGAAAAAGTAAATTGTGTAAATGTAAAGACTTGAAAGACTTTCTGCTGAGGAATATTGTGTGATTCTCATGAGTACTGTATGTAACGCGTGTATTCTGGGACAATCTAGAATCTAAATCTAGATCTAGAACCGATTAAAGTGAAACAGGTGAAGTGATCTTGCTGCAGCTGCATCCACAGATTTCGTTTTCTGTTTTAACTTGATTCGCTTCATTCGCTAGTTTTATTCGAACGTCGGGACTTTGCGAGCATATTAAATTAAACGAATATACCTAGACTAGGCGTTTTATAAATATTTGTAGGAAACAATTAATGTAATTTAATTTAATGAAATTTTTAGTTTACCTTCCTTTATTTGCTTATAATTTTAAGTGTTTTTTTTTTTCTTTTTTGTAACTTATAAATATTATTGAAATATACATTTGTAGTTTTTAATTTTTGTTGTTTTCATTATCTTCATTTTTGGATGTCAGACTTTTACTTGATAATTACAAGGTTATAATTTTACTGTGTTTGTTTCTTACTTAGCTGAGTTTCAATTGCAAATAAAACATTTTTTAATATTGAAAGTATGGTATTCTAAAGCACTTCTACATTGGCTACAATTTTCCAATCGCTTTCAATCCAGCACAAAATAAATTATGTTTTACAATTAAATCAGCTTGGAAGTCATTAAAAGGAGTTTATGGAATTATTAGCACATATTTTAACGCGTTTCCAAGCTGATTCAATAAATCGAAATTGGTTTTTGAATATTTTGACAATAACGAATTGGATTGGTTTGATTTTGTATTTTGATAAAATTACATATTTCCAAGTTTAATCAAAATCGTTTTTTAACTGAAGTTGTTTACACCGTATACAATCTCTGTGTTTCAGAATTGTAATTTATGCAGTCGAGTGCGCAATTCAGCTTAAGAAAAGCAATCGCTGAATTGCGTTGTCAACTGTAGAAACTGCAATTGAACACGATTGAGAATGAGTTGATTATCGTAAGTGTTGTCCGATATGAAAAAAGGTCTTTTATTAAAATAAGTTATTTGTCAATCACAATAAAAGTAAGTAAGGAATCACAAATTTCGTTCCACATATATTTTTTTTTCAGTTTTCTTACCGACATAAAAAAAAAGGTTATCAATTCGACTCCTATGTATTTCTTTTTATCAATACTTTAAAAGTTGCTGCGGGAATGAACATAATTTCTTAAAATTTGCACAGTTTATACAAGTTTTTAGGGTTGGTTGAATATGAATGAATTTTCTAAGAAACAAAATGGTATGGGACGTTTTCGACCTCAGAACTTATAACAAATATCTGGAATTGACATTTAACATTTAAATCTTTACATTGTAGAATTGGAACTTATAGAAATTTCCAAAGTTCTTGGCTATTTTTAAGAATTCAATTACTTCAGTCCTAATTAAATTAAACATCTTTTGGGTTCTTGTAATTTTTCTTATTTGTGATTTTTAATCTAATTGTTTTCCTATATATGCTTAAATAAAATGCTTAGGATTTTGGATATTAGTTCAATTTAATCAGTTTTTAATGAGGGTATTTTTAAGATTCTTAATGTTACGTTTAAAAGCGAAATTCCCCAATCACATCTATTTTATTATATAAATCGGAATGCATCCGTTCATGACATTATTTCTAATACCCTACCATTTATTTGGTATAAATTTGACCACATACCTCAGCTGAATTGACCACGAAAAATTGCAAAAAAATCTTCTTATGACTTCTATTAAAAGAATGTTGGCGTTAAATTCACTCCCACCGAATGCGACGGAAGGGAATTCAGAATTATTTGCTCTACTCTTTGAGTCAAACAAATATTACTAACTGGAAAGATAAAATAATTATAATACAAACTAAGGACAGAAAAAATAAATCGCATAAGCTATGTGATATAGGCAGATAATTCAATTTGCTCTGGATACGATCAACTAAAAATGGAACAGAATGTAAATGAAACGATTTATGATATATAACAGAAGTATATCTTGAAAATATTATAAAGTAAATGAGAAAGAATCTCTATACATATTGTAATGAGGAATAATATTATAAATATTATAAATAATATGAAAATCATTCTTATAATTTAAATTAAATTGGTAAGGTAACGTTAAAATAACAAAAAAAAAAAAAAGAAAAAAAACAGAACAGAAAAAATTTAAATTTAAGCAAAATTAATGGTAAGAAACCAAAACCAAAAATTAAATGAGAAAAATAAAAAAAAACAGAAAATGTTATATGAGGTAAAATTTACTACATAAGAACCTAATTTAAATAAGACACAAAGTAAATTAAGTTTAACATTACAAGTAAAAAAGAAAAACAATTTTTGTAGATAAATGTGAAAGCGAAGGCAAGAAAAAATAATAAATATAAAAAATTATTTAAGGGAGAAGTTTCATTCCAAACCATCTGACCTGATTTTATGAACTTTAAATAATTTACCTGTTGCTTTTATTTTTTACTAGCTGGGTTACCCGGTTTCACCCGGTGTTGGGTAAATACTTACTAATTAAACACTTCTCAAATGTTCTAGTTTGTTATATACTAGTAATTGTTTCAACCCGAAAATCGTTTGCTTATATTCGAAATTAGTGGCCTCAGAATAATCATTGTATAATTTTCATTTAAATTCGTTGAAATCGAGACCTTTGGTCTCCATATTGGATCCGTCATCTTGGATTCACAAATTTTGATAATATTCAAAATTAGTGGCCTTGAAACAATCATTGTATCAATTTTCATTAAAATCCGTTGAAATCGAGAAATTTTGGTCGCCATATTGAATTTGGAAATTTTGCTAGAAACTAGTGGCCTCAGAATAACCATTGTACTAATTTTCATTAAAATCCGTTGAAATCGAGACATTTGGACTCATATTGGATCCGCCATCTTGGATTTACAAATTTTGATAATATTCGAAATTTGTAGAATCAGAATAATCGTCGTACCAATTTTCATTAAAATCCGTCGAAATCGGGACATTCTGGTTGTCGTGTTGGATCCGCCATCTTGGAATTGGAAATTTTGCTAATATTCAAAATTAGTGACCTCAGAATAATCATTGTACCAATTTTCATTAAAATCCGTTGAAATCGAGGAATCTTGGTCGCCACATTGGGTACGCCATTTTGGATTTGTAAATGTTGATAACATTCAAAATCAGTGACCTTAAGATAATCATTGTACTAATTTTCACTAAAATCTATTGAAATCGAGAAATATTAGTCGCCATATTGGGTTCACCATCTTGGATTTGTAAATTTTATTAACATTCAAAATCAGTGACCTCAAGATAATCATTGTACTAATTTTCTTTAAAGTCCGTTGAAATCGAGAAATATTGGTCGCACATTTTGTGGCCGCCATCTTGGATTTCTAAACTTTGATAATATTCAAAATCAGTTACTAATTTTCATTGTACTAATTTTCATTAAAATCCGTTGAAATTGAGAAATCTTGGTCGCCATATTGGATCCGCCATCTTTCTAAATTCGGACAGCGGATTTGAAATCAGCATGCCGCAAAACCCCTATGTACCAATTTTCATGAAAATCGATTTAAATTTAAAATGTTCAGCCGCCATCTTGGATCCGCTATTTTGAAACCCTATGTATTATCTGAAAAAAAATTAGCCTATGTATTAAGTTGGAATATGTACTACCTTCGGACAAAAAATGAAAAATATCGATGCTAGCGTTTAGGCGTAATTGAGCAACAAACAAACAAACAAACTTTCATTTTTATATATATATAGAGATATATTATATTTATAAAGACAAAAATATATAATAATAATAATTATTATATAATTATTATTATTATTATATATATATGCAAGGTGTCCAAAACCACCCGTCCAACCCTTCTAAATCAGGAAAAATAATTTTTTTCGCCAAGGCGATTACTCCATTTAAGTAAAATGGGTGCGCTCTATCGACTGGCGCTACTTTCAGCTTCCGATCTCGACTGAAAGTGCGTTATTTAGACCGGAAGTATATTTTTTTAAATTGGATGGGTACATTTTGACCTCAAATTCGCATTCCACGATGAAAAACACACAACTTTCATTTTGAACATTTTCCAAAAAAATAACGTTTTTGCCTTGTAAATGACCTTTGAAGTTGTTCAAGCTGGAAGTAGACCTTTAACTCCGGAATTGCAATATTTTACAGCGAATTCACATTCTACGTCATAAGTTGTGCATACTGGGATCAAATGGGGACTTTATTGCCTCCATCCCCTACCGGAAGTTGAATATTCAGACCGGAAGTAGACCTCTTAACAGCGGAATTGCGGCAAATTCACATTCTATGCCATAAATATGTGCGGTTGAAAGTCTACTTCCGGCATGGAAACCCACTTCCGGTAGGAAGCAGAGGCGATAAAGTCCCCATTTAAACCCAGCATGCACAACTTATAACGTAGAATGTGAATTCGCTGTAAAATATTGCAATTCCGGAGTTAAAGGTCTACTTCCAGCTTGAACAACTTCAAAGGTCATTTAGAAGGCGAACATGACGTTCTTTGAAATATTCACGCCACACTCTTGTGATAATAAGTTTATGTGTGCGATACTCTTTTTATTCAACACCCTATAATTTTCTTAAAATATTCCGTACGAAGCTCGTTAAGGTGTCAACTGATAGAAAATTCGTTCTCCATTGCATTGAGACTTCAATCACTTCTCTGCCCATCATGAGTTTTAAACTGCCAAAGTTCAAAAACCAGAAACCGTATTTGGTTAAATCGAATTGAATTTCGACTCGTTTGTCCCCTCGATTTGGGAATTAAAACTGTTACCCTTATGCTTGCGTTTGCTTTTGGAAATTAACTAATTGAAACAAGCTCAATCTAATAAAAACCAATATTTACTTGCATTTACTGTCGATTTATTTGAAATCGACTTCATACTCTGTGACAGCAACCTTATCGTGTGAACACTCGATGCAAACGAGTGCGTATGTCAAAAACAAAATTCTCGATATCGTAATCGAGCCGAATTCCCAAATACGAGCCTAGTCACATTGTCATTAATTTTTTTTAATTTTATTATTTTTATTTATTAAATTAGTAAGATAAGGATAGGAACAAAAATTATTTCGTAAGAATTTCCAAGTTCAAAAACAGGTAAGTTTTATTCCTATCCTTACACTACTTCCCAAGAAATTCACAGATTTTAAATTGAGCTAAATAAAATCTGTTCAGAGGTTGCTAAAAAAATAGCGATCTTCGGTTATAAAGAAAAATTTCCTGCTTATAGATTCAAGTTGTACTATTTTGGTGAAAGGATATTTAAGAAAAACAGTTGATTGAAATATCTAGAACTCACTTTATTAGACTTCATTTTCATATCTTACACATTTATAATTTTCCTTTAGGAAACTTGTAAAAAAGAAACATCACAATCTGTTGAGTGACCGAAGCCCTCTTCTAAATGTTTATGCATTTTATTAAATACTTCTTAGTGTTACTGATTAAGTATGAGTGTTACTTCAATTAATATTATATAGTACGTATATAATATAATAGAATAAATATAGTTTATAATTTTTACTTTTTTTCTGTTTTTTTTTTTTTGCGTGTTTTTTTTATAAAATATAAAAAATGTTGTAAGAAGGTATATACTATATACTCTAGTTATCTTTGGAAAAAAAATTAATTTGAGCTCCTCAGAAAATTCCATTCCTTGATCCAAATCAAAGACTGAAATGAATTAGCGTTTCGATGTAAGATTCAGTGAGTCCACCAAAGTACACATTTAAATCGTAATTTTTCTTTTTAAAATTTACATTCATTATACAATATTATACTATATGTATAAACGGAATCCTTCAAGTACTCACGTACTTAAATCAAAGTGACGTGTTTTTTTTTTTTAATTACCATAGTTCTATTTCTTTTTTTTATTCATGTACATGTCGTAGCGCCTGAAAATTTAAACTTCATTTCACATATGTCAAATTTTCTTTTGTTGTTTTTGCGTTTGCATTTTAGTTTTAATACTTTTAAGATGTAATTGTAGTAAATAACTTTACACTTTACACTTTGAAATATTATTTTTTATTTTGTGATTTTTGAAACAATTGAATTTATTAATGGGATGCACAAAGTATTTTTTGAGAGAAAAATGCACCCAATCATAAGGGCTTTTTGGATGTTTTGTACTGAAGGTGGGCTAATTTTCTAATATTACTCAATTTTCGATTTTTATGTAAATTTATTTCTTTTCCTCTATATTAACACAACTCGTATGAGAAAAATCAACTTATGAACACTTAGTTAATTGCATCACTAATAAATTTGATTGTTTTGCTTTTTTGGGTAATCGCTGTTTATTCATTTTTTTAAATATGTTCTTTAATTTATACCAAGGTATGTTATTATTCACTTCTGTAAAAATCGGGAAAATTGATTAAGTATGTACATAATGAATCATTAAATATGGACAAAATTTAATATTACCTTTTTGCTTTTGGTTTTGTATAAGGACGGACAGATAGGATTGATTAAAAGTGTTCCTTTTCTCTTCTAGGAATAATAAAATAAAAAAATGTTAATAACACAAGAAACAGACATTTTAAATACTATAGAACGAGCAAAAGTGTTAATATCGCAATTTCAGTACAAGCGCTTATATTTTACTCCAAGAAAATTAAGGTAATGTTCAGTAAATCTCAAAATCTGCGGGAGGGTTTCGTAAAATTCATTTCAATTGTAGCATTTTCCCAAGAAGCAAATCAATCAATACAAATTAGTGTTTTTAGGTAGGTACTAGTGATTAAAAATTCATTTTAATTTCCGATTCGAATTTGTCATATACACCGCATAATTTTATTTAAGTGTTACATATAAAGATCGGAAAAGAACTACCACTTGAATGCAATGAGTTTATATGGATTTAAATATACCTACTTATGTATTCAACACGCCGTAGATTCACATTATGAATACACTCAATATTCAAGGAAGTGTTTTATTTTTTTTTGTAGAATGATTTCTTGCTTATGCTGCTTAAATTTGCTAACCATTACATTACAAACGAAATTTGTCTACTTCGCTAAACATCTAACCACTTTGATCACTTACGAATCGCAATTACCTACTTGTCTTTTTATAGAAAAATAATTAGTAAGAAATTGGCTACTCTTCTTGTTTTTTTAAATTCAATTATTTAGATGCGTTTTAGTTTTTTGTGTTTCTTTTTTAGTATACAAAATATATATGTTTTCATTGAAATGAAATCACTTTAAATTGTTTTATAATATTAACTAGATTTTAAAGTAATCTTTGAACTTCCTCTCCGTAAACATTTACCTCCTTTTTTTTTGTCTTTTTTTAACTCTTAGACATTAAATCCTTTTTTATTTATATATATATATATTTTTTTTTAATTTTTATTTATTTTTTTTTAATTTTTTTTTCTTCAAGTATAAAAATATTCAAAGTCTACAAAAATAATTCAACTACTATTGCAATAATATACATCCTTATATAAAAAAATTTAAATCACTTTTTAAATCATTTCAAACTACTCAAGTTCGTAGTGTTTATCGATTTAACTCTTTTTTATATATATTTTTTTTTTATTTTTTGGCAGAAATTAGAAATATACAAAAATACCATTTATACACATTTCGAAGTGCTCCATCTTCTTCCGCTTACAAGCAGCTGCAATATTTAATCGTATAATACTTTTTTTTTTTACTCAATAAAAGTATCGCCTCATTCACTTTGAACTGTTGAATGTTTTTGGTTCTGAGAAAAAAAAATTTTTTTTTTAATTGTTTTTAAGCAAGCATGCAATATACGTGCTAGTATGAAAATCTAGCATTCTTGCTCGTACTTTCTAAGAAAATCTCGAACTTTTTTGATTTCTTTATCAATTGCACTAATTATTTTGAAACCACGACAATGAATTTTTTCTTTAATATTTCGTTTACGTTAAATTATGTATTCGGTTGTTATGGTTCAACTTAGAATTTAGTTGGCAGTACTTCATTTCTAATGGAAAGAAAATTATCTAGCAAGAATATCATGCTTAGTTTAGGGTATGGAAGCTATGATTTCAACAACTGATAAAACATATAAAGAACATTTTCAAAATCCAGTGTTACAAAATCGGAAGGATATGCTAGGCTAGTACACCAATATTATCGGAGCATATCTATTCTTTAAGGTCAATGTAAATCTTTAAAAACACATAACTTATTATTATTTCAATATTTGAAGAATATCCTCCGAAAGTTTTAAGTTAGTCTGATTTAAATTAACGGACTTATAGGCATTCAAAATGTATTCTGGTCGAGTATTTGAACTTCATCTTACTCTCATTTTATCGGAGTTTTTCTTAGATTTTTGAAATATATTTTGAAAATAACTGAGCGGCTTGCTTTAAATTGAGACGAATTTTTATGGATAAATAAGACTGGTTCTTTTACCATTATTTTTCGATTCATAGTTTTTTTTTACATTAATTTAAATAATTTCTGTTCGTCTGCTTATTTATCTCAAATCTAATTTCTGAATAACTGTTTTACACGAATTAGGGACAGATAATTAAGTAGATTCAATGAAATGAATTTTTTAATGGAATTATTTTCGCTTTTTCGTAGCAGACTTTTCGGAGAATGACCATATTCAAATATTCGAAGTTGTTTTAACAAGTATGTTGGAGATTTTGAAATAAAATATGCCAAAAGGAATATTTTTGTAGTAAAGAACTTTTTTAAATATATCAGTAAAGAAAACCGTAAAATAGGTATAAGAAAACAATCTGAGATAAAGTGTAAAACGTGGTTATCAAAATAAATATTTGCATTCGTTTCACATCGTCAAATGAAATCAAAATAGGTTTTAAACTTCTCTTTCCTTCTTCTATAATTTTTTTCTTTCGGTTTAACGATTATAGCTGGGTTAAGAGACCTGCTCGCTAACGCATACTTTTCTCGTAGCACGTAATCTATAGTAATACATACATATCAAATGTATTTGTATTCTACGGTGATTGAAAAGAAAAAACGTACACATATAAGGATATTCATGGAATAATCTTTATCCTAATACATTATGCATTCATTAATTTTTTTAATTTGATTTTTTTTATTGTTTTTTTTACGAAAAACTTTATATGTAAGAACGCGAATAAAAAATCTACTTTTATTACAAATTAATGCTATATAAAAAGTTGTTTAGCTTTGCCTCTGATAAAATGCTTAATTTAACCCCCTTTCTAGATATTTGTCCACTTATTGATATTTTTTTTTTTTCCTTGTTAAAAATATAACTATGTATTACTCACATCTAGAACCTAGCTTATATAGTCCGTTTACTATAGTTCTTTTACATCTAGGGTTATGTCATTTATTCATTGCTTTTTGAATTACTTTGTTTTTTTCTTTTTTTATATATGCAGAAATGACAGTTTGTGAACATTTTTGAGTGGTTCTATTTTCTCAGTGTGATTTTTGTCAACATTTACTATTTTCACCTGAACAGTATCCTTTATTATTAAATTTACAAGTCTCTGTTATTATTCTCTACGCTCACTTATGCGGATTTGCTCCTTATTATGTAGGGAAAACTAAATGAATTTATTTAGTTTTTCTTCACAACGCTTTTGGCTTAAAGGAAATGGTATACTGTGCACTTCGTCATTACTTGAACTACATACTTTTACTTATGCTTTTAATTTAATTAAAAAGACACCAATTGATTACAACTGAAAAATAACGTTGAGAATTTTAATAAATGATTAAAATTTTGATTTGATCAAAATATACATAAAAATGATTAAGTTAGAGCCAATGATTGGTTTAATCATATTGTAACATATCTCTACAGATTTATTTAATCATACTGTTAGACACCTCTGCAGGTGAATCGCCTTGTATCTTATTATTAAATTACCTATTAATTTTCCTTGCTGCATATGGGTCTTTTCATTTTTACTTCCTATCTGACCTAGCTTATAAAAAGGTAATCCCCGGAATCTTGGTATTTGAATTTTAGCGAAAATAAAATATTATCTAAATTTTAATAGGTTTGACTACAGTAAGAGCATAAGGTATAAACAATTTTTTTAATTTATTTATTTTCTTATTACTCAAAATCCTTTCTTCCTTTCATTTCGCTTTTAATAAAAGTATATATAATTAGTAAACGTATATTATTTTGTAGTAAACCAAATTTGTTGTATATTATACTAACAGAAAAGCTATAATTAAATTAAAATATTAAAAATACTTTTAAAGTCAGATAATGAAAAATTAGATAGTACAAAATTATACACATTATTGTCATCAAGTACCAAAACTGCAGTATTTATAAGTTAAATCAAAAAGTTTCGGGATTTTTCGAAATCTGAAGCATTAGAAATGTAAACATTGTTTTTTTAAATAGTAAAGAAAATAAGTGAAACTATTGAACCATTGAATTTCCACTGGGTGTCGAATAAAAATATGCAGGGAAGCTAAAATTAAAGCTGTAGGTGTGTTTTATATTTCTATTGGAATTTGCCATCAAAGTTTTATTGTCAATAAAATCATTACTATTATTGTAAAGAGACCAACGGTTTGTAGTTCGGTAAATTTTGAAAGCGTGCATTAAATATGTAGATAAAGTAAATCTTAACACAAAAATAAAATAAAGGAAGTAAAGCCAAATCGAAATTTCTTTTTAAAAAATTTGTGAAATAATTAAAAAAAGTTAAAGCCTGGAAAATCAAAATATATCCCCTTTCTTTTTTTTTCTATATAAAGATAAAACAATTGAAACTTAAAAATGTCCAAAATATGGACTTAAGGGGGTAGTCCAGTGAAAAATTTTTTTTTTTAATTTTTTGTTTTTTTTGCTTAAATCTACTCTACTACACCTCGAAAATACTCCCTTAAAATATCTAAGCAAAATATTGAATAGTTTTAAAGATACAGAGAGTTTTCGAGAGACGTGTAATCCGAGCGCTCGAAGGTCCCCTGGCGTGTTTCGGAGCAAGGAGGACTCTTGTATTTCTGTTTGCTTCGCCCATTTTTTTTCGGTTTATAACGGTCTAGGTCCTTCTGCTTTGTATTTAAGGTTAGTTATGTATGGAGGAGGCATCGCGTTATGTATGGAGCAGGCATCGCTGACTAAGGTAAAATTAATTTTTTTAGCTTTTTTCCGCAACAAAAACTTTAAACGGGTTTTTCTCAAAACAGCATTTTTTGACTCGGCGGACGTCAGATCTCAGAGTCTTTTGCTCCGATTGATCTAAAAATTTAGCTGTATATTTCTTGATAGTGTGTCTATCGTCGGAACTAGAATTATTAAAATCCATTGTTTATTTACAAAGTTATAAACAAATCAAGCACCCGGAAAACACCCGAAAAATTCAAAATGCCGCCATTTTGTTATTTTTTATTGAAAATTAATAATTCTAGTTCCGACGATAACCAATGTTCTACAGATTGAAACCTCGTTTGAATTTTTTGTTTCAAATGAACCGTTGCAGAGATTCGACGTCCGCCAACACAAAAATTTTTTTTTTGGAGCGGCCATTTTGTCAGGATGACTCATCAAAAAAAAAAAAAATTATTTTTTTTTGTATAGTTTATTAGTTGTACTATCATATGTCAAAAAGTCTTTTAATAAAAATTAATTTCTAATATGAAAAAAAAATCGTTGAAAAAACAGTCGTTTTCACTGGACTACCCCCTTAAGGGGAGGTTCCTTTGATCGGCGATGAAAAAATCGATTTTTTTTTTTTTACATATTATCAATCTATAATATGTTAAAAACATGATCCTAAAACCGTTTGGCGTTTTATGCAGTTTTAAGAAAGTTACAGCGCTTCAAAGAGAAGCGTGTAACTGCAAACGCGGCACAACTAGCGAACAAGGCGAAATTTGTTCTAAAACTTCAAACGCGTTTTCCCGAAAGTTGATATTTTCAGTGCGCGGGACAGTGTATCTCGAGAACCACTGATCGGATCCACTTGAAATTTTAAAGTCATGTGTAAAATTCAATTTCGGAGCCCTTGAACCATTATTAACAATATAATTTAATAATAAACAATGTTTACGCCTGTCTTAAACAACTAAAACACACCCCAAAACACGACCTTAATTTTCAAGTGGATAACTTTCTCTGTTTTTTTTATCAGAATTTCGAAATTTTTGGTTGAAGGGCCGCTACATATGTTTATTTAACTAACTTAAAAAATGTTCATGTTTCAGTGACCCCTACGACCCTCGGGAACGTCCCACGCAGACGCATATATGGCGCGCAAGGCCTCGCGGAGATATGGCTGGAGCCGCCATTTTGAATTGAAAGAGGGGGGGGGAAAAATAAAATTAGGGACTCTTTTTATCAATAAACATTGTACAAAAAACCGTTTGTTCATATCACATTTCTTTATACCTCAAAAAAATTCATAAAAGTGAAGAACTTTTCAGAGTCGATCAGAGGAACCTCCCCTTAAGTTAAAATTAAGCATCAATGTAATTTTTTATATCATTTGGATCGGAATTTTGTTGGTTAGATTAAATCGATCAATACACTGTTGTACAGAATCGACTTTTAAATGTTACCTAAGCAAACCCTTTATAGCGTTTGTGAAGGACATCAAGAGGATTCATAATCCGAAATATTTAACAATTCTAAAAAAAATTAAAAAGTTATTAACAAAAAATTGTTAATATTGAAAATTAGATATTTTTTTTATGAATGTATGCAGAATTTCTAGCTGATCATAGAAATGTATGATGTGCATAAAAAAATTTTTTGTTCGACAAACATTCTGCTTAATGAGCCGATTTATAACTTTTCTTTTCATTTTTCGAAAAATTTTCGCGTAAAAAACTTATATAATTAATTATTATAAAAAATTGTTGACAATGTAAACAGTTTTAATTAATTATTTTCAACTCGTATACCAAAAACCAAGTAAATTGGACAATATTTTTTTCGTCTCTTTTAAAACTTTAAACATTAATAACTTTTTAATTTTTTTATGAATTTGCATGAAACTTGGCGAAATGTCATATTTCAATACAATGAATCCTCGACCTTAGGTAAAACTCGGTGTACAACAGTGATATGAGAGAACCATTCGGGCTCAATTGAAATGATTTTAATTTTTAATATGCTGGATGCAGACTAAGATTGGTTTAAATTTGTGTATCGTAAAGAGTATTGGAGTTTTCTTGAGAAATGTATTATTTTTATGCCTTATTTTTAGAAGTTTTATACATATATATTTTTTTATTATTTTTAAGTTGCAAATGTAAAACTTGTTATTGATTTATAAAGCACCACGTTGTTTTGATTTGTTAAGAGAAGAGATACACAAATTCCAACACAATATTTGTTGCATATTGTTCCAAACTGAGGAAAAACAGTGGTAAATGAATTATAATAAAAATTAAATATTTCTGTGAAATTTTCTCTAGTCATTTTAGTCGACAAAAACACTTTTATATTATACAGGGTTAAAAGTTTTCGACACCAGCTTCAAATGTGCAAGCCCTAATCAGTGTAATATAATCAATTCTTTACTAAAATATTCAGAAATATAAAGCTAAATAAAAATCTAGTTGACATTCAATTCTAGCAATGCAATTATGAGTAAAACAATGAATATTTTTTGTAAATTGTAGTTCAATAAAGAGAGTCAATTCCTGGATTTATTATTCCTAAATAATATATGTACGGTGTGAAGAGTAAAAAAATCGTAGATATACATATATATTGGCTATATATTTTGGTTCCTTTTCTAGTATTTTCAATATCTTGATCTTTTGATAGATTTATGGATTTATTCGCTTCGTTGTAATTCAGCCGAAAATTTCGTTTTACCTCGTATATAGAATGAAAGTGTTCTTATCTTATTATTAGTAATGTAAGAATAATTTTATTTAAACTTTGCTCCACTTAAAAAAACACAGATTTTCTTAACTTCGGGAAAGCAAAATAAATAAAAATATAACGCATTTTATAATAAAGAATTTTCTTGTAATTCAAATAATGGGAAACATTACTAACATTCGCCTCCTAAATTATATATCCTTAAACACCAATTGTTATAAAAGAAATATTAATTTTTTTTAATTATATAAAGGAAAGAAAATAATTTTGTTCTACCAAAAAAACAAAATCTTGATGGAAGCATAACGCAAAAGAAGAAAGGAAGTCGCTGAACATAAAACAACATGAGTTTTTTTTTTGTTTTTTTTTATTAAAATAAAAAATGAGTTTTATTAATTAACGATATCAATATAGAAATCAACAACAACAAACAATGAATCGATAGCTCTATGTAGTAAAATGCGCCGCATTTTCTAGAAAAAGGT
The DNA here is from genome assembly GCA_949715965.1 of Dysmachus trigonus. Classification (NCBI taxonomy): domain Eukaryota; kingdom Metazoa; phylum Arthropoda; class Insecta; order Diptera; family Asilidae; genus Dysmachus; species Dysmachus trigonus. The sequence goes on along the minus strand of OX454323.1, from coordinate 55,353,947 downwards.
ACTTAATGCGTTTTTTAGTGGTCGGGCGGATCCCGGCCTTAAATTACTGAATTCCTGCAGCGTTTCATATTTAAATTTATCACTTAGTGGTATCTTGTCTAGTCAAACTTCACATGTTACCCTTTTTTTTTTAAATATGAAAATAAACGTGGTAAGATTGCATTACTTTTTACAATTAGCTATTACTCGGTCTAGTGTTTTTTATATATAATATATATATATATTTTTTTTTTAATTTTATCTTGATAAAATAGGCGGGCTCCGCTCTGGGCGCACAGAATGCAGGATGATCCTCCCCCGGGCACAAGTGCAACAGGGGGGCGGGACTTATCGACCCGGAAGCGTCAAGAGTAAGTAACCAGTGTCATTTTGTAGGAATTACATTGGAAAAAAGCCTTAAACAGGTTCGTTTATTTTCTTTAATGGAATTATTTAGTTTAACACTAAATCTACCAACAACTGATCAAATGATCTTAATATTTCAGTTTAAATTAAATTATATATACTGAACATAAATAATTTTGTATTCTTATTATTCGAGCATTATTCAGTGTATTTGCTTTCAATTTTAAATTGACAATCACCTTTTAACACTCTGACTGACTTGTCTCACTCACATGTGCGTGATATGCATTAGCTGAATAAGGGGCTGAATTCAATTGGACAGTCAACGTATTAAAGAATTTGGAAAAATATAATCTTAATTTAAAAACCGGTAGGAATAATGTGTATTTAATATCTTGGTAGGTTTAGTGTATAAAATTCGCGCATTTGTTTATTACAAAAAATAAAAAATTAATTAAAGTTTGTGTCCCGGGGGAAATCCTGCGGCGAGGAGCCGCCACCGCCAAAGGTGCCAGCACACCCATCTCTCAGATGTTACCTCTACAAAGTATGTTTTACATATTTTATTATATTATAACTTTATAAAAAATCCGTAAAATACCGCTACATTATCCATTAATTAGTAATAATAATTTTTTTCTCCTTTGGTATAAAAAATTAAAACCTAATGAAATTGCTCCTTAGTCTATTCACAGTGGACATCTTTTCTGTTTTGGTGGGTAGCTCGCTTATCGCTTATCTCTTTACTTTGTTTTATTTATTTATATTTATGCCATTCACTGTTCCGTATAAAAAAGTTTTATTTATTTATTTTTATTTTTTTCTTTTTAATAAAAATTATAAAAAAGGTAAAGTAAAAACGTCTATAAGATGTTAACAGTATTAAAAAAGATCATAAAGTAACAAAAATAGAAAAGATGATTTTCTCTCTACTATACGTGTAAAAAAAAAACAAAAACAAGAAAAAAAAAAACAATTTAATTAGCAACCAAAAGGTGCTGATAGGGTCCGGCATTGGAATAGAACGAGTTGAGACCGTCGATTAGTTTCGAGTTCGAGTCCCCAGTCGATCCGGGGGAGCTGATTGGGGTCACTTGAGCTGCGGAGCCGCTTCCAATAGCAGTCGGGGTATTATTGTTTGAGGTACTGCTCGAATTGTTGTTTGTTGTTGAATTATTTCCCGGAACTCCAGAAGAGCTCCCCGGGGTCCCGCAATTTGGCTGCTGTTGCTGATTGTTAAGACCATAGAATCCGTGGGGCTCCATGTACGATGAGAATTTTCCTGGACCGTTCGAGTAGAGGCCGTTCGTGTCCGGATGGAAGTGGGAATCGAATACGTTTCGGGGCCCATTGAACTGGGGATAAATTCCCATTCCGATGTTCGGGAAGTAGAAGGGGTCGTTCTGTAGCCCAAGCGCTAGTGGATTCGGTGACAGAGATCGCGATGGCGAGGCTGGCCCGATTGGACCAAAATGGTTATTTGTTGGGCCATGGGAATGATGAAGTTGCTGCTGCATTGCTCTTTGCTTGATGTAGTTGGAGAACTCCGTGGGCGACATCCTGTAAGAACTTTTTTCAAGTTATTTTCATTTCTGTCAATTCAAAAAACAAAAATAATTCTGTCCTCACCTGTTAGCTCTTTTCGAGCTAGTTTTCAATTTTGTGCTGCCAAATTTGGTTTGCGCAAATGTTGCCGTAGTAAAGGTGAGTGGTGCTTGCGTGCGTGGCAAAAACGAGCCACCAGGTGCTGGACTTGTTGTGAGATTCCCTTTATATGTTGGGCTCGATGATGATGTCGGCGGCGATCCCTGAGGAGACGTTTTCGGACTTAAGCTCAGCCCGTTCATACTCGAGCTAACCGCATCGATTGGACGAAAACATTGCGCCTCCGGATTGAATGTCTTTGTTACTTCACGATCCGCTGAAGAGTCCTCAGGATGATCGTTATTTTCAGAAAATAATATCTTTAAAAAAAAATATGAATTAAATTAGATTTTGGAAAATCGAAATATTTTATAATTTTGTATCTTACTTTCACAGCACCCTTTTCCCCAATTCGGTAGGAAACTTCACCGGGATCCACCCATACTGCCAGTTCAGATGGTAGATTTTCCAAGATGTCACTGATCGGAACACCACTTTCTCGCGCGGCCCTGTCTAGGACCGAGTCGACAGGATCTCCTGTTTTTAAACATCGAAATGCTGAGCCCTGAAATGGTAAAATAGCTATTATATTTTATCCGAAATTCACAAAGCGAAAGTAAAAATGTTTACTCGATCCCTAACTCTAACACAACTAAAATATAGCTTTACATTCTCCTTGAATTCTTATTTTAATGGGGGTTTCTAGTTCAGAGCCTCAAAAAAAAGCTCTTTTACATACAGCATGGACCATCGGATTGTTTCTTTTTGGAAATGCTATGAAATAAACACTGTTCAATATTTTTCAAAGCTTGTTGATTTATTGTTAAGACTAAACTTTCCGATTAGTTACGGTTTCATGTAAATAGTTACAATGGCTGACTTGGCGTAACCCATTCTGTCAATCCAATTTTGCAGCACATTTTCGATGATTTGGGGCCCTATTTGATGAATAGCTCGATCAATATTTTGCTTAAGTGATTGAATCGTTTCTGGATTGTCAGCATAACATCCATTTTTAACGATATCCCACAAAAAAAGTTCAAAGGCATTATATAAATATATATATTATATTTTCCAATGCTCTTCAAGCGTAAGTCTCTCCTGTACGTACAACGGAGATATGATACTGTGTTTTATTTAATTTTTTGAGCGCTAATGAGGTGACTTTGTCAAAATAACATGTACTTTAAAAAGAAACCAACAGACCAACCCTATGTACTCAATTTTTATACTACTCCTACGCATTTAATAAAAAAACTTTTTGATAAGTCATAGAAATTTAATTACTTTAAAGAAAAATGTATGTGGCCAAATAACTTTTGAACTTTTATAAATCTTTGATTCAATCGACTGTAATATTCATTTTAACTCTATCAATCAAGGTTCATTTCTAAGGCCCTAGCTCTTCTCCATTGATTTTGACTACACAATTAAATTGTGGAATTTTAAAAAACATTAGAGATTTACATATTTAGAAATACGTGTAAAAATAAATGTTTTGATGTAAGTACCAACATAAAATTAACTTAAGAACATAAAATCAATCTCAGCACATCTGAAATCACTATTATATAAATACTAACATTTTCTAACTTTAATTAAGCCACAACAGAAACACTTTTGGAATCTATTACTAATTGATGAATCATTGATGAATTTTTCTAGTTTTTTCTTCAGAATCGAAAGTCTTTATTAAATACGGGTGCTTAGGAATAAATAAAATTATTAATATGTTAACCCCCCTATATATTTTTTTAAATTAATGGAAAAACAATATATTTTTAAATTAATGGAAATGTAGCCTTATATTTAGAAACTACTGATTCATATATAAAACCTTTTTGTTGTGGTATTTTTTTATACAGATTGGCTATTTTTAATATAGTTATTAAATTTCCACGGTATTTTATTTAGTTCTAATAAAATGTAGCTTACCTTAAATGGTTTCTCAGGATACCAGTGTCCCTGAAATTTGTCTTTTAGCGCTTTTTCCAGCTCTTCGCCGAATAGGTTAACACGGCGTCTCGGCAGTTTGTTATAAAGGTATGATATGACGAAATTCAATGCAACTTGAACTTCTATATGCATGGTGATATCTTTTGTGATTTTGGAGATTTCTCTTCCTATATTTATTAATATTAAAGCTGTGTTTGATTGAATTTGGCCACGTTTGAAGTTTTGGAATCCGTATATTCACCTGAAAGAAATAAAAGAAAAATTTTAGAAAAGTCAGTTAATGGGTTCAATGTATCATTATCAACAATATTAAATATAAGGATAAATCTGTTTCATAAATAAGACGAGTTTGAGCAGAACTGTCTTTTTCAGAAAGATTTGAAAAACAAAACCTTCAGTAGAAAGGTCAAATTAAATATGTCCATAAAAATGTCTATCACAGACACATAAATTTCCATATCAACTAGTTCTTGTTAGCATTATTTAGTACTTCCAATCTGATATATACTATAGAATCTAATAGAACAAAAGTAGATCACCTTGTGAAATTGTTTGCATTACAAAATTAATTTAGTGCTCGATATTTCTTCGAGGTATTTTGCATCGATTCGCTAATTGCCCAAGATAAATGGCTTAAGATTTTAATTTTCCTTAGCGACAATAAGCGATGTACTTTTGGCTTCACTCACTGATGTTGTAAGCATCAAGCGTGCTAGAGAAACCATTACGAATTATAAAAACAATTTAAGCGTACTCGTGCAAGCTATCCTTGGACATTGTGCCAATTTTTTAAATTTGGTTAAAAATAAGAACAGAACAAGCTACTAGAAGTGGTAAAAAATAGCGTCCACCGGCTATGTTGTGCAACATCGCTAACATATGTACGTATGTACTTACTCTAAATCTTAGTTGTTGTACATAATTTTTGAAGAATTGTATAGAAAACATTTTAAAGAATTTGTGACTTCAATATTGGCGAAATTTCGTAACCAAATCATGGATGAATGGGAGTATTTGTTTAAAATTAAAGCTTGTACCAATCTCATGCCACTAATTTCAACACGTGTGTGAAATGACTACGTACCCGGCACCTTGGCTACTTCGCAATTGTTTTAATCTAATGAAAGTGGAAAATTACTGATCACACACAACAGAGATGTAGCTCTTAAAAACGTGCGGTGTAAGAAGAAATTTATTTTCATTTGACTCGCCAAAAACTATTTAAGAATAAATCTTGAGAAATTTTAAGAAAAAAGTGGAGCACTTTACCTTGCAATTTTTGCACCTCGAATTAATCTCGTACACTCAGAGGTCAATGGGAGAACTCTTTTACTAAATTCTTTTGGTTCAAAATAGTTCTTCACATTTCCAAAATTTTCTCAGCTCAATACATAAAAATGTCACGTAAAAATAAACTTCATATTCCTCCACTTAATGCCTAATAGCAATTTGCAAAATATTTTTATGACTTTTGTTGCTGTTTTTACACCTCTTAAATTTTAACAATTTAAGTTAATGAAGAAACATACGTTTGTGAGTTGACATCCATTTTTATAACGCTATTACAAAATAATGAATCTTAAAATTGAAGACAGCTAGCTCTATACGTTGTTTTTATATAAAAAACCAAAACATAACAAAAAAGATCGCGTAAATTTTTCAATGCGACATCGTCTACGAATCTTTTGGGAAAAAGCCCCCTAAATCCATAATTAGATGTCAGCGATTAACATTCCAGGTCTCTTGGTTGGATAGAAAATTTATTTGACTATTAATTTATGCGCAACTGCAAATGCGACATTGTATATTTATTGATAGCCGAGTAAGCTGATTTCTGCCATAGTGTTCAACGAATTTAAGTTGCTAAACCACAACGTCTGACCGCAAACAAAAACTCGGCGCGATATTTATGAGGCTATTTTAAATTGATAAAAATTCAAGTAGTTTCAGTATAATGCTTGAATTTTACTGAAGTTAAATGTTGGTTTTTCACACGAATTTAAAGTCACGTGTATTTCGTGCCTCAGACTATCGGTCATTCTACTCAAAATCAAAACGTGTTTTTGTCATAAAAATTTCACGATGGAAAAAAATGTTATTTTTAATTGGTAATTTTAATTTGCAATTGAAGATTTCAAATTAAAACATTGCAAAGGTTAAAGTAACTAAACAATCAATTTCAGCGATTACTTTGTGATTAATTCTAGAAAGTGGCATCACGTTTTACGAAAAAATTAAAAATATTCAATTTTGTTACCCAGTGAATAATGAATGAATATTAAAGCAAAATATATTAAAATTTTCAGAACTTCGCTTGGTTTACGATCAACATGTTCATAACCGTTTAAACAGAAAATTGTAGTTTATGACAATTTTAAGATTTTGTTCTGCATAATTAAACAGAAAGTACTAGTGGTTATTCAAAAAAGAATTATAATACGTAGAGGTAGGTATATGATAAGTTATTTTTATACTATTTTTACTCAAGATTACGAATCTGCATGTGAAAATTTTGTATAACTTCACGTTTTCGAGAAGTTGAGAAGAAAATTAAAGAAAAGATATGGTAACTTAATTTCGAAAATATAAAAATGATAATAGAAATGATTTATCATAATTTTTCCAATTCGACCAATCCAGACGCTACAACTAAAAACAAGGACATTTTTTCATAGTAAAATTGTTAAAGGAAATTATTTATATCGAGATGTTAACAATTTTATCTATTATTATTAAGAACAATTCAATGTTTTATTTGTATTCATCACTCAACGAATATAAGAAATTGAATTTTATCATTAAAAAAATTAATGATTCTTAAATTAATAGTTGAAATTGTCAACATCTTGAAATAAGTTATTATATTTTAGAAAATTTAAAATCCAAAAGCTTTAACCAATTAACGCCCAAAGAATCTAATTTTTTTGTGCAGTTGGAAACCTCATTCTTACAATTAAATGACATTTATTTTCCAATAATCTGTCGTCAAAATTGAGTTTTTTCCAATAAGAAATTAAATATGGCGACTTTTTGGAAAAAAAGTATCAACAAATTTGGAATTTTTTTTTTTGTAATTTTTTTTCAAGTCAATAGAGTTTTGCAATGCAATTCTTACTATGATCAACGGTGATCGGAATGTTTGAACTTACAGAAAAAAGTTTTTTTGCTGATCGCAATCACTCATAACCTTTTCAAAATGGCGGATTTTCTATAGTGCAGATTCCGAAAATCTGATATCAAATTTTGAAAATTGAAAATTGCGGATTCAATATGGCGGACATCAAGTTTTGAAAATCTTGTAGGTTTCCATGAAATTCGGGGTTTTTGTAGTTGCTGATCACGAATTGAAATTTCTACTCTTTGCGTAATCCAGAGACAACGGCGTGGACGTGGTAGAATTTTGTCTCCTTTGGGGTGCTTTATTATAGTGAGTCCCCTTGCCTCTCACTTCTCGGGGTGCTTTATTATTGTGAGTCCCCTCCGCCATATTGAATCCGCAATTTTCAATTTTCAAAATTTGATGTTAAATTTGTGATTAGCGACTACCAAAATTCCTATATACTGAATTTCATGAAAATCTGTGAGATTTTTAAAATTTGTTGTCCGCCATATTGAATTTGCCATTTTAAATTTTTAAAATCTGATTTTAATCTCATAATCAGTGACGATAAAAACCCCTTGGTACAGAATTTCACGAAAATCTGTACGATGTTCAGAGTTTCAGATTTTCAGAATCTGCACTATAGAAAATCCGCCATTTTGAAAAGATTATGAGTGATTGCGATCAGCAAAAAAACTTTTTTCTGTAAGTTCAAACATTCCGATCACCATTGATCATAGTAAGAATTGCATTGCAAAACTCTATTGATTTGAAAAAAAATTACAAAAAAAAAAATTACAAGTTTTTTGATACTTTTTTCCAAAAAGTCGCCGTATTTAATTTCCTATTGGAAAAAACTTAATTTTGACGAGAGATTATGAAAGAGCACACTCAAAACTAGTAAGATTCATGGTTTTTATTGAAAAATAAATGTCCTTTAATTGTAAGAATGAGGTTTCCAACTGCACAAAAAAATTAGGTTCTTTGGGCGTTAATGGTTAAGGAAAAGGACCAATATAGAGCCTGAAAGAAACAATAAATTATGGGTGTTTTCGCTATACTGGTACTATTTATATAACTTTGTAACCATTCTGCTTGATATAAACCCTAATGCCAAAATATAAAGAAGATACACAAAAATTACAAATTTACAATTAGTGTAGATATCTTTTTTTTTTCCAAATAAGAGTTAGTCCCATGCGTTAGGAGTGTTCACAAAAAAAACATCAATTTCGGAACGTCCAAATCTATATATTGCTCACCATGATTTGACTACCTACTAATATAGCTCAAACAGGCAAAAAAAATGTTTATCACGCGAATTGGAAAATTATTCTTTATGCAGCATTATCCTAACTACCACTTTAGTCCTGAATAGACACATTAGACAAATTAATTTCGATTTCTAATCCCCATGTTTTAGAGTTTGGTTGCTAGTATTAATTATATTAGTCACAAATAAAATTTAAATAAAAGAAATATTGTGCCATAAAAACTTTTTCAGTTCATAGGTCATAAATTTGCACATTCTACTAAACAAAATTATAATCTTAAGTTTATTACATCAGATAATAAGCTGATATAAAATTTTTCATTGTTTTATTAAATTCTTTTCGACCTTTGTCTATTTTCTGTGGGAGCTAGTTTGTAAATATCTAATTTAATATCTTATTACATTTTTATATCTTACTTCAAGATATCTCCTTCAAAATGTCGAAAACCACAAAACATATCTCTGTCAGCTGCAAAATTTATGGAATTGTCTAACCTTGCCACCGACGCGACGTGCTAATCAAGTTCAATGCAACCACATCGATTACTATACAAATTTCATGATAGACATTAAGTTCAAGACGTCTAATGGTGGTTTTCAAGGACACCACAAAAATGTCTAAACAAATGAAGAAAGTTAAGGAAACGAAGAATGATCTTAAAATATTCATAAGACACTCCCCTCCCCCGAATTTTACAATGGTAAGTGACGATACTTAAATACAGCGAGAATCAAGTGTCGATTGTTGAACACAGCGAAATTGCACAGTGTTGGCAAAGAAATTCCTGTCGTGCACCATTCGCCACAAGGAATGGGGAATTTGTGGCGTTTACAGAAGAGCCGGATTTGACCCAGTTTGAAATAGAACTGAAAAAGTCGGTCTCTGAACAGGTTCCAACCGAGCAAAATACCCTGCGCTCACACTAGTGGTGCATTTTTCGTTGAAATGATTTATTTTTAATTTGAAATAAATTAGCCGCGCGTCTGCAATGGACGTAGTTCGGCGGGGAGAGAGGAGGGGCATACAACAGCAGTAGCGTTGTCTTTTTCGCCATATTTTCGGGTAGTGCGACATATCATACAGTCATGTGAGAGCATTTTGAAGTCATCAATGCCGACATGCCTTTCCGTGCCAAAAATGTCTTCGCCACATGCACTAAATAATATTTGTAGGTATAAAATACAGCGTTAGGGGAGAACGATGATTTAGTGCTAGTATAGCCAGATTTAATCGTGAGAAGCGCAAGCTAATTTTATGGAATATTTTGTACAGTATACAGAAATAAAAATTGACCTTGGCGCGAAGCTATCTTTGCGTTCATTAATATTGTCACACTGAAATGTTTGAATGTTTACAAATGTATGTGGAATATTAAAATTAGCTTCTTTGGATTTAATCATAGCTTTGGATGAGTAATGCAATGACGCTTAGAAATATTACATTAAAAATTATGATCAAGGAATAGGAAAACGAAATGCAAGGCCACATATTAATTAATTTCAATAGAGTAATATGTTATATGGATTGTCCAATACTGACATGAATATGTGAAATCAAAAGCAGATTAATGTTTATAGCGACTATAAATATATCTACATATATCTCTTCGTTCTTAGCGCCTTAACTGTTGGACTGATCAAAATTATTAATATTTTACTGTGGCTGGAGTCCCTCAAGGATCTTATTTCAGTCCGCTTTTATTTCTGGCCCTCTTAATGGCCTGACTTTGAGGTATTAGAAGAATAAATTAGTTGCTGATCAACGTTTTCTCTTTCCTACTTTCTTCTTCAACTGTTTCAGTTTCAATTTACTTCTGATTAAAAACTATGCCTTGTTATAAATTGTTAAAAATCAAATTGGCGGACGAAAGATCGAAATGATTGGCATAGTTTAGCACATTAAATGAGGAGTCTAAAAATGTATACATTCAGTTCAATTCCCAAGTTTGCGAAAGTTGATTTTGTTCAACAAATCACTAATTTATAAATTCTTACTAATGTATATATACATAACTTGGAAACTAAGGCATTGCTGCTTCCTGCCATAATCCCTATTGGAATTTTTATAGAAACAAATATATATAAAGGTATATTTTTTTTTTTCAGAACAAAAATACCTACCCTATTTTAATGTTATAACATTTTGAAAAAATTTGCTTAGAAGATAATTAGACTGAATTTTGTATACATTTTTCAAATAAGTTTAGCCGCGTAGATTGACCAAAACAAAATTTCCATTGTATGGGTACGAGAAGTTACGCTTTGTAGCTTTTTTCGAATGATCAATATTATGTATTTGAAATTGACTAATGACAAGATCTTGTTTTATTCATTCTTTAGTGAAAAGTTATTATTCCTCCATACAAAAGTAGGTAGTTTCACTTTCATCAACCCAAGTTTATTATATATATATACATATATAGCATATATCATTTGTTAATGTTCAACCTATACGATTACATTCAATGAACAAAAAAAAAAATCTTACAATTATGACTGGGTTATTAATCATTGTAATCATTTGGTATTATGAAATTTAGCGCAGTTTATATTACGTAAAATCCAATTATGTGTTGTTTATATCTCTTTTTTCAGCTTCTGGGTCGATATCTTAAATTAACTTAAATTTGTGTAATTAGTTTGAATTAAAGTTCCTTACAAATATGACGCACAAAAATGTTGTTGCTCAACAGGAAATAATTTCTGAAAGTTGATCGCCACACATTTTTGTTTTTCGTAATTTCGTTCCTAAATTTTGGCATCACTAGTGCTCAATGTATGATATATGTAATATAACGAAAATTAAGAGTGAAATGCCACATATTTATAAATATTGTGAAAAGTAAACATCTTTTGATCTTCGCCAAAAGAGCTCTCAGTCCTGGCCGCATGTCTCAAAATCCACCATGTCAATTTAGACAAAGATCAATTGGGAATTAGTCACACACAGCAAAAATGCGCCTAATCCTAAGCACCATCATAATGAGTTTCATAGAGTTCACCACCAAAACGGATTTCGACGAGCTTATTTCACTTCGTCGCAAATTTGAAATGAGAATTCGACTGGTAATGAAACTAATTGCCATATGACATTTAATTTTATTTTTGGTCGATCGAATCAAGTTGTACTATACTCGGCAAGCGGAACAAGACAAACTCTTTCCGACACTATTCTGTTGACAGGATCTAAATCTGAGATACTAATAATAACATCTGGCTCCCCATCTCACCGGTTGCCAGTACTAAAGTGTTTGAAGCTAAGCGATGGCTCCACTCACTTTTTATTATTCACCTGCTAAGTATACATTAAGTGATATTTGAAAAGTCATTTCTTTTTAATGGTTGGTCACTTTTTATGATATTTCTTTGTCATGAGAATATTTTTACGGACGGTAAAGTAAACAAAACGGTTTGGGGAAATATATACATCTTGAGAATTTTTCGTACAAATATATATGCGGTTCGGTCGAGTCTTAGATGGATTGCTTTGCAGAAATGTTTAGATGTTCTACATATGTTAGCAAGAAGCAATTTCGAGAGATAAAAAGAAATTGTTAGTGGCCCTTAAATGATTCTCATGCTGGTTTTAATGCCTTGTTAAAGTTGTAATCAGTCGATGAGGAATTGATGGGGAATGTACAAGCTGTTGTTTGTTTCTAGGGAACTTATATATATATAAAAAGAAATTATATTTTTATGATTTTATGATGCCAGATTTTTTTAATCTCTTTTATTGGCACCTAAGCCAAAAATTTAAAAGATGCTTAAGTTTTTGAATCAAATGCAACTATTTTTGTTTTAGATAGGTATCTGTCATGACTTTCGATGCATCTTCTACAGTAAGGCTTTTGGAGTTCGATCTTGGGCATCGATGTTGATTCAAAATCTATATACAGCATATAGATAAATTTTGAAATGGAAGCCTCTATATTTGCTTTAAAATCAAGTGGTGGTACAATAAATTTATATTGTAATGAAAATGTTATTGAACCACATCTGACCTAAAACACGTTTGACTTCCTTCAAAAATAATTCAGAATTAAAGGGCTTCATTTAATGATCTCAAAACTATTTTTTCAGACTTTTGATTTCAAGGTAACTTTCAATAATTTTTTCTGAAAATAGTGACATTTTTTAAAATAAAGTTCTGTTCACGAGTTTACTTGCATTTAACCGACTTTTTATACATATGCCTAAATCATACTCAATTGCGCCACGCGTTGACGGCGAGCCAGCAGGGCGCTAGAGGTTGTGTGTTCACTTCCAAACCGAAAACTTGGTCACAAAAAGTGGTATCACAATCCGACACCGCAGCAGTCAGCTGAGATGACGTTTTGCGAATTAAATTGCAAAATGAGAATCATGGGCCGAAGACACTATTTTTCTGCCCGATTTCAGATTTGTCTTCCTCGTCTAAAAACTGAATCCTGCTCCTCTGAAGCAATATCAACTCGCTTGTTTTCGGCACTTTTACTTTTAAACAAACTCTACTCATCACCAACACTTTCAAATTTACATTCCAAATTTAACGCTTTATAAACTGTAACTGATTCATTTATTAAAAAATTCTTAATTAGCCATTAAGGGTAAATAGTTATTTTGCATCCGTTTCCGTGTAATATTTATTACCTAATTATGACTTTCTGCTTGCGACGGAAGCAATAAAAATGTTAATAAAGTATTTTTGTCCTTATTTTTCTCAGAAAGATTATAAATTAGGTTGGCTTAATACTTCTTGCCAAGGCTGTAATTATAGTCATAGAGCAATTCTCAACCAATAGTCTTCCTGGAATTTGCAGACCAGAATTTCCAATGTGTTTACGCTTATCGATCCCACACCTAAACGCACGCCGAACCTGCTCAAAATTTATATCTTATGCTGGGGCCACACTAATGGCAAATGCCGTTGATTATCACGTTAATTGAAGTTATACGTAAGTGTAGCCACGACTCAACGCCATTCTTAATACCGTTTGAGGTTAAGGTGATAACTCGGGTGGCGGTCTTTTTTGGCACATCAAAGAGATTTAATGCGATAATTACTGCTTGTGTGGCCACACTGACGTTTGTTCATTGTGCGCCGTATTTGTTTTCTGACCAGAATGAGTGACAATCGTGACAGTTGATCGACGATAATTACGGTTGAGTATTCTATGGCTATGAATTGGTCAAATGAAAAAGTTATTGAGTTCCTTGAAGTACTTCAAACTGAACCATGTCATATTTAACTCCATGTTTATTGGCGATGATGGGCATTGACGTTCAATTTGTAGTGTGGCCATTCCATTATCGCGTTGAATTTGTAGTGTGGCCATGTCATTATCGCGTTAATTTTGTTGCCGTTTTTAATGGCATGGATAGGCATTTACGTTTGCCATTAGTGTGGCCCCAGCATTAGAGTTTGGAAAGATTTCCATGAGTTGCCTTTTTATTCCAAAAATAGAAAAATTAAGGCTAAATCGTAGTACCAATTTAATCTATCCAACAATCGACGAATGGGCAAACACATTTTGTTAAAAATTGAATGCAGGTAAAAATGTAAAAAGCTCTCTGAAGAACAAAAACTCATTATCAAAGTTGACCTCTCTGATAACTAGTTCCTTATCAATGCATATATTAATTTGTCACATCGATTTGTGCCACGGCATGCTTACCTATACAGGTAGATATGGTACCCCCTTCTATTGCAAAAGCAGAATAAAAAAAAAACACTTTGCGCACATGTATGTAACCTGCCACCCATTGCAAATTTTCTAACGTCGCAACTACCTTGCACTTAACCTCGCCAACGTTGCTGCATTTCACGCTCGACGAGATATACAACAAGCGCATGCCGCACGTGTGGCATATGAAAAAGTTTATGGCTTACGTCGTAAAACATTCTATTCCTGCGCTGCCTCCCGTTTCTTTGCTATACGCAGCGAGACATTAAATGCGAAAAGTTTTATTGTGCCTCACACTATTTCTGCATCTTAAAATTTTCTGAAAACGTTTCCATTTAGCTGCAGCCACTTGTAAGATGGCAGAATATTTTCATTTTTCTTTTTTTATTATTTTCATTCTGGTTTTAAAACGATTTGAAGGTAAAGACTGGGCTGAAGTGAAAACAATTCTAAGCCATCTTACAAGGTGCCCCAGACAGCTGAAATTAAACAGGAAATAGATGAGTTTGCGGAATTTTACATTAACGCAAGGCAGACACTCTGAAGATATCCACACGACACAGTAGCAAATATTTTAACATAAGTAACAGCTGATAAGGGAACGAAAAATATATCTATTTTGGATAGATCAAATATTGACCGCGGTTACCTTGCATCAAAATTACGCCGCGCGCCGCTCACCGAACCGAACCGGCGTACTATCGAAAGCCTCATCCAAAGATATATCGCGGTGCTAAAAAGTTGAGAAAACATTTCGACTGCTCGCACTCCCCTCAAGATTCGTTGCGAAATTTCTTTATTTATACTTTTCATTCTCTGATAAATCTCGTTATTATCCAATGAGAAAAAAAAAAAAAAATATCTGAAAAGAAAACGCGTTTTTTCAATTTCATCCCTGTTGTGGGGCGCAATTAACAAAAGTCAACATGAAAACGAAACAAGACTGAATTTTTTTTTGTCACGACATTAATACGCGCATGTGAAGATCGTCCGGCTTATCAGCGCTATCACAATATGAAAATTGCTCATTCACGATCTGTTAGTACATCGATTGCTATTTGGATCAAGCGTAAAACTCGCTCAAGGTAAAATAAACGTGCTCCCCGTTTACACTTGACTTTATCTGCGGGTATTCTGGTTTTGTCCAGAATTTGAAAAGCCCGCAGATTGCAATATTACCCTTAATTGCTAAATACAATACAAGGACATATGACAATATCTATTCGGCATCAAAACTTAAAGAATAGACATTTAACTGATTTACTGATGTATGTTTTAAATTAATCATCTCTACGTACAATAAGTTTTATATTTCTCAAAAAAAAAATTATCTCTACTTTTTACAAAAGTGTGAATACACTTCAGATTTTTTTTATCGAGAGATTTTTTTTAACGTTCAAAGTCTACAATGTAAAACTCACAATCAGTACGATCAATAAGATCTCGAAAGCAAAAAGAACATCTGTTCTTTCTGTACAAAACAATCTAGACTAAGTACAGCTTTGCAAATGGACTTTAATAAACGTATCGTTAAAATACAGACTTTTTATGGTCTTGTCGAATTCCAATATACATACTAACTAATTCTCATCTACTTTATTCTCCAGATTGAAGTTTTTACCTTGCTAATTTTGGATGTATGGCCAACTTATCCGCTTTCGAACACTGCCAAAAATTATCAGCAAATCGGTTAAACTTTTCATATGTCGAAAAATAAACTAATTAAATAAATTTGTTTCAAAATAATTCAATATTCAACACATGTTTCATTTCGTTCGATTACAGTCCTTTATGTCGTCAAGTAGTCCAAAACTTTCATAAAACTAGTCAAAAGTGGATAAGCTGACTTAATTTTATTATCAGTGTTGATTTAGAAAACAGCAATTTAATTTCGGATCCCTGCGGTAAGTCGTTAAAGTTTTCAAAAATAAATCAACAGGCTTTACGTTCTCGACAAAATCGAATGTAGGTTAAAAATACACGTTTTATCGGACGTAAGGTTTAACCAATCTATAAAAGCAGAAAACAATGGTATCTCATTATCATCAGGCCCGCCGAGAGGCAGAGGCAACTGGGGCAAGTTGTCCCAGGCCCCCGAATTTCCTACCCCTGCAGTTATCATTAATAATATCACGGAGACATTTTATACATGTAAAACAGCCATTTGAAAGTGTGTTTAGTTTTAGACTTCCATGATAGGAAACCAAATTCAAATTGTCATGCAAAAATTGAGAAACTGAAAGAATATCATTACCAACCTACAAAACTTTATCCGATGTTTCATGCACTCAAAAGGAAATTTTATGTAATTTGATAAGTTCAGCTGCAATAAGGGCCGTTTTTTTCATTTCATAAGGGTTTTCTTCAAATCTGCATATGCTAACGTACGCTCATCAACATACCAATCTCAATACTGGCTTTGATGAATAAAATAAATAATTAATATATGTATGTACTTATAATTTTTGTTTGTTTTGTACAAACTCTTCGGTCGAATGTAAGAATTGAATTTACTTTCAGGGGTCCCGCGTAGACTCTCTGTATTGTATTAAGATCGCATATCTCATCTATAAAGGTGTCAATTTCGATTTAATAAAATTTCACTACAAATATTCTAAATCCTCTATTGTCATTAAGAACAATTATTGACTGATTGAAATTCACTTATTTTAAATATAATACTTACTGGAAAAAATGACGACCTTCAAATCTAATTTTTATAGTATATATACAATACGAAACCATACAGAGTAAGCAATTTAATGCATGTGACTTATTTAAATATTGCCATGGTAATTCAATAAATCGTAATCTATTACCATAAAAACCATTTCCACTATTCATACATACGTGAAAATCGTGCCTTACCATCCAATCTAAGCAATATCTAATGTGCCATATTTCAGAAAGAGATTTGCTTAGCATCCCTTGGTTCATTTACATACTCGTACATACACATATTGTAAATTTCTCTACTTTCGGGTCAGATTTATTTTTTCCATAAAATTTACAAGGGTCTAACTGTCGAACCGCTTATCTATCAAAGTAATGGAACATGGAAATATGTTAACGACTTTTCCTAAAATACTGGAAAAAAAAAAAACGT
This sequence comes from Dysmachus trigonus, assembly GCA_949715965.1. Taxonomy (NCBI): domain Eukaryota; kingdom Metazoa; phylum Arthropoda; class Insecta; order Diptera; family Asilidae; genus Dysmachus; species Dysmachus trigonus. The sequence continues at coordinate 55,336,860 of OX454323.1, read as the reverse complement.
CGTTATAACACTTGAGTCTTGTATATATGTAGTTATATATACCATTTATTAAATTGTATCGCATTTCTAGTGGCTATAATTTACCATCGAAACAAATTGATGTAAAATATAATTGGAGTGCCTTTTGTTATAAGAAAAAAAAATTATAGGAATGGGCAATGGCACGCATACCTGACGCTGACGTAGCTACACCTTTTTCTACTATTTCTGCGTAGTTCACACTGATTATGCTGAATGAAAGTTGTGACCGAGATCATGATAAGACCCACTTAATATAACAACAACATAGTGCTAATGGGGCGACTTCCTAGTCCCTCTGTAGGATAATAAACAATCGGGGCGTTCCCGCCCACCAGAAATTACCGAAAATACTCACGTATTCCGTCGTTCTAAGCTTTCGTGAAAAAATTTATATATAGGTTTTCAGCTCTATATCTTTAAGTCAGCTGTTGGCGTGGGTTCCTTTTATATATAATATACAGTATTTCCTACGCCACCACGCAAGGAGCTTTTGCCCCCCATCTACAGATAGGAGGAAAAGCTCACCATCGTTTGGTGCAAATACACAATACGCTTCAAATGTATGAGTAATTCAGCACACGAAACGTAAATTTGTCGTTTTAAGAGCAGTGTCCCAGATTTTATCGATTTTTCAGGACGAACCCACCGACGTCGTTGTCGTCGTCGGCGTCCTCGTCGGCTGTTCCATAACTATAAATACAGGCGAGTCGGCATCAGCCATCAATGCAGGAAGGAAGCATATCCTCCTTCTAAAGGAAGATTTATTTTCAGAGAGGATACTTCTACGGCCCTACATAATCAAAACGAAAAAAAAACCTTTTTAATTCCTGGGCGACACCATCCATTTGAAAAAGTTTGGGTGGCTAAAGGGTGGTTGTGGATCGGCCATCCACAGCCTAAATACTATAAAGATGGATGTAACGTTCGGAAGGTTCGCTTCCTAAGAAAAAGTAGGTTAACTACTTTAGCTTTATTGATCCTTCTCCCATTTCCAGATATGTCCTTCTCTTTCCCGCTTCTCGGGTCGAGGAGCACTGCTCACTCTTGCGCTAGAGGTATTGAATTGAGGCTTTTTGATGAATTATTTCCATCCTACATAGCATATAACATTACGTGGGTAAGGTTTAGCACGAACACAATGTCTATACGCCTGGGCTATATATATGTATATACTTACCGGTCCGGTGAGTCCTGGTAAAGCGTGGCTCTGTTAAGTAATATGTTAATTTTAGAAAAACTGGCTGGACACTTTGTCGCTTTCAAGGGCGGCTGAGTGAATTTTTTTTTTTAATGCTTTTCCTTCCAGGGAGGTATTTTCGTTTTGTTTTTTGTTTTTTCCAATCAATTTTTCTGAAAGTACTCAGGAAACGCCTAATTAATTATATCGTTTCGATGTGGGTCATGAGCGGGCTATTATACAGGAAAAACATTTTAATAACCTTTCAAGGTTTTTCATAATGAATGGACTTTTGAGTACTTTCAAGCTTACTTTCATAATACAAATCTACTCTTTTAGACTTCTATACTTATATATAAAGAGAGAGGGTTTGTTGATATGTTAAAAGGTAATCTCAGAAACTACTGAACCGACTTGACTATTTTTTTTACCATTGGCAAGCTTTCCGTGGATATAGAAATTAACACAAATGAATACTTCTTACATTAATTTACACTAGTTTTTCACGATAAAAAGATTACTTCTTTTGTTTCTTTATGAAAACAAATTTATTTTTTTCATTTGCTATCTACCTTTTAATAAATTGAAAACGGAATATTGGATACAAAAAAGCTCCGTAATAAGCGTATTAGGAACATACATACATATATGCAAATTTCGAATTCAATTACTTGAATAGTGTTTTAATCCTAAGTTATTTCAATAAATACAAAAAAAATTATAAATCTTTTGAAATATAATGTGAAACCGGACTTTTTAATCGCACATAAAGACATCTACACTAAAAAACAAAATTATTTCTAGTTGATTCATTAATTCATCTTGTACGAACTTTCTGTTTCAATCAACTAGATCCTAGTTCATTTGTTAATTTTCCACAGTCCAGATTAAATTGATTAGGTATTCATGTTTTTCAAGTTTTTATAAAATGACTTCTCTATGTTTTCCCTTTACTTCTAAAGAATTAAATGCAGACATATGAGAATCTATATAATCTCACAAAGTCAAAAAAAATAAGGTTTTATATAAATTAGGATACTTGTTTAATAAGTGTGAGATCCGTCAACCAATGTAAAGAATAGTCCTCATCTAAACTAAATTCGTGATATCGTTTCAACTAGTGTGGTTTAAATAACAAAATAGATTTATAATTTTTAAATAAACTAGTGAAATGAACCACGAAATTAGTTATTCGAATTAGATATTTTCCCGGGTGCACAACTTTGCCTTGACCTTACTTGATTTTGTTTAGAATTAGGTCTGCTTAATCCTGCATGGTACGTAAATTAATGCATAGAAATACATTGACATGTATACGGACGGAGTCACTTTGATAATTCAAATTGATTCTTAATTTTATGCAAATCAATTCCTAGTGAACGAGCACAAAAGCTCTCGAATTGTCTGAGTGTTCAGGACGTATATATGCGTCCTGTCATAGAAATCATAATATGTACGCAAGACGTATATTTACGCTCTCTAATATTGTCAAACTGAGTTGTGAATGTATCATAATTTTAATATCTCTAAGTTTAATCGCGCCGTAGTTAAAGGATTACAAAACGTATTAATCTATTTATTTGGTTAGGTTAAGTTGCCGTGGCTACCTGACGGCACACTTAGACCACAAGGGCCTATTATGACACCATATGGGGATACTGCCAAATAACTCATCGACGAACCACTTCGTGCCTCTGTTGAAGTGTTCAATGTTCTTAATTTTCATATTTAAATACTTGAATAAAATACATACTACCTACCTATGCTTAATATAATAAAATATTTCAATACCATGTGTTAAGATATATTTTTTAGCGTACATGCTGTTGCATTAACAGAACCCTACATCTGTACATTTTTAATTCTCCGAATAATGAGGATGCATGCAAAATATGTAAATCAATTTTATTCATTCGTGAGCACCTAGTTAATTTGCTCGGTTTCATTAATGAATAATTAAAATATGATTCACTGAAATGTGGTGTGCCAAATGGGAAATTTATGGTGTAAAATTGATCTTATAACTTCTAATTGAAATGACTGCAGAGGAATATATTTGACTTATATATGTAGTATATACCATATATTAAGTTTTCTCAGCGGGGCGAAGTAGGTTTATCCCGCCGGCTAACTTGTGAAGCTTAAAGTTCAATTACTTTAAAGAATGATACTTTACTTACTTAATGAGCAGTTTGACGTTATTCACAATATATCAAGAACTACGTAAAGATGTCGAAGTTGAAATGATAATAACTATATAAAATTGATTTCATGCGATGTGAGATTTGTTGAGAACATTGAAATATCCCAGAATTACATTAAATTTTTTTTTCTGCATTTAAATAGCTAAATTTGGCAAAAAATTCTTGATAAAATTAATTTATTTTAAAATTTCTTCCATATGAAAACTACTAACTCTAATAATTTCTTTATAATTTCTCCAAAACTTTCGTTTTTTAATAAAATTCTTTGGATTTCACTATCTATGTATAAAGTATGAGGTTATTGAATTTTAAGATAAATTCATCGCAATGAATTAAACGTGTGATCGGCATAACCTAAATGAATTCACTCAAATTTTCACTTTCTCGTAAATTTTATGTCTTGGAAAATTGTTTACGAGAAGTACAATTTGTCTTCGAGTTTCGTAATATGTACTTTGGGTCACGTAAATAATATAATTTCTATTAGGTTTCCATTTTGAAGGGTTTAAAAAGGTTAGATGTAAAATTTAAGGGCATAGTGGTTCAGTTACATTACACAATAATCCCATAATTCCACAGATACATGTTCATTAGTTTACTAGTTTAAGATAATACCTTTCATGATATAATGATAGATAAAGTGTGATTCTTTCAATGTAAATCGGTGAAGTACCTTGACTTCGTATTACTTAAGTTGATAATCCTAACATTCGCGATAAGAAACGTTATGAGAATATCACTTCTATGTAAAAAAGTATTTTATGGTCTTAATAGCTTTAGTGAGCATGATATAGAACCTATTCTAATTAATCGGAATATTTTTTATATGTTCGATTATTGGTCGAATTAGCTAAAACCCTTCAGTGATTATTATATTAGTTAAAGCTTACTAGATTATTTACCCAATTAATAATTAAATGAAGAAAATCTAAATACATCAGTTTATACTTATAAACGTTTCTATTATCTACAAAAAAAAAACCTAACCTGTATCAATATTAAAGTTATACCTTTATTATTTTTCTTTGAATTCAATAAAGTAGGCCGTAATGATGAAACAATGGAAGTTAATAAAGAACCATAAAAATAATCACAATAAATAATATTTGATTATAAACATTCCTAATAAATTAGTAATGGTAATTCCAAAATGTTAAATTATATTGATAATATTATCAGATCCATTTCAATATTTTATCAACGGTATGAGATTTCCGGGTGGCAAGTAATGAGTGCATCGATCAAAACATTAGTCATGTCTAATTTAATTTGCGCATATTATGATGAAATTCTAATCAAGTTTATTGTATTAGACGCACAATAGATATGGTGGGCGCCATAACAAAATCTCACGTTAATAGTGGCTATATGAGTAGTTCCGGTAGCGTAATTTTGCATCTTACCTTTCAACGAAGACAGCGATAACTTATCGCCACAGTGACGCATTTAATATTTTTCTGATAAAAAACAATGAAAGGTGTGGAAATATACCTCCATATATATACTCTTTAAAATAAAACTATCAAAGGAAATTGCCTGATTATAACTACGTGCATAACTAGAGACAACTTACCGGAACAGCATAAAACTGAGCGCCTTGCCTGCAAATAGATAGATAGATTCAAATTAGTGATCGAAGATAGGAAACGAAATTTGATTAAAATTCAATTTAGCAGATTTCCAGTTAGCCTAATTGGGAATTCAAAACCCTTCCAGTAGTTTGGAGCTCGGTTCGATAACATGCACAAAATGAAAAGTGGAGCACAATACCATGCACAAAGATATGTTATCATCAAATGCGCATAATTTACGCTAAATTTGCTGAATGTAGTGCGGCAATATGCTTTGCCCAGATATACCAGAAAATCGATATCCCATTCTGTGTCGCAAGTTTATGTATTTAGAGCTTCTTCATGAAAAAGACAGCAACTATCGATTTACCCGAACTGCTTTTAGCATTTTCAAGGAGAACCATATTGATTTTTGTGTTAAATTTTTTGTTTTTCATATTATTGTCATTTTAATGACAAGGAAGTCGCGACCGACAAAATCTCAGAAAATAAAAATCAGTTCAAAAAATATATAAATATATATAAAAAATAAAAAGGAGGGCAGACTGAATGATTATGTCGATGGGACGATGATGGGCACAGATGGGCGAAACACAAAGTTTTTGATCTAGTTTCCCACACTCGAAAACAATGTCCCTGTATTCGTTTGTTTTAAGTAAAATGAGAAGCACGCGTTTAACTAGACCCTCACGTTTTGAGGTCACCCTGGGGGTGAAAACTTATTTAAAGAATTCAGAAGTGGTATATTCCTTCTGCCATGAATTTGTTGTTTGGGGAAAGCAATTACATTATGTAGTTATTTTTCAGTATTTTGAGAATAAAAAAAGCATTTAACCCTTTAATGAAACCCTTTGAACAATGGTACATTATACGGTATATACATGTACTTCTTATAATGCACTTCAATGTTAAAGTTGAGAACTCTAGTAATTGTCTGCTGGTCCTGAAAAGAAACTGATAAATTCTGTTTAGAAAAGATTGCAAGTATAATATGTTAATAATAATATACCATACAAGTTATAATCAAAACTTAAGAAATGGATTTATGTTTTTCGAAAACTTTTGATCGAAATTTCATATAATCTCGTATACTTTCGTAAATGATCCACTAAACTAGCTCGTTATACAATCTGTAAACACAGGAAAGAGTTTTTTTGTACGGAATTTCCAACGAGTTGATTCTATCGAGCCCTACTCCACCGTTTTCTATTAGGTGTGGTACTTAATTTTAAAGGTTCTTTTATTAAAAATAACACAGTGAAAAAATTGAATATCCCTCGCAGCCCACGCTTCCAATGTATCTTGAACCAATTTCGCAAGATGTGGCCGAGCGTCATCGTGTAAAAAAATCACATTATCGTGTCTTTTGGAATATTTAAGACATTTCTGCTTCAATGCTCGATTTAATGCGATTAATTGTTGTTTATAACGATCGGCTGTAATAATTTCACCAAGTTTTAACAGCTTATAAAACAAAATGCCCATCTGATGCCACCAAACACACAACATAACTAATAGTATGAATCTTTCCTTTTTGTGTCGATGGTCACGCTGACGGTAGGAGTTTGTCTCTTTTTTCATATACATTTTTACGTTTACTATTATCAACATAGATCCATTTTTCATCGCTAGTAATAATTCGATGTAAAAATGACTTCCTATTTTGTCTTTGAAGCATTATTTTATAAGTCATTAAACATCTTTCAATACTTTTTTCTGTGGCATTACTTTTCTTTTGATTAAAGTATAAAATAACGTTACGTAATAAACAAATTTCTTATTTTTATTAATATTCAACGTTACTAATCACACTTTATAGGTTATAAAAAGCACTTTAACTTCGCATAGATTATATTCACCAAAACATTACTAAGTATTAGAAATGCTTTAAAATTAAATACCACACCTAATAAAATATTAAAAAAAATATTGGATATGGTCAGTCGTTGAACTCTGCTATGAACTTAAATTTAATTTATTCCTGCATATACTTTGATTCTTCATAATCTTTGACACGTGAACACCATTCATACATGACTTAATTAAGGGGTACCGGTTAATTCGTGCGGTTTTCTAACAGATGGCGTAACTTGTTTTATATTCCAGTGATTCACCTTTCCAAATATGTGTTGGAAAGCTACTGTCATATAGTTTCAGAATCAGTATGCGTCATTTAGCTGAAGCGTAAACAACAATACTTTTTTTTACTCTGAAAATGTCGAATTTTGTGCCGAATAAAGTGTTTTTGCGGGGAGTACTTCTTCATTACTTCAATATGAAGAAAAAGGCTGCCGAAAGTCATCGTATTTTGGTAGAAGTGTATGGTGTGCATGCTCTAGCTGAGCGTACGTGCCAGAAGTGGCTTGCACGGTTTAAAAGTGGCAACTTTGACTTGGAGGACGATGAACGGCCCGGACAGCCAAAAAAGTTTGAAGACCACGAATTGGAGACACTGCTCGACCAAGATCCATCCCAAACGCAAGAAGAACTTGCAAAATCACTTGGCGTCGCTCAACAAACCATTTCCGATCGTCTAAAAGCAATGGGAATGATCCGGAAGGTAGGCCATTGGGTGCCGTATGAATTGAAGCCAAGAGACGTCGAACGCCGATTTTTCGCGTGTGAACAACTGCTTCAACGGCACAAAAGAAAAAGTTTTTTGCATCGAATTGTCACTGGCGATGAAAAGTGGGTCCATTACGATAATCCAAAACGTCGTGCAACGTATGGATACCCCGGCCATGCATCATCATCGACGGCCGTTCAGAATATTCATGGCCTGAAGGTTATGCTGTGTATTTGGTGGGACCAGCTGGGTGTGATCTATTATGAGCTGTTGCAACCGAATGAAACGATCACAGGGGAAGTCTACCGACGACAATTGATGCGTTTGAGCCGAGCACTGCGCGAAAAACGGCCGGAATATGAACAAAGGCACAGCAAGGTAATTTTGCAACAGGACAATGCTCGGCCATATGTTGCACAGGTCGTCAAAACCTACCTTGAAACGCTCAAATGGGATGTCCTACCCCACCCGCCGTATAGTCCAGACCTTGCGCCATCCGATTACTATCTCTTCCGATCAATGCAACATGGCCTGGCTGACCAGCACTTCTCCAATTATGAAGAAGTCAAAAATTGGATCGATTCGTGGATAGCGGAGAAGCCGGCCGAATTTTTCAGAAAGGGTATTCGTGAATTGCCAGAAAAATGGGAAAAGGTTATAGCTAGCGATGGACAATACTTTGAATATTAAATTTGTAACCATTTTTTCACAATAAAGCTTCAATTTTCGAAAAAAAAACGCACGAATTAACCGGTACCCCTATTACATAATAGATTAATAAAACTGTCAAGTTTTAAATTACAATTTCTGAACTAGAGGTTTCTAAAAAAGAATAAAAAATGACTTTTCCTGGATCCTGGATTATCTCACTCTTCAAAAATTGCTATTACAGGTGTTATAAGAAACCCCTAAAATTTCTTAGATTCCAAATAATATTTTTAAATGCTATTATCTACTAAAGGGATTTTTTCCCTAAAATATTCTGTTCCGGGTTTTTAAAAAATACAATGTTTTCAATATTTGTAGCAAAATTATTATATTAATATTTGTAAAACTAAATAAACAAATTCTGAAACACGGGCGAAAACAAAAATGTTCTATATATTAATAGCTTTAAAAAAAATGCATTAATATATTTTGTCTACAAAAAGTAGAAAAAAAACATCAACTAGAACACAAGGACTCTAAAAACGAAAAATTGAATGCACACTACACTCCTCATATCTCCGCAGTAAGTAGATCACCTCTGAATTGCCACAAGATTTTGTTCGCATATTTGCTAAAAATGTTACTATACATCAATCATCAGGGATATTTCGTTGATGTGTTCATGTTTGACACTATTTCTCATTTCCGAAATAGCGCCGGCTTCTAATAGAATTACTAAAGGCATTAGAAAAGCATGTGTTTGCGGGGATGAAAACAACGCATACTTTTTTGACATTGGATCATTTCCAAAATTCAAAAAGAAAAAAAATGAAAAGGCGAACACCAAACGTTGAAATACTCCAAGTTACTCATAATCAATGGCATTTGTTTATGCAAACACAAAAACCAAGAATTGTTCATCGCTTTCATTCTGGCAGAGACACGCGCACTCAGACATGTGAAGATCGCGTCTGGCGATCACATTCATTTCACATATGTGTGAATCGTGTCGTATAAAAAGATGTGGACCATTTCACGATTGTGCTTTAAGTGCTCAGCAACCCTTCAATTGAATTTTGAGAACCATCTAGTTACTTCTAGACTGCGCTGATATATTGCTCATATCAAGCTAGATCAAGGGAAAGATCGCGATTTTGTAGCGAATGGAACTCCTTTTGTTGGAACTATTGTTTATTTCTCTAGATCTAATTCAAAATTATAAAATTTTGCACCAGACATGATTTGTTTAAACTGGTTCAAACTGACTAGCGCCTACTCAAAGCCATTTGAACCTCATCAGATCCGCAGATCTTCTGTTCGCGCTTTTCTTTGGCGTTTACCGGGCGCTTCGGTTCACATCCAACTTTGTACAGCCTCCTCTACTCAGCCTCCATTCTTCATGCCAAAGAAAAACTGCAAATGATGGCGATCGCAGAAACACACATTTGTGGCGTAAAATTCACGCTGTAAAATTTGTTTGCGCAATTGTTTTGCTTTGACGTACATTATGTGCTGTCTCAAGTCACATGTTGACTTCACTATATTGACGTCATATTTGTTCGAACATCATTTGCACTGGGTAAAATTTTCGCGGCTAAATTTATCATCCAGATGAAGAACAAAAAGGAAAACATGAAAATATTCAGCGTGAATAAATAGAAGATCCCGAAAAGTTGGACTCATTCCGCGAGATGAGATCTATTGGCGTTGGCTATGACATTCCGCGCACCCACTTGAGGGGGACCTTGTTTATTTCATATTTCTGCCCCATACATTTTTGCTAAATTCCGAACAGATACGTAATTACTTTACGATGAGTCGCTCGTAAACCCATTTTATGAAAATTGTTCTTTCAACATTGGAAAGGTTATTTTGGATATATTCTTAGCCACTTTTTTCCCGGGAGTCCGAAGAACAAAATACGCTTTCTTTTCTATTTGGTTGGCATTGACAAGGATTTTCATTTTATTTGCTTCAATTTTTATAAATGCCACCTGGGGCATATGATAGCTTGTCTAATTATTTGTGGACACTTTTATAAAGTCTTGCGTTAAGAGTAAAAAATCAATTGAAATTAAACATCAGATACTCTAGCCCACAATAAGTATATTTTTATGAAGATAGAACCATGAAAATAAGTAATTATTAATTTATGTGTGTACTATACTTGTTTTCTTGAACTTCTCAAAACCATTATGAAATCTTAGCCATTACAATAATTCTCTAAAAATTAGAAATTATTATTAGACTTTAACCGAATATCTACTACATGTACCCCAGTTTTTACATATAACGCCTTTCAACTGCATACAACCCTCATATAATAAAATCAAAACAATTAATAATTAATTCGAATTCTTATATGACTTATTGGAAGTTAAAAAAATCATTTTCATTTTTTATTTGACCAATGTTGAAGTAATTGAATTATTGAAAATCCTACCTCATATTGTCAATAATTGAAATTTTTCTGTAGATAATTTATTTATTTCTGATTTCTTAAAAACTATTTAATCGATAACGCCAATTTCGCTTGTTTATTTTAAATAAGTAGTGCAGTTTTGGTGTCTTGGATGCCCATTGCGAATAAACTAACAAGGGACTCATAGATTTCAATCCGAAAACCACGCAGAAATGTTCTACATGATATCATAAAATGAACATATACAGAAGTTAAAGCACATGGAAATTTCCCTGAATTATAACAAAACAATACCTTTTACTGATATCGGATATAATTTAAGAGTTTTCATCAATTGTCAGATTTTAAACTTTAAGATCAAGGATGTTTCACTTTTCAAAATTTCGAAATTTCAGTGGCTAGATCTACTATAGAAAAAAATGGTGTACAATGTACAGGATAGCTGATTTTACATTTGTTCTAAAAACTTAGATATTAGAAAAATGGCATTATAAAGGGTGAGGCTTCTAGTGGTTTCTTTCTAAATTACATGTTATTTGAACATAAACGCTCTTTCGTGCTCCAAAAATTGACAGAAACACCCTGTCATATCTCCGCAGTAACTACGGATAATATAATAATTAATGCTTGAACAACGTTGGGAAATATTGAAAACTTATTTCCAAAGTAAGTGATATGTCGCCGAAACAGAGACAATTTTGAGAATATCGTTTAATCAACCTTTTTGGAAATGTGCCATAACCACCGTTCAGCTATGATTTAACGCCGTTTGACTGCTTATTGTAGGGTACCGTCGATGTTATGCAAACAATACAGAAATATATTTATTTGTAGAATTTTTGAAAAGAAATCAACTGATGGTCCAAGCTTAAACTCGAACTTGACTCCTTTTTTTTTATTTTAACCTGAATATTTATGAATTCCCTCTTATGTAATAATATAATTAATGCATTCTATGCATAAATCAGTGGATCGGAATTGTTTGATAACCGCATCTATACCTATTATTTATTCTATATATTTCTAAAAACAATATTTGATGTTTACCATCTAACGAATCACATAATGTATAGTTAATAAACAACTTATAAAAATTGAAGGTAAAAATATCTTTAGCTGTGTTTTTTTTAAAAACCCGATCTGAATTAGATTGAATAGTAAATAATACACTATCAGGGGTGAGCAACCTTTTTAATCAACGGGCCAATTAAAATTTTAAAATTTTTTGGCAGGCCGCACATAAAGTAACACTTATTAATAATTTACCAAACTTTATTTATAATAAACATTAGAATAAAAAAATATAAAATTTAAAAAAAAGTAAAGATGTCATGTACAAATTTTAATGTAAAATAAAAACAAACAAGAAAAGAACAGAAAAACGAATTTACTTGAAATTTTTAATGAGAAATTTGGCACTGTTTTTTCGATACAAGCTGATCAATATCAGCCGGAATTGTCAAAATAAATAATAATCACATTTCCACTTTTCTTGGAAATGCCTGTGCTCATCCGCAACCTTCCGTTTTTTTGTTTGCTTTTCCGACATGCTATTATGGATTTAAAATTTGAAAGTTAAAAAAGTTTGTAGGAAAACTTAATTTTGAATAAAAAAAACTCTAATATTACCTTTTTGACAATAATATTGCAATCACGCCTTTCAAGAAACACAAGAATTGCTAAAATTGCTAGTTTTGCATGTTTGAATAAGTCGCTGACAAGTGAGCTCGTCACAAAAAATTGTTTCGGTTTAGTATGTACTACCATTTTATTATAATTAATTTTATAACAATATTTTGATGGAAGAAAGTCGATAAAATAAATTCAATTTTAGAAATGCTTGGCGGGCCGCATAAACATGTTTAACGGGCCGCGTGTTGCTCATCCCTGCACTATATTCTTAACAGCTTTACCTATACCAAGATTTTAAAATATCTATGCGAAATGCTCATCAAAATGTCATGACTTCTAATCCAAACTTAAGATTTTGATATATTATTTTTTTCACGCAAAGTGAGTATATGTTGGTTAGTTCATGTGACGGCTCAAAAGTCTGGTTAAAGTCCAATTAGCGCCTAGGTGCGCCATTTGGTACCATCAAATCCCCTTAATTGGATATTATTGAGTATTGTATACCTAATGGATCAGAGCCAGGCTGTAGAGTTCAGAAATATAACAAGCTCCCGGATCCTGGCTTTGGATATACATATCGATAACGTGCTAACCTAGTGATCAGTATCTAGCCGGAACTAGTGGCGAACAGCTACAACAAAAAGTGAGATATGGTTGCGGAAGGAGATTCCTAGCTTCGCTGCATGCTACCTTATAGGCCAGTGGCCAATAATATCTTTCAAGGTCCCTACGAGTTCTCTGGAGAACTTCCTGCGTTCTACTCAGATTATAGAGAGACCAAGTTAATCCATTACGAGAATTTTGTGCACGCAAGTTCAATTGTACGATTCGAATAGATGCTCTTTCAGAATCTGGCATTTGTTTTGCATAAAATCTTCAAAAACCCTTGTATTTTTTGGGGTTTTTAAAAAGAAAGTGCGGATTTTTTTTGTCTTTTTTCATTTCAAAGTCGATTATCTTTACGTTGCTGCTATTGAATGATCATATAACCACCAGAAATCGAGGTCCGAATGTCTAAACTTTCTCAAACCATGGTTTTGGAATTTTGATTTTGCTTTGGTGTTGGCAAAATGGCCATTTTGTACAGCAATGTAATAAAAAAAAATTTGGTTTTTTTTTTAACGAAAAAGATCAACTTTACAAAAAGAATTTATAGAATAAAATATACTTAAAATTAGCCAAAGAACACGCGTGAATATTCTAAGAATTTTTTCAACTATTTTTGGTTTTTTGGATTTGGCCAATTTTTGAAAAATCCAAAAATGTCCCAAAAAATTCTGAAAAAAATGCATACGTGTTCTCTGGCTAATTATAAGCACTTTTTGTCCTATAAAATTTATTCATAAAATTGATCCTTTTTGAGTAAAAATATCACCAAATTTCATCATAAAAAACAAACAAGGAAATTAAAACATAAGAATTTTGGGAGTTGGTAATTTTAAATTCCATATCCCGGGCACAAAAGCAAAGTTTTTTAAAAATCGTGTCGATTTTCTTCACTTGTAAGACAAAAGCAATGAGAAATGACCACATATTAATCAGAACCAAAAATCGTGTTGACTTGTTATTTATAAATTTTAATTCAATACAAAATTTACTACTAAATCTGATCCGGATCAGATTGTGAAAAAAACGCAGATTTTTTATAAGTTGTGTATAGTCTCACAAACCAACCCATGCAGTTTAATTCTAATGAAATTGATAATACGTCGAAGACTGCTGGTAAATCACCGGAGGCGTACCGTGAACGATATCAGCGAGATCGATGCGATGCGAATAAAACTCCGTGAGTTGCTTTGGCTGCGGACGCACGATTGAATTTATTTCTAATTAATCGAGCGCTACTAGTAAATATTCGCGTTCGAAACGATTAGTTCGATATTAAATCTGTTGCGACTATCGTCGACAGTAGCGATGGAGCCGCGAGTTCCTGCTATTCCAGGTTTTATCGATTCTAAGTATCTTTACGAGCGTCTGCAATCCGTGACCTCGAAAATCACATGCTTGCTTTTCTCTCTGGTTGCAGGCTGAGAACAGACAGCAGAAGCGGCCAACTCCGATACAAGTGCGATTTACCGCGAGTACGTACACGGGAATGAACCGTGCTAAAAATTATTGTTGCGTCACATATCTAATCTAGTGTCGCAGCCATTGTTTATTAAGTTCCAGTGTTTAGTGGCTTCCTTTTCCGGCCAGTGGAGAATTACTAGCTCCGTGTGGCTACTACGGCGGATTGCGATGTGAGCGTGTGCGATCAAATCGCCTCGCTGGGCACAGTCCGGTGAACGTAGCCATCGCATCGTGTACTGGACCCCTCACCATCCGGCAAACCTAACTTTCATTGATTTATCTGGACAAATTGCGATAATTGTGGAAAAATTCCGTTTTCGGCACCAAAGAGTTAAATGATGCCAAAAAACGGTCTCAATGCCATATTCATAGAATTTATACAATTTTCCATGAACGGAATCTGCCAGCCACAAGTATCGAATCTATATATTATTGTATATAATTTCTTTACATACATTTTCGAGAAAACCTTCCATTGCGGCGGCCTCGTGCGCCTACCGCGGACAAATTAGTCTTAAATTGCCGAGAGATCGTTCTGTCTACCTTTGAAAGCGCAAAATCACAAATTGTGACAATCATATTTTGTGTAAACGAATTGTTTCATTAATTTCACAATCTGCGTATTATAACGTCACGTGCCCCCGACCTTACTCGCCAGAAATACGAGTAAATTGTAATCGCAGACCGATTTTCATGACTGCTTGTTGTTTATAAGGCTCTATAATGATGACGAGGGGAACGGGGAAAATTTTACAATTTGTAAAGTGCGCGGATGTATGGAGGTAAAAAGAATTCCGAGCTTCACGGCTGCTGAATTTTATTCAAAGAAAATTATATAAATAGGTGAAGGGAATAGCGATCTCCTTGAGCCTCGATAAATTTAGTCTTGTTCTCAAAGTAGCTTTCATATTTTATCTAAATTTATTTGAAAAGCGAGGGTGCGACTGACTTTATACGAATAGAATTTTAAAGAAAATTGCTTGCGTAAACAAAATCATTAATTAAATCTTATTCTTACAGATTACAAGCTTTCCAAATATCTTATTATTATGAAATTGTAAAATTTTTAAACTCTGCTCCCTCTGACAAGGAAACGTTCTCAGGTGTGTCTCACCGATTTTGATGAAATTGAAATATGTTATAGAGTATCAAAAAATAAGAGACACGTATTTTTTTTTATCATCGGTGAGACACACCTGAGAACGTTTTCCTTTCTAGACGGCTGCATGTATTGTTTTTCGAAAAATATCAAATGACGGCATGACGACCACACCACGGCCGCACGGGCACGGATTAGAAATAATTTGTGAAACACTTTAACGGCCGTATGAGGGCTGAATTTAGGTACACACAACAATGGCCGCACCTCGGCTACACCACGGCTAGCGATGAGCATAACAAGACCATGACCAAGAGCAAGACTATGATAATCGATACGAATATTAAGGGTTCATGCCGAATTGTAATTTTCAAAAAATCGATTTTTTTTTTATTACATTTTTGGAAACTATATATATATAGAAATATCATATTAAAATTTTATAAAGATCGGAGCACTCTAACTATATTTTTGGCACTCTAACTATATTAATGGGCGTCAAAATCGGACCGCCCGCCATACAATTTGCTGATGACCGTGACCGACAGCGCGTACGAGATGCTGACGCGTATCAGCACTATTGCCTCTAAGAAAGCCAGAATCATCCGCAGAAACGCTGTTTTGAATGAAAACGTTAATTATGAACATACAGAAGGCATACTGTATGGTGCAGGCATCGCTGATTAAGCGCAGGTGAGATTTTTTTACGATTTTTCATTAAAAAAAACTTTGATCGCGTTTTTCTCGAAACAACGTTTTTCGGCACCTTGTTGATAAAATCTCGGTGACTACTGAACCGATCTTCACCAAATTTTTACCACATGTTCTCTATAACTATAGCTATGGCATGAATAGACAGTTTTTTGAAATTTTGATTCTAAGTATTTTTTTAAGGGCAAAAACGGGGAAAAAAATGATGATTTTTGGAATTTTTTGGAAAAATGTCCGCCATTTTGTCAATTTTCAAAAAATCAAAAATCTGTCTATTCATACCATAGCCCTTATCATACTGAATCTAAAACTTTTTCATTTTGTAGTTTCAGACCATCCGTCTCGGAGATATCATCAACAAGGCGAAGCCTTCTTTTTTTTCACTTTTTTTCAACCGTCTGTTACAACAACAAAAAATCGGAAAAATAAACAAAAAAAATTGTTTTCATATACTTCGACACTATATTTATTGAAGTAAAACCCCTCCCATATTTATATTTACAACTGAACCTACTAAAAAAATTATTGAAAAATAGTCTGTTTTTCATGGGTGTAATTCGGCATGAACCCTTAATACTAAATTTTGGTCTTGCACACTTCGTTTTGGTCTTTAATTTAGTGATGAGCAAAATCGGTCTTGGTCTTGGTCTTGCAGAAATTCTAAGACCAAGACCAGTACTACATATACCTGCGGTAGCATTACCAAGACTCGATTTGCAAGACCAAGACCATGTTTGCGAGACTTCACCAACACTTGCTGAATGAAAAATAATTCCTTCTACTTTAATCGCTTGTTTAAAGACAATTTTCTATCTGTAACACGCGGTTTAGTGAACTTTTATTCACAGAACTGATAGTCAAAATTTGAAAGTGTTTAGCTCTACAGTTTTTGACACATTGTACGGGCTCTTATGGGCCAGCCTTAGTCTTGTTTTGCTCATAACTAACCACGGCCGAACCAATTTATATAGATATATAGTATGTCTATAAATTGGTTCAGCCGATGGTGCGGCCGTGGTGCCGCCGAGGGTGTGGTCATGATGGTAGGGTTTTAAGTAACAGAGCTAAAGGCTTCCATTTACTAGTCCCATATTTGACCGCGATCTTCTTCAAAATATTAGGCATTTTTACTCGGGATTCTTTTTTTGTCGGAAAAGTTTTGAAATTTTCCTTTTTAATTCGAACCACTTGCAATTATTAAAGTTTGTAAAATATACATACAAGTACATGATTATTTTATCATTTAATTCAATGATTAATTACATATAACATCTAGACAAAATGTAATATATAATTTTCGTAACTCTTGTATTAATATAATACCCTTAAGGGGTTATATACACTCACGAGGCCCAAAAAAGTCGATTTTTCAAGAATTTTTCTTGAGATGACCTTTTAAGTTATTAATGTAAAAATTTGCACACATATTATGGTAACTCTTGGGTGTATTTTAATGTTTTTTATTTGTAAAAATAAATATTTTAAAAGCTGCTACAGCTGATCTCCGGGAGCAACTCTAAAAAAAAAAAGTCTTGCGGTGAGCACGATATCTCTGGACTGGATCATCCAAAATGAAAAAACCAACAAATATTTCGTTAATATATTGTTTTATCTTGTAATTAATCGAAGGAATAAGCAAAATAAAAATTTTTGACAAAATGGCGGCTTCTTAAAAAAAAATCGATTTTTAACAACAATTTTGGCTCTAAATTGTTTATAAAATGGAAAATATTTATCGGTGAGCAAAAAGCTTTGATTAATTACTAAAAAATATGCTTAAGAATATTGTGTTAAAATTTCAAGCTGATCGGTTCGGCCGTTTCCGAGAAATCTTGCTCACCAACTTTAAGAACACAGTTTTAAGAGAAACGCGTTTAAAGTTTAAAAAGCACTTTATATATAGTAAAAAAACTCGGACACTTCATTACAAATATGCGTGTAACTTCGAGAATATTCACCGTATTGATATGAAATTTTCTGTGGGTGTACTTAAATATATGTACATTACGAAAATAAAATAAAAAATAGTTGGTTTGCTGAAAATCCTGACTGTATATAACCCCTTAACGCATTTTTATAAAAAGTTTCAGTTTCAACTAATCCTTGGGGCCTATGCACCAAATTGTTCAATCAAAACTCCTTTCGATATCGAATTTTTGGGGTTCATGATATCTATATTGGTAAAGATTTCATACGATTTCCATGTGGAACCATTTGACGACATGTGACCCATCGTATGCGATGGTGGAGATTTTAAACTTACCTTACTAGTAGAAATAAGCTTAAAGCTAGGTGTTTAGAGCAAATTTAAAATTTAAATTTATTGTATACTTTTACAATATTCAAATTGGAAACCTTCTTTTATCTCCGTTTCTTCGTAATAACGTGCATACAAAATTTGCTTTACTTCATTTACAAAATCGTTAAAGCGACAAGTGAAACAAAAATCCCCACGATTTTTACGACTTTAGCGGTCGTAAATTTCACTAACTGCACACCTTCCCATTTTATCTTTATCGCGAATCACGCAAATGTTGAGATTGCGACAGAAAGTTAAAGTGCCTAGTGCCTGTTCGCTGAATTATCTAAAGATAAAGTTTGTGTAAATTGTTCGTATACATCATACTTTAACACTTCATCGTGCATTCTATATAGTTTCTAATTAAAGACAATTAACTGATAAAAGGATTTAGAAATTCCAACATATCTCTGTTATACGCACGTGCTTGAAATACGCCCCTTTTACTACTATGCCAGCAATGATTTATTTAGAATTTAATTGATATTCAATAGGAGTGAGTACGCATCATCATTCTTGGAATGATTCTATTAAAAAAAATTCAAACAATTTTGTTTTAAAGAGTATCTACAAAAAAAAAAAAAAAAAAAATTGTTTACACCTGCATATATGGCATTGGTATGTAAAGAAATTCTTTAGTGATTTTTTTTCGATCTTTTTATAAAACGCGATGTTACTGAGCCTTCGGGGAAATCCCAAAGCTGCCACAATTTAAAAAAAAAAAGAATTTAATTTTATGTACGTACACCCACTACAAAAGCATTCAGAAAATTGCAACTCTTCAAAAACCAAACAAATGAACTTTACCTCAAGTTTGCTTTGGTTTTGAAATTTTTATTACAAAACTTCTCGAGCGAAAATCAATTTGAAAATCATAACAAAAACACCTTCTTCTTGCAGGAGCCACCTCGTTCGTAAGAGGAGCATACAGAATGCAGAAATAAGAAGGAGAAGAAGAAGAAGAAAAAGAAAAAAATATCCAGTGAAGAAAACAACTTCTCGAGAAGTATTCCAAGAATATCCAGTAAATAAAGTGTTTTTGTTGGATATACCTCCAATGCCGTAAACAAATGGTGCGATAAGCATGCCTATGCGGCTCCGCGTTCGCTCGACACGAGCCGTAGAAGCCATAGTTATTCATGTGTGAACTTCTCTACACCGTAGGGCATTATGCAACAGCAACAGCGGATTTAGTCAATCATAAGTTGAAGAAGGCCTTGAACGAGTAATAGAAATTAGCTTTACTCTAGACCTTCATAGCCGACTCCGACTAGTTGTTGGTTGGTCTGGCAGCTCCTACTTCTCTATACTTGAGTCCGGCTTTTATGCTTATGTTGGTTTTCGCACCCGAATTATCGATAGCATTAACGTAGTTAACAGAACCTCGTGAATTTCGAAGGAAAAATTTATATTTGCTTTCCATTTCGATGTATTCTTTCGAGCCTTCAGCTGTGGAGAATTTAGAACGCATAGAAATAAGTCGTTCAATCGATAAGCATGCTTTTCTGTGCTGAGAAAAACATTTCATTTACATGAATTCATTTACACGTATCACTTAGGAATAATATAATGACTTGAAGGAATTTTTTCTATCTAGCTGTTGATGCGATAAACATTTAACATACGTATTTTAGTCATTTTCACATATAGCTATGCTAACGATCACATATTTTATGCAAAAAGTCAATCCTCGAAATGATTTATGAACTCTACGAAAACGCGTTGAGATTTTTATATTTCAACCTTTGGTCTATTTCTGTGGTCCAACAGACTCCACAAATTCCAAGGTCCAAGATATTTTAAAAACAATTAAGGGGTTACATGGGTCTTAAAGGTATAAAAAAAACGACTTCTTTAAAAAATTTTATTTCAAAAACGAAAAATCTTTTTTATTTAAAATTTAAACATATGAAAGTAATGTACTTAAAGTACTTGTAAAAAAATTTTCAGCCCAAAATATTGAAAATTTTCCATTTTCCAGCCGTTTTTCGCCGTCAACCTTTTTTTTTTTGCGGTGGACATGATATTTCGGTGTGGATTCATCTGAAATCAAAAATTCAAAAATTTTCTTGTAGTTTATGCCCTTGTCTCGTGATTGAACGAAGGAATTGAAAAAAAACTGAAATTTGACATTTTGACATGAGTTTGAATCAATTTTCATCTCAAATTTTTATGCGTTTTTCCGATTCTCATCATTTTTAAAAGGTCTTTTTCGTATAAAACAAGAACGACTTGACCGAATGAAAATTCCTTCGTTCAATTACGAGCCAAGGGCATAAACTACAAGAAAATTTTTGAATTTTTGATTTCAGATGAATCCACACCGAAATATCATGTCCACCGCAAAAAAAAAAGGTTGACGGCGAAAAACGGCTGGAAAATGTAAAATTTTCAATATTTTTGACTGAAAATTTTTTTACAAGTACTTTAAGTACTTTACTTTCATATGTTTAAATTTTAAATAACAAAGATTTTTCTTTTTTGAAATAAAATTTTTTAAAGAAGTCGTTTTTTTTATACCTTTAAGACCCATGTAACCCCTTAATACTAAATCTACCGAGATTTAATATATGCATATCTATTCCTACAGTAATCGGTCAAAAGATCGTTTAAAAGGTCATATTTTAAAAGAATTTCCAATTAATTAATGTAGAAGGAAATAAACCAAATAACGTTTGGATAATAACACAAACTTACTTATATTCAATTTAATGTTTGATAAAAACCGAAAAAATCTGTGCATATTTGAAATTCTAAGCCCGATCATTTTGACCTGGTGTTTTTATAGCTTAATCTTAAATAAGAACTCATATTAAATTACCTGCATATTTTCAATTTCACTTTAGTCGCATTTACTACTTATGCAGGATGGAATCTACATTGATTCTGGATTTAATCCCATATATATGCAAATTTGATTGAAACTGGATCGAGTGAATCCGATCTCGCTTAGCTGGCTGGATCGAGTCGAAATGACAGTTATAAATGCGGATCAACTAGTCGACTTGACAATTTAGAGATCTTTGATGACTTCAACAAACATTTAATATTAATTTTTCTTAATCTTTGCTACTATATTTCACCACTTCGGATGTCACTTCAATCCGCATTGGATTCACTTTCGATTCGATTCTTCAATCCCAAGTTGTCAAATATGTGCCAATTCGATTCGATCTCTTAACTCATGTATACGGAGTGACTAATTGTAAATATTTTCACTTTTTTAGATCCCAGATTTTCAAGTCAAATCCAAAATACGTTTTGAATTTGATAGATTCATGAGAACTGTACAGAAGAACAAATAAACATGTCAAAATACAGCATTAACCTTTTTAACACTTGAAGTTTATCTCTTTATCATTTAATATGTACTTAAATTATTTCAATTTCAAAAACAAATTAATTCTCCCACGATATGATAATAAATTAGCAAAGGTCTAATATTAGCGCCACAATCTGTCGAAAATAAAACTTCTTACAACATCTACTTTAAGAGTTTTATTGATGGCAATGATTTGCTTGACTGATCTTCCCGTGTTAATTATTATGAAAAATATTTCAATAAAAAAAAAAAAAAATCATTGGCCAACTTCGGTGCCAAATCGTTAGTAATTTAGTTGTAAAAAAAACAACACTTTAAGCAGGAATTTATGTTTTCTTTGTCTGTTTTTCGATTTTCCGGAGGGGTGAGAATGCACAATTTATGACTTTTTTGTAAAATTTGTGCCAAATGTACGAGCGTATAAATATTTTTCTCGCTTGTCCTTAATTAAAAAAAAAAAATTTTTTTATCCAATGTTTGTCCACCTTAGAGTGTTTTGCCAGAGTTCACGGGCAATTCTTAAGAAGCTGCCGACATACAAATTGCCGGAAATTTAGTGGCATGTGCCATCAAAAATATGTGTTACCTCATTCGAAATTCTGATTTTTGTTTAGCTTCAATGCTTTAGAAGAAATATATCTAACGATGAGTTTTTTTTCAAAGTTTGTTCCAAAATGCTGTTCAAATACTTATTTTGAAATTTTTCCGTATTGTTCGGAGAAATTTGAAATTCGCGTGTTTGAAAGATATATGCAAATTTATGGGATTTTTAAATTTAACCTTCTCATTTACACAGTATAAATGTATCACAGTGAAAATTAAAGTATTTTTAAATTAAATCAAAAATTAAAAGATAAAGAAATACATATATACTATTTATATATACACTTAAAACAAATCATATCAAACTTGTTTGTCTATATTGTCTTACTTTAGCATTTGCATTGTCTTTTATTTAAGAATTTTATTCTAATAAACTCAATTAACTGAATTATCTAGAATCAAAAGTGTTTATCGTATTTTTTTAGAAACATATGACAATTGAAAAGATCAAACTTTTGGAATACAAACTAATTTGAAATTTTTCTCTTTGTATTTAATATTATACTTTGAAATTTACTACCACTTCATAATTGTGTAAAGTATGATATATTAAATATTAAAAAATTAAGCCGGGTATAAGAATCATAAAACTGAGAAGTAGAAAAAACCAAGAACTAACTATAATAAATTAATAGGTATGCTAAAGTTATGTGTTGTTTATTGTTGCCATAACATTTATTTTTCTGTAGATTACGAATTTGCAAACGAAAATATAGTATCTTTCTCTATCTATTTCTATTCTTGAATATTCGTAAGAAAAAATTGTGAATAAATGTAGAAACTAAAAATATGATTCAAATAGAAGCATCAACGCCGAATTGGAATTCTAAATTAACATTTGAGTGTAAGCTGTACTTAGTATTTTTAGAAAAAAGTTTTTGAAGAGTGATGTGCGTATACTATCTACATCCGGTTTTGTCCTAGACTTTTATTTGTAGACTTTTCCCTCATAAATCTTATCGTGTTTAGCCCGGTTTAAGTTTATCCAATCGGAGACAGCTCTGTACAAAATTCTAAAATTTAAATATATAAAGTAGAGAAATGTGAACAAATATCATAAAAACAATATTAATTTAAAAGTTAAGGAATTCATAAAGGAAAACAAATATTCGAACAACTGTTAAAAGTTAGCAGATATTTCAAATTTCCGAGGAAACGATTTTCACTAACGTACATACATATAACAAATATCTTCTGCATAGTTCCAAGTTTTTCCACTTCATATCCAAACTGAATATCCTCCCACAAAAAAAATACATATTTTTTTAACTGCTTAAAGGGTTATATCGCTTTTAACGATTTCCGGAAAAGTCCGTTCCCATTTTCATAGGATTTCAGTACGCGCTCCAGAGGGAATGTTTGTCTCAAGCATCCAACAGAAGACAGAGACAGAGTCAGCGGGAAAAGGGGAAAGGGAGGAAAAGAGGCTGGACCCCATAACCCAATAAATTTGAGCTCCCGACATCGGGAGGGTACCATATTTAAAATATATATATATATATATATATAAAATGCTTTTCTGGTTTCCAGAAAGCTAACTAGTGCACAACGCCATCATCATCCCATCGAGCAACCCCCATTGACCTATTTAGCTTATTACCAGCGTATACGAAACCTACATATAAAGTCCTGAGGGAAACACGCCATGTGTTGTGAATTTGCGCTGGGGCACAGAGTCGGGACTCGGAAGCGTTCCGTATACAGACCTCTCACCTATGTATAAAAGCCGCCCCTAACCGGGAGGCTCCTGTGCGCGTGGGGCCTCTGCCCCGATGAAAAACACTATGGCTCTGTGGTGAGTATGTGTTGAAAAATTTGGTTCCTTTTTTTTTTTTTTTTTGAAGGGAAATAATAACAAGAGGAACCCGAGATGCTGAAGGAGCTGTTTTTAAGTAATATTCCGGAAAAAAGAAATAGAGAAAAATAGGGTACGGAGGATACTCACCCCTAGCTGGATCAGAACTCGGGCGAATGGGCCAGGACTGTTGAGTGTTGTTGAGCAAGAACCCCCAGTGGGGTGGTGTGGTGGAGTTGTTTTGTTGGTGGTGTATTCTCGGGTTTCGGTTCAGGTACCACCACCGCAGCTCTGTGCAATTTGGAAGAAGAAGAAGGCGGCGGCGGCGGCGAGGATCGGAACAAGATGGATTTCTGTTGTAAACGCGAAAATACAGTTTCTATGTAGCGGGTGCGCACTGTTTTTCTAATTTTTGTTGTTGTTGTATTATCTTTTCGTATCTTTTTCGTCCGCTTTTATACACACGACGCTCCTTGATTATGATGACGATGAGAATAAGATGCTCCTCTGATGCTGCTCCACAACCTCTTCTTTTCTTTTTCAAAAGTATTGTTTCTTCACTGTGTGGGGCTGTTCTTATTTTTGGGGCACGGCGATGGCACCGTTTCTCTTTTTGCTATACTCTACAACTTCGCCTCTCCTCCGCCAGTGGATGTAGGTGACCTGAAAAGCTCTCTTTCAGGGTGGATCACAACAATTGTGTGGAGGTATTTTCTTTCTAGCACTTGTGTGTACACACTCTCGACCTTTTCCTTGCCCCGTTCGATTAATTAAATTGCAAAACACCCGGATTTATATTTTATTTTCAATAATATATTTTCATCAGTCACTAGGAGGGATCTTTGCAACGTTTTGTGATAACAGCTAAAATTCCGGAATTTCGGTCAATTGTTAAACAATTTTTTTTTAAAATCACAAGCACTACACTGAGAGCTTGGTACCACGTTCGAAATTAGTTAGAATCAGCTGAGTGTCGTTTTAAAGCTGTATTATATCTGGATACTCAAGAACTACTAGACTTCTCGGTACACAAAAGTAACATAAACACGCAAATTTTACACTCGAAAACTTAAGTTATATATACGTTATTGAGTTATACACTCCGCGATAAGAGAGGTTCGTTATAAAAGTAGAAAAATACAAAAAGATTTACTTCTTATTAAACGTAGTATGTTGCCTAAGACTATAATGTCGAATTATCCAAAAGGTGCAGGATTTATCGTACAGGTTTTTATCTAAGATTCGCAGATTTTTTTGCTCCTCATCTGGGGGGCGGGGGAGGGATGAATTCGAATTTTATGAACGGGCGGGTTCAATGCCTGTCCCTTTGGGCTAAATAAGAGATCGGTAAATGTAGCGAAAACTTCAGCCAATCAATCAGAAAAGAGCGCACTACAGCGGAAGAAGGTCGTCTAGATTGTCGATTTAGACTTTTAACTAGATTGCTCCGGGGGGTTGATGATGATGATACCTTGAGGGGGCCGGGCCTCTTCTATTGAACAATCTTCTCCTTCGCAATCGCAAAACACAACTCGGGTGATTTTATAAAAACGGAACTGCACCACTGCACACTGAATTTGGTTGTATTCAATTTGATAGTATATCTTATATCTGTATTTCTGCGGTATTTATCGGGAGCCAGATGTATTGTGATATACGGGTTAGAATTTTATGAAGCGGACTTGGACACTTTCTATTTATTTTATTTAATTTATTAATTTCTTTGGAAAAAACTTTGAGTCTTAAGACTTGAATAGGGTTTCTCTATTATACTTTTTTTTTTCTTACTTTTTATTAAATATTAAATAACACCGAGAGAATGTGAATGGCGTGCGCTGCGTTCCGTTGACGGTTTAGTATTGAAGAAGCTTTCGGAACAATCCGACCCATAGACCCAACCGTCTCTACGGTGGGAGCTTTTACGTGGAGATAGAGAACGGGAGCTTAACGCTTTATTTTACGGTAAATGTGTACATGAAACAGCACCTGGACTGGGTCTGCGGGGTGGTGACTGATATCGGCTCAAGCTCAAATCGGGTAAGCTCCCATATTTACTCCCCTCCCCTCTCTGAAAGACCCGTGGCATAGAAGTTTCCGCTATGTAAAACGCGCAATTTTACATAACCATCCCAAACTCCTCTCAGTTTTGATATCCCCCCAAAGAGCCACGTTCGTGTTTTGTGGGACTATCTCGGGGTTTTATATAGTCCGTGACGTAAAGCGCGCGAGCTGTGACGTCACTGCCTCTATGCGAGCCAATGTTTACAACTTGGGAAGCTTCCCGGGCTCGTGTTTGGGTGGTGTAACGGAACAGCCGCGGAGCAGCCTCTCTACAGCTGGCCCATGGAAAAGTAGGGTAGTGCATGAGGTTGGGTGCCCCACTGTTTTGTGGGTGAAACAAAAAAAAAAAAAAAAAAAACAAGTAGAAATAAAATTGAATGCTGCTGTTCTGTGATGGGGGAGTGCTCCTCCGACCGACACCGACGACGACAACGAAAACGACGACTATGGGGCAAGGTGGCTGCGAGTATAGAGGCTCTGGCATCGGGGAGCTTTACTTTGGAAAATTTCTGCTCCATTTTTGCTCTGAAACATTAAATAATGTAAGGTTGATGCTGGCCTGATTCTGGAGTGTTGCCATTTGTTATCATGTTGCCCTTTTATCCCATCTGCGCTGGGGAAAACTTTCTGCTCTATGTATACGCGGGTTAAGGGATGGGAGGGCGCGTGTAACTGGAGGCGATCGTTTTATATGCTCACTAGAAAGCTACATATATATATGTATATATAAGATCTATACCCACGACAAACTTTTAATTTGCACGTAAATCATTAAAATCTCCGCGAATTTCTCACTGATGCGACAGCAGTGGGGTGTTTTATTGTTTTAAACGCTTTAAGTAATTGTCGAGGTGATTTACTGTCCATTGATTATTCTTCCCCATCCCCCTTTACTTACTGTTCACCTAATTGATTAATGCTCTCTCAAACGCAATTCAATGCTGCGCCAATGTAGCCCCAGACGCCCCGAATCTCAGATAGCGAGTTGATTTACTTAAAAATTCCAATCAAATGGAGCGACGAGTGCACTGATTGGATTCAGATGGAACATCAATCACACTTGGTTTGATTTAAAGTAAACTTGAACTTGCCCATTTCGTAAATGGGAATGGAAGAAGTAATAGGAGGTTATAGGCAGTGGACTATGAATAGTAAGAGTTTAATTTTTTATCAGAATATCAAAACACTCGAAGAAATAGTAAGATACACGTCATACGAGGAAAGTTTTAAATGGAATGTATTATTTTAGCTGTTAACGTTTACGTCCATTGATAAATTAATTATGTTGACATTTCATTGGATTGATTTTTACGTTCATTGATAAATACATTTTGTTGATATTTCATTGGATTGATTTTAATTCAAACAAAATTTTGCAATTGCGATTTGGCGCCATAGGCGCTTTTTATTGATTCATTAGAAAAAACTATTGAAAATTAAAGATTCTCTACCTAGAAAATGCATAAAACATTATTTTTTTAATTTTTTTTTTTTTTTTATAAAACTTACACTTTTTGAGTTTTATTTATACGTCTAGTATACAAAGAGTAATATACAGTATATGAATATCGTACTCGCCGTATCCACTATGGAAGCAAAACAATTTTTCTTCAAGATTTTTGTTTAAAAAACGCCAATTTTCAGCTCTGATAAAGTTTCACGTTTTTTAATTTGCGCAGTGTATAAATTGTTAATTAAAACGTATTCATATTTGCATTTAAATTCAAAGCGTAAACCTACATATTTGTATTCAAAAATAAATATTATTGGTTGAAGACACAGCATTTTTTATTTGAAATAAACCTTGCATTCATAGCTTATTTATATTAACTAAAATAAAAGGTGGTCCATCGGCTAGTTTCTTTTTAAAAATGCTGTAAAATAAATATTACTCAATATTTTTCAAAGTTTATTGATTTATTAAAAAGAGTAAACTTTCCGACTAGTTGTGGAATATGATTTCATTTCAATAACTGCCTTGGTTGGCTTGGCAGTAGCAAATCCTGTCAACATAATTTTGCAACTCATTTTCGATGGTTTGTAGCCTTATTTCGCGTACAGCGCGATCGATATCGTGGTTGAGTGCTTGAATCATTTCTGGATTCTCAGCATAACATCGGTTTTTATCAGCACCCCACAAAAAGAAAGTCTAACGGCATCAAATCGCAGCTGTGCGGTGGCCATGGTACATCTGTAAAACGGCTGGTTTCACGATTATTGAACGCGCAAAAGATCGATTGTTACACGGCTTGTGTGGAACGTAGTGCTGGAACCAGAGCTCGTCTAAATCCAATTTCTGGCCAAAAAAAATCGGTTATTATTGTCCCTGTAGTGCTCTCCGGTGATCGTAACGTTGTTTCCATCTTAGTTTCCGAAGAAAAATGGGAGAATAATGCCGCCACTCCAAAAGTCAGACCAAACAGTCACAGTGCGAGGGGGTCCATTGATTGCCCTACGACTACGTGTAGGTTTTCCGAGCCAAAAATATGGCAATTTTGCTTTTTGCGCCTCTTCCGAAAAAATGATTATTTTAGCAAAATCGCCATTGATTTCGAGCGTTTCTAAAACTCAAAGAGAGAATGATACCAAAATGAGTTTTCATTTTGCTTCAATTCATACGTCTGTTGAACCTGGTAAGGGAATAATCCGAGGGTTTTATGCAGAATCCTATTCAGACTAGTGCAGCTGTTGTATATGTATGTACTATACCTATATCAAGAATCACTAAATCAAGCTCACTCAGGCGCTAATAGATATAATAATAAAAATAATAAAATTTGGAAAATTACAGGGGTATAAAGTTTACACCATATTTATATATAAACTATTAAACATACGGCACATAACTGAATGTATAGAACCTATGATACGAGTTAGTATTAAACCTAGATAGCTAGAGTATTTTTAAATTAAAACGCTATCCTCTGTCAAACGTTCTGTGTTTACTACTCCGTCTTCCTCATTTAAATCCACAAAAAGGACTCATTAATTCAATTTTGCTGCGGTTCTCTCGAAATTGATTTATTTCTAGGGATTCATTTCATGACAATGTTTGTTTTTATCGTCTAGGACATTTCCCTCACAATTAAATTTGATTAAAACATAAGTAGAAACTTGGTAAAAAAAAAAGAAAGGAAAATATAATTGTTGTTCAAGTGCCTGGAATCTCTTTAGATTTCTTTTGCGTTTCACGCTTTATTCCTTTGACAAATGTCGTTCAAATAATGAAGAAAAAAGAAAAAAGAAATCGAAGTGGAATTGAATATTTTTTTTGTCCATAACAAGCACCAATGTACAACAATTGTCAAAACGAAATAACACAATTTATTTCCCTCCACATGAGTACATTTCATATACTTGAACAAGCAAACACCGGCGCAGGAATTTAATTTTATTCATTCTACCACTCCGAGGTAGGCCTACTCAACTCAACGTAAAGCAGGGGCGACACGTGATAGGACGTCTCTTTGCATTTGTAATGTATAATCAACCGCAGTACATAGTGGTACCAGATTTAAGGTCATATAGAATCGATTGGTATGGTGTTGGCGTTATAAATGTGCAAGGCTCCCTTATTTCTTCCAAGAGCCCTAGAGAAGCTGTCTTGCAAGTAGAGCACAAGAAAAGAAAAGGAGCTGTACTATAAAAAGCACAAAGCTCCTTTCTCCATTTTACACTGCTTTTCTGTTCATCAATCTTATAGCATATGGGGTGAAATTTTCCAAGTGTGACATTGCTGAAGGTCAATGAGGGTATCCACTGCATTCGCTTTTAAAAGCAATGAGTGCATTTGCATTGTATTGAAAAACTGAAGGTGAACAAAAAGTGAAAGAATACCATCACAGCTGAATTTTCAAGAGGTTTGTTAAAATGTTTGTTGGCAATTGGGCTAACTTTAGTTTTGGGCCTTGACAGAAATTTCAGTTCTGAGCAATAGGAAAAAAATAGGCCTTATTTAGTTATATCTATCCCAATAATAAAACTGTAAATCACTTATTTTTCTGTAAATTCTTTGTTATCACAAAACAACATCTTGTTAAGCACTTTGTATTATATGTACCAAGTCATAATTGCTATTTTTAGATATTTATTTTCTATATGTCTGTTCTGCCGTAACTCTTGAACCCTTTACCCGATTTCAATGAAATTTAGCAGACACATACATACATACATTATATATTTTCAGCGTTAAGGAGAAGTAGAACCAAAAATGCGGATCCATTATGGCAAAACTAAATTATTTTACTTCGACTGTATAAAACTAGGTACAAATGGGTTTTTGGGGTCGCTGATTCTGAATAAATAGTATCAGAATTTAGAATCTTAAGTTGGCAACTCTCGTATGTCTAGGGACAATTTTCAGCTACTAGCTATTTTAAAGTAAATGGCATTGGCTTTGTCGATTAAAATTAAGAAATTCAGGATACCAACTTAAAGATTTACTAAGATTAAAATTGTTCCGAGGTTTGAGTTTATATGTTGGAAAAATTGGTTGTTTCTAATTATTTAAAGCATTCTGGACTTTAAACAACAATATTAATGGGTCCGTATCACTTCTCATACCTAATAAAAGTACTAATGAAATTTGTATGAGCAATGGCAAAATGCACAATATAATCTGTAATTGACTGAAATGTGGAAAGGTTTCAATGCATCCAATGCACCAGCATCGCTGCAGAATTTAAAGAGTTTGTAAATAAATTAAGTTTCCAACAAGGTACATAATTGGATTCCTCGTATTTAACAAAAGTTGGAGAGAAATTAAATTGCCTTTTTGAACCGACAAAGAAATAAAATGAAATATTGTTTTGGGCGAGGCCAAAAGCCCTTTTCGTAAACATCGTAGCAACGAGTGATTAATGTGAGGAGAGGGAACATGGAGCCCAAAGCTTTTAGTAAATCTGTCAAAGCGAAATGTATTTAAAATGACAAAGTTTCGGAGTCAGGGGCACCCCCGCTGATGTGCCTCGTACACGTGCGGCCCAAAGATGCTTTATTCAATCCCGGGCAAATCCTTCTTCTCACCGGAGTCCTCATCATCCTGATGATTACGGGCTTTGACGTCAAATGTAGGTGTAGCTGACGTCATGTTCATTTAATTAAGTCAATAAACGTTTTGTTTTACTCGAAAGTGAGGTCAACCGATATGTATCTAATGTAAAATGAAAAACTAAAAAAAAAACCATTATTAAAATCCTAGAGAGGCGATGCTGTTTGATACAAGCCTACACACTTACATACATACATACATAGATGAAGGACTAATACTCGCACAGCTTTTCAAACAGTAGAACCTCTCGCTCACTAGATACTTAGAAAAGAAAATCCTTGAAATGCACGAGAGGACTGATATACAATCGATACTTTAAAGACGTTCGACTACAAAAACAAACAATATTTAATAATAATAATTTTGAAGGAATATATGGAGTTGACTTTTTAAGCAAAAATACATAATACAATTATTTATTTTTGAAACCAGCATAATGATTCACTCAGAAAAAAAATGTCTTCTACCAAAGAAAAACAAGTTTGAGAAAATTGTCTCTGGCAATTTTTCTAAACTTAAAATAATAATACTCTTAGTTTTGGGAAGAAATATTTGCATTATAAGAAAATAAAATACCTTAAAAAGTAAAAAATGTTGTTTTTAACGTAAGTAAATTAAAAAAAAAAAAAAAACTCATTTTACTAACAAAAATGTGTATGAGGCATTCTTTGTGAACGGACCACCCCCTGCTGTCCAAAAATGGTGAGCTCCATTTAAGGTCTACCCAGGCTCAAAAGAAAGTTTTTGATTTCTACTTTCGAATGCACACTGGCTTTCGAAGAATCCGCCTATACAGAGCCCAATATGGCGACTAAAGCTACGTGACCTCCATTACTTTTACTACTTATGAGGCAATAAAATCGGTCGCATCATGCCGATTGAGGGCTACAAAGGTCCAAATGGAAGCTTTTGACTTCTGCTTTCAGAAGCTGTATTGCAAAAATCGCTTTAATTTAAGCCATTGTAGACCTCAATCGGAATGCTGCGAGCCATTTTGTACTCTTTTAGGTGGTAAAATTATAAAGATCACGTGGTTTTAGCGGCCATATTGGATTTTGAGCAATCCAAAAAAAGAAAATTTGCGATACAGCTTCTGAAAGCAGAAGTCAAAAGCTTTCATTTGGGCCTTTGTAGCCCTCAATCGGCATGATGCGACCGATTTTATTGCCTCATAAGTAGTAAAAGTAATGGAGGTCACGTGGCTTTAGCCGCCATATTGGCACAGCATTCAATGACAATACACAAAATTAGCTATTTTTTGAGTCAGTTGCCAGCCCACAGACCAAGCAAGTTTATATACTTGCCTGTTGTATTTTTCAAGTTTTAGTTAACGAGAAGTGGGTGAAAATCAATAAACGGGATTCATCCCCTAATTTTTCACCCTTAGAGGTGGAACATTTTCTTCAAATTTAAGTAGGAGATATAGCCTATTCAGTAGAAAAAGAATTATTAAAATCGGTTCACAATCGGCGAAAATATCCCGTAACATAAAAAAATAAAAATAAAAAAATACAGTCGAATTGAGAACCTCCTCTTTTTTTTTAAGTCATTTTTATCTGATTAAGCTCAAATATTTTTAAAGACGTCACCAAATAACTGGTAATATATTCACGAAATATAATCAAGAAATCTATAAAACAAAAGAAATTTCGTCTCAAACTAAAAGTAAACATGAGTAGATAAAATTTCGTAAATGTTTGTAGCAGGTATTTAACACCAACTTTAAAAACAATTGAATGTAACTAGAGGCCCTATTAGATAGAGATTGTGAAGGAACTTGTTAAGCACACTTTTAAATGAAAGATTTGTTTTCACTTAAAAATGTCTACATTGTATTCATTTCAAAACAAGTATAATCTTTTTGTTGGCTTCAAAATGTGTATGATTTCATTTTTTGATATTAACACGTATATTATTGTTATAATGAAACCTCTTTTTTATGTAATGAAGACGACAACTTAAAATGTAAAACGAAAAATATTTTTAACTCTATGTGAAAAAATTACTAATAAAGACATTTTCATGTACTCCATTAAAATTTTACTAAATATAAAAAAAATTCCAGTTTTGTATTAAATCCATATTTTCTTTAATTATAAAATCGATTTTTCACCGAGTGTTCCAAATTGTGTAAACTTTTTGAAATAAATAAAATTTTTAAAAAAATTTCAGATGTGAAGATTTTCTGCCTATACTAACAAGGATACGTTCTCAGGTGTGTCTCACCGATTTTGATGAAATTGAAATATGTTGTAGAGCATCGAAAAATAAGAGACACGTATTTTTCTTTATCTGCGGATACGCAAGTTTAGGGGGTGAAAACCACCTCTAAAATTTACCCCCAAAAACAGTTTTTCTTAAATATATCAAGTTCTAATGAAGTTTTTCGAATGAAACAAAGTGGAAATGATGTCTCATAAATATACTAACCTTTTGTAAGTAATCCGGTTCCCGGCGGTTGCAACCCTTATTTTTTATTGCATAATAAATTATATTTTTGCGTCACAAAAATAACAGTTTTAGTTAAAAATCATTGACAAATATTTTTTTACATACGATTTTGAAAAATAAAATTGACCTGTTTTTGGGTTTTCCTGAAAAAAGCTCCTCAAGGGGATAAACTACCCTTAGCACAAACACATGATGTATATTCTTTCAGACATCAGTATTTTTCGTGAAAACCAGTATTAAGAGGTTTTTGGAGTCGCTGATTACGAATCTGATGTCAGATTTAAAAAATTCAAAATGGCGGGTCCAACATGGCGGACGAATTTTTGAAAAATACATCAATTTTTTATAAAAAGAACTATAAATAAAAGTTTTTGAGGTTGTAATCTATTAAGATTACAACAGGTAATATAATAACACTGGAGTAGCTTCTTATTTAATTGGTTTCGTTTTTGATTCTGCGGTTGCTCAAACGCGTTTGCTAACTGTTAACGAAGGGAGAACCAAAGATGAGTTTTTTGCAATTGTAATGGAGTATCCAGAGTCTCTTTTGGATTAGTCTCACTCAAGAAGAGACAATTTTGCTTTTTAATAAACCCATTAAGTCTAAAATGAGCGACGATTATTTGCATCATAAAAATCACGAAGTTTTTTATGAGTTTGAGTTTCTCGAACTGACATGACCGATTTTCAAAGTTTTGGATAATTTGTAATAGTTCTTTAAGCGTGATTATACTCATGATTATCCTATCCCTATAGGAAGTTCTAAGCTAAAGCAACACTCTTTAGAAAAGTTGTGAAAGTGCTTGAAAGGAGATACGATTTTGTTTCTTTCATACAAGAAATTCACTTTGTTCTGTTATAGGAAGGACTTCCATCAAATTAAACCATGTTAGGCACCCATGTCACTCAATAAGAATTAAAAATCTAATTTAGGAAAATATAAAAAAAAAATATGATATTAATATTTTGAAGGTACAACGACGAAAATTTTTTAGTTATCTGTAATCCATTAAATCCTGTCATATGATAGATTGTTTTAATTAAGGTGAAGTTCGTATGGCCCTGTTTACTTCTTCAGCACGGTTTCGATATACCGCGATTCATAAATTATCCTAATGTGCCGCCTCTGTCTTTACGTTGCCCAACGTTGGCTTTCAACGTAAACAAATTATTCGTGAGCCTATCGACAACGAACCGAATGATAATGGCAATGCAAGAGTGCTAACCCTCCGCACGTAATTGCACACGCCAAATTTCACGCACGTTTGTCCAACGTGGAGAGGCTGTATGATGCAATAATTATGCAATTCGGTCGCGGCACAGAGAATCAATTCAAAGATTGATGCAACCACTATATAACTTGGTCCACAGCTTCCTAGAACGTTGCACATGAAATTGTTATTAGGTATTAATTTTAATCATTAAAAAATATACATCTAAAAAGAATAAGCGGATTTCAATTATCTCTTTGAAATGCATTCTTTGTTCATAATTAAAAAAATACGATATACGATATATTGAAACTCCCATTTAAGTCCGATACGAATATGTTGTCTGATAATTTTATATGTAACAAAACACAAATGCATTGACTATATGTACATAATTGAATATATTCAATTTTTAATAGGTAGTTTTGGATTGGTGTTCTTGAAGTAGTTGTTGCAAAGAGAATACTACGTGTTTACATTTTTAAAATGGAAATCAATTCGCGGACTTTCTTCAATTTATAATAAATATTTTTATTTGAGTTGTGGTAATCCAGAGCACTCTCCACTCTTTTTTAACGGTTTGCCTTTTTATCCTACACTACGCCAAAAAGTAATTGTACGTAAAGTAATTTTCCAATAAGAAGGAATCGATAAATTCTCTCAATTGCCCGTGTATTAAGAGCAGCACACAAAAATCAATATCCAATATAAAGACCAAGGCCCAACACACTCGTATTTAAAATAGTATGAGTTTCTTATCATATAAAATAATAACGATCTCAAAGACATTTATTAAAATTAATTAAAAATAAAGTTATGTACCAAGTATAATACATAGTACAGACATTTTAACAAACTAAACTATAACGACGATTTCAATGCAAAATTTATTAATCGATTCCTTGACTTTAAAAATCAATAGTGGTGTTTTTGAATTTTAAAAAGATAAAGTGCCGTATTAAGATTAAGTGGGGTATTAAATTTAAGAAGATGAAATACTTAACTAAAATCATATACGTAGTTTGTTACTACCTAAATATATATATACATACATACATATGTATTGGCTCTTTTTCTCATTTAAAAATATATAATATATTTATATAAAATATTTATTAAAAATAAAAAAATAATTCTTTCTTTTCCTTTTATAATGAGGGAAATAATTGTTGAAAAAAATCTGAAAAAATTGTCTATTCTCACTTCGTACAACAATTAAGCCAAATTTCTAATTTTTTTATTTAGTAAGAAATACGTATTGAAATAATAATAATACTCCATTTCATCCAGAAATATGCACTTTTGGTCATTATTTCTTTAAAAATGAAGCAGGGCTCGCGTTATGGTTAATGGAGATGGTTACCGAACCATAATCAATGAATATTTCTTCGAAAATATGGATGTCATTGATCCTGGCGCGATGTGGTTTCAACAGGATGGCACTACGTGCCAAACAGCGATACAAACCATCGATTTATAGAAATCGCGATTTAGCAATAAAGTGATTTCGAGAAATGGCCCTGTAAATTTGCCTCCATCTGATCTGACACCTCTTGACTATTTCCTATGGGGTTACGTGAAGTCACTGGTTTGTGCTGATACACCAGCAAAGATTGCAGGTAAGACCGACATTGCTCGTAAAACTGACTCAAAATTGAACTGAACTGACAGAATCCGCTTCGTCAAGAACATTCGTATACATGCATAAGTCATTTTTAAATTGTTCATCAAAATTTAACTCTTTGTGTTATTTTTTAAAATTTAAAATTCTATCGGTTTTATAAAACAACCTTTATTAGACAGATCGTAACATTTTGTGTATCGAGCTAAAAGCATACTACGTTTTTCAAAATGAAAAAAAAAAAATTTGCAAAAAAAGTAATTTTCATAAGAAACATTGATATCAAATCTCATATTTTTATGATAGTTGATAGCTTTAATTGAATTTAATGGTGAATTCTGTTTTAATTTTCGTAGTCAGATTGCAGAATCCATTCAATCCATTCTCATATTGTATTGTCTTTTTTTTTCAACGTCTATATATTCCGGTATCTTTTTCGATTTCTTAACAAAGAATGTCTCCAACTTCCAATGGAAATATCTACATACATATTTGTTGTGAATAAATTGTCTTGAATGTTTGTATCTAATATAAAATATTCTATCATGGCTGTTCATTTTCCATTGTTCCTTCATTCTAAGAAGTTTTCCTAGTTTAGAGATATTATCTCTATGTTATATATAGCATCTAGTATCTGGAAGGACTAAGAGTAACTGGATGAAACTAGAAAAACTGGCGAAAATTGGGGGGAGATCTGAAAAAAGTTGATAAGAGTTTGGAAAGACTTGAAGAAAATCTCGATGATGTTGGATGAATTAAGAGGAGTTACAACTCCTAGAGAATACATACACACATAAATTGAGTTGAAGATAAATGAGCTTTGGGATAATTCCAGCATTTCTTGGAATATAACACAAATTATGTTAGGTATTAGCACTTTTAGTATAGATAAATCATTCTTAATTAAAAATGAAAATGGACGAAAAGTCTATATACAGTATACATACTATATAATATATATATATATGATTAGATCCTTAAATCGGGCATTGAAGGTCAAATATGTACATATATTTTTTTGGTAGCAAATTAATTTCGGACGGTCTTCTCTAATCTCAAAATGCGAGCAAAATAAAAATAATACTTCTACGCGCTGTTGTAGCTGTGTGTACCACAACTTTGGCGGTCTTTTGTTTATCCTTGAAATTCATTCAGCCTATATACAAAGAAAATCTGTTGAACATAAATTTTTCATAATAACCTCATTTTAGTCCCCAAAAGTACGCAATAATCAGAGAAAACCTCGAAATACCACATAAAAAAGGAATTCGAAATGCTGACTGAATATGGAGTGGGTGTATACGTAAAAAGCATTCGGCAGTAGCGAAACGGTCTCATCACATTTAGACAAGAGCCCCAAAGTAAGCAAAGAGAACGAGCTCCCCGCTTCCCCCTAAAGGACACACAGTTGAGACACGTGTACCAAAAATCGATTCTTAAAGTACCTTCATCCAAGCCCCCAAATTTCTGAAGACTGGATAAAACTGCCTCCCAGGGGTATATTTCCCTGTAGTACAACTGGGGGCGTGGGTGGTGGCCAAGGCAAGCTTTCATCTCCTGAGGGCTTCTATAGGAATGGGCAACATACTGAGGCTCCTCACATATTTCTCAATTAATTTCTGTATTTACACAAACAGTCGAATATGGGAGTTTTTCGTCAGCGTCCAATTCCCAAACAGACTTCAAAAACGAAAAAAAATTGTATATATAGGTCCATTTTCGTCGTGCTTTATTGACTGCGGTGCTGCTATTTATCTTGGCGCGTGCAAGGAAAGCTTTCTCTAAGGGAAAAAAAAATTTTCCGCACCAGAAAGGCACAAAAAAAAAAACAAGCCCAAAATAAAAAAATATGAGCGTTTTACGTCATTTGCACAACAAACAAGTTAGATAGAGGGCGCATCAAAAGCGTGCACGCTCCACCTTAATGCTATTGGGGCGCGTTATTTATAGAGAGATAGGCCCAGTCGAAATTTTCGAAATTGGCCATTCAAGGGCGAAATTGGACGTTAGTTCGACGATAATGAATTTTTTTCGGGAAGAGTGTAGGGGAGAAAAACTGTTGGGGATGTGAATTTTTATGATACAGACATCCCTTCTCCGAATAGCTTCGAATCACAATTTTGATCCCTCTACTATACCCAGAGCATCCAGCATCCCCGGCAGCTGGGCCTCAGCCTTAGCTTTAGCAGCAACCCCCTGGCATATTTCATGGGTTCGTTTTTCGTTTCGCGGGGGCTGAGCAGCCTCTGCTACGATGGGACGCTGGGAGCTGTTGACCTACTTTCGAAGATACGTCATTTGTTTGTGCAGATGTGTATATGTATGTATGTACGACGCTCCCTCACAGCTTCAAGAAAGAAAAGCCTGGGGCTGATTTTCCATAACGAAGGTCATGAAGTGTAAGTCCCCAGACTTTGTGATGGTGTTGGAGCTTTCAAAATCGCCTACTACACCCTGGCGCAGTGCAATCAGCGAGATGATAAGGTTCATATGGGACCGATTTTTATAGCGCATTTTTACAATCCAAATACCAAATGGTACCATCTGTAGATTTCCGATGCAGAACCATTTCTGCAAAATAATGCTCAATTAAACGTTGTCTATGAGCCCCGTGGGCGGCGCACTGAGATAGCTCCGAATTTCCGTCTTGGAAGAATTAACGAGCTCCCCCCAGTTGTGGCGGGGCTAATCGAGTTACACAATAGGCTCGGATGGGAAAACTAATCAATACCGGAGAAATGTCAAGGAGACTTGGACACTTAAATCGCGTCAAAAGAAGCTTTATGATAAAA